>JAWNOQ010000049.1:3750000-5000000 GCA_035045865.1 Drosophila austrosaltans | reverse complement strand
GGGGAGTTAAGAGAAGGGGTACACATTCCTTTGTTGCTTTTGTTTTTCATATAGAGTATTATAACAATTTTTTCAGTTTTCTTTGTTTTTTTTTTTTTTTTTGTAAAATCTCAGCAAATCTCATTGGAAATAAATGAAATACTAATTCAATTTAAATTAAAAATGATGAAGAAAAATTCGTCAGTAACATTAACATATACAATATAAAGAAAAGAACTAAATCGGAGCATTAGCAAATAAGTAAATGAGAAAGATAGATAGATAGGATAGAGAGAGACAGACAGAGATGTATGCGATAAAGATGACCTACAATAATTATTTAAAATTATTATTATTGGTAATTATGTACGTAAAAGAAATACTAAAGTCGTAGTTACTTAAATAAATGTGGTTTTTTTGCAGCTTTAGCCGCTCATATTTGGTTGCCATTTTATGTTGCTATTTTTGTTGTTTTTTTTCTTATTACTTTTTTTTTTTGTTTTGTTGTTGTCATACTTAAACCAAACGTTAACACACGAACATAGGCTTAGGGCAATTTATAAATTAGTTATAGAAAGTGATGATAAACAAAAAAAAGAAGAACAACTTGGAATTTGATTAATATCAATGCAAATTGCACGCTTGGCGGCACTTTCAATTGGAACGTTGATTAGTATTGGGATGTAGAGAGATTTTAGATGCGATTTAAAAAGTGGTTAAGAATTCGATTTTGGTTTTTTATGTGAAAAGGGACGAGTCATGGTCATGTTTATGTGTGAGAGGTGTCCTTGTTTGTGTTAGTTTCAGTTATAGATATAGGTATTGGTTGATATAAGGTGTGGCTGTCATCAGTCTGCTTCTTCAATATTTCTAGCTAGTTGTGGTCTGAGATTGAAAATGCAATTTCCCATTCCCATTTCCATATTCATTTACATTTGAGTGTGCTCTGTCGTTTTTTATTATATTAATTTATGTATATGCTCTCCAGCTTGCCGATAAGTTGATGGTCAGCCATAAAGTAGGCAATGAATTATTGTTGTTGGCGGTTGGTGGCTGCATACATACATATGTACATATATCAGTATGTTGACGACAGCCTGGCTGGCGGTTGCATGCATTATACAGCAATTGCTGTTGTCGACTGATGTTGCAACAGCAACAGAGTCTCGTCTTTTTATATGCATGGGGGCTAGGGATACAGAAGTAGCATCTGCCTGACAGTAAATTAAGCGGAAAAGTGTGTTGCCTGTACGTCCATTTGTCTGACTGTCCAACCGACCGACCGACCGGCCAACCAACAAACAACAACAATACCATCACACCAAAGAGGCTTTGGGTCTGTATTATTTGCTTGCAGTCGGAAATAACTCAACCGCAAATGAGATAAATTGCTCGCATACAGATGATTGCATGGAGCCAGGAATTGTGGCTGGTTGACTGTAATTTTTCTATATGACTTTCTTGGAGTTGACCTCTTTTTGTTTTCTTGAGTTGTAGTTGTATTTACAATTTACTGTTTTCTGGTGGCTTTAAATTTATATAGTTTTGTATACTTAGGTAATTCACAATAATAACAGATTCGTTTATCATATTTTAGGCAAGCTTCATGTAGTGATAAAGGAAGGAACGCCGATTTATATCTAAACTTTCCAATAACAAATGGAAGCTCTAAGTGTATAGATATTTATTTTCTTTACAATTTTGTTAAAGGTCTTGTTGCCCATCGTCTTAATGAATGCTATCTGCTAGATTTTCATTCTAAGGGCAAGACATTTATGAATTCTTCTTCTCTCAGTAGCAACAAAACTTAACATTGATAATTAAACGCGTTTAAGATTGTTATACATAGTGATAATGTATCGGAAAATTCGTTTTTGTTTGTTAATTTTTTCATAAATTTACATAGATTTTTATGTGGATAATACGAGTTAGTAAGTATGTAGGTATGCATGGTGAATTCATTAATTGAACTATATATAAATTTGATTTATTTCAGAGTTCTTTTCATTGTAATAACGTTTTCTTTTTTTTTTTTCAATTGCTAATAGTGTGACTAATAGATTAATGTTTATGCATTGTATCAATGTTAATTGAATTGCATTTATTGTCAGAAGTTTACGATCTAATCCATAATCTTATATACAACATTGAACGATGCATGACATATATTACTAAATATATAACTATATGTATATTTATGTTTATGCATTCCATTTGCTAGCCTAACCTTTGATATGGATGCGAGTAATTGCCTATTTCAGAACTGCTCTACACATCTCTGGCTCCCCCGGCCACACCTTCTCTATTCGTTAATCCAATCAGCAGGCTATGCCAACAATTTGTAATTGTAATTCTGGCCAAACGAATAGATTGGGCCATAACAAACAATTCGCAGGTAAACTGCGGGCCGTTTCGTCTCCTCCTCTGCCCATTCCCCAATCGATCGATAACAATTTAATCAGGCGCTAACATTCATATTCCAATATAAAGGATTCGCTTTCGCTTGCTCCCCCTCCTACTCCTCCTAATGTTGCTTGGTGCTGCTGCTGTGGTTGTTGATGGCGTGGATGTTGCTGTTGCTGTTGATGATGCAGTGAGGCTGATGTTGTAGATGGCATTGCTCTGCCTAAATTTACTTGTGACAACATTGCGGTTGCCGATAATTTCCCATTGTATGTTAGAGAAGGCGTTGGTGTGGGCGTGACTGGGGCGGGAGGACCATGGCCATAATAGTTGAGGGCCGAGGTGAGCGGGCCGGCACGACGTTGCTGTTTCTGTTTGGCCATGTAATCCGTTGCCGGTTGCGTGGCATTGCGCAATGCTATAAAGGTGTCGAAGTTGTCATTCGTTGAGGAGGCATTCGAAGTGCTCGAGTTTCGACGCGGCCCTAAATGCTGTTGGTGCTGTTGCTGCTTGGGAACGGTGGGTAGATTTAATTTTAGCTGCTGGGACATTGATGAGTTCGATGAGGAGGAATTGGACAAGGAAGAGGAATTGACCGAATGAGCAGGCGGATGCTGCTGCTGGGTGGCATAGTATTTGCGTATATTGTCCAACATGAATCGATTTGTACTTGCGGCGGCTGTGGAGGAGGAGGTAGTGGCATTACCTCCCACTGATGGCGGTGGTTGCAGCTGTTTGCTACTGGTTGCATATACTACATCGGTGGTTGTGCTAGTGGGCAGCGTCAAATTGATGACACTGCCGGTGGCTGTTGGCGTTGCGGATGTTGCAACAGATGCTGCTGCTGGTGGTGCTCGTCGTTCTTCATGTCCCCGTTGCTCCTGGCCTCCATCGCAACTGCTGGTCACAAAATAACGTGGCATTGCTGCTGTCTTGTTCGAACTACGTGCGTAGTGAGCTTCAATGAGATCCGTCTGACGGTGTTTTGTGTCATACAACTCCTGAGCCTCATCATCGACAGCTCCACCAAAACCATAATACTCAGTCCGATTGCATAGAGTCGAGGGCGTCGATGCACGTTCAAATTCATTGCGACTGCGTTGCCGTTGAAAATGTGCCAGGTAATTCTCACCAGTGGCCAGCAGAAACTGTTCAGCACTGGCATCCACATCGACATCAGCATCTGCATCCTCATCAGTGTCACGGGTTGCGCCGCTGGCCTGTCGCTGCAAATGCTGATTGAGCGATTGATAGAATGTGCTCTCGGCAAGATTCTCATTATAGGATGTTGCCGTCGTTGTAGCATTTGCTGTTGCCGACAGTCGCTGCTGGCGTTGGTACCAATCAGTTGTGTCCTCGCATTCATTGACTTTGACGCGAATGCGGATGTCGCGGGCCGTATAATCAGGCTGTAGAAGACCATCTCGCTGTTTTATTTCCTCCGTATCGTCCATTGCGTCATCATCATCATCATCGTCGTCGTCATCATCATCGTAGAAAAATCTAGCTGATTTAGCACTTTCCGCCAAAAGCAAATCCTCACTCTCCTCTAAGGGTAGACCATAGCTTGTTAGGTTATCAAAATAGTATTCACACATTTTATCTGGATGTTCGTAGCGCAATTTGTAGTCAGATTCATTGTTCTGTGGTAAATCAACTGCAGCGGTTGTTGGAATTTCAATATCCCGCTTTGCTGTTGTTGTTGTTGTTGGTCCACTGAAAACTGAGGCGTAGTCCGAGCTGCTCATTGAATCAGAGTGAAGGGTATTTCTTTTACTTGTTGTTGCTGGTGCTGCAGTTGTCCTAGAAACCATTGGTAATGTGCCAAGATTCTCATAGTTGGCAGGTAAACCATTTTGGGCCTGGGATTGACTACGCTTATGACGACGCCGCGGTGTCCCTCCTGTTAGCTCCTGCTGCTGTTGATGCTGCTGCTGTTTGGCAAAGGATCGCCGCTGAGTTCCACTGACACGCCCCACAGAGTGCGCAGATTGTTTGGTGGTGCTCAATTGTTGCTCAAAATTCTGCTCTAAATAGGCATCCAGATAGTGCAGATTCTTGCTGAGATCAATCTCCGATTTGTAGCTTTTATATATGGTGGCCTGTTTGCAGCGGGACTCATAATTCGAAATATTCGTTCGATCACTAATAAAACGAAAACTCTCATCCTTGGCCAAAGTATGGAAGCCACTAAACTCACCACCGCCAGCACAGCTGTTTTCATGTCCCGATTTAAAATTGCGACATTTTTCACGTATCTTTTGAATGCCTTGACGCGTCTTGGCCTGCAGTCGCTCAAAATAGTTGGATTTGGGTGTGGCTGTGGGATGATATGATGTGTGTTGAATATCGTACCCACCACTGCCGGATGCTCGCATACTCTGTATGCTCTGTGTGCGATTGGGGTAGCTAAGTTTAAGCTTGGGCAATGACGGTGGCTCTTCGGAACGTTGATGCAGCTTGCGAAGGGACAATTGCTTAAAGATGGCCTTGGAACGTTTACCCTTGCCGGTGGATGTTTCATTTGAGCCCACTGAATCAAAGTCCTGACGCTCAAAGCGACACACTGGAACACCATGGAGATAATGATGATCAGTTGCCGATGGGGCCGCAACTGGTGGTCGAGAAGGCTCAAAGAGCCGTCGGAGACCTCGACCACCGCGCTGGACTTGAACGCCACTTGCCGAGCGTCCGGCACTTCGCAAAGCAGCTGTTGCGCTAGTTGCCGAACGTAATCGAGTGTTTACACTGAGTGTAAGTATTTCATCGTCATGAAAAATGGAGAACGGATTTGTGATCACCGTGGAGTTGTCGCCTACTCCTCCGGTGTTTAATGGGGGTGTCAAGTTGCTTACAGATCTAGTCTTAATACTATGTGCATTATATCTAGGCTTACTTATGGCTACGGCTTCCTGTTGCTGCTGCTCTCTACTATCTAATACAACTACAACTTTGGCTTCATGGTGTTGGTTCGGTTTGCATTTCCTAACCAGATCTGTTTCAGATCTGCAACGAGTGCGTCTCGCCTGACGGCGCAAACGTCGCAGCTCTTTCAGAGAGTTGCTTTGCTTACGAAAGCGATAGAACGGATTATTGATACTTAATTTCTGGAGCAGCAATTCTGTCTCCTCGGCACTGAGCTGCATTTCATCTAACTTAATGTCACCTGCTGTCACATCCTGCTGCTGATGCTCTTCAACTTCTTCTTGGGTCACATTCAAGTTTAGCAACTTGCCTGTGGCCTCTGGCTTTAAATCACTATTCATATTGTTCTCCACCTCACTGGGACTGGAGGGTGTTGGCCTACTACTCTTGTGACTATTTAGGGAACTGTCTGTTGAGGAACTGTTACCCTCGCTGCTGCTGCTAGTTGTAGTACTACTACTGCTGCTGCTGTTGCTTTTGCTATTGCTATTGCTGTTGCTGCTTGTTTTGGCTACCTCAATGGTATTGTTATTATTGCTATTGCTATTGGTCGTTGTTGTAGCCGTATTGTCTTTACTGTCGTTGTTGTTATTTTTAGTGTTAGTATTGGTGTTAGTAGTATGGTTGTTGTTATTGTTATTGGTGGTGGTAGTAGTAGGAGTGCTGCTGACATTGCTATCAACATGATGGTCTTGGTGTTCATGTTCCGTACTTTCGTTACTATTATCAATTGCCTGCTAGACTCTAGTGGGCGGTTGTAATATCATTGCAGCCATGCGTACCTTCATTGCCTCCGGCGATCCATGGCCCGGATACTGCTGCTGCGGATGCTGTGAAGCGGCATGTAGAGCTGCTGCTGCTGCCGCCGCTGCCTGCTGCTGTTGCTGCTGTTGTTGTTGCTGCTGCTGTTGTTGCTGTTGCTGGTGATGATGGAAGCCGGCAGGCGTTGTATAAATTGAATCACCCTGAGGGCCACTTGTGCTATCCGAGCGTGATTTCAAATCGGCTTTCTCGCTGTAGGGAAAGAAATGAGAAAATTGTTATCAAAAATTGTTGTTTAGCTAAAGTGACAATTGTGTACGGTTAGGGGCAAAAATCGCTAAAAGCTTGGGAGGTCTACATAATTCGTTATCATTGATTGGCAAATTTAATGCCTGGCGCATATCTGAATATCTATTTAGTTTTTCTCTCCAAAACCCCCAAGGCAATTGTTTACTTGGGGTTTTCGGAAATTGTCTTCTAGCCCAAATATAACCATCATTTCCACATCTCTTCTCTCTTTCATTCTTTGTTGGTACTCTGTAACAGCTCTGATTGATATCAAAGTTTTGCGGCAATGTTGATTTGTGGTATATGCATACATACAAACATATTTACTCGTAGCTATAGGTATACATATGTATGTCTGTGTGTGTGCAGAAATGTTGTTGAATATGGCGGAAATTCAAAATCCATTTCCGCAACCTCGAAAGTATCCAATGAAATTTTCACCGCACATTGTGCCATGCAAAATATGGTAATTTCCAAATATGAAATAAAACAAAGAGGAAAAGTAAAAACTACCGCCAATGCCTCTCATAACTCATCTCGGTGGTTGGGCGGCACAACAAAGTAGAAGCAACAATGACCGATTGTTCATAGGCGTACGCCTTCCCCCAACGAATCTCAACCATTCCTTCACCTCTTTTCCGTTGCTGTTGTTTTCACATGAAATATTTTTCATACAAATTTCGCTGGGCAAAAAGGCGAAACTCGGCAATATTGAATATATGAAATATTTAAAATATTTTCTACAAACACACACACACTGACGCACAGCAAGAAGCATTTTTCATGATGTATGCGTGCGAGTGTGTGTGTGTGTGGCCAGTAGGGCAACATAAATTGGCACGCCAGCACCACCTGTTGGCTGTTTTCCTGCATAAAATTTGTATCAAAATGGCCATTTATCTCTGTGCATCTGTATCTTTGCGTGTGCGGGTGTGTGTGCAAGTGTGGGAACTAGTATACTTCAACTTACCTGTCTTTATCCGATGATTTATAACCCGTGGAACCTAGAACACATAAAGAAAGAAATGAAAATGAAAATTTATATTAGATACTCAGTTTTTGTTAAACATTTTTCTGGTTATAAGATAAAAGAGCTATATTTTTAAAAGAGTTTATTTCCAAACAGTTGGGAAACTTGGCATTTTCTTAACTGCAGAAATTCCGGTTTATCTTTTTCAAAATTAAAATTATTGGCAGTGTATACTAACTTCGACTAGCTGATAACTCTTACAACAGACAAAGAATGGTCTATACTATATTTCTATATCCTAATAGATTGCTCTAGTAATATTGATGGATATCATCAGATGGTTAAAATTTCATGTTCTGTCGCAAAGATCTGTCAAATGGTATTCGACAGCTTGGTGGCAGCTGCAACCCAAAAGCAAGGTCGAAAATTGACAACTTGATTGACAATTGAGTAATTGCCAAGCGAGAAAACTCTGCAATGCCTTTGTATAAATTTCTTATAACAAAAAAGAAAAAAAAAAGAAGAAGAGTATATGGAAAGAATAGAATTTCACGGCAAATGTCCTGGGGCAAACAGCAAATATCTGAAAAAAAAAAATACACAAAAGTTTCGTTTCTTCAAATTGTTTTAATGTGGCCCTTTTTATTTCTTTCTTTTTTTGTTTGCGTTTTTTTTTTTCTTTTTTTGTAAATTGTTTTACAATTGTGCATTTTAATTGCGTGCCAAGCAAAAGTTTTCCGCTTTGCGGCTGGATTTTGATTTCTAATTAGGCAAGAGGCAAAAGTTGGTTTAAGTTTCAAACATTTGGCTAGCTTAAAGCTGTTGGTGCCGAACTTTTAAAAAATTAGTCAGTATATTTTTAAATGGTACGTCGACTTTGAAATACCTAGTCTCTAGCAATGTATAGTATCTCCCCATTATTAACATTATTTGTATAAAGAAAATATCATTCAAAAGCAAAGGCTAAAACATACTCTAATAGCCAATTTAACAAATATCAAAATACTATATTCTTCTTGTACAAACTATAGAAATTTATATACCTTTTTCTTTGCTTTCTAGTTGCAGGGTATGAAAAAAAAAGAAAAATAGAAAGAAATTATCCACTGTGGGTTATGAAAAAAAAGTTGGCAAATGTTGGAAAAAAACTGGGACTGTTGGATATGCCTTTTGCATAGCCATTGCGTTACTTGGAAGACTTTAACCCTTTTGTATTGTAGGAGGCTCTGTTTAACTTGAAGGAGAGACAGGGAGAGTGAGATATAGAGGCAGAGATAGAGACTGACTGACTGACCGCAGGCAGTGGCGGTGGCGTAAAACGCGCTAATGAATATTTTATGAGATTTATTTGAGTTTCGAGTTTCAAGTATGAAAATAGAAAAATAAAGAAAGCTAAAAAAAAAGGAGAATGGCGCCACATCCTGGCCAGCCATTTTTTGTTTTTACCCTCCACTCATATTTCTATGCTTTGTTGGCATTTGCTTTGTGTGTACGATTTCTTTTTTTTATTTTTGCAGTAAGTTTTTGTGTTTTTTTTGCAATTAGTGTGACAGCGGCGGGAAAAGTTGCTGTTGTTAATGTTGACCACCAATCCACTTCCCCCCTTTTGCCTGCATTTGCTGATGCTGGAACGGAGTGGTTACAAAAATAATGAAAAAATGTTTTAATTGTGGCGGCCTTGACGAGGCGTCTGTAATTAATATGCAGCGCAGTGTTTGAGTTGGTAATTGTCTGCCCTATCATTGTGCGAGCTGATTCATCTGCTTTAATGAGCAGCTTTGCGCGCATTGATGATGATAATGATACTACCAATATAATGATAATATACTTACTCTTAAAGCAGCACTTTTTGCTCTTGATGGCATATATGCAGAGGCATACGAGTAACAGGATGGCCGCCATACAGCCACCAGCGACGCCAAGTAGATAGCTCATTTCATAAGGTTCTGATCATTCCAGCAGCAAAAACGGGCCACACAATCATAATGAATGCAATATATAGATATATAGACATATACGGATGTTGAAATGGAATGGTCCATGTTGAGGTTTTTTTTTTTTTGTTGTTGTTGTGGCGGATGTTGGTTATGCAATCATAAAAGGAATTTAATTTTCATATGGATGTAAATGCTTGCAATTGAAATTAATTAAAATTATTGGGGGTATGTGTGGCGTATGGTTGATATTCAATGAGTTATTAATATGTTATTTTAACGAATTTTTTGTGTTTTTATGCGTGTGATATTGAATAAATGTTAAATGTATTTAATGAATGCACTCAGAAAATTCCACTTGATGCTTTTATTAACTAAACTGTGTAAAGAGTACTCGAGAAGTTTATACTCTTTAAAGTTATCTTACAGAAATATTTATATGAATAGTTACTTGGAAAGTGAAAAAAAAAAACAAATTAATAAATATTTTTAAAATTTTTTTTATAAAATTAGAAACTAAATTGTCTTTCTTCGTTGTTTTAATATTTCTAAGTACATTCATCAGATTGAAACATGAGTTTGAGTTGAAATTTTTGGGATTTTATGTTGGAAAAATAATAATAAAAAAATTTCTATGCACCTGCAAACGTACCCTCCACAACCAAATGTATGGCATGTCGATCGGTGCCTCGTTCATTCTCCACAACAAGATAGTAGGGACGCGAATCATGCTCATCGGTTTGTTGGATATGCAGGGTGGATAGATAGCAATCTTCTCGCGAATCCTGCAGCATGTCATCGGCACGGAAACGATCTGAAAAAAAGGACATAAATAACGATAGAGTTCATCAACATTTAAAATGAACTAATAAATTATCCGTAGAATATTTGTATGCTATCCTTGCTGTCCGGTTGTCCAGTTTAATTGCTCTAAAATTACACAAATAATTTGTCCGTAGATTGTGTGACTTGAACTCCACTTGAACCATTAGAATGATTGTGGCTGGGAGGGGCATTGGAATGCAATTCGCATCGTTTGATTTCTGTCAGTGGCAAGCATGCCGGATTACACGCACGAGGGCAAGACGGACAGAGGGACACACGCAGACAAGCTGAAAATGAAGAGTAATACGAGGAGGAGCCAGAGCCAAAAACCAAAACCAGATTCGATGCAGTTTAAAGTGAAAAACGAGCTCTGTACCATGTGCAGAGCGGTGTGTGGCTGCCGGTTGTCTGTCTGTTGTAACAGGGATTACCGGTAGCTGACAGGCATGAGAATGAAGGAGCAGCCACTAGTAGGACAACGCGTAGCATTGTCACGGGATCTGCGCTACTGGAGCCAGCTGGCGCTGATGCTGCTCCTGCTATTGGTATTGGTATTGCTGTTTGTGCTGGTGCTGGTGGAGTTGGCTGCCATCGACAGACGCGGACATGACAGCGGCATTTTCTTTCTACTGATTTTTGGATGGCTACGTTGGCCATGTAATTTGTCTTGATTTGCTTTCGACCAGCAAACAGCCGCACGTACCATGAAATGCCCTTTAGCTGCTCCTTAACGCCTTATTCAATGCCAAATTTGTGTAAAAGGTTTGTTAATGAGCACTCAAGCGTGCCAAGGACAGGACAATAGTAGACTGATATAAGGTTAACCAGAGGAGATCTGGGAGCTGTGCGTGACGTGTAATATGTTTGATGCGTTGGTTTACTCTATTCAGTTAGTCCCCCATCCCAGTTAACCCCTTTCCGCAATAGTTCTAATTGAGTTGCGGCTTATTGATATAGAAAAAAAGAACAGAGAAAAAAACAAAAAACTAAGCACCTAATTGCATTTTCATTAGCTGCCCAATGAAGCGCACTGTGAAGGGTAAATGGTAAAGTGTGTGAGTGTGTGTGTGTGTATACGCACCTATACCCGAGCCGGCCTCCAGGCGCAGCGACCCCCATTCCCAGGCGACGCGCTGTGGTCGCGGATCGGCGCAAACGACCATAGTTAGACTGGCTGACTCGCCCCGTTTCACAGAGATGGTGTGCATTGAGGGATGCAGACGAAGCACTTGTGGGGCACCTAGAAAAAAGGAAAGAAAATGAAAATAAAAGAATATTTAGCCAGAAGGTTTTTTGTTCAGATAGAAGCAAAGGGAGAGAGAGAGAGAGAGAGAGCGATGACTGCATATTTAATTGAGTTGGTGAGGCCGAGGCAGATGCAAAGGCAAACATCTGAAGACTTCACTTTGACTTGATTTATTTTAAAAATTTAAATGCATTTTCTGTGGGTTTTCACCTGTTTGCTCTACCAACTATTGATTCACAATGGCAACTTTAAGTCTTCGTTTTCATTATGAATATTTGGTATTCAAAATTCGTGCAATTTATTAATTTTCTTTTGATAGTTGAGGATTAGTTCGATATTATTTTAAAAGCAACTTTCGAGGCTATTGTGTTAACAAGTTTAATTAAATTGTTGCAGCTGACTTTGTTACACAAATGTCGTAGACAATAGAAGCTAATAATGAAATTGCAACCTTACATAATTTTGGTTTGGCATTTACTTTGGTGCAATTTTCAATCAAATGTCGATACTTTAGCATGGATTAAAATAATAAGACAAAAGATAAATTACATTGTTTTATATTAGTTTTATAATATAGAGCTTGTTTGCCATTTGTTTCGGATTTTCAACTGCAAAATGGCGTTGCTTAACAACTTTAATAAGGGGAAAGGCCCAAGAGGATGCGGTCAGTTATCCATGCTGACAAAAAATGATGACCATTTTTTTTTGTGTGTCCATCTCTCCTCTTACTTCCTTTACTGATTTGGCTGGAGAGTATTATATACGATGAACGTTGTTGCTGTTGCGGTAGTTGTTACAAGTTGTTGCTGTTGTCGTTGCAGCTGCAGCAACATATAATGAGCAACTCTTATGTATCATTTCTTTGTTGTTGTATTGCTGTTGATGTTGTTATTGCTGTTATTCGTAGTTAGTTCGTTAGTCACTTTACACACTCACATAGACACTGGCACACACAGACACACACACACACACAACTGCAGGCTGTGGTATGCATTTTTTGCACCATATATAATAGCCGTGGCATTTTTTTTTTTTCATTTCATTCTTTTGCTGGCTCTGCTAAATTGCTCGTGTCCTTGGTCGGTCATAAATTATGTACGTGCTGTGGTATTCAGCACTAAATTTAAATATTTCCTTTTTTTCTGTTTGTTTTCGTCGGGCAGTGGCAATGGTAGTTTTTTTTTCCGTGTTTCCTTTTTTCTCGTTTGTTTTTTTTTTGTTGTTTTGCCTTTGTGCGCTGTGGTCATAAGTTCATTTTGATTTTGTGTTACGTTTCGGTTTTAGTTTCTGTATGTTGCAACTTCACATCGCAGCCACCGCGAAATTGTGTGGGGAGCACGAGGCGGAATCGCAAGCGCTTAAAATGTTTTGCCGGCTCTTTTCAGTGTTGCAGTGGTAATTTTTTCTTTTTTTTTTGTTTCTTCCTTTGTTTAATGGAGTTTTGTGTTTTGTTTTAAGTGTGCATTAGTTGCTCAGGGAGATGGTGACTTAAATGAGTTGCCCGAAGCGAGCAGCACTTGGAGTGTTTCCATCGGTGGGACATAAATACATGATAAGCCCTGTTGTCACCTCTACAAAATGCAGTTGTCTATAATGAATTGATTGGTGCTTTAGTTAGTAAAATAGTCCCGAAGGGCTATATTTTCATCATTTTCATATTTTTTGTATACAACAAAAAGATTTCCAGAATTTCATTAAAAGTTGCAATTTCATTCTATGAAACAAAAGTACAATTAAATAAATATGTATATAATATGCATACATAAAGATAAAAGAGTGTATATATATATATATTATTAATATTGTGCATTGTTTTTCTTGTATATGCCATCAGCAACAGTTGCTACTGTAATTTACGGGATTGTGGTTTGCAGTAACCACAGAAAAGAGATATGTCCTCTGCCATAGTGAGCTTCTCTTTCTCAATATATATAAAAATAAATACATTTCTCTTTGTGTCCCTTTTTACTTACCAACAACTTGCAGTGATACTGAATCTGAAATGGCTACACGCTCTTGGCCATTGATATAACTGGTGGCTCGGCATTCATAATCGCCCTGGTATTCATATGTGACATTGTCTATGACCAATCTTGGCTCATTGCCGCGTTCTACATACTTGGATCCATGTGACATTCTGAAAGGTAGAACAAATAAAAAAATAACCGATGAGAATGTAAATGCGAATGTGCGAGATATAAATAAATGCTCGTTCTCGTGCCACAAAGTTGGAATCAAAAGTCAGCATACACAGCCATAGCATACTTTTTTGGCGCAATCTCTTGCTGTTCTTCTTTCGTCTTTTTTTTCTTTGTACTGGCCATGATTGCATTGACTTTGTATGCAAGCGAGTGCAGGAAATACAAAATGAAGTAAAAGAGAAAAGCTTTGGGCCCTAACGAAATATTCGCAACCTTCTGCCAACTCCCATGCCGCCACCACTCCACATATTCATTCCTGCCCGGCAATATTGAACTTTGCGTATATGCGTATGAGTTATTTTTGTGAAAGAGCTTACAGAAAAAATATTTGATACATTTTTTAATATGAGAAATGCCTTTTATACTGCAAAATGCTTTGGCACATCCTCCAGCTGACGTTCACACAAAATTCTTTTGATGCTAAAGACTCATCTACTCGATACATTTCTATTAAACTTAAAGAGTAAAGTTGGTTTTTATATTGGAATAGCAATTAAATGCAATAATTTAAAAGCCATTTAACTGCAAATCCAACCACGTACGAAAAAGTACCAAAAATTTTAACAAAGGAAGAAAATAAAATCACGTAAATCAAAGTGACATCTAAGGGCTAGTTTATTTGCAATGCATTTGCATTTAAAGTAGGACGGAAGCTTAGCTGGCCAAAACGAAAAATAAAAATCCAGGACATACATCGTGCAGTCGACACGGTTGTAGCCATTGTAGGCCATTGATTTATTGCTTTAAAATCTACCTCAAACGATCGAAATTGTAAGTACAAGTTGTCTTTTTCTGTTGATTTTGGCACGATATGCACCATTAAATGTGCCAGGGAGCGAAACGGCGACATGCGTTAAAATTAGTTTTCAACAATTGACATTTAATTTCTGATAAACACGCGCGCATTCTTGTTCGCTTCATTAAGTCAACACGTCATTGCGTTGGTATGTGGTATGTGTTATTAGAAGCCTGAATCACGTTTTTATACAGTAGATGTGTTTGAATGTACATTAGACTGGATATTTTTTTGTTAGACAAATTTCGTAGATTTTTGGGATTTTATGAAATTTCCGAAAAATAAAAGAGAATTGCAATTTCTATTTAATGGTTGTCAAATGTTAAAGTTGTTGTTGCTCGAAAAATAATAATACATATTTCTAAAAGCATGTAACATGAGTGATATTTTCTTCGTTTAGTTTTTAAATTTTTTTGCCAATGAAAAACTGACATTTCCATATAGCGAAAACCACTCTAATGCAGATAAATACATATGTATTAATAAATAGACACATACATATACATACATATATGTATTTTTGTATAAATGTATGATTTCGTTTGTGGGTAAGTGCAAACAAATGAAATCACAAAAATCACGTCCGATCTAGGCAAAGGCAAAGAGAAGCCAGAGCAAATGACGTGCACGAGAGTGTTTCGAATTTCTTTCTTTTTCTTTTTCTCCTTTTTTTGCCTTTGGCTTTGCATTATTCCTGCTTTGCATACTAATTTTCTTTTGAAAAAAAGTCTGAGAGGAGGAAGCTGGGGCATTGCCCAAAGCAAAACACAGTTTTCTTGCTGTTGTCGGTTGGTGTTGTTGTTTTTTTTTTTTTTTATTTTTTTTTTGTCGTTATTGTTGCTTGCACACAATTTCCGCTGTGCAGCTAATTAAAATGACGCAAAACATCAGAAATTGTGGATGTGGTGGGCGTGGCTGATGAGCCGCAAGGAGCAACAGGAAACGCTCTCACATACGGGAAATGTTTTTCTATGCATGAGCACAATCCCCGCACACACTCACACACAAATACACACACCGGTGTCGAATGATAAAATTGTGGCTGCACTTCATTAGAGCAAAAAGTTTCTCATAAAGTATTAAATATCAAGTATACGCCCCAAACCTATCAAAAGCTTTGTTTCAATCATTATCCTTTCTATTATTGAACAATGAAAGTCTATAATCAACTATCTAACTGTAAACTTGTTAAGAGAAAATTGGCATGTAAATGGCAGTTTCGTTTTAAACTCCAAAAAAGTATGCTACGAAAGTGGATTTTGTGCCTTTTGATTCGAAAAACAATTTTTAATGAATTTAGTTAGTTACAATAGTTTGAATTTTATTCACAAATTTACTATTAAATAAGCCACTTATTATATAACTTATAAGTGCTATATGCTTAGGAACTTTATATATTAAAAGGCATCAAAATATGAAAGCAGATTCAATAAAAAGATGGCTTTCCGAAATCAGTAAGGGGATAATTAACTTAGCTTTTGGCAACAACAAATATTTGCACGAAAATTCGATGAAAACCCGTCATGATAATTTGAATCAATTCTGATGAAACTTTGTATTTTTTGATTTTTTTGTGCAAGCGATAAAGAGTACAAGTTGTACTTCGATTTTCCCCCCTTTTTTTCTGTTCTATCCTCTTTTTGTAACATGATTGTACTTACCTCTGTACCCATTTATAGGATGGAAGTGGATTGCCATCGGCAACGCATTCGAATGCAGCAGGACTGAAAAGTGGCGCAGTGGTGAGACGATCTGGGCCAGCTGAAACAATTTTTGGTGGATCTAAAATGGAGCAAGGACAAGAATAAATGCAGCATTAGCAAGTTGGCAAGTTAACCAAGCAGATAGAGAGAGAGAGAGAGAGAGAGAGAGACTAAGAGGGAAACTTAAAGATAAATATTCCAAGTGTACTCACATTTCACGTCCAACTGCACCGACAGCTGCTCTGAGGTGCCCACTGAATTCTGCGCCTGGCAGGTATACAAGCCGGTGTCGCGGCGTCCAACGGGACGCAATTGCAACGTTTCCTGCATAGACAGAGCAAAAAAGAGAAAAAGAGAGAGGAGAGAGACGCAGACCAAGTTGGCAATTTAATACAATTACAAATTTCTGGTACACTTAAGATAAATACACAGCAAGGAGCAGTTGTATGAAGAGAAGCAACAACAGCATAAACAAGGAATAGATATGGAGTTAAAGATGGAGAGTGAAACTTACCTGCAAGCTGGCTATCTCGGAGCGTCCGGCCCTGCGCCAAACGATGCTGGCCGGCGGATTGGCATCAGCCACGCAGCGCAGTACAAGCGCATCCTTATCCTCTTCCAAGTCGATTTCCGGTGAGCCAATTAGACGAATGGTTGGCGCGTCTGCAAGCAAACAGAGAAAAGAGAATCAGAAGTTGGCTAAGCAAAATAAGCAGAGCAAACAACAAGTCAACAACGACCAAGTCCTAGTCCTTTGGTCAGGGCTGCTTGTAGAATGCTGCTATTGCTTGGTTAGACAGACTCTGAACTCTTGAATTGCTCAACAAAACAGGAAATTGTAGCAAATTGTTGTTAATTTAATTGTTACAGTTGTCTGTTTAGTTTTTGACTTTCACTCTAAATCAAATGACGGCACTTAGTCCCAAAGTCCCAGACGGCATAGGATTGGGGATTTGAAAGTGTGTAAGAGCTGTGTGAGTGAAATATGTCAGGGTTTGTTTGCTACTCACATCTCACATCCATACGCGCCTCCACGGGCACTGATTTGGCTGAGTAGGACTCATGAAAGGCCAAACATCGCAACATATCGCCATGACGTTCGCGCATTGCCGACACTTGCACCTCTGAGGTGGCCGACCAGGTGCGTGGATTATCCGGTTCGGTTACATTCGTTTGCGGGTGTATGGCAGGGATTTCCTGGTCGCCTGCAATGTATTTGTGTAAGTGTAAATAGAGAAATTCATTAACAGGAACAGCGACAGCGACAGCATGAATATGGTGAACACTTACCCAAATACCATTTAAGTGTGGCTGGTGGATTACCATAATGTGAAACACATTTCACTGTCGCCACGGAGCCAGCATCCGCTGTAATATTATGTCCTGGCGGCACGTGTACGCCTTCATATTCGAGACGTGGTCGTTGCGGCGCCACTGCAAATAAACGGTGAATGTAAAATGCGCTCGGATTAGTCAGAGTTACTTAAATTTGCTCATGTGTTCGGGCAATTTAATTAAAAGCTTTACTTACCACGCACAACCAGACGAACTGGTTGACTGGTCAGTGCATCCTGTGTGGTAAAATCACTTGCCGTTACTTGGCACTCCCACGCCCCATCATCAAAGTCGAGTGTGGCTGAGCGTATCCACAGAGAGCAATCGCCACCGATTTGCATGGGCGGCGGATGAAGATCCAGATGTAAGACATTGCCATTGTCATTCGTTGGCAGACGTGAGGCCCATTCGTATTTCTTTGTATAAATGCCAACGGGCTAAATGAGAGAGGGAGAGAGAAAGAAGGAGGAAGAAAGGAAAAGGGTATTGCATTAGTACAACAGCTAGGAAAATTGTTCAGGCAGGATGAGATGAGGCCAATAGTCTGGGCGGACTGGACATGTTTAGCATGTTTAACTTTTCGATGTAGTCAGGCGTGTAATTTCATCTACGATTTTGCAAAGACATGCAAGTCCTGGATACGCCCACACTCTCACCAACATACCCGCTGCTATTAACTACGTGTCCCTTAACTACATTTGCAGTTGTCAGTGTCGTCATCCTCATCATCATCCTCGTCATCATCATCATCATCTGTATCAGTCGTCGTCTTTGTCCGGTTGTTGTTTCTGTCTCTAAATTGGCATTAGTTTGTTTGCTAATTGGAAATTAAATTACAATTAGTGATCTTTGAGCGTGGCCCGGTTCGCATTTAAGTATTTATGTCCCTGTCGCTTTTTGTGTGCTGTCTAATTGCATTTAGGTTTGGTACTTTAGTCTGTTGAATGGGTTAAATTAATTATGATACTGAATCTTTTTTAATGGCACGAAAGTCAATGCCTCATTGCAGATGAACCTATTTGATAACACTTGAACTTTTTGTCACAGCAAACCATTTCATTTATTTTTCAATTTAATTTCTCAATTCGGAAATTGTTAGACATGCATTTTTGTTAACAAATGCGAAATGGAATGTAGTCATAAATATTATTTGACATTTATGAAATAGTTATTTAACTTCAGCATTCTGACATGAGTGTCTAAATGAATTCTTTTAAAGGGTTGAATATAAATTAAGGAAATAGACATAGATTCCTTTATTTCCCCTCCCTTTCCTTATTTATATTTATCTATGACATTTGTATGTATATGTGTACTAGCTAGTAAATAACTTGCGGAAGAGTTAGTTGCATATCGACTTTAATAAAACGCGCATGCAGATGAAATCCAAAAAGACACATATATATATATATATACACATAGTTACATATATAAAGGTAAATATGATTTCATATGACTGGAAATTGCGCAGCCTCTATCTTGTCATTCATTTTATTTATTTATTTATTTTTTTTCTCTTTTTGATAACAATAGTTTTCTATTTCAAACATTTTTGTGTCCTATCTATGGCAAGGCATCGTCTGGCCATCGTGTGACCAAGGGTTAAGCGACTGTCAAACACGCGTGCATGTGTGTGTGTGCCTATTTGGTCTGTGTGTGTTTATGTATGTGTGAGACGGCAGAAACTCTGTCAAACTGCCAGAATAACAATTTGGGTGAAAAAACCCAGCAAATATTTGCCTCTCAATTGTTGTTGCTGTTTGCCATCAAGGCAAAAGCCAAACCATTTCCAAATCGATATTCATATAGATATAATTTTCTATATTTTCCATTTTTGCCAAACGGAAGTGCATATGAGAAAAGGGGGGAGAGAGATAGAGAGAGAGAGAGAGAGAGAGGAGAGTTGGCAGCTCGTTTTGTTTGTTGTTTATATACATATATTCAACCCAAAAAATTACATTTACACAAATGGGTAACAAATCGATGTTTAAATTTTCCATCTTGAAATTTATTCTTCTAACTAATGTTAGGAAATGCAATCCCAGGTATACTGATGGAGGATGACTCGAGCTCATAAAATTTCCAATTGGTCTCCTTTCATTTAAATTTTGGCATTTTTAGGTGAGTGTCTGACCAAACCAACATTCTTCATACTTCTTACCTCTCCTTTGTCCACTTGCCAGATATCCAAATTGTCTACTTATGATAACTATATGTAAAATACATGGAAAACTACACAAACGGCATGCAAAAATGGAAATGAAAGGCAACACACACACACACACAAAAAATGGGATAAATATGCAGGAGAATATAAGGAGAATTTTAAATGAAAGCCAAACAGTTGTAAGAGTGTATCAGTGTGTGTGTGCTTATGAAAAAAGGACACACGATGCATGCAAATGCTGTTGGAGACACAAAGCATGTAAACATTTAAGTATGGTATGCAAAAAGCATATCGAAAACGAAGATGAAGACGAAGAGACGATGCGCAGCATATGAAAAACAACATTTGAAATGCTTTTGTGATTTTTGTTGTGTCCTGCGAACAACCACTACACAAAACCATTTGTTGTAAGGAGTTGGGAGTCAGAAAATAAAAGTTATGCTTCAAACGCATACAATTGCCATGAATAAAAAACAGCAACTCCGACATAATAAAGTATCCCAAAAGATGAGCCAAAAATTTATCTTCATAATGAGGTCTTGCCTCTATGGAGAGAAATATTCGCAAAAATTTACCCAGTCATATTCACATTTTATTATATACAAAATATATATGTGTATATAGCAATATGCAAATTAACACAGTTATGTTTTGGTCCTGGCAATAATAATAACAATAATAATAATAATAATAGTAACAACAGTGGAGAAGAGAATACATTGTGGCTAACATAAGAAGTTTTTGTATATTCTTTCTAAATTTGAAAGGTAAAACTAGTAAACTTAAAAATATTAAAAATATATTTTTGGTTTTGTGCCAGGTTAAGTGTTTGGTCACTCAAGTTAAATGAAAATGCACAGCTCCATGTTTTTGCTTTAAATTCAAGAGTGAAAAACTATGTATACCACAAAAATAAAAATGAAGCATAACATTGAGTTGAAGAAATTTCTCTTCTCTATTTAAACTGCAATTGTTGTATATATAATTGGTTTAATTTTTGCCTTTTCAAAATCTTAAAATTTTTATTTCCATTTGTATCACAAAATGGGACACAAGGACAAGTAACTAAAAGAGAATTAAAGCATTTTTTGACCTTTTTATAGAATAAAGATGCAATTATTAGTTCATGCAGTTATGCGGTTATTTTTGGGAAATCTAATTTAGTCTGTTTGTCTTCGGAGCTTGGTCACGGAGTTTCGATTAAAACTTCAGCTGGCAAACGGTACCTAATCAAAGGCCAGGCGGCTCTCTTTTATGACAAAAGGACTCCCTTAGCTCCGCAACTTCCATTATTGGGTTCGTTCTGACCAGGGTGTAAATTACTTTTTGCACACTCACACATAGACACACACATGTTGGCATGTTGGTTGGGCTGGCAAAACAACACTTAATTGAACCGCAGGATGCGCCTAGCATACGAAATGACTTGCCTGGCATCCAGCATAAGAGCTAGAGCACGTATGTGCCTGAGTTTTTCCCAAGTTATAACTTTAATCAAAATATTTATAAACTATAGAGACGAAAGTTATCGTCGATATGCATTGTGAGCTGATATAATTACCTTGTTATCCTTTTGCCAGGAGCATGTGCCACGTTTATCGATTACTTTGCATGTGAGCAACGTATCCTGACCAGGATTGACTTCCGTGTATTTGGGTTGTTCGGAAAATCGCTGATAACCTTCGATTCCTGCAAAAAGAAAACAAAGAGAAAAAGTTAAGCAAATTCCCAAATGAAATATATACAAATATAAAAGAAGAGTCGAAGCACTTTTATTTTGTTGAGGCACATTTATCTAGTTTGTGTGTGTGAGTGGCTGTTTTCTTCTTGTCGTTATCATAAACTACTTCCGCCTGCGCATGTAAGTATGCTATACTTTTTTAATATCTCTCGTTGCATTTGTCACGCTCTCACAGAATGTTGGCAATTATGAACGCTTCGCGCAGCATGGCCGCCATTTGCTTATCTTGCCAGACAACATATATATATGTATATATAGAGGAAAAAAAAAACAAAAAATTGCGAATGGGAATGGCTTGCTGGGGGTTGGGTATACTTTCATTATCATTTGGCTCTCACTGAAAATTTATGTTAATTGCTGGCATGTTGAATATTTTCTCCGCACTTGCACTCAATTACACCAATTACAGGTGGAAATTACACGGGCTGCTTGCTCAAGATAATGGCATTGAGTAGGGGAGTATGGTAGTGGCATGGTTCGATGGTAAGCAGAAGGTAAGCAAGTATTTAGGTCGAGTGTACAAGTGAAGCTTCAGTAAATGTCAAGAGTTAATCAAAGCAGTTGGCTTTTTATTTGCCACACTGGGGTGACTGCTGGTAGCAGCATGTTGGGACACTTGTCGACTTTTGCATTTTTATTTTTGCCTGCGCCCCGCGATCGACAACTTCCGTTGTGTTTCTGGCCAATAAGTATGGGTAAAAACAAACAATTGTAAGTTTGTGTATATATTAAGCTGGTTTCGTTGCGTGTGTGCTGACAACACGTGACCAGCACACCGTTAGTAAGGGCAGCAAAATTCTCGCTTTGTATCCGGAACCCCAGCTCCATCATATTTGACATGCCATATATACCCACACACACACAGTGCCACACCCTACACACACACACATACATACACATAGGGATTCGTTCACGCAATGATTTATTACGCGTGATTGGCGTGATTGCCACTTTGCTGCCTTATTTCATCTTCTCGTTATAGGTTCGGCGTCGTCAACCATTGTTCGTTGCCATTTAACACTTGAAAAAATTATTTTTAAAAACAATTGTGTCCAAATAATTACACAAATGAATTGTATTGTATTGTCTGATAGCCATCAACGTGCAATTTATATGTATTGTTGTTTTAAGCCCGACAAAAAGTATTTACGATAAGATAAAGTAGCAATGAAGTTCTCCTCGTCCTGTTTTGAAGTCAAGGTTACTAAAGGAAATCTGTTTCATTGATATTATTGACAATTTTGTTCAGTGTAATGGTTGGCATTTTATCGCTGTTTTCGTGTATAAATTGGCTTTGTATTTCAATTAGGATGCGTATCCGCAACATGCAACATGCAAGCGTAGGCCATTTGATTTATTTTTGCCACAAACCTAATAAACGTTGCTCAAGTTTCGTGTTGTTTCGTTACGCTGCGCAACTTAATTGAAACGCATTGAAATGTAAAGATTTGCTTGGCCAAAACCGCAGGCGAATAAATAAAGCAATGGAAAGAATAAAAGCAAACAAAGCAGTTAGGGCACAGAAGGCAGCATCAGCAGAGAAGACAGCAAATGCCTATTTGCATGCGGCAAATAAAAATATTAAAAATAAATAAGCAAAGCAACGAAAAATTTGAGCTTCCAGCTGCGTCATGGCCATACGAAAGGCAAACATACAGACAGACAGACAGACAGATAGACAACGGAAAACGGCAATGGAGATGGCAACATCTGAGGGCCACATCTAACGCTCAGCTGCGATTGCAGTTTTAGCTGCCTTCAGCCTGATGTTGGTCCTATAAATGGTGCTGATGCTGCTGCTGTTGCTCCGACTGTTTCTCCTCATCCAGGATTCAAGTGCGTGTTGCTGAGTGCTGCTTACAGGGTGTTGTTGTTGGTGTTCCTGCTGCTGCTGTTGCTTCTCTGTTGTTTCGCTCGTGCCATGAAGTGGCATTGGCTTAGTCTGTTCCGCCACTCCACTCCACTGTTCTCCACACCACTCTACTCCATTCAACTCCACGTTTTCGAGAGTTCTACGTGCCTGTGCACTGCCAACAAGGATAACAATTACTCTAGTAGCATGTCCGGCATGCCGCTGCTGCTGTCTCATCTATTCTCTGCTGTTGCTGTTTGTTGTGTTTTCTCTTCTTTATATTTATTTTCAATTGTTTAGCGCTTAAATACTTTGAACGCCTGTTTAAATAAGAAATATTTTTTTTTTTTTTTCTATTCGTTATTTTGCGTTTTATTCCGCTTCAAATTTCGTGTGCCTGGCTAAATTTATTGCTGCTGTTGCCGCTGCTGCTCTTCAACATGTCAGACGCACACTTTGGTTAAGCTCCACCTACTCCCTAGCTCCACCTCCTTCCATACTACTGCTCTTGTTCCAGCTCCTGTTTACTTTTGATGATGCATTGCAGCGTAATAATTTCACGTATATGTCGGAGCCACACAACAGCAACAGCGTAAAGGCCAGTATAAATGGTGAATGCGGGTCACTGTACGACTCTTAACGTTACTGGTCAGTTATAAAATGCCTGAAACATCCAAGTGTTTGGAGAAGTGACATTACTCATACGCCATGTACTCGCTCATACATACTCTTATGTGGGACCGTGTGACAAGGAAATTTAAGAAAATTCCCAATTGGGGAGTCCTCTGGTTTTAGCTTCTATTCAAACAGACAGTTTCTCCACAACTGCTACCCTGACTCCCACTGCTTCCGTTACCCACCCACGCTGTTTCTTTGTCGGCAATCAATGAAAGCAATTTGTGAATCTCTTGTGCAATTCTTGCCAAATACAAACGAGCTCAAGGACACCAACAGACACAGAGACAGAAGCGTACACAAAAAAAAAATATAAATAAAAAGGTATTGGCAGATACATACAAACGATATCATAAAGATGAACAAAATTCTATGCAAATCAAATATGCACGATGATTTGTAAATTTTCAAATTTATTACATATACCTGCTGTATGTATATAAACCTCATGCTGCCAACGCTCGTCTTACAAGGTGCTAAGCAAACATGCAAGCCGTGAGGATTATAAGCTATGCCAAGAACCCAACAACAAGCATACACATAGAAAAAAAAAAAAACAACCAAAAGGAGGAAAAAAGAAGGCTGGAAGAATGGAAAAAGCCAAAACCCGCCCTAAACAACAACAGCAACACGAAAACACTCGTACAACAAAAGCGAAACGCGCAAAAACGTTTACATCTCTCCAAAGGGAAGTTGCTGCCGCCTCACATATGTACGTATGTATGTGTGCTTGGCTCCTTTCTTAGGCTCGAAGAACCTTTTGAATGTCCTTACCCAGACCACGCCTTCACCTACTTAAGCATAATGATATATTTAGCTTGCCAAGTGATTGTTATTTGATATTCAACAGATTTCTCTTCAGCCTTTGTTAGGTTAAATCGATGCGTGTTGTTATTATTTCATAAGCTTTGGTCGCCTTGCCCCATCTTTGGGTATCCTTTGTGGGGCAACAACCATTTTTATGCGAATGGATAAATCGGTGTATGTGTGTGAGTGTGCATTAGTTAGAAACTCGAGAAGCTCTTTTGGACAACAGTGCGTATGCAATATCTACATCAGGCATCTAAATAAATAAAATAAATATAGTATCTACATACATATATAGATACAACTAAATCTATTTTGAGCAATATTAAACGGGTTTCATTAAACGAAAGTTTAAGTATGAAACTTTCTCGAAAATAGAGTTTATAGTGTTGGTCAAGAATGGTCCAGGTTCAGAATTGCTTAAGGTTCAATTAGGCAATTATTAATACCAAGTTGTGGATTGCAGTTTAGTACATTTAACAATATTTCCATTTTATCTAACCAGTTATCAGAATGTCCTTATTATAACTCATCAGTAAATATAGACATAGTTCAGTAACAGACGTAACTAATTTAACTTGATGGCTATCATTTTTATCAACAAATAAATTTATTTTTATCTATTTTAACTTTGAATTATCCTATCTGTGTAATAATTTTATATACAATGGGAAATCCACAAGTATGATGAACTAAAATAGTAATCTATTCTTTTACAGAGGCAATACAAAAAACATCTTTGCAAATTGGCTTAAAATCCTTAAATATATATGTATGTATATATTTGTATAGTCACACACCGCATAGCTCTCATCTGATTCTCGCTAGACAATAAATGACAGTTTCTGTTATTCACATATTTCATATTTTCATGGCTCATTGAATTGAAAGGGAAATGGAATGGAACCGTTTCTATAATGTCACCGTTGTCGATACCAACACCAAAACCTTCACTCTCGTCTCTCATCTACCGGTTTCAAGTTCCATTTTGATTTCAACCTTCATTGTTGTTTTGACACTCAAAGTTTATGCATTTATTTGAATGTAGCAGCAACAAGAGCCGCCTCTGCTCCTTGATTTATTGTATTGTACTTTTGTATTGTAATATTTTTTGTCTGAGTGCAGGCCTAAGAGGCAAACTCTTAACCACCGTGTTTCTGCTTCGTCCCTTTGGGTATATTAATTCATATGCCAGTCAAGTAGCCACTTGAGCCTATCGCCTGCTATCTTTTGCCTTTTCAATGAGTGTCAAATTTCTGTTTTAGGTCAAAGTTTTATTTACTTTCGCAAACTTTAACAACTGGCAAGCAGTAAACCCAATTTGATTAGTCAAAAGCTAGATTACGCATACACAAACTTAAAGCCCAACTCTCTTTGCCAGAAAAATAAAAATAAAACTAGTGTAGTAATATGGCATGTCAAAGACACGCTAATCCCGTACACACAAACGCCCACACACACTTATGTATATGTATTCCCCCCCACACACACACACACACACACACTCACTAACACAAGCGTCTATCTCGCTTAATATGCAAAAAGGAATTTTCATGCGGTGAATTTCACCTATGGCCCTATTCATTACAATTAAACCCACCCGCAGTGGCAAGGTGTGTGAGTGTGTGTGCGTATTTGGCTATGTGTGAGGGCGAGCTGGCTAAAATGGCAACCCGTGGAAATTGTGACAAATAAGGGTAATAACAATTAATTTAGATAAATCTAACTCTTACTCTGTTCGAAATAAGAAATAGCCGCGAAAAACGAAACCATTATGAGTCCTTTCCGACCTTTTGTCCTGACACGCAACTTTTAACCGATTAACCTCCGTGTGTCCTTTCCTCTGATAATCATAAATAAATCAATTAAATTGTGAAATTTTTTACCATATTGTAGCAATCAATGCTTTCAACATTCAATTGAATACTTATGAATGCAAATGATAAACAATGACAGCCAAATTGATAGACTTAACTTATCCTGATTCTGAGCTAGCTGACAACTTTGTAGCTTATTAATAAAACTGATTAAATTGCACTTTATTATGCGTGTTCCCTTTATACATATATGTGTGTGTGTTTGGGTTAACTGATTGGGTTCTTTCATACATACATATCAATTTATATATGTATATATGGAGAGAGAGAGAGAAAGGCAGGCAAATTGAGTAATATTAATCCAGCAGTTGGCAGGGGTAGACGTAGGACTTTTTGTTTATTTTACAAGGGCCACTGGCCGCAAAACACTTTTGCCCAAATTAGTATAGTTTGCCGAAGTTATTATTACCCTTCATAACCATTATAATAATATCAAAGGCAAATAATAGTCCAATTGAATTAATTCATACTACTCTCGAACGGTCGTAGATGCAGTGGGAATGGGAGTTAACTTTTGATTTGGCATTTGATTGACTGATTGATTGATTAGGTATGGCAATAGTGGGTTAGTTCTTAATTAAGTATGGATATATTGGACTTTAGGTTACAAACGCTCACGTATGAAGTAGTCATATCTTCGTAGTTTCTAATTACATGTCTTTATAAAAATATATTAGTATAAAAATATCACAGTTTCGGAATACTATTTCGTTGTAAAGGAAACACAAATTATGTAAAAATTTATGTTATATTATCGATTAATGAATATAGAAAATTACATAGCCTAGAAGATACCGAAGTGTTAAGAAAACAAAAACTTCTGTAATGTTTTTCTATATACTTTATCTAGTTTATTTTTGTTATAACTTAATCCGCCCCTGGTCAACCACATTGTAGAGTTGGTAGGGTTGCATTTAATTACAACATCTTGGCACACATTAACGGGTATTTGAATACCTACTTCACCATCGTTCTTCCCCCCATGTCCACTTATTTCTGTATCTCGCTCTCAGACTTGTTAGCACTTGAGCACGTTACGCCGTCTTTTGCAGGCACTTAATGTGGTGCTGCAGTTGCTGCGATGACTCCCCACTCCTTTGTTGTCCGCCATTGCCTAAAAACAATGCAACGCCAACACAGACAAGCAAATTCTGCAGCACGGAAGCGGAAGTCATTGTTGTCGCACAATGGCGAACGCGTCGCAATTATAATAATTTTGATTGCATCCCCTCAACCCTTTCTATAATCATCTGCTCACCAGCTTACACCCCACAATTTGGTCTCTGGGACTTGTTTTTGTTGACGGCGGTTGCTGCTGCAACACAAACGGCAGCAAAGGCAACAACTAAAGCAGCTTTCCAGCCAGAGGCAAGGTACAAGTGCATGTGCATTCAGTATTTTGTTGCTTCCTCTGGTTTTACTTTTTACTGCTTTTAATTACGAGCACTCACCTACCTAGCTGGCAGGAGATGTCTATTAACTAGTACAAGATATGCTCATGTTTGTTTTCAATACATACTAAAACTAATTAGCTGTATAAACAACAAGCAATTAAATGGGATGAGGTTTGTATTTTGGGGGAATGCGGTCACTTAATTACACAAATTATTTGCCACAAAAACCTCACACATACACACACACACATGCACACTGCACTCAAGGACATGCTGGTGTCTGTTTGATTGTGTGTGTGTGTGTCGATGTTAGTCATCTTTGGATTTAAAAAAACAATTTTCTTGAAAGCTTCCAGACATTGGCTTTGATTTGACTAAGTAAACTGCCCTAGACCAAAGCCCTAAGATAGTTGAAAATGAAGGCAGACTCCATACAAAAAGTAGCAAAAACAAAAGTATATGAAAGAGTAGAAAAAAAAAGAACTGAGAGAATTGCTTACTTAGGGCTGCCTCTTGGACATTGGGGGAAACTCTTAGTCATTTGCTTTTAATTTGACTCGAGGGCGTAATTAAAGAAAAATGCCAAGCCAAAGCCCTTTGATTGTGTCTAGCCAAAAGGAAAGAGGAGAAATGCAAATCACAGCAAATAGAATGAAACAAAAAGAGAAAGGATAGGGACTGATGCAAAGAAAGAGACAAAGCAAGTAATGTGATAATTGTTTTAAGAAACTCTTTTGCTTTTACTCTGCCGAAGAAGAATAAGAAGACGAAGATGACTGCAACGATATACATAAATCCCGTTTAACCTGACGCTGCAAATCCAAAGCGTTGACTTTGCTTCTATGCTCCTTGATGGGCTCTGGACTAACACATAAATTTGCCTTTGTTTCCACTTACATAACATGTCCTGACGTGTTATATATAACGGCAACTTTTACTGCTGACTCGCTGGCTAGCAGAAAGAAAGAGAGAGAAATGCATATATAAACACACACACACACACACACACATAGACAGACAGACAGACAGACAGATAGAGAGTGAAAGAGATGGAAAAGTTAGGAAAAAAAGTGCCAAAAAGCTTGCAAGTTTGAAGCAGACGAAGTTATGCAAAGTCAGCAGCGGACATTGACATGTATGTGGGTGTCTGCGTGTGTGTGTGTAGGTGGCAAGGGAATGGGTGTGGCTGTGACTTAGACTGTGAATGTGAATGTTGGGTGATTCAATTTGCAGTTGTGACACTGCACACAGCACTCACAACGTAAAGTCAAATTGCCATATTTCATCTATGACTTTTATGACTTTTTCTTTTATTTTTGTCAACCCCAAACCACCTTCAGCCCTCTTTTAGTCCCTGTTTAGTTAGTTTTCAGTGTTTTCCTTTTTCTGTGCAACGAATTTATATGCACACAGCAGCACTTTATGAACTTTTACACACATTTCATTTACACGTAGTATCGCCCCCATTTTTATTTTACGAATGGACCTCAGTTGAGATTTGTTTCAACATCGCCCACGCATTGCGTGAAATAGTTCCTGGCCATTTTACATCCGTCAGTGTCGACCTGGAACTGTTCGGGACATTTTTGCATGGCAAGGATACGCACACAAATGGTTATCTGTATGGCAAAGGGATTGCATGGTTCCTCAATGAAATCAATATCCGGCAAATGAAGTGTATACCGTGAAGCATGTTGTGCGCGAAACTTCTCACATTTTTGATATGCATCCATCATAAAGGCCATAGAATCGCTTTTTGGTTCAGGCATAAAATTCTCTAGATTAGTTTTTATATTTGCCATATCCAGTCTATAGGGTGGATCAGCATCGGTGTAGCCAGAGCTAACATAATTGCATTCCTCAATGCACTAGCATGAAATGAAAAATAGACACCACCTAAATAAATATGTTTAAAAATATAGACATAAGTTTTAACCATACCATATTTATGGTGTAGAGTTCGGCAAATGTGAAATGTCGTCCACGAGGTAAATTTAATGAATCTCGACAGTCGGCATTTCCTTGGTCCAGACTGGGACGTGTCAATTGACAGCAGCTTATGGATAGAAGCTGGTCGAAAGATAGCAGAAAGTCATAGCCATGTCTATACTATTGAACTAAGAACTACAGATTTCAATATTGTTTACATAAAGAAAGTAAACAAATGCTTAAGAGAGTTAGAGTTAGAGTTATTTGTGTCCAACATCATATTCATTTGATGATATTCCATTTATGATGAAAGTGGCATTTTGCATTTAATTGCATTGCATTCTAATTAGCATTTTCTCATTTCCAAATGAATTTTCGCACAACTAGATAAATATTCTTTTGATTTCCACTTACTGTGGCGTTCTTCCTTAATGCCTTGCAATTTAGATCGCCAATGATGATGCCGAAATGGAAACAAATCAAAAGCTACAATTTAATGAAAATTTTCAAGTACAATTAAAAAATTTCTTGCATTGCAAAGGATTTACCAGAAATATACTGAGAAGGCCTAGATGCTGTGCTGGTCTGGCCATTTCGACTGCTAAATTAAAAACAACTGGCTAGCAAAACAATTTGATTCAGTTGAGTTCATTTCAGTTATAAATGAAATGCTACATTACATTTGGCAATTAAAATAAATTGAATTATCTGTTTTTGTCTGGCCAATTAGCGTTGCCAGTGGCAACTGTTGGCTGACTGAGAAATTTATGGGTGGTCTCAAATCAAATAAACACCTTGAATAAAAGACAAAGATTGGGCCGAAAAGTGCAAGCCAGATGGGCAGGATATGGTGATTAATTACATTGACACTGACACGCAAGCTAAGCAGACATTACGTATACGCCACGTTGCTTGCGTTGCTCAAGTTGGTCACATTGCCTCAAGGTCAGTTAATAAATTGTTTGGCGTTGTTAACTAAATTTTGATTACCAGTCGGGGAGGCGGTTGAAATGGGCGGGGTATGAAACACTTTTACTTGATTTATTGATATGCTAATTGAGTGTTTGCACGTTGGACCTTTTTCTTTCTTCCTGCTGTTTTTTCTTTTTTTGGTTTTGTTTTGGAATTTCGATGTTGTGTGTGTACAGCAGAAGAGGGCAATGGAAAGAGAGGGTATTGAAATTATGAGCCATGGCACGCCATTTGCATGGAAACTGTTGTTGTAGTTGCTGAAATTAATTGTAAATGGTTGTAATTTGCTGTTGCCAACGCCGTTCACCGTTCAGTGTTCGCTTTTACAGTTTAATTGCAGCTTGCGATCCTGAACAGTGCAGACCTTGAAACGGACAAACACTTTGAGGGCGGACTAACAGGTCAGGGACGGGAGGGCCAGGTTTAATTAATTTATGGCCATGGCCAGGACTCTCGTTAAATACACGTCATTTGAAGTTCGAGCGTGTTTAATGTGACGTATGACTGATTTATGTTGATGGAGCGAAGCAGTTTAACTGCCAAAAGAGGCGCCAATTGACTTAAATTGTAGCACGAATAATGGGAGTTAAAGGGCGCAATACAACAGAAATGTAAAACAACGAAATACAGAAAAAGACAAACTCATAAATGACAATCTAAATTTGATTGCTTTGCTCTTTTTTTCTGTCGCAGATTGTTGTCTTTCTGTATAATTCTTTTGGGGATTTGCTCTGCATAATTACTTCTAGACAAGTGGGAATTTTTCAGCATGGCTAACCTTTCATTCCCTCCTTCTCTTCTCCTCTTCGTTTTCTTTTCTATGGGTATCGCTCTGCCTCTTGGTTAATGCAATTATTTGTGATTATGTTTTTGCTGTTGCTATCTTTTATCCCAGAGAGCTTACTTTAGTTAGTTTTGCACGCAATTTAATTATATTTACTGCCGCTTTTTCCCCCCCCCCCCCCCCTACATACATATATTGTAACAAGAGTGTGCCGAAATTAGTAGGAAATTGTTAATGCGATAACAGATTCGCACAAACGGTGGTGTGTTTTTTTGGTGGGTGTGTGGGTGAGTACATGTAAAGCTTCTACTTTGGTTGATTCCCTCCCATTTCCTTTGAAATTAAAGCCAGAGAAGAAAAAGATTCACTGCGTACACATAAATCGTAGCTTGTGGTAATAGGAGTCAGCTACATAAGGATACGTTCGTAAGTAAGTAAGAAATTCATTGAAAATGCATTTGCGGTTTACTTAGGGGTCTGGTGGTTAGATGGGAGGGTAATGGCCACCGGGTTTGCTAGCTAAATTAAAGACGCATCTCACGCGGTTGCTCGACGAAGGTAGTCAGCGAACGAGCAAGAGTACCGCCCATAAATCAGTTTTAAATGCGTATAAATAAATTGAACGGTAGACGTCAGGTGAGCAAGCAATAGCAAGCGGGTGAGGGGATTGGTGAAATACATAGTAGTTCGGTATTGTTGGTGGAGTGCAGTGTTAGCCACAGGACATGGCGTACAACTAGAGCTAAGTGAACAGAGGTCACACACTGAGAACTGAGAACCAAGCAGAGCGTAATCCATTGCCTTAGTTTTGACAATTTATGCGCCGTGAGACCGTGCGCTATGCCAAAGGGACTCGAAATGGAACTGGGACGAAGACATGGGACTTCTCTCCACAACGAGGGCAAGATGTACAGGGAGAGACATCCTCTACCTAGATAACGATGAAGCTGGAGCATGGCAATATGTCGACATGTTTGTCTTGTCCTTGCGTTTACTAAGCTGTGGAGCTTGCTTGTTATTTATTTAAGCGGCTCCTACTCCGCCTACCACTCGACATTGCTTAATCAAAGGATTTTCGCTTTAAATTTCAACTAATTTACTTAGCATTCTTTCTGTTTGATTTTTATAAACAATGTTTGCTTTCGACATACCCATACACATACATACATAGCAACACACATACATACACTCGCTGTGCTCTTTTAACTCGGCGCTTTATTGAAATTTCATAGTCTAATTTTGGGCGCAAAATTAAATTTTAATTATACAGCCTTTTTTGGGCTCGATTGGCCTAATTGGAAATGTTATACGCCTGAGTGTAGGGTGTATGTGTGTGGACGCATGGCAGAGGCAGAGCATTCTAGGGAATGGGTGCTGAATTGGACCGGAATGGCGTCATTAATTTTTCACTTTCTACGTATACATATGATGTACATATTTTAATATTTTGATACTTTGTATCCACAGGATGTATATATTATATTTCTATATATATATGTATATATATAGAAATATATATATGTATATTAGTATAGCCAGTGAAAACATTCTGGTGGCACAAAAACGAAAAATAACAAAAAACAAGAAAAAAAAAAGGGAAAACAAAACAGAATGCAGGAAATTGTTGTACCAGACGGACTTTCTACAAACACGACTTCGCCCTCTATGATAATAATGACACAAAAATTTAAGAGCTTTAAATATAAACAAGTCGACCTTTTTATACTCTTTTTTTCCAAAGCAATATAAAATATGAAATATATTTTGAAAGAGATCAAGTTGCTTAGATAGATGATTGATGGAAAAACACGTGACTATAATTCTGTAAGTGTATAATTAAGATACAACAAACTCATGGAAAAAATAACTATTGGAACAAAGTTTCTGCAGATGTTTTGGGTGCATTTCATTTTGTTTTAGTTAATCCCAACTGCCCCTTTGCCAAAGGGAAGCAAAGGAGATTAAACCTCTGGAATTGTAATAATTTTATATGACAAGCTCGTATTTGATAATTCTTTTATTTGTTTTTCTTTAATTTCTTGCTTTATTAATTTTTATGCGCTGCATTCTTTTATATACATGTTAGTTTCAAAATTCAAATTTGTTGCTGTGAGTGTTGCATTTGAATTTGCTATTCGCATTGCTAACATTGCTTTTAATCAACTTTCTATTGAATTAAAGCAAATTTGTTGTAGATCTGGTACCTTGATGAAAAGCCTGGCACTGCACAGCAGTCATTGGTCCTTAGTTGTTAATTCTCAGCTAGGTTATACATATATTGGCAGTGCTACATTTTCTGCTATTTACAGAGCAGCTGCAAGGACATTTCACAGCAAACGAACTGCAATTAGCAAATTAAATCTTTACTATGCTGCCAACAGCAAAACAAATTAAAGAAAAAAAAAGGGGAGATTACTTAAATATTAGCGAGAATGTACGTTTAAATTAGCCAGTACTAAATTTTTGTTTCCTTTGCAGTAACAAACATGAAATTGTAATATTTGAATGGTGGGATATTGATCGATAAACATATCATTTGCAATTAGTTAACATATTAATTTGAAAGTTTAACTTTTGATTAAAGAAAGAGGAAAATATCCGTCCATCTTTCAGTTTCATAGACTAGTGTGATTAAGTTATAAATTTGTTACATTTCCTGTGCTTTTGTATTTTTTATGACAGTTCCAAATTTTCAATATTCAATTTCCAATTTCCAACACTGCGGTTGTCCTGTCACTCATAATACAGACAATCATATAGATAGAATCGTAGTATTCAGTTGCACTTCATTACGCATGCCAAAATGCGCAAACAAAAAAAAAAAAAACGAACGGACCAAACCCAATAATAATTTGTCATGTGGCAACAAAAATGCAATCTTTTTAATATGCAACTAATGAATTTCAATATATTTACATATTTGACGATAGATGGCAGACAACATGCATTGCCATCCGATGCACTGCATCCATCCATGTTATGCGAGAGAGTCTATCGCGTTGCTGACACTGACAAGTTGGCAGGCGAAGCGGCATGTAATCAATATGCAATATTTACATGCACCAACTACCCACCGCCCATTTCTTTGCTGCGAAATTGAAATGCAACTGCAACATATAAAATAGACATCAATTTTACTCAATTGACAAGGAAACGAAACGAATTGAAAAGTGGGCGAAATGTGGGAGGCATGAGATTACTGAGCATGGGTAGTTCAACTCATAACTCTTTAGCCTCCGCCACTCATCTTCCGTTCCCTCTAATTGTAATCAGGAAAAACGTAAAACGTGCCTAAAAGTTTACAATGCCTTCCACTAGTTATATACAATGTTGGCTTATGCAACTCAATTTCAGCCTACCCTCGCCCCCCACTATCACCACCTGCTCACTAACTGTTTCTCTCCCTGTTACTATTTCTGACCCTGCAACATACATACATATATGTATGTATGTATATAGGAGGGGTAAAGAGAAAAATTCTACAACAGGAAAAACAACGACATCAGCTTCAGCATAAAATTTTACGAGTCGTTTACACAAATAGCAACACTGTTGCCAATAAACGCCAGTAGAGGACCTTCAACTGCCCCCCTAGCCCAACCCAAAACCCCTTCTGATTCTGCTTCGCTCTTTTTTTCTTTGCAATTTTTATATTGTACCAAAATGTTTTCGTTTCAACGCTTTTATATTTATTTTGTGCTACCCCTATCCCGGCTCCCGGTTGTTGTTGCATATTGCCATTGTGCTAGGATCCCCACTTCCACCCCTTACGAACCTACACCTCTTACATTTCCTTCTCCACCCCCATCATGCATGTGCGAGTGTATGTTGTGTTTGCTAAAATAATGGATTTTTATGCGCATTTGTTTGCACTGAGAGTCGGGCGACGACTATATACATATGGAAGGCGGCTCTGGCTTTGTTCTCGGGCGCGTATTCGTGAAAATGATTGGAAAAATCAGTAAAGTGAAATACAAGAAACAACAAAAACAAAAAACAAAAAAATGAAGAAATGCGAGAATGCTGTAAAAACGCATACAAATGATATTTATATGAGAATGTATGTGTGTGTGTGTGTGTGTGTGTGACTGTGTATGTGGCAACAAACAATTGAAAGCTTATAACATTGACTTTTGATTGGCATTATGGGTTGAGGATTGGGGTCTATGAGGGAACTGCGGTTTGCGGTGGAGTCTCAGGGTAGGCAATGCAAATATACATTTTCAATAAATTTCAATGAATAGGCGACTTATATTTCATAGCAATTAGTTTACTTATACGCATTGTGGTCGCTTCTTAAAGAAATAAGTTGTGATTTTCAAAATCTTTAATAATTACTTTTGTGAAGTTGTTGATTAAAACTTGAAACTAATTTTATAATATCGATATAACTGAAGAGTAAAAACATAAATATTAAAAGAGGGCTGGAAATTAAAATAAAGTTGCCTTCTCGTTCTGCATTTTGTTAGTAAATTTTGTGTAACTAAAACTTTTGTAACTAAGTTTTATCTTGCAAAACTTTTAATTAAATTTTATTTTGAAAAATTCATCTAAGCAAATTTTTACAAAATATATTTGTTTGAGGTATAACCTTTTATAAATCTGATAGAAGTAAACCATGCCATTTGATAGTTAATTGGATTTATGTATATATATTTTTCTTGATTCATTTCCCATATGCAGGTGCATCATTCGAAGAGCATTGTGTGAGAAAATACCAAAGCAAACATTTGCAGATTACTAGAGTAAAAAAACAACAGCAGTAAATGAAAATAAAAAATGAAAGGAGCAGCAGCAACAACAATACTAAAATAGAAAATCCGCTCTAAGTGCAACCAGGCTCCACTTGAGAATCATGCAAGTGCATATACAGATAGAGAATGAAGAGGACGAGGGGATTTTCTCCATTTTCTGTTAACACTCAGTCTGAAAAAGTGCTCACGTAGTGAAACGAATGCAAAAAAATAAATTTCTATTCTTTTTTTGTAACCCTTAACTTTTGCAGCAGTTGGCCGAGCCAAAAGGAAAAGGCAAAAGAAATTTACGTGTAAGCTCACTTGTCTTAAGCCAGGATCTTCATTTCGAATAGTACGTATGTATATATGTATATATATATATATATATGTTTTTCTGTTGTATGTAACTACTAGATGGTTTGGTACGTACCTGCAATGAGAGTAAAAAAAAAAAGGAAACACAAATCAGATTTACTGCTCTTTTGCACAACTTATTGCAACAAATGTGATATATTTTTTTTTGGACATAAATTAAGTAAGTGGGCTTTATTTTCAGTGGAAAGAAATATAGCGACTAGTGATGGGAAGGTGGTGGCAAAAATGGGCAACGAACTCAAAGATCATAAAATCATATTTTATAGTTTTTTTTCGGTTGCTTATGGGGGACAGGGCACAAAGTGATAACGGGACATATATTTTGTAACTACGAACTACAAATGGCTGCACAGCACATAAAAGGCATCCACCCTACACTAATACATAGACACACACCCTCATACACACACATATGGCTTCAGTTTTTGGCATTTTTAGGGATACCTTTTTCTTATGCTTCCCCTATTCTCCCATCCCTTTGAGTATCTTCTAACTACAACACTGTGTTGCCTTTGTCAACGACGTCGTTTTGTGCGGCTTTCACCTAGTTTAACTTGCTGTCTCTTCCCTAACTTCTTTCACTGGAACTCACTCTGTTAAAGGTTTGCCCCAGGGAAGGCAATCCACATTTTCCTTCCACACTCCCACCTACTCCCATCTCTCTCTCTCCCTTTCTCCTTCTTCTTGCGACCGCAGTGCGCCGCTCTATCATCTCACGTTTTTCTACTGTTTTTATGGGCATTCGCGCGCCTTTCGCTGGCTTCTCGTTTAGTACAATTTTTATATGAATTTTTGTGTCACATTTTGTTTTTATTATTTTTATTTTCTTGACATTTTTAGTGGGTTGCCGCCATCTTCTTTTCGATGATGACGACTACAAGGAAGGAGGAGAAGTGCGTGTGTGTCATTTTGTCACATACTTTTTATGTTTTATTTAGCAACAGGAGCAGCAGCAGCAGCAGTTTGTAATAGTAGTAGTTGTTTTTGTATCAAGTCTTTTCAGTTACTTCATTCTTTACCACTTTGTGGTCCCAACATTCCCTTCTTGCTTATGATATACTTTGATGAGTTTGGATTGGTTACTTGTTAGTTCGAGGATATCTGTAGTCCTTGGCTCGCTCTTTTTTAATTACTTATCGCATCGTTTGGCTATTGTCAAGTTTTAAATGTCCGCTTTTGACACTTAACTGAATTTTATTGGCTTACTCATTCCTTGGCCCCTTGTTGTTTGTCTAGGCAATTCCATTTGATGTTTTATGAGTTGGCCCGCCTCTCTTTTCATTTCTTCTATTGTTCCGGTCTGCTTCAGCCTGTCATAAAAATATTTATGTTCTTGGCGTAAAATGTTTTTAATGGTCTTCGGGTCTAGGGACTGTCCAAGATTACGCTGATATTTATACGTCTAATTAAATGTTAATTTCAATTGATTGTTCTGATTTTCTCTTTTCACTAAAAACAGCTAGAACAACAACAAAAACAACGATCTCTTTTCCTTAGACGTAAAGTGCTTTGTTTTTTTTTTTTTTTTTGCCACTGTAGAGAGACTTGGCACAGTAAAATAGAATAACATATCCATGTAGAGTCATTTTCATTGTTGTGTATGTATTTAAAAGGATTATGCACTCGTGTGTTACATAGTCAGACACTCAGACATTGGCAAGGAAATGCATTCTAAGGAGTCGCGCGTTTTCCTTTCGTTTTCTCAGCTGTGTGATAAATTGCCCCTTAAGTGCAAAACAATTGAACAGACGTTATAGAAACGAGAACAGAACAGAACAGGGGGGAGCAGAGAAGACAAGCAGAATAGTGGGAAAGAGAGTAGAGACAGGAGCTCAGCTGAGCAAGAAGGCGGAGCAGACGACACTTGAGCATCTTGTTAGGTGACACAACAAGAGGCCAGGCAGGGGAGATCAAAGAAGATGAGTGGAGTGTGCCAACGGCAAAAAGACAATTGCACTAAGAAAAAGTTTTATTGAAAAACATTTGAAATGTATGACAGTAGTTTTTGTTGTACTTTTTTATATTATATACGAAACCATCAAAACACCCACACCCACACACACACACACACACACACACACACACCAACACCCTCTGTATGTTGGCACAATTTCCAATTTCTGTGGCCAGCCCTCAAAAAGTTTTGTCTTTTACAATAGAAAGGACGAGGCTAACTTTGGCTATCAAGAAGTTTTTATACCCTTGCAAATTCCAGATAAATTGAGTAATTTTTCTATTCAATTCTTATTTGAAATATCAAATGTATTTAGTTAATCTAAAGACTTTTTAGCATGCCAGAAGAGCATAACAAGATCGATCCAATTGATTTCACAATTGAATAAAAGTTATTGCATAGTGAGTAAAATCTCTTTATGTAAGGGTATGAAAAACAGGATGGACAATACATTATTCATTTGCTGGCGGAACATGTGGAAAACTAGGTCTTTGGATTCGATTTCAATCCAGAACTCGGCCACAATATGTCATATGGTGTGTTGTCTCACTGCAGTTTTGCTTGTTCTCTCAAATATATATATAATTTGATTTGATTTTCCATTTTTTGCTGACTTATGACATTTGCCATACAGAGGGACAGAGAATATTATGTAATTTTAATAAAATTAATTTTTGCATTTGAAGCATTTTTGGTCTGCCAACTTTTCACAAATGGAATTTAATTTATGTTTTCGATTATATACGGAAATTGTAATTTTATGCTAAAGTATTTATGTATTTGTCTTTGTATATGTGCGTGTGTGTGTGTGGCTATAAATTCGCAATCGTTGCCATCTGCTGCATCATTATTAATGCGATTTGTATCTTTGTATGTCTGTGTGCGTGTTTTTTGTGCGTGTGTGTGCATTCCTTGTTTGCCACTTGTCGGCAATTTGTAGGCAAAAATCAAAACACTGATCAACATGAACTACTTTGAATTCACATGCCCGACCACTTGGCTAATCCAGCAACCACATAGAGATAGATAGAGAAAGAACCACAACCGGTACTACTATCCCAGTACCAACTGTCAGCATGTCTGTTGTTTCCACATTTACATTGGAAGTCTCCTTTCAGTTGCCATCTACCAACTGGCGGTTGCGGCCCTGGTTGCCAAACCAATTTTTGTGTTTTTGTCTCACTTTACTTTTCAGTTGGTGTCAGTGTTTTTGAGGGGGCCTCCACTTGGTCATGGCATTTGGCCAATTGTCTGTGGCATCGGAACTTAGAGAGTATTGGTGTAAATAACAAAGACAATAGTAGAATAGAGAAGAAATGTCTCATCCAACTATGTATATGATACGCTTACGTATTCTTTGTTCGTTTTTATATACTTTCCATTCTCTGGCCAAATCATTTGAATACATATCGAAGGAAGAATTGAAGGGCTTTTTCCTATTAATGTGGCCCAAACGGAACTGCATTAAAATTTACTTACTGACTTAATCGACCATAAACTGAAACTGACCCACTGTAGTTTACTTTACGGCAGACAGCAGGTGAGAGGAATGAGATAGAACAAGTGACCAAAAGGCGCACACATAGAAATCCTTTTTTAATACTTGTGTAGAAATACAGAAACGAAGACGAAACGTAAATGAGGTTACACATTATACCAACAACATACAAATATATTTATATACACACACACACACACACATAAAGTTAATGCCTTGGACTAGGGCTGGTCAGCCAGTCCATTTGCTCGACGATAAATTAACGGGGAACTACAAGCAGCCGGTACTAGAATAAAACCATGGCACACTGCATTGAAGGTAAGGCAAAATGGTACACAAAATTTTTAATCCCACACATAGAATTATTTAAAAGGGAATAACCTTTTTTGATGTTTACTATTTGTCTGTGGTTTTAAAGAATAATTTTCAATTCTAAATATAATAATAATCTAGTGTAATCAAGATGATCCAAGTTTCTCTGCTTACTTATCCGTTTTATTATTAAACTTTGCTGTTAATATTCTTAGGGACTTTCATTTTAGTGCACTGTGCGTAATACAGTCGTTGGTTGTGTCAGTCGTTTAGTCAGTGGGCCAGTTAGTCAATGAATGAAGTGAAATTACTTAATGGTACGAAATTGTACTTTGCTTAATTACTTGGCCACTGATACCACATACATCCTCTCTCACACACACACACACATATCGCGCACACATTTAACCAACACACGCGCACACATGTCATTCATACGTCGTGGGTGCCGTAAAAATAACCTTCTTTTTCCTTCATCTCTCACTCCTGCAACCCTCACTCTCTTTCTCTCTTAATACTCGTAAACTTAAGAATGTTTGTGTGTGTATATGTCGGTGTGAGTGTGTTGGCCTTGTTTATGGCTTGTTTCTTTTGAGTTTGCTTGGTTTTTGGTTTCGTTTTTGTTTGTTGTTGGCTGTGCTTAAATAATTTCCTTCTTGCTCCCTCGTTTAATTTGCGGCGTTGGCTTCATTGCGTATACGCAATATATGACATTTTAAATTGTTTATGAGTTTCAAAGGGCAAACAGCAACATTACAAATTGTGGGCCAACACTAACACATTGGACTGTCACGAATTGTTTAATAGAATTGAATAGAAAATGTACGCGTGTGGTTTTTGTGTTAATTGTTAAGAGAATTGCCAATCGACGCGACAGACAAGGACTGATTTGCTTGGGGCGTTTGGGCCTTTAAGTGGTTTCTGGTTAATTGGTAAAGTTGTTGTTGTTTTTTAGTTGTTGTTCTTTTTGTTTTTTCTGTTTTAGTGTCTACATTTAGCGGCGATTTCCGTCTGACTGCCTGTTTCCTAAACACTGAGCCAGAGCCAATGTGCAAATATTTGTTTGCTCGACTTTTAACATGGCCAGAACCTGGTTGCTGAATCCGGTCTGCGTCGTGTGCTTCCGGCTCAACGCACAAGCGTTCCCCCCCATGTACCACCCACTCCCCATATGTATATTATATATATATTTGTATGTGTCTATGTGTGTAAACGTTGGGCAGATAGAAAGGTAGATAGTAGGTGGCTGCATAGGTAGGTAAATGGTTAGGTAGGTGTTGTTGTGACATTGTTTGTACATGATTTGTTATACGAAATGTACACATAAGAGGCACGCACATTGTCATAGTTCATTTCATGTCATCCCGCAGACCCTCGCCGACCACACCCACTTGGTAGTTACTTGTTTGTCTAACGCTGAATGGTCGTCCAACTCACCTCCTCACCTCCGACATACCATCTCTTGGTCTTTCCCTCTCTCTCTCTCTCTCTCTCTCTATCCAAAATATTTTAATAATCATGCAGTGCATTAACTTTTGACTGCCTGCTGCACTTGTAATTGCATAATAACAATGTTGTTGTATGTTTGTGTCCTGTTGTTGTCCAATGGCCTCAAATCATTTTCTGTGTATATGCGTTGAACAAACAATGGCAATGATCCATCCACACACATACACACACACACACAATCATACATACCCACAAATGGCATCCATATACACTTGGAAGCTGCTTGTTTTGTAGTATTTTTGTTTTTAGTGAATTATTTAGGCCTCATGGCATTTCGGGTGCCTCTCTATTTATAAGTTTTCGATATTTGGGTTAATTAAAAATGTATTTCGGATATTTGAAAATGGCCACATTCCCATTGTGAGTACATGTGTGTAGAAACACACGCATGCATAAGTGCGTACACGTAACTACTGCAAATGACAAATGAGTGTATTGCTAATGGATATGCATTCTCTTATTTATGCCATCAATTTACGCTCGGCAACAATGAACTAACGAATAAGAGATAAAGATAAACGAATAGAATGAGAATGAATAAGTGAGAGTCATCCAAATGCAAATCCTCCCCACCCGCACTGTAGACTATGATAATATTTTCCAACAAATATCACAAATCGACAATGCCAAAAGTAAACGGCTAACAAATATTTATAGCCTTTGAATGAATGAGCCAAGAAACGAACGAAGCAAGTAAGAAAGGAGTAAAAGCGCCATGGAAAAGGGGCTAAAAAAGGAGGGGTGGGCTGGGCAGCCCCTGCAATATTTATTACAAGTTGCATTGAAGACAGCGTGGTAGTCGACAACGGGCTGCCAGGCGAAAACAAACAGCTGAAAGGCAGCGCCAGAGTCAGTGCCAGATGGCAGTCTATTGCCACATTCAAGGATATGCCCGTCCAACATTCCGGGCAACCCAATGCAACTTGGGGCCATGTAGAGGCAATGGAAATCATTTAAATAAAAGTCAATGTCATGCCATGTAAAGAAGACGGCGAATAAATAGACAGAGTTATATGCAAAACTGCCTGGCACGGACTTAACTTCATGGAATATAAGCCAAGCATATGTACTATGTATATGACTCTCATTTTTTTGATATGTGTATATAAACACATAGTTACGTAAATATAATAAATAAATAAGTATAAATGACATTCCACATAAAGACGAATTCAGGGCTGAAATAAATGCTTTTTCCCTCTCCCATGACAGGCCTAGCTCTGCCACAAAGAATGAAGGCACAAATCTCAGCGGCAACTTCAATACATTTAATTTGGCATCAAAATGGAGGCTGACAGATGGTCTGACGTTGCAGGTAGACAGCAACAACATTGCTTCTAATGTATTTTCGTTTTATGGGCTCATTAAATTACGCTTTATTGCCGTTAAAATAAAATATTATGTGATAAAAATGACGGGCAGATTTTAAGTACGCTAATAAAAGTGACTAGTGACAAGAGGAGAGAAGGACTCCCCTCATTGCTGCGCTTGCATCTTAAGGAAGCGTCACTTGTTACTTAAGTAAATTGGTTAACCCGTTAAAAACATTATTCCTTATATTGAGTTAAGGTAAGGAATTATGTGTATCCTGTACCAATAGACAGACACACAAAACCGTTGAAGAACTGGTTTAATTTATATAGACAACGCTAAAAAGTATGCTACATAATAATAAAAGTTGTAGATAAATTTATATAAATTTTTATAAATACATATAAAAAATAATCAAACTGTGTAAACTCAATTTGCAGATAGCAATTCTTTCCTAATCCTTTAAGAAATATGTATCACAATAAATTGATCAATTCAAATATTTATGGCATTTAAAGAGAGATAAGTAAACCTTAACTAAATTGGTGTTCTAAATTTTTATAAACTCTCCCAATTGATGTACAAAATCTTTAATTCCAGTCTTTTTTCACAAAGAAATAAAATAACAAAATTCGAATTTATTGTAATATTTATTCAACAACTCTGATAAATATTCATTTTTTTGATTTGCAAATTTGTTCATCCACCTGATATATACTGACAACTTTAATATACCCTTTTCTTTATGTGTATCTAGGGTATAACAAACATACGACCAAAACAGCTATATAAAATTTTCTCCAAATTGAGTTTATATGTTTGGCCCATTTCCTGTTGACTGGCAAAAAAATATATATCCTTTACTTAGTGAGAAAGGATGGAATACAATTTATTTTTGTATGCTTCCATGCTTTTTCGTTGTTTTTAATTATTCCATTTTTTTGCAACTTGTCGTATTTGAATAAACCGAATGAATGAGCTGAGCAGAAGGCCCGAACTGGAGAAAGGAAAAAGGAAGCAACAAAAAGAAGAGGCGGCTCTTCTCTCACTGTGTGTTACGTTGCACTTTGCCAGCAGAAAATGTCAGTCGAACTAATCGGATTAGTGTGTCAGTAGTTTTTAGGCAAACTCAGTATTTGTGTGTGTCTGCTGCTTGTGTGTGGCTGTATATGACTGTGTGTGTGCGTGTGTGTGATGGATGGCTGTTAGTCGACTATAGAGAAGGAGATGCCCTGTTCGTTAACCCAAGTGACCTCTATTCAGGGCAGCGGCACGTTTTAGTGTAATTAAAAAGATATGTCTACATGTATCATATATGAATGTGTGACTAACAGACGTATCTCACTGACACCTTTTCGTGTTTAGCCTCCTCCCACCACCTCCCCTTTTTTAGAATTTAAAATAAACTTTTTGGTATATCAATGCAAAATTTAAGAGATTTTCGTCAAAAGCTTAGCTTGAGGATATGGAATGTGATGTCAGCATGACACATCATTTCAAACAGAGAAAGAACATAATTCTGACGTATGCGATTACAACTTGAACAACAGGGAAAACGCAGGATACAGAGTGTTGTACACAGGACTCACGGCTTGCCAGCTAAGGCATAAACAACAACAACAGTAAGAACAACAAAAAGACAAAATGAAACAAAAAGCGACAAGCAATAAAATGAGAAACCGCGCGCCAAGCCAAAGCAAAAGCACATCAATCAACAGTGGGACGAAAGGCGGGAGGGCACAGTGGACAGAGATAGAGGAACATTGTAGAATGTGTAGGGATAAACGTATTGTATAAAAGAAAATGCTCTCTCTTAGTTGCACTGCACTTGAAAAACGAATATAGTTATAAGCTAAACTTGGAATAGACAAAAATTAAATTACTATATTGAAGAAACTAAAACTAGAAAGGATAATGCTATGATTGATTAAACCAAGTGATTTGCCTACTTAATACCACAAAGGCAGTTAAATTTATCAATATCCCTAAAAAGTATGCAATACTCGGCCATAAATTGGTTTCTTTAGTACCTGATGAACTCTCAAAATTCGTATCTCATATATGACAAAACAGAATGTTTTTGATGCTAGAGATGATGGACATTCATTTTAATTCTTTTCAACTTTTCTTTTCTGTTTTTCCGAGTGTAACCGAGTTTATGGTAGTTTGTTGTAGTTTCATGCCCCACCGACAACCACAATATACCTTCAAGTCACGCTGTAAAGGGGAGAGGGAGCCAAGAGCTGGCTCCAGTCAGTCAGTTTAGACAGACAAAACATGAGCATAAATATAAAATATGTGAGTGCGTGCTGTGTGTATATTCTTTTGTTTTCTTTCACTTTTTTTTTGTTCTTCTTTTTTGTGCTCTTTTATGCAGGGCAACAAGATTAAAAGTGCTGCCCGGGGTAAAAAGTTAAAGTGAAACTATAACCCTAGAATAAAATGGGACAACTTGAAAGGAGCAAACATGACTAGCCGCAAACGCAATTAAAGGTAACATTTCATATTTAATTTTGTCCATGTTGCTGCAGATGGCTGATTAAGTTGGCAAAAAGAGAAGTCGGTATAGAGTTGGCGCCCATAGCTGCCAGCTCATTGCACAATTAATCTTGGGACCGCATACAACTGGACGGCAGGCATACGCACAAATTGTGTATACTATATACACATATTTATATATGTATGTATATATACATACATATATAAATATATGTGGATTGTGGATGTGTATGTATTATTTTATGGCTCATGGTAATTACAGGTGTCGCTATAATAAATTACCTTTGAATTTACTGTTTGTCGTTCTCATCGTTGTCCTTGTTGTCGTCCTTTTTATTGTTGTAGTTGTTGTTGGTGTTGTCATGTTGCCTGTTTTTGTCACTAGAGAAGCTGACTGCACAGGGGCATGAGAAGGGGCAGAGAAAAGGACAGGGATGGTCGGATATCGAATCGGACTGGACCCATAGCCAGGATAGTTTTGCGGGATAATTGGTTGCCCTGCCCGACTACGGTTGCTACTGCTGTTGCTGGCAGCTCGCATGTCCCGCCATTGATAAGCTTTATTAAAAAGGATAATGAGCCAGTGGGTGTAAGCGCTAGCCTGCCTCTCTGTTTGTGTGTGTTTGTGTATATGTAATGTGTAATGCGGTTTTGTAGTCTCGCATGTGTGTGTATGTGTGTGTGAGTGTGCGTCCTGTACATGTGTCCATTATAACTTTCGTTGTTGTTTACGAGTTGTTGCCGCTGCTGTAGTTGTTAATAGTTATGAGTTAATGGTTTTTTGTTTTCGTGTTGTTGTTTGCTTTTCCGTTTCCATTATGGTATTCGGATTATTATGATTACTTTTGTTTGGCCGCATAATCAAATTAACTGAATGCCACTGACATTCAGGTTTTGGTTTATTTTTGGTATTTTTGTATGCTGATTGAGTTGGGGTTAAACACTCGAGTAATTGCATAATCGACACGTGAAATCTGATGTCCTTAACGATAACTTTTTCAGATTCGCTCCTAGCTCCTTTTCCAATGTAACAGTTGGTGACGAAAACTTTCATCAAATGACTTTTTGATGTTCTTGACTCAGTTTTGATTAGCATTTTCGGTCATAAAAAAGTTGAAGCAACTTGGCAAAGGCTCCATGTATTGATTGAGAAAAAATGTTTTCCTATGTATATTTTTTGTTCTTCCTCTTTCGATTTTTGGTGATTTTCAGGTTTACAGCATGTCTGAGTGCAGTTTTTCAAGCTTTAAGCTCGATTGCACATTGCCAATTTGCACTCTAGGGAGCGAGCGCGTGCTATTTTGAAAATGGGAAGCCTATGAAAATACCTCAAAGCTCGCCAGCCCTATTCATACATGAATGTGTGCTTGTTTATACTGGTGGTAGGTGTGGGAGTTTTTTTTTTGTAGGGCACGGGCACTATTGATTCAGGCTAAAAGATAAGCAAACTTTAGCTAGTTTAAAAAAGTGCAAAAAAAAATTAGCCAAAAAGATAACACTTTTTCTTGCCATAAAAGTTTTTACATTTTCAAATTAAAGTTATAGATTTTCAAGTGATGATTTTCTGTAAAATAATCAATATCCAATAAAATTAAATAAATTAAGAAATGAGTTCTTCTCTTAGTATTCTTTTTGATTTTGTAAAAATTTCCTTAATATCCTTTTGTTCCTTGTTGTCATCGTTAAGTGTGTCATGACTAACTTCGACATAAATTAATATAATGCCGAGTTGCTGTTGATTGAAATTTTGTCCCTGTCAAAAACAATTTTGGGCGCGCATTTTAGTTTTCATATTTCAGTGTGTCCTTGGGCTAACTACAAGTTACGTCATGTTGTGCATTTGTTTCGCTTAGTTGGTCATGGATGACAACTACATGAATTCATCGGCCCGTTGATAGCCTGTTTTTGCATGTCGCTGAAACGTTTGGCAACTTAATGAACGTCTTCAGGTACATACATACATATATGTATACATATTTGCATGTATATATATTGTACATACATATGTAGGTATATATAACGCAGCTGCATGCAGCAATAGCTACAGCTACTCGGGGGTTCTCGCCTGCCACTTGAAGCTAAGCAGGAAACGGAAATTACTTTGCAAACACTTTGCACCAGCCGAAAGTCGCGTGGCAAAACGTGGCGTATACGTAACGGCAACAGCACGGCAAACGATGTAAAAGTCAAGTGAAGTCAGGTTAAGGTGAAGGCGTCCCAGGGCCTTCTTGCGTCATTTTCTTATGCTATTCCTGGCATTTACTTCGTCGCTTTACCGCCGCCGCCGCCGCCACCGCTGCCAATTCTTCTGCTATTGCTGCTGCCTTTTATGGCCATAAGCAATATGAAATATGAATTGCGGTTGGTTGAAAATCTCTATAGCAAAAACCAAGTAAAGGGGCAACAAGGGAATAACCTCAACATGGTGAAACGTTGGATCTGGGGCTCTGACCACGATGTTGACTGTTGGCTATTTGAGTGAAAACAACAAAAACATCAACTGCATTTAACTTTGTTGTGCCCTTTTTTTTTTGTTTTTCGTTGTTGTCGTCGTGGCACATTGCCATTTTATGGCTAAATCCACTTTAGTTGCGCACATAGAGAGCATGTGGGGGAAGACAGAAACGGTGGTTTAGAGCTTGATTCACCTCACTCTGCCTACGTTCCCTTATTGAAAGTTGTTGTAAGTTAAATTATGACCAAAATGCTGTTGGCTGCTGTTCCCGGTGCTACCTGTTTTGTCCCTATACAAGTGAGTCTCATGTGAGTGTGTGCTGCTGCTGCTGCTGGGTTAAAATTACCTTTAAATTGAAAATTATTGTATGTGCGCGAGCTCGACTCGCACTCGGTTTTTGCCAGTAATTCCCCCTTCCTACCACATCCAGCCATATTCGTACCACCCTCCCACTGGTATGTCTTCTTGCTTATTGCACTAAAAACATAAATTTCTGCGGTTTCTGTTGAAAATTGCGCCAGTGAAGGCACTGAGGCAGCTTAAAACGTTGTCGAGCTTTGAATTACTTTTTCAATTTGAGGCACTCGGCATAGCCAAGAAGCCGCTCCGCTCCACGAGAGCACAGCAGGTAAATGAATTAATGTGCGTCGGTGAAGACCCAGCGGAAGAAAGTCTTAATTTATGTACATTTTTCATATAATATGCGGATGGAGTAAGATGCTCCGATTTAAGACGACTGTCAATTTAGAAAATGTTTTGTAGAATACTTTTCAGAGCATGATTCAAACCAAGGAACAAGAATTTATATATGGGTGTGCTTGTGTGTGAGTTGTCCAGGCAGCAACAATTGTTTGCTTTTGTGTCCACTCTGAATGGGCTTTTAAAATGATTAAATTTCATATTGAATATATAACTTACATTGGACAGCAGTTGCTGCTGCTGCTGCTGCCGCTACTGTTGCTCTACCAACATCAAATGGACAATATTGACAACTTTTGCTATCAATTTCCATTTTGATTTGGCAAACATTTGACATGTTTATTAATAAATTGAACTTGACTTTAAATCTATCTATAGAAATTGGCCACTTTAAGATAGAAATAGAGGCGGTGCCCAGAGACAAGACATACGCCTTTGGGCCATAATTCTTGTTACTTGTCCTGCCTGTCGCCTGGCCAAATGTGTGGTCTCTGTGGCCTTCGAGTTGAACTCGAGGGGGTTTTGGGTTCAACAGTTTTGAACTTGTGTCTCTGTTTCTGTCTCAGCCTCAGTGTTCGCTTTCGCTTGCTCTAGTATAGCTACGACAACTTGGCAAATTGTCGTATCCATCCCCTTACTTGTCCCCTACTATGTGATACAGTGCCGGTCCATCTCTGAATCCGTCGCCAAGTTGGCTTGTTTGTTTGCCTAACGGGGTCGTAAATAAATCATTTGATAACTTGACGCCGCCTCCACCTCTGCCAAAAACGATACTCCACCCATACATATACACATACATACATAGCACACACACGCCTTTTGCGGTTTTGGATCCTACGGTTTGCCAATGGTCAAGGGCTTACCTAAGCGACGTCAACTTGGCTGTCCACTGTTACAAGATTTTGTGATTTATATGCTTTCGGTTTGACGTGACGCGACACGATATCGATTTGGCTCCGTTTTGCTGGTTTACGAGCTCAATTCCTGTAGCCACTTTGTTGCTGGCAACCAGGGCCACCAGTCTTATCTCTAGCCCTTCGGCAGAAACACAAACTTTGGCCAAATGGCGAAATGGCGTCGTTAATTTTTACTGTCCACCAAACCACAGACATTGCCACAGTCAAGAAGGAGAAGAAGTTGGACAACAGTTTCAATTATCTAGCAGCACTTTCATGTGGCTGCTGCACCATGGCAACTTCGAACGCTTATTCAAACAATTTACACCAATATTTGGGGTCGTCCTCAAAGTCAAATAGTTAGTTCAAATTTACAAAATTGATTTTCTTTGTCGCAATCAGACCAACAAAATCCTTCTATGTAAATCGGCTCATTTCAAAGCCCAGATCTCAAGCAAAAAGTAAATCTTTTTCAATTACAAACCGCAGAAAGTTTCAACAAAAAAGGTGTCCTTCAATAAAGCTTAGTCAAAACTTAAAAAAAAATGAAAAAAGAAAAGAATGTTTACTCTCGCTTGGCGAGAAAAACACCAGAAGAATACAATACCATGGACATCAACACGATTTACCACTTAGTCCATTGTTCCAGGCGCTAAAGGAGAGTCATTTGACCTACATTAAATACGCATTGAAGCATTTAAAGAAGCAGTTAGAGGAACAGGCCATATGATGCCTGTCATAGCTGGAATGACTTTCTATTTAAGGATTTGCTGTCAGAATCAATTTGTGGCTGCCATCCCATACCAATCAACTATTAATAGAACATGTGAATCCAAGCCAATTGGTAACATAAACTGGAGAATCAGCTTAAATGTCTCACGAGGAGCAGACTTATGACAAACCGTTCAAGATTAAACCGTTTCCCCAATTTTAGGAAAAAAAAATTTTTTATATAGATAAGAGAAATGTTATTTATAATCAGATTCGCATGAGAAACTAAGCCTCTGCCAGCGTGTTGCTGGCTTAAAGCTGCTCTGGCTAGTACTACAGCTTCTGTGTTTCCTTCCATGCATGAGGATTAGGTATTTCAAAAGTTTTTGACCCAAAAGGATTTAGCCTGCATGTATGTATGGGTGTGGGTAGCTTTCTCACTTTGTCTGTGTGTGTGTGTGTGAGGCTTTGTGGGTGTGTGTGTGTGTGTCGGGTAGTGGCTGGGTCTTTGTTTGCCTGACTTTGCTGCCACTTGGCAACAATGGCAACGTGTCTACTACATATTTGTGTGCCTCTTTTGACTCTTTTGCCTATTTGCCTGAATGGCCATTATCTTCATCTTCATCATCACCAGCAGCAGCAACAACAACAACAACAACAACCACAATTTGATCCTAAACCCCTTTGCGTTTTTGATCTATGCCACATAAAAGTTTCCAGGCGCCACAAACTACATAGTCTGAGGGTCGTCGTCTGCTTCTATCATCATTCCAATCCTTAGTTGTCATGGCAATTCAATTTGCTTTTGCCTTCTCATAATACTTGCAAAGCAGTTTAAAGGCCTCCTGTCCCTATATTCAACTAATTTGCTTAAATTATCTAAAAAGGATTGAGTCATTTAAGTAGATGGAACTATATATAGATAAAGAAAAAAAAGATAGTCATATTCATCAACATTTTGACCATTGCTGGCCAACAAGAACAATCGAAATTGGGCATGACCAGTGTCTAAGTCTTTAATTACAAGTCAAGCCCATAAATTACTTGCACATTTCATTTGCCAAGATTTATTGCAACTCGATGACTGTCAACTTGAGTTGTCGTTGCTAGTGTCAGGCAATTAAATTTATAGTTATTCAAATGCCAACACAATAGCTGATATTAAAGCTGCAACCAAAAACAGCCTAGGTGAATTGTAGAGCATAAAAAATTCCAACAATATGGCAAATCTCATAAGGCAGCATCAGCAGGTCTTAGCCTGGCCCTGAGCTTTCTTAGCTTTCACAGCAAAAACAGGAACTGAGGCCATGGCTGGAGCAGGAGCAAATCCGAAGTAAAATTTACAATTTAAAATGCATGCATAATGAATGGTGTTTGCAGCCAAAAGACTTTCAGCATGCTGCATGCCACAAAACAGGGCAAATGCAGCAATCGTAGCAGCTTCTGGTAACTGGACTAGGAAACTTGCAGGCCACTAGGCAAAATGAACAACAATAAAAGCATTAGAAACAAGCACTGTATTTTGACAAGGACTTGAAAAATTCTTAATCTGTGTGAATTTCACAGAGAAATTGCTCTAGAACCAGAGAAACAAAAAAAACAAACCAATAGACAGAAAACAAATGTGACCATGACTGGCAACAACAATTTAGCATTTGATTTTGTTTCTGACTTATTTTGCATACGAAAAGTAACTCGATACAAATACACACACATATGTATATAGAGATCCTGTTAACATTGCCCCCAGCACTCATCACCTCTCCTTATTCTATCAATATATTATATATGTACATATATATATAAATTCATTTCTTCCCTCTTTTAACGCCGTTGTATACATATTTGCCCTACTTTGTGTGCTTGTTTTTGTTGTTGTTATTCATCCACATCTTTGTTTAAGAATATTTTGCAATATTTTTTATTTTTTGTTAGTAAAAAATATGTTTTTGTCTTTCTCTGTGGTATGAAATCGATGGTTGAAGTTCCTTTAACCTCCCCTAAGCCCCAACTGTGTTTGTTTGTGGATTAAAACGGGGGTAAAAAGGTGCACGTGTGTTCTGTTCTCTCCAAACCGGAACTTCTGCCAGTTGAAAGAAGACACCGACTCATGCTCGAATTTCCGTTTTTTAATTTAATTAGGCGCATGCCAAAGCAATCAGGCTGCTCCTCTAGATGGCACACAATATATCCCCAGCTGATCCACCTACACACACTCACACATACACACACGCTAGCAAATATTTTTTCCTCTTTTGCTATGTCTTACCCCTTGAAAATATCATGAGAAAAGCGCTACCTTAGCAACTTGCTGCTGGCAAAAAATATTTTCCATCATTTTCCATATTTCCCCATAGTATCAAATTAACCTTTTTTACAATTTCTTTACAGTCGTATTTCGTTTAATTATTCTTTTATATGCTGGTTACTATTGATTAAGACTGTTCTCTCTTTCAGCAATTCTTTGAATGACTAAGTTTAGACTATAAGAATAAAATTGGAATAATAAAGATATGTTAAAAGTTATATTTAAAGTGATAAGATAACTTTGACTGTAGTTTAAGAAAGCATGAACAATGTCATTGATCGTTTAACACATTTTGTAACATATTTTCTAAAATTATGCCATTATACAAGAAATATAAATGTTATATTACTTTGTATATATGTACATTTGTCCTTTCTAGCATATCAGAGATTCATTAAACAAATTTTAAATTGAAAACTCATGTTGGTTTGGGGTCTTTTACTCATTTCATCATCTCACACAGTTTGTCTAATGTTTTACATAAATTTGACTTTGAATAGGAAAGTTTTGGCAAATCATCATCTGCAGTTTAGTCTATGTGATGCTTAAACTTTTACTTTGATTACTTTAAAATGTGGCCGAAAGCAAAGCAAAATAGTTTCAAGTGTGAGGATTGTGTTTCAACTTATCGCTCATCAAATGCGGCTACCCCACACACGCACACATCATAAATTTTGAGTTGGCTTCAACAAATTCTAGAATATGCCTACAAGTATCTACACACACACACACACGTACACACGGCACACATATGCGTACAGCTAGCGGAAGCGACGCCATCATAATGGCTTGACCATTATCCTGCATATAAAGTTGTTCATTTCCTTGTTGTTTTTTGGTCATTTCTGCTTTGATTTGACCGTCGTCTCCATTGTCCTTCTCGTCCTCAATGTCTACGACTTTTGTCGTGCACGTCCTGCTGGCTGGCCGTAACAGCCATTGTATTGCATACATAATAAATTTTATGAAACGTAAATTTTTATTGAAACCAATTTTTGGCACTGCCATAAAACGACAAGTGGGTCACAAAAGCCCAACTTTTTCATCTACTGATGAGTTCTCAAAGCATTTACAATAAAAATCCAAATGTTTTATTTATATGTTGTATTCGATTTGTATAGATTTTGTGAGAAAAATGCCTAGATACAACAAAGTGGCCGACTGAACTGAGTTTTCAAATTAATTTCACATTACCTAACTATTTCCAAATTTAACAAAACAAAAGGAAAACAACAAAAACAAGAACAAATACTAAAACTACTGAATGGACAAAAACATAGAGAAATATAAGAAAAACACACGAAATAGATGGAAGAATCAACAAACACACAAAGTGCAGGGCAACAACAACATTTTGTGTAAATTTTAACAAACGTAAATATGGCAAATCAAACGAAACTTTCAACAAAGCATTGGCCCAGCTGTTGATTTGCCGTAGATAAATAAAAAAAAGTTTCCATCAGAAGATCAGATGGGATATTGACTACCAAAATATCCTAAAAGAAAGGGGCATTTGAAATTAATGGCTATGGATAAAATATTCTTATTTCGTTCGAATCCCATTTGAAAAAAAACACTTCTTATATTTATAAAATTAAAATGGAAAACTAATTAAAAAGCTCATATTATTTACTGATTTCTATTATTATTAAATTAACCAGCATACATATATCAAGAACTAAAACATTTCTTCTAGGATGTTTCGACGGCAATATACCCCTTCAAGCCAATGTGCCCAGGGTATAAAAATACTATTCCAAAATCATTCATTTCGGTTCATTGTTTTATTTTTTTTATTGAGGATAAAGAGAGGGCACACTGAAAGAATGGGATAGGCAATTGGCCGTTTTTTTCGCCTATATATATATATATATACATATGTGTCATTCAATAGGAAATGCAAAAATGTTTACAAATCACTGAAGCACAAAAATTCAACAATTTTTATTTTCGGGTGCGGCCCGTGTACGTAATCTCGTGTGAACTTGACAGTAAAACCCGTAACTGTTAAAAAAAATACAACTATTACAACTAAGCATACACATTTGTTAAAATGTTTATATCAACTATGTATACTTTTTTATTGATATGGATCAATAAATCAGAATTTCAAATTAAAAATAAGGTACATTTTTCATAAGCTCAAATTTAATGCTATATTTAGAGAGTTCTTATTTATGGTTTGATTTACCGATTTGAACTTGAAATTTGGAACAAATTATTCTTGGTTTGGTAAACGACCTTAAATTAAAGTTGTATATAGTATTTTAATATGAAAACTAATTCAAGCAATCGCTATAACTAAAAACCTGGATTACAGATTAAAACTTTAAGTGAAAGTCCGAAAATAAATCTGTTATAAATCAGTTTAGTTATTGCAAAACAGAAATTATGTCATTTACATTTTAAGGACAAAAATAAACACTGTGTAGCAAATCTGGATTGAAACTTTTTTCGAATGACATCTCAATGATATTGATTTCCGGTTTGTAAATGCACCTTTTCCTCCTTTAATTCATTTTATAACTTTCAGGATGCCGTATAATTGCATTATGTGGACCTTTTTTAACAAGCAATACAGACATAATACAAACACTGATATATATCATATATGTATACGCATATGTACATATGTATATAAGTGTATTTATTTGATGGAGATGCCGATACGAACACAGATTATGCTTGTTGAATGCTGTTGAACACACACACTCTCACACACTAAAGGCTCTTTGGTATTAATATCCAATGTATGCATATTTATTTATAACCCGCGAAAATATTTATTGAACATTGTTGTTGCTCTTGCTGGTCAATCGATGAGTGACTCATTAAAAATTCATAAGCGCCCAATGCAAAATGCATGCATTTTTAATGAAATAATGAATTTATATGTACAATATAAGAAATATGAATATATTATATACATATATCTATAAGTGAAGGTACGTAATTATCTTTCAATTATCGTTATGGCTTTGATGGACCTTTTGTTGCCTAATTGCTGCGGCAAGCCAAGAATGACAGCTACTTGACTGGTGGCATGAGCCAGCAACTGACCCAGTTGACTTAGTACACCTCAAGTACCGCATGCTTAACCTGACAAATGCATGGAAGTCGCTGTGCATTGTCGAAACGTCATAATCGGGAACAACTCATCAGAGTATGGCTCATTAACACGCTGCTCGAGGAGGAAAGGATGAGGACGGAATGTTTGAAATGGGAACGAGGGGAATGTAATGGCATAGGGAGCAAGACAACTTGATTGAACTTCAATGGGTGCTCCTTCTGGTTCTTGTCGTTGGTCTTGGTTGGGCGCCACATCGAGATTAATGCTAATGTGACAACTTAATCGAAAGCCATTTATAAGTCATGTCAAGTGGAGGAGCATCTTAGCCCACTTGTCAACGTTATGACTACGCTATATAATATGGATGTCAATGATAATGATGACGATGCCTAAAAGTAGCTAGGCTACTACTACCCCCATAGACATCCATGACAACGACAAATCCATAAAAAGCACGTTAAATATTTGCATTAATTCTGTTGTGTTAGACCAGAGGACGGGAAGGGCGCGGACAGGGGCAGGGGCAGACAAAGTAGAAGAAAAACAAACTGATAAGTCAGAGAGCCAAAAGGAAAACACAGGAAACAGGAGGCCAACCAGGACGTGTACATACATTTTGTACGCTTGGGTACTTACCCGGTAAGCATGATGCCAATGCGATGCTGATAAAGAGCAATAGTTGTGCTATCTTTGCCGTGTTGATGCTCCTCCTACGGCTGTTGCTCCACCAGCTTTTGCTCCTGCTCCAGCTGCTGCTCCTGTTGGCACTGTGGCTGCTCATTTTCTCGTTTATCGGGAGTCGTTTGGTTGCTGCTGCTGCTCCCGTACGTTCTTATCGTACAATGCGTTACTTTGTCAACGACTCGACTCGACGCGACTGTCTGTCTGTCTGTCCTTCTGTCTGGCTGGCTCGCTAAGTGGACGTTAAGTGGCGCACACTTGACTTTTATTGCACGGCACGATTCTTGTCACTATTTTACTATTTCTTGTTTTTGTTTTCTGTTTTTTTTTTTTTTTTGTCAGTTTTGTTACAACTCACTCCACTACAGTTTATGGCTTGCCAGTGGCAGCAAGCGCAATTTAGTGTATTTTTTTTTTTTTTTTGGATTTTGGATGTATTTATTTTTTTCCTGGCTTTTGTTTTTTACATCAAACACTCAGATACATCAGGCTATTGCCGCACTTGCCGATCTTGTCAATGTGTTTAAATAGCGATAACAAAAAATATATATGAATATATGAAAATGCATGAACAAATGTCATGACAACGAATAAATAAATCAATGATTGAAATTTGATATATTTCGCACAGACAGAAATCAACTTTGAAATATACAAATCACTTGTCCAGCATTGATTAATATATATATATATGTAAGTATGTATGTGTACTTGTATTAATACTTTTACTATTATTATTTTTATTGTTTGTTTTTCTATCTATATTGTCAGCATTCGGTTATAATTTCATTTTGCACCTCGTTATTCGTTTGTATTGTGTCGGTTTTTTTTTCCTCTTTTATTTTGGTTTGTTGTTTTAATCAGAAATTTACACAGTCAACCGTCAATATTGAACAGGAGGCGACACGAGACAGAAGGTGCATGAATGCGGATACGGATGTGGATGCGGAGGAGCCTGGATCGGAGAGGCGGTAAGCAACAAATTGGCGGCGTTGCAGCCAAATGAAAGCACAATGAAAATTTTCAATCAAAACTTTTTACTTCTCTTTTTTTCTTCTTCTTTTTTTCTGCCCTTCTCCCTTTTTGCTCTTTCTTTTTCAGTTTTGCTTTTTGTTGCTTTTTAGCGCTCGTTAACTCTGACGATTCTTTTTTCCACGTTCTTCTTTTTCGTTTTAGCTTCTTTTTTTTCAATTTTTAATGCAATTTCCACGCTTTACTGCACTTTTTGCCATTTCTCTTGTTATTTCTGTGTTTCGCTGTTTTTTTTTTTTTTTTGTTTTTGCTGCTCGTGTTTTTTGCTTTTGTTTCTGTTTGCCCGTTTTTGTATTGCATTTATTTACACGAACGCGGGCATAAAACACACAGAGAAACACACATACATTCACACCCACACAAACACACAGAGAGAGAGGGAGACAACAAAATATGTACACAATTTGCTTTTGTCGTCTCTCCTTATATCTCTCTCTGTCTCTATCTCTGTCTGTGCCTTTCTCTGTCTCTGTCTCGTGTATATAACTGTCTTAGACACAAATTCAAATTACTTTTGTTGCTTTTCTGCTTAACGTTATTGTTGGCTGGTTCTCTCAAATCAGTTGGCCAGTTTCTGCCGTTACTGTACCGAACATGGCTCAGTTCTATATAGCCTTGGCTTCGACTTGGTTTTGATTTTCGGCTTGGGTTTTGGCCTTGCCTTTGGCATCTTCACATACTCCTCACCAGAATCTGCAAGAGAAGAAATAAAAATCTGATGAGTAAATTGTCTGGGGAGTGTTTAGGTGAATGTGTGTGTGTGTGAGGGGTGGGGCAGAAAGCTAAGCTTAAGGTTATTATGACTAAAATGCAAAACTCATATAATCTGAGGGTAACTTATTTAAAATTTTCTTTGAAGCTCCGGTTATTTTTTTTTCCTTTCCTTTCCTTTCCATTTCTTTCATTTATTTTTCATAATTTATTAGTTCAGTTTTGCTTTCATTTTTGCATTTTATGTTAAACTTTTCTGATCAACTTTTGGCCCAAATATATGGCTTAGCTGGGACCGGATAATGCGTCAGGTGGTATCATCTTTTACGCACTCCCAAAGGTCGCTGTATGTGTGTGAGGAGCCAACTTACGGACTGAGTGACAGGGTTGGTTGAGTGACGTGTGTCTGGGCTATGAGCCGGTGTCCTGGTTGGGTCACAGACCAACCTTTTGTTCCATACTAAGTGCGAGGCTGCAACCATTATTATGCTTTATTTTCCGCTTGACACCTTTGGGCTGCGTTGCGCATTTCCTTTCACCAGGCAATGGCACTCTTTATGTGTGTGAGTGTATGTGTATGCACACCCACTTGGCATTTATGCGCGACTTTTTCCCTCGCTCGCTTTTTGTGTGTATTTGCTACTCGCATAAAGCCAGCGGTTTTTTCCACACCGTTTTTAGGCCCTTGCCTAGAGGCTTGGCCTAGCCACCTGTATGGAAATGAAAACCTGAGAAGGGGTTTCGTCTGTTTCACTCGCACAACGTTTTCTTATCAACATGCACATCGACGTGAAGCAGAGACGTCATATCCTCGTCGTCTGAATTGAAATTTATTATTCTGCTTTGTCGTGCGTGTGTGTTGTGTGTGTGTGTGTGTGTGTGTATGAGTGGAATACTCTTTTCCTTTTTGTACCCCCTTCCGCTTTGTTTTTTCGCTTCTCCTTCTCTAGTTTGTTTCATTTGCCAGTAACCCCTTTTGGAGCATTTAATATTTTTATTTTCCGCCATCTCCAGTCACTTTTTTTTTTGTTTTTACTCTTGTTAATTGCTTTTCATCTGGCAACGGGACAACGGAGAAAACTGGCTGTGATGTAAAACTGATTGGTTGGAGATGAAGGCGTAAGATGAGGTGACCTTTGATGTACGACATTTCTTCGAGAATTGTTTTGCGCACTTAGGGATATTGTTCACATATCTCAATTATCCTTTTTGATTTCACACATATGTGCACTCAAACTTTGCGCTTTTGTTGCTCCAATTTCAAAGTGAAATTGAACTTCAATTCAGAGTAATGTGTGGAGAAGAAGGAGATTACTCTTACTCTTGATTGCTACGTTTGATGCTGGTTATTAACTCGTTGGAAAAACGAGACTTGTTCACTTGACGTTCCTGCTGCTCTTGGCAAAAAAAAATACTTTCTTAGAGACCGTAAAGTTCTTGCATAATTCCGCCATTTTTATACAGGATTATGTAGGCTAAATGCGTGTGCTAATTCGGTTCGCATTGCCCGAAAAGATGACCATCCGATAGGAAGCAATTTGTTGAAGGTCCTTTTTATTTATACATTCTTTTTTTGCTATGCCGCTCGTAACTTGCTGCACAGTTTTTCTGTGAACCCGCCACGAATGAGATACATAAGAATAAAAAAACAAAACCCCAACTTGTTTGGTTTTTTCTTTTCTGCTGACATTTGCCGTTTTCGCCGCTTAGCACGTTCGAAAGTGAGCAAGGATAAAAAGCAAAGAAACAGAGAAAAAAAAAAAGAAAAAGCTGAGTTGGAAATTATGCAAAGATTATGTGCACAACTTGAGACAGGGCCGAGAACTAGAGCAAGAACTGGCAAGTTAACTTGTTCTTCTCGTGCTTGGACTCGAGGTGTGTTAAGGTCCAGTAGCAACTTAAGTCGAGTGACATGTAAATTTTGCTTCAGGCTGTGCGCCATTTTGTGGAAAGAGTTGGAAACAAAAAATAAACGAGATGATGATAATGTACTCGCTCATGCCCATTACCATTCTCAAGCCCATGCCCAGGAGCCACATTTTCTTTTCATGAAAATCAGTTAAATGAGTTTGTTTACATGTTTCGTTCTTGTGGCTCTTGCGGTTTTTTGTTACAGAATACATACACACATACACATATACATGCACAATCACATCCTTTAAGTGTATGCAAAGCACATGGAAAAGGGGCGGACAATGACGCGACATTGTCTGGACTCGGGATTTTTTCAGCGGAAATAAATGTAAGAAAAATCCCCATACAATTTACTTTTGAAACTTGATATGGTTTCGCGGCCTAAAAGTATGCAGCATATAATTTGCGTTCGCCGCTTTGCCATTGCCAGACAAGCAGACGTTTGCTTTATGTAATTTGCATGTAAACATGTGTTTATTTTTCTGTGCCTCATGGCAACTTAGTATAAAACCTCCACACATCCAGCCCAAGCAGGATCCCTTCCATGACTCTCCATTCCCCTTTGTTATTCCTTTAGACCGTGACGTGCGAAATTACTCCAAACATCAAATGATTTTGTTTAACATATTTTGTTATTAAGTGTGGAAATGTGCATATTTTGCTTACGGACTTTGCCTTCAGGCTCTTAGCAGTTCCCGTACAAACAATTCGGATAGCTTTTGCCTTTGCTTAATACTTTTCATACCCTTTTACATATGCCTCCGCATTTGGCTTTCTCGTTTTAACATTGACTCGTTCGTGCCTGCAGTAAATTTCCGTTTGCCATCTTTCAGGGCGGGCAAGCAGGCATACTTCACTTGAACTTTGTGTAGCGTGAACTTCTTAAATTATTGGCCTAGACTATAAACTGTTTGGGTTACTTGCCCCGGCCTGACCTGGTCCGTATCTGCTCTAACACGAACCCGTACAGGCAACTTGGTTAACTTTTGGCAGTTGTATTATATTTTGTTAAGTTTAAGCTAGTTTGACCTGTCTTTCGACAATTGACAATTCGACAGTAGTTTGAAGTCTATAACTAATACATACCAAAACATTTTTTATAATGTAGTTTTTTGCCAATTAGTCGCGTTGCACGTTAGCTATATCGTTTGAGTGCACGTCACGTCAGCTAACAATTTCTTTCTATGCCTTTTTTGTTTAGTAGAACTCAAGTCAAAGATTTGGACGCACAAGCACTTAGAAAAGTTAAAAATAAAAGTAAAAAAAAAGAGTGAAATAGACACACACATTCTCTCACTGCACATGGAAACAACAATTTTCTTTTTGGCCGTACAATACGTGGCCGCACTTTATAATGCCAACTGAATCGCTTTGATGCAACCCAATCAACAAGGCCACGCCTTTGCCACTACAACAAGAGAGACGTTGATCCACTTACAGTTCTCCTTGTTTTCCTGTCTCTGGATTGAAGGTACCGTAAGCACAAAGTGTTAAATACCCAGTCCCTCTTTAAAGGGGGGAAGGCTAAGCAAATATATATTAAAACTCAACTCAATTGAAGTCAAGTCAGCGCGTCCGGACAAAGGCGTTGTATTCATTTCTTATTTAAAACTACCGCTTCTTGCGGCAGAAGATGGATGGTATTGGTAGCATGGTATGGAGGTCTGGATGGATAGATGTTCGAATCGATGGTTACGGGTTACTTCAGCCGGCACACACACAGTTTATTTATTGAACTGTGAATAAATATTTTGCCGGGCATAAACTTGAAGCACCTCCACTATCGACTCTAGAGTGGGGCATCAATACGAAGCGAACCGATGGCAAAGCCATTGCTATAGCTTTGGATATATGCATTCAGGCGGAGTTCAAATCGATAGATACTTGAGGCATAGACGCCGTGTTGACTTTGCAGTTTGCAGCTACGAGCATTGAGTGTAATTATCTCAATATATGTGAAGTTATAGCCGGTTGTATGTGTGTGTGTGTGTGCAACTGTAACCTAATTCCAAGGCTGGCTTAAATGGTCTTACAGTCTATTGACTTGCTGCGCCTCATTTTCGGTATCCATTTTACTTACTCTCATCTTCCAACAACGAAAGCCCATAAAAATGAACGAAAAGCTTTGTCTACTAACTACGTATTTCTATCCCCACCTCAATATCATTTTGAGTGGCGCAGCTGCTTTCATTAGAGCCAACGGAAGGTGGATGGAGAAGAAGACTCACTCACAGGCAAAAGGCTCTTCAGCTTTATCGCTGTAATCAATTGTCTGCATTTGAATAGTTGACAACCGATTTATGGACCATTGAGTGAGCAGCAGCAACAGCAGCAGCAGCAGGAGCACGAGCAGTAACAAGGACAGTCCTGGAAATGGGCTTGGAAGTGAGGAGTTCATTTCTTTTGTACTTGCGGTCGCCTTTCTCACTACCTTCCTTCTTTCTCTTTCTTTCTGTTTTTGTTTTTTTTTTTGTGTTGTTTTTTGTATGTTTTTTTTTTGTACTTGTGTGGCCAGTATCCTTTTCGGAAATCAAGTGGAATGACCCGCACGGTCTGTGTTGGGTTTTTCTTCTCTTCCTTTGCCATCTTCCTTTAGTAACTTCTGTTTTTGTATGTTTTACGTAATTTCAGAGAAGAAGAAAAGCCGGAAATGGCTAGGAAATTGAGCCAACAATAACAGCAACAACAACAACAGCCTCAGACAGAGTTTCAGCCACAACTCACATCATGCACGAATAAGAATAATAACGAAAATGTCAGCCCAATGGGCCTCAGTCGTTCTGTTGTCTTGTCGTCATGATGTCGTTCTTTCGTCCATCGTCAGTTGTCAGTTTGGTCAGCCATTCAGTCAGTGGCCCAGATAATGTACTGCCAAGTGTTTTTGACCTTTTTCTTTTTCGTTTTACCATTTCATATTTCGTTGCTTCTGTCATAAGCTGAACAACGTCAACGCATCCTTTTGGCAGTTTTCCCAAACCCAAAACCAACATCGGCTGCGACCCTTTTGCAATTACTTACCAGCTGCTCTAGTTGATGCTCCCAATGTTGTTGTCGCCCTGGTTTAACCCATTTGGAAATTATTTAAAACTCAATGCAAAGACCCAAAAAACAAAAAACGAAAAAAAAAACAAGGGGAAGGATTTCAAGTTCAGGACCATTACCATTAATGCTAACTATGCGGCTCTTAGTCTTGGAAGATTTTTGGCTTTTGTTTTCAACAGATTAAATGGATCACACTGCAAATACCGAGACCAGTTTGGCATTGGGCATATTAAAGTAGATGGCGGATTTAAATGGTAGCATTTCATCTGCATATATATGTAGGTATTCCACATACACATATATTCGCATACATGTCCCATGGGCATTTGCCTGCCAGGCTCTTGGCACGGCTTTGCATTTGGGTTAATGTAGTATTTGTGTATTTGTGTCTCGTGCAGCTGCAGCTAGACAGATTGATGTCAACCCAAACCCCAATCTCAGGTCCAATCCCTGCCTGCTCTGTTTCTCTCATAGTCATTGCATTGCGGTAACGGGCACATTTTGTCAGCGGCCTGGAAAAATAGAAATAAAAAAAAAAGGAAAACAAGAAATGCGCTGCACGTTGCCAAGAAAAAAATATGTCAACGTCTTCCTCGCTTTCGCTTAGATTGGCATTGTCATAAAATGCCACACACCCACACATAACACACAAAAATGCACATGGCTGTGATTCAGTTGCCTCATGCAGTCAGTTTAGAGAATGAATTGCATTTTATTGTCGGCATTTCTCATCTTGCCTTGCTACTTGCTGCATGATGCATGCCGTCAGCCTTGGCACGTCTTCGTCTTCTTAAATAGCTAAAATAGCCTCAACCGGGCAGTTTCAACCGGCAAACAAAAATCAAGAAAAAAAAAACAAAAGTGCGAAAAGCCACAAACGAATTTCCTTTTGGAACGTGTTGCTATTTTCCGCCCCTCTACCCAAAACCTCCTCCACGAAAACCAAACCAATGCCACAAAGTATGCAACACAAATTACTGCAGCTGCAGTAAATGAAGATGAAGCCGAGGCAGAAGCAGAAGCAGAACCAGAAGAGAACGCTCTGAAAAATTCAATCAAAATTGTTGCCATTTAGTTTGACATTTCATTTTGATGGCTGGCAAAAATGATGATGAAGTGGACACAATGAATGGGTGTGGCAGGACGTGGCTCGTATCCTAGCTTCAGCTCGCTGATTTTATAGAGTGACAAAGGAACGGGAAAAAAAATAACTAAAGGAAATTCTTTTTCTACTTACTGCAAATTGCTCAGAAAAGAAATCCCAAAGCTGACCGCAAGCTATGGGCGTTGCCAGAGTGGACTAGAAATTGATTTTGTAGCTTCTGACTGCTCTGATGTGGTGTGTGGCAACCCAAATGCGATAAGAACCACTGCTATTTTAGGGTTTACGCATAATTTGCCAGTCACAGTTGGAAAAGAGAACGAGAAAAGGAAAGAGGAAGGGGGGATTGCGAGTTATGTTATTGATATTTCAAGTTTTCTAATCATTCGTTCATAAATCAACGCTTGAAATGGAGTTGGGGTATTTGGTGGCTTTAAATTCTTTATAATGAAGTTATTCAAGCTTGAAAAAGAAAACTTTTGACACACACCCACCCATGCTTTGGAGTAGAGAATGGGGGGAGAAGAGTGGAGTAGGAGATCTCTTCGTAAATTCTTTCACACGATGGGAGCATTCGCTTGCCTTGTTTCAGCTCCTATGCTTGAAAGCACATGAAAATTCATAAAAGTCTGAGACTGCCTACACCCACACACCATCACATACGCACACACACACACACACACACATACACGAATAAGAAGACACAAGCATACATACGAACGCCTGCCATAAGGAGCTATCAAGAAATCACAACAAATTTACAAGTGCCACACAAATGTTTGACAAAAACTTTCTGAAAAGCTTTTCTCCACTGATTTCGCAACGTCTCAACGATTTCTTCTGTCTGTTGGTTAGTTGAAAGGGGGAGGAAATGGAGCTGAAAGAGGGGCAGACATTTATGGCCCAAGATGCTATCGAGTTGACATAAGTTAAGCTGCTTTTGCTTTGCTTTTCGGCTAAAAACAACAACAGCAGCAACAACAACCACAACAACACCAACAACAAATATTGGCTTGTGTTTGTATATGTCTGCACATGTATGTGTATGTGTGGATTTGCGTGTGTGTTTGTATATGGCAAACAGTTGAAAAGGGTGTTCGAAGTGTGCCAACAATGCGTAAATTTCACTTGAAAATATTTAAAAAGCAAAAAAAAAAAGACTCAACCGCAGAACAACTGCGCGAATTCAAAAGTTTTTGAAAATGTGGATTGCAGATAGAGAGAGAGAGGGATGCAGACGGACCCCTTACAAAACTGTTTTAGACTTGTCTGCTATTTAGTGTTGACACGCAAGGCAATTTGGCAAATGCAAACATTTTCACTGCCTGCCTACACGACCAAACATAACGCATTGCTCGCGCCGCGTCCTTCCGCTCTTCTTGGATATTAAATAAACTTGCGCCATTTCAGTTTCGCGCCTCGACAAACCGCAGCACACACGCCTTGCCTCTCTTACCCCCTACCCACCTCCGTTTACCCGTATGGTAACTGTTATTGCTTATTACATTGCTAGCGGGCTGTTGGCTTACAATTTTGCTTAGTTTAACATGCTCTGGGTAAATTGTAAATGCTTGTCTATGACAGTTACCCCTCCACCACCCCCCACCCGTTTAGAAATCACAAAAGAAATGCTTCTAATGTTTTTGGTATATGTCAGCTTACATGTGCTTAGAGTGTGAACGAAAGAATTTAAATAAATAGCATAAAAATTTTGCTGATGTGGGAGATCAAGAAAGACCAAAGAGACCCAAGTTCAGCTCAGCTCATGTATATAATCAACTCCCATTCTAAGCTTTACACGCTTGCTTACCCCAGCTGCCAGCTTTAACTTGATGAAGTGTGTGAAATTGATATATGAAGTGTGAGAAAGAGAGAGGGAGCTACCGATAATAATACTGTGTGTGACAGAGAGCGAGAGAGAGAGGAACAGCGAGAGATGAGACTTCCAACTATGCGGCAAGCGGGGCGTATACTTAATGAAGCACAAACGAACATTTCTTGAATTCCAACAGTCAAATCTCATTCCCTCACTGCAATAATCTCCATGGTTCTTATTAGCAATTGCCTGATGGAATGAGAAGCACCAAATCTCGATAAGCTTTTCTGATAACACTCACGAAAATTGGCTTCACGTGGCGACCACCCCTTCAGTTTCAGTTTGAGCTTTAACTCAGGGGAGCAAACACAGCCGGAGGACAAGAAATACCAAGGACGCCAAATGAATAGAAGAGGCAACCAACGAAAAAAGGAAAAAAAAAAACAAGAAAAAAGTGTCAAGGCAAAAGAGGCTAAGCGCTAAGCATTTAAATGCTAAATAGCTGGTAAAAGGATAACGCATATCCTTATTGCCACCAACACAGCAACAAAAGCACCACCAAATGTCCCATTCGGACTAGCGTTCACGCTGCGTGCTCCAAAAATTAAACTGTTACCAAAATAATAACAACAAATTGCCTTAGTACTACAACAACAGTAACACACAAACATCACAAAACAACAAAAACAACAGAAAATGTCGCGGTTCGCACAGCAGGACCATTAGAGGCACTTTTTAGCGACACCCTGCAGGCGGTCCTGAAAGGGTGGTGGCAACCACATGGTGTTACATTTATTTAAATTAAATAGTAAGGCCAAGTGATAGCAGCTAGACATGCAATAGACCAACCAAGCATTTTGCAGTTTCATACCCTTGGCCAAGTTAGTGGGTCAGTTTTTGACTGCAGAAACCATTCACAAGTCAATATTTACCAACAGAGTTGTACGTAAGTACACTTGAAAAACAGAAGCCTGATATTACCTGATGTACATTTTATAAAACAATTTTAAAAAGAAAGCCCCTCCAATACTTTTTGTTGCAGTGTCTTGTAATTGTTTTAGTCGAATTTCCTCACTCAACTCGTTAGCTTTCCGAGTAAGAGCAAGTCATAGAGCCTTCTGTTGTACCTTTTTATTTCACATTTTTCTGAGGCGCTGAAAATAAATTAAAGTGCAAAAGTGTTTCCTTTTTATGACCATTTCCATTTCTTCTGTGCCCGTTTCTTGTTTCAGTATTGTCGTTCAAGTTTTCGCTCTCTCTCTCTCTCTCTCTCTCTTTTTACTTTAACAATGTTTCAGTAGAAGAAAAAACGTAAAAAAAAAGAAAGAAAACGAGAAATCTGAAAGCTGCAACCCAAAGAAAAATGCGGCTGGAACGTGAGCAACGTTCAACGGATATCCGTTTGCAGGGAAAGAAAGCCAGAGCAAGAGAAAGAGAGTGAGAGGGAAATGAGTGGGTGCGTTAACTGAGCCGGAAGGTGGGGCAAGGACATGGACAGGAGCTGGATTCCTTGAATGAAACCTAAATGCCCGGCAAGCGGATATGTCGCGTAAAATTACAAAACGGTCGAATGCTAAATAAGTAGAAGGCCAACCATCCACATTGCAACTCCCATTTGCCATTTAACAAAATGTTTGGACAATCATTATGCTGAAATATTTACGCAAGAAATTTGCACAAATAACTTTGGCTAATTGCATGTTATTGTAAATGCCAACAGCTGCTGCCTTACCGTAGAAATAAGTATATAAATTTATGAGAATTTATTGCAATACAAACAACGATATCAAAGTCGTTGCATATATGAACGTGTTCTAACAGCGTTTGTTTGTCAAATCCGTGCTGGGATCTCTAGAACAGGAGCAACGGCAACGTCTGACGACGATATACAATTAGTTGAGCCGCATCAAAGCCAACACCAATACATATTATGCCTGGCAAATGCATACAGAATGCACACGTATGACAACTAAATAAACACAAGGCAATAATGTCGAGACAACAGCATTCGTACGAGATATGAATTTCAGGATGCAGCCATTCTCGACCACAACCCTGAATTTTGCCCACATAACTACAAAATGCGAATGGGAAATGGGAAATTGCGAGAGCAAGGCAACCCTTGGCAAATATGGGAGAATGCGTATGCTTAATATTGCATAACCCCGCATGCATGCCAAAAAGCACATTAACTACACACGAATAGACACACAAACATACACCACGCATCTGCAGATATACATACACACATATATACACATTTTCCATAGAACCGCACATACACACGGTACACACGGTCACACACATACAGAGGCATTAGAATTGCAATTGCGGTTTGCGTGAAATTGTCATGCGCCATCTACCGTTAGAAAATTGAATTATGAATAATTACGTTTTGTTGGTTGTCGTCTCGTCGTTGTTACCTATATACACAAACATCTACACCCACCAAACATACATACGAAAGAAAAATATGAGTTGCCTACTTTTCTGCGTTCAGGGCCAAATTTGCCATTTGCGGCAATTTTAACCATTCGAAATGCTCGACATGTAACTTACAGTGTCTAAATAACAAGAAAGTGGCGTTATTTCATTTTAAGGAAACCAAATTTCTATAAATTCAATTTAATTGAATTAAGTCATACTTTAAGATCCATTGTCAAAGTTCTATTCTTTAGTTAACAATTTAAACTTACAGGTTTTACTGCATAAAGGGTTATAAGTACCACTGTGCTGTGGCCCAACGTGCTGCCCTAGTGAGTAAGTGCGGGTGTATGTATTTGCCTTGGCTTTTACATTACAGTAGACCACATTGCACGTGCTTCGTGGTGCGGTTGACGATTGCATTTCAACGGCATTAGCATCTCCTGTATACCTCAGCATATCTGTGTGTGTGTGTGTGTGTGTGTGTATGCTTGTGTGTGTATGTTTGTGTTGATGCAGTCAAACTCATTTGGCTTTTTGACAGAAACGACCTCTGCTCGACAGAGACATAAATGAAATTCATACAATTCTATTCTTGGTATGTGTTAGTGGAAAACTTAAAGATAGATTTGCCCCAGACTCACACACACACACACAAACACACAGGGAGAAACACAATGAAAGTGGCCAATGTCATTGGCCCTAATCTACTTAGTGTGCTATTATTCTATTGAAGCGAATGACACAATGCCAAAAGGACGCACAATGAACCTTTGGCGCTTAAGGCGTCGGCATTCATCCACATCCATTGTGTTAGCCGCTTTGCCCATTTGGCCATCGTTGTTCTCGCTGTGCTAACAAGTCCGAGCAGTTGACTGACAAAATGAAGCGACAGCGCAACTAAGAAGGGCGAAAATCTAATTTAGCGCAAGTGAAGGCAACAAGGTACTAGCTACGGTACGGTACGGTACGGTCGGTAGGTAGGAAGGTAAGTATCCTGCCAACGGCAAGGTTCCGCTATGGCTTCTACCATTGAAGCGTGCGGCATTTGACAGTAATTTGGTAAATATATTTGCCGCTTAATTTTTATAAACTGGCTGGCAGAGCAATTTTCAAGGCTGACTTACATTTTGCAATTTTTAAACAATTTTTTGTGTTTTGTGTTTGTTTGGAGAACGAGTCTGTCTCCTACCTTCCGCTCGCTGTAGCATGGCTGCTGCCATATGTGTGTCGTGTTTGTCGTGTTATTATTAAATCGGCACACTCATTGTTGCTACTGCTGGGTGTTTAACATTGTTATAAAGCAGCCAGCAGATGCTGGAGCTCCTCATCATCATGTAATCATGATGAGTATCATTATGGCGGATGCGTCCTTGCCGTGTAAAAGGCAATTGTTGCGCCTAATAGAGATTCAGGCATAGAGGGATTTTGTGCTGTTACGCTCTGTGCGAGAAGCCAGACTGTGTTCTTTGGACACAAATGATACATATTTTATTATTTTCGCTTGGCATTCAATAAATTCACTGGGCCATATGATTACGCGAACACATACAGGGTCACATATGGCACGACTCACATGCCACGTCATGTTGTCGCCCACCACTTCATTTTAATCAATTGTTATGCCACATTCTCGTCATCATCATCATCAGCATAAGCATCAGCATCAACATACATAATGCTCAAGTGCCACACAATTATGGCTTTTTCCATAGAAATCTCGTATTCTCCTTTTCCCAAGGAATAAAAAGCCTAAAATGTATCCTACTTGACATTTAGAACCCTTGAACTGGATTTAGTTTGTAAGCTGAATAAGTATTTATAATTTGATTAATTTGGCCCCATTAATTAGCCAAAAAAATATATATAAGACAGAAGACTAAAACAGAGTGTAGATGCAGTGGAAGCATCCAAGTGTGGCAGAAAACTGACGTGCTGCAACAATGAACTTTGACACCAAGTGTCAACTGTAGTGACTCGCTGCCTCGGCCAGATCGGATGCTGCCACTGTCACTAAAATGTCGTACAAGAGAATCTACTTAGCGAAATTCAAAAAAAGACAGCACAACAATTAGGCAAGCACCTGCCCCCCGGGCTGGGGTCGCTGACTACTGCTAAATGAAGTTGGCAGAACCCTCTTTTTTACCCCCCACTTCACACTCCTCATACTTTATAGATGGTATAGTAGAAAGTAGCCAGCAGACGAAGGGTGACGCGGCACTCGACTTGGGGTAGTTGAATCTTTTTTGCTTTTCATTTTTATTTTTTTGTCTTTAGAGTGCCAAAAAGTTTTTGCCGTTTCGCAATGATGTGATAAGCAAACTTAAAGACTTCTTCTTTGGTTTTTAAAGTGACGCTTTTTCTAATTGAAATTTGTGTCGAGAACGAGAGGGGGAAAACCCTGCAAGCACAAAGAGACAGCTGTTTGTCATTTGCCGTTTGTCGCGCTAACGCTTCTGGCTCTGTATTTGGAATATGGTGAAGAGGATTAAAGGGAGGCAGGCCACATGCACGAGCGGCTAAAAGTACACAGCATTGATATAGTAGATTACGTGCAACGCAAAAGTGGGGCCAAGGGCGGCGCAAAAGTTTAACTCACGCACATACACACACATACACGCATATATATCTACAAACAAACAGTAAGATACGGAAAAAAAGCCAGAAAATATATAAGAAATAACACTTGACATTGACAAATTAGTTCCAGAAGACAAGAGTAGTAGCAGCAGCAGCAACAGCAACAGCATCCCCTACTGCTGCGGTTGGGGCGGCATGTCAGTTCAGTTGGTTAAGGCAACAGCTACTGCTACTGCCACTGCCACAGCCACAGCGACAGTGGCAGCTGTGCGACGAGGTTAAAAATAATAAAATACCTACTGACATGATAGACATGAAAGAGACTTTTCTTTTTATTTAGCGTAGATTGGAAAAGTTTCGACAGTCCACTCTCAACTTGACTTTGGCGCACTTGCACTTAAGTAGCTCAGTAACAAAAGCAGCTGTGATTTGCCCAGAACTGGACCCAGAACCAACCATAAGCAACCATCAGTGCTCACAACCGCAACAACGAATATGTGTAGCTAATGCTGCTTATTATATAACTTTCCCCATCGCCGTACATATTGTGTATATATGTATATATATCTTTATCTATGGTATGGGTATGCGTGTGTGTGTGTTATTTGGGTCATGGCTATGGGTCGCTGCCATAAGGGAACGGAACAAAGTGTAAGGGAGAAAAGAATTTCGTTAAATTTATTGCATAGTTGCAGGCGCAAGAGTTGTTAAAGTAAATCTCAACAGTGTCCCGGCAGTTTATGCATTAAACTTTGCCTAATGAGTTATGCAAAGAGACGGAGAATGGGGTGTGGGTAGCAAGTGGAATGGAAAACAATTATACGCGCGCCAAAAAGTATGCAAGCTATTTTTTCCAAGCGACCGTTCAGTACATTACTTACAGTAGCTGAGCGAAAACTTTACATTTGCCACGCTTTGCCTAGCAGCCCACAACCCACCCCACCCGCCTGACAAAACTTTCTGTTTTTCAATTTATTTTGCAAGTTTTCTTGCGTACACAGCAAAGTAGCATCGGCGGTAGCAACAGCAAATGAAGGCCACAGGATCAGAACAAGCACAAGTATAAGTATTTACCCTCTAGCTGCATTAGTAGGACCAAACACACACACACACTCTCGCACGAACGAAATTCTTCAAAATTAAGCCACAAATAAATCTGTGAGAATTAAACAACCTCAGGCAAATGGCCAAAAGGAGAAGTGGACGACGTCAATCAGGAATAAGTTTCCAGTGTATGGAAAAAGTTTACAAGAAGTTGACCGCTTTGTCAGGGAGCAACCGCCAGACGCCAATCACCGGCCACTGATTATTATTTACGACCATTTCAATCTTGAGGATTGTTTTTTATTTTTTCATATTTTTATTATTTATGTACTTTGTTTTGTCCATAAGCGCATTAGGAGGCTCTACTCAACAGACACTTTTACTTTGGAAAATTGTTTTAAAATTTATGTACAAAAGGGAGAGAGGGGGAAAGTAACATTTCGAGTTGTTTGGCTGCCATAATTTTTTGCTGCTTCGCCAAAACTTTGCAATTTCATAAGCTAAGCTGGTCATCGGTGGGGAGAGGGGTTTAGTTGAAGCGATTTTTGACAAACTTTTTCTTCCTGTTGAAGTTTATTAAAATCGAGACGGTGGCACTTGGCCCCAGTTTTCTAATTTATCAGCAATTCTCAACGATTTTCCTTTCATTCTCCCTTACTTGCTATCGCTTTCTCTCTCTTTCCCTTTCTCTCTCTCTCTCTCTGTTCGCTATTTCTCTCTGTTTTGCTCTTCCTCTCTATTTTTCACTTTGCTGGTCGCTTAAGTGCGCCACTTCATTTGCATTTAAAATGTTTTCGCCTGCTCAGTTTCAGCCTCAACTTTGGCCATTCATTTGGCACATTTCTCATTGTTGGTTGAGTGGGTCAAGCGGTTGGGTTCTCAGTCACCGCGTTATCGGTGTGGCTTTTTGCAACTTTATTCAACATATTTTTCGTTCCAGCTGTGGTTTCACGTTCTTCGATTTTCTACGCTGGGTTAAAAGTAATGGTAGCAGCAGCAACAACATCTTCTTAACTCTAATTCACTCAAATTAAATTCTTCTCTGAATAATGACCAGGCATTTGCTTTTGGTGTGATGCTTGGCTTCCAAGAAACTGGCCCCTAAAGTATGCAATAAAAGTATATAACATAATGCCTAATGAAATTTGCGTATTTAAATTATTGTGCAATAATACAAAGCATTAAGATAAAAAGCGAGTCTACCTCCAAAAGAAAAAATACGGAGAAGAAAAAAAGGACCGAAAGCCCTTTAATTTATGACGGGGACTACACAGAGGCGTGTGCAGCGCAAATGTATTCAAAGAGACAGATAGAGGGAAGTCCTATCCCTGACCGTGTTGTCCCTATGCCTGTGCCTTAAGGCTGGAACTCAAATTTGTTATTTGTTTGTCTTTTTCCTACCGACACACACACACAGACTCACACATTTAGGATCGTAAATTAAACGCTAATTGTACCACGGCGGATGCTGCCTTTGAAGATGATGAATTACACGGAAAGTAAAGAGAAAGCGCATTAAAAATTAATTTAAATTTTTAATTTATTTCCTCTATGTATGTGTGCACAAGTTGATCAACTCCAAGGAGCATATTATGTGTGCCCGGTCCACTGGACCCAATTGAAAAGCTAAAGAAACAAAAATAAAAAGAAAGCATTTGTAGAAGAACATCGAAGCTGACCTTCACCGATATTTCTATGCCCTACACTGTTCTATATAAATATGTTTGTTTATTTACAGTTTACGAACAAAATTTAACAACTACAATATTTAATATTAAAAGAATATTAATTATTATGAGAAATATTAGCAACAACATCCATGTGAAATCTAAGCTAATAATGATTAAAAACACAAATGTTTACGCAACATAAATATTGCTCTTTTTTTTTTTAGTAAACAGTGTATAATAGAAGGTACCTCGTCCTCATGCTTGGCCTTGGCCCGGCCACCTTGTCCCAATATGGTGATTGGCCTCTCATTGCAGAGAGAATTTCCGGGGCCAGACTCTGGGCCATAACCGCCGGCCACTTCCGGCTCTGTTGCGAGACGAAAAACTTTTTGCATGGGGCAACTTTGACACTTCCCGAAATTAATTACTTTAAAGTTATCGTTCATCCTCCGACTACCTCACCTATCCGGCATTTCTCTGCACCCGTGCCGCCCTCCCCCCTGTTCATTTCCTTGGAATGGGCAAAAATTAAATAATAAATTATTATTGCTGGGCAAGCCAATGAAGTGTGCCAAATTTAATGGACGCCAGCTCTCATAGTTGGGCTAGTGCGCCACTTCAAAGTAATTGTAAAATATCCATGACAGGGAGAGTGCGGCGTTTTGGGATGGGGCAAAGTATGCCGGAACTCCAACAACGACTGCGCCCGGATTCACACGAGCGCATGGCGCAAAATAAGTATAAATAAATTATAATAAATGACTTTAATCTTTCAGCATAATTTCAGTTGTGGCAATTATTGACGCCCGGCTGACTGTTCTCGCTCTTTTAAATTAGATTTTCATTTTATTTTATTACAGATTTAAGATTTATCAGACCGAGCATGAGCACGGTACCCGCGCACCGCCTCTGCCAGTCCAACTCAGCACTTCTAGTTGAAAATGTTCATGGCCATTTCTGTTGTTGCCTCGGTTTTTTTTTTTTCTGCCATAGCCCACGCACTCAGCAAATTGCCATCCTCTTACTTTGCTCTTACCCTCCTAACTGTTCACAATGGCAAAAAATGCATATATACATATATATATATAGAGGGTTGACACACATATATATATATATATGTATATGTACGATTTAAGCACAATTTTTAATTTTCTCTTGCTGCTTTTTTCTGCACAAATCTTATTGTTCTTTTTTTTACAATCTAGCCATTTTTATTGCCAGGTGCAACGACTGGATGCCAGACTTTACGTTACAGTGCACAGAATATTGTCAACAACGTCAACGGCTTTTACACACCCGAAGGAATACCTAAAACCAGAACCAGAACCATTCAACTCACCTACAACTTTTGTTTTGCTGTCATAACAGATCTAATGTCTATTTCAGTTACTTCACCAACACTCGTAACTTACCTGAAAAAAACGGAGAAGAAGATGTATAAAAAAGATAAATATATTTTTTGTGTAAAGATATTTTTAATTTACAATGAAGTTGAGCACATTCGAAAACGACATTAATTGAGTTGTTCTTCTTTTTTTTTTTAACTGTAGACCATAGGGAAATCAATTAAAGCAAAATTAAAATATCTGTTTGACTGACAAACAAATTGAAAGCTGTGGAGGCAAAAGAACGCGAAAATTACCCAAGAGAGATCGCTTGTTGTGAATAAATTGTTCCTAGGCCCAAACATTGATAACTTTCACATTAATCAAGGCATAGAAAATAATCTTAAAAATTGCACATTGTTTTGACTATTGAAACACGAGAAAACTTCATCGATCAATCGCACACAGTAAAAATTTAACAAAGTTTATGAAGCTAAACAATTTAACATAAAATATAATAAAATCATTAACATAATAAATAATGTCTTTGTATATCAAAGTCAGCAGATTGTATATATTTATTTGAGATATAAAACAAATAATTAACGATCTTTTTGCATGCCTAAATAGCATTTAGAGAGTTTTTCGGATATATACGCCATATCAACTAATTAAGCAGATCCGATTATACAAGATTTATTGTATTTCAACTGATTTACGACCATCGAATGTAAGTATAGATATATTGCATGCATTACAACTTAACGTTAGTCCCTTGTGTTTTTAACATATTTCCCTAGAGTCAGAAACCTTTCACTTGACAACACAAAAGAGGCAACCAAATGAGAATTGATTGCTTGCTTTAAAGACAGAGGCCTCAGCTCATCGTTTTTTCTACCTTGAACACTCAAGGATAATGTTCTGCGAGTGTGTGTGTGTGTGTGTGTTTGTCTCTGGCTGGCATAAAAATCTTCTTAGAGCCCAATAATAATCAACACGAAATGTGTCAACACCTTTCATTGGTACCGCTCCTCGAATTCTTTCAACCTGCCCTTGATAAAAAAATTTACATACATATTTATATTGTACATATATTACATATGTACATCTATATATGTATATTTTTATATGTAGGCGTGCGTTTGCTTTTAGGCAACAACATGTTTTAGATTTTAGGTATACATATTTCGGCTCCACTTCATGCCATAACCAAGCAGTCGGTGGAAAAATCTATATTCATAGGACGCACCCCACTGGCGGCCAAAAATAAAGCAATATTTTCCTTCTTTTTTTTATTTTTTTTGGCTTGGCTTGGCATGTAAACCAGAATGGGAAAACAAGTCGTCTGTATAAACACCAACACTACACCCTTCTTCACCTCGGTAACCCTTTTTACCAACCCTCTGCTGACGAATCCTTTGCTGAAGTATGTATTTGCATTTAGTAGCAATTTGGTGAGCCTAAAAGCAGGCCGCACAAAAAGCTTGCCCTTGCCATCGATAAGATGGCGCCCCGGGGTTTCGCTAAATCTAGCGACTGTCATAATTTGACACACGCACGAATGTGTAGAGTATGAGTGAATGTGTGTGAACACAGTGAGGCGTAAAACATGCCAGCAGATTTTCAGATTCATCCATCCTTCTTCCTGCTCGACAATGTCAAAGTCACCGTTCGGTCTTCTTCGTCCTTCATATCCTCATCTCTACACCCGTTTGCTGTCAAGGTGTTGGCATGCCTCTTTATCGCTGCTCACTTTTATTTTATTTTCCTTTCTTTTTTTGTCCTGTGTCTCTTTTGTATGTATGTGTGTGTGTGCTGCTGCCTGCCGATTTGCGTAATTTTCAGGTTCATTTAGCGTTTAATGCTTGTAAAGTAATTTTAATTTTATGGCCAAGAGCCAAAGCCAAAGGAAAACCAAAAGCAGCCACAACCAGAAAGGTGAAAACAAATTTCATAAAGGATTATGAGCGCTTCACTGACGCCTTACCAAAGTTAACAAAAGGCATGGCAACGCTGTAAGGATGCTTATCGGAACAAAAGAAGCTTCCAACCTGACAAAAAAAAAAAAAAAAAAAGCAACAAAGAATAATCTCTGTAATTGTTATCGCTCTACGTGCATCTCTCATATGGACAGTCCCTACTGAAATAAAACTGGCTACAGCTTCTCAGCCATCTATTTACATACACACACACACAAACACACACACACACATGGGGATGTGTGTGTATATACGTTGTAGTCGGTTGGGTCTTTAAAGCGGCTCCTAATAAAATTGAGTTATATCGGTGATATTGGTGCTGCTTTCTGCGGATAGGCGATACAACATTAGCTTGGCTTCCCTGCAAGAGTATCTACTCACGGTTTTGCCCCGGCGGTCCTGTGTGCCGTGTTTTTGCCCTTGTCCTGCTCCTGTTGCCCTTGGAGCGCCTTGGTTCGGTGACTCTGGAGAGGGGCGCGGTGGGTCTGGTGAGTTTCCCGCTCTTTGGCCGACTTTTGTCGGTGTGGGTGCCTGCCAACAACAAGGCATACTCCTTGAGTTTTTGCTTTTCTCGCTCTCACGTGTGGTCTTGCCACCGGTCAACCAGCTGGCACGCTGTGTGGCCAGACCAGCTGTCTGTGGCTGGAAACATATCAGCTGCGTGGGAAGTAATCTGGAAGGTGCAGATCAAAGCTTTGAAAAGCTCGCAAAGCGGAGCTTTCGTCTTGATACGTTCACAAACTTATCTACGAGCATCGACATATACATCTTTTGGTCTCAGCTTTACAAGGCCGGCCGGTGGTATTGTTGGCTAAGCGGCTGTGGAAATCAACGACGCTTGGTTCAAATCGCAGTCGGAGCTGCGATCTTCACATTGTGGGGATAATTGACATTTTTTATTTCCTTTTTATTACGTTCGCAGCAGATTTAATTAATTTGATGCAAATTGGGTAATAAAGGAAAAAATAAAAGTAATCATTTTAAAACGCCGCTCCCCCCCTCTCGCAGCGGTGCAGAGCGACGAGTACCAGGCGGCGTTCGGTCGGCGCGGCGCGCTGCAAAGAACACCGCCACAGCAGCAGATGTGGGCGACGCCGGGTAAATGGCAAACTCCAGCTGGGGATGAGGATCCAGTTGTGCCATCTACTTCAGTTCCTTCTTCGGTAGAAGTGGCCCCAACAGTCCCAAAAAGGGCCAGGAGAGAGTCATCGTCCAGCCCTAATCCAGGACGAGAGGATATGATGCCTCCAAAGAGGGCAAAGGGAGTACATTGCAATAGAGGAAAGAACTGTTGCCAGGAGTTGGCCCAGATGGGCGAGCTACTGCAGGAAATTGTTGAAGCCACAACGTTGGGAGGAGACTCGAAGGTGCGGCACATTAACAATAAGATGCGGGCACAATTCGCACAATTAAAGTCGCTGTTTGAAGCTGTCAGTGCGTTCTACGGCGATGAGCAGCCAGAATTGGATGCTGACACAACAATAAGGGAGCAACGCAAGACTGAAAATCGCTACCAGCAAACGGAGGAGGCACGCGTCATAGATGCCTCCACTCAGACGTCCAAAGCGGCTACGAAGGTAAATGTCAGTAAGCAGCAGACGAGCCAGCAACATACTGCAGGCAACCTGCCAGGTTACAAATGGCAAAAAGTAGTAGGTAAAAGAACGGCAGATCGTGACCACAAGCCACCGCCGCATCCTAGACACCGACCTGATGCTATTTTGGTACGAAGCGAGTCCTTTTCGTACAGCGACATGCTGAGAAAGGTGACGCGGAGCACGGATGAGAACCTGAAGATCTTAGGGGAAAAGGTGCGTAGGGTCAAACGGACTGCGAAGGGAGAACTACTATTGGAACTGAAGCCATTGCAAAGCAGTAATATGGAAAAATTAAAAAGTGATATTGGAGCTGCACTCGGTGGTGATGTCGAAACAAGAACACTCACCCAACAAACGAGGCTGGAAATTCGTGATCTGGACGAGATGACTACCTCAGATGACATCTTGCAGGCATTCTCGGCCCAGATGGAGGTCAAGTTGGAACCAGAAGCAATCAAGAGCCTGCGGCCTGCTTACTCTGGTACCCAAAAAGCTATGCTCAGTGTTTCTTCAGCGGTGGCCAAAAATATTCTCGCTGTGGGTAAAATCAAGATTGGGTGGACTGTTTGCCGCATCAGGGCCAATGACACCCCAATCAGATGTTTTAGGTGCCTGAGATTTGGTCACATAGCAGCCAAGTGTATAGACTCTATCGATAGAAGTAACTGGTGTCTGCGGTGTGGTAGCCAATCACACAAAGTAAGGGAGTGCAGGAACAATCCCTTCTGTTTCCTTTGCGACGTCAGCGGGGTGGATGATAAGGCACATATGGCAGGTGGTACGCGTTGCCAGGCGCCTCCGGCGGGAAACAAAGCTCAGAGGTTACCACAGCACACAGGTAATGATTAAGTTAATACAAATTAACTTAAATCATTGCGAGGCGGCTCATGACTTGCTGTCGCAAGTTGTGAGGGAGACGGGGGTTAACGTAGCCCTTATTAGTGAGCCCTTTCGTCCAAGGACATCCAGTCCATGGGTTAGCAGCGCCTCCAGCAAAGCGGCGATCTGGTCCTGCAGCTTCCCAGCGCTGCATCTACGAGACACTAGAGCAGGTGAGGACTTCGTGAGAGCACACGTGGAGGGAAAGTGGATCTACAGCTGCTATTTACCCCCCAGCCTGTCATACGAAAGCTATTGTAATTCACTGGACGAATTAATTGCAGACGCTAGGATTCATTCTCCTTGCGTAATAGCAGGCGATTTTAACGCGTGGGCAATTGATTGGGGCAGCGTTTACACCAATGCCAGAGGACGCGCCCTATTAGAAGCCATGGCTTCAATTGACGTAATCTTGCTTAATACAGGCACAAGGAACACGTTCAGCAGGGCGGGAAGAGGATCCATAATCGACCTAACCTTCGTTAGTACAAATCTGTTCACGAGCACCACTTGGCGGTTAGGTGAATCATACACGGCCAGCGATCACGAGGCAATCTTTGTGACGATTGGAAGGCAGTTGGTTCAGCCAGCTTTCAACAATACCATTGATGCGAGTAAGAATGGATACAAGGCAGACACCCTCAACTTGCAAGTTTTCGCAGAGACGCTGTGTTGTCAAGAGTGGAATCAAGATTCGGCGCATAATATGGTGGATCAGCTTCTTTCAACTGTAACTACCGCCTGCGACACGAGCATGCAACCAAAACGGGGCTATAGACGTCATCATCGAGCAGTCTACTGGTGGGACGAGGATATCAGCAACATTCGCAGGAGATGCCTCGCTGCACGGAGGAGGTACCAGAGGGCAAGGAAGAGAGACGCGCCCAATTGGCCACATCTACATGGTTGCTACCGCGCCAATAGAAAGTTACTGAAAGAAGCCATAGCCTCTGCAAAAAGGGAAATCTTTCTTAAACTCTGTGATTCTGCAGATGATGACCCCTGGGGTAAGGCATACAAACTTGTGGTGAAGAGGATCTATGCGAACAGACAGGCTGCTCCGACTGAGGCGGTAGAGCTGAATGGGATTGTAAATGAGTTGTTCCCACATCACGCGGACTCATTACTCTCCAGATGTTCATTGCCAGACCCACCGTATGAGGTAGATGAAATTGTTGAGGAGGAGATCCTTGCTGCGGCAAATGCGCTCAAGCCGAATAAGTCCCCTGGACCAGACGGAATTCCGAACAGGGCGATAAAACTTGCGATGATGCTCCAGCCAGCCCTTTTCACAGCAACGTTTAACCAGTGTCTGGTTGAAGGCTACTTTCCAGCTCAATGGAAGGCGCAAAGGCTAGTTCTAATTCCCAAGCCCGGGAAAACTCCGGGTGAAGCGCCGTCTTACAGGCCAATATGTATGGTGGATGCCATGGGAAAGGTCTTGGAAAAGCTAATCAGTGTAAGATTAAACGAAGCAATTGACGAGGGAGGTGGCCTCTCAGCTAATCAATTCGGTTTCCGTAAGGCAAAGTCAACAATAGATGCCATCAGTCGGGTGGTGGACATTGCCACAAATGCAATTAGCGGCTCGAGGTGGAAAGGAGGTTCGAAGGAATATTGCCTTGTAGTTACTTTGGATGTCCGTAACGCATTTAATACCGCGGACTGGGGTTGCATCCTTGACGCCATCCAAAAATTCGGAGTACCACCGTATCTGTGTGCAATCATTCGGAACTTTTTTAAAGGGAGAAAGCTTCTACTCGAAACTACTGAGGGTCCCACTGATAGGCTTGTATCCGCCGGAGTTCCTCAGGGCTCCGTCCTGGGGCCACTTTTGTGGAATATCCTCTACGATGGTTTGCTACGCCTATCTATGGCTTCGGGTACTGAACTTGTTGGATACGCTGACGACGTGGCGGTTGTAATCGTTGCTAAGGAGCTGCGTACTGCAGAGGCTGCGGCGAACAATGCGGTATCTTCAATTATAAGCTGGTTGCGCTCTGTAGGGCTTGAGCTGGCGGCACATAAGACTGAGGCAGTCCTAATTAGCTCCAGGAAATTGGTTGAGCAGGCCAATGTAATGGTGGAGGGAACACCTGTAGCCTCAAAGAGGGCCATCAAATACTTGGGGGTTTGGCTTGACTCCAGGTTGAGTTTCCGCGAGCATTTGGAGCAGGTGCAAATAAAGGCGGCAGCTTCGGGGAGAGCCTTGTCAAGAATTATGCTCAATACCCGTGGGCCAAAGCAGGAGCGCAGACTACTTCTTATGAGCGTGGTACGTGCAATTATCCTGTACGCAGCTGAAATTTGGTACTCAGCAATGAAGAAGAAAAGCTACTGCAGAGGCATTAATGCGACATACCGGCTATGTGCTCTCAGGGTCTGTTGCGGTTTTAGAACTTTATCAGATGATGCGGCGCTGGTCATAGCGGGAATGGTTCCCATTGATCTGCTGGCTTCCGAGGCAAAGCTAGTATCTGATGCAATTAAGAATGGCACACCGAAGAAGCAAGCTCGCGTGGATGCAAGGGCTAGAAGTATAGAGATCTGGCAGACACGGTGGGACTCATCCACCAAAGGCAGGTGGACACATAGGCTCATCCCGAGGATTAACGTGTGGCTAAGCAGGAGCCATGGTCAAGTTAATTTTGCCATGACACAACTACTAAGTGGCCACGGGTGTCTTAGGCATTACCTCCACAGATTTGGCCACGTTACATGCAGCCACTGCCCAGCATGTGGCGATGGCGCTATAGAAGATGCATGCCACGTTATCTTCGATTGCAGCAGGTTTACTAACGAGAGGCTACACATGGAGGCGGCGGCAGGGTGCAGGCTTACCGCTGACAATCTGGTGGAGCGCATTCTGGCTGATGCTAGTACTTGGGCGGCGGTCAGCAAATTTGCAGGATCTGTGACGTCGGAACTGCGTAGGGCAGAAAGAGAGAGGGCGACATAAAGGATGCGATGGCTTCTGCGATGCAATTCCCCCAGGGACGTCCCGCAGGGTCCCGCATCTTAAACTATGCTGGCTGCTCTTTTCCTGTTTTCCTGTTTGATCTACAATACCTATGACTTCGTTTTTGTTGTTTGTTTTTCCCTATTCATTGAATTCCTGAGTGTTATTGTTATATTGATGTAAATAAATGAATTAAAAAAAAAAACACACACACACATGCGTTTGAAGGGATATGTTGTGGATGACTACAAGCGACATGCGGTAAAGTTTTCGTGTTAAGTTGACAAATTATTTTGGTAAATATTTGCGTGATTTCAATAATGATGTTGCTTCAGTTGGTTCAGTTCAGTTCGTTTTGTTTTGTTTTGGTTTGGTTTCGTTTTCATTTTCGTGGGCCGTTCCGGAATTGTTGTGGTCTCTGTGGTTATTCTCGCGTGTGCCAGCGACTACAAACTGTGTATATGTACATATATACACATTGATACATATGAAGCTATGGGCGTGAATGTGACTTTCTCGATGAGGGTGTAGTCAAGCCAACGCTATTAATTAGCTGATAGTCACTTGCTCACATATTGAATATTAATTACACTTTCTAATCCCACCCACCCTAACGCGACCAAACACAACCCCATGAAAATTCGAAGGCTAATTAGGGGCCAGGGGCAAATGTGACCAAATGCAAACACTCTAATATGAAAAACACTTAAGGCAATCGAGATACTTGATAGGCCAAACACTTAAAAACAACGATGGACGAACATTGAGCTGTAATTAACAATTTAACCGGACAGCCAGGATACCTGCATGGTCAGAGCAATTGCCTTCATGCAAGCAATCTATTGGCAAGAAGGTGAAACTGACTTTCCATAAGGCGAACAATTATATAGAAAAGAAATTCAACTTGTTGTCCGTGACCATGATAGATTTGTTTGTGCATAGCCCGTATCATGAACTTCAGCAATGAAAACCACAACAACAACAACAAAAAGGCATACAAAAAGACAACACTTTCTAATGAACTTTAAAAAAAAAACAAAAAACAAAACCAACTGGCAACAATACCTGCAACTATTCTGAGGAAAATCTGAATTCAAATAGCATAAATGCGGTAAACAAAAAAGGCAGGTGAATTATATGTCCATAGACCATAAACACAAAAAGAAACAGAGAGAAAGACAGACAGAGATAGAGCTAGAGAAAGAGAGAGAAAAGGGAGAATGTCGAATATTGTTAGCCAGGCATGACGATGACGCAAAATTTTGATTGCAAACTCGAAATCTAAAACTTTCTGCTATTTTTTTTTTTACCCACATACTGAAAAGAGATAAATTTGAAATTAAAAAAAGAAACATTATATATAAAAAACAACATAAGTAGTATCAAGATTAAAGAACTTCCATATTAAAGAGCCATTTTTGTAAAAGAAACTATTAACTAAAATGCATTTGCAACCAAATGTATCTCTTACTACAGGAAAAATATAATTCTTGAGCCACTTCAAAAGAAGTAAAGTTGTAGATGAATAGAAAAATTAATGCTAAAACAAGCTTGTAATCTTTTAAAAAATGAAAATTACAAAAACTCATACAAAAAAGAAATCTTCCCATTCTGCCTCCAGGTCACAGGTGAGGCAGGACCAATGCTTTGAGTTGGCCGTAAATCATTTTGATTGCCCTTGAAATATGTGCACAAAGTCCAAGCGTTTGCCCCGAAGGATTTGCATCATTTTCTCGTTATTATGGCAGAGAAAAACCAACATAAAGTCGCACAGCCAATCGCCAATAAAACGCTCAATGATTGGTAGAAGGAGCGAGGTCAGCATACGATGATATTCATGTGCCGCATGGGATAATTTTAGCATTGAGTAATTCCTGCAATTGGTAAGGTCTTCTCCTTGGCACACACAGTCGAGTCCAGTTCAGTCCTGGAATGTGCGAAGCCTGTTGTTGATGTGTGTTTGTACGCCAGAATGCCTGAATTGATAATTGGCAATTATTGGCGTGCGCCTTTCCCTTCCCTCTCTCTCTCTCTCTCTCTCTCTCTCTGCGTGTCTGTCTTTCTTTCAATGTCTCTATCACTATTCGGCTGGATTCTCCTGTTCCTGACAAACTGACAACAGCTCCCCAAGGGCATTAATTATTTATAGACAGCGAAAAAAGATTTCTACCAGCCGAGTCCAGGCCAGGTCAGGTTTATGGACATAATCATTTTGTTTGTTTATCGTGAAAATTGTTAACGGTTTATTAGCCAGTAAATTACAAATGGTTCTATGCAACGGCGTTGCGTTGGTGAGTCAGCATAAGTGTCTACCTGACTGCCCCTGCCCATGGCACCTGTGTTTATCAACAACTATGCATTAAAGGTCCATTAGTTCTGTCGCGGCAGCGGTGGCGGCTTCGACGGTGACGGCGGTTCACTGTGGTTTGTGCAACATTACGCCTACCCTGACAACAGCTATGCCCGATGCCTTGTGATCAGTCGCATTCCCTTATCCCTTATCGCTTGGGCATTTCCTCATATTGTCATTGTTTCGAAAGTACAGGCAACAATCCCGAGATTGCTAAGGCCCATTTCCGTTGCACGTGTGCGCACAGAGGCGTAAAACCAAAAATGCTGACGATACGACAATGGTTTCCATTTTGGTATATAGAATTGAAATCATTGGTACTGGAACCTGTTGGAATGTTGAATTCAATAAACTGCTGAGCCAGCTAAAGCAATAGCCACCGCGATGGAGAGAAAGATTTCGTTAATGCTGGACCAAAGACCAGTCACGATGATGATGTTCCCACACAGAGGCAACAATTAAAAGTATTCACAAAATCACAAACCCAACTAATTTCGCGCCTTCTGCCCCAACAGAGATCACCGCTGTTCTTTTGTTATGTTTATGACGGGGCAGGAAACGACACCAATGACTCAAGTCGAGTATAAGAAAGATTTCGTTTGTACACACAAACAAAACAAACTTATGCGAGAAGCCCTTTTTTTTGTAATTTCGCACTTCATTTAGCGTTAAATTAAGAACCAAATATACAATTCTCAATATGAAATGCAAAACCGAGTTGGAGATGGAGTTGAAGACGGAGCACGAATTGTCCATAAAACCGTCGGGACAGAGTATCGCACGAATTGCCATTTAATCATTACTAAGCGGGGTCTCCGATTGCCGCAGCAAGAGACATGAGAGTGAGTAAGCGGAGAGAGAGGAAGAGTAACTGAAGAGATAGAGAGAGAGAGAGAGAGAGAGAGAGTTAGGGAATGAGAGACGTGCCGATGCATAAATAAGAATGAGCACGCGGCTTTAGGCTGCAGCGGTGATGCGCTTCAGTGCAGCGGAACGAAACACACAAAGCCTGTTCTTTGTGTCTCCCCCCCCCCCCCCCCCCATTCGAAAAAAAGAGAGAAAAATAAATTGAGACAAAGTTTAGCGACATTGGAGAGTCCCCCCGTCTTGGGCAACTTCAAACAGAACTAGTCATAAATGCGCAGTCGCAACACCATCAGCAGCTGCAGCATCCGAGTCCAATAGTGGTAAATGTGAAGGCCATGCGGTAACCAAAGAAATGCCAAACGTTGTTATGTCGGCGGCAGCTGTCCCTAGTCTTAACTCCCCCTTCATAGCAGCACCACCCCCTTAAACCCAACACCAATCTGCGTGCCTATGCTAACGATGCTACTTCGTCTTGGCAGCGCATTAAATGCTCAGATTTCTTGGCTATCCGCATAAAATTGAATTGAATAAAGAGTTACCCATTGTTGGGATGAGCCAGCGGCAGCATAAAAATAAACGTTGTTGTTGCTGCTGTTGCTGTTGCTAGAGTTGCTGCTGCTGGCCAGGCAGCCTTTCATAATCGCAAATTGATGCGCCAGCACAAGCAACATTTTCGTTTTTCATCTCTTACCCCTTCCCCTGCTACAACAACTATGACCATCATTTCTATCTCTATCTCTCTCTCACCCTCTCATTGAATCTGTGCAGTGGAGCGTGGGAGCGTTTCAAGCGAATGTGGAAACTGCGGGGCCTTATTGGCTAATGCCTTAACATCGGCATTGGTATTGCTATTGGTATTGGCATCGTTGTTGCCGTCGTCGACGTTGTCGTCTTTGCTTTCTGCTTTGGCCAGCTGTGCGTCCAGGCAATATTGATAACCGCGAAATAACAAAAGCTCTACAAAGAAGAAATGAATTCGTTTCATTCAATTTTATTTATGACTTCTTTGGCTTGGCTTTCGTTTGGCTTTCGTTTTCATTTTCCATTTTCATCCATTTCTTTTGGCTGCTCGTTGGCGGTTGGTTTTTTCGCATTGATTTCTTATTAATTTTACATTTGCAGTTCGTTGGCTTTCCCCATCCGAATTCTAGAGCGGGACGACTCTTGCCCTTTATTGTTCTCTGGACCTTGGCAGTTCTATGCTAGTCTCAACTAGGTACAAACGCTGGCGCCAGTCCATGCCTTTTGTTTTTGCTTCTCTTTTATGGCCCTTTTGCTCATTTTAGTAGTGATGTTGCTGCTTATATTTCTCCCCTCCTTCTGGGATGTTGTGGGGGAGATGAGGGGAGTGTTATTGTTTTAGTTAAGTTGACCATTTGTATACAATTCGGCCTGCCGCCGCCCAACCGCTTATCTTTAAAATATGCGGCCCCATCAGAACTCCTTGTCCTTGTCCTTGGTGGTGCCTGGGCACGCGGCCGTCCGTGTGCATTTGTGGCCTCATTTATTTTCATTTTCTTTGTCATAACAATCTTTTTGTGCGCTCGGTTGGTATTTATTGTCTGATGGTTTGAACGCATCTTATACAATTCTTAGCAGTCGTTATATTCGAATCTGTTTCTGTTTTTTTGTATTTGTATCTTCCTTTTTCTTTGGGTTGGGTTTTCATTGTTTCGTTTTTGTTCTTCTTTCGTTTTTTTATATATTATTGTTTTGTTTTGGCCTCTTAATGCAATTGCCGCAACAAATTTGATTTGATCATAAAAATGAAAATGAAATCAAATTAACATAATTGGCTCAGATTTGTAACTAATTCGGATTCCTTGGGATTTATTCCTGAATCTGCCTTACACAGGCATACACATTCACATGTATGAAGATGGTCATAATAATTCTCTTAAGCTTCTTAACATTTTGTCTTGGGCTTTCATCGATCTGTCAGAATTCATTAGCACCTCAGATGTGATGCCGAAATATACATATATTTGTGTATATATATATTGAAATCAATTGTTAAATTCTCTACATTCACTTGCACGAATCGAAAGGTAAACTTAAGCCTCTTATGGAGCGTGAGTGAGAAGAAATAAGGGTAATAATAATTACGTTAAATAATGCTCCAAACATTAACTGACAATTGATGATTTATGTACGGACTGCTAAAAGCCAAAACCAACAACCATTTTAAGTAAAAACAGAAAGAGAGGGAAAGGGAGAGGTAGAGGTAGAGAGGAAAAACCAGTTCACTGAAGCTTCAGTTTAAAGAGAGGGAAAATAAGCTTGCAGAAGATGGTAAGACACGAATTGGAAGTTGTATTTTGGGGCTCATTACAACTTGCACGTTGCATGCTGGCCAAGGAATGCCGCTGCAACAGCAACAACAGCATCAAAAAATATTGCTAATTAGATTTCATCCAAAGATGTGGATGTTGTTGTTACTGTTGCCATTGCCTTTTGCTTGTTTGTGACTTCGACTCGACTTTGTCAGTTTTGTAAACTGCATCGTCATGAATTTGCAGCTCATACACATGCAAGACGTGAGCACTGAGCAACTGTGATCGCAGCAGCCATGACAATCGTACAACATGAACAACAACGTGAACAACATGAATGATGACAACCGAACACGAAGAGCAAAATCAACGATGAGGAGTCCACATAAATACTTAGCCCAGAAATCATAGTACACTATATACATATACATAGTTTGTATTGGTGTTGAGGTATGTAAATGTTAGTAACTGGCAAACTGTGTCAATGCCTGTGAACTGGAACTGGAGCGTTGAATTGCCGACTAAGAGTTAGTTTTCCTCTTTAGCTTCATTTTCGTTGCATTTTCGTATAATTTACAAAGCCAGGCCAATTTACTGCGAAAAGAAAGAAAGAAAGAGGCGGAGGAGAGACAAAGAAGAGAAGGGCCGACCATGAAATCATGCCAGCTCCGTTTGCAACAGTTGAAAGCTGTTTGCTGCCTCTTTTGTAGTCGCTGTGATTCACCAGGTTATGTTGGCCAGGTGGGCGTGAGGCCTTTAAATTGGCCATGTGTGGGTACATAGCAACGTACAGGTGCAAGCAGCGAAGCGCATCCATTGCAAAGCTGACGGCGTGACCAAACCAAATGATGGACATTCACTCTACGTACATATAAACGTTCATGCTACTCCACTCTGCCATCACACGATATGACCCCGGGGTCTTTAAATGACGATACGTTTTTGCCAAAATGAATCTTCACTCTTGCCATCTCCATCTCAGCATCGAGTCGCTAATTAAAGTGGGCGTGAAAAGTAAACATAGTGCAAATTTATCGTCATTCGCAGAGTCGTCTTCCCCTTATGCTTGTGTTTCGATTCCATTTACCAAAAAATAATATCAGTAGTGGAACCATTAAGACGCCTCCTAAATTGCCTGGGTCAAAGTGTCAGGACGTGTAGGAACCCTTACACTCAGTTACACTCAGAAAATTCCTTTAAAATTGTGGAAATGAAATTAGTTTCAGGACATTTTATCCCAGTGTAAAGTTTTTGAGACACAAACATCCAAGAGAACCTGATACTAATACTTATGATATGGGTTAAGGACAGCAACTAAAATTTAAAGATTTTTATGTTTAAAATAAACTTAAAATTCAAGTACAAATAAAGTAGTTTCTATGCCAGTTTTCTATATTTTGTGAACTTATTTAAAAAATATATATAAAAGAGACTTTAAATTGCAGTATTTTAATTTTTACAACAAATTACAAACTTTAAGAGAAAGATCACTTATTTTTCTTAGTGCAGAAATTCACTGATTACGTCGAAACACGTGCTAACTGAGAAAGTTGTAAACAATCATTGAAATTATCTCCGATATACACTTACATTTTGCATGGTGCGTAGCAAATTGCCCATAGCAAGAAAATGTGAAAGTGTCGCTTCTCTTATTATCCGATCCTCAGACAACATTATAAGAAATGATTTGGTTAATGGCCAACAACGAGACACCAACTACATAAGTATTGTACGCACAAATGCTCAGGCTGGCAGGCAAAACGAAAGACAGAGTGACAGACAAGTCAGACTGTGACACAGACAGAAAGAGAAACAGACAGAGAGACAAACAAACTATCAAACTTCACCAACGAATCTCTGCTGCTCGAACAATGCTCACTGCCAAAACGCATTAAAACCCAATCAGAGTTTTGGAGATGACGAAAACAAAAGAGGAGACAAGGGCGAGCCACAGAACGTGGCTTTCGTATCGCATCAAAGTCATCAGCTAATGAGACTTTGACTGCGTTTAGTTTTCGATTTGTTCCAACAACAAAAAGAAATATATGAACAGGAAAAAAATAATGCCGAAAAAACCGAGAGGAGAGGAAAAAAAAAAACTATGCCAGACAAACTGTCAACGCATGTCAAACGAAGGAAACATTTGACAGCGACCAACGCTCAATTAAAGCTTCACTTTGCTTTACCTCCATTCCTATATTTCCTTGACTCACTGGCTGGCTGGCTGGCCGGCAAGACAAAAGACATGCCAACCAAGAAAGGGCATCAGTTTCTCTTCGAAAAGAAATCAATTAGTGCAAATTAGTGAGGAGGCAGCTGAATCAGCTGAGACGCAAGACCAGGCCATTTATTTTGGCTTAAGCTCACTGTAGTTGTAGGTGCCGTTGGCTTTGGCCATTGTAAGTAAATTATTTTGGCTTTTTCATGGTCCATTGTGGTGGTTGCCTTTGATATGGGTATACGATTTGTATCTAATGAATTTTTAAGTACAAAATTATTAGACATTTGAGTCAAAAGATTCGTATTTAATGGCCAACCGCCAAACCATTCAATAATAACTTAATCTTTAAGTGGTTTTGGCTTTTAGCCTGTCTGTCGAGCGTTGAACACAGAGGGGAAAAATCCCATTCCCCAGTGCACTTTACACATTCACTCATTCCCTTTCTCTCATGCCATTGCTAATGCTGCCTAATTGCAGCTACTGTATCTGGTTTTGGATGCCAACTAATGCTCGTAGTCGTAAAAAAAAAAACAAACCACGCTTATCTGCCTAAACACAGACACACTTACAGATGGATAGATATATGTGATAAATACTTTAGGGTGGTTCAACTTTATATGGGAAATAAAAAATGGGGAGTTTCCGTATGATGTCTCAATTGTTTTCGTTTCTATTTTTATGTTAACGATTCAAAATTTACATTATCATCTTCACATAAAGATACTTGAAATTTTTTCAAGAGCATAAATTTACTTTTGCCAGCTACTTGACATTCTGTGTATAAACATATATGTAAGTATGTTTATATTTCCTTTTTTTTTTTAATTTTTACACAAATTAATTTTTTCTCTGTAGGGAGTGTGAAATTGTAATTATGGGAAATCTAAAGCTGACTAATTTAGCGTGCACAATCTAAAACGATTCCATCTTAGAACTCCAATTATTTGCAATAGTTTCGACTTTCTGTTATAAAGTTTAAAGTTCCTTTTGACCCACCCTAATATATATACTCGATTTGGGCTCCCGTTAGGGGTTAACGGCATTCTACACTATATATATGTATCTATGTAACGTATAACGTGGCCATCCAATCCCATACTACGGCCACAATCGCATAAATCACAGTCGACTGCATTTAATTAATTTGCCAGAAATGAAAACTTGTTGGCCCCATCACAGCAACCAGCAAAATTTTCTAACAAAAAAAGAAACGTTGGAACAAAAAAAAAAAAAACAGGATAGGAAAAATGAAAAACCAACTATGTAGAATGAAAAGTTGGTTGCTATATATGGAAATTGTTTTTGTTTTTAGAAAATATGATATGGAAATTCGAATGGGTATCCAAGGCAGGTGGCAATTTGAATGTGGCTTTTGTTCTTATATTTCCATTTGCTGTTATTTGTATTTGTATTTGTTTGTTTTACTTTTTTGGTTTTGTTATTTCTTATTATTTGCCAGTTTTGAATTTCCAATTACTCGATATGCAACGCAGCTTATTAGTCAAATTGAAACAAGCAGACCGTATGAAAATGCTCTGATTGAAAGGAAGGGATCAATTGTGGAGGAGTACTACAAATCGCCATTTAATTGCAACGATTTCCACGAAACCAAATTGTTGATATATATTTTGCATGCGTGCATGGGGCAACATAGGGGGGTATGTGTGTAAAATTCGAAGAAAAGCTCTCTGACCGCATTCAAAGGAAAAGACAAAATGAAAAAGAGAGAGAGAGATAGAGAAAAGGGAAACTAAGCCAATTGATTGGTTCGAAATTCGCGGAAAATGAAAGGGCGGCCAATAATTGCTATGCCGTTTCAATAGAATCAAGTCAAGGACTTTGCTACTTGTTACGGGACATGCATGGCACTTATAAATAATGTGTTCTAATTGCAATGTCCATCGAGTATCTCAGGCAAAACAAAAGACAGTTACATGGCAGGCACATACACATGTATGTATGTATGCAGACGGTTAGACAGACACATTTCCGTTTCCGGTCATTGGGGGTTGAAGTTGATAACTAACTTTGGTGCTCTATGCCTCACTTGGCTAATTCTGGTTTAATATTTAAATTTTACTTGTTTCAACAATGGAGTTTTTCCCTCTCTCTCTCTCTCTCTCTTTTTGGGGTGGATTGCATTCGGTGTTTGTGCAGTTCGTTGATGCAACACCAGACCTCATGTTGCTTGTTACTTTGGTTTATTTTTCGGTTTCTGTTAGCTGGAGCTAGGTGGCTTTAAATGGACGGCAAATACTAGTACAATTTTCAGTTTTCTAAAGTTGCGCCACCAAATGCAGGCATTCGGCGTTCTGCTTGGCTTGTTTCAGCAACAGCAACACAACACAAAAGGCAATGTGTTGTATAAATTCATAAACGGCCGAGTTTAATGAACTAGGCTTCGGGCTTAGCTATATGTTTAGCTTTGCTTTTGCCATTTTCCTTTGCTTTTGCAGTTGCTTTTGAATACTAATTTCGCACTTTTTTTCTGGGCAGAGCCATGTGTTTGTAGACCAAACACTTCGACAGCAAAAAGAAGGAAAACAAATTCTTTTTTTTTTTTCTATGGCAAATGCAAAAACCAATTTATGGCTTAAGTCTTTGTGTTTTTTTTTCTTTTTTCTTTTTGTAATTCAGTTAGATGTAATCTTTTAACAATTCCAAAACAAGACACCTGCCCTTGGTTGAAGCAATCTGTACTTTATATATTTAGAAACATAAATTAAATAAACAAATCTAAGTATTAAAAGTCCTATCAAAAATTCTAGTTGTTTGCATTTGCAAATTTAATTTCCATCACAGAGCTTAGAAATGTGAAATAAATTTCATTTCATTTTGCCATTTTCTATTTGTCACAAGGAAAAATCAACATTCTTTGACATTGAATCCTTTTCAAAATTGCTGATTGGATTTTCAAAGTTTCATTATAATACCATGATGCAACTGCTCTTTAATACGTATCTATATAAATGTACATATACACGTACACATAAAGAGATATATATGTGCAAATACAGGAGCGAATTGTTACCCTAGCAGTCATGTTTATTTATTAAAATATTGTAGTAAAAACTGAAATATCTAGAATGCCGAGATTTTCTCCTGTCATAATAATTTAAGATATACGTTTGCCTAATTCCAAACAGATCTCAGTTTAAAAACATATATTGTAGTGAGAACATCTAAGAAGAAATAAACAAAGTTATATAATATATATTTACATCGAACGTAAGATGAACGAATTAAATAATAACGATTTGAAAATGGAGTTGGAGAAGCCGCAATGGGATTTGCAAAACTTTAAATTGTCGCCGGAACAGGAAGCTGATATTAAAAAGGCATTTGATATATTTGATACAAAGCACACTGGCTTCATCGAGTTCAGAAAGATGCGCCTGGCTATCTATTATTTAGGGTTTGAATCCACAATGGAGGAGATTCTTCATTTGATGGAAAATATTGACAAGAATAAGACAGGAAATATTTCATTCAAGGATTTTTTGGAATTCATGCGTGTAAAGATGTCTGAAATTGGTGCAATGCACGAGTTGAAAAAGGGATTTTCATATTTCGATTTTGATCGCACTGGAAAAATCACGTTCGACAATTTTAAACGAGCTGCTAAAGAACTAGCCGTAATTATATCAAATGATGAAATAAAAGAAATAATTAAAACGGCAGACTTTGATGGCGATGGAGCTGTAGGTTGGGAAGACCTATTGACCGTCATGAAAGAGAACAACTTGATATAGTAAGAATACTAAAAACCTGATATATATTGATTGGTACTACAGAGTTTTATAAAAGTTTACTTAGTTATATATATACATATAAATAAAAAATTGGCAATGGAAAGAAAAAGAAGTTTTTGTTGATAGTTTAGGGAGAGATCTTCTGTCAGTATTTCTCTTATCCCTTATCCTGTATTTTGAAATTGAAACTAAAAGAAATTAATACATTTTTATAATATACAAAGTATAGGATAGTATGTACTAATTCACAATTTTTTTACGTTAATGTCTAACTAAAACTGATTAAAAAGCCCCTAACAAACTCACAAGACTTACCTCGATTCGGCCTAATCCGACCCTGGAAGTATGCAAAGTAGAGAAAAGCGAGTGAGATATTCTGTCTCGATTTTTAGCCATTTTAGCGCCTTGGCTGCCATACCACATGTGCACACACACACACAAACACATACTCAAACGCGGACTCAAAGGCATACACATTCAGCTACAAATACAGAGGCATAGATAAAACTCCGATATTCCTAGCGGTGCTGCAGCATTTTTCTTATTTACGAGCCACGTAGCCATAAAACGCATACATAAATTTTCTTTTTCAGGCAGGCTACCCAAAAAAATGCAAGCCCGAAACCGAAAGGAATAAAGAAATTGATATAAATGTTTGAGCAAACACACACAGGCACACACACGCATACAGGAGTCTAGATGGTGGTTCGGTGGGTGGAGTATTTGGTGGTTTGGGTTTCTATGTGGCACAGAATAACGCGAAATGTGAGCAAATTTCTTGAAAATACCAAAAGTAAAGTGTCGTCAACAATATTTAGATGGATGATGCCAAATGTGATTCAATTTTGAATCTTATTGTGAGAAAAGTAAGTTTCAAATTGAAAATGAGATTCATTTGATTCTCCATCCCATTACACACTGCATTTCCAAAGAGACAAACCAGATGACCCACTTAATTCTGTTCGCTCAATCAAGCAAAATACTTTATTCCCTCTACCCCATCGAAATGATGAGTCTCAATTTTGAAACAACAAATAATAGAAAAAGTGAAATACTTTTCTATATTATGGCAAAACAATTTTCGATTATTACAAAGCGTTCACGTACCCCTCGCCTGTTTTATATGTTGGATTGAAAGCATTTCCACTTTTCACTCACGGCAATAACCATTAATAAAAATGGCTGGCATTTAAAATTAAATGACTCCGCCGCCGCCGCTGCCGCCGTCGCACGTGCCGCCTTTTATTCCCTCTTCCCCCCTTGCGTTGTGTGTAACCAGACTTTGGCAGAACTTTGAAAAACAAAACTTTTAGGCAATTTCATTTCAATTCGAGTGTGGAATTTAAGGCCATTTGCATATCAAAACAAAATGGTATCGTCTTTGCCGACGCCTAGCATTGAGTCTGGAGTACTTCTTACAAACACCAACACAAGCACAGACAAACACACACACACACACATACATACACAGCTGGCAACAAAATTCGCGTCTCATCTTGGCATTTGGGAGTGTCGACGGGCGCGAAACAATTAGCGGAAAATTTCACAAGTTTGGCCAAAGGAATTTCCATGCCACCCGATTTGAGTTAATTGCAGATATTTTTGGGGCACCAGCAGGGAGCGGACCTTCAGCAAAATATCATTAACATGAATTTATAAACAATAAAACGCCCAGCTTAATTAAATTTTATTCTGTGGCTGCCATCGGCAGCTTAGAAGTAGGAGGACTCAATGGGGAAAAGACCCTTTTAAGTTGGTCAAAATATTTGTCTTTAAAGCAATTTCCCAGCAGCAATATTGATGCTGTTGCCTTTCATGCTGATTGTGATGATGGAGACGGAGATGATGATGATGGCGATGCTGTGCACTACTCAACAAATGTTATAAAACATTCACAGGCCATAAATGTGCTTCATGACCAACAAGGACGACAAAACAGGCAAACACTTTGTGTGAACTTTTGAAGGAGACCAACAGCAAACTGGCAACTGGCAACTGGCAACACTGGCAATGGCAATTTTTAAATAATCGTCCATAAATATAAGCGGACATAAAAAGGGCAACCAACCGTTTAATCCGTTGTCGCATTTAATATATTGGCCATTTCTTGGCCAGAGTCACGAAAGGAGTAAAGTGAGTCCTTGGCTCGTAAAATATCAAGAAGATTTTTATTGATGAGCCAAAAGCAAACGACGACAATTCTTTTCAGAGAACTTGTGATTTTGCCCCCACTTCCGATGGTAGTGCTGCTGTTCCGTATCCTTCCCTTACTATGTTCCTCTTGCCCCGATTGTTACTATTCCTGGGGAGTTGTTGTAACTTTTTCGAGGACACACCAGCCGAAAGTTCAGAATTTAGCACGAAGTAAAAGTGTGTCAAAGTATTTTCCGCCGCTGCTCTTACTCTATACTTGCACATTTAATACACTGTGTCCGGGTGCAGGGAACAAAGGGTAAATCCAAATATCATACAATAATCCAAACAAAATAAAAACAACAATGACAGCAACAACAACAATACACTTGCCGGAATTGAATGGAGTAAACTCCTTTCGATGGGCGTTTGCCAAAAAAAAACAGAGGAAACAAAACACAAAAACAGAGAGACACACGTGATATCTATGACACAACTATTTATATTTTTAGATTCTATACCTTTTTCTATATTCGATTAACTGTATTTATTTGAAATTACACAAGTTTCGATTTGCTATATAAGTGTAAGATATTGGTATTGGTATGGGGTCACTTGAAATCACTTGGATGCTCTATTCACTGTTCACGTTCATTCACTGTTTCTTGATATATCTTTTTATATTTAAGCTGCATACGGCAACTCGCGTAGGCCAGAGAGCCAAACGTCCGATCCGCACGAAATTCCGTTATGAACTGAACGTTTTGACAAATGGAAATGAAACGTTAGACTAGGACAAGTCGGGTTTGAGTCGGGTCTAAACTCGTATGAGAGTCGTGCCTTAGAGCCGAACGACCTACGTCAATTCACTCAAACTTGTTACCACATTCGGCAGATACTCTCCAACATGTTGTGTTTACGTTTTTTACCAGCATTGCGTGGGCATACCGCTCTCAAACTAGTTTGAGCTATGTTGCTGGCATCATGTTGTCAAGGAATCATAGCAGCATGTATTTATTTGTCAGGCAACCGCAATTAAATATGAAAATTGCTAATTGAAATAATGAAAAATTAAGTTGTAAATTTAATATTTAAATTTTAATTTATTAGAAGTTCAATTTAATTTATATTACAAAAATTCAAAACACTAATTAATAATGAAAGTAATTCAACATGTTTTAAATGGTCAGCTAGTTTTTTTGACTTTTATTCAAAGTCAAAGTTCTTTATAAGCCTATTTTTTATTTATTTATTTATAATATTTCAGCAATAGCCTTTACCTTGCACCAGAGGATTTTAATTAGACTGGAGAGTTTATAATAAAAAATACCTTATTTTCTTTCGTGATTATAAAACAACAAATTAGGGTTTTATTTTCTATTCGCAGTTTTTCACTTCAAATTAAATTCCTTTTATGCGTTTCATGTTGATATTTTAATAACCTTGAACCCGTGAAATAGTTTATTTGTGCCATTAAATTAAATGAAAACTTTCAAAAGGTCGTGGATACATCCAAATTTAGAGTTATTGTTCTTTTTAATCTCGTTTGCCCCTTTTGCTTTTTGGAAGAGTTTAACGCTTCAACGGTTCATAATGTTGTAAATACCTATACCTAACATATAGATATCTTATGATTATATGTCATACAAAATTATACACATAACGCATCGTTGAGTTTGTCACACAACTATCTACCTACGATAGTAAGTAATCCAAATGTGTCGTCTTGGTCTTAGTTCTTCACATATATTTTTGTTCTTCTTGTTTCTATTGTGGTCTACAATTAGTTTTTACGCTCAAGTGATTCCGCGCCCAGTTGTTAAGGAGACAACGTTTCATTAACTACTTTTATAGATACCTTATTTTTTTTTTTTTTTTTGAACATTGGGAGGGGGGGTCATTTTAAAGATTTTGATGGGGAACCCTTTGCTTGAATGAAATTAACCCAAAATTTTGATGCGCGATAAGCCGAATAACAAGTCACATGTGCAAACACAGACAGTTATCAGTGTCTTCCACATGAACGGAAGCTTGCAGGTGTCTCTAGGTATATTAACTGCCAAGATTTTGAAGCATGCCACACGGCCCTGCTAAACCCAGCAAAATTTCCCATTAAAATCAAATGGAATTTCATAGGAGTTTGGAGAGCGCCACTCAGCAAGGGCTTAAAACTAAGACGAGGCCGCAACAACAACAATAACAACAACAATAACAACACCATCCTGACGATGGCACACTTAATGACTAATGGACTCTTAATGATCTAACAAGGTGTACTCACACTCACAGCGTCTATGTATAAGCAATGAAGCAAAAGGATGCCGATGTTGCTCCCACTGCTAGTACTATTATTGTTGTTGTTGTTGTTGTTGTTGCCACTGTTTGGCGGATGCACGATGCTGGCAACAAAGTTCAAAACTTAATAATGGCACATTAGTTTCAACGACGGAAAAACAACAACAACATTTACATCAAGAACAGCAACAACTGAACTCGAGCATTGCCAGGTACTTTATTTTGGTGGCATCGGTATTCAGGACATGCAACGTGCAGCACGTCGCGATCTACATCGTCTTGGAAGTGAATACAGACTCCGGGGGGATGCTGCATATGCAAAGCAACACGACAACAGTGCAAAAACTCAACAAAATTGCAAAAATTAAATTAGTAAATTTTGTTACAAACTTGCTCGGCAACAGGGTTTGTAGTTAGAGAAATGGGGCAGGGTTGGGAGGAATGGAGAATGGCCAAGACCCTTGGCATAGGTCACTGGGTTTTTGTTGCTTGTTTGCCATTTTGTCGCTGCTGCATTTTGTGCCGTTCATTCGCTTCATTTATCACGCAGCTGTCAAGTTTCGCCCAAGCTAAAGCCATGGAGCAAGCAGATGAAGACGAAGATGGGAAGGTTAAAGTACTTTACGAGTGCTATGCTCCAACGTTGCCAAAAATTAACCTTCAGCCGAAGCCAAAAGATGGTGAAGAAGACGTACAGACCTACTACATGGGGAGTAGAAGAAAACCAAAACAGTTTTACACGCCGTCGCACAAAGCAAACAGCTTCAACATATGTCAAGTAATCAGCAGGGCAAGTTTGCCGCTTCAGATCTGAATCTGAATCTGAATCTGGGCAAACTTTACCTTCGCGGCACATGCCAAGCATAAAATTGAATATGTATCTAAAACTCGGCGAAATGAAGCTCCAAAAAGGTAACTTTGCTAGACGACAAGACCAAGACCAAGCCCAAGCCCATCAGCTCTTTGCGTTAAGTAAACCTCACAAACAAATTTCAGTCAATTGGTAGGGAAAGAGGGTGAGATAGAATAAGGGAATCATGCGAGGGGGTGACGCTGCCAGTTTACGCCTGAGTGCATTTTGCGTTTGCGCGCAGTCGTTAACTGGTGGAGGAAGGGGAAAAGAACAGCGACAAGAGGAATGAACGGACAGAGCGACGCCGACAATTTTTGACTCGCCGTTGCGCTCGACTGAGCCTACAACTGGCAAACTGGCAAACGTTTCTGTTTACTTTGGTACAACAACAACCCACCAGTCAACCCACAACCAGCCAACCCCACACCAACCTAACCCAGACTAAGTAGGCCCATAAGGCACACGGTAACCGCTTGAAATTTTACCACAGGTCTAAGGGCGGCATGCGATTGAAATTTAAAATGTGCATGGGAATGTTTTTTTGGTTGCTAACCAAAAATATTATGATAGTTGCCAAGATATACTACATTTATAAATACTTAGTTTCAGCACAAATTAGTGTGTTTTTGTTGTTTTTGTTTGCTGCACAAAGGCAACAATATACAGAGCAAGCTCATTGAAAATAATAAAGATGGAGAGAGATGATGCTTGTCTATGTCAGACCTGAGTGGCATTTCACTTTATTATGCGTCATAATCAACAAGGACAACAGCAGCGAGAAAGAGTAAAGAGCCTGGTGACAATGACAACAAGGATGTATAAATATATATACATATATATCTATGTAGATACAAGCCAACCCTCAATGCGCCACTTTGGTTGTAACTGGTGGCAACGGCTGTTTAACCTGCAGGCTTCATCCAACTCTTGCAATTTTTTGCATCTCTTTGTACAGATGGGGCTGTTAAGTGCTTTCCACCTGCCGGGCAGACAAGTCTCCCCATACTCTTAGTTGCTACAACTCCTCATTCTCTCTTTCACTTTGGAGCCACACGTGGCATTTGCAACACAGAACAGGAAGTGAGAACATTTTTGCTCATTTGTTTGCCCTTTCTCATTTAACTAAGTGCGATGAAGTCGTACGTTGGCCCCGCCAGAGATTAGGCTGTCATATCACATGGCCGCTGTGCTGGTTGCGTGATGGTAAATTTAATCAACTTTTACTATATCCTCTTTCTCTCATCCTCAAATGTTTTTTTTTATTTTGCTACAAAGCCCACTCCGCTGGGTGGGCGACAAAGTCACAAATGAGCGAATTTGCGCAAAAAAAAAACGTTGCATACAGCCAGGCGTCGTTCAGTTCAAAATAATTCACCCTGAATTGTTTTGGGGCAAAACCGAGAAGTCGTTGCACTCCTGCATGAGATGCCACACAGCGTCAAGTGTCCACATGTGGCGAAAAGTATTTGAAACATTTTTTTCGTTTTTGCGGTGCGCAGAATTTAAATGGCAGTCGCCTGACATCGCTTGACGGCTGGCCTGTCGCTTAGGTGAGCTCACAAGTGGTCGCTGGGGCTTGACACAAACGAACACAGACCCAGACCCAGACAAATGCACATACATACATACACCCAAACATACAAACAGATGCAGACATAGTCACAGGAACAGGATTGCACTTTGTGAGAAGGCAGGGTTCCTTTTGCGCCACTGTGCCAACAACATCAACGCGCTTGAACACTTTAATATAAAAATATGTAAATTATGTTTTTACACTACTCCTCCAGCTCCTGTTGGGGCTTTTGCTCTCGTTCCTGCTTCTGTTCCTGCTCCATCCCTTTGCTGCTGTGGTATACTATAAATGCCAACGGCGGCCATGACGCAATGGCACTTTAATTAAAATTAAATATTTTTCTGTCCCAATGCTTTCCCAAAAAGGAGTAAGCAAGTGGTTTGGTGTTGATATGGTGCCCTTTTTTCGATGTATTATAATGCAATTGGTCAGCCTCGTATGTACAATTGAATGTCATGAGAATTACCGCAGGCATTAAAAGTCATCCATGCCAATTTGCATATCTATTCGAGTACGAATGTATGTATATCTACGACACTATGTTATCTTTTAATAACACCTACGCGTATGATAATTTTTGAGCGCCCACCTCAAAAATTGACATAAAAAATAAGGATATTATTGATTTCTGTCCCCACTTAATTTGAAATGACAGCAAATTATAATAAATGCGGGTAATGTATTTGTTCATTGAAGCATTTCATTTTTGATTTGTTATGTTTTTAAATTAAAATAAAAACTGAAAGGCCGAGGCTTACTTCAGTCATATCAAGGGGCATACCCCGCAAATTTTCTATTTGTCAAGTTTATGATTCAAGGACTCTTATCTTACAAGTCAAAGCCGATTTAAGCTGGTAAAGTACATTAAATCGGGACTGAGCGAAGCTCTTGAAATTAGCTGAAGAATGGCCAATTCTTTTTATAAGTTTTCAATATTTCAATTTGGTTTTGGTTACTACGGAATTTACATTACTTTTTAAAATCAGTCTAAGGAATATTTAAACTAAGTTTAATTATTTTTGGGTGCATAAATTATACTGTTTACTATGTTTCACGTTTTCAAAATTTTTGCCTTTTTATTTGAATATATTTTTGTACATTAATATAAGGGAATGAACATCATATCTGAAAACTGATTTAACAAAGAATGAAGTGAATAGATAAATTTAGATATATTTTAACTCATGCGTTATATTTTCATTGACTTTCTTAATTTCATATTGCTTTAAAATTGCTTTTCGTCTACCTCACATCATAGTTTCCTTTTTTTATTTTGCTATGTTTTGTATCTATCTGTAATTAAATCCCTTTCGAAGAAAATGTAAAATCACTATTAACGAAATGAAGCGAAGATTTTATTAGCCAACTGCAATATCTGGCTATGGTCTTAAACCACACTGCTTGATGGTTGGAAAATCCTTTTTAGTCTTAAATGCATTTCTCGCCTTTCGCTACCATTTTTACCCATCCTTAACCGCTTCTTTAACCAAGCCAAGTCGTTTTTCCATCTCTTTTCACATTGTTCACTGATTTGCTGTTTTAGTTGCTTGTTAAGCTGCTTCTGCTGCTGCTGCTGCTGCATACTTCTTGGCTCTACTTATGTCTGTTGACTTTTACTTAGTTTATGCCTTGGTCTGTGGCCCAGCAACCGTTTGTCGCCAACTGGAAAGAATGATGGCAAAACCAAAAAAAAAGAAGAGAAATATAGCAAAAAAAAAAAAAACACAAAAAAACTAAACTTAACTGACAAACTCTTCATTAAGTTGGAACTGTAAGCAAATTTATCACAACTTGGCGACTTTGACCGGATTTAATTTGCTGTCTAAGATAAAATGAGACAGACAGAGAGAGAGAGAGAAGAGAGAAAAGAACCTTAAAGCCGCTTTGGATAGACTTACTTTAAGGATATTTTTTAACAGCTGCAATATCATTTTGACCATTGTCCCCACGCACAAGCCAGAAGTCGGAGCACAGCCAAATCGATTTAATTTCGTCAGTGAAGCGAAAGTAAACAATGGAATGAAGTGGTAGAGATTGACGACATCCAGGGGTGTGGGTGGATGGAGAAGGTGCCCCGAGGTTTTGATAAAGTCCGAAATAGAGGAACAACAATGAGAACCGCAGCAAAGTTGTTGACAGCTCACGTTCGCATTGGCCAATAGATGATGGTGATGATGTTTCGCTTCCTTCTAGCTTCTATATTTTGATCCTGCCTCCGGTTCTCATTGTGTTCTTGATGTTACTGTTGTCGTTATTGTTGTTGTTGTTGTTAGCAGCGAGTGTGCGTAATATTTCGCTGCACGCGCCACCCGAACCAAGCAAAATGGAAACCAAATTAATCACAAATATTACTTTTTCGCAAAGTCTGATTGTGTCAATGTGCCACCAATGGGAGAGAGTCTATTTATATGTCCTGGTACAATCTGCAAGGACTTTAACGAATGACTTCGATGCCTCGCCTCTTCCTTCACTTGACACTTGCTCGATTATGTTTTCAGTTCATGTTTTCGGAATTATTTCATTTCATTTTTGAAGTTGCGACTCTGTTTCTTCGTTTGCTCCATCCTACTTCTTTATGCGGCACGTTCGTCCTGCCAGTCTGTCTGTCTGTCCGTCTGTCATTCGTATGGCTTTCATATAAGTATATATGTGTGTGTATTTTTGTGTTTGTGGCTGCCTTACTCTGAGGCTCTGGCACTTCATCATCATTGTTCTTGTTTGTGTATATTTATTAAATTGACACATGCTGACAGGACCAAGATAAGAGAACGAAGAATCCAGAACGGACATAGTGCACCCTCCAGTTCTCCGCCAGCAAGTTGAAGTATAAATCACTCAGCAGCAAATGTTCTACTTACATAATGAACACTTGCCTCCAGCTCCAGTTACAGTTTTAGATATATGTATATGTATTTTCTCTTGCCAGTTGCAGAAGAATTTTAATTTCTCGCAAAATTAACTTTGCTGAAAATTATTATGTAGTGCAATGCAAATGGAGAGTACTGAAGCACAACACTCACTTACACAGAAACAGACAAACACACACACACACACTGACTAATATACACAAGTCTTAACCTTTAGCCCCAACCCAAAAAAAAAAATGGCGCCCAAGCTGGGTAAGGAGACTGCCAATTCACTTAAGTGGGAAGCTTAGCTGCTGCAGCTAACAACTAAAACCGGCAAGACATAAAACAATAATTGCAACATCAACAACAAGTAAAAGCAATTGGGGAGATTTCTCTCTCTCGTTTTTTAGGGCGGGCTAGAAAGAAAGGGCGATTGGGCGCCAGCTGCCAAAGGGTTGCCTTAATTCTCCACGCTGCCTTCAACCATGTGGCGAGTTTTCTTTTTGTGTTCGGTCTGATTAATACAAATGAGCGGCGATTTGTCATGTCACTGCGTTTAAATTTATCATTTTCCTCGACAGGCGCAAGCGCCCTTGCAATTGTTATAGCTGTTCCTCCCGCTGCTGCTGCTGCTGCTGTTGTTTCCTACATGCCTTTTCGTATCGTAATTCCGTTTTCTTTTTTAGTTGTTGTTCAGTTATTTCTGTTTTTTCCTCATCGTTTTTTTCATTTTTTTTTGTTGTATTGCCTTCAACAACATTTTCTTATTTGTTTTTCCTGCTTCCGGTTGCGTTTCCTCTCACCCACCCACCATAAAAAGAGAAAAAAAACAAGAAAGGAAAATCGGACGCAATGGCGCCAAGATCGCAACCAGTGCAACCATTTTTGGCATTCGACTCTAACACTGAAGCCAGCAACTTCTCCGAGTCGGTTTTCTGCCTAGCGAATTTTATGTGGCATATGCCGAGGCGCAACATTTTTGTTAATGGCTTGTAAAATTTTTTCCATACACAAATCCTTTTTTGGCTGTAACTTTTTGCCGGAAACTTCCTTCTTTCCTCTGTCCCATCCGACAATTCGTCGGTCGGTTGTTCGCAGTTCTGCTTGGATGGCCGTTGACATGACTCCGCACATAACGTAAACCGACAATCTCTTCTACCCTCCATCCCACAGCCATTTCACCCTCGCATAATTGTTCGTTAGTTTTTTGCTTCCATTTTGGCATTTGCCAAAAGCATAATTCGATTAGCTTTTATCGCAGCGTGTTGAACTGCAATCATTGCGGAAAAATGCCAATTAGAAAAGTTAGCGATTGTTCCCATTTAAGCTCTGACTGTCAAATCTGTTTCTGGCTTTTACATCTGGAATGTTGTGTTTTTGCTTCTTTCTGTTTTATTTTTACTTTTTTTTTTTTTTTGCTTGGATTTGCCACTGCTATCAAAAAACTTCGAGTAATGAACAACATAAAGTCAATGAAACTTTTGCCACATAATGCTAGTTTCATCAAAAAAATGAAAGGAACATGGCCTCAGTAAGGATTTTGGCTATGGAATACTCTACAGAAAACTTTGATTATAAAAGAATTTTGTTTAAACGGATCATTAGTACAACTTTAATAATTTAAATATAGCTTTTAGATGCTACAAAATATTTTATATTATATAAAATGAACATATGTAGAAGTATTTATTCTGTTATTTAAAAACAAAAACCCCAACAAAAGGCGCAATATTTTACAAAAGAAACAATAACTTATCTTGTTGCATTCTATTTATGAAAACCATATTGTAACTTCAATATACTCTATTTTTTATATTAAAAATACACGGTACAATTGCGTATATAGACACAGAAATTTGCCCCATCATATACACGCATATACGAAATCCCAACATTTTAGCAGAAGGCACACAAAATTTGCGCACAATAAATTTCATGTTGGCAGCAGACACCACCAACTGCAGCTACAACAAGAGCTACAACAACAACAACAACTGCTATGAAAATTGACAGCAGAACAGTGAGAGGTGGAAAAGGTAACTGAAACTATCCAACACTACACAGCACCTGGAATAACATGGAACACCAAACACCGAGCATCTCTCTTTCTCACTCTCCGAGCATTATTTACCTGCAAAAACTTAGCCAAGTTTCGTTTTCACTTTAATCAAAAACTTTTTGCCACGCCACCAAAATTTTGCATTCATTTTAATTTTACGCTAAATAAATTATTATCTAAGCAGAGTCTGTATATGTGTGTGTGTGTGTGTGTTTGAGTGTGTGGGTTTCAAGTAAAGTTTTAGCCCTATGTGGTAGATACTTGTAACTTGATGAATCCAGTGGAGTGAAGTGAAGTGAAGTGGATTGAAAGGAAAGATGCTTCCATCAGCAGATGCATCTTCACATATCAGATGGTTGCACCTGAGTTAAAATTTAACCAAGTAGTTGACGCTTGAAAATTGATTGATTTATGGTAAATTTATGAGAGTTTCAGCAAGAAGTGTAAAATAGTTTAAAATATTTTACTACAAATTTATAGCAATTAATAAACAGGCTACTCGACAGGCATGAGAGAGAGAGAGACTGAGATTAGTCGTTGCAGTCGTTATGTACAAAAGCACACATGTTACCCTATGTGAGAGATGTCTGCCAGCCAGTGTGTATGCCAGCCCCTCCCCCCCTAACACTCTTTAGCCTTTACTATCCGTTGTTATTAGTGTTCCACTGTCATTTAAGTTGCATCGTCGTATTCTTCTACTTCTTCTGCCGCCTGGCACATTTGCGGTTTGCAAGCGGAAACTGCGTTTTTGATAACATTTTAATGAAAACTGTCAGTTGCAATGTGTCTGTGCGAGTTGGCGTTGGCGTTGGCATCCTTGCAACCAACGCGCCTTCAGGCTGCTGTTGCTGCTTGCTGCTGCTTTGTCAAGTGTGAATTCAACACTTGTGACTTGACATTTTTAGGCGAAATGCGCGCAACATCAGCAAACGGCAGTCGGCAATCTTCATAAGTTGCGCATACGCCCCAAAAAGTAACACCCCTCATTCCCCCACCGACCCTGTGCCCACCAACCACTCCATCCCTATCCTAATGGCAACCGCACCCACTTTTTAGCCGCAGCTGCACTTGGCTGTGCATTAGGAGAAACTCTTTGCCGAAAAATGACTCAAAATGAATGCACGAAACAATTCAACGGCTCTTTGTTTGCCCAGCGTTGTATCCCTCCCTACTTACCCCCACGCTTTCATCTTGGCATTGCTTTGCCATGCCTGGCATTTGCTCATTTCGCTAGCTAAATTAAAATTGCATCCGAGCAAATGCGACGAGGTCATGACTAGAATCCGGACGGGTATACACTTATTTAACTTGTGTGCCACCGCCCGCATTCAATATTTGTTTTAGCATCGGCTTAAGCTCCTTTCGCACAAATTTCCATTTTAAATTTTCACTTAATTGTCAAATTTGATTTCCCTTTTGGCCCCACCACAAATTCTTTCAGATAAATTTGTGCAATTTCCTTAGCAGAAAGTCATAATGCACCTGCAGTTGACAGCGCTGCTTCGCCATGATTAACATTTTAATTGTGTCAGTGGCAGTGGCCGGAAATGAGCTTCTGCAAGACGTTGGTGGCAATTAACTTTGACCCCACATAGAAGATACACAAAAAAGTAAATGTTATGGCCAACCAACTTTGAGGCATCAGACACTTGCTGAAGTTGAACTCTTCAATTACTTTGCTTCTGTTTACCAGTTGAAAAAAATTGCCCTTAGGGTTTTTAGAAACTTCGGTTCTACAGTAAGGGGAAAATAATATTGTAAAATAGCCCAAAATAAGCAATCTGTTGGTCATATCGAAAAAGAGATTAAAAGTCATGTGCTCAAAGATCCAAAAACTGGTTTAAACAAAGCAAAAAAATTATTAAAAAGTTCAAGTAAACTTCTCCATAAATTTTGATAAGCTTTAAACTAAGAGGATTATACAATTTAAAAGCAAAAATTTACGTAAATCCAAGTTAAAGGTTAAGGAATAGTAACTCATATGAATACCCTTCCTCAATTCCACATTACAGAGAGAAATCCGTAAATTAAACCATTCAATCTATAAAACTGGTCGAAAGAAAAATCTTAAATGGGTTATTTAATTTCTCTTGGTAGGATATTAAAGAGGCAAAAGAAAATTGTGTTCCTAAAACGTTCCGAGACCAACTCAATTTTGGGGCAAACCGACCGAAGGGATAAAGTTTACAGGCTGCATATATGTAAGTTTTGTGTTTTGTGGAAATCGGATTGGCCAGGTGGCTCAGTGGCTAGTTCGGATTTGTTTGTGCATCAAATTGCAATTGCATTTGTATGCATATATCAGCAAACTTGAACAACATCAACAGCAACACAAACAAAATGTAAGGTTGAAACGGAAATAAAACCAAAACGGATATGCTTACTAAGTACCGGTGCATAGCGAACACATCCGCACAGGAGGTTAAAACGTACAAACATCAACACCAGACACCAGAAACCAGTTAGATACCTGTGTATATATATTTATGTATGTATATATATACATACGATGATTGGTAGATAGTAACATCATTTGGCATTATTTAAGCTTCTTCATATCCTACCACAAAATTTTCGCCCCATTGCATCGACATAGTAAAAAGGTGACACGGGACAATCGCTCACAGAAAATTTAAATACGCAAAAGTCTATCAAAGCGCAGTCATGCAGCAGTAGCAGTAGCAGTCAGGACAAGATGTACTCTAACAAATTGCTACAAGTTTCTGCCCCATCGAAGCCACAGCAGAGCAAAGCTAAGGCGAATGAAACTGGTCAATAAAGTCAACTTCTTCGTGGCAGAACGACGCACAGAATAAATATCATAGGGAAAGGAGAATATCATATGCCCTGACAATGGCAAAGTTTTTGGTTGCAGCAGCCGTTCGTTGGCAAAACTTGCGGTCCACAAACTTCTAACAGAACTAAAAAGTTGTTCCATTTTTGTTCTTGGTATTGTTGCAACTTGCATACAATTTCGTCTTTGCCTGCATGTACATTTACATACATACATACATGCGCATGCTATCTATCTTCGAAATATAAATCACACCTCAGACACACACACACACACACACACAGACATCTACACAGGCAATGAAAAGAAACTGGCAACTGCTTCCTTTATAATTACACAACACCACAAATTTTTCTATTGCTTTGTTCCAGAAATCAAAGAAGTCAAGTTACTGAGTTCTGAACGCAACTTACTGCCAATGTTAAAATTTGTCAATTACAAAGTCTCTTTTTAATCTTAAGAGGATTTATAGATTCCAAATTAATTGCGAATAATAACAAAGTTCTTCTTGGAAACTTAAATATATTTAATATCTTACATGTACATTAATAAAGTATTAAAAATTTAAATCTATTATAGGAAATTTTAATAAACTTTTCATATATATTACTCAAAATCGTTCAGATTTTGCTGTGCAATGGTTGAATATGTTTATTAGATAAAAATGACCATAACTAAGCAACCCTATCAAGCAAATGCTCATTTAACTTCCCCAAAATTTAAAATCTTCGAACTTATAATATAAAATTTGTTGAATGGTGTTCATATTATACCATGATGAACAAAATCTTTTGTGATTTTTATCCCTTATCATTTTGTTGACACTTCCTCGAGCTGGACCATAAAATCGTCTCAGACTTGGCGCTTAGTCAAATTAATCCCACAAATAAGATTTTGAAAGACAGTTACGAAGGCCGGTGGCTCATTTCACGCTGAATGCTTTCAGCAGGCCACTGCTCTGCCATTTCTTACTGGGTCACACGGGCTATATAAATATTTCGCCTATCTATATATATATATCATATATATATATACATAAATTGAAAATCATTTGTTTATACGCTCCGATGCTTTTGTCGACTGACAACAATGCATATAGTATGGATATAGGTAGGTTTATTTATATATATATATCCTTGAATGTGTATTGTTGAATGTAATAAAATGCGAGCAGTGCAGGTGTCATCCAAAGCGACGGGCAACTGTCAGGCCACACTTTTGCGGCCAAAATATGCGACATACATGGAAACACTTGCATGTATATATATGTACATACATACACACAATGACATGCTCATATTTATGCAATTTAAAGTAAAACACAAAACTGTTGCCGCTGTTGGTCAACATGGCGTATGAGCAATGTGCGGAGCGAACATCATGGCATGCCTGTCATGGGAGTAGGAGTTGAAGCTGATCCAATGGATGGTGGATAGTAGTCGAATGCGTGATGGCATTCTCTCGCTCTCGTTACGTTTGTGTGTGTGTGTGTGTGTGTGTGTTTGTCCGTTGGCTTTTTCAATTCTGGCCAAAAATGTCGAACGCGTTTAGTCTTAGCTTGGACGGCGCGCTTTGACACGAAACAAATTTAACTTTTTCATCTCGAGCGCACAAACAAACACACGCACTGTACATACATTTACGATGAGATGAGCAGATTGAGGGGGCCTTGGGAGGGGGCAATCGGTATGCCACCCTTTTGCATGCTTCACGCTCTGCTGCATACTTTCAGGCGCAAAGCGATTTTACGTTTGCTTTTTTTGTTGTTGTTTGGCATAGTGTAGAGAGAGAGAGAGAGAAAGAGAGAGAGAGCAACCAAAACGTCGTTGTAGAAAGAAAAAAATGGAAAACAAAAAAGTGAGCAGCGTTGGGAAAGTGCATAAAATATGCGCATATATAATTCTGACTAGGCGTGCGGCCACCAGGTGGATACGTAACGTGTATCCAGGGTAGATGCGAGGTGTTGGTGTCGCCTTCCCGCTCTCTGGCATTACTACCACTACTACTTTCATAAATATGCATGCGGCAGTTTGTACTTTTAATTAAAATGCAGCACAACAACAACGAAAAAAGCCTTTTTTCTCTCAAAAAAAAACGCAAACTAACAAAGCAACGAGAAGTGCCCTTTATAACTATACACAAATTTCGGTATTGCCTTGAGATTGATTGAATCCTCTTTTTCTGTCTTTTATTCAATTACTCAAAGTAATTTCCGCAATTGGCCAGTTTTGGGGCTTCCACTAATTTCACTACAACTTTAACCAAAAAAGAACTTTTGCTAATTAATTCATGCAAATGTTTCGCTCAAAATTGTCAAGAGTTTGGGGGCTAATTATGCGGAGCGTCTTCAAGTCCCCACCATTTAGTACCAACCCTCACCACCATCTCATCCCCATCAAAGCATTTGCAATAGCATTGACATTTTGTCAATGTTGTCGACATGAAATCCCAAGCAAAAGTGTCATAAACTTTGGACAACGCTAGAAAGCATCAGCATTTGGGGGGCAGAGAGCTGAAGGTCTCTGACTCACTGTAAAATTAATTAAACAAAAATGTTAGAAAAGTACAAATAATTTTCTGGAGCGTGCTTCAAAGTCGGTATCATTTTCCCACTCCCTCTGAATCTCTTGTGTTTCTTCCTATCATCCGTTGGCTTTCACAAAAGTCCAACTTAAATGAAATTTTGTGCCTTTCATAGAGATGGGCGCGATGGGCGAAATGAGTTTTGTGACATATATAAGTATGTATGTACAAAAATTTATCGTATACAACTGTTTGTAAACTTTTCATTGGCTCTGTTAAGTTTTTCAGCGAATTAAACTTGCACTTGTCACTTTTGGGCGCGAAAATATTTATGTCCAACTTGCACATGAATTTTTCAAATGCTTAGAAGAATATTTCTCATCTGCCTTCAAGGCAATAAAACAAACAACAACAACAGCACCAGCAATAACCATATAATTTCCAACAAAAGGTCCCGCCCAACATCCCCCCACCCCTTACCAGCAGCGAAAAGAGCAGCAAAGCGAAGCCACCAAAATAAAGTCGCTGCAAAAAACAATGAAAATTGCACTTAAGAAAATGAATTGCATGCAAATGAGGTGCAAGCTGGGTGAAAGGACTAGAAGGATGAGGTAGTCCCACAGGCAGTATGAGAAAGCTGGTATACGATGGCTACCACAAAACAAAACCGCAAGTCAACTAACGAACAAGCAAAAGGACGAGGCGGTGCACACTGATGGCGTCCTGTAGGTGAAAGAGTTGCCCCTACCCAAACAAGGAGTTTAAATCGCGTTTACGATTTGTTGTTGCTGTTGTTACTTCTGTTGCTATCGTTCTTGCTGCTGCTACTGCCTTTGGCAACTTGCAATAAATTTTCCATGGCGAATTTCGTACATTTGATTTTCACCAACTTTAACGACATTTTAATGTGCGTGGAAAACGAACAGGAAAACAACCCGCACATATGCACAAAAAAGAAATAAAATAAAAAATTTTGGATACATTAAGAAGTTTTTTCGAAAAAAAAAACACAGTGGGCTTTAAGACCCTTGCTGGAAGCTAAAAAGTTTTGAAGGAAAGTAAAATAAATGGATATAAAATTGTATAAAAAAGGTAAGACACAAATATAGTAAATGGAATCGGTTTACAAAACATGTACAAAACCATGTTTTTTCAAAGGATTTAGAATGGTTATGGAATATAAAGGAATAAAGTATATAAATCTTTGTTTCACGTATTAGTCAATGGTTTATGGATTCAGATACTAGGATTAAAAGCTCAAAGCTACTTTCAGAAAAATTGTATAATACTTTTTTGCTTACTCAATTAAAGTTTGCAACGAAAATTGGTATTTGTGTCCACTGTGCAGCAGAGCAGTTGTAAAAAGGGTAAACGTGGTGTGTGTGTGTTAGTGGCAAATAAAAATGCGCACTTTTAATCAAATTAATAGTTTGCAGCAAACGTCGACGACGACGACGACAACAACAACGATGATGATGACGTCGAGGTCAAGCGTAGATGGCCAAAAGCCCAACATTCCCAAACGCTCAAGCCCACTAAAAATCGTACAAATGGCTTTGGGGCAATCAAATGCGAAATCAAAATCCGAAATTGAAATACGCAAACAAAATTGTGAAGTGGATTTGATGTTGAAAGTGTTTAAAATTCGCTTGCGCATTCGCCAACTGCCCCTTTTCATACAAAGTTTTTACTAGAGTGGCTATGCGTGTGTGGCATGTGTGTGAGTGGGTGAGTGAGAAGGCGTGGTTTGGCCTGAACATTAAGTGCTAACTGCTAACGCTTAACTATGAGCAAAACTTTTACACTTTTGACTCAGCCAAACATACGTAAAGGGGTTTGAGGAGGTGATGTTGTTGGTGATGGGATTCAAAAGTATGCGGATGCAGGAATACAGAGAGCAATGAATGAAAGAATGGGGAATGTATGTGGTGGTTTAGCACAATGCGGGACTGGCCACGTCTCTCTAATCAATCAAGCCACACAGCTGCATAGGCACACACATACACATTCACATAGTTGCCACAAATAAGAATTAGGCTATAGTGGTAAGTGGGCTCTAATTACTTTAAAAAGCCGCTTTACACCGCAGATGTGGAATTTGCAAGCTTTGCGTTTTTATTGAATGTTGACCAAATGAGAGCATAAATAAATAATTCAATTCGAAATTACGTTGCGTATATTTATTTATTTTTCCGCTTCTTTTTTTCCTGTATTTTGTGGCCTAACCAATAAATCAGTCATTAAAGAGAGGCCTGGCCTACATGTGGAGGCAAAAGCGACAAATGTGTTGCATAAATTAAAATTAACATTTGGTTAGATTGAGAATAGTTTCACATAGACATTCATGCATGGAAGTTTAAGTGTATAAGTGCATATATGTATACATAAATATATGTTTATGTATATATATATCTATCCATACATATAATATGAATGTGTGTGAGTGCGAGCCATCATGTGAATTAGTAAAATTAAACCCCGAAATGCTTACCGCAAGCTGCCGCAACAGCAGCGCATGCAATTTAATGAGTTTTGGTTGCAATTGTCCTCAACCACATACTACATATGTACATATATGTACATACCAACACAAAAACACAAACACCCAAACCCACACATACACACATGCATTCAGCAAATACTTGGCTAAAACAAATTGTCAACGCAAGTGACAAAACAGTGGAAGGCGAGATGAAGTGTGAAATGAAGCAAAGAAAACAAAAATATAACTGCGAACCAAGACCCCAAATGTTTATAAATTATTTATGATAAACGTTTCAAAGGGACATTCCGTTTGTTTTCACTCCTCGAGGCATATTTGAGGAACCCTTTTTTTTCCGGCTTACCTGCCCAAGCGGCAATTCTGGCCTCAAGGCGTTGAAAACTCTTTCTTATGAATAAATTATGCAAGTAAAGCCTTTGGTTCAGGTGGGGGGGGGGGTTATAATGTCGCCTGGGAGTCCTGACCCCTTTTTTTTTTGTCACAAATGTCTTGTTTATCTCAGCCTACGGTAAAATGTTGATAGTTCTTGATGACAATAAGTCAGGTCAAATAAGCATATCTCAGTTGCCTGCACTTTCCTTTACCATTTAGTTGGAATACAATAAATTACTTATACCGCAATTTTTTATCAATTAAACTAGACTAATACAAATTATTAACCGCTTAATCATAACAATGAAATAATATGATATTTTTTTTTTAAAAGTTTCAATTAATTTCAAGCAATTAATAACAACTTTTTTGCATAATATAATTTATTATTAAATTATTCAATTAATTTATTACATTTATTAATCAAAGGAGCTCAATATTTATTTATTCCATATTTATTAAATCAAAGGAAATACTACATACGTTACACAAATTTCAATTTTAAATCCAAATTTAAAGGATTTCAATTGTAAACTCCATTAAAGCAAAGTTAAATCAAAACTTTAATTCAAAAACAACGAGTTTTAAAATTTTACTTTTCAAAATTTTCATTTACTTTGTATTTTGACATAATAATAATAAAATATTTGTTTGCAGTCAACTCAATTAGTCTTTCATTGTTGATACAAGTATGTTTTATTTTGGTTTTAATGCAAAAGAAAAACTAATTTTCTCTCGCAAATATGCAAATGAAAATTTCCCGCATGCCAAAATGAAATATAAACACTGTTAAACATGTCAAACGTCATTAATGTTTTTCTCTAAAATTTCCACAGGTTTGGCTTTAACTATACTTTACTCTCGGTATTTTGATTTTGGTAAAACTACAAATCAATTTTTATACCATTTGTTTAAAGAGTACAGATGCTGAAGTCCATATTTGCAATATTAATTTTAGACCTATTAATAGGATACAGACTTAAGTAATATACAAGTATAAAATAACTCAAAGTTAATGTTTTCTATATGTTTCCATACTGTTTCTCTTCTGGCAATAAGAATTTTAATCGAACTGAAAGTGTATACTAAAAATGTCAGTATTAAAAATAAATATATAAATATAAGTACATATCAAATGCCAAGACAATAATTAGTTTTTGTCTAAGAATACTATCCCGATTTCTATATTTTGATCAGGGTATCTAAAAGTCGGCTTCTACTTGTGAATGTATAGGCAGAATTTTTATGCAAATGCAATCACTTGAAATAAATTTCGCAACTCGACCAATAACGAAAATGTATGTGCATTTTTCCTTCTCTTTCCTTTTTTTTTTTTTAATTTTTCTGTTTTTTATATTCATTTATAATTCATTTTAGCGTTAAATGCAATTTTCTAAATTGCATTGATTTGTGTGGCAGAACCAAACAAACAAATAAATTGCAAATATCAAAATTGATTTTGATTTCTATGCCATAAATTATATATTTGAGCATTGCGCATTTATAATGCTAATTTAAGGGCATTTAATTGGATTTTTTTCCGCCAGTTGATGTTGTTGTTTTGTGTCGGCAATTACTTTCATTAGGTTAGCAATTCTTTTAGGTGGCTTTATTGAATTGTTGTAGATGAAATAAGTTTGGCAAACAACTAGAGGGCATGAAATCGAGAAACGAAAAGTTTTGTAAACATATTGCAACTTTCAGATCCTTTTTTGCCTGCCTACACACACACACGCACACACATACAGAAAAATGCGAATGGATATGAGAGAGAAATGTGTGGGGGGGGGGGGGGGGGATAAGAAATCAAGCTGCCCTCAAGCCAAACATCAATCAATCAACAGGCCCACAAGCTGAAGCAGCTGTGGCTTGGGCCCTGGGTCGAGTCCCGAAAGTATTTACAACATATGCAACTTGTACAACCAGGCGTATGATGAATACTTAAAGGCCATACAGTTGAGGAAACCTTTCGGTGAGGTAGTGGAGGAAGTGGGCAAAGATTTCATTATTATTATTATGCAGGCCCAAAGCTTTTGGCCAAAATTGTATAGTTAGATAAATCCATGGGATAAAGTTTTTTCTCTGTTACCCCACATCCCTCCCCAACAAACATGGAAAACGAACGGATAAAACTTTTGGCTTAGAAAAACTTTTCATCTTGGCTTTTATGCTTGGCTTTTTATGCCGCCCTTTTACCCATTCATGAATAATTAACGGCCAATTGTTGTTGTTGTTCGATATGTCTGCACCAGCCAAAGAAATGACTTTGAAATTTGCAACCGAAAAGTAGTTAAAAAGAAATGCAACCTCAACTCTAATGTATGTCTGTGTGTGTGAGTGTGGCTAAAGTTTTAACTGTTCCCTTGGGGGAGTGTAAGTGGGTATGCAACAGAGAACTGTATACGCTTAAACTTGTCTCAGGCCAAAGCTGAAGATGAAGCAAAAGAAGTCGGTCGGAAAGTTGCACGGCTTATAAAATTTAATTGGATTTTCATGGCTGAAGCAGGGCCCGTGAATTGATTGCCACCAAGAGAATCCTCGAGCCCAATCTCCTCTTTATACCTTTCTATAAACGCACTTTACCACATTGTACGCGCCACTTAACTAACTGCCGTTTATATTGCTTTTCATGCTGACCAACAACAAAACAGTTTAATTTAGTTTCATGCTCTTAGTACGTAACTCCCCCCTCCAGTTTGTTGTACCCTCCATTTAAATGCGCGCACGTGATTTTAGCTGCAATTGTGAGATTTGAGCTGAAAAGGAAGTCCACCATAAAAGCCTTAGCCTGCATTCACATATTCACTTCAAATGGACTTCCATTTTCTGGAGTTCACTAAACCCTTTTTTTATAGGATCAAACAGGATTCACTGCACACTCGGAAAAAAAATTGCATAATGAATACGAATCAGATACAGAGATGACGGTATACTCGACGATAAACAAAAAAGATGTTAGAAACTGTACTTTATGTGTTAGTGTTTATATCTTTAAGATAGATTTAACATTACTTTCACAATAGTTTCAGTTTCCAATCAGTTGTCTGTTGCAAATTAGGATTAGTAAATATATATGTTATCAAAATAGTTCAAGAAGATACGCTTACAAATACTCAAATCTTATTCAAAATTTCTGTTAATAAATTCTTTATGAACAGTTTAGAATTGGATTTCTATTTTATACTGTTACTTACTGCTGGGATTTGGCAAATTGAAGCGTTCATTCCCTATTGCATAATATGAAAAAATTCCAACTTTAGCTTCTGCATGCCAAAGTAATTATATATTCATAAATTTTGGTTGTTTTTGTGGAAAAATTATTATATAAAACTTGTTTACAAACAACTTTTTCATTATGTTTTCTTTATTGTTTGAGCAAATGAACTTAACTTTGAGTATTTTGGGCTAAGTAAAACTCCTTCAAGTGTAACTTGGCTTCCTTCATCTTATGTAACTATATTGCTTCTGTTCACTCAGATCTCATTAATTTCCAGCGATTTTCACATAGCGCGAAATTTAACGCCTGTGTTGAGCTGCTTTACTAATTAAATGAACTCGCACAATGCCACAGAACGATGACAACGAGAACACGGAATACGGAGCACGGAGCAAGGACACCAACACCAACAGCAACAAGTTTCAATGGCAACACAGCAGCAGCGGCAAACTTCCATATCCGTTTCCGTTACGTTTCACTAACAATTACAATTTCGCGGCATTAAACAATTCAATTATGCAAAAGGCAAATCAACTTGCTACAAATAAAGGAGGAGAGTTTTATTCTTCAATCCACCCAATTCTCCACGACTTCCATCAGTTGTGCATCTACAATTCCACCACCCACACTCTTGAAGCACAACAATACTTTAGCCTTGTAATTATAAATGAAATAAAAAGGGTCGAAGAGTTTTACTTTACTTTCAGTTCGGGAAGCTGCTAGTATCTGGGGTATGGAAGGAAGAACCTTCAAGGGGGTCATGGTGCCGACAAAATGAAGTCTTAAATCACAGCATGTTATTTCCGCTGCACGCGCAGGCCGTAGTTCCACTGTCATCGTCCATGGCTTCTACGTCTCCGGGCGGCACATTTAACGTTCCGTTTCCGGCTGCGCTTGGCGCACACATTGAGTGGGACGGAGGGGTGGGGTGTGGTAGGTGGGTGATTATAACACACCCCCGCTCAGATCAGAATCGCTTTATAGAATTGTTTTGGTTGTCCTGGCTCCGATTGCCTTGTTTGCCTTTTTCGTTTTTATCAGCAGCGCCTTTTATGTCATCATAACCGCAATGGGCGATTTCGAGTCCGAGTCAAAGCCGGAGACCGAGACGGAGGTGGACCTCAGACTGGTTATGCCGGAATGCCAACGAACGGGGAATACGAGAATGTCCGTTTACATAAATTTCGTAGCGCAAAAAGGGAAGAAAACTGTCGAGCGTGCAGAAAAATGAGATGACAAATGAAGTTTGTCGGCTAATGGCTGCGGAAATGCGCAAGGGGAGAGGGAGAGAGGGTTTTTTTTTCGGACTTCGGATTCCGTAGGTACGAAGCTTACACTTTTTGCGGCGTGGCAATGAACGGAAGTTGAAACAAACAAGTAAATAAATGGCGCCAATTGGGCGGCCCGTTGCTGACAACGATGCTACCCCGACTCCAAAATAGTGGGGTGAAATTGGCCAATGGCCACTCCTGCTTGGAATCCTGGCATCCTCTCGTTATTCTGGTGTCGTTTGTTGTTTTAAAATTGGGTTGGGGCACGGTAAGCTGAGCTGACTCAGGCAAAGCGATTATTACGAGAGTAAACACAATCCATTTTCGCGTATGATTGGTGGCCTCTACTGTTCGCCACAGAGAATTATGGGGTACTAACTCCATAACTGGGCAAGTAAAGAGTGGGATGAAGTCAAAACTTCCTAAATCAGGAATATCTGATCTGGTCACTGATTGCTTAGCTCCACTCAATGTTGCCCAGACAAACAAGTAATTCAATATTAAAAACCAATATGTCCAACTTCCGCTACACTTTATTACGAAAGGTCGAAAGCCATAGGGGGTGGAAAAGGAGGAGAAGCAAAAGCCAGATAAATGCATATTACATACATATATATAAACATGCACACATACATACTGTACAAACATGATAATATTCCATATACTCATAAGCAGGAAGGACCCCCTGTCAGAGACAAACATAAACAAGCCGGATATCTAATCGCCAACTACGATCAAAGTGTCCAGTTTTGATATTAAGTTCTACATTAAATTGTGCACTTGACAAGCAAACGAGTGGACCACTATGGCGTCCACTAAGTACCAGATATGTTGAGGCACTGACAACGATGCGTATACGTAATTTAGGGGGCGTCATGTGGCATAATGTGCCATCAGATTTGGCTGCGGGAAAAAAATACATTTAGTAACACATAAACTCAACTTTGCCAGCCCTTTGTGGGTGTGTCTGTCTCGTTGGGTGTGTATGAGTGTATGTGTGTGTAACCCTTGGGCATTGTAGATATTATTCTTATCATTTACTATAAATCTACATATGACAATTTTCGCATCACATTGCCAATGGCGGCTACTCTGATCTAAACTGGAATGAGTTGCTCGACGACAGCTTTTAAAGCATTAAAGTCGGAACTACAACTTGTTATAAATATATGTATATATAGAAAAATATATATTTTATAAATTCCCTTTTTCATTGCTAGATTCTCTTCAATTAGTTGTTCTTTTTCATTACTTTACCTTTTCCTTTAACCCTCAAGTATTCGCTTTGACCTTTGATAGCCAGTAAATTTAATTGGCTGCTGCCTCAGCATAGGGCACTTCATTACAATTTTTATTTTCCCTTTCCCAACTAGATTCCCGCAGTCGGGTTGCACAAAGACGGCTAACAAAAGTGCCACAAGCAGCTAAGGGCGTAGCTGGGATCTCATTTCAGGGGTGCTAAGCAATATTACAAATTTAAAACTAGCATTTATAATAATTTTGAAATCCGAGTGGTGTTTATTGATGAAGCACAAATGCTTGGTATATGTAGAATGCGTTTATATAAAACCGTTTAAATATTTGTATAGATTAAAAACTTGGCCGCATTGCTCTTTACTAGCTACACCCATGGCAATGCTGACTTTGACTTTGACTCTTCACTAAGAAGAGTTATGGACTGGCAGCAACAGCAGTACTATCATCCGCATCCGTATCCACATGCAGTACAAGGTCCAAGAATTCAATGAATATCCTACCCAACTCTGACAGAAGTCATTGCAACATGTGTCAGCTCAGTGTAGCAGTAACTTTTGTGGTTGCATAAAATTGCATAAATCAGGCATTCCTCGTTTATATACAAACATAGTATGTAACATGTATATATGAATACATATGTATGTACCTATGTTGTCCTCATAGTCTAAAAGAAGGAAGAAAAAATGTGTACTACATCCGGCTGCAGTGCAACAATATCTACACACACTGCAACTGGAAAAGTGGAGATGTAGCTCTGAGAGGCCAGCAAAAACAAAGCAAAATGAAGCACTAAAGGTGGCGTCAATGTTTGGTTTTTATACCACACAAACACACACAGATGCAGACGTTACCACAACCATTGCCACAGAGCGCGCCATAAGGTCGAGAACAACAATGTAGATAGAGTTTCCCTTCTCTATGTCTCTCTGATAAGACGGCACCGCGATGTGCATGTGAATGCTGGGACGTTGATTGCCTCGGTAGCGTTGGTGGCAACAAAGCAAAACAAAGCAACTATTGGCCTAGCCTACTCTGGTCCATTCCTGTCCTCTCGTGTCCTGGACTGGGAGAACTGTATGCCATTTAACTTGGCCCCTAACGAATGCGCGTTAGTTAGCGAACGATGGCCAAGTTCAAACGTGTTTGCTTCTGTGTATGTAAGTGTGTGTGTGTGTGTCGACCATTTTGCGTTATCAGCGGTCAACGCAGCTTCCCTCACCCATTTTCCTCATTCTGGACATTTCTCCAGTTTTTTACTGCCGTTCCTACTGATGATGTTGCTGCTGCCGCTGCAGCTTCTGCTTCTGCCTTGGACCTGGGGCAAGTTGTTGACACTTTTATGAACTCCACAGATTGGCCATGTTACGTGGCTTTTGTTGCGGTTTGTTGGCCTTTCCAGTTACCACAGCTAAATCCCAACACGCAGTACCGCCAGTGGCTGTAAATTATCCATAGCATTCCTGCTAATTTGAGGCTTTGTTTGTTTAAGAAACTTTTAAAGTATTAGCAGTCATAAAAATTTAAATTTTACCTTAAACAATCATCAATCTCTTCTTTACAAGAATTGCAATTAAAAAAGAAGTATAAGAGTTTTTTTATATATACAAACATATACATATGTAGATCAATCTAATACCATATTATATAATAACCTTGCCATATTAAAATTTTATAACTATAAAAAGATCTCGCAACTATAAAGTGGTTACTTCGACACCAAAACAGCTTTTAATTAAGGCCATACAGCAGAGATTAAAACTAAAATTTAATAATTCAAACTTAATTGCATTAATATTAAATTATTACTAACCTGTCGCTTTTTATAAATAGTGAAAAATTAATTTAAACCCAAATACATTTAGGTAAAACTTAAGTTTCATAAACACATTTAGGACATTTGCTTATTTTGGTAAAGTTATGAATTTTATTCAAAATATTAGCCAAATATTTAACTTGGTTATCAAGTATATGAAAATATTCTTTTAAGTGGAAAGTTTTGGTTTCCAAGGGCCATTAAAGTGGGTACCATTAATGGCTTTAGAGAATGTTGTTGCTCTTGACGTTGCCAGTGACCACGAAATGAAGCACTGCTGTTGGCTATTACCCGCTACCAGATGACACACACACACACACCTCATACATACACTCAACAATGGCAAGGATTCACAAAAGGATCGGCCGTTGTCATTTTGATGCGGTGGCGGACACGTAATGAGCCTCCACTCAAGAACAGACACCCACAACAATGCTCACACCATGGACTAAGAATGCAAAGAGCTTCCCCTACTGCTGCCAGTCAACAGTATATAATTACTATTATGATGATGGCCCTTAAATATGTCAATTTTAATAAATTTTTATAAAAGAAAATAAAACCTGGCCGCCATTCATTTGCCTTTGCTAAGCCATGTTGACATTTTCATTACCCAGAGCTAAGACATTACTGTCGTTGCTACTGCTGCTGCTGCTGCTGTTGCTTCTATTGCTGCCGTTGCGGTTGTCGTTGCATTCTCTTCAAGGCCAGAGTCGAGATTCTTGTCAACTGAGTTGTCCTTTGTTTTGAGCGGCATTGACTGAGATTCGCTTTGGCAGCAGCCCAGCGAGCACTTTGCATAATGTCCCCTTGCAATTTTTTAATTAAAAAATTTTCCACAACTTGGTTGGTTGGCTTTACATTTTCTCTATTTTATTTTGCCCTTTTGGTTGCTCATTATATGGCTGCCATTGTGCTTTGTTTGTCACAGGGCATAGACTTAGACTTGAAGTCAACTGACAGTATAACAATTGTCACACACTTACACACACACACACTAACTTGAAAATACACATTCAATGTTGTACTTGAGGCGGCGGCACAAGACAAACAGCTTTCTGTCCTCTTACTATTACAGTCTATCGTGTGGATGCAGCCGGACCGATTTGTCAGGCTTGAGAAATGACCAACAACACACAGAAAAAAATAAGGAAGAAGCAATAAGTGTGCCACTGTTGGCAGTTCACTTTTTAAATTAATTGTACTAAAATTGTAAGTCACATATTGTAAAAGGCAATTGTAACAAAACAAGAGAAATTTGTGCAGCAACTAGTTGGCGACCCACTTACATGACAGCCAACTGACGGCTCACATGGCGTATGCTTGCTAAATCCAACAGAGCAGGCCTCTTTATGTTGTATGTATGCAGTTCCATTTCTTTCTCCATCTCTCTCTCCGTCTCTGTATATATATAATTGTTTGTTTCATAAATATTTGCCAGTTTTTGCCAAACATAAATAATGAAAATATATATCTATATGTATATATGTATGTAGAAATTCCAGTCTTAATTGCAATGCCAACTTGGATAAAGCAGCTGCTAAAAAGTAATTAAAATTTGTCAACATTTTCTGCTTCAAATTTAGATATGAAATTTAGGTCGCTCGATTTTATAAAAATTGTTAGCTGTCAGAAACCCCAAATGTACCACAAATGTATCAACTAATTATTAAAGTTTTTTTTAATTGCTGGTGATGTATGTATAATGTTTAATAAAAATTGAATAATCAATCGGTCAGGTAAACCAATCAACACAATTGTTTAAAAAAATACATTATTTACAGCAACACGAATCAATTGCCAAAAGTTTCTATATAATAACAACAAGCATATATAAATATATGTATAAGTATATACAATTACCGCAATGTATAAATGTATGTATATCTTTCTAACTAATCAATTTTTGCGATTACTATAAACACACAATTTTCCCATTCAATTGCCATGAAAAGATACCTAAAACAATTAAAAGCCAAATTGTTAATACCCTAAAGAAGTAACTTTTATAAATATCAATCAATTATATTTCGGGATTTGTTTGAACTTTAAGTAACAGTAATTGTAATTTTTGAAAAAATAATATAACTTATATATATATTTTTGAAAAAATATAATAATACAACTTGAGATATATAATAAACATTTGTATACCAGATATGCTTTTTGTGGCAGGGTATATTTCGCAAACTAAATATGTGTATATTTATATATAGTTGATTGTTGTCGCCATATTTGTGCAGTTTTCAGCTTATAATATAATTATTTGCGTGGGGCTGGGCTAAGCTATTCTAATCTATGGTAAATATTTACATAAAAAACTATTACAATAATTGAGCGCATGTCTGTTCTTACTTATACATATATATATATATATAAATATATATAAATTTGTGTGGATGTAATATGTATGGCAGTTTGTTACTAGAGTCTCATGGAAAATTATGTTGATTCTCATTCGCTTGAATGAAATTATTTTAGAATTTTCAGCTGAATTAACAATTTTCAACAAAGTTTTGCGATATTTTCTTCTTGGGGTGAATGTTCTTTATGTAAAAATATATTTATCCTGTTTTTATACTTTTTAAAAAGCTTAACTGATTAAACAAAATAAATGTTTTATTCAAGTCACAAGACTTATTTTGATTGAATTTAATTTTAAACTATAGCTAATACACTATCGTTTAACAATATGAAAATTTTATATTGCCACCAATTGAAAAAAATAAACAATAAAACAAAAATCAATATGCTTTTACTGTCCACTTTATATATCAAAAACAGTACGCCAAATTATTTGTTACGTTGTTTTGTCAGTTTCTTTGTGATACAAAATTTGAATTACATATATATATGTATATACATATTTTTTTGCGCAATTTTATTCATCATCTAATTTCAATTTATAATTAAATCGTCTGTTTTGTTTGCAGAACACAGTAGCAACTGTATCTCTGTCTCCGTGGGTCTGTATGTGTGTTTGTGTCTGGGTATGTATATATGTATGTGCTGTGTGTTGACCAACCATGTAAGCCTAATTTAATTACAAATGCCATCAAATTGCCCAACAGGCCATTGCCGATATGTTTGCTGATTTTTTCAAAACGACCTATTCCTCCAAAGATCATCGAGCTAACTTTTCATATCCCTATCAGTTGAAAAGGTCTAATTGCGTCTTTAATCCTGTGATCGATGAAGATTCGCTTCTCAGCGTGCTTACTTTAGTGAAGCCCGTGTACTCACCAGGACCTGATGGGATACCTGGTTGTGTACTCAGGTTTTGCGCTGAGACTTTGATTTCCCCGATTCTTAAGTTATTTACTTTGTCCGTTGAAACTTCCTCTTTTCCAACCATTTGGAAAGAATCTTTTATTATTCCTTTGCATAAAAAGGGTAATAAATCCGTAGCTTCTAATTACAGGGGTATTTCCAAATTGTCCGCTATTCCTAAGGCATTTGAGAAAATTATAACTTCTCAACTGCAACATTTCTGTAGTTCTATTCTTTCATCTTCTCAACATGGGTTTATGAAACGTAGATCTACAACCACTAACCTTTTAGAGTTTACTTCTTTAGCGATCGAGGGATTCAGGAATGCATTGCAAACTGATGTCATTTACACTGACTTCAGTAAGGCTTTTGATTCTGTCAATCATACACTGCTTTTGTTCAAGCTGAACGAACTTGGGATTCCAAGCCTTCTGCTTAATTGGATTTCTCAATATCTTAATAACCGTACACAAAAAGTTTTATTTAAAACTTATCTTTCGAAGACCATCAATGTGACCTCGGGGGTGCCACAAGGTAGCCATCTAGGACCACTGCTTTTTACGCTTTTCATTAATGACCTTCCGTCAGTTGTAACTCACTCTCGCGTGCTTATGTACGCTGATGATGTTAAACTTTGTATTAGTTTTAAAGACTTAAGCTCTCCACGTCTGCTTCAAGTCGATCTTAATAACTTTCAAACTTGGTGTGAAATTAACTTATTAAACCTTAATGTTTCAAAATGTAATGTCATGTCATTTCATAGATCCTCTTTTCAATTAGTGGTATATTATCTCAATAATACCCCACTTGAACGTTTGAACGAGATTAATGATTTGGGTGTACTCATGGACCACAAATTAAATTTTACTCGTCATATTAATATCACTGTCAATAAAGCCATGAGTTGTCTTGGTTTCGTTAAGCGATGGTCGAAAGAGTTTGACGATCCTTACACAACCAAAACTCTTTTTATTTCACTGGTCCGCCCCATTTTGGAGTATGGATCATGTGTTTGGTCTCCACAATATGGATCACACCAAGTTAAAATTGAATCTGTTCAAAAACAGTTTCTAATATTTGCTCTTCGTGGTTTAAACTGGGATCGAAATGTTAACTTGCCCTCTTATTCTAAAAGACTTCTTCTAATTAACCTTCCCTCCTTACTTAATCGTAGAGTAATGCTTGGTACTTTGTTTATTCATAAGCTTCTAAATGGACAAATAGATTGTCCTAATTTACTTAATCAGGTCAATCTATCTGTACCTTGTAGACTAACCCGAAATTATGTCCCTTTAACTTTAACACGCTGTACTTCTAACTATTCTTTGCATGAACCTTTCCGAGTTCTCTGTTCCGACTACAACCGCCTTTATTCTGTAATCGGATCAGAGTTCTCTATAACTATTCTAAAAACTACTATTTTAAGTTATCTATCTAGTAGTTAGTCTTAATTATTATTTTAGTTGTCGTCCGTTGTCCACGCGACTTCGTTTTTGCATGCTGTCTGATAGGGTTCGCGCGTAACAGGCTTTGTCCTGGTGTCGCTTGGACCACTTGAACGTACTGCGCATTGTACGCGTCAACGTCCAGAAGAAAAAAAAAAAAAAAAAAAAAAAAAAGGGCACAACACTAACAGCAACAAAAGAAAAAATGTTCAATACTTTTTGGCCAATAACTGCGAATTTTAATTAAATTCAAATGCGTGTCGATGTGTGCGTGCGTATTGATCTGTGTGTGAATGTTTGTATCTGTATGTATGTATACGTTATGGCATATTAAATTTGCAGAAATTGGGTTTTGTGTTTTGATGTTTTTCCCATTGGCGCCGTGTGACTTTTCGATGGTTGCAGCAGCTGAATGGTCGTTGCCCAAAACTATGCAACATTTTCAAATCAAATTTTGGTCATTTTATGCAATTATGCATGCAATTGTGGCTAACTATATGTCTCTGTGTACATATACATATATTTTTGTATATATTTGCGTTGAGTTTTTGATTTTATTTCATTTGTGGCTATTTAAATTTGCTACAGTTTTTTTTTGCTGCTTTGTCCGTTCGTCGACCATTAACGCCACTTGAAGTAAATTATGACAATTCAGGATATACATTGAAATATACACACACAAGCATATGACACACTCACTCTATACATAGATGTATATGGATTTGTAGTGGCAGCTGCGGTAACTGCAACACTTGGCGAAAACATGGAAAAGTCCTTCGCATCCTTTTCCACATCAACATCAACGCCTGTTGGGCGCATGTTAAACACTCGAATGCAATTTGTTAGACAAGATATGTGGCAAGAGCGTTGCAAAATTTTCCATGCCCCATGCCAAGCAACAAGGATGATGCTCCGCAATGCTCGAGGCTATGTTGGCAGTTGGAAAATTTATGCAAACGCATGCGGCAGCCGAACGCATAATTCACATAATTTGTAGCAGTTGCATTTTTCGCCAAATGCCATGTGGTTGTTGCAGTGGCTGTCACTGTTGTTGTACAGTTTTGATACGTTTGCTTGTCTCGTTGTTATTGCAACAGAAGCAACACAAACAGCATCAACAGTAGCAGCAATGGCAGCAGCAGCCGCTGATGCATTGTTGATGGTCGAAAATTTGCCAGGCGTTTAGCATAAAATGTGCGAAAAATTGCAATGCAAATTGCCTCCACTCCGCAAAAGAAGCAGAAAATCCCCCCACAACTCAACCCATGTCCAGAGATCCCAGCTGGCAATGATTTGTTAGCCATATTTGAGACGCCCCACTAGAAAGATATATAGATAAAGAGAATGGGGAATTGAGATAGAGATGCCATTCATAAAGGTCGCCTTAAATGGACCGCAACTGTCACTCAACTTAAACGAAAATAATACAGATCAGTGAGCAAACCCTAGTAGTCCTTTTCTGCCTTTAAACTGGATAAAGGAATCTTTATGGTGAAAGCTGCCGTCGACAGGCAGATGGTTAAACGAGAAAAACAAAAAAAAAAAAAGGTAACCAAACGATTCGCTTTGGGTTTATAGATTTTGCATTTATTTAGGCAGCTAAGCACGGGCACACCTGACGTCCGGCCCAAGTTAAAGTCGCCATGCCTCTCCATGTCTGGCGGGAGCAATAAATTAGAGAAGCTTCACTAGCAGTTGACACATGACACTAAGACCGGCGGCAGCTGTGTTCCAACTATATAGTTAATAAATTGTTAGCTCTCATCCACCTTCAAAATGAAAGCCTCCAACTGCAGTAAGGGCACATAAAAAATTTAAGAGCTACTCTGTTTATACATTATTATGTATTGGTCATATAAATTTAATGCAAAACATTTGGTATAAGAGATTATAAGACAAGTTATCTTAGGTATTTAGTATTTGGGCTAAACTAACTTTTTAATACACAGATTCTTTTTGCTTTACTTAGCCATAAAACATTATTTGCTCATTAAAAAGATATAAATCAGGAAAATTTACAAATTGTAAATATTTCGGCTTTTTAATTTGTTTTAGTATTCATCACAACATTTCCTAACTTTATAATAATATTTCTCACTTAAAATAATTACAATAAACTTGCTCTACTTTTAACCTTTATTATAATTTCCACTGCCTTTAAGTTGTGGCCAATTTTAATCAGAATAATTGTTGTTTTATCATAATGCACAAATGCAAATTTATGACATTAATATCGAGTTTTTTAATCAACGCAAAAAAAAAAAAAAACGACGAAAAAGTTTTTAATTAAAAATCTGCCAATAAATTATTTGTCATGCGCAACAAGGACAAGCAGAGCCAACTCAAAAGAAAATTCATTACAACAACAAGTATTTCTCATTAACTGATTATGCCAGGCATTAGCAGAGACAACAACTGCCACGCCCACAACCACCATTACCACCACCATCGCCCTGTATATGTATATGCCCGACAACCGCAATTATTGTCAGGCATTTGCTGTGGGAAAGTTTTTCTAATTGAAAATGCAAAACTTGCCTTGCAGAAAAGACCAAGACGAAGCCAAATAGAGATCGGGCAAGATGGCCAAGCCCGTTTACACTTTTCAGTTACGTTTTTTGTTTTTTCTTCTTTTTGTTTCGTTTTTGATATTGTGGGCGTGGACCGCAACAAAGCTGCAGCAAATACAAATAATAAATTTTAAAATGGCGTCAGGGCATGGGGCACAAAACAAAAGCACAAGCGTAAAAGCGCGAAAATACAAAACAACTGAGACAAAGATGCAGATGTGCAGCCATGGTAAGGCTATAGTAGAGAGGGGGGCGGGATTGTGGAATGGGGGTGACCATGATGCAGCCGCTGTGCAAGTCAAAGTCTTAAATTGAAAATGAAACTTAAATTAAAATGCCAACTGGAGTGGAACGAAAATGATATTAAAACTGGAGCGGTAGAGGCCAACATCAACAACGGCAACAAAATAACAACAACAATAACACAAAGCAAGGAGTGCCCGTCCGCCTGTATTGGCATTGATAGTTGACAGAGGACGTTGCCAGCATTAAGGCGTTGGGGCATGTGGGCGTGGCAAACGAACCATCAACCTGATTCTTGGTGGCAAGCCACAAAAGCCTCAAGTTTGTCAACAAAATTGAAATTACTTGCATTCATTGTTGTTGCAATTGCTGTATTCTGTTGCTGTTGTTATTATTGATGGCAATGCATGTCAAAGCCTTTCACAAAAACACTTTTCTAATTAAGCAACAAAAGGTTGTATTTGAATGCATTAAAACAAGTAGAAAATCAAGATTTTGTTCAATATATAACAGGCATAAACTAAACTCATTTCCGTTGATACAATTCCTGTGTTACTTAAATGCATAAATAACGATGTCCAATTAGAGGGACTTGAGTTGAGTCAAGGAAATATTCCATACATATGAAAGTTTAAGGATACACTGAGCAAAATAGAAACACAATCATTTTCATGCACAATAAATATAGTATCGCAAATATCTCAGGGTCTCGTGACTACTGGATGTACATATCATTGCACTTAGTGTTAAATTTGTATTATTTTCTATTATCATTTGAATAACTCCAATTTTTTTTCAGTGTACTGGCAATATGCCTGAGCTTGGCTCTGCAGCTATTCAATTATATATATTCTCTTGCTGCACAGTTGTGCACATTTTTCATACAAGAAAACTGATAGGAGAAAGCTACTACTGCCATAATATAATGACTGGCCGGTTTCCGACTTCCACTGCCTCCTGTCCTCTACCGACCACAATACGTAGCCACAAAGCAAGAAAAAAGAAAAAAAAAATACTTTCTATTCGTTTTAAAGCTTGTGCAAGCGGCTTAGCGACGACCATACAAACAGTTTAGAGTCCTTTTCAAAAATAAAAATGGAATTTCTCTGTGCAGTCAATAAAAATAAATGTCATAAGGAGCAGCTAAGGAACAAGAAACTCAAAAGCACTTTCAAAAGAGAAACAAACAATTCACCAAGCAAAGGCAAAACTCAAGAATGTCCACAAGAAAATAGTGTTTGCTTGTGGGGGTCAACAGACATCAATGAAGAATGGAATGTAATCGTAATAGAATAGCTTTCAACATATTCCTATGTCTAATCAAAACTTATGTGAGACTTAATTTTTAAGTTTTCATGTTAAAACTGTAGCATACTTATTTGGTTGTCGGAGAGGAAAGGCGCGAATGCTAACTGAGCCGCCTCTATACATACTAATGATGTGCATTGCACATGAAGCTGATTTAATTTCCTTTCTACCTGCTACACACATTCACACATATACACATACAACAAACACATCCCACACATATACCACAAGCCTCGACACTTACACAGCCACAAAAGTCAACGGCGTCAAGCTTCTGAGGTGGAGGAAGTTGGCAGGGAGAGAATACCCACTAAAACTTTGTCAGCTTCATATAGCTACTTAGGTATAGGTGAGAGAGTGTGTGGGTTTTTGCATCAAACTTTAACATAAACTTGGATGTCGCTTCCGTTTCCGTTGCAGCAGTAAGGCAACACACCCACCAACACACACACACACACTCCTTTTCGCCCCGCCCTATCAGCTCAACTCTGTAAGTAAATTTTCTTCAAAGAACTAACATATACATACAAGTACTTTTACTATAAAGGTGGTTAGATGGGTGTAACTTGTCATCGCTGGTGCCGTTATGTTGTAATCCTGCGTAAAAAATGAATAATGTGCACATGCATTTCTTATGTGCCCATTTCAGTATTTATTTCTCTTACCAAACCAACCAGGCAATCCCATCTCATCCGTTCCCTTCTTCCACTTTATACGTGTTCCTGTCTCCCTTTCCATCTCACTGTAAGCTTTTGAGTAATGAGCAAATGAAATCCAACTGCTTATCTCTGCGCATACAAGCGTCGTGTCTTTGTGGCCGCTTTGTGTGCCCCAGCAACCTACTTAAAGCCTAAGCTCTACATCTGCACTCGTTTTAACTCATTCCAATTAGTTTACATTTTTTCAATAGATACTATGATAGTTATACGAAAAAAAGAAGTTTTCCTTTAGATAATATATTGTCAATCATTCACTTAAGATAGCAATTAGCCATCCAAATATATAACAAATCAAATAAGCATGTATTAGTATTGGTTTTTTTGTTCTAAATAAGAATAAATAGCTTTGAATAGTAACCAATTATTTAAGTTAAGAAATATTTATGGCAACACAAAATCAATAAAGCTGAAACAATACATACAAACGCATATTTGGGTAAAACAAAGTAAAATCATTCGTTTGACATTAACAAAACTGTGTCATAACTCTGCGCAGACAAAGAAAAGTCATATAATCTATTATGTGAGTTATTTTCATGAAATGTGAAGCCATTTAGGCTAATGCAAACATAAGCCCATAGTGCGTAAAACTAACATTAGCAGCCTAACTGTAGTTCTTCTTTTTTTTTTTTTGCTTTTACCAAAAGTGATATTTTTCATTCGGTGAAATCAAAATGACAGCAAAGTCTATACTCTTGCAAAGATATTACGAATTGAAAAATTCTTGTATGCAAAAATATAAATAAAGGATTTTAAGTTTTAATAAACATTAATAAGCCATTCAAGAATTCTTGTTAACTTTTTTAAATTTAAAGAATATAGATTTAAATTTAACTAACTAATGAAAAAAAAGAAGCACATATGAGTTTATCCGATCGTATCCTCTCGCTAAACTGTATGTTGTAGGAACACATCGTTTTACAAGATTTGGAAAATTAAGTAATGAAAATGATAATTTAGAGCAAAAATATTGTAGTTAATATCTGTTGAGGTTTATCTTTTTTTTTTTGAAAATTACTTAACAGCAAATATTAGATAATATCAATAAACTATGACTGATCGTCATCGGTTCATCTGCCTTTAATTAAATTACTCTTAAATGATATCTATAGTTTAAAATAAGTCCAGATAGACGTAGTTGACATTCTCAGATAATGATTCGAAGTATATTGTTTTGCACTGGGTATCCAAAAATACAGCCTCAGCAGATTAAGTCCACTCCCCCGATAGTAGGCATTCTAGTACACGAAAGGAAAAATATTGATTGATATTGTTCTATATTTGATATAAAGAACTTACTTATGTTAAATAAATTCATTCGCAAATGATATCCATTGGTTCCAAGTTTTGCCAGAGTTCAAGACTGCTGTCACCAAGTTATATCAAAGATCTGGAAAAAATACCATTAATTGGTTATATATTTATCATAATATATAACATTTACATATTTTATATACATATATAAAACAAATACTTGTTATATATATAATAGTAAAACTTTTCTCTTCACAGCTGATCGCAAGTCATTACAAATCTAGGACCGCTAGTCCAGGTCATAGTCTAAGAATGCTGTAACCACGTCCACCAGATCTGCAAAAATAAACTGCATTTAAATATTACATTTGTAAAAAATATTTATTTTTTCTCACTAGATGATCATACAACAGAAAAAACGATACGCTCCCTCTGCCGCCCGCGCACTGACTAAAATTTGAGCGCGCAAATATGGCTCTCTTTTATTAGCGCTCAGGTACGCTCAGAGAGTAAATAATAAGATAACAGTATCGTTTCCGAGTAAATGTTAAGTAAACTTTAAACCCCTGTTAACTTGAGCCTCTGTTAAAGTAACATGACTCTGAAATGTTAACTTAACATTTACTCGGGAACGATGCTGTTATCTTAAAATTTGCTGAGAGAGAGACTTGAGCCACTCTGAGTGCCTAAATTAAGAGACCATCGAAAATTTTAGTATTGGCGCGGGCGGCGGAGCGAGCGGACTCTTTTTTTCTTCTGGTGAGTAAATAAACATATTTATTTTTTGTGTAATATTTTAGTGGATTATTTTGCAGATCTAATAAAACTTATTCTTGGACTCCGCCAAAACATGGAAACAATGAATATTACGAATGGAAGGCTATATTTGTTACAGGTAAGTTTTTTAAACTAAATATAGAACAACATAAATCAATATTTTTCGTTTCTTGTGAAAAAATGCCAACGATCTGTGGAGTGTACTTAATCTGCTGAGACTATTTATTTTTGGATACCCAGTGCAAAACAATCTTTGAATCATTAACTGAGGATACCGAACGTGATATGCCTGATAAGGGGCTTGGTAGAATGCAGGTCAGTATGAGCAAATATTTTCTCAACTAATATTTTTATGTTGTTATTTTAACTTGCGGATATTGTAAGCTATAATCAAAAGTTCATATTCCTTTTTTCTAATTCGCAGATCTGGTGAATCTAATACAGAATCGTCTAAAGCCATCAACCAAATGAAAAAACAATATAATCGTGGCGATTGACATGTCCTAAAATTTAAAAAACATTTTGTGCAGATGTAGAAAATACATTTGTTAAGTCATCATCAGCTAAAGTCTATTAAATTCATAAAAAATGCATAAACAATTGCATCGAATCGTTAAGGTTTGGTAGAAAATACACAGAGTTGTGAAATAGAATCTACATTAAAACTAATTTGAACACTAATTTGCATTTTACTTTTTGAAGTTCATTTATAATCTCCTACAGTGACGGATATCTATCTTCATCCATATTATTGATATCAGACTACTGAAGCACCAAAAAACAATATGGTACTTGTGCCTGCTGTCTGCAGGGTATGGCAAAGTCGTCACTCCATTTTGTGGTATTTCCTTTTCAATTTTGTTACCTTGGAATTTGCATAGAAATTTTTATAAACATTTTCCATGGACATTGAAGCGTGCAAACACAAAACAAATGAGAATGACGATATGTGCCGCACTCAACTTTTTGACAAAAAAAAAGACAAAAGACTCAACTAAAATAGAAAAACTGCACTCGAAATCAATAAATCACACCACCAGTTGGAAAAAATGGTAAAGTGGGTGAGGAGCTTTTGTGGGCAACTGCTAAGCTGAAACTAAAATCCCTGGCCTGGAATGTGAACCCAACTAACAACAGAAGAGGGCTAAAGGAAAAGGGAAAATTCAGGCAACATATTGTTTCAATATTTGAATTCAATTTAATGGCAGCTAATTGAAAAAACAGAGCTCAGTGCCCAAAATGCGACAACAATAATGCACTGAAAGAGTTTGCCCAACGATTGGGTCAATTTTTGTATCTCTTTTTATGTTTTGTTCGCTTTTCTTTTGTATTTTACTTTTTGTACACAAATGCCAACAGTTGATTTTCATTTTTTCTCGCTTTTTTTTTTGTACTTTGTGTGTATGTTTTTTCGGTGTTGTGTGTATGTGTGTGCATTTTTGGTCATTGAACACGCCCCAACGCCAGCTGGGGGATTCCAATGCCATCTCTTTTGTGTTTGTGTCTATCCCGGGTGTTGAGTTATTTGCACGTTTTGATAAGTGGACTTTTCACACACTCACGATGAAAAAAGTAAAAAAAAGAAACTGATATTGAAAACTCTCTTTAACTGTTACTGAATTGTGTCTACTATAAATACAAAAGTATCATATGTAATTGCAACAGCATTAGGTAATTATAATCTATAGCCATTATAATCTATATAAATAATATTAAATGAAACGAATAAAGCATGTTAGGAACGTTACGAAATAAGCAAAAAGTCTAAGGCTAAAGGCAAGTATATTAAGATATCTATAAATTGTTGGCTAAAGCATGGAAAAATACAAAAAATTGAAGGTATTAAACCATATTAATAACCTTTAATGAAGTCAATTTTCATCTCAGCTTGACCACTCATACTCAAATGTTCCAATATATGTACATACCTACATATGTATACATAAATATAACAAACATTCAAACCAGAAATAATCCTTTTTCAATTTATAACTATTAGACTTTTTAACTTTATTTACAAAACGAATTTACAATATTTATATTCAACAGAAGTTCAAAAACTGTATTCTATAAATGCTCCTACCGTAATCTTTGATCTCTTTTGGACACATGTTAAAGTTGAATACAAAATATGAATAAACTTCTTAAAAGTAATTGTTTTCAAATAATATATTATGTAGAAAACAAAACAAACAAAGTTGATATGTAACAGTTATTTTTCCAGTTTCAACAATTTCGGTAAAATATTTTCCTTTACTTAACCTCATTGAATCAAGATTACAAATAGACAAGAAAAACTGCAAGTTAAGAAAAATACCCATTTACTTGAATTGTATTTAGTTAACTTACTAAGAATGTTTGTACATACATACATGTCAAAGTTTATTACCTTAAATGTTGTAACTTGTTACATTGAATTGATTATCTCTCCCATCATAGAACACACACAATTCACTAGGCTGGGGTCGATCTTTAGTATCATAATCATCGCTTGGGATTAGTTTTGAAAGCAAACACACAGAATTTGACATAGATAAATGAAGAAGACATAATGTTTATAAATATATATATATATGTATATATGGATGTTTATGTATTGTGCCTTGGCTTGAATTATGGAAAATAGGTAAGATATTGAAAGTTTTTGTTGCCATTTGAAAATCACACAAAACGTGACCAGAAATTAAATGTAGCACATTTGCGAGCTTTATAAAAATTTCATAAAAATGAAAAATAAATCCCCTAAAAATACCCACACACATACACAGCCGCACAAAGCAACAAAAGCGACAGCAAAAAAAAAAGAACGAATGTGTGGCAAAAGAAATGAAAACTCATAGTGCAAAAAAAAATACGAAAATTTACAAAAAAAAAAAAAAATGTCATACCATGGGCGAAAAATAAAATATATAGAGATTTTAATATATTTTATGCACGTGGCTGCAGCGTTCAACGGTAGTTTCTGGGGCCAGGTGAATGTAAAAATTCGTCAAAATCAAAAAATATTTTTCATCTCACACATGCGAAAAGAAAAGCCTCCGGCACAACCAAAATACAACAGCAACAACAACAAAAAAAAGGGGGGAATAAGCCATGGCTGGTCATACCAACAGTGTGAGAGGGGTATGAGGCACTTTGTGGATTGGCCTGGGCTTTCGTCCAGCTCAGCTAGGGGCACAATCGAGCTTCATCCACGTCGTCATTGCACACTTCAGCGCATAAATTGCTAATATTGTTGAGTGCGTAGATCCGCTCAGCCACGCCCACGCTCACATTTTCTTACTCCTTACACCCATCTTTGTACTCCTACGCTTAAACTGCATTAGATACCATGGGTAAGGGTAGAGAAACTGTTCGTGTACAGTAAAGTTGAAATTGTTAGGAATACACATACAACAGCAACAACATCAACTGAAAACTCATAAGTCCAACTTTGATGCAGCCGAGCGTAAAATGTACTTGCAAAAAGGCGAGCTTTTGCCACTTTTCCCATTTCAATTTTCTTTTGTAAAAGATTTCCTCTTCACCAGTTTGAGTTTTAGCCTTGCATTTCCAACAAAATACATAAACATCCACATGCTATACATACATACGCTGAAAAGCAAAGCTGAGCAGAAAAAATTGCCCAAGTACGAGTATTCTCCCTTTTTTTTTCATATGATGTGTGGACATGAGTTTGCATAATTAAGCTAGACGCAGTTGAGCCTTTGAAAGGATTGAAATTCCGCCCTGGACATCTCTATTTCGTACAAAATGTGCGTGGTAGTGAAACTAAAGTACAAAGAAGGGACAGATTACTAATCAAGGATTATGAAACCATTTAAATCCAACTATTAGTCTTTCATGCCACTTTGTGATCTCCTTGAATATTTAATTTATGAGCATAATCTTATTTTTACTTGGAAATCTTTATATAAACATATTCTATAACAATTTTATTCAAATAGAGCAAAGAGAAAAATAATGACCCAAGTAAAGGAGTCACAAAAGCAAAAGTTCACCGGACTATTTATATCATCAGTTTCTTGATAATGCCTTTAAAACTGGTCTTCTATTTGGTATACATAGTCCGAAGTAGGGCAAAAAATTTGTATGATATTTGTAGCAACTGAAAGTATTTGACACACAGATCAAAAATCGTTTGATATTAATTGGTGTCATAATAAAAACTTACATCAGTCATGGTCCCCATGGTGATCTCCATAAAAACTGTTGCTTTTAGATAGGCAGGTTTTTGTGCCCGAGCTATGATGAAGGCCAAGGCACGGCGGTAACGCACATCTGCATAGTTCCAATTTTGTTTATACGCTGCCATGGAGATGCCAGAGCTCTGTGAGATACAAATATATATTAAACTTGAACAAATTTATAAAATAAATTCTACTTACAGCATCCGCAATCAATTGACCATAGTGGCAAATCAAACAGACTTGACACAACGCCGAAAACAAAAACAGGCCAAGCTTAACCATTAAATCTGGCGGAACACCGACTGTCATTTGGAAACCCACAAAACAGATGATAAACGAAGAAATCATAAAATTAAGCAGCAATGGTATACCAAAGATATCATTTAGACCCGATGACAAACTAAAGAGACGTTCGTGATATCGTACAGAGTCACTCAGAAAGCGGAAATCCTCCTCCCAGTTTCCGGAAAGCTTATGATTTTCAATACTCCTTGCCAAATAATCGAAATGCATGACAACTTGAGTGGCCACAGCGGCTAGCAAAAGATCTGTTGATATCTGACCCGCCGCCGATGTGTAGCCAGCAAAGTTTTGACATATGAGTAAAACATAATATGACCAATGATTCTCCCACTGCCAGGGTATATACATCAAATAGGGCAAGGTCTGTCCAACTACTCTAATTTGAAGCCAGAGTTCATAGACAAGGAACTGCATAATGCCGAACAAGTTGTAGGTCCAAATCAATACCGAATAAAGTGTTGCAAATGTTAGACAAATGCGCGAACACGAACTTAGATAACTCTTCAATTTGTATTCTCTCTGTTTGATCTCTCCACGTGGATATATTTCCTCCAGTTCATTAATAATCTTAGAGAGCTCTGATTTCTTTAGCCATATAAAAATCATTTTGCTCATACAAACTGCAACGAATCCAATATACGACATTACAGTGATGGCTTCTACTGGTCTATTGGAGGCAAAAGCGATGCACACATAGATCATCTCAGAAAAGACATTGGCACTCAGATTAATCACATTGGCCCAATAAACGATGCTCTTACGTACACTACCAACGGAGGGCTGCGACTTTCTCGTATAGGCCTCAAGACCGACGGCTGTGTAAAAGAAGTTGGCGTATTTAAGAAAGTTGTCCATCTGCGTCTGAGGCATGTTGAAAGTACTTTGTCATATATTACCTGCTTCTTGATATCTTTTATAGCCACAAGCTGAATTTATTATGCATTTAAATTATACACTTCAAAGTTAATATTTTGATTTTGTTTACAATCACGCACATTTAATTGATGTTTTCATGTAATTTGTATGTATTTTAAATGGGCAAAGCCTAGGCAAAACTCAATCAGGCCCTGCCCTTCTCGGCACAATAGATCACTCCAATTCAAGATTGGGTTCCACCCAAGTTGAAAGCACAATGAAAGCATAATAATAGCTGCCAAATAAAAAACCAAGAAAAGAAGCAATTGAAATGTTTAAATAAGTTTACGAAAAAAGGAAAGAAATAAAAAACGAATCAGAATCGAAATCGAAATCAGCGCACTTGAAGTAAATTAAATCTTCAACTTTTTCCCCACAATGCACTTGACGTATCCATTGAGCACAAATCCATGAATTACTCTTACAAAACATGTTAGCCCAATTATAGGTACGTAAATACAGAAGTAGGTAGAGGTAAGGGAGATGTTGATCGGAAAAGGAGCTGCCATCTAGAGATAATACAGTATGTGAAAGATAAAGAGCCAACCCCTGAAAAGTATGCAATGCTCCAAATAGGTAACCGAATTGGCAATAAAATGGAATGGGTGTTTTTTTTTCTTCGTGGAGGAAGGGGAAAAAACAAAAGTTTTGTGAAAACGAAAAAGAATTGGGCCAAATTGAAAGACAAAAGCCATGCGAACAGTGCGTAGTAAAAGCAAAGAGCCAAAAACCGCTGCCACACAGAGTACATATTTCTGTTTCGTCCATTTATCACGCAGGCGAATTGTTTGAATGAATGAATGCAAGGAAATGCAAGCCATGTGAAGTAAAGGTAAACAGAGAGCAGTGGGGCAGGGGTCAACTTTGCGTCCATATATTTGGACATGCACCTATATTTTGATAGTAAAAGCTTGCAACATGCAAGTAAAAATACAATTAAACCATGGGGAGTCAAGGGGATACCTACCACAACCGACATAAAACTTTTTAACTCTCGAGTACTGTTCCCATACAGGCAACACACGATGCACACGCACATCTATCTACTTAGGCACACTCTGCAAGTTTATTGTGTACAAAAGGTTGATGGTCTAACTTTAGTCGAAAAGTTTTATAAGCAAGCAAGCGCAACTAATTTCATAGTCACCAGGCAAGTGTGGGATTTGTGGGAATTGATTTAAAGGCTCAAAAGAAAACATTTGCCTAACAAAGAAAACAAAAAATTATAAAAGAAGACTACAACATCAACAATCAGGACATAATGTTTGACATTGGAATTAGTAATTTAGTATGGGAATTCAGAAGTCCCATTGCCCAAAGCTCATTAATGCAAAAATATTACTTAAAAATTCTATTCCATTCAGCATTAAAAACTATTCTCAGTTATTGTGATGTTCCTGCAATACATATTTAAACTTTAAAGTATATGTCCTCTTTTTTGATTTATATAATATGTGTACAGTTTATTGACTAAAATGTTACCCTATATAATCAATAAGCTTTGCTATGACATTCTGAAAGAAAATAAAAACTTTGTCGTAATAGATTATAAAAGTTAATTTCACAATTTGTAAAAACATCCGCGTGACAAGACAGAGATGTCACAGATTTTGGCAAGCCGGTTCCAGTTGTTGAGTCTCGGAAACTACACCCTGTAATGCAGTTCCAAATGCAACTTTGCCCTTCTATACAAGGACATCTTTGTATGTGTATGCGATTGTTTCTGGATGTGTGACACTTGACACATTTGCTGCGGATGTGTGGATATGGCAGCCTGTACAGACCAAATGGCCGGAGGGAATACATACATACATACATACATACATACATACATACATACATACATACATATATATTTCTTTGCTGCTGCTCTAAACCACAAAATTTCGATTTGATGTGAAGTCTATGCGGTTCTTGGATAAAAGTTGTTTCTGTCTTTTTTTGTTGTTGTTTCATTTTGTTAAACCAAGACTCATTTGACTTTTTGGCCTTTGCGGTTAGTTGATGTGCTATTTCTGCTGCCTAATCCAATTTCTTTTGATCAATAGATGACCATGGTTGTGGATGGATGGGTTGTAAATGGTAAGGAAATACGGCAATTAATAAAATGAACGTTTTATATAAAATTAATTGTATATTATGCAAAAGCTTGTTAATGGCAGGATATACATCAATTGTACATATAGACGTGCCCATATCATTGAGGTCGAGCTACCAATAAAATATTACAATGACGACAATGCCAACGATGCTGGTCCTACATCTGCTCCTGCTGATATCCTTCATGTTGCTCCTGTTGCTGTTGTTGTTGTTGTTGCTGTTGTTGCTGTTAAGGCCATGCGCACCAATGAGCAAATGAACAATTTATTACCGCTTAATTGAACACATTTGAAATAAGCAACCACACACTCACACTCACACATGCACATACAGGATGTGGTGAACTTGCAAGGCAGTAGAATAGCGTATTAAGTATAAATGAACCGCCTTAGCCCAAGACATGTCTATTAAAATCAACGACAATGCGATGCAGACAGCAGCAGCAGCATAGTCCCAAAACAAACAATCCAATGAACTTTGCCCCACCCGCTGTGAAAGGTCCAGTTTGACCTGACACAGGACATTAGGGAGCGAATAAGAAAGAGAGAGAGAGAGAGAGAAGTGAGAGAGTTTCGCTAGAGACAGGAAGTCAGAGCCCTTTCTTGTGTATTTTGCTGCATATTAAACGCACGCCTCGTTGGCTAAATTGATTTGAAAATGCTTCCGGGCACCTAGACCAGGCTAAGCTCCACTCTCGACTCGCAATTACCAGCAATTATGTTTGGAGCTCGACCTGGTCAAGTTTTTAGGGCTAATTGCCAAATTGAGTAAATGTCCTATGCCCCTGTGGGTATGGAAACTTTGCGTCACAAACAAGTTAACATCTCTCTAGATCATAGACCCCATTCCTTCTGCCATTAAGTTCAAGTACGTATTTAGCGCCAAGTGACATGTCAAAAGCAAAGATTTATTCAAACAACCTGCATCACCTCAACTAAATTAAGTAAGTGCCTTGCCGCAGAGCTAAAGTATGTTTTGATATACATACATATTCACGCCACCTCTTACCTATGCTTCCTTGCTGGGGGTTTGCCATGCCAACCGCCTGCTTAAGCCCCAAAAACGGGAATCACATAAAGGAACCGCAATTTTCTTAAGCAGCTAACACAAAAACAGCAAAACTGAGCCAAAGCAAGGTTTTCCCATCCTCCCCCACTTACAAAACTCCACACAGCAAGAAACGGAACGGAAAATGTTTTATGAATTCTTTAAAATTCAAAAATGAAAATTGTTTTGAGGGTAATTTTTCACATTCTCAAAAAATTTTCAACATTCTTAATAATATATTTTAATCTAATTAACATTTTAAATGTATTTCTCTCTGTGTAAGTTACGCCACTGAATGAGAATGAATGAACTACTTAAGCGTTGCGGCTTTGCAGAAATAAGCCCAAGCTACAGGTAAATAGGAACCCCAGCAGCAAACAATAACGACGAAATATTTTGTGTATATCCTTTGCGACCACAACGAAAGTACTTCAGCTTTGAGGCACAAATGAAAATACCCCAACATCGACCTGAAAGATGAGCATGAGAGTATCTGGACTGGGTAGGAGAGACTCGTTCGCTTTATGAACTACAACCGAAATCCAATTGATTGCACAGGCACAGCCAGTAAAATCTTTTCTGTCTCTGTGTCTGGCTGTTCCTCTTTCTCGTGCTCGAGGGGGTAGTCGAAATGCAAACATTTTGCCAAGCCAAGTGCCTCCAACGCACATTCCCTTTCCGCTTTCATTGAGTTGATTGCGCCGCGAATTGTGGCCTCTGATTAGTCTGAAACGGCATTTTGCAAATGAAAATTTCGAGAGCACATGACACGAACAGCGAGTTCTTTGTGGCTGTGGGGCCACTCAAAAACAATCTCAAATCAAGTGAAAATTTTTGCAAATCTTGTTTTGCATCTAGGAGAAATTTAATTTGAAGGAAAATATTGTTAATCATTTTAAGTATAGATAATTAAAGACACCACCAAAGACTTTACGTTAAAATAAACGTTTTTACAATAAGGTATAACTGAAAGAATTCTGATAACAATAATAAAAATCACAAATATGAGGTTGCTCCAAAGAGAGTAGCAACAAAAATCCTTTACAGTATCAAACCCTTTTTTCTTCTTTCTCCTACATTTCAAAATGACAAGTCAAGATTTAAATCTTTGCGCGAATAACGCACTAAAAAGCTGACTGCTAAGAAACTCTTAAACAGAAAATGTACATTAACAGTAGTTGTTAAATTTGTCAGCCACTGCACACTGGTGCCAAAAGTTATTTAATTGATTTCAAACAGGTACGGCTGTGCAGATATAAAAATAGAAATTATTTCTTGGAATATTTAAACAATGAGGTTTTACAAATAATTACAGTACTTAATTTTACTAATAATTAGCATAGAAAAAGAAATACAATATTATTTCTGCAATTCACAAACCGAAATAAGAATTTTAGTCCAATGTGCTAACATTTTGTCTATCGCACTGATATCGATAAAATGTTTCTGTTAACTTTTAGTAAACAAACGGTGCTGAATCGCAAATAAATTAATTTGTGATGTATTAAACCAAAACTAGCCGAATATATTTAGTTGTTAATCAAGTGAGAGTGTCAGTGAGAAGTGTGACCATGTTTTAACTTATTTCGCTTAGTTTATGCGTAAATTAATTGATTTATCTATAAAATAGATGTTCAACATTCTCCTTTGTGCTACAATTTATTTATTTACCACCAAAATGGTTCTATTATCGACGTTTTTCTATATTTGCTATTATTTGTAGAACATAATTGAATGACTTTCAATGACATATGTATGTTCAAAATCACAAATTAGTAGCAAGGTGTAAACCTTACAACAAATACGATACACAGAACATAAAAACTACCATCAATAAGCCTTCCGACCACTTGTTGTTGTTGGGCTGGAGTTGGACTTTTAATGCTATCATTATATTTAAACATTAAAACAAGTGCAAAAACAGCAGAGCATCTGGACCCGATGCTGACACTCATATTGAGATTAAGGCTGGAGACGTGTCGAAACAAAACTTTGCGTAGTATCAAACGCAGCGCGTCATGCAATTTAGTGCTGTCAAAAAATCTGAAAATAAACAAAAACGTCGCAAAAAAATATTAATTACTGATACTAAATATAATTTTTAATCTTATCGAATAATAATCGAAGACAACGAGAAGAATCTCTGCGATAAGCCAATAAACTAGTCAAGTGGATTGTAGTCTAAATCGTAAGTTGATACGAGTGATTGTGAGTGCGTAAAACGTTCAAGAATTGAGCAGGTCTTATCAGCAAAGTGAACAATAATTAACCTTTAGGTTGTGCAAGGGGGCTCGATCCCATTAAACCTAGCAAAATATGCATTGTATACCGAAATTAAGCACGTGTAGTTGAAAATGTATTTATCAATTGTGTTCCTATAAACTATAGATTAAGAAACTAAAAATATTGAATTCTATCTGTATGAACAAATTTTATATTCTTCTCTGATAAAACATTTTAACTTATCAAATGTTTTTAACAAACCATTATTAATGTCCGATTGTTTTTATGAAAGCCGTTAGTTATAGTTTAAACCGAATCGGAATTGTGTGATACACGTTTCTGGTCCATAAGATTCAAGATAGATAGCTTTATTATCTCTCATGCTGATCAATCTTAAGATATATTACAGAGTATAAAATACAATCATAATGTGCATACTAGTAAAAAGCATGTTACGCTTGGAAACTATCCAGAATGCTTATTGTGTGATCTTTGTACTGATTATCATAAATCAAATGCAACTGGTGGCTAATCGCCAGTGTATCTTATCGATACACAGTAATTAACTTCCAGTTGCAATCCAAATCCAGTTGGCGTTCCGTGTTACTATTAGAATAGTCCAGCTTTTAGTTCTAGCCTGACCATCAGTGCCTGCAGTTTTGTGTGGCCTGACAATTTTCGAATTTTAATAGCAAAGTGCAAGCTCCGATAAAGCAACAGCTGAATAATAACAAAAATAATAACAATTGCGATAAGATTAAAGGTTAAAAACTTTTACGACTACGCTGCTGACAATGTCAACGATGACCTTGTGGTAGCTCCATTTAACTAATGGATAATTTGATTGTCGAACAATTTATTGCAGATCAAAAAATCATGACGGGTCAAAGCAAGTTAGTGAGAGTGACTTGCCAGGAGTTTCAGCACCCCTGGACGGATAAATGTGTGAATGCTACAGCTGGCATATTGTTGTCATCCACGCCCTATTGTCTTCGAGTTTACACTGTGGTCTACGCCTTATCGCTGCTGATGCGCCATCGAATTCCCACTCTCGAGGATCTGAGACGTACTTTTTTGGGCATTGTTCAATCCACTGCCTTTCTGGTCACAAATGCGTACACTTTTATTTTGTATAACTGTTTGCTGAGAAACGTGATAGGGCGTTATCATTGCTCTACTGTGGCATTTGTACCCTGCTTTTTGGCCTCATTCACAGCCATTTTGGTGGAACGTCCAGCACGTCGCCCCTTATTGACACTTTATGTGGCTAATGTGGCCACCGAAACGCTCTGGAATATGGCCGAATCACGTGCTTTGGTGCGATCAATACCACATGGACAGACGCTTATATTTGGATTGAGCATGTCAGCCTTGCTATACTTGCATCGCCTTGGTGCGTCCAAAGACTCCATTTTCAATATTCTACGCATCTTTGTTGGCAAAGAGGAGGCCGGACCGGTAGTTCCGAATCTCGAAACAAGAGTGTCAGGCGAACAACCGGCTCCATCGCCATTTCGACCAGCTGTCAGCTTCTCTGCTGTTTCTGACTGGGTGCGTGTCTACACTAATCTCATTCGGGCCAAGCATTCGAGTTGTCGGCACCGGCAGAGCTGCATGGCATATGCAATCATTGGCGGCATGCGCCCATTTGCTGGTGGTGTGGCTTTGCAGGTCGCCTTGAAGGTGCTAATGAATATAAATAAGATTGCCAGCGGCCGCATGTCGTGGCGCAAGCAAATCTTTAATCGCAGCACTCTCCAATTGGGCATCTTTATGGGCAGTTTCTCATTTCTGTATAGGTCAATTTCGTGTCTCTTGCGTCATTGTTATAACCGTGATGATGCCAGATTTGCTATACCTGCTGGTTTGGTAGCTTCACTGGCATTCACTCAGTATCCAGATAATACAGTGGCCCTGTATGTTATGTGGAAGGCTTTACAGGTAAGTACACAGTTGTCAACATATTCTTCAACCAATTCCCTAACAACTGTATTGATTTATAGATCCTTTATGGCATTGGTCAGAAGATGGGCATCTTACCACACTTGCCCAACGCAATGCTCTTCCTATACTCCTTTTTTACTGCCGTACTCTTCCATGCTGGCATTTTGGAGCCGAACAATCTGCGTCCAAGTTATTATAAGTTTCTGCAGGCCATTTCAGGCGAGAGGTGAGTTCCTTTCTTTTTGGCAATATCTTTGTGGATTCTATTAAATATTATAATCTGATTTTAGACTCAGCAAATTCAATCTGCGGCCATTCGATGCCTTTGGTCTAAATAGCCAACAGCAAGCGCTGGATACTTTAAAGAAACTAAATATTGTGGATAAGTCTACATTGCCAGCGTTTCCATTCGCTTCCTGAACTGCCACATAATGTACAGCATATCACTATCCATATTTATATAGAATGTGTATATATATAGCAACTATGGAGTCTCCCTATCCCTTTCTCTCCCTGTCTTACTTTACATGTTTAAGTGTGTATGTGTGCATGCTGGACGTTTAACGGCTCAGTAGCACCGATGATCGGCCAAGCACTCACTAATTGGGTGCATTGTAAATTATTTGACTGTTTACTGACGTTTTTTTTTTTGTATTCAATAAAACCGGAGCAATGGCATTTAAGACTGCGGAGTTTTCTCTTAAATTTCTCTCTTTGAAATGCGCTCTCTTAGTAAGATAAGAAATACCTACACATGGCACTCGTTCAGCCTGCGCGTGTGATAAGTGAGGCAGACGCACTTCACCCTAAACACTTAGTAAGAGAACCGTTCAGAGTGCCGCATATCTTATCAAGTAAACCCCCAAAAAACTCGCTCGATGATCTAGGCTACTATGCCGGAGTCAGTTGTGTGTAAACTTAACAACTGGATGGATGACCTAACGGATCAACTCGAACGCATACCGAGGCTAATGAGCTGATGTTGAATGAGGAACGAGGAGAAGTCAATCGTGTCACCCACCCAACCCCTTGAGATTAAGAGTCCACTAAACTCCCAAAATTTCAATCCAATTATTTGTACTTTGATCGCCAAAATTTTTTGGGACGTTCGATAAGAATTATCATCAAGCGACACCCAATTCGATAATCGCAGTCGAAGAATAACCCAACCACAGCATGGCCGTGCAAAGTAAACTTATTGACATTGCTAGCAATTGCAGCTGCCATGGATATGTGCATCCTTGGACTGCTAGCTGCGCTTGTGCATCAGCTGGCATGCTTTTGGCCGCTATTCCAAACAGTTTTCGCACATATTCCACTGTCTATTTGGTAAGTTATTTGTATTTTAATTTAATTAACTAATTTCCATTTCTATTATTTCTTTTAGCTTGCCCTTCTTATGCGAATGCGCATACCCCGGTTAAAGGATCTAAAAAACACGCTTCTCGGCATTATGCAGTCGACGGCATTTCTCTCCATGAACGGATCACTCTTTGGTCTAAGTGTGTGCATGATACGTTTGCTGCTTGGACGTTTTTACTTCTCTACTGTAGCATTTTGGCCCACATTTTTTGCAAGTTGGGCCGCATTAAGCATTGAGAGGCCAGCACGTCGGGCTCCTTTGGCTCTGTATGTAGCTAATGTGGGTGTGGAAACATTGTGGAATATGCTGGAGGCACGTGGAATAGTTCGTTCAATACCCAATGGGCAGGTTCTTGTTATGGGTCTGAGTGTTACGGCCCTTTTGTATTTGTATCGTGCTGGTCTTCACAAAACAGTTGCCAAAGATGCCACATTTAAGGCCTTCCAAGTGCTTGTGGGAAAAGAGGAGGAGGGACCATTAAAAACGCCCGCTGTGACCACCACACAAAGTTCGAGATCCAGGCCGTTGAACTTTCAATCCATATCAGGATATGTACAGCTCTATGAACGTGTAAGAACAGCCAAGCATCCCAGCTGCCCACATAGACAGGGCTGTGCCAGCTACGCTTTGATCGGAGGATTTAAGCCATTTCTAGGTGGCGTAGGACTGCAAGTTGGTCTTAAATTACTCCTTAATATAGGAAAAATTGTGAAAATGAAAATGCAATGGCGTAAACAAATATTCAATAAGAATTCGCTACAGGTGGGCCTAGCCCTAGGCACATTTTCGTTGGTCTATAAGGTAAGTACTACTGATAACCTTCACTTAATTAGTTCTTCCCTCCAAAGTTTAACCACTTTTTATTGCATAGGCCATATCCTGCTCTCTACGTCATGGTTGTGGCTATGACAGCGCCTTTTTTGCTATTCCCGCTGGACTTTTGGGTTCTATAGGTTTTTTGCGTTTCCCAAATACTACAATCGCCATGTATGTTATGTGGAAGGCTTTGCAACTCTTCTATAATTGGGGCATTGAGGAAGGCGTTTTGCCCGAAGTGCCAAATTTCGTAATGATCATGTATAGCTTCTTCACCGCTGTGCTCTTCCATGCTGCCATTCTGGAGGCACAATCATTGCGTCCCAGCTATTACAAGTTTCTCATGACTATATCTGGAAATAGGATAAGTCGCTTTGATGTACGTGCTTTCGAAGCCTACGGTTTAAAGAGTCAGGATCAGGTTAATAAGGTGATTAAGAAACTTAAAATAGATATGTCTTCACCTTTCCCCTCCGCTGCCTTGACGGTTTAGTTAAATGTTTACAGTTCAAATTGTTAGTAGCTAAAGTATTATGAGAGGTGACAGTTTTAAACGTACATTTTTAAGGCAAATAAAATGTAACAAAACTTTAAATTAAATGTTATTGCCGGAATCCCAAAGTGGCCATAAAGGCCTTTTATGTGAATGGATAAGAGGGATGGATAGACATGGAGGGAGCATCAATCACATAGTCAACGAGCATGGCTCTCACTCCCAACCTTGACAACTCTAGACATTACACAGTGGAACATTTGCATTGTTCTGCACAAACAATTTTAAAATTCACAATAAAAACTGATTGTTATAATATATTCATCTAAAGCGACAACATATTGTTGCCTTGGCAACCGTTCTTTAAGATTATACAAAATAAAGAACGTTTTTAACATATTTTAAAATATTTGAATATTATTTAACAGAACTATTTTCTTTGGATTAGGTAATCATCAATCCCACTGTATGTCATGCTTTGTAACCCCGCGCCACTCAATTATTTACATTTATATGTCATATAAATTTATTGTGCCCCATAACTCAGCCAAGGCCCCCAGACGGACTCGCCAAAAGTGCACCAAGGCTAAAAATTTACTAAAAAGAGAACAATACAAAAACCAAAATAAATAAAAAAACGCGAACTGTCCTCTGGCCCATGATCATCTTTGTTAAAGCTCGGGTCTGATGCTGGGCAAGGGTCTCTGGGTCTGGGGGTCTGGTTTAGCAAATGAATTATAGGCTGGAAGCAAATATAATGTGCCACTTAGTAATGGGAAGGAGAAACTTTTTACACCCTCTGCCCTTATGGTATTAGACGGGTATAATAGGCAAAGAGACACATTTGCATAATTGTACATATGTATATATTCTTGAGAGTCATAAAATAAACTTTGGCAATTTTATATAACTGTATCTTGAGATTTATATAAAATTGTAGTTTTTATACTATGTAGTTTAATTATAAATTTAAAATTTCAATTTATCATAGTAGAGGGTATCCTAAGGTCTTCGTTTGGTTTTTATGAACTGGCTTTGTTTATTTTTTGTTTTGTTTTATTTGTTTTATGCATATTATAATAATGGAAGTCAGCGGCTTGGCCTCCTGTTTTGGGCAATTTTGCATTTGAAATTGAGTTGAAAATAAATGAAAATGCAAATTAGCATCCGACCAGCTGTTGGACATTTTGTTGTAGCATACTTTTCTGGGTCCTGCAATTGCAATTGCCTCCTTACAATTTATGAAATTTATATGCATGTCAGTTGACTTTACTCGGACAAGTCTTCACAAGGCGCACTGGCAAGTTAACAGCATGGAAAATATAAATGAAGCCCAGTGACAAATCTCATTAATCAAAAGGCGAGAATTTTATAACGCAGCCAAAAGGGGAGGTGAAGCTGAGACTGAAACGGAATCTGAAGCCAGGAGTTGCTTGAAGGCTTTCTGTATATGTATTAGTCTGTGTTAGTATATGTATGTGTGTATGTGTGGTGATTGCAGCAGATGTTGACGCCTTCGACTGTAGTTCTAGGATTATCAGCTTAGCAGCTGCTGCAATTGTTGCTGCTATTTTTATTATTCGCGTTCGTTGAAAGGAAAAGAATGCATATAAATTGAATATTATAAATTTTCTTACTTGCCACTTACTTTAGTGCACCATTTTAGTTGACTGTTAGCCAAGTTGTAACTTCATTTAAGTCAATCGTAAATTGTAAACAAGAAAATTATGCAAATGCTTGTCAGTAAAAAGAAAAAAAATGAAGAAAACTCTGCTGACATGGTAAACAATTATAAAGAACTGATAACGGGTGGAAAATCAAGAAGAGTGAAATAAGAAAAATAGGTCAAACCAAAAAAGCAAAATGCATTAAACATAGATAACAATAATAAGTTGTTGTCAAAGAAGAAAACTTTCAAGTATTTGTGGGTAATGAAATTTATTATTTTATTGGTACACTATAAAACATCTATTTACTTTTTGGTTTCTATATCTTAATTAATCAAAATAATTATGCTTAGATTTTTAAAATAATAGTATAACACAGTACAATGCAATACATATAATTTTTCTTTCCATCTTAATGATTTCTAGGTATATTAATTAAAATAAAGTTGCAAATTATATTTTTTACAAAAAAATCTTAAACTAAACATAAGTCTTAGTCTTTATTTAATTTTCTCCATACATTTTTGAGGTTTAGATATATTTTTTTCCCTAGTGTAGTTTCTTCTGTTTGCACATTTCCTGTTGCCATAAATTTCATTTGATATTTTTTTACGAAGACAACCCAAATGACAAGGTATGTCAACGCAAGATAAGCGCCAAGTAAAACGAAGTCAAACTGCTGCCAACTGTCCCATGTCCAGGGCAAAAGAGTGAGATAGAGTGCAAATGGACATTTTAGTTTGTGTCTTCATTTTTCTTTCCATTTTCTTTTCTTGTAGTTTTTTACAGATTTCTTTTTTTTTTTTTTTGCTTTTGTAAGTATTTTTTAATTAAAAATTTGTATGGCAATGTAAGGGAATAATAACTCTAAAAATGAAATCAAATAAAAATAAAGTTATAAAAGGCTTAGTCAGACAACTAGTTCGGATTTTTAGTATAAGAACACATATGTATGTATGTACATACTCACTTGATTATTAGGAGACTAGCATCCACACACTGATGGCACCCAGAGTGCATTCACCCTGTATAGGCTGTTCCGTCTCATCCAACTGGCGTTGACGCACTAGCGAAAGGGGTATGCACGATTTTATACAGTCCAACAGCATATTTATTAGGCTGAATTGAAACCATATCAGCGATAGGCACAGGCACGTGGCTGAGTTAAACAGATCAAGTAAAGTGGACGTCATATCAGTGAATGAACCTTAAGAAAAAAAACTCGCAACTTATGTCTAGGTAAATACTGGTGTTTGGCTGTCTGGCTGATAGTAAAGCGATATACCTTCGATGGAGAGCCCCAAAGCAGTATTTGTTGCGCAACATTTGTGTATTTCGCTCAAACTTGTTCGATGTGCGTATAAAGTATGGTCTCATTCTCTGGGTTCGAAGCATTTGCTGTTTAAAATGAGTCTTTGTCTCACTGTTGCACATCTGCAGTCCCAAACCAAATATGTTGAGAGCTAGCCAGGCTCGGGTGCTAACTGGGTTAGTGGTACAAGTTCAGTTTTCGTTTGGATGTTCCTCTGTTCTCTCAACGCGAGTGTTTCAATACCATGGAATTGGAACAGTCGGGAAGGACTGACAGGAATAGCAGGCACATTGGCGAATGTCTTCTTTGGGCTCTGCACCGGCAAAGGAAACGGCTTCATCGCTGAGCAGAGTGGAGTACTGCACTTTTTACTAACAGAGAAGGAGAAAAAAAATGGCGAAAACCTCATCTTATCCCTGTACCCGGTGTGTCTTTGTGCGCCTCAATAAACGCCATCTTAGTCCTTCGCCGCACTTCACCCATATCCTTAATTGAAACTACAGCGTTTACCCACTTGTAAGCCATGCTATCTATGTACCATCTACTATGTGGCATCTGGGTGTCCTTTGTCTTTACCTTTGCCTTTACTCTCGTGCTTTTGTTTGTTTTCCTTCAGCATGGTACATATCGGTTCCTTTTCCTTTTCGCTCGCTCACTCGCTAGCTTATTCCTTCCTGCTCAGATGCATCATCATTATCATCATCACTGCCGTCATTGGATTCGGGCTCCGTCTCTAGCTGCCGTTGACAGTTGCCCAGTTATTGGCAATGGCGGGCTGTTAAACGGCTCTCATCTCGGCGCCGCCTTTGTTCTGTTCTCGCGGTGCGGTGCATCTTGTCATGTTTGCTCACCCTCCTAACTACTTCTCTGTCTGGGGTGTGCCAAAAGCGTTTTCTTTGTTATGCCAGCCGGTCTTTCCGACAATTGCGCTGCTGATTGCCCTCATTTCAGACTTGAAATAATATTAAAAACTTTTATTTCATGTTCTCCAACTGCGGCATCTCCAGCCTTTGCTATTCTGCTTTGTCTTTGCGCCTAAATGTATGCTGTGCCTGGCTGTAACCGCACCTTACATCCCACTCCCTGAACGCTATCGTCTCGTCGGCGTCGACAAGTTGCAAGTTGCACTGCAGCTACATGAATTCACTAGCTAAAGCCAGTCATAGCCATGCCTCTGACTGTTCCCTTACCCATGGCCGCGCCCTCACCCGTATTCATATCTAAGAAGTCGCTTTGATTCGGATTCTTCTCGTTTCTCCCATTTAGTTCGTGTCTTCTTTTTATTTACCACATAAATCAATGTGAACCGGCAAAGACATTTCTATCTATCTACTTAGTTTCAGTGCCTAGCAGCAACTTCCTTTTACCATGGCTTATCGCTTGCTCCTGCCAGTTGTTATTGTATGTACGTACTACATGTACTTCTCGACTTTGTCCCTAGTACTTGTTGTTTTCCTATTTCATCTGTTTTTTTTTTTGCGCCGCTAGTTGCTTTTTTTCTACGATTGCCCATTTTCTTTTCATTTTATAGAATTCTCATTGTCTGCTTTCCTTCTACTTTTCGATTTTACTTCGTTTTTAGCCTGCTTTTCGGCGTGATAGCACACGTATCCGCTTTTGGCGATTTTTCAGCAATTGCAGTTGTTATATTTTCCTGGGTATTTTCCAATCTTATTGTTGTATGTGTGTGTGTGTGTATACAGCAGTATATGTGTATGTGTGTGTGTTGAGAGGGGGTGTATGTCCGGTATTCTTTTTGCTTGTATTTTTGGGTCGCGGAGTGAGGTAATTGATGATTTACAACTTATTTACGCTTCGATTGTGCAATAATTGAAAATTGCTCTAAATTCATTTGAACATTCCTTGGACACGTTTGTTGGCCATAGTTCCAGAGGAGACACACTAAGTAGAAATACAAATAGGTCAGAATATAAATCGATCATAGTGCGAAAAAGGAACAGATAAAAGTGAATCAATTTAAAATAACATTTTAAAGAATATGAATCTTTTATTTTATTGATAAAAATGTTTTAAATCGATGTGAAAATTGGGTAAAGAATAAAGTAAGAATTAAGCATAAACTGATAAGTGCAAATTTGACTTTCTTACCAAAAGAGGGAGTTAAATATATTCGTATCTTAACTGTAGATAATGCAAAGACTATGATTTTGTTAATCTAAGCTAAATCTATTGACATTTGAAGTAAATAGAATTTTAGGCATAATCAAGTTATGTCCATAAGAATGGAATTCATCAGTAAAGAAGATTTCTACTAAATAGCAATCGAATGATTTAGAACAGCATTTAAGTTTATGATAATCTACATATCCAATAAAGGATTTATAGGCAAATTTTATATACTTTTGTCTATATAAAATTAAAGACAAGGCAAGGCAAACATTTAAGTAGCTAAATGCGTCTCTTTCTCAGTTTTATAAATGGATAAAATGGGAAATGGGATACTTATAGAAAATGGAAGAATTAATCTACTTGCCGCCCAAGTGAGCACACACTAAAACACATGGCTACTAACTAAGTATACCGTCGACCGTCTGTTTCATGCCCGATATGGCCGCATAAATGGCATGGAAAATGAAAACGGCGAGCGGATTAAGCAACTCTCTTCATCTCCAACTGCCAGCAGCTGCTTCAATTGCAACATCAGAATAGAGGCGGGAGCACTATGCGGTAAGAGTATTTTCGAGAACAGGGAGAGAGAAACGGAAGGAGAAGGCCTTCCTTCACTGGCATGCAGACAAAAAGAAATGTTGATCCAGAACCAGCAGCACACATCTTGGCATTGAGCCACTACCAAATTGAAATAGATGCAACTTGGCCAGCGACTACCGGATACGTAGTTTGCCTTTAATATTCAATTCAACGGGCAACAAAAAAAAAAAAAGAAAACAGCAAAAAATAAGAAGAAAAACCAAGTCAAGTAAAAATTTAATAGCTTTCCAAAACTTGACTGCAACTCGACAGCTGCTTGGTTGGCAATGGGAACAGTTGGAGCAGCGGGACCAGCAGCTTGGCTACTCGACAATTGGGCGAAAATCGTAAATTAATTGCAGAGCTCTTGAGTTGTTTCCAGCAATTATGTCATTAGACGAGCAGTCATAAATTTGTGTCTGCGTCTATGGCCATTCTTGGCCTGTGCCATAAACAAAATGTCAGTCAGGTACTACGACGACAAATGTTCAAGTGACATGAAAATGTTGCCTAATTTTTTGTGCCCTGAGACTAACGCAATGTTGGTATTGCTGTTGCTGTTACTGTTGCAGTTGCCAGCGAGCCTCATAAATTGCCACCATTACCAAAGGCAACACCAACACAAGTCGGACAGGTCCAGATCGGGCCATAAATAAAAATGCTAGTGCACAAATTAGAATGCCCCAAAGCATTGTGGGTGTGGCAATGACAATATGGCATGATCTTTGTCCAGGAAACAGACATCACTGGCTATTAGATTAGTGGACAGGCCTGGCCACTTGATTCCGCTAAAAATTGTCGCTATCGCACGGCAGCAACATCGCCAGCGGCAGCTGCAACGTTTTCCCGTTGCCATTTTCCCATCATTGCTCATTGATACGTGAGTGTGTTCCAGTTGCTGATTATTTTGAACGCTTCACTTGGTTGTGTGTTTGTATTAGAGTGTATGTGTGTGTCTGTATATATACTTGTCGCATTCTGCTTTTAATGCAATAAAAGTCGCGAACACATTGAAAACTGAAATTAACCCAGTTTCTGAATGACTAAACAAACTCGATCTACATGATTTTTAGATGATGTTGAAAAGCAGAAGAAGAAGAAGAAGGTCTTGTCATCCGAATCAAACTAAACCAATTGCAATCTGCAACAAATTAAACTCAATTGTTTGCCATTCAGCAAGTAATTAAATGTACGATTTCCGCTCCCAGCCTAACACAAAGTCCGGTACACGGAAACGGAAGCCGATGATGGCTTAGACGGTTAAGTGCAAGCGCGCCAAAGTGCCAGAAAGGATCTAAAGTCGGCCATTGGCTATAACAAAATGGTGGTAGTAGAAGTAAAAAAAAAAAAAGAAAAAACACAGCAAATTAAAATTGTCGCACACTTGGCCAAACATTTGTCCTGCTCTTATCAATTGCACAACGACTGAGTTTGAGTCTGGGAACTGGAACTTGTAACTAACGAACGCCTTTCCCACTTGATGGACTATGTCGATTTTGCCTGGAACAACCCCAAACCCAATCCCAATCTCAACCATTCTCATGCCCAGCTTCAGCTCAAACTCAATTTCATGGCACTTAAAGCGGAAACGGAAGCGGCAAGTTCTCATTGTCAGGCTAGGAACTCCGGCTCTGATGCCGACTTCTGATTCCATTTTGTTTTTGCTTTACGGTTTTGGTTACGGTGTTATTTTTTCTTTTTCCTCACTCTTTTTTTTTTTTTTTTGCTTTATTCCTCTTAACGCTATCGTTTAAATACTTTTTCTCGGGCGTGTTAAAGTACATTTGATTTGATTTGTTGCCGACGTTTGCTGGTTGTTAATGGACACTGCGACACTAATCGCTCACTTTCCCATTAGCCTACCCACTTTCCACCTCTTTCTAACACTCTATGTCTATCTCTTTTTCTTTCTCATTCCTATTGCAACACCCCCAATCCATTGGCACCCGCTAGAAGGCACTCATGTAGCTGTCTGTCAACAGACGTTCGAGTGCCATGGAATTTTTAATGCAATTTGTCTGATTTGTTGTTGACGTTGCTGTTGGCTTGTTGGTTGTCGTGATTTGTTGCTGATTTTGTCAGTCATTTAGTCACACATACTTATACCACTTACACACCCCTTCTCCACCAATACCTTCACCATATAACTCATCATCATCACCATGACTAATTGTCATCAAAATTAAGTGGATTTCGCGTTTTAATTGAAAACGTTGTATAAACTAAACAGCATTGATTCGTTGTGTCTGATATCTGCATTTGTTTTAAAGACCAATAAAAGGGTAAAGAACAGGCAAACATTAAGCAGTTGTTTGACCCCTAAATTCAGCTCAAATGCCATGAACAGGAATCAATGATGTCTAATTGGCATTCACCTGTTTCAAAGCATAGTCAAAGTAGCTAAGCCTTAACCCTATTGTACGCAGAGTTTTATATTGAATATTGGTCTCTTTTGAGAATCAGTTTCTCTATATCTAAAATCATTTTTAATTACAGTTTCTAGGAGCCTTAGTTTTTTGCCACAGTTCATAAAAAGCATAAAATTAGAATAAACATAGACATTTTATTTCAAAGTCCGACATCTTGGCACCAAATGGGAGCATGTGATGCAATTTTCACTCGCCCACACAAGAGTTAATGGGCATTGTCTCAACATCATTGAGTGCATGCGAGTCTGGGCAAAGGACAATTACATGACCAGGCAACCACATGAACTGGCTGACCAGGACCCAGGCTTGGGCTAGAATTCCAACCAGCCTGCAATCAAAGCCCAGAGTCTGTGGTCAGTGCCAAAGCTCAGTAATTTTCTCAAGCTAAAGGTATGACATTATATCGTGATGAGCCTCATTCAGCGTCAAATCTGTGAAGCTATTAAGTGAGTAGTCTGGTGACTGGCCATCAGCATCATCATCATCATCATCCGGTGCAGTCTAGGACAATTGCTTAAATGGTGCAACAAAAAGAGAGACCCTTCAATTGTTGCTGTTGTTACTTTTGTTGGCTAACCCCAAAACTTTTGCCTACTGAACAAAAAAAAACTCTATTGTTTTATTCTAAACGAAAGACAGAGAAGGAAATTGTTGACAGGATGTAGAACGGATGCCATTTAATTTGTGTGTATATTTTAGGGACACAAACTATGACTTTTCTTCTTCAAACAAACTTTACATCCAAGTGTGTGTGTGAACTTACATTTGTTGCACTTTAGTTGGCATGAAAAACCGGAAATTATTTAATTATGCTCAGGATATACGACATAAAAAGTAAACCAAAGAAGAAACAACTAACCAAAAGAAAAGAAGAAAGAAACAACATAGCAAAGTTAATGAAAAACATGAGAGATGGCCTCGATTATGACTTGATATGGGGTCGAACATTTACTTCACCATGTGCGAAGAAAGCATTCCTTTCTTTGGTTTTCTTGTTGCCCAGCAGGCGGGCTTAAAGACATCAACACCTAATGATGGATGCCATCGGCACATCATAGAGTCAGCAGCCACAGGCGACCGCCTAACTCTGTCTTTTTCACACTCTCCATCTGTCTTTCTTTTTCCTTCCAGATGTTGGCAATTATGGCAATTCAAAGTCACGTAGTGTGGCAGCAGATTTTCCAAATGATTTCATAAGCACACCAGCAGACAGAACTTTTTCGTTAAATGTGCCAATGAACGATTTGCAAATGAATTTAGAATTTCCTTTAATTCGGCACTTTAAAAACCACTTGTTGAGAGTGAGAGAGATAGACACAAGCAGAGAGACAGAGAGACAATTACTTAAAAGTCATTAGAAATCGTATACAAATAAATTAAGTATACGCCGGACAGGCCATTTTTCTTATGACCAAGGCTCCCCCCACAGGCTTCCACAGCGACAACAACGACCAAAGACTATCAACAGACTCGGTCAGTTGACCATTAATCACAATATTTTCGGGAATGTGGGTATAAACACATAGTCAAATGGAATGGGCAGGTGAATCCTGTTTACTTTCCCCAGTCCAAATAAGCGCCAATAATAGCCCAAAATGCCCATTTAAATAGCACCAACTGTACAGCTGGAGGGATGCAGGTAAACAGCCTCAGATAGAGCAACAATAAACGATTGGACCCGGCTACCTTATCGGCAACGATATCAGGCCAGCATCCAGTCGGTAAACGTGTCTCTGTCCTTGGCAATGCCAATAAATAAAATGCCAGTAACAAATGCTAGTCCACCGAAGCTCAGATACGCTTCCGTCCCTAAAAGTATCAGTCTGTATAGAAGATTTCAATATCCAATAGTTGTTAAGGATATCTTTATTTGATTCGCATAAAATTCATATACTTATTGTTATTTAGGACTTATCAGGATTATACAAAAGTTGCAGAATATAAGGAAATTTGTAATACATATAGAAATTCCTTAAGACTAAAAATTTCCCTTTGAGCCGCATGATATTTCCTTATTTTTGAAGCAACAAAGTTTGAATAAGAATCTGATTTAAATCTGAATGGGAATAATGATGTGGATGTGAATGTGAATGTGAATTCTGATGCTGATGCCAGAGTCGCTCATCAAATTTTATATTGATATGAAAAACAAAAGGCAGCAAATGCCACAAAATTTTTACAGCTTAACACGCGATTAAATTCTAATATGAATTTTATCATCATCGGGCACAGGTTGGGCAGGTGGCAAGTCAGTTAGTTAAAATCAACTGAATGAAGTATCTCCTTTCACCCTCCCTCCCTATCTCTCTTTCTCTCTCTCTCTCTCTCTCTGGTTCTTTTTACTCCTCGAAAACTTCTGGATGATTCAACAACTCAATGACAAGTTGTCATTAAATGCGTTTATTGTTATTATAAAACGACGAGAGTGACAAAATGAGTAATGTCAGAGAGGGTGCGTTTGATAGAGAGAGAGAGAGAGAACGAGACAGAGAGATGACTAAAAGATTCATTTTGTTTTTATTAAAGCGCTTAGTGGCAAGTGAAAATTTTGTGTCGAGTTGATAAAGATTGATTGATGGCCGGATGGATGGTTGTCGGGAGGGTTTGCTGTTCTGCTGGCATGACAAATTAAGTTGTCATAATATCTCCAAGTAAAAAACAAAAACGAAATGATAAAACATAAAAGTAATTCACCCTTGAGACTTGAAATCAACAACATTTTGCTTGCATACTTTAAGGTTCTTTCCTTTTTCTAGCATTAAAAGTTTAATTACTAAACATACTCATATATATGTATGTATACATATATATTTACACATATACAGACACACATTCACACTCACACATGCATGGGCTGTGCATGTAGTTAAGCTTTTTATTCCATCACATTAAACGTGTGCTTAGCTGATGAGCTAAATTAAATATTGCAACACTCAAATAAAAGCATAAAAGCAGCTAAGTGCATATAATTCCAACAGCAAGTCGTCACTGTTGAGAAATTAAACGACATTGCCACCTGGTTCTACAGTGTTTTTACACTTGAAAAAAAAACGTGGCAAAGAATTTCAGTCTACCTAATCATAAAAGAAACAATAAATAAACAAATACAAATAAGATCTGTCTTTTAATTAAGACAAATTGGTAGTTATACAACTTCAATTTAAAGCATTTTACAAAATTTTAAATTCAAAATAAACAATTTCAATATCTTTAAAAAAAAGAGAGAAATATTCTTTCTAATAGGCTTTCTTTTACCTTTATTTATCCTTCTAATACAAAATTGATGATGACAAATCAATCTCTGCTCTCAAGTGCATAAATTTACTTTCTATTTGTTAATTTATTTTTTACTTAATATACGTTTTTGAACTCATCATGCATAGACAATATCAACAATCAACATTCAAGTCCTGCATAACTAATCATACCCTCACGCATGTCCTGCCCCTTCAATGACCAGAATTCTCCACCATTTCCTTATCTAGTGAATGAGCCACTGATTGCACAGTCCAAGTGTTGGCTGATTAGCGCAACTTTGTTTGCACACATACATACATACAGAGATATTGAAGTAATATACGTACATCTGTATATGTGACCATCATTCTGATATATTCATGCTAATTTCTATGATTTTGAGGCTTAAGAAATATGCAGATATAAGTAAATGTAGCAACTGAAAAGCAATCAAAGTAGAAAAAGAGAAAAAACAATACGAGGACAGTTTGCAATTGTTGCTGCTGTCGAGCCACTTGTCGCTGTCTCACTGTTGCTGTTGCTGTCTCACTGTTGCTGTTGCTGTCGTTGTTGCTGGTGCTGCTGCTGCCGCCCGCATTTGAAATAGTTGCACGAAGAACAACTACAGCAAAAATGGTTTATTGTCTTTAGCCCGTTTCACTCTGTTTTTTTACCATCCTCATGGCAAAGTATTCCATGGCATTGCATTGCATCGCATGGCATGGCGTCGCGTCGCTTTGTGTCGTTCTTGTCTTTCTTGTTGCTTGTCTTCTGGCTGCTGTTGCTGCCTTTGTCTCAGCTGTCAGTGTCTGGATATAGTGGAGAAGAGGCTAAAAAGGAGTAGAGATGGCTTAAAGCGTAACCATTTTAACTGAAACTGAATTTTATGCTAGTCTTGATTTGCAAATCGATTTTTATTGAGTTTGAGTTTGCTGTCTTATCTGTGGAATCGACTTTTAAATACTTTTGCTACTGGACAATGTGCACTTTCATTTTGAGGTTGGCATCACCAAAGCCGCTTTACCTTACTTTGCCATTAAGAAACACTATACAACTAAACACACACACAGGAAGAGAAAGAGTATGGAAATGGACTTAAGCCTGGCAGTTTTCTCACAAAGTTGACCCCGACTAGATGTAAGGGAATGTGTTTATAAATAAATTTATTTAGAATAACTTTTCCATGCTACTGTAAAGTGCATTTAAACCTTTGACTACTCTGCCCTTGCTACCCAATCTAGACAAAAGTTAGAATACCGCAAAACACACACACACAGACACCCATACACACATATGTAGGTATTGGGTAGGACTTTACAAAACTTGCACCTGTTTGCATCAAATTACAAAACTAAGTTCGGGCCTTCGGACCTCTCTCAAAACTTCTCTCCATACGCAACTTGTTTCTATTTCTGAGTAGTTTTATGCATTATTTTTTTTTTTTTTTCTCTGTTTTTTTGGTATTAAGTTACCCTGGACAAACATAAATATTTAACTATTCATACAAAATTGTTGAAATTTGGTTTTAAGTAGCTGTCCAACACCCAAAGGCTCTCATATGAAAACTTTTAACTATTTATACATTTAAAGAATATTTATTTCAAAAATTCTTTGTATTTGACATATGTGTATACAGGCAAATATAGCTGATCAAACAGGATAAATATTTGCCAAAAAGCTACTTTGACTTCCATTTTCTGTTTCTGCATTGCCAAGTTTAATTTACGAAGATTCTTTAGTACCTAGCCACATAGAGCTACCACAGGAAAAACAACAAACTTGGCCACATACCAACAACCACTTGGACATACACTACACACACATGCATATAGCTAGAGTCAAGTGGAAGGCACTCTCTCTGGTCAGCCGCAGGTGATAAACTTTTTTTTTCGAAAATAGGGCAAAGATGAAGACAAAAAAAAAGGAAGGGACTCTAGAGCAACCATTGCCTACTTTGTGGTGTTGCCAAAACATTTGCATTAGATTTGACCATCAAACCGAAAAATTATTTTCGCGCAAATAGTTTGGCCAATCCAACTCTCTTCTCTCTTTACATCCATATTCTATCCAACTAAACCATCCAACCAGTCAACCAACCAACCAACCATCCATCTATCCTTTTGACCGTTTTATGCATTTTGCAAACTTTTGTTGGCTACCGCAAAAATATAAATATTTTAGATTGTGGCTTGTTTTTCAGCGAGTTTTGCTCTTTTGCTGAAATGTTTTTGTGTTTTTTTTTTTTTTGTGTTTTGTTTTTTCAAAATAGTTTACCCTTTGTAACTATTGTTGCATTCACGCAGCTTGGGCAACAAAAAAAAAAGGTAGCCACAAATTATTTAAATTCTTTACCCCATCCCATTCAGCTTTAATTACACAAAGTGCTTTTGCTCTACATAATTAGCATGCTGCAGCTGCAACCGTAGCTAAATCCCTCGCCAACATGAAAGAAACTAGAGTTAGTAGTAAGTAGTAAGTAGCCAAGATAAGCTTTTTACTTTGCGGCCACTCATTAAACAAAGCATTAAAATAATCAAGCGGAATGCCCTTTACGGCAAACTAGCCAGCAGAAGCATAATCCAAATAAAAATGGAAAAGAAAGTGGATTCAAGTGTAGAATAGAGATGAGAGAGAGGGAGAGAGATTTTCTGCAATTGTTGGGGACAAAGAAGAGCTTAAAATCTTGCCTCAATTCATATCCAATCCCATGCCCAATTGTCAGCCATAAGTCAACATTAAGCCACAACAGTTCGTACATCAATCGATTGACCAGTAAGGTGAAATCTGACCATTGAACTTCTTCTTCGATAGTCAACAGAGGAAATAGCTTAACAGGGGTGTGTACTCAAAAGGGGTAAGAGAACTCAAGTTATTATTAATCAAAAAGTCATTTAGTTTCTTCTAAAGATATTCATTTACTTTTACATTTTTTATCTTATAAAATAATAACTATTTATTCCCTGGGCAATTTGGATTCTGAAAAATGATGTCTACTTTTCTATTTTCAAGTTCGTATACAAGAATTGTTTGAACACAGTAACTCCTTTTTTTTCTATATGAGATTTTTCAGTATTAAATAGGACGCTTCTGTATGGTGGAATAATTGTGCAAGCTACGACACAAGTATGCCGCTTGGGGAATTTGTTTGTCCCATTGCAGCTGCACTCATTGCAGCGACCATTGTTATTGTCCTGTGCACAGCAGCAACAGCGGCAGCGGCAGCAGCAACTGCACCAACAGCAATGGGGAAAGCTACAGCTGAGACTGAGGCAGAGACTGTTGCCAAGGACATTGTCGGCCAAATGTTGCAATTACCATGCAGCAGCCAGATGACGGGGCATTATGATTGTGTGCATGTGCATGGGACTGTGTATGTGTGAGTGTGTGTGTGTGTGTGTCTATATTTGCAACGAAAAGTTCAATATGTAAATAGGCTTTTGTATGGGTGCATGTGTGTGTGTATATATGCTGTCAACACATTGACAAACGAAAATGAAACAGTCACCTTGGGAGCCATTGCACTGGCAACTGTGACATCCATTTTGTGGGTCACTGAGGCAAAAGAATTTAAATCTTTAACTTTCACTCATTCCATTCACGGGTTTTACTTTTTATTATCAATATTTGTAAAGAGTTTAATACTTTTTTTCCTTTTTCCTGATGTCTAGCTAGTTAAATGTTGTTTTAGTTTTAATTAAATGATGACACCACGGCAGCCACATAAGTTCCATCGAGTAATAAGATATAATAAAAGAGGCAACCATTTTTGCTCATGCTGAGTTAACTTTATATAGACCACTAACGTTCTATCAAGAGAGCAATACTGATCACAAATCCAATAACTAATTGCCTACAGGTGGTCCCATTTTTTGTTGACCATTTCCTCAATTATTTTTTACTGAATGGCCGACTCCCTGGCGATTATCAATGGAGCAAAATGCTGCCTGCATTTAAGGAAAATGTCATAAAAGGACGGCCACAAATAGGAAAAGAAAAAAAATGGCTTACAGACACACAAAGCCAGGTAGCTAGATGGGACAATCGTAAAAATATCCTGCAGCTACACAGTGGATGCCATGAATAAATGCCTGAGCAGAATAATCTTTAGATACTTAAGACTTTTGATTTGTAATATCAGCTGAATGATTAAAATGGAATACTAAAATTAAAATATTTGTCCTTACTTTGTCCTTACGTGTTAAGCGCTTAAACTCTTTTGCTTAATTTTATAAGTTAATTGCTAAATTTTTCCCACTGTAAGGCAGACATACATTTCTACCCTTTATCTGCTGGAGTACAAAGAAAACAGACACATTAGCGACCATAAGCCATACCATAACGTATGGTCTATGTGTGAATGGCATGGCTTTTAGATGACTATGCTGAAATGGCTCTATAAGTGTTTATGCAACTATGCCTGACTAGAGCAGCGGAGAGATGACAATGAAATGGGGGAGGAGGGCAGGAGTTTCACCTACATTCAACCATGATGCATGCCATACTTCTCTTGCAGTCTGTTGCCAAGAAAACAGTAACACTTTTCTGCATGTTATGCCTGTTGTTACAATTGTTTACACACATACATATAGATGCCATTGTCAATATTTTGCACTTGGATGTGTGTATGTGTGTGTATATGGAACATTTGTTGCAGACTTTTCAGGCCTTTGTTGTAGCTGTTGCTGTTGTTCTTGTCGTTGATAATTTGTGTGGCACTTTAAAGTGAGCACGACCACTAGAATCTGCATTCGAATTAACACAGACACACATTTGCATCTGCATGCAGGAAACGAGTCCTTCACCAAAAACCGAACTGAAATTGTTCTGCTTATCAATTTCGAAAGCTTAAAAGTATGTGAATGTCAATGGGTAGCACTCAATTTGGCGCCATCGAAAATGACAATCACATGACTTCATGTCGCACTCGAAATACACAGAAACACACTCACAAACACAAACACAACATCCGTTTCCGGCGGAATTATGCTCGCTGGCTTCACTCCTGGTTTGGCCATGCCTGGCCTTGTCCTGACTTGCCTTGCCTTGCCTTGCCTTACTCTGCCTGACTGCATTCTGTTGTTTATGCGCATTGACGCTAATGCCAAAAGGAATTTTTAGTGCCCATCGATATATAGATATATATACATATATACATCTATATATATGTATATATGTAGTATGCATGTATATGGCACTGCAATTGTTCGCCTGCCCTTTATGACTATTGTCAGGCGAGCATTTTATTATGATCACGCGTACGTGACTGTAGCCAAAAAGGCGACGAATCTCTGACCTCGTTTCTATTCCATAAAACAAGTTTACAACACAAAACAAAAAAAAAAAAAGGAAAGAAAACGAAAAAAATAAAACTACAAAAGTTAAGCATTGGCTTAAATTCACATTTGAATATATACGCTTTGGCATGTGTGAGTGTTTTGTGATAGTTTCCCTATTTTTGTATGTTTTGGCGGAAGCCAAGAAAAAACTCTCATATTTCTGTTGCACATCCTTCAAATAGACACTTTTATAGCTTATCATATTGTTTATTTTAGTTAAACTTTTTGTTTAGAAACCACACCGCCAACATTTTAAAATATATCAAATTCAAGCACAAAGAAAATTGCAAATATTTTGGGTGATATTTCAGGTAAAATGACAGATATATTTCTTAATAAAACACATGTCGTATTAGTAATATATCTTGCCAGTAATTAAAACATAAAGTTATCTATACATGTTTGGATGTTTTTATCTAAATATCAAATATTTTACTTTTTTAATATATTGAATCCAATTTAGATTAATTGAAATCCAAAACAAAATAATATGTATATATTCACTGGAATGCATTGCATTCTTTGGAAACCGAAAAATATTTTATGAAATTCCCGAAATTGAAAGATTTTTAAGTGAATATGACCTTTAAAATTTACAGTTTTTTTTCTCTTTTCATTTCTCTCCATCAATTTCCCTTTCTCTTTATTGACAGTCTTTTTTATGGCATGTGGAAATTAGAAAATCATTTCGTATAGCTTTAAAGTTTTCTTTTTTTTTTTAGTTGGACATTACATAAATATTTTTTTTGTATAGTTTAAAAAACGTGGTTAACACACACACACACATACAAATACCACGCACTATTACATATGACTTGCATATATAAATTTACTCATGCCAAATTAAACTTCCTGGCCCCGAGTATGTGTTTGGCTTTTAGTGTAAACCAGACTAAAATGAAAAAGTTTCGCACAAACGCTAGAATATTTGTTGTGCATTTCCCATTTGTTTTATTATTATTCTTTTTTTTTTTATGTATAAATTTGTCGTTTATTTCCAGGACAATCTAAAAGTGAAGCAAAAACAAAAAAAAAAAATCACATCAGCCAACATTTTCGCTTCACTAATTCAAGTCAATGTTATACAAATTGATTTTTGATAAGCAACATCAGGAGGAACATCATCATCAGAAAAAAACAACAACTAACATGAAATTCGAATGAACAGGAAAACAAAGAAAACGCAGACAGCCAGCGAAATATAGAAGTATGACAGCAACAAGATAACGTTGCCAAAACTTCACTTGAAGTCCAAAAGACAGAAACGCAAAAAAAAAAACAAACATGTTATGAACAGCCGCCTGGAGAGAAAAGTGTCACAGGGAAGCCAGACAAAGGAAAGAATTATGTGATTTCTCGTAGTGCTGTATGATTTTGGAACGAGCAAACGAAAGTAACTTGTTTCCAATACTACAGGAGCAAAGGTTTCTCATTCTTGGTTTATTTTGTTTCATTTTATCCTACCGTGCGGATTTTATGTTGTTTACTTGCATTTTGTTCAATATTTTTTACTTGATCTGATTTTCGTTTTCTTATTCCATAGTATTATTTTTAAGGTGCTTTTAAAGTTCCTACGTTTTGTTATTTTTCCAGGCAAACGAACCAAAACAAAGGTTTAAATAAATTCGAACAAAATCAAACGAGAAAAATTGGCTAAAAAGAACCAACAAACTTTTTCGCCTAAAAGCGAACTATGTCCACGCAACACTAAATCATAATGGAATTGCTTTAGGTACGTAGGAGGCGACATAAAGTTTGTTTGTTTTGTTTTGTTTTGTCACGTTGATTGATTTTGTGTGGCGCTGTGCTGACAGCTTCGGGTATGACTTATGGTCGAGATGGTTTTTTTTTTTTTGGGCGGACGATTGCTTAATTAAAGGGAACTCTTCCCGAATATCCTTGTGCACGTACATACACGTGGCCCATGGGCGGCACAGTCAGTGGCAAAAAACAAATCAAAACAGTTTTAAAAGAAAAACTTTTTAATGAGTTGTGGCGGGGCCAAAGGCTATGTCATGACTGACGCCTGGTGGCGGTGTTTTTCCAATAATTTAACACGCGTTGCGTATACGCCGCGTTTGCACATGCGACTTTGCTGCTGCACAATCCAATCAAAAGTTTACAATTTACGCTCGAAATGTCGCGCCTGGGACACATACCGCATACCACATTCACCCACCGCAGACATTGATAGGCGTCACCTCTGCCGGGGCGTAAAAATTGTATCACCCGGAATCACTTTAAATATGTGAATAGGTGGGGGGAGGGTATACTTTTTTCCGCTTTTCCTTTTTAAGTCCATAGAGCGTGTCAAAGCCGCTTAGCTGCATAAAAGAAAGTAGGAGATGGGGAGTGACTGGCATACGCTTCAAGTGTTATGCCGCCTAAAAGTATGCCATAAAACATAAAGCTGTTAACATTAACGCGCAAGCCGCAGACGCAGCAACACCAACAGCAACTCAACTTATATTGTACAAAAAAATTAAGTATCCACAAGATGTTTTAGAGCCTTTTTTTTTCTTTGGTTTTCATTCTGATTTGTGCCTACGTTTGCAGGGCGCCTACCATATACATATGTATACTTACATGTATCTTACTTTGCCCTTATAAGTATTTATGATTGATATTAAAGTCGCACTGGGCCACTCCCTTTCATTATAACACAGACACAGGCACACACAAACGAGGTTTCAATGCTCAATTACATTTTGCCTTCAAATGTAAATCATTCATGCAGTTTCCCCTTATGCAAATGTTTGGCGAGGCAATGCGGCAAGTAATGTATGTATTATATGTATGTACTTGTGTATATATTTATGTATGTGTGCGCATGGACACAGGTAACCTTTGACCTCAGAACAGTTGGCTCTTTGACTGTAGTTATATCAAATATTAATCTTGAATTACTTACCATATATGTATATACATTTGGCAGATAAATCGAAGTCAATTCGCCGTATCAAATACAGAATTCAGTTTCTTATTCATTATCTATTATAAATGGACAAAGTATCAATAATTTAAGGGGTTAAAGTTCAAATGTCAATTTAAAATACTTGTTAGCAAAAGCACAAATACATCTTAGATTAGTCCTTAAGGATATTTTATAATTTATATGAAATCATTAAAATGCCTTTAGTAAATCTATTATTCTAAACTATCATCTTATATTTTAGGTATTATTTTTTTTTAAAATCAAATAAATGATAAATTTGTTACATTTATTCTTAAGTTTGATATTCATTGCTTGCTCACGTATCTATTGCACATGACAGCTCCAATGACAACAAAAACATTCGATAAAGTGAAGAAAAACTACTGCGTGTCTACTGTAGCTACATATGTGTGTATATCTATTATTTGCTATTCCTGTTGACTGCCTGCTACTACTACTACTACTACTCGTAAGCAACAGCAACTCTATTAGGATCCATCAATGTCAGCCAATTTATGCGCATATTAAAAATGCGGTCTGCCATTGACAAACACGCGCAACGAGTCATCTTCAAGAGGGAATGAGAAACGCACATGGCACACAATAGGGAACATATGACGTCGAAGCGCAAAATTGAGGAACAAGTCGAAAACGTGACAAAAGCAACGTCAAAAAGAGTTGAATATTTGCAATAGTCATGTGAGGGTCTAAGGGAAACAGAGGGAGAGGGGAAAGACGAAACGAAATGTAACTTTAATGCGATTCAACTTAGGTAAAGGAAGACTCTGAAACGTAGTTACTTGGCAAGCAGGTGCCAAAGAGAAGCTGATGCGATTAGAGTTTGTGTTTGGGTTACAATTGCACCTGCCGATAAGAAGTGTGTGTGTGTGTGTGGGTGAAGGTGGTGAGAGTATAAGATATAGATGGCTCATGCACGCACTCTCACACCCATTTTGGATGCCAATTATGACAAATGCAGCAAATTGAGTTTAAATGCATATCCTTATCAACGTGCAGGACATTCGTATGCATCCCCATTTGAGGCAACCCCAGCTTTTAGTTAAATGGTGAGCAGGTGCAAAATTGTATGTATGCATGACACAATTTCTATCATCTGGAGCAGGTGGGCAACCACAGATACATAGATAGACCGGACTGGGGAAGAAACTCATTGTGTTTGTTCAATCAATATTCTTAATTTTCAATGACATTTAAAACTGAATGCAAATGCAAGAATATATTCATTTATAAACTTTATTTAAGCTTAAATTTCAGTTGAAAACATTTTTCATTCTCTGAATAAAAGTTATCAAATTCTAATTAACGAATTAGTATTTTCTTGTGGCTCCATTTTTAACTATCAAGTCACAAAGTTAATTATAGTCATAACATAAAATATTAAATGTGATTTCACAATTACACTTACATTTCAATCTTTTTTGATTTGTTTAAATCACCTTGAAATGGATTTATAGAGATAGGCCAAACGTTATTTTAAAATTATAATTGGTTCTTAACGGTTTACATTATTACAACATTTAATGGTTCGTTTACATGATTTGCTTACATAATTGGTTTATGTAATTCATTAAAAGCAATGATACTCGATTATGGCTACTGCTAAAGAGAAGGGAAAACAGACAAATAGTTATTACACTCAAAGGCAATAACTGGCAATAAGAATCTGGCAAAGATTTGGCCTTAATTACTGCCAAATGCTAAATATGTTTGTTTTGGCAAAATAAATCGAAGCAAGGAAAATTAGTGTAGTGAATTGGAGTCAAATGGAGCATTTATGTATATTTCTGTTGTTGTTTAGTTCTTTGCTGCTTTGCCTGCTATGTGTGTCTCGGTCAAACATTAATTATATGCACAATCTCATACGAGATAGAAATTATAAATTTATTGATCAATTTAGAGAAAAGCTTCCCCTGACACAATGTCATTGAGGGAGAAAAAAAAAAGTATCCTGCTAATATTATTTCGTATTAGCAGCAAGCCACTTGACCAATCGAAATAATCATGACAAATGCTCGCCATGACCCACTTAACGAGAAAATTGGCCAAAAGATGCCAGGACCAAAACCATGAGGCAAATGATTGTTTAAATATTCAACAACAACAATAAGTATGAATGAAATATAACAGCAGCAGCAACAACAACAATACTGAGAAAGAGAAGATGAGTTAAATTTGCATAAATTATACCTTGTGTGTATGTGTGAGGCACTTTCCGTTTAAGTGTGTGTATGTGTACGCATTATGTACACATGTATTTATTATTATTACTATAACGCCAATGACTTTTGTCATCACATGCAATAAATATATATATATATATAAAGTATATATATATATTGAGTACATATACATAAGGCCGCATCTTATGGCATCCAGGCCAACAGCAAAAGCAGCAACAGAACATTTGCAATTTCAATGCAATTTATAGAAAATAATGTTCAATCCATTCTCACACAGATACTTATACACACACACACACAGCAATTTGGTGATGCCGAGCAGAAACGGGAGAAATGAAAATAGATAAAACGCACACACACACACACATACACAGAGGATTTGGGGAACATTTTGTTGTAGTCTGTCATTAGGCGCTGCTTGCAATAATTGCAAATTTATTGAAATTAATAATTATAATTATTCAGCTTGATTATTACCTTACTTCTCTTATTCCCGCATTTGCTTTTTGCCTGCTCTCCTTCTCAGTGCACTCTGTTTGCCTGCCTCTGTTTATTGGCGCCAATATCAACCATATCCGGCTCGACCTCAACTTTAACTCTTGCAAGCCCTTTCTCTCACACTTATTGATGCATAAAGCATTACCACATGCACAGCAACTCCATATACACACATGTACATACATACATACATACATACAGATATGTATACAGATACACAGCATGACTTCAATTGCAAATTGGCTGGATTTTCAACATGAACAGACCTTTTGTAAATATTTTATTGACATTTTCAACATAAGATAAAATATATACTTTTGTGGTTTTAAAGTTAATGAATTGCATTTTGATACAAGTGTGTCGATAAAATCGATAATCTTTAAAATGTTCACCACAATTTAAAAGGCAAATGTTAGAATATTTGGCAACTTAAATGATTGCCATCAATAATGTATTTATTATATGAACAAATTTTACGAAGAATCAACTTAATAAATAAATAAAAGTGTTGTTCTGAAAATGAGAAAAAAGAAGCAAACAAAGACAAATCATTAAAGGATGAAACTTTTATGCCAAAGATTCAGTAATTAAATTTAACAAAAATCTCCCAGTGACTTTTATATATAATTTTTAAACTCTTTATAGTCTTTAATGAAATCCATTTACCTTTAATAACCCATTTCAATTTCCTACATTGTTATAATCATATTCTCATTGCATATTTGTAATTTATTTACTACATTTTCAGTTACTGAGAAGCTTGGAATTGGGTTTGTATAAGTGCCGCACGCGCCAAGTTGCACAAATCAGCGACAAGCCAAACATATGGCAGATATTAACAAAAATTAGTGAAATACTAGAAAAATGCATTTAAAATTGCCTGAAAACAAAACTTGGCTCCCACCATCACTGAGTGTTCGTTTACTGTTACCTATTTGCTCTTTTTCGATTCATTTTTCCCTTCATTTTTTATTTTTGGGATTGTGTGTCTCGCCTTTTTTCCACGTAAAAGACCAATAAACTGCGAACGTAAAACTTTTGCCATGTTAGGGAGGGGTTGGTAGAGAAAAAAGGCAATGCGAGTGAGTTGAATGATGGCAAAAGGAGGAAATGAAAGGGGGGCATGGGGTAATGGGGTTTTCAGGTCTGCACGTGTGAAAATTGTTAAATCAAACTAAATGCAGGAACATAAGCATACTGTATGTGTGTGTGTGTGTGTACATGTATGTGTGTGCGTGTGTGGTTGCGTCTGTTGACTGCGGCAAACTAAATGTTGGTTAAAGTTCCAGGCACGCAATCAATTGTAATTATGCAGGACCCCGTCCACTCGCCCAATGATATGCAACACATTTTTTAATATTCTCTTTTCTCTTTTTGATGTATTAAAGTTGATATTCTCATATAGCTCAAGTTTAATTAAGTTAAATAAGTAGCATACATAGTACTGTGGCTTAGACAAGTCAAAATATTTTGGCAAGCAGCCAGTTCAACCCCGACCAACAACCAAAGGACAATGACTGACTTGGAAACGTAAAAAGAAACTTGGTTAGGGGCGGTGCGAAATGGGGTAATACTTGTGTAAACACAACGCGGCCTTATCATGGCACATTTCACTGTTGGTGTAACAATTATGCCAAAGCCAACAACATTTGGCAAACATTCAAAAATGCCAACAGCCAAAACACACAAAAATGTTTTTTGATAATATGCAACAACTAACTAAGGAAAGCAAACATATGTATATATGTATGTATGTATGTATGTGTGAGAAAGAGAAAGAGAGTTGATTCGGTTTTATTCCTTCTTTTAGAACAGAGTTTCGTAAAAAGGGTATGTGATTATATGTAAATGTCAACGAAATGCATGAAACATATTGAGAATATATAGTAGGAATTTGCTATATAGAGAGAAAAGCGTATTATTATGTAACGAAAGAGGACCGCTTGAAAGTTGGAACTATAATTATGAATGTAAATCAAGCATTGGAATGAAATCGTTTGACTAAGTTCAATTTTCTATTATTTAATCGAATTGAAATCTGTTACAGGGTATTACAAAGTTCGGTAAGCTGACTGAGCAACTGTTTTTTTTTTTTATTTTCTTTCTTTTTATGGCGAAAGGGTCTAAAAAATTGGCACAAAACACGAAAACACAGATATTCAGCAATCCTTTCCCCACTGCTAAAGGTTCAACATATGCATATATAGTACATAGAATAATTTTTTATATATATGTATATATTGTTGAATTAGCTAAAACCACAAAAGTATACTAACTTAAAGCGAATGCTAAATCACTGGCATAACATTTTACAACAGAGAACAATTTATTAAATTAATTTTTGGTTTAATATTACAAAATGTCATTGCACATATATGTATAAGTAGGTGGAATGCGATGAAAAATGTTATTGCGTTCAAGTGATAAATTTAAAATGCTAATTGCATTTGAAATATAAATCTCTTGTATAATAACAATATTAAATAACAAAAAATAAATATAAATGCACTTCATTAACAAAATTTTGTGCTATATTTAATGTAAATGTCATTTGGGTTAACTTTGTCATATGCAAACAACCAGAACAATCCACAAAATGCGGACAAATGGGCAGCTGTCTCTCTCTCTCTTTCTCTCTCTTGTTTTTTTTTTTTGGAGTTTGGGCAATGGCAAAAAGTTACAAAATCGATAAATCCATTAAAATAAACTGATTTGTAATGAAGATTCCATTTTAATGATGCTCAATTATAAAATGTAATTGGACAACCATCTCCATTTACATGGCATTTATGTAACTATAACTTAAATTAAAGTCACTGTAATATGCTTAAGATGAGTTTTTTAAGCTTTAAATATAGTTAACCAGATTTTGATTTAAAGTACACTCATCGAACACCTGGTAACTACATCAACTCTTTCTTAAAGCAAAATGAGGTCAGGTCATTTGAGTATCTCTTTGATTCATTTGATGCGTACATTATCAACATTTTTATTGCTTGCACTGTATTTAATTGCACAAAGTCAAGCATTCGAAATGGAATTGAGCAAAACGAATAGGAAACAAAGAAAATGACAATTCAGGCAACATAGCACATTCTATCCCCCAAGAAATGGGTACGCAAGTTCAACTGAAAAAGACACAAACAAAAGGCAAAACAAAAAAAAACTAAAAGCAGGGTGTCAGTCACATATGAGACAGGCTTTGGCTTTATGTTCCACAAAAAAAAAAAAAAGGCAAAAGGAGTAAAACCAAAATGGAAGACGCACACTTGTTTTTGTTTCATACATGCAAGTATATACATATGTACATATGTATGTATGTATGTATCTGCAAGATACAACAACTTCCTTTCTATCCCACTCTCTCTGTGCGTCATGTCAAATTTAATGTTGTCACAGGACAAAATGCACAAACATATTACAACGAGTTGTTTTTCCTCTTGTTTTTCCAAAAAACTGAGAATGCATGAAAAGAAATGGAAATTGCTAGTGTAAGCTGACCCAACAAACAACCAACAGAGCGCTCCACAAAACAATAACAAAACCAAAAAAAAGAAAAAAAAAAAAAAAAAAAGGATTGTACACACATATGTGGATAGTTGTATCTTAAGTATCTAGAGATGGCATTGTGATTTGGCAAACCTAAACACGTAAAATTTTGGAGTATTATAACCAAAAAATCTGTTAAGAGCAAGGCGAGATATGTGACTAAAACCTGAAGTTTGTAGTTAACCATTCCCTGTCCAATTTCTGTCTATAATTCTTCAAAGTTAATTGTAGAAGTCATCGATTTCGATTTAGTTAATGCCAATCATATACGCCCTAATTTGCCTACAACTGTTATAGTTCACAGAGCACTAATTGAGAGATTTCCTCAACTGTCAATCAAATGGGCGGTTAAACTGAAAATTAACAACTCTTGTTTTACTATAAAAGACCAGCTTAGTAAGAAGCTTGACTAACAAACACTTAAAATGTTTAAGAAGTCACAAGTTCCAGCAGTTATACCTATTAAAGAATTTTTAAATTACGCTAATGTATTTTATCTATCTATTGGCATGTTGGCCTACAACAATGATCGCATGGAAAAATGGAAACAATACCTTTTGAAAAGCAATTTTATATTCCAAATGGTGAATCTAAATGCAGTGTTGGTCACGGAATTGATTTATGTGTTCCTGGCAATCACTAGTGGCACCAACTTTTTGGAGGCCACCATGAATCTGTCTTTTATTGGCTTTGTGGTGGTGGGTGATTTAAAAATTTGGCATATTTGGCGTAAGCGGGAACAAATTACCAGTGTAGTTAAACAATTGGAGCAACTGCATCCACATTCACTGAAGCATCAGGAATTTTATGCCGTTGATAAACATTTGCGTGGTTACGGTCGCATTAGCATTTTCTACTTTGGCATGCATTTAATACTTATTTGGACATACAACCTATACTGGGCTTTATATTATATAATCTGTGACTTTTGGCTAGGAGTTCGTCAATTTAAGCGCATGTTACCCTATTATTGTTGGGTACCATGGGATTGGAGCACCAACTTTAGCTACTATCTCATGTACGTCTCACAGAATATTGCCGGACAGGCTTGTCTATCTGGTCAACTTGGCGCCGATATGCTAATGTGTGCCCTTGTCATACTTCTGGTCATGCACTTTACCTGCCTTGCCCGCCGCATTGAGGAGCATGTAGCTGGTATACAAACGTCGAAAAGTGATCTAGCTTTCCTGCAAACGGCTGTTGCCTATCATCAACGCATTCTTCAACTCTCCCTGGACATGAATGATATATTTGGCGTCTCACTGCTATGCAACTTTGTGTCCTCTTCTTTTATCATTTGCTTCGTTGGGTTTCAGATGACCATTGGTGGCCAAATTGATAGCCTTGTTATGCTAGTACTCTTTCTCTTTTGTGCCATGGTACAGGTTTTTATGATAGCCAGCTATGCTCAACGTCTATTGGATTCGGTAAGTTATTAGGTGATAAGGAATAGCAAATAGAGAGAATAGTGAGAATTGTATTTGTAGAGCGAAGGCATTGGTATTGCTGTCTACAATCATGATTGGTTCTTGGCTGATATGCGCTATCGCAAAATGCTTGTACTGATCGTTAAACGGGCACAACTACCCAGTCGTCTAAAGGCCACAATATTTCTTAATGTCTCCCTGGTCACGGTGACAGATGTAAGTAATAATTTCTAGGTAACAAAAGCTACCCTTCTGTTTTAACTTTTATAAGCTGTTTAAGCTCTATTAATCTATTAATTTCTTATTCACTTACAGCTTTTACAATTATCCTACAAATTTTTCGCCCTTCTGCGCACCATGTACGTGAAATAAGTGTAAAAGGTTCACCACCAGAAGACAGTTCCATTTGAGTTCCCAGTTTCCCTTAGTATATTGTGGCAGTGAAATGAGGAAATTACCCAATCATGGCTGGGCAATAATTTACGCCATTTTCCTGTAACCGCAATGCCAAAATCGCTTCTTCTTACTAATTAAATTAACCAAGCACACGTATTGGAACTGAAACCAGAAAGAATAACTTAGAAAGTAGCGATGTAGTACAATGTGAATGAGTGGCAAGAATTCCACCGAAAAAAAAAAAAAGGGAAACAAAATCAAAAAAGTAATGAGCAATGAGAGTAGAAAGAATGGTGGTCAGCTAACCACAAAAGCAAATGATTAATTATCGCCATTTTGTTTGCAATGAGAGAGAGAGAGAGAGAGAGAGAGAAAGCAGTGAAATGCAAGACAAAGCTTTGACTCTCTGGCACCTTGGTCTGAAATTAGCAGGAAGGTTTCTGCAACTTCTACTCCCCATCCGGTCATCCGCTCTGCCACTCTGCCGCTCTACCGCTCATCCGGTCGTCCGTTCAGTGCACAATTTCATTCCTCTCATTACGTTTGCTTCTTGTTACCATTTTAATTAAAGATGTATTTACTTCAAACCAATCACACGATGACCATTTAGGCACAAGCTTATGCAGGCACTTGAAATTAATTGCGAAATATCTTTTGCTCGTTGGGCAAATTGCATTTTTATGAATGTAAAATTAAAAAGTTGACACTCAAGGCCAGAGGGGTGGATGCAGGGGTCGGGGCAATGAGAAGCTAATTACATTTCTACGGCTGTCAGATAAATGGCAAAATTGAAGAATTTTTTCAATTAAAATTACTTGTAGAATAAGAGTATTGGGGTGTTGGGGGAGAGAAACAGGACCAACAGCAAGCAAATGGCCATCAAGTGGAAGGCGCGTCTAATCTAATTAGAAATTACGCGCGTCACGAACTTGACTTGGCCCATGACCGATATACCCAATGGAATTGTACATCCTGCCACCCCATGCAAAGCCCAACCCTATCCCTATTCATCCAAAATAGTTTCGACTAATTTCATTTGCGTTTGCAGTTTTCATTTGCAAAACTTTTGTGGGCGAAAGAAAAAGAAAAACTTTTGTGCCCTGTCAGTCCCGGCTTTTGTTGGTCTCCGTTTTTTTTTTTTTTTTTTTTTTTTGGAGTGGGGCCACAACCGCAGGCATTTTCATTGAGTGCCAGACCGCCATTAATCAAAGTAAATTGCAGCGACAAAAGGTAAAGTATGGTAAGGTAACGTGAGGTAAGGTAAGGAATGGTAAGCCTTCAGCGGCTAATTGGCATGCAAGTGCTAGTACTTTAATGTTGCCCCAGTGCAACTGAAGCAATCAAAAAGAAGAAGATCCCTGCCCAGAGCCAGACGACAATGCCAAAAAAAAAAAAAAAAAGTTTCGCGAAATCGTGCGTGGCGTGTCCCATGGATTTATATTTATTTACACAGAAGGCAAATAAATTAATTCGGGCATCAACTTTGGCCATACTTCTCCCTCATTTTTATTTCATTTTATTTTATGCCCTTTCTTTGCTTCTTTTTTTTTGTATATATTCTTCCTTTGAACGAAATATTGGCTTTTAAAAATGTCAATATCTTTCGAACAGCGTGCCCTGATTTGGCAAGAAAATTGCAATCACAAAACCGAACTTTTTTTTTTCCTGCGTTGCACTCGTTGAGAAATTGTATTTCGTTTCATCAAATGAAGAAAAATCGTACATTTTTATAGAGGCAACAAGGAGAGATGTGAGTAGACCAAAAGGGAATGTTGCCAAAGAGAGGAGAGAGTCCAACCATTGTCCAGAGTTTGGCGCCAGAGATGTTGGTCGAGTAGTAATGTTTCCCAATTCTCCTTCTTTTTTTTATTTTTTGTTTGTTAACTATACAGCAGGAGCGCAATAAAGGAAAACCAAAGAACGTTTCAAATAAACTATGTATATTTACATAAAATAAATTTTTAAAAATTGTTTTGTTTTGTATAATCATTGAACCATTTAAATGATTTTTAAAAAATGTATCTAAAATATTTAGAGACAATGCGGACCTGTTTTAAAGGGAGGTGGTTGAGGATATATGTCACTTTGTCTTTTATTGAATTTGACACATTTCTTCTCTTCGTATGTGTATATGTACATATAAGTGTGTGTGTTTGAGTTAGCGGCGAATGGATTAGCACCATAGCCATTTTGGCGTTTCTTTTTTTCTCATGTGCCCTAAGTTCGCCTGAAAGTAGACTACTATTGCTAGTCGAATGCCACTGCATTTTCGTTTCTCAGCATAGATAAGTTTGTGTGTGTGTGTGGGTGTGCATGTGCATATGGGTATATATGTGTATTTGTAAATTTTCACTCACTTCATTTAAGTAAACACATTTACTGCATTTCATATTTCCAGTCACGTTCTAAGCATAAATAACATACACTTACAACACATACATATAAGTATATATATTTTTGTGTATGTATGTATGTATGTATGCGACTAAACGTATATGTATGCATAATAATATGTAGTTCATGTACTTGAAGATGGGCAAAAGAAATCCCCGTCATCATCTAATATGAAAGTTATGTACTTGTTGTTAGTGAAGACTCTGTTGACAATACATTTTAAGCCCATTCTGGATCAATTTTCCCAGCCGCAGGCAACAATTTTGCCCCCACCAAAAACCGAAATCCAAAAAAAAAGGAAAATACATTGAATAAGAGAGAGAGAGAGAAAAAAAGTCCAAAATAATTGAACCAGCATGTTGCTCCCGGATTAAATTTACCAGCAATTGTTGTTGGCGCCGCAGGCACTCCCAACCTAACCCATTTTATTGTTGCTATTTATTATGTTGGCCAAACAAAAAAAAAAAAGAAAAAAAAAGAATCCTCCACAAAATGTATAATTAACGATCCTTGGTCGTACTTTCAATAACTAAACAATTTGCAACATATCCGCAGGCCATTTTCCAATACTGGATAGACTGGGTAAAGAACGAGGCAAAATTGGCGGAGGCATAACAAAAACCGCCATCGGATGCGTTCGACTCGGCCAGGCAGGCAGGCTGTGCACACCGCAGGAATTTAAATTAAATCAAAATTGCATCAAACTTATGCAACGAAACCAAAAATATTCTTACTCCCCGCTGAATAAATTCAAATATATATTTATGCTCTTCTTTATAGGATAGGTTATTGATAAAATAACAAAAATTACTTTATAAAATTGAAAACTAGTAGCCAAAAAAAAAATGTAAGTAATATTAGTTGTAGTTGTTAAAGTAAATGATGGAAAAATACATTAAATACACATTTATAATTATTTACGTGATATTAGGTAATATCTAATATAAGACGAAAATAAAAAATAGTATTCTATGTAACAATACGATGTAATTTGCTTATATTATAGAAATATAGTTATAAAGCAATTAAAGTTCATGACGCATACCCTACAAAAGTTAATGCTCCATATCGGTAATAGTAGTTTTGTTTTTATTTTAGTCAATGTGACACAAAATAACAACGATTCTAAGCAAAGAAAGTATTAAAAGCAAAAAGCTTTCATTATATATATAATTGCCGGTTCCATATAAGGGCATAAACAAATAATGGGAATCAAAACAAAAAACCAAAATTCATTTCACAACCATATTAGGTTCAAACAGATAAAGACAGAGAGAGAGAGAGAGAGAGAGTAAGACCTAAAAGTTAAAGCAAAAAGCTATTAATTAAAAGAAGAAAAAACCGAATTATTAATACACTCGGTTATTAAAAATATGCTTAAACTACCTAAATTCCCTTTATAATTATGCAAAATACTGTACTACCTTACAGCTTTGTTAAATTGTAATATTATTTTAAATGAGAAACTTGTTTCTAAAGATTCTTGTAGATCTCATTGTACAAATAAATATACCTTTAATAAAAAGAGTAGCAAAAGCTTAGCAGTTTTGTAGATAAAGCAGCAATAACTGAGATAATGTACTACAAAGCACTGATTCTGGTTACCATTTACAATGAAATACGCCGCTCATCAAGTAAAAGCTCCCAACTTATATGATATAAATAGCAACAAATGTTTTTCAAAATTTTAGTTCAAACTATTAAACGTTACAGATTGAGCAAAAATAACGAAAGTAAAAAACTAACAGAATAGAAAATAATGGCCCAAACAACTGACAATCAAATACCTAATTGGATCAAAGCAGATCTGTTTGAAGATATCCTTAAAAAACAAGTGAAGGGTTATACAAAAGTGAAGAGTTTCAAGACTAAAGCAGCCTTGGCACCCGGTGAAAATTATGGCTCATTAATTTTACGTGTAGAAATCGAAGTCTTGTTGGAAGGTAAGTGAAATAAAGTGAACCCAATACGCGTTGAGTTTTTTATTAACCCCTTTACTTTGCAGATGGTGAAGCCAAAACTGTCCAGTTCATGCTTAAGCTCCCCCGCCAAACTGAGGTTCTTACAAAAATCAATGAATCAAATAATTTGTTTGATAAAGAACGCTATGTATATAACAATATTATACCTGAATTGGAAGAGTTGTACGAAAACGTCGGCTTAAATGTGAAGTTCGGTGCCCAATGCTATGAGCTAAAAGAGGCCAAGAGTGACTACCTTTTATTGGAGGATCTTCAACCTAAAGGCTTTAAGAATACAAATCGTTTAGAAGGATTAAATCAAGTGCATACCGAAAAAAGTCTTCACAAATTGGCTCAATGGCACGCTGCCTCAGCTGTGCGTGTCCTTACCAAGGGTCCTTATGACTCTAATATGACATCTGGCTATATAATTGAGAAGAATCGTGAAATGATGACTACCATGGGTAAGAGTTTTTTTGAGAACTTTGTTAAATGCTGTGCCACATATGATGGCAATGAAGCCTTCATAGAGGAAGTTGTAAGTGTATTTCTTTATAGACATCAATCATTATCTAATGCTTATTGGTCCTTATAGACAGCGCTACGGGACCAAATGGTTGATCAAATGTTCCACATGTCTAAAATGGATACGGATGAGTTTAATGTCTTGAATCATGGCGATTTTTGGTCGAACAATATTATGTTCAACTACGACGCTTTTGATAATATAAAGGAAGTTAATATTGTTGACTATCAAATGCCCACATATGGCACTGTGGCTCAAGATTTGTACTGTTTCCTGCTGTCATCTACGAAATTGGAAGACAAAGTTGCAAAATTTGATCACTATATAAAGTGCTATCATGATAATTTGGTAGAACATTTAAAATTATTGAAGTACTCTGGAAAAATACCCACCTTGAGAGATATTCACTCCACACTGATTAAGCGTGGCATGTGGGGTAAGCATAACAAGAAACGGTTAACAGACAACTTGAATATTTTAATTTGGTTTGATCTTCTAGGTTATAATGCGGCCAGGGGAGTTATGAGCGTTGTTCTGTTGGATCCCTCAAAATCGGCTAACATTGAGACATTCTTTAGTGAATCGGAAGAAGGCAATAATATTCAAATTTTATCTTATTCCAATGCGCGCTATCGCAAACATATTGAAAAAGTCTTACCCTGGCTACATAATCGTGGTGCCCTCGAACCTACGAAATGAACTGTATAAATTAATTATAAATTTTAAATTACAAATTTCAAATCGAAAGTACTAAATGTTTACAATGTTTGGTTAATATATATATATATTTGATTTCCTTGCATATGTATTTAGACAGGATCATTTTAAAACTGATTTAAAGAAAGACCATTTATTAGAAAGCAATATTTTGCTTTTCTTAAAACTTAAGTAAATAAATGCATATTGACGTTAAGAATTTATTGGCATTGGCTTGTTTAAAGCTCTCATAGTCAGTCTTGAATAAATTTGAAAATTTCTTAACCAACACCAGGACGTTTTTCCCCGAAGCTCCTGCAAGGCGGTAAGTTTACAAATCCAAACAATAAACATGAAACAATTGTGTGTAGTTGCAGCAGTAGCAGCAGGCAGAAGGCAGCGGCAGGATAACAATGTGAGTTCGTAGTTGCCAAGCAAATTTTCCATATTGTTGAAATGCAATTGCAAAACGATGCTTACAGGCTTCCCATGCAAGCACACACACACACATACACACATACAAACTGAAAGCAAAAGGAAAACATAAATAAACGTAACCATCAATAGTTCAATTCTCTCTCTTCTGGCACCACTGTGGGTGAATGAAGTGATGGTGGGGGTTTGTAATTGGGTGGGGCCACAAATCTATTGCACATTTATTCTGCAATTTATGCAGGGAGGAATCTTTCATATGGAGATACCATACACCCAACATACAAACATACATAGACATACACATATACACATATATACATATACATACATGGCCAGACAATGGCCCGACAGGATGCTGCTGAATCGAAGTATCAACAATTGAATTGATAGTCGACGATTGCTGCTGAAATAAAATGTAAACAGGAGTAAACAAGCAAATAAATAATAATACTCATAGGCCACATGTAAATAAACAGCAAGGATCCAACAAGCAAACTGTAAAAATCAACAGCCAGTTGGCCAGGATATTAAATGGAAATTCCTTTTCGAAAACTCAATCAGAAATACAGGGGAATCCCCCTAATGGCATGTGACTAATTGTTAAAACCTCTTTGACTTTTCAATTGTTCGACGATTAAATGGCCATAATTGAAAATCAGTCCACAATTGAAACAAAAACGAAATCCTGCTCCTGCAAAAGTTAATAAGCTGCTTCTTTCAAGAGTGAATGAATTCAAAATAATCTAGAATCTCTAACCCTTTACCCAGGGTATCATTACCTTAGCTTCAAGTTATAACTAGCTCTTTCCTTTGAATCCTTCTATAAAAAATTGTATCTACGCTGCTGGGCATCATGTCAATTTCATCAGTAGTTTTATAGCTCTCTAGTCTTTCCCTTGTTCATGGTTAGCAGGCAATCCATATGCTCACATTTTATTATCCTTGCAGCTATATCCTTCACATAATTCGTTTGCTCTATTTGTATTTTCTCGTTTACTGTCTGCGGAACTTCTGCTACTTGGAATGTTTATGACCAGTTTTCTAGCTTTCTAAAAACAAATCTGAGCCGCAAGTTTTCTTCCTCCTTGAGAAAATAAATTTTTTGCATCTGAGAATGAATAAGAACAAAAAAAACCTGATACTAAAGGTATTTCACATTGGTGTAGTTAAAGCACTGAATCGATAAGTAAAATAGTGCGAGCATAGATAATGTACATACATACATCTATGTATATATATATATAGATACCAACAACTGGCAACTGTAGAAAAATGAGAAGGAAAAAATCAAATTGTCAAAGAAATGTGATTAGTTTTCACTTGGTCCATCATCCTGCTTGCCAATCTCCCAACAGAACATTGAGTGGACATGCATATGAGATAGAAGAAAAACGCCTGTGATTTGGATTGTGTATTGTCTGCGACTGGATGGATGGCTGTGGGTGTGTGGCTGAGTCCCTATTGTCGATGCGCTTGCAAGCAAATAACAAGATTTTCACGCTTGATTTTCACATCAAAAGCGCTTGACAGAAAAAAAAAATAGAATGTGTACAAATGGAAAGAAGCAGCAAACGTTCAGATATCTGGGCAATTGTTTTTATATTGAAGTTTACAGAGTAAATCAAATGATGGAAAAATGAAGTGACTGGCGAAATGGATAAAAGTTATGCAGTCTTTCAGTTCAAAAAGTTGATGAAAATACAAAAATTTAATTCTAAATATGTTCATGTTTCAACTGTCGTTGCTCGGCCAGATGTTGCTCCAGGGACAACAACATAGCATCTAGAAAATCGGTCAAACTTATCTTTTCATTGGGTTCAAATAGATCGTCGCTAGTATACCGAGCATGAGCCAACAGTGGCAACTTCCGTAAAGTACGTCCACTTAATCCAACGCTTCGTTCGGCCAGACAGGTTAGCAATCCTTCCTCGGCGTCCTCTGCCTCTAGAGCTTCGCGCTTCAATATGCCGACATTCATGAGTTCAGTGAGCATGGTTTTGTAAATGGAACGAATGGCACACGCAGCTGGGTAACCAATATATTGTCGTACATCCGCTCGGTCTAGAAAAGCCAAATCAATGCTTTGAGCCAAATTTGATGTAGCCAATATTAAAACATTTGGACATGTCTTCATGTCATCTAATTGGGTTAGAACAGCATTAACCACACGCATAGCATCACGCGGCTCATTGCTACTCATAGCACTGCGTGCATAGGCCAGAGATTCCACTTCATCAATAAGGACACAGACCAGATTGTTAGGATCCGCTACTAACTCTCCAATCTTGGCAAATAGACGCGCCACCAGCTTACCGCTCTCCGAGAACCATTTGGAAAACAAACTGTGGCTATTGATCTCCACCAAATGCGTATAGGCAAAGGCGTACTGAGCCCGTATAGACAATTTCTGAGCCAGTGCTTTGCACAAACTTGTTTTGCCGGTACCAGGAGGTCCATGCAACAAAATCAGTCTGTTGCAGGCTATAACATTCATGTCCACATTATGTTGCGAGAAACTCAAAGCAGACAAAGCGTATTTAAGAAGCTGTAAGGAACACAATATGTATAACAAGGTTTTTCCGAGCCTTTAAAGTATTTACCTTCTCCTTGAGCCCGTCTTCATAGACTAAATTCTCCCATAGGCCAACAAGCTGGATTGCTGGCAACAACACATGATTGGCGGCCACAACACTGTCTAGACCATCGCCGCCGTCTCCATCGGATCCGTAGTCAAACAAACCCAGTCCACTTCTTGGCTCTACACGGTGTGGCATATAATAATGATAGCAATATCTCGGCGACTGTGCTCCTTTCAATTCCACATTGACGCCACTCTCACACTCCACAAGAACACTCTCAACCAGTTGCTGCATGGGAGAATTCACTTCCAATCCTAGGTCTGGCACAAACGATACATTTTGTGGCAGCGTTCTGGCTGACTGGATATATCTCCTTACAATAGGATCAATCGAAGAACTAAGTGCCTGCAAGCGTCTGGTCGAAATTCAAATGCGCATTGCCGTGTTAATAGTCGTTCATTAATGTTCCGATGTCATTCTACTTACTGATCACCTCGCTGCAGTCGTACCTCCACATGAATTGTACTTTTGCTGCTTAATAAACTCATTGCGTGTGCTTTGAAAACTCGCGGGAAAGTATCTATCCACTTATCACATACGCTATTGAAATTATTAAGGGATTCGAAATTTAATTTCTGGCCGTTTTTAGCGGTTTTTGTCGTTTATCGAAAAACTTTGCCTTGATATCAAAAAGGGAAATAAAATTATCGTCGTCGATGGAAAGTAGCGGTTGATTTAGACACGAATTTTGAGTAAATAATAAATTTTGAAATGTTCAAGATTGAGCGTTTATTTGTTAATACAAATTTTTCTTTTATATATTGATTTATTTATAAAAAAATTCACTATTTTTTTGCGAAATAAATGTTGTAACTACAATGTGTTGTTAACTGTGTTCATTCTGAAAAGGAAAACTGATATGAGTAGAAAGGTCTTATAAATTGTAGTAGTAAAAATTTATTTTCATGGCCTACCCAAGAACTATAAAAAAAGAAAATATAAAACAATAAGTACCACCCTGCCAAATCTTGCTAATGCGCACCAGAAACATAAACATAATAAGATTCTTGTGCATACATATGTAGTTAAAGTTAGTAAACAGTTATATTAAGGAAATATTAACACACTTTATTGTTTCTCAATATCACTAATTTTAGTACTTAATTGTAGTCTCGAGAAAGTATTTGTTGAATTTTCGCCATCCGAAACGTTTCTTTGGATCCTTCTTACTCCAAGACGGTCCCAAATTTGGCATGAGGCCCGCCTTCTGTGCCATGGTCACCAGAGTTCCCATTTTCTTTTGCTGGCGGTGGCACAAGCCAGTGATTCGTCTGGGTAGCATGCATCCATCAGAGCGCACATATTGGGACAAGATAAGGACATCAGTATGTTTAATATCCAAACCTAAGGTGCATTCCGGGCAAAATGTGGTGTTGCAGGCAGCTTTTAACATTTTTGATGACCGAGATGATTCCACATTTACACCCTCAAAAACCAGAGCATTGTTCTCCACCTTTTCGTGTACTGACAAGTAATAAGTTTATTATTGTTAAAAGGTTATGAAATCAGCTGGAAGTAAAATCTTTACTTACTTTCCTTGATTAACGTTGGAGAAGTAGTAGCAATGTTACGCGACTGCCAGAGGCTAAGGCGAAACTGACTGATAGCACCTTTTAATAAAGTGGCCATAATTTAATTCAAATAAATAAATTATTAATAATTTTGTTAAACCGCAATGCAATATTGTTCATTTAGCAAAGTGTTGCCACTCATCTATGAAAACTGAATACGTTAACATGAGAATGCCAGGCGTTTACCGATAACGATTACTGTTTTCCCTAGTTATATCTGAAGCCGGAAAACCAATGTGAAAATGTGTAAGCCGACGTAAACAAAAATTAATATTTGTTGCACACATTAAAACCATGTAATTATTAACTCAATTTTAGCTGCCTCCCTTAGCAGCAAAAGCACACTTGTATCCTCCATTATATCAGGCATATTGAGTCTGCTAATTTTTGCCATTCTGCGATTCTGCTCCGAATGGTTTAATGGGTCTCAAATCAATGTCCTGGTGGGCGGCTATTTATTTTCCTGGCTGTTTATCTTGAGTCTTACATGCGTGTCCAATGCAGAAATGTTGATATTTGGACAGGATTTTCAGGCTAAACTAGTACCAGAGATAATTTTTTGCCTAACCTTAACAGTGGGTGCAGCCGGTTTAGTGCATCGCGTCTGTGCCACAACCAGGTAAGTACACACCATTGTGCAATATCAATTTACACTAAAAATTCTCTGCTCTTTTAGCTTCCTCTTTTCCCTATTGGGTCTGTATTTTATGAATCGAATCTCTACAAAGTATTATTCCAATGCTTCGGCTCCGGTGGAAGTTCCAGTGAAGAAAAGCGGCAAGAAATTTAAATGATTCCAATTGCATATATGATTTACATATTATATTCAATTTGTATGTCTATTATTTAACAAATATAAATTTCACATAGATAAAATTTAGTAATTGAACAAGGGATAACCGACAGTATCTTATTGGAGATATACTTCAACTACTGCAGGAATCAAATAAGAATTTATTGTCATAGACTAGGCAGCTGGTTCCGTGCCACCCTCCGAGGCCACTTCATTCCCCCCAACTTCAGTCAACAAGCTAAGGATATTCGAGTCTATAAATCGAACCAACTGCGAATAAAATTGCATTAATAATATAATCCTATGTAACAGTTTAAACACTAAAACACTTACCATTTGGCCTGGTTTGCTTTTGCTATCTTTGTGTTTCTCGTCCAACTTGTTTCTCAGGTCCTTAAACCAATCAGTTATCTCTGTGGTATTCGTTGGTTTCTCAAATCCACGATATCCTGCCTGCCGCAACGCCGCACTGTTTGAGTTAAAGGCAGCTGCGGTAAGAAGTAAAGCAAAACTTTTAACTAAAATATAAGACTTCCGCAGTGACCACTGTCCTAATATAGTTTCCAGGCTAATAGACTTGATCATTTGCCAGACTTCCCAAATCTGTAATGGAACAAATATTTTATCAAATAATAAGTCTACATTAAGGAATATACTTACATTTCTATAAATATGCAGGATTACTTTTGTTTGAGAAAGAGCTGCTATAAAAGCCCTAAGTAAACCCAAAGCAATCATTTTCCCCGTCTCACTGGAGACGAGCACATGTGGTATGGCTTCTAACATGTAAACGTAATACTGCTCTTCCTGGTCGGCAGCAAATTGGCAGGTGTCCAGCAAATCAACAGTGGCATAATGAATCATTGTAGGCTTCAATGTATCCGTATAATTGAAGCATTCATTAAGGAATTCTAGGCTGCTATTACAGTAACATACATCTTGGGATTCGACCAAAAGAAGCATCAATATCGAAACTGAGTATAACGATGAGATTTGCTCCAAACTGAGATCACCTTGAAGAAGCTTGCGGAAGCCCTTACATATCTATCAAGAGTAATAAGTTAAAAACAAACATATATCTTCTAAATATGAGTGTGAACACCTTAGTTTTATCCAATTTGTCCTGGGCTTCCGTCTCCAGATAAATGTCAAACTGCCTTAGTGGCTTTAGGCGCAGTAACACTTCGCGAAACTGCTCATATTTAAACTCGGATTTAATATCAAGCAAGTTTGTTAACGATACCTCAGTCATATTATGTTTGCAATGGTTTTTAAAATTTAAGTATATTAAGTATGATAACCATGCAGAATGCAATGTTTTTGTTAGTAAATAATAACTTAACCTGTTTCGTGTTAGAAAATGCAAAACTCTTTTAAAAAAAGACTAGTGTGAAACAATAGTGTTGCCAGAAAGTAGAAGTTGCCAGGCAGTTCGACGTTATCGATGGCAATCGATGATTCCCTCGTTGGTATTTGCAGCCCTAATTATAGTTGCAACTTGAGAGAGCTGAAGAGAAAGTCACTTTTAATTCCAAGCAAAACAGATTTTTTTGTTTTAATCGTAAGTATATTATAATACGTATATGTGAAAATTTGTATGTATAAATAATATAAAACCTACATACGCACAACGGCAAAGTTAAGAAAAAATGCGCAGTTTTTTAACGTCAAATTTTTTGGTCTTTGTCTTCGTTGGTCGAAAAGAAAAAGGTTATGCACGAATGTGTGGTACATACACACATACTAAAAAAATATACATTTGTGTGAATACGCGGTTCTCTCAGCAATAAAGTAATAAGGTAATCAAATATTTATTGCTAAACTCGACCGTGCTATGACGACTGTACCCCCGCCAAGTACATAATTTAATAAAAGCCACGAGAAATGTGCATATTTCTTACCTTCTCTGCCATCTACCCCCTTCTACTCGTTTGCCCTGACATGTTGTATGTCTCACTTCAAAATGGCGCCTCAGCGACAAACCACATGGTCGTCGTTATCGTCTCGCCGCCTTTGCCCCGATATTCGTTCGGCTAACGCTTCGTTTGTCATTCCATTTGCTTTCTGAATTTCATTTAACAAAGTGGTGCGCGCATAGCCAATACTTCGGTCCCGAAAAGGGGGCGCTGTGTAAATTGTTAAACAATATATAGGAAATTGTAAAAATAACCTTAGTAACCTATTGTGATAGTTGTTAAACATTGAATTTATAGCGAGCAAAATTGTAATCGTTGCTTTTATAAAAAAAATAAGATACAATACTCTGAATTCTGCAGCTTTCTCCCTCTCTCTTTAACTATTTTTACTGTGTGTGTGTGCGTGCGTGTCATCTTAACAGTGCAAAAAGCTTTGTTAGCACAAAAATTCTTTTCAATCTTTCTACGACACTGTGTTTGTATCGGTGGGCTTAGTGTTAGTAAAAGCTAACCGAGGTTAAATTAAATTATTTTCAATTACATACAGAAACGAAATCAAAAAAAAAAGCAACAGGCAACAATAAAACACTACTCACACACACTAATTATCTGAAAGGACACGCGGAAGCGATATCACCTTGGGCAACCGTCCCCACTTACGTCCGTTTAGTGAAAGTGTAAGTTTTAAGCTGGTAAATTATTATACGTACAAGTAAAGTTCTAATACCGTTGTACTGGTGATATTCTCAGTTTTTAGCTTGACAGTTTCCCCAGCCAGACATTCATATGTATATGTACAATGACCTCGTTTCCCCCGCAACGTCAACGCAATTTCAAGAAAGAAAGAAACGAAATTTCACTTTATTCTCCTCTTTCTTTTTATATATTTTCTTTGTCGCTTTCTTGTATAGGCGGGTTCTTCTCGTTTTGCTTTTCAATCGTTCTTCTTTGGCATTATCAAACTGTAAATGTGTTATATGTGTATGTGTGCGGGGCCAAAGCACATGTATACGATCGAACATTTTTTTTTTAGGTTAGACATTCCACTGATTTCAGTAAAAGAAAAGCAGAGTACCGGGAGCTGACTGACTTTAGCTGAACCATTGTTGTAGTTTGTTTAATGTTCAAACGCGGGAAATATTATACTTTTCTTTCTGTAAGCTTAAGATACAGATAACTGTATCCGTAAGAGTAGTAATTAAAATTTAGAAGAAAAGGCATGACGCATTATTTTTAAAACTGTGAGATTACTAGTTTGTGCCTGTCACAGATAGACGAGAATTGCTTTATCAGCTGATTATGTGTATGCATCTTAGTATACATAGCTACTTCTATATTCGAAATAGAATCTAGTGCCTTTTGGTTTTTATATATTCAAAACTCACACACAAAATATAAAAATATAAATAAAAAAACCAAAATAAAATATTTTCAAAACAGTTTGAATTTTTTTTTTTAATCTGCAGCAATTTATTGTATGAGTCAAAAAACTGAAAGACCAGTGCTATCGGGTCAACGCATCAAGACCAGAAAAAGAGGTGAGTTTTATGCAAAAAATTTATCTTATATTTATGGTAATCCAAAATTACATGTTACATCCTTCAGATGAAAGAGAAAAATATGACCCAACGGGATTCCGTGATGCGGTCATTGCTGGTCTCGAAAAAACTGAAGGCGACTTGGATCAAATCTCTAAATTTCTAGACAGTGCGGGCAACAAGCTCGATTATCGTCGATACGGCGAAGTGCTGTTTGATATATTGATAGCGGGTGGTCTATTAGGTAAGTTCTATTAGCCTTCAATTGGTTCAATATGTTGTGGTTACTTAGCAATTGAAATATTATCATGTTTATTTATAGTGCCTGGCGGTTCCATATCTCAGGATGGCGAAAAGCCGCGCACAAATTATTGTATCTTCGATGCACCCGAGGATATGGAGGCAATGCGCAACCATGAACAGGTTTGTTTCTATACTCCTAAAATCACATTTCACATTTTGCAATGACCTCAAGTCATTGTCAACTGCTGACAAACACATTTTAAGACCTTTGCATATAATTAGAACCGGTTATAAAGTCATACATATAATCGGTGTCAATATATGCCAAATAAAACGCCACGTTTTACTTGTCTTTGGTTTGTAAAAAACAAAAAAATTCAAAACAAACTGAAGTTTTCTAATGCGGCAACAAAAACAAACAAACAAATAGCTCTCTTAACATACATAAGTAAACCCATATATCTGCATATAATTAGAACCGGTTATTTAACTCAATGAGAATAACCGGTGTCAATATATGCCAAATGAAAAGCTACATTTTACTTGTCTTTATTGTGTCAAGAAATATTATTATCATCAAGCATTCTAAAGATTTCTTCTGTCGCAACACTAACTAATAGTTAATCTAAGCCAAGCGGTATTACTACACAAGTAAACCCTAACATTTTTAGTTGTTCATACCGAATTAATAAGTTTATTCAATTTTCTATTTTGCAGGTATTTGTTAAGCTCATCAGACGGTACAAGTACCTTGAGAAAATGTTCGAGGAGGAGATGGGTAAAGTTCTCTTATTCGTAAAGGGCTTTTCGCCAAGTGAACGCATCAAGCTAGCGCGTATGACTGCGCTCTGGTTAGGTAAGATCATCTTTCATTATATTTCACCTTTCTTAAGCCCACTATAAAATTTACATGAGATTGTGATCATTTTATACACTCACTCGAGCATTGAAATGGGCTAAAATCAAATTTTTACTCTTGGTATACTGACTTTTGGACACAAACAATAAGCCAAGTGCAAAAGCCACGAGCCCAAGGACAATTGAAAACAATAAATTATCTACCTGTTGTATAAGAGAACGCAACACAGAATTGAAATTTGGTTTAATAATTTCCCAATATCATCTATACATTTTGATTACTTATTTTGCGCTTATCTGTTTTTTTGTTTAGTTAATGGCTCTGTACCGCCAAATGTCTTACTGGTATTGAACAACGAGCATCTGATTAAGGATGGCATTGCTCTTGAATTTTTATTGGAGCTGTTTACAACGTTCAAGCAAGAGAAGGGCATTGCATATCTGATACAGGCGCTTAAGAAAGGTGGACTGGAAAGCAAGTAAGTGTAAATAGTTTCCTCATATTGTGTGGGAACGTTATCAGGAAGATGTTACATTATATTTCAATACGTACGTCTTTAATTGACATTCCTAGAGTATAGATCGGAGTTTTACAATTGTCGCAAATGAACCATAGCTTTATTTGGGTTTTAGTTTAATTTCGTACACTCACACATATTGGCTATGTAACATTTTACCTTCTTTACTATAATGTTTGTGTCTTATTTTATTTCATCTCTTTAGACTTATGGACTTTTTCCCACCGAACAAACGTACTGAGGAATATTTTAAACAAGTTTTTCTTGACAAGGAACTTAATGAAATCATCAAATTGCATAAAGCACAGGCTAGCCAAGAGGCTAAGCGTGAGCTGCAGCAAACACTCATCGATGATATTAATGACGAGAAGGCGCATAATGAAATAACCGCCGATATCAAAGAGTTTGCCCAACGCAACAACATTCCCGATCATGAGATAATTGTCATTGTAAGTGCTTTTGATGGAGACACAACAGAAGTTAAATCAGAAACTTAATATATGCTTTATCTTTGCTTTGGTTTAGATTTGGTCTACCATCATGTCATTGGGCGAATGGAATAAGAAGGAGGAGCTTGTCACTGATCAAGCCGTTCGCCATTTGAAGGGTTACTGCCCATTGCTGCAATCCTTCGCCTCCACTGATCGCTCGGAGCTGGCCTTGATATTGAAAGTGCAGGAATTTTGCTATGAAAATATGAATTTCATGAAGGCTTTCCAAAAAATCATTTTGTTATTTTATAAAACCGAAGTGTTGTCCGAGGAGATCATCTTACGTTGGTACAAGGACGGACACTCCAACAAGGGCAAAATGCATTTCCTCGAACAAATGCGTAAATTTGTCGAGTGGCTGCAATCCGCCGAAGAGGGTTAGTATCCATCATTAATATCTACTTTAAAATACATACATGTGTTGTAATCAAGTGCAATTTTTGAGATTGGTTCTGTCTCGCAACCATAAAATTGGTCCATAGCTTTATCAATGTACAAAATTGCAAGAGCATTTGGGTTTTTTGCTTGCCTTGTTGTTTTAGTTTATCAACTCTTGAACAACATAGGCCAATGAAAACCTGGACAGCAGCTATCCACTTTTGCGCATTGATTTTAAATATTGTTAAATTTTTAAAGTGGCTTCAATGTTCACGATTTTAAAATATTAAGTATAAAACATGCCAGAGCAAAAGAACGATTGGGTGTCCATATAACTTAACATAGTTACATTTGGCCAATAATTGTTCGGATATATTTGTATATGTGCGTAGAGTATACGTTTTTGGTTCTTTGTGCATATTTCCTTACCAAGTTGTTTTTAGTTATTCTCTTTAAGAACTTCATTGATATTATGCCAGAGCAAAAGATTGATTGGGTGTCCATATAACTTTTCATAGTTACATTTGGCCAATAATCATTCGGACAATATTCCAAGTAGTTTACTTATATTCATACATAATTTGAACATAGATAATAATGACTTATATTCATTTTTCATATTTTTTAGAATCCGAATCTGAGGGTGAGCAGAAGAATGGCGAATAACGAATTTTGATGGAAAATAACGACAACAACAACAAACCAATCGAAGCCGCCCTCATTTTTTCTCTGCAAAAACAACAGCCAATCGAACTATAATCCCCACATAAACATATACACTTATATATATCTAAAAAGAAAAACACAAAAAATGCTACCAACAACGATGATGAGGGAGAAAGATGGCATCCAACAATAGAAGAAAATCAACCAAATTTAAGAGTACACATTCGAAATTGAATACTATTTTAAAACTCTTCTTTCTGCTATATTTCAAAACATGTAAACCATTTTCTTCTAGTATTTATCATATTTCAAGCAACATTCAAATACCGCGCAATCTAACAAACAACACCCCAAAAATAAAACCGAGCATTCAGTTTATCGAGCTCGTTTAATTATTGTGCTAATAAAAGTTTTAAGTTTTCAAATAGAATTATTATCATGTGGAATGTTAATGCAAAGACACGTACAGAAAAGAAACACATTTATATATATATATATATCTAAAAGTATATATACATATATATAATTGTAATTTATTGATTCAAAATCAAGTGGAAGTCTAAAGTACTCTACAAATGATTTTTTAGAGCAAAAAAAAAAAAATAGTAAAAATCAATCCCTGCGGCAAGAAGACATATATATATTCAAATATATATATATATACAAACACATACATATGCAAAGTATTTTGCGAAATTCAGATGAAAACTTTGAAAAGAAGTTATCCTTGAGAAAGATAAACTTTTAAATATAGAATCATGCAATTTGGCATGCGTTCGTTCAGAATAACAAACGTATCTAAGAAAAGAATATGAAATTAAGATATATGAATTGCATGAAACGTAACAACAACATGAACAGAAAATTACATATATGTATACAACAAATAAATGAAAAACCACAAACCCCAAAAAAAAAAAAGATACATCTGTGTTTTCCTAAAATATTATTCTAAGTTGGCAAAGTCTATTGAAAATTCTGCCATGAGTAACTTGTGAAAGTTGAAAATTAAATAAATACAATGCACATTGTTTAAATTGCATGTTTCAGATGGATATTTTTGGCAAACTAACAGCAATCAGTATTGATATGGGTTTGACGATAAAATATTTCCAAGCCATTTAACTGTTAACTATAGAAAACCCATTTATCCAGTTGTTTCCAAATAAAATGGTCTGATTAGGCATACGCGGTAATGTCCCAAATATCGTCCAGACTTCTCTGTTCCAATTCCATAATGACACCATCAGTTTATGGATATTCCAATTACAGTTTATAGATTACATAGAATAGATTGAAAGACAAAGTTATTTGTTTTTGGAAATACTGTTTTATTCAACATAAATTTTGTTTAAAAGTAATTTTTCTTGCATTTGTATTTCGTTTTATGTATGTATATAGTACTCGATGTTATATAATAACGCATATGCTATTTTTTTTTTATTATATATTTGTTTGCTAAATTTGTAGTTATTCCTTTTCATATTTGAACAATTTGCGTTTGTAACGGTTAAAAAATGAGCTTTTTTTTGGGGGCGGGAGAAAAAAATACACCTATGAACATTTCGTTTTATTTAATGAACTGGCAAACATTTAGAAATACAAAATTCAAATTATCGTTTTTTTTTTTTTTTTGCTTTTTGGTGAAGACTGATATGAAGGTGCGTTTCTAATGTGCAATCAAGTGTTACTGCATCTGTGTGTTTGTGTATTTGTGTGTGTGTGTGTGAGGGACAGCCAAATAAATTGAGTTAATCTAATTTCCATTTTTTAGTATTTTTTTGTTTACTTTTAATATTAAGTATATATTTATATATTTTATGTGAAGTGGAAGCAGGGCAAAATATCTAGGTATTTATTTAAACAAATTTAGCTACTTGGGCCACTTGGCAATACTTCAACTATGCTTTGATTACGGTTGCGGTTACGGTTATATATAGATTAGAGCGTGCACTTTCTGCGTAACTGTGTATTCTTCGCTCAACATTAGACATTGTTTTTTTTTTCTTTTTTGAATTCACTGTGTGCCAGTGGCAATTGGGCAAATATACATTGTCCTCGAATCAGCGAAATGGAATATATTTCGGTGTTTCGCAGGACAACAATGCTGATTGTATATTAGCCCAAATGGCCAGCGGCACATTAAATGATGATTAGCTAGCTGCCCCTCTCTACTCACATTGCACTTTAGCTTCTTTTAAACATAAAAATCATAAAAACAACAACGAAAAAAAAAAAGAAAAAACTATAGACAGAAAAACAATTGAAAAATTATAGCAAAAAGGGGGTGCAAAAAATCTTGTACAGGAATGTATGCAAATTTTCGTAACAAAAGAAAAATTATGAAAAAACAAAAGAAAAAAACTTTAACAAACTCTTATTGTGTGTGTTCTCTATAGTATGCACTTTTTTTGTAGGATTCTGTTGTCTGTCCTCTAAAGTATATAGTAAGTATTGTTATATATGTATATATATGTATCGTATAATAGTTGCATACATAAAGACCGAAAATGTTCACTCTATACAAAGACAACGGCAATAATATTTTGTTTGTAATTGAATATAAATCCTTCATAGACACAATTTTGGTTGAATGTGAGTTCATGTTATCTAGGGTCTGTCTCATTATTACTTCCTCTGCTTTTTTTATATCTCTCTTCTTTTTTATATATTTTTTTTGTTGGGTGGCGTAACTTGAACTGTTCTTGGTTTTTTGTTGTTTTTGTTTGCACTTAAAGAATTTAGTCGGTGAATTTACGATTAACATTGCGACCGAAGAGGGCATTACGAATCTCAGGGACAAGCTGCTGGGAAATCAAGTCTAATCTAGATTCCAGTGTGTTTGGGACCTTAATGCGTCCGTTCAGGGCCAACAGTTCAACACCTCCGCAGGTATCCGCTGAGAGATATTCCTTTTCGTCAATGAACAGCTCAACGTTTTGCTTAATACCGGCCTTGTACTGATTTACAGACTGTGGCAGAACATCACGCACTAGGGAAACATCAACCTCACGGCAACGCAATGTTACTTTTGGCTCCATCACCTGGAAAAGGCCCTGGACAATCAATTTCGTGAGAACCTCTTTGTATTCGGCCTCATTCTTGGTCACTTCACCCAGACGCTTGCGGGCATCGTCCAACACACTGGCCACATGATCTTCTCGTACTTTGAGCACCTGTTTTTTAAGTAATTGATTATATCACAATGCAAGTAAATGGCTTGTGCTTTAGCAACTAACCTTTAGACGAGCCTGGTTGAGCATGTTCGAAGATTGAATCTTCTTTTGTAGCTCAACCTGCTTCTCCTTCTTTTCGTAGTACTCCATAATCTTGAGACGCTGCTGTTGGACGAGACGGCCCTTCTCAATATTGAATTCCTCTTCGGCTTTGGCATCGATCTCCTCGGCTTTTTCATTGGCCTCCTGCTCAATGAATGCCATCATATGTTTGATCTACAGCAAACGAGAAATGAGAATTCGTTTTATAAGCCCAATTGAATAGATGTATGCATGTATGTATTGTAACACGGTTAATACCATAATTTAATTTCCTATAAGTCATTACGTTGGCCAAATGTAAATAATAGTAAGTAATTTTTGCCGTTGATAACGTTATGTCGTCTGTCTATGCATATGTATGTGTCTGTAGGTGTGCTGTGGTCGTGTGACAGAGTATGGGGGAGCAGCATCGTAGCCCCCGCTAGTTGTCTCGCTTTAACACATTGCCGGAATGTGGGGAGCGTGTCACATGACCAATACAAGTATTTTTGTTCGAGTCAAATTTGCTTATATGAAAAAGATGAAAAGTTAACATTCTTTGCTTGCAATATGCACGATTGCAGTTCCTTTTGTTGATTCTTTAATGCATTTAGGAGTTTGATAAATCAACTCACACACCCCATTCTTATCACATGACTTTACATTTGTGGCAAAGTGTAAAATGGAGAAAATCCAATCCCATGACTTTGCCCATCTCTTTTTATTGGTTAATGCTTTGCTTATATAGTCAAATTGCCAATTGGATCTTTAACTCTTATTTTCTGGCTACGTTTAATCCCAAATCTTAAAGGATTTTCCAGAATTTGGATTTACCTGTTTCTGTACATCAGCATCGCTCAATGCCATCTTGAATGATTTTTTTTCACTTGCACACGAAAACGAACCGAAAAAGAAATTCAATAGATTCAAAAGGAAATCACGTTGCTACCGTGCCTGAAATGAAGTAAAAGAACTTTACAATTAAAGTACTTTAAATTAGAGGAAAAAAAACCTTAAAATTACACGAGGAAAATGGAGAAAAAACGTCAAGTTACTTTTGCCTTCTGCCCGACGTCTGAAAATAAAATTTTCACTGGCCAAATCGATCATATGATGAGCCCACAATCAGCGAAATACTAAAAAAAAATACCATTATACTCGATATGTACTCGTTATGTCTTGATGAGTACTTCACCGATAGATATAGCCTGTAAGGATAAAGCCCATCTCTATTTTTATAGTGCACTCTGGTGTTGCCAGAATTTACCAAAGTTTTAGCGTTTTTTTTTTTAGAAAACTAAACGTTTTAGTATTAATTTAACAATTTGCAATTGTTTAAACAGAAACTAAAATGGAGACGCTCCTGGAGCAGCAACGCCGCTGTCATGAGGAACGGGAACGATTAGTTAAATTAATGGTGGATGAGCATGCGACAAAGAAGGCAGGGGAAAAAGAACGAATCCACTCGGAGCACCGGCTGAAATATTTGATGGAACTGCACCACAATGCTACTACCCAGCTTCGTGAGCTTTATGAGGACAAGGATAATGAAAGGAAGGCGGAGATTGCAGCGCTGTCAGGCCCCAATGAGTTCAATGAATTTTATGCACGGTTAAAGCAAATCAAGCAATTCTATAAAACTCATCCGGCAGAGGTGAGTGTCCCTCTATCGGTTGAGTTCGAGGAGATGATCAAGGTGTATAACAATCCCGACGACATGGGGTCCCTGGTAGAGTTTACTGATGAGGAAGGAGGCGGTCGATACTTAGATCTCAATGAGTGTTATGAGCTCTACTTAAATCTAAGAGCAGTGGAGAAGTTGGACTACATCAGCTACTTAATGTCTTTCGATCATGTGTTTGACATCCCGCGTGAGCGTAAGAATCGTGAATATCGGAAATATTTGGAGACTTTAAATGATTACCTGCACAATTTCATACTGCGCATACAGCCCCTGCTAGATTTAGAAGGGGAACTGCTGAAAATAGAATTGGATTTCCAGCGTCAGTGGCTGCAGGGTATATTCCCGGGTTGGTCACTAAAAGAGACCACTGAATCAGCTCTAGCTAATACGGGTGCACATTTGGACCTCTCAGCTTTTTCCAGTTGGGAGGAATTGGCCTCTCTGGGTCTGGATCGTCTAAAGTCCGCTTTGGTGGCATTGGGACTCAAGTGCGGCGGGACATTGGAAGAGCGGGCACAACGTCTGTTCTCCACCAAGGGCAAAAGCACCCTGGATCCGGCTTTAATGGCCAAAAAACCGAGCACCAAAAATTCCAACGCCCAGACACGGGAGAATGAGCGCAATAAAGAGATTGCCCAATTGGAAGCTCTGCTCTATAAGTATGCCGAGCTACTTTCTGAACAGCGGGCTGCCACCAAGGAGAATGTCCAGCGAAAACAAGCCCGGACTGGTGGCGAACGCGATGACAGCGATGTGGAGGCCAGCGAGTCGGAAAATGATGATGATCCCGATGCGGATGACGTTCCATATAATCCCAAGAATTTGCCTCTTGGCTGGGACGGCAAGCCCATTCCATATTGGTTATACAAGCTACACGGCTTAAATATCAGTTACAATTGCGAGATCTGTGGCAATTTTACCTATAAGGGTCCAAAAGCCTTCCAGCGGCACTTTGCTGAGTGGCGACATGCCCACGGTATGCGATGTCTTGGCATACCCAATACTGCTCATTTTGCCAATGTTACCCAGATTGAGGATGCCATCACGCTGTGGGAGAAACTGAAGTCTCAAAAGCAAAGCGAGCGTTGGATCGCCGACCAGGAAGAGGAATTTGAGGACTCCCTGGGCAATGTGGTGAATCGCAAGACATTTGAGGATTTGAAGCGCCAGGGATTACTGTAACTCTAGTTTTTAATCAATCGCATTTTATTGTAAACATTTTGCAATTAAACCTATCAGCTAAAAATATGCGCCTGCATCTTCAAGCCCACCTGATCAACATTTGCCAGTGGCAGAAGTGCGTATTTTTGATGTGAAGGCTCATTAATAGTTTCTGCAGTCTGGAGCCAGGGAAACTCTTGATATTGCGGTGCATGGCTTAGTTGGACAAATGCTGTCTGTGTAGTATGCAGATGAACCTTAAACTGACAAGTCTTGTCAAGCTTGGGCAATTGTTTCAATCGCTCGGCCATTTTATAGAGGGCAGATCTTATTTGCTGCTCATATTCCATTAAATGGGGATCCATACTCTTGCCTAAGCTCCCCTGCTGGATGTCTAATCTGTAGGCTTCCAAAGTTTCTGATTCCTTATCTTTGTACCGGTAAATAATGATTTCAAAACATTGTAAAACATTTCGTTGAAGAAGTTCCCGTGTGGAGCGCAATAGACCGGAGATGTAGGTATTTAGTGGCGGGAAGATTGAGATGAATACTGGTGTGTTGTACATTCGTCGCTTCTTAAATATCTGTACCGGATAAATGCCTCGCAGATACAGAATTTGATTTACAATCACTTCAATAGCTTCCAAATGGATGTCGGCTACAGTCTCGGAATCAATTTGCATATTTTTTTTTTATTTTTTGGGAAACATAAATATAATGTAAACCGAGCTATCGATTTATTTTCTGAAACGCTGTGGCAACTCTATCACCGAAATTTGCCGGTTGCCATTTATGTGCATATTTTTTATGAATGTATGTGTGTGCCTTTTGTTTTTAAAAACAAAGATATTTTAGTAGATAGTATTTTTCATTGTTTATATAAGGAATGTAAAACGTAGGACTATTGGATGTGGTTCGTCTGTCCTTTTTCTTTTATTTTATTATTTAAATCGATACATCATGTGTTTTTAGTTCATGTTATGCGGTTTTTGTCTATATAAGTTTATAGTAAGATTTATGGATTATAGTTGTAATATTACGAAAGATTCTCCGGACGTCTTAGTAGCGATTGTAGCGGCCGCGAGCACGTTGTGGCGTGGATTTGGCGCCGGCTGCGGCACGAGTAGGGGCTGGTTTTTTAGCCGGTGATGGTGTTGCATCCGGTTTGACAGGAGTAGCAGTTGCCGGAGCAGGTGTCGGAGTGGCTGCTGCAGGTGGAGCAGTCTTGGCTGGTGTCTTTGGCTCTGGCTTGACGGCAGCAGCAGGTGGCGTAGCTTGCACCACTGGTGCCGGAGCAGCGACAGGCTCTGGCACTGGTTCTGGTTCCGGTTCGGCTTCAGCCTCATCATCTAAGGTATCCATTTCTTCATCATTTCCATCCTCGTCAGCTTGTTCCTCTTCATCGCCATCAGCATTTTCCTCGGCCATGGCATCATCATCATCGCCGGTGGCCTCAGATGGATCATAGAGATCACCGTCGGCAGTCTCGGTAGATTCTTCACCAGCACCATCATCAGCAGCGGAGGCATCTTCCTCCTCAATCTTACGTTTCTTGCGCTCATTCTCCTCTAAAGCAGCAGCAGCACGCTTCTGGGCAATCTTTGTGTCACTAGACTTCTCATTAATGAACTTGAGGAAATTACGATGATGGGTAGCTGTGCGAGAGTGAATCTCGGCAGTAACCTCAGTGTCAAAGAATTTGCTGCATACTGAGCACTCGTAGCACTCCAGTTTGGAGATAAGTCCAGCTCCCACTGGACGCTGCCAATTGTATTTGGGTAGACGGGTGTCCACCTCACTTGGAATTTCATCGCCATCGGCAAAGTCGAGTATGCAATCTTCAGGGTCAACTGGCAGAGCCACTTCCTCATCTTCCTGACTTTCATTGAGATCATCGCCCTCCTTGGTCTCATTGCCAGCCTCTTCTCCCTCTTTGCCCTCATCGCCTTCGGCATCCTCGCCCTCGGCAGCGTCACCATCAGCACCCTCCTTCTTTACCTCATCACCACCTGCCTCGCCCTCCTTCTTGACTGGCTTCTTACGCTTCTGGGGAGGACGCAGATCACGTGTCTCCTCCTCCTCATTGTTAATGTACAAGGTTTGACGCTTGCGTTCGCCAACCTTGGTGTTGCTCTCGGCTGCCTTCTTCAAGTGATCCGCGGACAGCAAGTGAGTGTCGTAATCAATACGTGTGGCAAACTCCTTGTTACACTCCACACACTTGGGATGCAAAAATCTCTTCAAGCGCAAATGACCATCCGACTTACGATGAGATGAAATGTGACCATGGAAGTTCAGGTCACACATAGTGCAGTAATCCAATTGACGCTGCTTGCTCTTGCCCATGCGTTTTAAGCGATCAAACTCAATCGACTTGAGTTGCTCAGCAATCTTGGCTTCCTGTCGTATCATATTGGCCTTTAAGCGGTAGCTCTCCTCGATACCCTCGCGCATCATCAGATGCGTGCGTCCCTTGATATGATTTTCAAATGAATTGGCATCCCACATGTGCTTCTTGCACAAGTGGCAATAGAACATGTCGTTCGGCACACTAGCATACACTGATTCCTTAACCTCGCTCTCAACCTTCTTTTCACCAGGGGTCGGTTCTTTCTTTTTATTTTGGTTGGCATTTTTAGCCAAAAGTTTCTTGGCACGGTCAAATGCATTCTGCTTGCGAATTCCGCCGGCACCCTGCTTTGGTGGTGGCTTTGGACCAGTGCTGTTACGATTTTGGAAATTTCCTTGGCCACCTCGACGATTATTGAGACGATTGCCGCCACCAGCACCGCCGCCACCACCACCACCGCGATTGATCATTGGTCCACCACGTTGATTGCGATTTCCCATGCCACCACCGCGTGGCAAATCCAAGAGGGATGGTGGATTTTGATTCCTAAATAGATTGTTCAATAAATTACTGGCCAAATTAATGGCTTGAGCATTCATTTGGCCGCCGCCTTGACGCATGTTGTTGCCAAATTGACCAGGGTTCTGCGACTCCCATGGAGACATGTTCATACGATTTGTACCCATGGGCCCACCATAATTATTGCCACCACCACCCCCAAAGCGACTACGGTTTTGGTTTCCTCGGTACATTTTACTGCTGCGGCGAAAATTGATTATACCGGTGAATTGGTCTGAACGAAGATGTTATGCAGATGTTGCGGATTTTCGTTTACTTTTCGCCTTTTCGGCAGGTGGCGACTAACAAATGCACTTTCTAATATAAATTGGTTTCAATTTTCACTGCGCTTATCCTTTTTCTTCAATTTTTCTTCTTTTTCTCAGTTTTGCTGTATTAAAGATGGCCGACTGGTTGAAGAAAAAATCTGTTTTCTTCTATTCTAAATAAAGGAAAACTTTTTTCAGCTTGTGGAATGATCTAGAACAAGAAAATGACTGGGTTAATTTTAAATTAGTTAAATGCTGTATTTGAATGTTAATTCACACCTAATGCAGCTCTATTGAACGCTTGGGAAATTTGTTTAATACCATTAGCAATTTTTGAGCACTTTATTTAAAATAAATAGGTGGCAACTCTACTTGACATACCACTGGTAATAGGATTTAACGATTTGTAGCCGATTGTCCCTGTTGACCTTATTTGCCGTCGTAATATAACAACGCACGTGTGAAAAATTAACCAATAAGCTATTTAAAATATTACTTTTTGAGTTATATTAGGTAAAAAGTGGATCGAAAATGCAACTCTTGACCAGGGCTGTCGAATCACCAATGTCTGCACCTATAGTCGGCGTTTTTCCCATCACTAACTAACTGAAAAAATGGCTGAAGAATAAAAAAAAGTGTGTGTGTGTTGGTGTGTGTGAGTGAGAATAAAAAATTTTGTATAAGGAAATTTCGCTAATAAAACACAATCAAATTGTACAATTGAAACGCAGAGGCCAGCGCATACAGTCAAATAGATTGCATATTGCGAATTATGTGGATGGTAATGAATTAAAGAGGCGTAGCTGGGTAAACAAAATAAGAAATTGTGTTATTGATGCCTCCGCCTCCTCTTCAGCTTCAGTGCGGGTTGCAATTAGAGACTACAGCCACTACAACAGCAACAACAACAGCTACGACGGCAACTACAACACTCTGGCACTGGTGAAAAAGGGACAATGCAGCCAAAAAAAGTTGTGGGAAAAGAAGAAAACGTTAATTTCTTTATGTAAAAAAAGAAAAAAGCACGGAAAATAGTATAACAAGTGTACATATAGAGATATATATACATACATACGACGTCATAGCGTGATATACACACAGATACAGACGTAGGTTGCATCAGCATAACCGAAAGGCAGCATGCCCGATTCAGATACAGATTCCGAGAGCGGTGGTGGCGACAATAAAAATCAACAGCCGGATAAGAGGAAACGCCGCATTATAATGCGAATCGAATTTAATGATACGGACGATAATTCGGATGCGGCTACCAGCACTGTTGACCTTGATGCAATCCCATCAAGCTCCACCTCTGCCTTGGCCATGCGTTTGCGGCGACCGCGCAGGCGGCAACCCAATAACACAGTTGAAAGTTCCGATTCAGATGGGGTGGAGCGAGTGTCCAGGAGGCAATTACGTAGCCGTCATCAACAAATTCAAGATGATTCCGATAGCGATGATGTCTCCACCAGCGGCAGCGAGGTAATTATAAGTGCTTAAGTAAATTTGTGTAAAATATGAATTATTTAAATTAAACCATCTGGCGTTATCTCTTTTATTCCAGATCCTGCAGCAACAAGTAAATGGTAAGAAACGAAGGAAAGTTATACTTTCTGACAACGAGGATGACAGAGCAAAGGAAGATGATGATGCTGCCAATTCGGATAGCAGCAGCAATGAGCTACTAGAGAAATGTCCAATTTGCCTGTTGACATTTCGGCAGCAGGAGATCGGAACACCGGCGACATGTCAGCACATCTTCTGTGCGGCGTGCATTGAGGCTTGGTCAAAGAATGTTCAAACCTGCCCGATCGATCGCTTGGCATTTGATCGGATTATAGTACGGGATACGTATGCCCATCGGCAAGTTGTACGTGAAGTTAAGGTCGATCTGAGCACAGCGAAAACCCAACTTATTCTGAATGACGATGACGATCCCGATGCTAATGAAGATGTGGAGGTTACCAATTGTGAAATCTGCCAAAATCCAGAGAGAGAAGAAGTCATGCTGCTCTGCGATAGTTGCAATCATGGCTATCACATGGATTGCCTTGATCCGCCGTTGCATGAAATACCTGATGGTTCTTGGTATTGTGACAATTGTGTGGATTCCGATGAGGATTTGGAATTGGCTGAGGATCTACATGCTTTATATGAAGATATTCGTGGCATGGGTTTGCCAGAGACACGTTTAAGGGTACGAGAAGTTCAACAGCCGCGCATATTACGTACAAGGCAAAATGAACGGATAAGGGCAGCTGTATTACGGGGAACGCGTGCCAATAGGACAACTACAACCACTACAACAACAACTACAACGACAACAACCACGACGACAACGAGATCTACGAGAGGAACACAACAGCAAAGGCGCCGACGCAGACGGACCCGCCATCGCACCTATGTTGTGGAATACGATCTGAATAATTTTGATGAAAAGTTTGCCGTAAAGACCAGCAAGAAGGTCATAAAACGTCGTCGGCGACGTCCGCGTCGCTCCACCCGAAGATCAGCAGCCAGTGAAGGAACTGGAAGTGCCCGTCTGAGCGCCAGCAAACGTTTGGCCGAGCAACTTGGTGTAAAAATGGACGGAGTTAGTCGATCGCATTTAAGCGGTGGCAGTGCTTCCACTTTTACACTCTTTGGCAATGCCAACGACTTGGAATACTTTTCCGATGGTGAGGATCGTGAGGAATTGACGGAAGCGATCGGCGGACACCTGGACTCTGGTAGTGGAACGGCTGTGCAAACGTCTGTCCGTATTGCCAGCATTGGAGCACCACAAAGTCGCAAAGCTCTGTTGCTGGCCAAGATGCGAACAGCGCCCGCCCCATCATCTGCAGCAGCTTCTGGGGATATATTATCCAGCATAATGGATCTGCAAGACCGTTGGCACGATGCATCCCGCAATTTAAGTGAGGTTCACATACGTGCCGATGGAAGCCTTAATTTGCCGCCATCAAGAGTTTCCCATCCTGTTGCTACTGCCACTCCTAGTACTACCACACAGGAGATTACACAAGTTCCGCTCTATCAGCGTGGAGGATCGCGACCAAATTTTAATCGTGGCAGAAGCAGTGGTAATGGAGGAGGAGGCAACCGCTATGGGGGCAATAACAATTATTGTGGAGGTGCTGGAGGTGGTTCCTATCAAAGGCACTCCAATAATAACGATGGTGGACCATCTGTTGGTGCCGGCAGCGGTGTTTCCTTTAGTGGCAATCAAGGTTTCAATAATAGCGACAACAATAGAAGTAACATGACCTTTACGCCATTTCACCTGCGATTTAATTCGCCCAATCGCCAGCAGCAACAACAACAGCAAAGAAATCAGTCGAGGAATTCGCCATCTGTCTCCAATAGCTTTGCCGAGCAGCAATCACCATCTTTTGGTGGTCTACCACCTCCACCACTATCCTCAATGGCTGTGGCTCATGCACCACCACCGCCCGTTGCTGGACGTCTATCAATGCCAGCAGTTTTATCCGTACCCCCACCACCTGCTCCACCACCAGCCTTGGATAGCTCGATTTTTAAATTGAATACGGATTATGGGAATAAAGCAACCGAGCCGGATGCAGATGATGATGACAATGACAATTGTCCAAATTTCTCAATTTATTCCCAAGAGTCGCAAGCTGTGGCCAAATCCACGGAGCAGCAGCAACAACAGCAAACCGGAGATGCAGATAAGGTAAGAACTAGAAGAGTGGTCCATTTGATTTTGTTTGAGAAATGGCAGTTTAATAAGAGATTTATTAAAGTTTCTTAATGGGTTTTTATATAGAATAGTTTTATTAATGACAAAGAAACGGTCCAGGAGTTGGATTTTGGCCAGTTAGTTGGCATGTCATAATCTTCTTCTGTAATCAAAAGATTCCTATAATATATTATTATACTCTCTTTTTCTCTCTCTCCCTTTTTCTTTTTAATTTTTTAACCGTTTTGTTTGCCTAGGATGACGATGATATGAATGAAGATTTAGTACAATTAGACGATGATGAGGATATACCATTGCCACCAGAACCGGAGCCATCAATTGAACAAGCTACAAATGATGCGGGTAGTACTGGTGATGATCTTTATGAGCCCGAAAATCCTACTGAAGAGCATGATGACGAAAGGCAAAGTGAATCGGAAATCGAACAAGGGCCCAAACCGGATATGAGCAATAGCAATTCGAATATGGATCCATCGTCATCGGAAGCATCAGAAAGTAAAGCGGTGGTTCCAGAGGCCCAAGATGTTGATGATGAGATCACAAAGACACACAGTACGCCCAGTCCAACGCTAAGGGATGCTCGAACTGTGGATAGGGATCGGGGCAAGGGAGTCTTGGAATTGTACGATGATAGCGATTGGGAGGAATTGGATATTGATAAGCCCAAAGAATATGAAAAGGCTCTAGGTGGTGCAGATGATACAAAGTCTTCAAAACCAACAAGTTCTCCCAATGAGGAAACAGTCGACGCCGTGGTCGAGAAGGATTCAACGCGAAGCAGTAGTGAGCCAGAAGACCAGGATCGTTCATATACACCATGCCTGGATGAGAAAATTATTGAAGAGGAAGCAGCGGCTGCGGCAAGTGGTCAACAGCAAACCTCCAATTCTAAAAAGGATGATGCAGATGGCCAAGAGGTGGATAATATGGCTCCTGGGGATATGGGCACAGAAATGATATCGGAAGACGATTTGTCCCACGAAAACGAAATAAAGCGACGCAGTCGCAGTCGGCATCGGGACGATGATAAGGGCACAGAAGCGAGCAAATCGAAGCGTTCGAAACGCGGCAAAGAAAACAACGAAACGTTTAAGAAGGCTGGCAAAAGGCAAAAGGATCGCAACTACCGAGGGGATAAGGATCGTAGTCGTTCGCGTAAACGATCCCGCTCAGCACATTCTCCACCAGCAGCTTCACGGAGTCGCAGCCGTAGTCGCATTGTTAGTCGTAGTTCCAGTCGGAGTGCCCGCAGCCGAGATGGGAGTGGTGGCAGTCGCGGTCGCAGCCGTGGGCGAAGACGTGATAGCCGTAGTCGTAGTCGCTCCAAATCATATTCTCATTCACGATCACGTTCTCCTTCACGTAATCGTAATCGCTATTCGTTCCGAGGTCGTGACAATGGGCGTGGCTTTAACCGTGCTCGGGGAGGAATGCGTTTCAGTTACAATCGCAATGCTCAGTTCCATAATAGGCCTTACCAGCAGAATTACAATAACAATCAAAACCAAGGCTATAATCAGGGCCCATATGGACACCAACGGCCCAAACGGCGTGAACTGCCACGCTATGATGTGCGTAACGTAGTTGGGGCACGTCATCAGCAAAGGGATCGATATGGTCGAGATGCTGAAAATAGAAATCGTTCGGCGAGAAGTCGATCCGGCGGGAGCTATGATCGACGACAGAATCGTTCGCCCAGCTCGTCGCGGAGTAGATCGGCCCGATCAAGATCTCGACGCTCTCGTTCGGCATCACCCAAGCGTTACCGTAGCTTTAGCATTTCTCCGTCGCCACCACAGCAACAACAACAACAGCAGCAGCAACAACAGCAACAGCATCAACAGGGAATGCGCCGTAGATCCATGTCACCAATGCCACCTGCACGCCGATTTGGTCGGTCACCCTCACAGCCACCGCCTCATTCGCATCAGCGTCAGCGTAGCCGTAGCACAATATCGTTGCGTTCTCGATCCCACACGCCGCAGGCAACCAGGATGAACGGTGGTCGCAATTTAGCGGCATCGAAGCGATCTCCAGTGTATTCACCCCGCTATACACCACGGCTTAGTCGAAGTCGTTCCAAGAGTCCCAAGAATGTGACAAAAAAGAAGAAAAAGAAGAGCGACAAAAAGAAGAAGAGTAAAAAACGTGCAGCTAGCGGAAGTCCCACAGGGGCAACCGGGCGGCAACGTCGTCTCTCCCGGCAACGTGATCCTTTCGATGATGCTAATGATTTTCTGGCTCCACAACATACCAAGAAGCGACGACATTCACCAAAGGGAGCCAATCATTGGTCTCCATCGCCCAGCCCATCGGATTTCCTGCATGAAAGCGGGGGAGCGGATAAGAATTCTTCGTGGACACCACCGCTAGCATCACCCAAAGCAATGGGTGTTCATTATAGCGAAGATCCACGCGGTCGCAGTCTCACGCCCCTGATTTCGGGCAAGAAAGTGAAAAGGAAGCGGGACAAGAGCAAAAAGAAGAAGAAGTTGCTTGATAAGCAGTTACGTAAGGAGAAGAAACGCAAGCGACACACCCAAACACCTGAACCAATGCCTTCGAAAGAGGTATTTGCCTCTGGAAATAATATCCTTGTTAGCGTTAGTTTTAACAAGGAGGCGACAGATCAACAGCAGACTGTGGTCACACTGCCATCCAACAGGGAGGATTTACTGGGTGCCCGGCGAACATCCATCGATTCCCGGCTTACAAATACCAGTGGTCTTGGCGTTGGTGCGGTCGGCAAGAAGGGCAAAAAGGAGAGAACCCGTAAAAGAAAAAAACTCGAGGCAAAGCCGGTTGCCATTATAGATCTGGAGCGCTCACCTTTTCAGGTGCATCAAGAGCCGGCTGATGTTATTGTTCTGACGGACAGTGAAGATGCCAATGAGACGCAGCAATTAGGACGTCGAAGACGGGGCAACAGTGTGGCCTCGGCGACAGAACACCACGAGCTGTTGCGTGAGAACGGACAGCGAGAAAAAACACCCCAGGCTATGTCACTGGAGACCATCATGGAGACATCTTATGAGAATCTAGGAGCGCAGACATCCACGGGGCCAAAAACGCCACCAGAGCCGCCACTTGTCAAGTTCAACCTGCCCGCCAAAAAGCAGCACAAAGTGCGCACTAATCCCCTTCATGACGATGCTGATGACATTAACTCAGCTGATGAGCTGGAAGCTGCCTGTGCCAATATGCGCGGTAGCGTTAGTGGTGTTGGTGTTAGTGGAGAAGGCGAAGAACCGCCAGCTCATGATACACAGCAAAAGATTGGACCCAATACACCGCCAGAATCGGGTCCATGTTCTCCGGATGCCTACGATCCATTCGAGCCAACAAAGTCGCCCTCCCTCTCGCCACGGTCTCCCACTCCCATTCCCACTCAGAGTCAAGAGCCAACAAATCAATCAGCTGCTGGTGATACTACAGAACAGCCAGATGGCAATAATGTGGGTACACCATCTGTATCAATGTCAAGCACTGCCAATGCAGCAGCTCCAACAAATCCAAATACAAATGTTGCCCTAAATCCAGTCGATTTGGTTATGGCCCTAATGAATAAGCCAAGCAGCAATAGTGGTCCGGGTACTAGCAACAACAGCAACAACAACCAACCGGAAATGACCTGTGATGTGACTTCCTCCACCCAGTATCTTAATAGCAGCGGTTCCGTTAGCGAAGATAAGCCACCAGATGTTAACGCTATAACCGTGCTGTCCAATGTCCTTTTATCCAGTGGCAGCGCATCTCAACACATACCAATCATATCTAGTCCCACACCAATGGTAAAGAAACTGACGCCGTTGTCCAAGACCGGAAGCAGTGTAGCCAGTAGCAGCAGCATGCCAACTACAAGCGGAGCAATGCGCAATGGTGGGGGCAGCGCTGGTGTCAATGCCCCCGAGGACTCATTTAATATGGATATCGAGAGTCCCTATTCACCCGGTTCTGCTGATTATGAGGATCTGTTTGAGCCACCAGAAGGCAGTGGTGGTAATGCTGCTGGCGGCATGCGTCGCTCTAAGAGTGGTAACAAAACAGAAATGTTTGACAATCTATTTGGTAGCACATCGCCGCCCACATCCAATCTGAGAATATCATCGAGGTATAACTCCTCGAAGAAACCACGTGCAAATAATAAAAATGATCGTAAATCAAAAATGAAAGGTGGGTCATCGATACCAACAGTAGTTAGATAGTTCAGAATCTGCCTTTTCCAAACAAATGACACTACTGACCGTTTTCATATTCTTGCTAACCATTTCCCACTCTCTATTTTTTTTTTAGGAAACAAATTTGGTGACGACCATGCCAAGGCGTACGATGATGTACCCAATTCGGCAGTGGAATTACAAGTTAAAGATAAAGTGAGTCTCAACGGAAATCACGGCAATCACACACAATATTTAACCACATCTCTCTATTCTTTTTATCAGTTTTTGCGTAAACTAAATCGCCAGGAACGGGTTGTTGAGGAAGTAAAATTAGTGCTGAAGCCACATTTCAATAAAAAAGCAATTACCAAGGAAGATTACAAGGACATTATGCGACGGGCTGTACCAAAAGTAAGTTTTATCATATTCACAGTTAATATTTTAATCCAATTTATTTTTAACAAATTTTCTTTTAGATCTGTCACAGTCGTTCCGGCGAAATCAATCCACATAAAATTAAAAATCTAATTGATGCCTATGTGAGAAAGTTCCGAGCGAAGCACAAAAAATTAAATCTCCTAAATACGGGGCAAGTTAGTGGTGCTGTTAAATGTGCCGCCTATTTGAAGAAGCTATAAGCAAAACCAATGATTGGTCGGGCAGTGAGTATATTTATTATCTTATGCGATTGTTTTATTTGTTAAACAAATAAACTAATGCAATTATTGATTTTGATTTTATATTTGTCATTTTTGCAGCGAAGGTAACAAAGAGAAAACACTTTAATGGTCGCATGCAGCATTCCTACACACACACAAACACACTCACACACAAAAACATAAAAAAACAATAATATTTCACCGGCCGCAATTTGCAACACTCATCATAAATTGTCATTACTATTGGAATTTAATTGTTAAGTCAATTTTTAGGTCACTTTACGAATGATTTTTAGTGCTTAAGCTCAATAATGAAGTGCAGATACAGTTTTAAGCAAATTTAAGAGCAAAGAAATAGTAGCAGTAACAGCAGAAGAAGTAGCAGTGGGGCATGCAACAATTGCTACCCATTTTCATTTTTTTATTTACCCAAAAAAAAAACACACACACACACACACACACAATCAACAAATACAATTACAACTATAAAAAAAGCAAAAAGTAACAACTTAACAGACACACAATACACAGTTTATTTATACCAATTATAGTTTTTAGTTTGATTATTTGTATGACATTTATAATTACTATTATTATTATTATTTCTTGAGTTAACAAGTTGTAAGTACATAGATGAGAGAAAGCAGAAACACAATATATATGTATTTTACCTCTGATAATTTAAAATAATTAAATTAACAAAAAGAAAAAAACTTTATTGATAAACTTGTGCACTCACTTGAATGTGTTTATATATACATACATACATATTTATATATAAATATGTGTGTTTGTGTCTGAGAGATCAAGTTCAATCAAATCGGAACAAATAAGTAAAGTTTTACTTTGATTTAAACAACAACAAAATATTAACAAAAAGAGAAAGCAAGAGAAATGTTATTAAAGAATTGTAATTATGTATTCATATAAATCTTAATTGTGTATTCTCGTATACAACATATACTTATAGTTTAAACACACCTGGATTATAAGACTATATATGAAACATTTGATTTTTGCATAGTTTTCCAGTCAAAATTTAGTTTAAATAAAGAAAGAACCGACATTTTGAATTAACAAAACATAAAAGATGATAAACTCAACTTTGATGCAAGTGAATTGAAAGCTTTGCCGACGAAATAATGAACAACAAATTGTGCTAAATCGTTTTGTAAATATTCATATAAATAAAATAAAAAATAAACGCGATCATTAATCAATCCAACTGAATTATCAAAATTAAATGATCTTTGATTATAATGAAAAAAATTTCAATTTTAAATGTTTTCGTTTTAAAACTTTTCCACAAGTTTTTTAGTTTTACATCATATTAGATCGTCTGGAATTTTATGTGGAACAATTAAAATCTAATATTAACCATTTTTACCAAAATAAAAATGCAGTTTTTCTTTCCTTTAAACATTATATTTGTTTATTGGTTTGTTCAGCTTTATAAATAGTATTACTGCATTTTCAAATTGCAAGTACTTGAAGGCATACAAAAAAGAAAACAAAACAGAGTTTATCCCAAAGTAATTGCATATTTTATGGGATTCTATCAATGAATTCAATACAAAATGAAATGTCAATCGGAGAACTAACAAATTTTGCTAACCACAATAACAAAAAAAAAAAACGAGTCAAGGCAACATATTAGTTGGTCCTAAATACTTATGTTTAATGTTATAAACGGCTGTCTCCGATTGCCACAAGATTTGACTTGCAGTGAGAACTGTAAACGAATTTGTTTAGGATTTGGTACAATTCTACAATCTCTCTTATCTTCAATTTTTTACAAGTCAAAGTTCTCTAAACAAAGTATATTTTAACTAAAGGCAAAAATGGTTCATGGTTTTGTTTGGTATTATGCTGTTGCGGGGAGTTTTACGTTCTGATCTTAATTAGTTTGTGGCTAAATGTATCTATGTTGAGAATTGATTAAATAATTTGTATGTTTTATTTAACGACTTTATGTTAAATGCCAGTTTTCCTTCAATGAGCCCAGACTTTGTGCGAATGCATATTATTGCACATATGGTTGTAATGTTGTTTTTATATAATGGGTTGAGACTGTGACTTTACCAGAATCCGGAAGACTTCCCGCCAGGTGGATTTTTAACTTTAATGCAAGCCCGAACGCCGGATCTGTCAAGTTCCTCTGCAAGAGACAAAAAAGAATAAATATTAGCAAGTAATATTAGTAAATAATAGTACTACATACCACTAATAGAGAATGATGACTCCTGCAAATCCCGCTTGCCATCGACACGACCGCGCACCGATGGTGTACTGCAGAGTGAACCCTCTGCAGGCATGGGTAAATTGCCAGCGAGCATTGCACCAATTGGCTCCACAACAGGGATTTGGATATCAAGCTCGGCAAATTTCTTGGCCATATTACCATTCTGTTTCTCCTCATGATGCTCTTCGGGTAGGGGTTGCACTTTACCCTCAATTATATCATAGACAAATGGTGGACGTACGGGCGTCGGTATGAAACGGCCAAAGCCTTCTGCTACACGAACCACACCACGTTCCGCACATATACGACCACGGACTAGTACAAATTCTGGAACACCATGAACCACCATCCCTTCAAATATATTGAAATCGCATGCATGATGATGAGTATCTTTGGATATAGTACGTGTAGCTTGAGGATTCCAAAGCACAATGTCAGCATCCGAGCCAACAGCTAAAATGATAAACAAGAAAATTAGCATAAAGATTCGATAATGGCTTAAGGATAGCTAAGCTACCAACCAATGCGTCCCTTTTGTGGATAAATATTAAATATTTTAGCAGCATTTGTGCTGGTCACGGCCACAAAACGGCATGGATCCAATAGGCCAGCATGTACACCCTTCTCCCAAACCAATGACATGCGATCCTCCAAACCATTGACTCCGTTTGGTATCTTTGTAAAATCACCCAAGCCCAGAGCCTTGTGCTCTTTGTTGAATGTACAATTGTCACTACCAGTCAACTGAAGATCATCGCTGTGAATGTAGTAGAATTTAGAAGCGATATTAATATCTCAGCAATCAAATCCAAACATCAGTGGAAACGAAAACCCAGGATTTGGCAACGGATAACGCAAAAGACAATGATATGCATTGGAATTTTGTATACTCACTACGCCAACGACTTCATTAGTTGCCTGGGTGTTTCGGCAGATTCGCGTATCGGTGGATTGGTGATGTAGTAAATGCGCTCCGATTTGGGTACACCGCTCATAGAGCGTCCAATGGAGCTAGCTAGCGTTTCACCGAACACACAATAACCGCTACGACGGGCACGTCCAACAAGTTCCGCTGACGATTTGCTGGTCAGTCCGGCCACAAAAAGCGGAGTCTTCATCTGAGTAGCAGTCATCAAATGACATGAACGTAACGGGGGACGGGCGTGAGCGTGTGCGAGGGCGGGTGAGTGAAGCATGAACATATAAACAATTATCATAATTGGTTTAGTCTATGAGCAGCTTGTTTTTCTTTCTCAATTTGTGATTATTAGTAATTAGTAGCAAATTTTGGGGTTGTGGATAAGAGGGTTGATTGTTTGAGTGATGGACGGTAGGAGCAAGCATAGCCACCGACATAGTTAGCGAAAATTATGTATGTGGAGGCAAAACAATTTGGCGCACCCGAACTCCATTTTGTGCTGTATGGGAACAAAGCACACACACAAACTTACTTCGCCAGTAGTTTCATCATAAATTCTGGGGTTGTCTTGTCGGGTCTCAGGGGTGGGCTGAGCACATGTGCTGCTGCATGATCAAAGTCAAAGTGCTGGCAACAATGTGTCCCATCAGTACCCAGAGCCGCAGCCAGGGTCTCACCAACAATGTAACGACCTCGATAACGATGTCGTGCCCGTGCCAATTCAATGCCTGCCGACTTGGACATAACATGAACCACATATAGTGGGCAATCGACCTAAATTATAATAATATATATCGAGTGCCGCATACCGCATATTTATGTACAAGGGGTGCATCATACATCATACATAATGGAAATAATAAATAAATAAAAATATAAATAAATATAAATAAAGACAAATGTATGGTAAGTAAGTAGACAACTAGCAAAACATTTTCCCATTCTTCAATATCTATTATAAATAAAACAATTGCCGCCGCCAATGCTGTACAGTTGCTTGGCATATCGTACCTGATGGGCCAAAACGCAAGCACGATGCACTGCCTCCGCTTCGACTTCTTCTGGTCTGGATAACTCGTGACCTTCTGGACCAGTAATGCCCTCGGCTAACAATCGTTGGGTATTTTTGGCAATAATATCACCATTCTCTGCATGCACCTATTAAAGATATAATGTAATCTTAATATATATCTATAAAATCTTTATCATTGAAATATATATTTACCATAGCCACACCATTCAGTTGTCTGATGCGCTCAAACACATCCAATAGATCGGAGTCGTTTAACTATTTGGCGATAAAGAAAAGAATCTTTAGAATGCATATTAACAGAAATAAAAGTTATATCTATAATACCTGATAAAGACCCTTGTAAGCCATAAATGTCTTAAAGGAATTAACTCCCAGTTCCTTGCAGAGAATGCCAATCTCCTCGGATACTGATTTTGACCACCAGGTAATGCCCACATGTAGACCATAGTCACAACAAACTTTGGGATCGGCCCAGCTACGCCATTTGTCATAAGCCTCAATCATGGATTCGTGTTTGTTGGGCAAAACGAAATCAACTAGCGAAACCATTTAAATGTTAGCTAATTAAGTAATACATTAATTAGTCAAAGATTAGACTTACTTATCATAGTTGTGCCACCGGCAACAGCTGCCTTGGTGCCATGATAGAAATCATCAACGGCCACCGCACCGCCAAAGGGCAATTGTAAATGCGTGTGTGGATCAATTCCACCTGGTAAAATGAGCAAACCACTGGCATCAATGGTTCTAACACCACCAGGGATTGTTATCTCAGATGCTGGTCCCACAAATCTATGTAGATAAACATAATGTATATAAAAACTTGATCTGTTTCATTATCAACATACTTTATAATTCCATCTTCGATGTAGACATCAGCCTTAAAGGTTTTGTCATGATTGACAATTTCACCTGAAAGATAACGAATCGAAAAAGATGATTATTCCATACAAATTTATATACATATATTAAATTAGGATCCAATAGGAATTACCATTTTTAATATAAACGCGATTCTGGGCACTTTGCAAATGTATGGGAACCTTCTTTACCGGTTTTGGGCTAGTCGACATCTTGCCAATATAATGAATCTAACCTGAAATTTAAAGACGACAATTTACTCCACTTGAAAAAGGATCGATAATTTATATACACAAGTATATATATGTGTGTGTGCGCACATAAAACTCCCATTCAAAGCAGACTCTGTCTGTAGTCTGGGTGGTTTTGTTTTGTGGTTGTTGCTTATGAAATGGATGAGTCATAGGCCATTTCAAAGAGTGTTTCAAAGATGTGCAAATAGCGTTGTGGTCTGAGGCACGTGCAGAACGTTAACATTAACATTAAAGCCGCCCCCATCTACTTTCCCCTCCTCCCTTGCACAGAACTCAATATTTAAATCTGTGAAAAAAGCACCCCTTCTTCACTATATCAACTAGCTGTACCTACAGCAGTGACTAATAAAATATTTGTTAAACTTCCCCAAGGTGCAGACAATGCAAAAAAGGACTTTTTATATACATAATACTGAAGATGATGCAATCCAGGTAATGACTTCTTCCCACCATAAAAAGCCTAGACTAGACAAAAAGGATATAGTAAAGATTAAAAACGCTTTGTCTTTAATATTAATTCATTGGATGGAGAACTTTATTATATAAAAGTTCAGTCTTGGGGAGTTTGACTGTATAATATTTGCCAGATGTCTTAAAGTTTTGCCAGATTTCATACTAAGTATGTATGTACATATGTATATTGTGATGATTTGATTGTAATAATTCTGAATCGGCTGAAAACAATACGCTGAATTTAGGCTTGATAACTTTAGAGCTTGGCTTATGAACTTAGCTCAATATGGAGATAAAGCCAAAGCCAGTGGCGCAGGGGAACCTTTATTAAAGAATGTAAAAGCGATTATAAAATCTAAGAAAAAATAGCAAAGTCTATTAAGGGTTTTACAGAAAAATGAACAACAGCTTTTCCCAGTTCAATTGGTTTTGAAGTGTTTATATCTTCTCTGTGGAATCACCGGCTTAACCTAACCTATAATCCCTGATAGTGTGAAATATATACATACATATATATAAAAGAAACTTAAATTGTACAAAAAAATGGGTGTGAATCGGCCTTGCCATTATAACTCTGGTGTCAATGTACAACGAGTGTTCATCTGATGATAATGATGATACCATCAATGAGCATTATCAGCAGTAACAGCAGCCCCCTCCCCAGCTACAGACAACGGCGCAACAGGGAGCCCGTAACAAGTAGTAAATGTGATGATTTATATATGTATGTATGTGTATGTGCGTATCTATGTATGTGTGAGACATAAATGTCATTGCAATTGTTGTTGCAGGCAGCTGCAGCAGCAGCAGCTTGTTTGTCTGTCTAGTCGGCAAAAGTTTTTTTTTATTCTTCTTTTACTTTTTCGTTTTTGTTGTGCTACTATTGCTGGTGTTGTTGTTTTTTGTTCCGTTTTGCTCAAGCTGAGGCTAACTGCATAAAAGCCTACATGGAAGAAATATTAATGTCGGGGGAAAAACTAATACAAGCGTCTTTTTGACGGCACGCAAACAGCGTCGGCCATTAACCTTTGTCTGTATAAGTGTGGGTGAGTGTTGGGCTTTGGCACTTGGCAAATGGTTGTGGAAGTGGTGGAACTACGCCCTCATCGTCTGGAAACAGCATTGACTCTTTTATATGCCCTATGCCTAAAGAAGGTTTAAATTCAAATTGTGCCAACATAATAGCAACAACAATAACTAAAAAGATGTGCAGGAAGTGTGTACCTGGTGTCGATGTACATAAATTAACACACATACAGATGTATCTACATACATACATACATATGTATGTCATATCTATGTATGTATGAATGAATGGATTAATGCTTCTGTTACGGTGATGGTCATTGGGGTAACAAGAATATATGTATGTATGTATGTATGTACGTATGTGTGCTTGTTTTTAAAGCGTTTGTGATTTATTAAGTTTGTTGTCAACAAAATAAACCGAGCTTGTGAATAAATATAGCACATCACATAAATTCAACGTACAAATAGATGCAATGAACTAAATACACATACATATGTATGTACATAGTTTAGCTATGTACATACTATAATATAATTAAGGCAGCCATATAGTAGGGTACACATAGCACAGACATTTGTAGGTCGTCAATGCACAATTGCACTTTAGCTTTTATTTGCTTTTGCTAATCAATACCCTAACAGAAGGCATTACATTGCCTTTAACAAAAAGTATGTAATACAAAAATTAACCAAACATATATTTATTTATAATTAAATCAAATTTAACTATTTATATAGAATAATATATGTATAATATAATAAACATAATTGACTTCCATTAAAAATATTTGTAGAAGTGCATACAAATTGTGCACATTCCGGCATCTGGTATTTTCTTTAGTTTCCCATTTTGTAGCCGGTTTGTTGCTAATCGTTAGTGGTTCAAAACGTTAAGCTGTTATACGACAATGAATTCAATTAGATTACTAGTTTTAGGCCCTCTAAAAGACAACCTGTTAATTGAAGTTGGCTTCATTTGGTACCATCCTTTTGCCGTATGAGTGGCCGGTACGGCCTTAACTATTTTCAGCTTATTGTTAAATCGATAAAATGCCAATGATATGCTGAAAAAGGCAACTACTACTATGTATGTAGACAAGACAGACATACCAATAACCCACACCCGATCTGGGAAGTTGTTGGATGATTTATGTACATAAATACACATAAATATAAAGTACATTGGCACTTGGTTTTTCCAAATTGATAGATACAAATTTGGTTTGTGAAATGCAGTTGTTAGCTGCAATTAAAAAATTATACACATACATACATATACACACACAAATGCAGCATCACAAATACTAGAGAAAAATTTTAATTGAAACGGTTTGTGTTTTTTAAATACTTTTGGGTGTGTGTGTGTGTGTATTGGTGTCCAACATACTTGGATACATATGCATGAAAATTAGAAAATAGAACAGAAAATTAAACCCACGCATTGCGCATAAGTATATACACACACATACACAGAACACACACATACAGCAAAGAAAAACAATTTTTTGGCAGGGGGAAAACTGACATCGCACATCTCGTACATGAGCACCTCTTGTTTTTAACGAACTCAATTATACACATTTCACAAAACCTAAAATCCTGTGTACGGTTAATAATATTTTTGTGTTTCTTTCAATAAATTACCCTGTTTAAAAATTTCACGCCTAACGATATGAAAATCGCAACAAACAGCTCTACTACACGCACAGACACGTCCGCTTCCAATGAAAAATCTAACAAGACTGCCATCAAATCAGAATTCTTGGTCACACTTCTCTACACATGGTATCTACACATCTCTTACACATGTAGAAAACTTCATTGTTGACACTATACGTATTTATTTGAATGGCACAATTCAAGAGGGAAAACCGTTAAAAATTTGTTTGAAACAAAGAATTGGAAACTTAAAACAAAATCTTGCTAACAGTTGAAGTAGAAGAAAACAACAAGTCACCAGTTTTGTATATCATATATGTATGTATATTAATTAAATAATTAAATTAAAATTATACACTAATAACTACATGTTTATATATCGATATCGAGATGCTGAGTTTATATATTTTTATTTTCATTATCAATTTCATTCTTGCAAACAACTACACGAATACATGTTACATCAACAGAGGTAGCACACAATCCTCCTTTTTATTTCTCTATCTGTCGATACTGATCCTGATCCTAGTTGATCCTGATCGGAATGAAGTCTGTGAGTGTGCTTCTATGGGATAATTGAGGAGTGGTAAAGGGAGGGTAAAGGGATTGGCAACTCTCTCAAATGTAGGTACAGGACCATTTAATGTGTTTCTGCGGTTGTTGTTGTTGGCCCATGACGATTAGCATTAATTATATATATATCAAAGTTTAGTATACAAATTGTAAGATGGGCAATACACAAGTTTTGTTCCTACATACATACATTTAAATATTCCTGTTGCAATTCTGTTTCTTTGTGTGTTTGTATGGGTTAATTTTGCTTGTTGTTATCCTTTAAAGCATTTTCTTTAATTTCTGTTAGTCAATTTTTTGCGTGCTTCTTTATTCACCTTTCTTTCTCTCATGCTCTTTTGTTGTGGTTGTTTTGTAGCAATTTATGTTGTAATTTGTTTCTTTTTTCTCTTTTTTGTTTTATTATTATTTATTTCATATATTTTTTAAATTAAGATTACGATAAAAACCTAATTTATTTATCTTGTCATTTACGCCTTAAGTAAGTCCGACATACATATAAAATTATTATTATGAAGCAGCAGCACTTCAGCAAAATATAATAATACAAATAACATAAAAAATTACAACATTAGATGGTTGGTGGTGGACGTGGGGAGAAGGGGGATAGGATAAGGTTGCTAATTTTAGATTTCTAAAAGGAAAATCATAATTATACGAGTAGTGTGTGTGGGTGTAAGGTGTAACCAAGAAAATGGAATTTTGCATAATCATAAACATCATCATTATCGTTTAATCGTTACGATCATTATCAATCATGATCGAGACATCATCATTATAATGCACTATATATAATACGAAATGCAGTGCTGCCACTTACATGTGCTTTGTAACATTGCGTAAACGAAATACAGAGAAATTTACATAATAGTTAAGTATGTACAATTGTTTTTTTTTTGTTTTTAATAATTATGTTCTTATTGTGTTTTTTTTCTGTATTTGTTATTATCAATTCTGTTTTTCTTTTTTTTTAATTTTACGTTTTTTCTTTACTGCGCATTTCAATGTTTGTCCACATAAAAATCGTTTAAATTGTATTACATAGTTTTCCTTTTTTTGTTTTAATATTGGTTTCCCTTTTTTTTTGTTGTTTTCCTTTTTTGCTTTTGCATACGAGCATACAGTATTAGGTTTCGTTTCATTTTTTGTTAATTAATTTTGTTCACTATATGAGTTTCTCTCCATATGATTTAATATTTAGGTAATATTATTAAATTAGTATGTAGTAGAATTTTAAATCTATTTTCTATATTTTATATATATATCCGTTTACATACAGAATTAATGTTGGTTTCGTTTATTGTTAATATATATATAGAAATATATATATATATATTTAATATATTTATGATAAACCATAGCGTGCATATGCCATATATGTATATATATGTGTGTGTTTGTTTATTTGTGTTAGTTATTCCCATTCTTTCTTTTCATTTTAATTTGTTTCTTCCTTTTAGTTTATTTAATTTAATACAATAAGTATATTCTGTGCTTAAATTTTTTACGACGTTTGATCCATTCTTCCTATCCATCCATCATCTACATATCTCTTCCCCGTAGTCTAGTTAGATATTTTCGATTTTGTATTAATCGCCGCCTTATTGAATGCTGCGTAAATTCTCTGCTAAATTTCAACAGAATTATGTTATGCTGTGTGTGTGGTGTGTCGTGGGTGTCGGTGTGTGTGTGTATATATATATATAATTCTTAGATTTACTATAGATTTGAGTGAAAAAATATACAGGTGTTATTGTATGACGACGTTGAATGCTGTGTGTGTGTGTGGTGTGGGTGGTTACGGTATGCACTCTACCATAACTAACTGTTTAAAAAACGTTAAGTTTACTTTTTGTCCTCTACTTCTTTTTCTTCGTTTGCATATTTTTTATCCTTTCGTTTACAGGGTGACTGTGCTATGCGCTTTCCTCCCCTTGTCTATCTTTCTCTACATTATTTTTTCTTCTTTTAAGTAAATTTACATTATTTGATTACATTGTTAGTTTTGTTGGTAGGTTGATTGGTTGTGAGAGTGTATGAGTTTGGGGGGTTTTAATTTGTACGAATCTAATTAAAAGCGCGCGACAACAACGCATTAGTTCACGGTTCAATTTTCAAGTTCATCCCTATGCTGGCTCCTGCTGCTTGCCCAAGTTAAATCAATCAACTGGCCTATAGTAGGATGCTGGCATCATTGTCGTATACTACGCAACAGCGGTCGTTGTTCCTGTATTCGTTGGTGGTGGAGCTGCCGGCTGGGTAACAGTTGTGGCTGCGGCTGCAGTTGGGGCTGTTGCTGCCAAATTATTTGACACTATACTGGCAGCTGCGGCAGCTGCAGCGGCAGCTTTGCTCACCTGTTGCTGCTGCTGTTGTTGTTGCTGCTGTTGCTGTGTCTGTTCACTGGCTGGCGGGATTGAAGATGAAGCCACCGCGTTATGAAGCGTTGACTGACTGCCCACACTGCTGCTGCTGTTCGTTTGATTGCTACTGGCAGTTCCACAGCTATTGCTGTTGGTGCTACTGTTACTCACATCGTTGAATGTTGCTGCCGGGGGCAATTGTTGGCTGCTGTTGCTATTCTCATCGTTGACTACCGTTGATGATGTTGATGACGCTGTGGTTGACATAGCAGTTGATGTTGTTGCTGCTGCGACTGTTGTTGTTGTTGCTGTGGCAGATGTAGTTGTAACTGATGGCTTAGCGTCCACAGCAGCGGCAGAGGTCTCTGACGACTGGACACTGGATTCAGTTTTAGATACTGTGGCTGGCGTCGTTGCTTTCTCCACAGCTGGAGCCGCACGTTGCTGCTGTTGTTGCCGCTGCTGCAGTAATCTGTACTCCACGGAATGCATGGGACCTGCACCTCGGGAGACCTGATAGAGGACTCGCGATATAATCAATGCTACCTGTTGATCCAATATATGGGACATGACCAGGCCAAGTAATCGTTGCTCCTGTTGCATGAACAGAGATCGATTATCAGGATGTTTGGCCAGGTGAAGTAATGTCCCTGCTGCTCGTCGCAGCATATCGAGACTGGTTCCCATCGAGTCGGGATTTTCTCGCAGGTAATTGATGCCGTGCTGATTGGCCACACCCAGGGCCGTTTGTTCAGCCTGTTCGATAAACGCCACCAGATAAGATATGCAAGGCGACTGAAGAGCCACTGTTCTCGCCATTGCGCTATCGGCTGCGGCTAAATAGTGTAGCAGATTAACAGAAAACTCTCGCAGCACTTGATCCTCATTGCGACACAAATGTCTCGTAAGTACAGCACAAAGTTTCTCCAGTCGCGAGAAGGGCGGTGTGGCTATTACCAGGTCAACGTTGGCATCTGTTACACACAGTTTGCACAATGCTTCCAAGGCCAAGCGTTGCGGGGACAAAGCTGAATTAGGGCCGCATGACGGGAACGGATCTTGGCCATGCGCACTCGGACACACAGCCCAATGAAGCAGTCCATCGATGAGGGGTCGTGCTATCAGTTCATCATATCGCGACAGTTCCAGATGTCCGGCTATGTTTGCCATCGCCACCAGCATGTTTTCTCGTATGGTAATTAAGTAATCCCACCACCATTCTCGCTCCCCTTGCAGTGAACTGCAGGAATCGCTAAAGTCTGTGTCCTCTTCGCGGTCATAATTGCGCGTCTTGGGAGTGCGCCGTAGGTGCTCATGATTAAGCAATAGCAGACGTCCAAGGACAGCCAAAAAACGCGTTGATTTGGCTAACACAGTCTCATTACCAGGAACGAAAGTTAGATTTCTAAAGATGTTCGAGAGAGCAATGCAGCGTCGTGCCAGCGAATCTTGGCTTTCGTTCACCAAATATAAAGACGCTTCGTCACGCGTATAGCACTCATCCTCGTAGCTGGAGTCGCGCCTTCGCTGCAGAACATGGGCAGCATCTCGCACTGTTGATTTAGGATCGAAGCCCTTTGGTCGTGCCGCCGATGAAGAAGATGAAGCTACACCATTGGTCAGACGTGGCGTCTCTATATCCATATCCACTGCCCGACAATCGCTGTCAATTGAATTCACACTATTCCTGCTTGCTGAGGTGGTGGTAGATCCAGGTTCTTTCTTAACTTCGCCCTGGGGTTGAGCGAACTCTTCGCCCAGTTTCGATTTCTTTACTTCCACTCCGCTGCCGGCACCACTGCTGCTGCTAACCAACCGCCTCTTTTTATTATAAGTCTGCTGAAGTAGACTACTGTCTTCCGTATTTGTTAGGGTGCTGTTGTCTTCCTGTTTTATAACCACAACGGAGGATATTGTTACGGTCTCAGGTTTACTACTGTCGTTTTTAGCAACTGTTGTCGTTTCCTGCCTCGTTTTTGCCTTCTTCTCCGAGCGTATGTAACGAGCGAATGGAATGTTTACGATTTCCGATTTGAATACATCAATGATGCCATCGAGAGGATCGGGTTCTGTAAAGCCGTACGTCCAGGCATTGCAACCAACCGGTTCGAGTTGTTCATACAATTTATTAGTGTCAGTGTCCCAAGATTTTTGACGTTCGTCCACAAATATATCGTGTTCCGCGGAGAGAATGCGAACCGGAACCCCCTTGCGTGTGACCATGGTGTAGTTGGGTGTGGAGGATAGGAGCAGCGATCGTTCTTCTGGATTGGGTTGCACACGAACCTGACCCAAATCTATGCCCTCATCAGCATCATCCGAATCTTCACCTTTTCTGTCCATGTTCTCGTAGTGGCGTTTGCGATTATAACTACATATGCTACGTACGCATCGAGAGGACCGGCCGCGCATCTTTTGCTCCAAACTACGAGTATTGGACATTACTGTACCACTGTCTGCATCGTCGTCGGCATCCTCGCCGGCAACTGCAGCCGTTGCTGTTTCCTCACAGCCTTCGTCAAACATCTCGGCGAGATTCTTTTGAAAGTGCTCCAGCAGCAGGGTTAGCAGGCCGGGTAGATTTGAGATGCCAAAGAACTGCACAGTGGTGTCATCAAAGAGCAGCACATTTAGCACATCCAATGCCCAGGTGCACTCAGTTAACAGGCCAGAACGCATTGCCATGAAAATCCGCCAAGGATCAACGGGACAGACATCGGCTTTGGTCAGGCGCTTGCGCCTATACAGCACCGGTGTGGTCGATTCCACACAATCATGGGGAAAGATCAGCTCCTTCTTAGCTAGCTGACCACCTTGCCCTCCTACTGGCATTTGAGAAGCGTAGGCAGGCTGCTGGTTGGGCATTTGATGAGGATGTTGATGTGGATGCGGAAGTGGATGTGGGTGTGGAGGCTGTGGTTGTTGCCCAGGTTGCAATCCCTGAGCACCAATTGGTGGTTGCTTCTGGGGTATCATTCCAGCAGGCGGATTGCAAGGCATTGCCACGCTTGTTGGCGGTACCGCAGCTTGAGATGGCGGTGGCATCGCATATGGCGGCTTTACCATACCTCCGGGCATGGGAGGCATTCCAGGAGTTCCAGGCACACCGACCGCTCCATGTGGTGGTTGTTGGACAGGCTGGCCGGGCGGTTGAGGTTGTGGTGACATGCCCGGTACACCGCCTGGCATTCGTTGTTGCTGCCCCGGTCCAGATGGTGGCCGCAGTGGGGATCCCGGCGGCGGTGCAATAACAACTGACGGTGGCGCCTGACCAGGATTCATTTGTGTCCACTGTGGTGGTCCTTGGGGAGGTTGTTGTTGACCGGGTGGAGCACCCTGCTGGTAAGGCGGCTGTTGTTGCTGCGGCGGAGGTGGCGCCTGTTGTGGTGGATACCGGTGCTGCTCCCACTGACCCACACCGGGAGGTTGCTGTATAGGTGGACCATGGGGACTGCCAGGCGGAGCTGCTCCTCGTGGTGGAGCAGTACCCCATGTTTGTGGAGCAGGAGAGGCAGGATATTGAGGACGATACTGTTGGGCACCGCCTTGCCAAGCGCCTACAAAACAGACACGGATTAAACAGACTTATCTCTCAACAGTTTTTTTTTGATGACTCACCATAAATTTGAGGCCTTGCATTATACCCGGGATAGGGCTGAGGAGAGTCTTTGATGAAGTCCGGATGCCGGCGAGGTTGCGGACTCTGCAAAAGAGAGTTAGAAATGGGAAATTAATGGCATAATCTACTGAATAATTCTTTCATATGCCTTACTTGATCTGGTGGCCTATAATAGTCTTGTTGGCCAGGAGTGCCCGGTGCATAGGCACCAGCAGGTGGTGCTACTGGTGCCCCACTAGCTGGCGGGCCACCTGAAACGGGCTGAGCGGGAGGCTGAGGGCCACCAGGCGGTGCCTGACTGTAGGGTCGATTTCCATAGGGACCATATTGATTCGCACCAGCAGGTGGACTATATAAACAAGACCAAAAAATAAAAAGAAATAGAAAATCGAAAGAATTCAATTGATTGGTATTCATTGAATGGAGCTTAACACATTTCAAGTGTTTTCAAAGCTTAATTAAACACAGTACAGTTGTATTCCAGCAGTGTGTGTGTGTGTACTTGTTGGTTGGATGTCTGTAACTGTGTTTTGTTTGTGTGTAATTGAGAATTGGCACTCACGCTTCCCCCTCCGGCCCATAAGGAGGGTACATATTGCGATTCTGTGGCGGATATTGTCCTTGACTCTGTCCAAATGGCTGATTGGGTGGGCCAGCAGCATTATACTGATCAGGTGTACCATATTGGCCATAAGCCCCTGGCTGCGGTGGATACGGTGAACCTGCAAATGATGACACACGGATAATTGATTACAAATTTGGTTAATTATTCCCATTGAATTAAATTCAACTAGGCAAAAGATTTCACCTTAAAGAAAATAAAAGCGAAAAAAATGTAAAATATAACTAAAAACTATTTTAGATTCACTCTACTACTACATACATATCTAATTGGCAGCAACTTAACCTATATTGTGTCTAGCATCGACATTAAATATATATTCTACAAACATATACAATTCATATTTAAATAGTTAAACTATTAGTTAATAATTAAATCTTTAAAGTAATGTCGATAATAGATGCATATAGATTAGTTAGTTGACCTTTTTACATGCATTTTTAACACTAAATTTTTGCAATTTGTTAGCCTGAAGGTTCACATTGACTTCGAAGATACGATGAGATAATAAAAGAAGATGATACCATACAAAAATAAAAACAAAATGAAAGTGAAATGATAAACTTAATTAAAAAAATAGGCATTAAAAGGAAGAGGAAATGTAAAACCAAAAACCAAATAAGATGATTATACCTGGCGTTCTAGACACAGGCGTTGGGTAACCGGAGCCACCTTGCGGATAAGGTGCTCCAGTAGCGGGTCGTGCATGCTGAGGCGATGGTGGCACCGGCCCAGGCCCATGCCCATGCTGCTGTGGTGGTGGTGGTGGCAACGCTGGTTGCTGCTGCGACGGTGGCGCTGGCATGCTTTGCTGCTGTTGTTGCTGGGGCTGAGGGCCACCCGGTTGTTGTTGCGTTGCGGTATGTGGTGAATGTGGGGGTGGTGGTGGGTGTGGAGCAGGACCACTATGGGGCCCAGAAGCAGCAACAACAGCACCAGCGGCCACAGCACCACCAGCAATTGGATCCTCAAAGGGATTGCTAACGCTTATATTATCACCGGCAACAGCGGCGGCAGCTGCTTGATTTGATTGTGTGCCTAAAGCGGCGTTGATCAATGGTTGGATTGGTTGGTTGATTGAATAATTGATTGAAATGAATGAATGCATTGAATGAAATGAATGGTAAAGTATCAATGAATGGATGATTGTTGATTGATTTGGTTTGATGGTTGGTGCAATTATCGTTGTTGTTGTGATGTGGTTGTTGTTGTTGCAGTTGCAGTTGTCGTTGTGGTGGTTGATGGAAGTTTACATATTTTAGTAGTGCGCCCACAGATTTATAGTTACAAACATAAAAATGAATGAAAACAAAATACACAGATGTAATTAATATAAACACACTCTCGAACATATAATTATGTACATGAATATATGATTTACGATATGGGGTGGTATTAAGCGTTATCTAATGATCATCACTGATAAGTATATATATATATATTATATAAATAATTGGTAAATAATTGAAATTTTGAAAATTCAAAAGGTTACACCTTAAAAACAAATGTAAACGAAAAATTAAGATAACTGACCCTACACACACACATACAGAGTTTTGTTCTTTTAAAGAAAATATAATTATATTTGTTTTTGATCGTCTTACCTGGATGAGGTGCCTGCGGATTACTTTGTGAGGGAGGCCGCTGCATTTGACCCGCTGCCGCATAATCTGGCTGTGGACCACTGCCGCCTGGATATGTCGCACCGCCCGGATATCCTGCATAGCCATCAATCGTTGTATTTGGAGGTGCACCAGGTGGTGCAGGAAATGAATCCTGCGAGTTTGACGATCCTGTTGAATTGGTTGTACCAGCATCCAAATGGCCACCACCGATTGGTTGCAATTTGTTAGTTTCATCATCGTTTTCCAAAAAGATTTCAATTGAATTATGCGAAGAAAAAGTGGTGAAAAACATTTTCAACGACAGTCAAAAAACGCAAAAACAAATGGAGAAACGAAGAGAAGAAAGAACAAAATTAAGTATCAAACGAAAAACTACAAAACTATATAATAAACCATAATCAATTGGCTTAAACACTTACCTGGCGATGGCACAGAAGCTGCTTTTGTGGTCTTCTTCTTGCTGCCCGCCTCCACCTGCTGTATGATGGGCAATGGATCAATGTCGCCACGGTCAAAATGACACTCGAATGCCAAAAGATTCTTAGTATAATGTTTACGTAGCGTGTATGCGGCACTGCTACTAGCCCCGATGCCCAAGAGACCGGCAATATCCTTCCATGTTTTACTCTTGGTCACCTAATAGAACAATATAAACGAAAAAATCAGCACAATGATTGGGGTTAATTATATAGAAGATTCCGAATATTATATGCATATAAAGAGTCATATTAAAAAGGAGGTTAAAAAGAAATATTGCGAGCAAACAAAATTTTTATGTGGATGCATTTGAGTGAGCCACGTTTTTGTTTATTTTATTTTTTTTCTTGTTTTTGTTTCAAGAACACGAATTAGTTTGTGTGAGTGGATTAGTTAGTTAGTTTATGGTAGTAGTTTGGGTGAAATCATTGTGGACGAAATAAAAATCTATCTACTTACGAAAAGAATTGATTTTTTATTGCACTCTACTTTATAACTTAAATTGTTGCAAGAAAAATGCGCAATGGTTGCAAAAGAATGATAAATTGGACACACAAATGAGATATGAAATCAAACCATCAAACAGGATCGGATCGTTCCGAATCCTCTTGAAAATTTGTTAAACATTAAAATTTGAAACAAACAGTTGATAAAAATTTAAAAAGCTGGCACTGGATATGCTTAGATAAACTGAATTTATCAAATAATAAGAAACAAAGAAATGAAACATCCTTATTATAATATGTCTTGTATATTTATCAACCAGAATCAGATTCAAAAGCATGCATGAGATGATGACAAGAGAGAGTGGTAAAGGAAGACACATGCATCAAAATACAAAAGCTCGTGCAGCCTTAATAGAGTCTTTGCAATTAAGGCTACGTTTTACTTATGATGCAGCTAAAAGTTTGGACACTTGGAAACGGGCTGGAGAGATAGAGATAAATATAGAGAGAAAGAGAGAGGCGGACGGGTGACTCTTGTGCTAGTTAAGGTAGGCTTGGTTGACTTGGTTTAGTTGTACTGTAGTTGCCGAATTTTGGTAGCATATCACAAGACTTTTATGGTACTTTTCATTTCATTTTGGTGTTAACTACGTTGGTGGTGTTTCGTTTCTTATTTGATTGATTTTACACTAATTTTGTGGTATTATTTTAAGAGATGTTTGGATTTTCATTTTTTTTTTTTTTTGTTTTGTTTTGGTTTGCTAGTAAATCTAAAAAGAAGTTAGTAAAAGGAGTTACTACGGCACCTTGCATACCTCGACGAATCCGCCACGTTCTTTTACATAAATGTATAACCTATATAAATCGAGTGGCTGTTTTGAAATGGTCGGGCATGCCGTTATCGGCGTCCGTCGCTCTTCCATAAATGTGCGAAGTTTGTCTAGCCAGCCGCGTCTATCCGGATTATCATCCATCTCATAGAGTTTACATAATGAATCCGATTTCTTTGTTGTAGTAATGGTACTCCGAAATGGTTCTTGTTGAACAGGAACATGACTGTTGAACACCTGCTGTAAAGTCCAAAAAAAAAAAAAAATAAACAATAATTAGAAAATCTCAAATTTCCAACTAAAAACTGAGTTTGGGAAAGCATTTACCGGACTTGCCGCTGGGCGTGTCCAATTTGGGGGCGAACTCATGTCATATTCTTCACCGGGTCCACCACCGCCCGGATGCATCACAGCGGGATGTGGGGATGTACTTGGAGGGGCTAAATGACTTTGGCTATATGGATCATTTTTGCGCGACTTTGGTGTGGTGCATTGTGGATCTTCACCGGATGCTGCAATAACAAAAGAGAGATTCAATCAAATATTTGTTCTGATCTTTAACAAGGATTTTTTACTTACCCGCCGATGCATTGGAGAGTGTACTCTGTTGGCTCACTTCATCCATGGGCGTGCCATCTGGGCCGGTGGTAACCACAGCGGTGACTGCGTGTAATCCTGATGCTGATGTTGGACCTGATGAACTTATGCCATTATCTTGCGATATATGCTCTGGACCACTCTCCGCGCTGCCAACTTGGGCTCCCAGCATGGATTGTGGGGGTGTGCTCGTAGGTGGACCCATATTTGTTGGCCCATGAGGTGGACCCATGTGATGGGGAGGACCCATTGGCATACCGGGATGCATTCCTGTCGGCCCATTGCCATAGCCTTGTGGCTGGGGCGGTGTGGGACTGCCACCGTAGCCACCTTTGTGCTGTAAATGCTGCTTTAAATAATTTAATGGGCGCGGTGAACCGCCTCCCTGAGGCGGTGGAGGTCCAGGACCGACGGGTGGTGGTGTTCCTTTGCCTTGCACATGATTGCCCATGGGCTGGCCAGGTGCACCGCCGGGTACCGATTGCTGTGGAGTTGGTGGAACCCATTGATAAGGGGGATACTGGGCATGAGGACTACCGCCACCGTGATTGGGTATGCCTCGGCCAGGATAGGGTTGTGGCCCAGATGGCATACTATTTGCGCCACCAGCCTGGCTAGTCGGAGGCATTGGTGGTCCCGTTGCATAGGCTCCAGGCGGATATTGTGGCCGAGGTTGGTAATTCCCCTGGGGATATTGTTGCGGTTGCTGGGGCGGATATCCTTGACCTGGACCTGGACTTTGTCCAGGTCCGCCCATTTTATAAGCACCATGCATATGGGGTGGCATTGGATAACCACCAGATGCTCCCTGTGGTGGCGGTGGTGTTGCCATATTGTTCATATTTTGATTTGGCGGTGGTGCTCCCGATGGTGGTGGTGTCTGCTGAGGCGAATTACTTGCTGACGATGCCGAATTCGAGGCCTGTTGCTGCTGAGATTGCTGCTGTTGTTGACCAGGTGGGGGACCAGATGGTAATCCGTGAGGTGGCATGGGACCTGGACCAGGTGGACCACCAGCCCCAATCGAAGGTTGTTGCATTGGGCCGCCACTGCTAGATTGATTGCTCGCCGGACGTGAAATTGGATGATTTTGTGCTGTAACGTTGTAAGAGGACAACAAATAGGATAAGATGAGATTTTGATCGTGTGGATTGGTTAAGAGATAAATGCATGCGCGTATGTGCGTGCTAGTTAGTAACTTACCCACTGCAGGTGACATGGAACGCGAACCGGAAGAGCCAGTGGGCGAGGGTGTGGGCCGCATGACTTGTTGTGGATTTGGTGTACCCGGCGGACCAGAACCCATTCCACTGTGTCCCCCTCCACTAGAGCTGTCGTTGCTATTTTGTCCAATTAGCTCCTGCAATGAAAATGTTGTTTATTTAGTATTTCGCTTTATCCGCGCAATGAAAACAAACAAATGCCGGCCGGCATTTTTTTTCTTCCGTTTTTTTTTCCTTTTTTTTTTCTTTTTTATTTTTGTTGTATTATTATTTAAATGAAAGTGATAGCAACAAAACAGCGAATTAGCCGAAAAGGCAACAACACGATAGAGCACCTGTATGGCAAATGTAAAGATAGAGATACACTCACTTAAACATGTGTGTGTGTGTGTGTGTCTGTGTTTGTGTGTACTAATTTGTTTTGTTGAAAACGTGGAATGACTGTCTGGTTTATCTATACACCCTTCCTACCCATCCAATAGAAGAGATGCCCGTTGTCAATAGGCTACTCTTTTTTTTATAAAAGGAAAGATCAAATGTGCTTGGATCATGATCTAGGGGTCAGACCACAACAGGGAAATTTATCGTATTGCCTTTTTTTCTTTTCTGTGAAGAAGTAGTCGCGACCTTTTACTGACATTTGGGGTCAACACTATACTACCTAGGATCGCCATTTGAAAGACGTTTCGTAATTATCTTATATATTTTTTTTACCGCCAACTGGATTGACAAACTCGCTTACAGCGAAATCATAAACGCCAAATCTTGCTCCAAGCTTCTCTGGCTCCGTTTTTGTCTTTTCTTTTACTTTTTTTTTTTTTTTTTTGGACACAAAACTCGGCGCGATGCGACACGACTTTAACTTTTTGCCGCCTATATAACTATACGAAAATCAAGAACAATTTCAGCCAAAGGGAAACAACAGCAACAGACATACACATAAAGACTTAAGTCGACAGCAATTCGAGTCACAAGCACACACACACACTCATACACAATCTCATACATACGGACAAAGCCCCAACCAACGAAGAAAAATACAACGCTGTTCGTTTTGGTATCTGAGAAATTAAGTGAAGTGAAATGAAATGTACGACGAACTGACGGCAACGGCAACGGCAAAGCCAAAGCGAACAGCACACACAACCAGGCAGGCAAAGGCAGAAAGATGATGAACGGGACGGGTACGGGAGCAGGGGCACGGGGCATAAAAGCTATGTGGAACGACAACGACGACGACGACGACTACGACGGCTGCAACTTGAAGCTCTACGAGAGCGGAGACTACGGGGCAAGTGGCTGGTGTTTTGTGCTGTGCTGTGGTAGTTATGGCGCGCTTGGAAGCGAACCCAGCGAACGTACGATGACAAAGACGTAGATAAGGAACAACAGCAAGCAAGCAGCAATACACACAGATACAAATCCACACACATACACACAAACACTCAACGTTGAAATATAATAAAATGAAATAAGCAACGACGTCGCTGCTAGCCAGCCAGTCAGTCCATTCGTTTCTCCTCGTTCGTTTCACAGAGTGTCAGGGGAGCACAGAAAAAAATACGTTGAGAGTGTTGTATAAATGGAGGGGTGTGGGTTTGGGGGGAAAGGAGAGAGTAAGATTGAGGGACGGGGGCCCCATACACTTGAGTTGCGACGGCGTTGATGACGAGAATAGCAAGCGGCAAGAGCTAAGACCGACCAGATAGAATGTTTTGTACTCAATATATGAAGGCAAGGCAAGGCGGCCCCACATTTTGTAGTTGTGGTCGTGTAGAAAAATTACTTGGAAAGAAAAACAAGCGCTGGCTGTGCTGTGGCGGTAACAACAGCAGCAACAGCAAAAACAACAACAAGAACGACGACGATAATAACAACAATGAAATCATTTATAAACTGAGTTTCGAGCTTAGCAAACTTTAGACGCAAAGAAGGCTGGGAATGGCGGCAGCAACATTAGGAATTAAACTTAAAATTCGATAAAGATTTTTGCGCGCCAAAAAAAAAAAAAAAAAGAAGAAAAATAAAACTTGGCATACATATTTGAAAGTTTGGTTAGATAGTTTTATGATCATCATTGCTCATGAGAAGAAAGATCTTCAAGTTATGTTTTAGGTGCTCGAAAGCAATTGAAGTCATTTCGCCTCGTCATTAAGTGTTTTTGGCTCTGTCCAAGTTTAGAAAATATGTAAATAAAAGTGGCCAGTCAAGATGTTGTACAATGTCAGCTGTTGGTTGGCCCTTTTGTGGCACCACCGATTATGTCAAAAAAAAAAAAAAAAAAAAGAAGGAGGATGAAACATAAGAAGATAAGAGACAAAAGAAGAATTAAAAGCCAGGCTAGAAGGGAATTTATAAACACTAACAAACCAAAAAAAAAAGGAATAAAAGAAAAATAGTTTTGCCAACAACAAGAACTATGCATCCAACAGAATGTCTACCATATTATCCCGCATACAAATGTCCATCCATCCGTCCATATGTAACGTATGTGAGAGAGTGCAATGGTTTTTATTTCGCCAAGCATGGCACGTAGCGAGATTGACTTGGAAGAGCATGGGTCGAGACAGTCAGGTCCGTAATTTTTCTAGTATACTCTAGGAAAAACCGGACAACCCTACTTAATTAGTATTAACAAGTATTTTAAATAATGGAACAAGGGAAAACCTGCCTAAAGATTATCTAATGTAAATTAACAATATAGAGTGAGAAACTTTTCGTTAACAAATCAAATGATTATTATATTACCATTTCAGATACTAAAAATTAAAATAGTATATTCCTAAGCAAGTTTCTTTTTTATGTAGTATGTACGCTTATGCTTTGAGATGATAGCTTTATATCCATTGCCATATTTGATCTAAAACGAACGATTATCCATTAGCTCCCATAGGAATGAACAAAAACTGAAAGGGTATGGTAGGTAACCACGGCACAGTCAAAGTTAGTTCAGGACCTTTGGTTTTTTCTTCTTACTTCTATTTTTTTTTTTATTTTATGCTCCAACATGGGCACACACAGCTGAGCGGTTTCGACAGTCAGAGTAGTCGTCGCTGTCGTAGCCACAGGCAAACGTTCATTAGGTATTTGTGGGTGTGCTGCGACTGTGAGCAACTGTGTCGGTTTGTCTGTGTATCTGTATCTGTGTGTGTGTGTGTGTGTATCTGTGTATGCTCATGCAATTTTTGTTTGTGCTCGCTTGAAATTTTATGAGCGAAACGAAAGTTTGTGTGGCTGTGGCTCTGGCGCAAATGGCACAAGGGAACGCCAGCAGCACGCAAATAAATACACACAAGCGTACATATAGATACATATATAAGATATATATATACGACTATACATATACATGTAGAGAAAAACCAGCACCAGAGCCACCAGCAGAGCAGAGCAGTCATCGTCGTCGGTCTGTTCGTTAAGCAAACGTCTGATGACTCTCGACTACTTACAGCACCGACCGACCGACCAACTGACAGACTGGCGAAACGACAGTCAAAACGACTGACATAGCTAGCAGTAACAACAGCGGCAGCCAGTCAACCACTTTGTGTTCAGGCGAATGTCCCATGAATCGAGTTGGGAGCCATATCCAGCCCAACAGTTGAGTCGACAGCCGGTAAAGCTAAAGCTCCGACTCTGTCCCCTACTCTGCCTCTACCCGGTCTCTTCTTTTGCTTTGCTTTTGGCTCTCGGTCTCGGTTCGTCGTTTTAACGTTCGTTTTGTTCGTGGGGCTTTAGTTGGGGGCTCTCTGTATGTGTCCAAACGAGTGAACTGAAAAACAAGCACACCGCAGTCGCTCACACACACACACACCCAGAAATATGTATAAATATGTCTATCTGTCTGTTTGTGTGTATGTGTGTAAGTATAAAAACAAGCAAGGCGAAACTGAACTGAAATGAGCGGCGGACTCAACGTTTGTTCGTTCGCTTTTTCTTGCTGCTTTTTATATACCTCATATAACCATTGAAATAAAGGGTATATTAAGATTGACAAGATACATTTAACAGAACGCGCGAGTTTTCCGATCCCTAAAGTACTATATGTGTATATACTCGCTCTTAAACGTAACTTTACAGGCTTTACACGTATACTTTGGTGACTGCAAACCATTAAAATATAAACAAAAGACTTCTCTTATTGAGAAAGGGGCTACAAGTTAAGGAATTTCATAAGAAATAATTGTTAGCAAGAGTTCAATGGGGCACGTGGAGGGTATTACAATGTCGGGGTATTACAAATTTGAAATAGACATATTTTTTATTCATTTTTTTTTTATATTTTTGTTGCGCCTGTTAAAATGAAAAACGATGATGATGATGCCGACAACAAAAACAACATCAGCAGAGGCAACAACAGCAACAGCCAGCAGTGGAGCACTAAAATCCCCAACAGCAACAACAATACCAACTACAAACAGCAGCAATGCGACACACAGAGAGTGAGAGAGTAGGGAGAAAAAACCGGCAAAAATTGTTCCTTCATTGGCAGGCAGGCAGGCAGGAAGAAGGCATGTGGCTTTTTGGGCCCAGAGACCGGTGCCGACCTCTGAAAATTGCAAACTTGCGATACTGCAGCAAAATGATTGCCGACGCAAGGAAATATTGAAGTAGGACACGGACAATGAAGTTAGATAAACTCTGTTCTGTCCCCTGTCTGTCTGCCTGTCTATCTGTATGCCTGCTGCCTGCCTCTCTGTGTTTGATCATTCAAATTGATTTTACATAGAAATTCATAGACGGTAGACATGAATTCCTTGATATTGATAAATTTTGATGTCTTGCTCCTGGAATAATCAAACTAGACCCAAATAACAATAAGGAACACACAATGAACCTTCCATTTTACCCTACTTCAAATTGATTTGATTTCAGTAATAATGTTTTATTGTTTGGTATTTGCAAAGTTAAATATGATAATCATAAATGGGGTAGAGTTGCGGCTAAGTAATGTTACCTAATAATTTAAAGAGTCATGTGGAGAAATAGCTATTTATGTGTGAAATCTATTGTCAGTTTACAACAATATTAAATGGTTTAGAAGTTAGAAGACAGCTACTACACATGTCAATCTAATTGGCAAAGAATGGGACAGGACTACCATAGGACCCTTATCAATATGTTTATAATCTTGTTAACTGCATCTTTGTATAAAAAGTGTGATGAAGGATATTTTTGTGATTCATTCATAAAATTCAATACAATTCGCGTGATTTTCTTGTTGTAATTAAATATATGTATGGGTTTTATATAGCAGTTCAAAGAATTGAAAGATTTGTAAGGAATATAAAAGAGTAAACAGCCCGCAATAAGAACATCAATGACCTTGGCATTGACCCAAATATGTACAAATATATATATGTATGTATGTATAAATATATATGTATATAAATATATAGGGAAACAGACGCTTTGTGTGCGATCTTGAGTGTAGCATCTGTATCTGTGTTTGTGCATACACAAATACATACATACAATATAAAGGGAATAAGTAAAAAGAAGAAGAAAAAAAACAACAACAAATTGGTTTGAGAGTCAGGAGGAGGATTGTCGAAGGCCGCCGTTGCCGCTGCCTTCCGCCGTTGCTGCCGCGGACATGCTGAATGAATAAATGGGGTACAAAACAAACGTACCAAACACATTCTTACACACACACACACTATACATCCATATATATGTATATATAGATACTCTGGTGACGTAGGTATGAATGTATGATTCGTGTATAAAAGACCTCCCCAATGTGCCCAAGTTGTTTCCTTCTAATGCGATTGTTGTTGGTGCCGGTGCTACAAGAACAACAACACATCAATTGATGGTGCAAAGAACTTACAACCATTCGCACTATTGCCACTATTTAATCCATATACTAGAAATTTGCAAATCAATCGCAAGGATGATGAGATAACAATGTTTATAATTGGATTTCGAATGGCGACGAATGGAGGGGCGAGAGTGTGTGAATACGTACGGAAAGAGCATTTTTCACTATACGAAATATAAACAAAAGACAAGGGAAAATGCCAATGGTATGTCGGTGTCGGCGGCATTAAGGCAAAAGAAAATTGTAATCAAAACAAAAAAAAAAACCAAAACAAAAAAATCATAAAAATTCATAAAAACAAAAGCGTGGCGGCGGCGGCGGCACCGGCATCAGCCAGACAAAAAACAACAACAACAACAACACCAACGATAAGACTTGAACAATTTTTTAAGAACATTCGCCAGCCAGCAGCAAAGGGAGTGAAAGAAAAAAAAGAGTAAACGTTGGGTAGGTAGGTAGGTAAAGGAGAAAGAGGAAAGGGAGGGAAAAACTCCAAAAATCCAAAACATCCAAACCTAAATGGGCGTAAGCATTTGACCCTAAACACAACTTGTGCTAGATGGGGGTAAAAAATATAAGAAAAAAAAATAAAAAACAAAAATACAAAAAATAAGAAGAGGTTGAAAAGCAAAAAAACCAACAACACAAATTGCGATACCCCAGAAAAGGTAGCTATGTATGTACGTTTGACGTCAGAATGAATTCAAGTTCACGTGCAGCAACAAATACAGTTTGTTGACCCAGTTTTTTTTTTTTTTTTTTTTTTACCCCCAACCAACCAACTTGAGCTGTGAATAAGAAGTGGCATATAGTTTTCACATTGTGCTGTTAATGGAAGACCAAAATAGATTCTTATCTAATCAGATGGAGGCACACAATTTATGATTTTAGGGAAATTGCATTCATTCACTATCATGAATCATTATCTATATGCAGCAGTACAAAGAATGATATAACTTTAGATCGTAAACGCACATTTTACTCATAGAAATGACGAATTCTATTGCGGATTCTGTGTATTCGCTAAAAAAAAACTATTACAGATGCTTTCAACATTTCTTTGTGGCCTATACATTTGTGCAAATATCTTTTCGATTCAATTTATTGAAAGTTTTCCAATTTCTGATGAGGTGATTGAACATTTGCCCATACTCCACATAACACAAATGCAATTAAAAATACTGAAACGAGGCCCCCAACTCACATCATTGCTACTTATTTTTTTTTTCTTTTTTTTCCCGCATACAGAAATAACATTTAATTGAATTTACCTGATGTGGTGATGGCGATGCCTGCGAGGGCTGCGGCGATGGACTTGGCGCATGCCCCGGACTGCTACTAGGCGGTGGTCCGCCAGCCACAGCTGCATGTGGTGGTGGAGGTTGTTGTTGTTGTTGCATTGGGGGCGGCGGTGCATGATGCGGTGAGGCGGGCGGCAAAGGATGTCCAGGACCAGGACTAGGTGATGAGCTGCCCGGCCAAGGCCGATTCGGTTCGGGATACTATTTTAAATGAAAAGTAAAATTGATTTAAAACTCTACAAAGAAAAGGCCCTCAATTGGGGTTTCACGAGTGTGATGAAAGTTACCTGGTGCGTCGAGTAGGCAGTTCGATGATTGGGGGGTCCAGTCGCCGGTAAACCAGGCGGTGTTGGATATCTTTGCGGGTACGGCGAATATTGAGATGGCGGTGTATTTTGTTGTGGTTGTGCCTGTCCAGCTCCTGGTGGTGGTACTGGTGCACTGGGTGCACCAACGCCACCAGGTTGCTGTCCGCTTTGCTGTTGTTGTTGCTGCTGTGCCTGCTGTTGTTGCGGCGAACTAGGATAGGAACCTGAATTTTGACCGTGAGCCGGCGGATAGGGTGATTGACCCCTGGAAGTATTTGTCTATAAAAATTAGCAGCATACAAAAAAGGAGAGAAAAAATTATGATTAGTTAGTGATATATATAGATAGATAGTTAAAAGTTTCCAATTTATATAACCCTCCCCCAACCACAGTAAAGAAAAAGGTAATCTCTATTATTTTATGTATAATCGAAATGAAAGAGAGAGAAAGCAAGAGAGAGTGAGAGCAGAGCAGAGCACAGTACGCATACATTTCTCTCTCTAACAGTTTCTCTCTCATTTTTAGCTCAGAGTTCAATTATTTGTGCTAGCCATTGTTGTTGTTGTTGGCCGGCCATGGCACCCCCACCATCGCCGACATCTGTGGGCCAGCAAGCCAGCCAATGCACATTCCATTTTATTGTATATATCATTTTAATCGATTTTCCACAACCAATTCCGTAAATGCCGCGCACAAAACATACGTGAGTATGTATGACATTATATATGTATATATATGTGTGAGTGTGTGTGTGTGTGTGTGTATACACAGGACGAACAAGGCGACGCACCCTCCGGGTGGCGAATTTTCACTTGACAGTCACAAATGTGCAGATTAAAAAAGGCAATCCAAAGCGAAGCACAAGAAAAAAGGAAACTACTAAATGCTGGCAGTGAAATAGGTGTCTGTGTGTGTGTGCACAGCAGGCAATACCGTTATTCTATCGTTTTGCAGAGTAAACAGGATAATATAAAAAAGGAAATGGCAGAAGGTGAAGAAGAGCTAGAGCTGCCACTGCCTAACCTTAGAATAAATTCCAAGTGGAAATGTGCAAATAAAGGCAGAATTGAAAAGTGGTGGGCCAGGCAGGTGGGGCATAGCACACAATGTAAATTCCTCTAGAAGCCGATGGGCTTCATCAGGTCATCTGGTTCCAATGTCGCTGAATGTTTTTAATTGAAGCGAAATCGGTTCTACCTTAAGTTTCCAAGTATCATGTATCATATTTGAACTAATTTTATTAGTAATAAATGTTTTTAGAGTTTAATTTTCTTTTAGTTTTATTAATTAAAACCCTTTTACTATTCAAAAGAAAATTTAATCAATTATTTCAAAAGCCTATTGTTAAGTGACTTAACATAACACTGTAAAGAAACTCAAATGAATTCATGAAAAAGAATTCTAAAGACAAGGGGGAACCACTAGTTGGTTGGTTCGGACACTGGCGGATTTTTAGCTAGTCCGCCAATTGCCTTGCTGTGTGACCCGTCAAGGAACTAAGATATCCACTTCAGTAGAATATCAAGACAAAAAGAAGGAAGAAACATAAAGCCACTAGAGTAGAGGAAAACAACATGCAACAAAGTAGTGTGGCATGGAGAGCATCGAGACACCTTGGAACGTGGTGGATATGCCAAAGTCAGAGACAAGGAGAGATTGCGACAAGCAGGACGAGCAAAAAAGAAGAAGAGCTTTATATGCCATTAATGAAAGGATTTTCAACTTGACGTAGAGCGACAAGGGACGAAACAAGGGACGCACACACAAGCACAAGCACATTGCCACGGCATGGCATGGCATGCCAGGCGCCCTCACAGCCAAACACATACACTTACACATACATACAGACAAAATGTTGCTGGCAACGAAGGAGCAAATAGCAACAGCAACAACAGCAATGGCAATGGCAACAACAACGTTGCTGCCGGAGTAAAATGTGGCAATAAATCTAATGGAAACTCACAGCAAATGAACGAACGAAGCGAGCAAACGAATGCAGAGCACAGAGCAGCCACCAGACCCAGGCACAAAACTCTCCTCATGGCTAGAAGGCCGATGAGGAGGATAACAGCAACAACAACAGAAAAAAAAACAAAAAATACAACAAGAACAACAATCAACCGACAACGACGACCGTTGGATCGGGTCGGTCCACTGCAGGGTGACAGGAAACATGAATGGATGGTTTTCGTACATTTGGTGTGCGTGAGTGTGTGTGTGTATACATACATATACACATATATATCTGTATATTTGTATGTATCTATGTATATCCCAGTAGTGTGCAGGCGAAGGCGGCACTCTGGCAGTCAGTCAGCCAGCCAGCAAGCAATGAGAAATAAAGTAAAAAAGGGAAAACTCATCATGGATGAAAATCAAAAGCAGAAATGTATACGGCATCAGCAGAAGCAGCAGCAGCGGCAGCGGGTAGAAGCTGAAGTGGAATTTGAATTAATGCAGCAAGGGTCGTACGGTGACGCACACAGATACAGACACACAAATACAATTACCAACATACATACAAAGATCGGACGGTCGGATGGTTGAAACGACTGACGCACACAACGAGGCATCGAGCAAAATTACGTTTGAGAGTGGCAGGCGCGGAGCAACAGAAGCAGGAGCGAGTGTCAGTCAGTCAGTCAGTTAGGCCGGCAGGCAGTAAAGCAACGAAAGAGGGGAGAAAAACATTGAATAAACTGCCTCCACACTCACACATACATACATTCAAAATACAGTGAGTGGTGGTAGGTTTTCTCTGAGTTAAAAGCCGGCTCCGGCTTGGCTCGGCTCGGTTTTGGGTTGCCAGTGTACTGCTTGCTACATGTATTATAATAACGCGGCAGAAAAACAAAACGTTGCAACAACAGCCGACTACTACCGTGACAAAGCGCAGGGAGTGGTCCTGGTTTTGATCCTGGTTCTGCCCTGGGTTTATAATTTCATAACACAGACTTACAAACACATACACAGACACGTTCGTACATACATATACACACGCACACACCCACAGGATAGTAATGCTTGCATAAATTGTAGGAAAAACGTCGTAAATGCGATTTTTGAAGCACAAAAAGGTAAAGCCAGCAGCCATCCGACCGACAGCCGTTGTAAGGGTTGTATGCCGTGTGCGTGTAGAAAGGCAACATTGGTCGGGCTGGCTGGCTGGCTGGAAGGGGATTATGGTACGTGCAAAATTACGTGTAGCTTGAAAAAAAAGGGACACATGCAGTAAATATAAGTTTTAATGCAAACAGTGTAGCATTCAGCAAGCACATGGGTTGCAATTGGGAGGTGGTAGGGGACGGTAACGGCAAAAAAAAAAAACAAAGAAGATTGAATTTATTGAAAAGTGAAGATGACAGTATTCCATAAAGATAAAAGTAAATTGAAGTAGGCGGAGAATCTGTTTGATTGTTTGAAAAGAATTGATTGTGAATATAAACATGAGTATGTTTGTATTTAGAATTCTCCATGTTTTTTAGGTACTACAAGAGATCGAAATTAATTCATGTTCATTTGTTATACACTCCTGTTTCTTCTTCTTCTTATTTTCAACTTTATTCTTGAGTGCCTTTGAATTAAAGTGACGAGAACACGTATTAAAAAGTTGTAATTGAAGTTAAAAAACTTTTTATATTACTGAGGGATTGTAGAGCGAAACAACTTCCATTTGCCATACCCATAAAAATGCTGTAGTTAAAAGATAAATGTGACCATTAATAACAACACTTTTTAAAAGAACTCACTGACTGATGATGAGGAGGTGGTTTACTCCTTAAAGGCGCGCGCACACACAGAATTGTGTTAAGGAGGAGGAGTTAAAGGAGGGTTTCGATCCAGCAAACCAGACGAAACAGCAGCACAAGAGGCAACGGTTTTATATGCTCCACTTTTTGTAGGTCAAACTTTAAAGGCACAAGGCACACAAATACTGGCACCCTTACCCGTACATACACATATATACGACATACAGATACCAATACACACACACACATACACAAGGATACAACTCCGCCACCGCACAACCAAAATACACTCGATAAACGACTACAAAAAAAAAAAAAAAGAGACCCAAAGAAGAAGGTAAACGAAACAACAAAGACAACAACAGCAGCCACGATGTACCCAACCGAATTGCTAATGCAATGAAGGCCATACCAGAGCTTCTCCTTCCCCTTTACCCTATATCCCATAGGCTGGGCTGGCCATGCCCGAAAACCTTTAAAGAGGACAATGATATGATGTCGTCGACGTCATGCCAAATATTTCGCATCTTAAAGTCTGCATTATTCTTGATGTTTTGCTGCACCTGTTGAATGAACACGGTTTCTTTTCGAATTGATTTCATTTCAAACTTTGACTGGCTGCTGCTAGTGCACCATCAAATGGCTAATACAACTACAACTGTATGGAGCGAGTCTCATAACAATGCTTGGCCGGCGGCATAGTGGTGGAGAGGCCAGGGAGAAATTAGTTCAAAGGCATGTCACATATATGAGAAGAGAAGAGTCGACGAGCCCTCTTTGTCGGTTTTGTAGCGGTTTCTCACTTATTTATTTTGTTTTGGTTGCTGCTTCCATCAATTCCACCTCCACCTCCTTTCTCATTCAGCAGCTCTTACTCGGCCTTACCTCCCTGTATACTCTTCAGACCTCCTCTCTTCTTTCCCCCTTTAGTCAGAGTCCATCAGAGTCAGCTGTGACAATGGCAACAACAAGTTTCGGTTGTATCGCCACCTTTTTGATTACGGTGCCTACTACTTCTTGCCTCTCTCGCTCGCCTCCTCTATATCTCCGCTTTTAGTATACGTATTGTTTTTATTGTAGTCGAGAGTGAGTACAACGAATACCTATGTCGTACATACATACATATAGATATATTATATATGTATGTATTTATTGCATGCACGCGTAAGTCACACTTGCCGGCATTTTTTTGTGTTTTTTGTTGTTATTTTCGTCCCTGCCCCCTCACCATATTCCACTACTACATTGTTTATGCACACAAACATTTGTACGTACATCTTGTTCTTGTTGTGATATGGAATGGTTCCACTCTCGTTTTTTCTTTTTGTTCTGTTTTACCCTTTAGGCGCTAAGCTGAGTTATGGGTATATTAATATAAATCACATGATATGTAGCCAGAAATTGTTAGCAGAAGAGAAGTAATCCTAATTGCTGGGCCAGTAGTACTTACTGACTTACTGTAAATGTGTTTATTCGTTAAGAACATTTGTATTCTTGATTGCTATACTTAGTAGATATTATCTACACTAAGCTATAATAAAATTTGTGTATAGCAGGCAGACACATGGACCTACAAGGACAACAATGCATAACCCTACAATCCTGTTTCGTTTTAATCAAAACCTATGTTTAAGAGACTTAAAGCTTAGTTTCTTCTACAGGGTAATTCAAAATCGACGCTTCATACATACTGTTCTGATTTTTTTTTTTTGTTTTTATCTCATCAACAAAGCTTTCGAAGGTCGCGGCGCATAGTGTACGCTCGCGCTTGGTGTCTCATCTAGCCCTGAGTGTAGGTTGGGTTGTGTATTCTACCATACACATAGATTTGTTTATATTTTTCTAAACAGTCGTCGTCGTCGTCACCATCGTCGCTGCCGTCGTCTTCGTCATTAAAGTTCATTGACTTTTTATCCAAAGCCCGCTGCTGCCCGCCCATATGTTTGCAAAAAATTTATAGTCCGCTGCCATTCATAAGAAACAGCTAAATTTATACAAAAATCTATACTAGACATCATGCCACATAAATCAATGAGTGGTGTTCCATTCGGGAATGTCTGATTGTCTTCAAAATTAAATCCATGAAGCGCTGCATTTAACCGGTTTATTGTGTGTGTTGCTTTAGAAGCGGTTGGTAAGCCCCCAAAAAACGTGAGTCTATTCATCACGTGTACCCATGATGATGTCAATAAACACAATTGTTGTTATCTTTTATGATTATTAATTTTTGTTTGACAATTCTCTGTGCATTAAATACATATATAAACATATGACGAAACTTTTGCAGCTAGTGCTGGAATTATTATTTTCTATTTTTGTTTTGTTTTCTTTTTTCGGGGGGACAAGTTTGTTAACCTTTTCCTGATAAGTCGAATCAGTTAACACCTGTGCTGTGCTAGACCCCCAATCAATGGAACTATGAAATGTTAATTTCAGATATGGAGGATTTAATTATCTTTGCACAATAATAAAGAATTGGTGAAACGACAATCCAATCCAATAAGAAGAGCTTTCCTTGAAACCAAATATAAATCTTCCTTTAACTTTAAATTATTTCATTGTCCCTTGTTAGCCTCGTCTTTTGGCATAGATATTTCAAATACTTTAAGGAATTCCATAGCGGTCTCTTGCATCTCAATTGACACGACATGGAAGGGCGGGCAAAACAAAAATCGGCACATACTGATGATGATACCCCATACACTGTGCCCAGAGAACCAAACTCAGACCCGGCGGGCTACCCATTGAGGAAGGCATTTTTATGTCGATGGTTTTTCGTGGGAGGCGGGGGGTGTTCTATTGGTGTGGGGCTGCTGTTGGCGCAAGTGAAGCCTCAACACATTTTGTGTACAAACTTTGCCTCTTCTTTTGCCCCTTTCTTCTTTTTGTTGTTATGTTGTTGCTGGTGTTTTCTGCTGCTCTTCTTCTTCTGCTTCTCTTTTTTTTTTTTTTGTAGCCTTTTCATGTTTTGTTATTATTGTTTTCCGGCGGCGGCAAAATGCCGGCTCTTGGAACGGTGGGCGCGCAGCGGAATATATATATATATATTATGTGTGTCAGTGTGTTTGCAGGACTTGCTGAAGGTTGCCTGAATCTTTCGACCAAGACGAAACCTTAAAAACGTAACAACAAATATTGCACCAGCCTCCTCACCCTAACCCCCTATCCTTCACTATCACACTTTTACCCATCCTACATTCATATGAATGTATGTAAGTATATGGTTGTGTGTATGTGTGTGTGTTTAAATAAAACGTGACGAGCCCCTTACCATGAGTATGGTTTGGTGAAGATAGGAAAAGTATAAAGTCAACTTGTGCGTGCATGTATATGTATATGTGTGTGTGGGTGGGGTCAATGAAATCAGAATCAGTGTCAATGTCAAAAAAATAATACAATGTTCTCCCACCTTGCGCATTTGGCATAGATTCTTATACAGATTTGTTGTATTGTAATAGAGAGATCTAGCAGAAATTTCTTATTGATGTATAAGCAAATATTTCTGATATTCTTAATTAAGCAAAATATAATGAAATCTATTTTTTTTTAATATTGAGTTCTTGTCTTGTAGAATTATCGTTTCTAATTAGATCGTTAAAACGATCTATATAGAATCATATTTTCTTCTTGGTTTGGTTTCTTATTTTTTTTAGTTGGAAAAACTTACCGGTGGAGGCGTCCTATACTGCTGAGAGGGTCCTAATTGCGGACTGTAGGGTCTGGGCGGTGGTGCCCAGACGCCCTGTTGAGCACCATAAGGTGAGGGCTGATGTTGGGGCGGCGGAGGTCCATGTCCAGGTGGTGGGGGTGGCCCTCCGCCAGCGGCCTGTTGTTGTTGTTGTGCTGCTGCTGCCGCCGCTGCAGCTGCTGAAGCAGCTTGCTGGGGATCATAGCTGTTGGCATAGCGATGTTGTGGAGGCGGCGGCGGATTCGAAGACTGCAACAGCGAATTTAATGTTGGCGTTGGCCCCTGAGGTGGCTGTCCTGGAATATATCGCTGTTGGGGCGGACGATTTGGTGAGCCGCCAGCACCGCCTTGCTGTTGGGGCGGCTTGCCACCAGGTGGCGTTTGGCCATAACGATATGGATCCATATTGGGATCGCCGGTATGATATCGCGCGTAAGCAGGAAGCGCGTGAGGTGGCGGCAGGTGTGGCGAGGCCGCACCGTATTCATCCTTGGCGCCAGGCGCATGCTCTGGCCCAGCTCCGGGCGGAGGACCGCCATGATGCTGCATATGAGGCGGTGGTGGAGGCGGATGTTGTTGAAGATGGTGATAGTGCATGACCGCAGCAGGATCTGGTGGCCCTCCGCCGGGACCTGGCGGAGGTGGTGGAACGCCATATGGATGTGGGGCGGCGGCAACACCTTGCTGTTGTTGTTGCTGTTGTATAATAGGATCGTTGCCGTTGTTGGGCGTAGGTGGCCCTGATGTGGGTGGTGTGGCAGAACCACCAGCTGCTGCTGCTCCTGGTACTCCTCCTAAGGCGGCACCACTGGCTGCTGGAGCAGGACCTGCGGCCGCAGCAGCGGGCGGTGCGGGGGCACTACCGCCCTGTGTTGAGGGCGATTTTATTTTCTCATTCATGGCTAGTGCTGCTCGAACCTAGAGAAAACCCACCAACAACAACAACAACGTTGACGCTGATGACGACGACTGCAACAGCGGCAAGTTTGAGGTTATGTTAGCTGCAAGTTATCGGAAAGACTTTCATTAGTGACGAACATTGGCATACAGATCGACTTAATTTGACAAACATTTATGCCAAATTCGGCACACACGCACACAACATCTGCAAACAGATGTGTAGTATTTTTGTTTCTTTGAATTACTCGCAGCAAAATGCAAAATTTCGCTGTGGTATTGAATGAGAAAAGTCCGCTGCTGGTTAGCAATACCAACACAAATGCAAATACAAATACAACAACAATAACAATCCTATCCCGCCGCGTACGAGAAATCGCCATACGTTGGCAACCCTGTCGACTCTCTTTCGGGCTCTCTCTCGCTCGCTCTCGTTCTCACACAACATTTGGCGGCTACCATTTACACGCACATGCCATCTCCGTCTCACTTGCACTTGCTTGTTAGTGAGAGAGCCCAGAGCCAGGGGTCCAAATGCATATGTCGCTCTCGCTCGCACTCGCGCGCACTTATGCGCCTGGGAAGGCTTTATTAGTTTTTGTATGAAACGACGAACGCAGTAATGATTTTTTGCTTTCTGTTTTTTCGTTTTCTTATTTTTTTTTTTTTTGTAATTATATAGATAATTCTATCCCAAATTTTCACGTTTTTTTTACAGCACTACTTAAGCCTGGCCATTTCGGTGGCAATTGTTAAGATATTATTATAAATAATGGCTATTGCTCACAGCCGCTGCTCTCTCTGGCCACTAGCAATTGTATTAGTTTGCTCTGGTGCTGACGTTTGTCGTCTCGTCTCATTTCGTTTATGCTTCGTTTGGGAGTTTTTCTTTCATTTCTTTTTTGCTTGCGTTTTGCTGTGGTTTTTCTTTTCTTTTTTTCAGGCTGATGATGCAAGGATGTGGTTGGATGTTTTCTGACAATTTTCTATACACACAGCCACATTTGCTGCACTTTTGGCCACAGCCACATCTATTATCTTACACTTCTCAGCTAGTAGTTGAATTGTGTTAGCTAGTTTTCGGATTCGGTTTATTGCTTTTTGGGCATTTTTCTTTTTTTTTTTTATTGGTAAATTTTCTTAACAAATAGAATATGAATATATCGCAAACACTCACACACACTTACACATATAGAAGAATATTCACGCATTGACGACCGTCCATAGACTCTGGCTATATATACTAAAACGAACTCGCGTGAAGAAGACAGGGGACGGGGACAGCAGCGGCGGTGGCGGTGGCAGGCAAGCTCGGTATACGAAACGAATTTGAAGTGTATGCAAGTCTCTTTTGCTGTCTGTCTGCGTGCCGAAGAGATTTTTCGCCAGGCCGTTTTAGCTGCTATAACTCTCGATTAGGTAGCACAGTCACTCGCGGCTTATCACCAGATATACCCTGTACATGTTGCACATACTTTTCTTAATTAATTTTTTCAATATATCACTTAATTCTCTTAATATTTTCGCATGATTTTCACTGGCGTTGCCACTGACAATATGGCGGCTCGATAGGCGGTTTATCGATGCGATACCGATAGCTACTTAACATATCCATGTTAGCGTCATGTTAGGAGCAGTAGCGCCATGTTGGCGTTTAACAGCACACTTTGTACCCCTGATAACGATATCGATTCGATTTTTAGTTCGATTTATCTTGAGATTGATTTGATTTAAATTAATTTGCACAAAACTGCGCAAAATTTTTCTTTAGTTTGTTATCATTGAAAGTTTTACACTTTTCTCATTACTTATCGATAGGACTATCCAATTTAGTAATTCACCACAACCTGCCCCCTTTAGCAGCCATTACTATTCATTATTTTTTGATTTACAACACTTAAATAACGGTGCACAGAGAACAAGTTGCTTAGTAAAAAATAAATTAATTTTCATTTTCAGCCAAAATGAAACGAATAAAAAGCATTTTATGGGTATTTCCGCTGCTAATAGGCAGCCATATAAATGCATTTTCATTGCGTCAAAATGAAGATCACACTACGACAGCGGCTCCAAGTCTAACTTCCGTGTCTACAGAAGTTTCCATTAAACTTGGCACTGATAAACGTAAGAACCATTTAAGTAGCATTTTGAATATTTATGTCACCTTTTAGGATATAGGTTCATTCTATGCAGTTTCATTTATTATTATGTTATATGTGCATAAACGGTCGCTTATAAGCAAACTGGAACAAAGAAAAAAATAACGGAATTTATTCAACGGTTCTTTTATTCTCATTGTGAAGCTTCCAGTGGTCTTCTTACAAAATGTCGTCCATGTACCGATGGAATCAAATGTGTACCACAGATTCAATGCCCCGCCCATGTCCGCATGGAAAGTAAGCACAAGCCTCAAATTTGTGACTTACCTGCTGGGAAATTCGGTTATTGCTGCAAAACGGGACAAAATCATACAGCGCCACAACTGACCAATGCTCGGCTTGGGTCTGCTGACTTTCCCACGTTTCTGCCTCCCCAAGTATTGGAGGAGGCTCGTCTTAATTTTCAGAAACTAATGCATGACGTAGCTCAGATACCAGTTCATCGCGGCCTGCCAGACTTTACCCACGGCATTGTCTTCCATTCCACGACAAAAGATGACATACACAATTTTGCCGTTTCGAACAATGCTTTAGAACAGGTCATCACTACGCAGGTGTTTGGCAAGAAAGAGCAAGTACCGGTTGATGATTTCATCACCAATAATGTTCCAGTTAAGTTCACCAAGACACCGCTAGCCCAGCAATGTCGACAGCCACCCATTTGTCGTGATGTGAATTCCGTTTATCGCAGTCATGACGGCACCTGCAACAATCCTTTGCCAGAGCGTTCATTTTGGGGAGCAGCTGGGCAGCCCATGGAGCGTTTGTTGCCTCCAGCCTATGAAGATGGCATTTGGACGCCACGCGCACACTCTATTGATGGATCACCACTGAAAAGTGCTCGTCAAATCTCACGTATCCTCTTAAATGATGTAGACCGTCCACATCCAAAATACAACCTTTTCGTAATGCAGTTTGGACAACTACTGGCACACGATATCTCGCAGACATCGACGGTTCGCCTTGAAAATGGGGACTTGGTGCAATGCTGTTCGCCTGGTGGCAAAGTCCGTTTGAATCCACAAGAAACTCATTTTGCCTGCTTGCCCATTCCTGTAGAGCCTGATGATGAGTTCTATGGAGCTTTCGGCGTTCGCTGCTTAAACTTTGTTCGATTGTCCTTGGTACCCGATCCCAACTGTCAACTCAGCTACGGCAAACAACTGAGCAAAGTCACTCATATGTATGCTATTCTTATCTTCATTTTTATAAACAAATATATTGAAATATTATTTTATTTTTATATAGTCTGGATGCCTCGCCTGTCTATGGATCCAGTGAAGATGCTGCTCGTGAATTGCGTTCATTCCGTGGTGGACGCTTGCAGATGCTAGACGATTTCGGCCATGATTTGTTACCATTGACCAATGATAAGAAGTCTTGTAATACAGAGGAGCCTGGCAAGTCATGCTTCAAGGCGGGTAAGTCTAATGGTTATTTCCTAAAATTTTACTTGGTGTTAATCATTGCTGATCTTAGGTGATGGCCGAGTAAATCAAATTGTTTCCTTGATTACACTTCATATTCTTTTTGCCCGTGAGCACAATCGATTGGCTGATGCTCTATCCCAGATTAATCCATCTGCTAGTGATGAATGGCTATATCAAGAGGCACGACGCATAGTCATTGCCCAATTGCAGCACATTACTTACAATGAGTTTCTGCCAGCTCTAATTGGTCCTCAACAGATGAAACGATTCCGTTTAGTGCCATTGCATCAAGGATATTCCCATGATTACAATGTCAATGTAAATCCGGCTATTACAAATGAGTTTTCAGGAGCTGCCTACCGCATGGGGCATTCCAGGTGAAAATTTAAACTCGAATAAGTTTCGAATTTGAATTTATCTCTTAATTATTGTGTAGTGTCGATGGCAAGTTCCATATTCATAAATCGCAAGGACAAATCGATGAAGTGATTAATATTCCGGATGTTATGTTCAATCCATCCCGTATGCGTAAACGTGAATTCTATGACGATATGTTGCGCACTCTCTACACACAACCCATGCAACAGGTGGACAGTTCCATAACCCATGGTGTAAGTTAACAGTCTAAAAGCAGGTACAAAATCAAACAAATGAACTAATGAAGTCTGTCTTAACTAACGAATTTTAACTTCATCCCTATGAAAATTATTATTCAAGCATCGATTAATATTAACTTAATATTTTACACTCTCATGTTTACTATAGCTTAGTCGCTTTCTGTTTCGTGGCGATAATCCTTTCGGCTTAGATCTGGCAGCTATAAATATACAACGTGGTCGTGATCAAGGATTACGTTGCTATAACGATTACCTGGAAGTTATGGGTGCTGCCAAATTACACAATTTCGATCAATTTCCAAACGAAGTAACTATACTAATTAATTGATATATAAAATTAATTATGAAATAACTGTTTATCTGACTAGATTGGCAAAAAGTTGGCACGCGTCTATAGTAGACCAGAGGATATCGATTTGTGGGTCGGTGGTTTATTAGAACAGGCTGTTCCAGATGGCATTGTGGGCATTACCTTTGCTGAAATTATAGCTGATCAGTTTGCACGTTTTAAGCAAGGAGATCGTTATTTCTATGAGCATGATGCCAAAACTAATCCAGGTGCATTTAAGCCTGCTCAATTGCAGGAGCTACGCAAAGTGACTTTAGCCCGCTTGATTTGTGACAATGCCGACGGTCTTACTTTGCAATCAGTTCCGATTGCTGCCTTTGTTCGTCCAGACTTTGCCGGGTAAATTTTAACATACAAACGTATATAAATCTTTTTGTAAATGTGTCTCTCCACTTCCATTTACTTTTGCAGAAACCAACTGATTGCCTGTGATAATCCAAGCTTGCCGGCTATCAATTTGAATGCCTGGCGCATTTAATTATCATTTTATTGAATATTTTATATCTCTACGCAAACGGGCGTTTTTAAATTGTATTTGTAAAAAAAAGAAACAAAAATAAAAAGTGCTTTGTATATCCCCTTGTTTTTGTATATGAAAACTGTGCAAGATAAACATATTATATACAGATGCGAATACATTTCGAATTAAGCGATTTCTCTCTGTTTTCTGTCCCACTTAATGCCGGTATTAAGCCTTAATGGTTAATGAAAACTGTAACACTTATATAAAGCACTTTTAGGATAACTTTAACGATCAATATTAATTATTGAAATTGCTATACATATTACAATTTCAAACTTAATGTCTGGATAGTTTTAGTTATTGAACAATTTACGTTTTAACCTCTAAATTTATCCAATTTCTGATATGCGTTAATTAAATAATTCAATTTGCAAATGTATTTTACACCTGTACGATCTGCTATTTTTATACAGATTACTGTACGTTTATATATACAGGGGTGGTCAAAAGTATTTACACAATGAACTTTTTTTTGCAACTTTACTTTTCGAAGACATTTTATTGTTGTTGTAAGTGAGTTACAACAACAAAACATTCTATGCTTTGAACCTTGATCTTTTAAGAATCCAATGAAAGAAGAAATAGAAAAAATAACGGTACATAGAGATATTTGAAAGCAAATGAACTAATAATAAACAGTTGTCAAAAGTATTTACACAGTTATTTATTGCGACAAAAGTATTTACACAAAACTGAAATAGTGATTTTTTTCATTTTTTGTTGAATTTTTTTTTAAATTTTTGAATTTTTATAACAAATAAAGTTTTTATTTATCTAATATTTTGTGATCCCACCTTTAGCATCGATTACTGCCTGCAATCTGGCTGGAATTGATTCGACCAAAGTCCGGGCAAAGTCAATTGTCAGTTTTGACCAAATTTCTCCCACTTCAGTGATGGTATCATCCCGGTTTCGATCTTCATCGATTGTTCTTTGGCCCTTGATGAATGACCAAACATTTTCAATAATGTTTAGATCGGGGCTTTGCGCAGGCCAGGGAAGAACAGCCATATTTAGGTCCCTTAAAAATTTGGTCGGTGTTAATCCTTTATGACATGGGGCATTGTCATGTTGTAAAATCCAGTCGCGGATAGGAAATAGCCTGTCTCCAGACACAAAGGCATGGTCATTTAATATTAGAAGGTATCCACCTTGATTAAGTGTGCCTTCTAGTGGTACAAAGTCGCCAAAGCCATAATACGACATGCACCCCCAAAACATCACGGTGCCTCCTCCGAATCTATTGATGGGCTGCACTGCTTTTTCTTTTTGTTTTTGGTGTAAGTGCATGAAACGCTTACGATATGAACCCTGGTACTGAAAGGCGACTTCATCTGTCCACAGAACATTGTACCAGAAGTTAATAGGCTTCTTAATGTATTCTAGTGCGAATGACAGTCGTTTGGCTTTGTTCGCTTCAGAAATATTAATTACTTTGCGTACCGTATAGGTTCGGATGTTGGTCTCCTTTAGCCTCCGACGTATTGTAGCATCGCTAACCTTTTTGCCAAGTAAGTTAATCGATTCTGCTGACAATTTAACAGGACTTTTCGTTGGATTTCTCTCAACTATGCCAATTAGTCGCCTGCATTCCCGTTCAGACATCGCCGGTTTTCGCCCACTTCTTCTTTTGTTTTGCAAATTTCCCGTCATTTCCTTTTTCTTAACCAGATTATAAACAGTTTTTCTGGAAATGTTGTAAAACTTGGCCAATTCCAAAGCTGAATCACCACATTTAAATTTAGTTACGATCTCAGATCGTGTTTCAATGGACAACTCTCCTGTTTTAACCATTTTAGCATTGTTTTCCGAAATTTTAATCAAAATATAAAAATTTAAGCTTTTTAATGTTCAACGAAATCAAAACCGACTTAATCTTCCAAGCCGAAGTCCAAGAATAAGAGCACATCTAAATTGTGTAAATACTTTTGTCGCAATAAATAACTGTGTAAATACTTTTGACAACTGTTTATTATTAGTTCATTTGCTTTCAAATATCTCTATGTACCGTTATTTTTTCTATTTCTTCTTTCATTGGATTCTTAAATGATCAAGCTTCAAAGCACAGAATGTTTTGTTGTTGTAATTCACTTACAACAACAACAAAATCTCTTCGAAAAGTAAAGTTGCAAAAAAAAGTTCATTGTGTAAATACTTTTGACCACCCCTGTATATGGATATGGTATATAGTTAGTCCCTTACAAAGGGAATTACAATTTTTGTAACCATTTTTAATGCGTGTCCTTATGATAAATTTTGAGTTGTATAAACTGATAAACTTATAAACGTCTCGAGTTGTAAACATGAATTAGCAAATATTACGATTTTAGTTAGGATTTCAAGTTCACCAAACTTGCTTTCGCAAGTGAAGGGTATAAGGCTTAATGCTATGGCCGAATTTAACACAGTTCATTTGGAATTTGACTAGTCAATTAGTAGGTAGACGTTCGTATTTGTAAATATCATGATATGCAAATGTTAAAGCTAAATTAAAATGTATAGCAGAATATTATTAAGTTAAGTGTCTATCTAAATACTAATAATACTGTAAATAATATATTTTTTTTAAGTTGTTGTTGCTTAATACACAGTCAAGGGGTATCAGGTAACAGTCGATTACGACATTTTCTATACCTTTAGAACATTTTCACCCTTTGGTCCGATTAATTAGTATTGAAAGTGTCAACAATTTTGTTGTTTTGGCTATATTCTTAGAGATATACATATGTATGATATATTTTGTATGCCTAATGCATTTTTCGCCGCACGTTTTTGTTCTAATTAAACTGGTTTCTATATTGGATTTTAATCTGTGAACCAATTAGTGCTTAAAAGAAACAATTTTTTAATTAATTAGTTGGCGCTTTTGTATTCAACCGATATCATCATCGATATCGAGGATAAATATTATGTATAATTAAGTTGCCAGTTCACATTTAATGGTCGAAGCCTTCAGAAATTTTAAGATAACGATTATTAATGAAATCAAATACTATATATTTTGTTAATGTTGTATATATGTATTTTGTTTATATTTGAAATCAATAAAATTTGCTCACTCATTCATAATGATTAAATAAAAGCATCTGCTTCAATCAAACGGGGAAGTCCATTTTGTTAATTATTGTTACATGTCTAGCTTGAAAGTTAGTCATTGACTTCAGATTCGATTTCAATTCCATTGATGACAGATGGAGATTCTTCCCTGGTTTTGCTTGGTGTTGTGCTTCTGTATTCGGAATAACCCCAAAAACTTGAATAACTTGAACAAAAGTGTAGCTGTTTCTTTGATTATTGTTTCTAATTATTGTTTCCCATAAACATTCTCATCGGAATAGGCTATATAAAGGAAATAGTCCTTATCCTGATGCTCCTGATACAGAGATCCCATTGTGGCCGATGTTGGCGGTATAATGCTATTTACGAAAAAGAATAAAGCATCATCCGGACGTAGATGTATACGCTTCCGTATAAGAAAATAAAATTGACCAACTGTCAAATCGGTGGGTACCAGATATTTCTTCTTATCGAGCACACCGTGACGTGTCTTTGGTGCCTTCTCCACAATCACTGGTATACGGTCCGGATATTTGCGACGAATTTTATCGCCCTCAGTGCGCCGCTTCTCGAATGTGTGATCCTTTTTATATTGAAACTGCATATTCATCTTGACGGTGCTTAGAAAATTCTTTAGTTTTGTGAGAACAAATCCAAATTGCTTAAAATAAGCCAGTTAGATTTTTTTTTTTTTGGGATTTTGGTTAGACAAGTGAACAAATCTGATGAAAGTGAAGTTAAGTTATATATATTTCATAGTTGTTGTGTAGTAAATGATAAGGCAAAGCCAGCTAAATTCGAAATAAAATTTATTTGCTAGTAAACTGTCAAAAATTATAAATTTGTTTGATTTTTGTTTTGAGGTTAAATAAATAATATAAATTATAGTTTAGAATAGATTGCCGATGCTTTGCATTGTTTTAGTTGAGTGTATAAACTAACCTAATATTGTCTTTTCATGTTGCCTGAAAGCTTTTATGTAAAGTTCTTTCTTTTGCTTAAGTAAATTTTAGAATTCAAATTTAAGCTTGCTTCTAGACTTTTTGTCAATCTACTGCACTTGGTATAGAATTCAATAGAAACAAGTGAACAGTTACCAAAAAAAAAGCTTTAACTCAGCTGCAGTTAAAAATACAACAAGACCCACCCCCACCACACTGCACATGCACACACACACGGACACTAACACTAACACTCACACCTACGCGCTAACATAATGAAAATGCGCCGTTACAAGCGGCCGGTCGACATAGCTTTTGACTCACTTCATCAACACCGCTTTGCGTGCCCGGTCGTATGTGTTCGTTTGCTCGGTTTCCGGTTGAGATTGCCGCTGCTTTTTAGACGAAGAAAAAAAAAATAAAATAAATGAACGGCATTGCTCAGTCGCGGTCAACAGGTGTATAGCTGTTGGTTGTTGGCATATACCCATCGCACGGGGCATTTCGTATCATTTGTTGCTAATTTTCATGGCGGGACTGTGAGATTAAGTTGATCAAAAATGCTATGCATATTATAAAATCCCATATGTGTGTTTGTTGGTGAAATTTTTTAAATGAAAACAAAAAAAAAAAAAGAAAGAATGCTTTTGTGGTATGAAAATTATTAAGTAAACACACAAGCGGGAACATACATACATACATACGTTTAGGGCAATAAACAGTTGGTTTTTCGTAGCGCCGTTTAAATTTTATGAAAATGTGTTTGAATATTAATAATGATAGTATAATGGAAAGTATGACCGCGTGACCACTGATTAAAAAAATATGTGCTATATAAATTGTAATCAAAAAATGAAAAAAGGAAAAATCATCTGCTGTTGATTCTAATTCTAAAATAAAATTTCTATTTAAAGTGCAAAAAAATCGAATATATATACAAAAGAGGTGAGCGTTTTGAAAATGCAGTCACATAAATTCATCAAAAAGTGTGTGTGTTTATTTCAATGAAACGTACAAAATGAATATATGTATGTATGTTTAATATATATGAGGCCATTAAAAGTTGAAAAGTATGATTACAATCTAAAAGTTTACCTAATCTGTGTTTAGGTACATATAAAGTTATATATACATATATATAGATAATTCAGTGCACCATATGTAGTGTCTGTGTATAGATTTCAATACAACAATGTTTCGTCCGGCAAAAAGGTTTATCAATTAAACGATTATCGACCAGTTTCATCAATTTAATTAAGTAATATAATACAAACGTTACAATAAAAAATTAATTCAATTGCTGACACTTATACATTGTTAACACAAGTAAATGTATGTATAACAAGTGTGATTGATCGGATTTAAATTAGTATTGATTGCTTGTTGATTAGAACGAAAATAACCAAAGAAAAAATAATATAAAAACATAAATATTCGTCCATATAGCTGTATAAACAATCTGTTGACAGATCTTTTTATATATGCAACTTAAATTGGGGAAAGTTTTTTTTGGAAACAATGTTTTCTGTGTATGTGAAAAGTTAATAAAAAGACTTTATTTATTGTTATTCAATGACTAAGTAAAAGTTTTTGACAGTTTTTGTACTACAAATTCTTTTTTAATTCAAGTTAAAGGACACTCAAAGTAGTCATTAAAACAGAGACAAAGGTTTAAATTGACAAAGGTTTAAATTGAATACTTTAAGTTTTAAACCAACTTCTTGGCCAAATTTAAACAAATTACAGCATTTGTTTGTTTATATTATAGAGAACTTGAGATCAATAAATTTACATAAACATTCCCAAGGGATTAATCAAGTTAAATCTAATTTAATAGATGGATTTTTTTCCTCTTCCACTAATTAGCAACTTTTTTTGTATTGAATGCTAGTAAGATAGCATATCCCTAGGAGCTGAGTCTCTAAACTATCTCTCATGAAGTCACACAAATAACAATGCAGCATTTATCATAAAAATCTAAAGTATAAAAAAAACATTTTTATTCATTAATTTTTTCAGTGGCGCACACAATTTAATTTAATATTTGGTAGCGCTCCACTAACTTGTTTTTGCTTTTGTTAATACCGCAATTAACATTAATTTGTTAAAAATAACACGACAAACAGAAAAAAAAAAAAAATGAAATTGTGCAGATACAGCGGCATAGTAGTATTAAGGTGTGGTTTATGGTATGTACAATATGTGGGACCTGTTTGGGAGGTCTTCATACATGTCTTAAATTCTTTAAAGTGCTTCATCATTTAATTGTTGTTGTCGCTTTTTTCTACAAATTTTTAATTACAAATAATTCATTTGAAATTATGCAAATGTTTAGGCTTACGTAAAGTTTGTTTGTGTGCAGAAAGGACATTTGTTTATTCCTTTGGAAGGGATTACATTTGACAAGGACAGCAGGGTAATTGCAGAGTAAACAGACAAATATAGGCATTTTCCAAGGGATATCTCGAAACTGCCCAAATTACATGTTTATTTAATTCAACAAAAGCAAAAAAAAAAAAAAAAAATCTTCTACGCAAATGGTTGAGCAGATAATTTGCAAGCAAACAAATCTAATAAATAATTTACTTAACCAATTTTCTAGCAATTGTCATTGTCACCCACAATACATATACATTTGTCTATATGTATATCTAAGTATATACTTTTTTAGTTAGTAAAGTAAAGTAAGAGCGCATATTTTGATCATTGGCAAAGTTGAATCAATTGCGTCATTTGGCTTAATCAAAATGGTCAACGAATGGGAAATTGGCAACAGCTGCAGGGCTGGATTATGTCATTGATAAAGCTACATATACAGATACATACATACATACATATACATATCCATGATAGACAGTCAATTAGGCGTAAAATTCCACTTAGCCAGTTATCTACTTTCAGGCAATTGAACTGAATGAACTTCAACATGATTTCTGGCATGATTATTGCCATTATTAGAGCCAAGTGATGAACTATAACTGATGGGCTATTTGTTAACTGTAGTCAAGTGAAAATAGTTAATTTTCATTAAAAAATTTCTAATATAATTTATATTACAAGATGAGGTTATCTAGAAACTATATATAGATTGCATATCTTGTATCACATCTATAAATATAGACAGATTTTTACCCTCTCAACTGACCCTCATGACAATTAGCCTATTGATTTTGAGGTCGACAATAAGGTGCTAATTAAACTTGATTGTTTATCTTACTGCTCCACTTATAATTTAATTTTAAATTTAATTTTGTTTTTGTGTTCATTCTTGAACCCATCCGTACAGTGATATGTATGTACTATATATGGCATTATGTTTGTATCATTCTGCTCAACAGAAGTAAAAGTATGTATTAGCAAATTAGGTAAACTTTTATTATCACAAAGTAGACAATAAAATTAACTGTGCATATATAATATGTAAATATTTGTTAATTAAAAGGCTGACAGGGAGGGAGAGAGAGAGAAACATCGTGCACACTTGTCGGCGACCCTTTCAATAATTTCCACTTTTGTCTGCTGTGTGGCACATTGCTTTTTTTTGTTAGAGAAGCAGCATGAGGCGTGGCTGAAATAGTCAGAGATGTTGTCCAAAAGGGGTTGATTTAATATATAAAAGGAATGTTGATATATAAACTAAAACTTATTTGTTAGGTCAAGGTTAAAGTTGGAATTATATTTCCTCAAATGCTTCTTCTGGGAGTTTGCTTAAAATGTTGTTGAAGATTTATCATAAATCCAGAAACTTTTACATGCTAAAATAGTAAATCAAATAGTATCAAAAACTATCTAGAATAAAAGCATTGCAAACCTTCTTCTTCTATACCGATTTTAGTTACATTTCAAATATTTTTTAACTATATTACCAAACTATGTCTATGCTCTCTCTATCTTTTATTATACCATTATGAATTTGTCTATTCTAAATTAATTTCACAGTTGTATAAATAAGACTGGAGTATAATTATCAACTTTATGATATTTAGCAATAAAATGTTAAAAGAAAAGATTTTTATATATAAATTTATAATTTCATAAATCTGAATATCTCGAAAGCATGCATAATTTCTTTTAATGATCTCTTCTTATAAAGATATGAAACTATACACGAGGGTTACTTATAAAGAGCTTAAAGTAGCTTAACCCCCTTGATCGGGTTTATTTGATCTTTAAAATAGTTAGAAATATCCTTGAAAAGTTTTGCATATTTTTATCTCTTAGCTTCTTTTTTGTTTTGTTCACATGTTATAAATTTTCTGAAATTGAGTTTATTTTTAAACAGACCTCTTACAATTTGATGGACTTATCCAGTTTTTTCTATCTTTATTTCATACGCTTTATTATGACACTAATTATACATAGACACGGCAAACTGGCAATATTTCAATTAGCTTCAATGAACTAAAAATATCTACAAACAAAGTTGTAAAAATAATTCGTGGCTCGTGGGAGTTTTGAGATCAACAAAAGAAAAATGCAAAAAATATCTGATATGAGGTGAGAATACCTATATATACGTATATATATATAGGTATGTGGGTATGCATGCATGTATATTTATTTGTGTAATTGTGCATGTTAATTAATAAATACAATTTCTGTTTCCTTTTTTTTGTATTTACACAGAGATTTGTCCTCGTAGGTAAGCAGTTATGTATGTAAGTTCAATTATTACAGGTCGTTATCTGTTAAAAAATTTATAATATATACATATAGTGCAAGAGATTAAGTTATGGAAGTTTTTCAAAATGAATTTATAATAATTATTGTTATTATTTTTGTTTTTTATCTACTACGAATTTTTGTTCAGTGAATATTTATCAGATTGTCATCTCTCCATTATTATTGTGTGGGTATACATATTTGAAAATCAATCAAACACGCATTTCATCTTTCAACGTGAAAATTTAATTCACAACTTTTTGCCAACAACAATGGCGGCAAATATAAAACATTTATAATATAAATAAATAAAATAATCCAATCATTTTGGACCGTGTACAATTTGTTGCGTGTGTATCCTAAGATTGCTTAATACTATTGAATTTGATCATTAATACCAAAGAGTCAAATAATATTGAATTTTTTGTCACAGGAGGAAGCGTTTCTCTGCATATTTGTTAAATGATTAGCATCGAGAATCATGTTGAATCATACATATATAAATGTATATATATATATATATATATATGTATATCTATGGTTGATACAATTAACTTTCCTGTGATACAATTTTGACATATTTTAGGGATAGTATTTGGTATTTTTTTAGTTTTTTATAAATTAATTTAAATAAATAAAAGTTCTACTTTCTCTCAAGGAGTCATTTAAAGTAGTTATAGTCTATATAATAAGAGGAAACATAAAAAAAGAAGATTATAAATAAAATATTCCATTAATTCAAATTTTAGTTAGACAATAAATTGATAAATTTATACTACCCAGAAGCAGATAGTTTCTTTATAAACTATTGTCATTGCACTAATATTAACTTCTTTCTCTTAACTCTATCCTTCTAGAAGAAATCCCTAAAGAAAAATGCTTAAAATCTCAGCCAGAATGTGAATCTATTTGTCCTTAAGGACAATTCAATAAAAAAAAAAGTATTAGCCAATAGATATAAACATGAAGTGCATGTCAATTGTGTGGCTAAGACATTGGTTGTTATGTCTTTTGTTGGCATTGTTTTATGCCACCCATGGGGCAAATGCCAATGACATAGTTCACCCCTCACAATGGAATAACAATAACAATAATAACAATTGCTTTGATAATCATAATGGCTTCAATATCAATGAGAATCAAGCAACACTATCACCATTAGCGTTACCAACAAGTCAAGGTTCAAAATTGCCCTTGACATTGGAGCCCAATACCATGACACAGTCAACGTCAAAGCCAACTGTTGCTACAGTTCCACCTGTTGGCTCTATGTGGAAATGTTGCTGTTGGAATGCAACTAATCAAGTAAGTGGATAGCATATAGCCATCTTATCTGTCATTTCGTGTGCACTTCCATGTCCTTGTGTGTTGAGAAATGGTCTCGAGTTACCTCTAATGTCACACAGAATTCAATTAACTTTGTTAAATGTGTTTGAAAATCTAACAAAAAGTTATTCCTTTACTACTAAAATTTTAATAGAATGAACTGGAATGCCGTTGCGAGGGCGAAGCACTAACTCGTGTGCCACAAACTCTTAATTTACCTGTACAAAGGCTCACTGTTGCATCGGCAGGACTACCACGCTTACGCTCCACAGGACTTAAGGTCTATGCAGCCACATTATTGGATGTGTGAGTACATATAGATATACATATATTTTAGTTAATTAAAGCAAATAATTTTGCTCTTTATGATACAGAGCTTTAATGGATTGCCTGCAATTGGAACTTATACAGGATGGAGCTTTTGCTAATTTAACAATGCTGCGCACTATGTAGGTCCTTGTAAATTGATAGAAGTATTTTCTAAGAATTAATATTTATAATTGAAAAAATAGTTTTCAATCTGTTAACAATATTTATACTACAAATGAAAGTGTTAAATAAGGCTAAATTTAATTTGCTTCCATAAATGAAAAGCTACTTCCCTTTTTTAGACAAAGTTTTTCTGTAAACTTAAGCGAACCAAGTTTATTTTTCATTTAATTTTTTTTATTTTTTATTAATCTATTTCTTTTCATATATAAACATTTTCAGCTATATTTCGCAAGCACCCAAATTGACAGTACTCTCGAAAGATGTTTTTAAGGACATTTCGGACACAATTGAAATAATGTAAGTAATTTTGGAGTTAAGCTCAGATTGTTGCCCAGTTTCCTTTGACAGTAAAAGGCAGTTGAGCGTGATAACAATATGTACACAGTGTGTCCTATATGTATGCATACATGTACAATGTACATAATATTGTTGATGCTGACAGCATTAAAGAGTACGTGGAGTAAGCTTATTAAACTTAAACTGCGAATAGCTTTAATAACAAGTAAAACGCTTAAAGTTTTCTTTTTCATTGTGGGTGGGGCACTTGACTCTAAGTGAGTTTGAGTGGTTACCAAGGCACTTGGGCATCAAGTAGACAATGGAAAATGAAGAAAAATACGTAAATAGATACACTTGTTTTTACAATATGACTTTGTCTTGTTTCTTTTTTTTTTCTTAGACGTATTATAAACAGCGGTCTAATTAGTGTTCCAGACTTGGGCCATTTACCACCACACAATATTCTACAAATGATGTAAGTAAAAAAGTTAAGAAATATATTTTTTCAATATTTTCATTAAATTTTGAATAATTTTCTTTTAGAGATCTCGATAACAATCAAATAACTCGAATTGATAGCAAATCCATAACAATAAAGACTGGACAATTGTATGTATATATATATATATATTCTGACTAATTGTCAAAGCAAGAAAATAAGTCAAAATAACTTTTAGTTTCATTTTGTTAATAAAAGTAAATTTAGTAAATTTCATTTGAAATAATATAAAATGATTTCTCAAGACCGGTTTTGTGGATTTATATTTCTTGCTCTTCTTAATTACCAACAAATTAAATATCAATGATAATTTTAATATAATTTTTCTGTAGAATTTTGACAAACAATGATATACGCTACATTGATGATTCGGCATTTTCTGGTTCTAAAATTGCAAAACTGTAAGTTTAAAAATTAATTTTCTTTCATTTATTACTATATGCTAAATTAAATTTAAATTTTGTATGCAGGTCCTTGAGGGATAATCGCAAATTGAGCAAATTGCATCCAAATGCTTTCCATGGTATTATAGATATAACTGAACTGTAAGTATGAAAGTTAAAGTTAAATCTGTTTAATCTATAATCGAATTACTTGCAGTGATCTCTCACGTACTTCGATTGTGACTTTACCCTCAGCTGGATTGCAAACAATTGAAGCCTTATATATAACAAACACACATACACTGAAGACAATACCCTCAATATATAACTTTCAGGTGGGATTATCTAAATCAAAGTGACAGCTGTAAAGTGTTTTTATATATACAAATACATATTTCTCTTTTTGCAGAACTTGCAAAGAGCATATCTAACTCATTCATTCCATTGCTGTGCATTTCAATTTCCCTCGCGGCATGATCCTCAACGGCACGCTCAACGCATGGAGGAGATAAAGAAATGGCGTGAGCAATGCACTAATGACAGAACAGCAAGGAAAAAGGGAACTGGGACACAACAGAAGGCAATCAGTTCATCCAATGATTTGCCATTTGGTATTTGGGAGGAGAAGGAGGTTGATGTGTAAGTGGCTTACTTTGCATTGAGTGGGCATTTAAAGTTGAGAGTTTGAGTATTTATAGGAAATGGGAGCACATTGATTTCTATAATGAAACAGATGAATCCGTCACCGAGATATATTCAAATGATCAAATGATTCCTGTTGACTATATGTCGGATTCGTCAATGAACATTGGTGTATTCCATGATTCGATTACCATTAATCGAGAAGATGACCAATTGGATGTGTACTGTGGCAATTTTACATTTCGAAAACCAAATGTCGAATGTTATCCAATGCCAGATGATTTGAATCCCTGTGAGGATGTCATGGGCTATCAATGGTTGCGTATATCTGTTTGGGTCGTTGTGGCTTTGGCTGTAGTCGGTAATGTTGCTGTTCTTACCGTAATATTATCGATTAAGTAAGTTGCCATTTAACCAATCAAAGCAATGTCAATCAAAGGCAACTGTTTGATGCTTTATTTCCTATACAATTAGACCAGAGACGTCATCGGTGGCACGATTTCTAATGTGCCATCTGGCATTTGCTGACCTGTGTTTGGGCTTATATCTGTTGCTGGTGGCCTCGATTGATGCCCACTCCATGGGCGAGTATTTTAACTATGCCTACGATTGGCAATACGGTTAGTTTACGTTTGTAGCGGATTACAGCTTTGGTTTCTTGTTTTATAACTGTTTGCCTTTCAAATGATTTCCTTAGGGGTTGGTTGTAAAGTTGCTGGCTTTTTAACTGTATTCGCTAGTCATTTGTCAGTCTTCACATTGACCATCATTACCATCGAACGGTGGATGGCTATTACCCAGGCCATGCAACTGAATAGTCGCATCAAATTGCGTCCTGCGGCTCTTATCATGCTAGGCGGTTGGCTCTACTCATTTCTCATGTCCTCGTTGCCATTGTTTGGCATCAGTAGCTATTCATCTACCAGGTGAGTAATGACTGGAATGCGAATCGAAATCGTCTGCATCATGAATAGTTTTATATTTGCTTGCAGCATTTGTTTGCCTATGGAGAATCGAGATGGTTTCGATACTGTCTATTTGATGGCTATTTTGGGTTGCAATGGATTGGCATTTTCCATTATTGCCGTGTGTTATGCACAGATTTATCTATCCCTGGGCAAGGAAACGAGACATGCAAGGCAAAATAATCCTGGTGAATTAAGTGTGGCCAAGAAAATGGCTCTATTGGTAAGTTGACCAATAGTTATATGGAAAATAATTGAAATAAAATGTTGAATTTTTTCTTTTTTTTTTATGAAAGGTTTTCACCAACTTCACCTGCTGGGCCCCCATTGCATTTTTTGGTCTCACCGCTTTGGCTGGTTTTCCCTTAATAAATGTGACAAAATCAAAAATATTACTAGTATTTTTCTATCCACTTAACTCATGTGCGGATCCATATCTTTATGCTATATTAACTACACAATATCGTCAAGATCTATATACACTATTGACCAAGTAAGTATCTACTTAAAGGCACTGAGACATTCAATTTTCATTTTACTTTATTTCTCCTTACAGATTGGGCATTTGCGGTCAAGGTAAAAGTAGCTCTTGGAAATTAAAAAACTCATCTTCTGGCCATAATACAACACGTTTCACCATACATCGTCACAGCTCATTGGGATCCAAGGTGCAGCATGTTCTACCAGGTGAAATCCAGAGCATGCTGAAAAGTAAAGAAGATTATGTTTAACTTTTATTTGGTTTACATCCTATAAAGACTTTAAAAGACTTTTAAGCAAATTTCTCAACTCGAGAGTTCGAAACTCTACTGTGTCCAATTATATGCCATTTAGTTAGAAAAAAAAATCTTTCCGTTTAAATTCAGAAATGAGAAACAGTGAAAAAAGAGCTCATTTTATGTCTATTTCATTTGTTTCAAATTCAAATTATGATTCTTGCAAATTACCTAATTGTGATATATGTATGTATTTAGTTTTTACTTTATGCTCTCTGTAATATTAGTTTTTTGAAAACAAAACATTTATATTTAAGCAATTTCAGTATTGTTAATATCTTTATACTACTTAAAGTTACTTAAGGACAAAGTCACTAGAAATTATATAGATACTATCAGTTGCCATCCAAATCCATTTCATATTGATATTAAATGTTGAAAACGTAAAACGTTAAATGTATAAAACTTGATGTTTAAATAAAATATAAACAAAATATAAATATGTATGCTGTTAGGTGTTGTATTTCAAAGAACTTTTACACTATTTAAAGAGTGAATCTTTAAAGTTGCATTCCTCATTTATCAATATCCAACTGAAAGTTTCTTTTTAAATTTCAAAAAACTGGCGCCATCCAGCCATGGAATATTTGAATGAAACGAAAAATATCCCTCACATTGTTAAATCAACCCTTGTGTACAAATCACCCCTGTTTGCCACTACGAAAAATGTCCCCAACAGCTGACATTTGTGGCAAACAACAGAGGAAAGGCATCGCAATGCTGTCGGCTATCAACATTTGTCTAGTTTTCTCAATTGTTTTATTTCAATTAGCTGAATGTTATAAGGAAATTCCAAATTTAGATGGCAAGACCTTACCAAAGACAGCCACATTTCATTTTCCCGAATATGCCTACAAGGAAACTAGTAAAAATGTAAGTAAAGAAAGCATTTTTATTGATTTTTTTTTTCTTCTTTTTCTTTATGTGAACGGATATGTTGCAGGAAATCACGTATCATGACCTGGAGCTGAATTGTGAACAACATGCAAAGTGCGTAAATATGAATCCAGTTGGAGTATCTAAAATCAACTGCATTAGACGATGTATATCACCATCGTGCTATCATGATATATACGCCTTTAATGAGGTATCGACACGTGATCTAAACATATAGTATATAGTCCTATGCTCCATTTATATATGTCTTTTCTTTTTTTTTTCATAGCTTGAGGAAGGTGAAATCGATGTGCGTTTGAATTCATTTAAAGGATGTGTCATACAGCGTTTGTAGCAAAAGACACCGCTTCTGCAGCATTTATATCTCAGCGATTATCTGCAGGAGATACAATGGAAAATTGCTGAATATGTTCGCCAATGGATATCGATTTGATGAACAAAAGTATTTCAATTTACTCAATAATATTAACTATGACTGTTAGAATAAGTTCTTTTTGAAAAGTTAATAAATGTAATTTAAAGTTGCAAAAATGGAATTCACTTTTAATTGTCAATGTCATTGATAGTTTCCGTAGTGAAAAACTAAGTAAATATCTTTAAAAGTTGAAGCAATAGTTTGGAAAATTTATCAAAAATTAGTTAACTAAGGTTTCAGAATTTGCTCAAGTTCGTCCGCATTCAGCGCATTTCTGTAATTTTAGTAAAAAAAAAAAGTATTTTGACATTATCCTTTGAAACATTTTTTTAAAACGATTTGTTCGATGTTCTGTTAATCAATGCTCTAAATTGATCATCCCTTAGTCGTTTTCAAGTAGTTTTACATCAATGAAATTGCTAGTTTGTGTAGCAAAAGCTAAATTCATTTCGATAAATGAAATTTTAAACAGCTTGATCAAAATTTTGATCATAAATAAGTGCAAAAATAGCTTCAAAAGTCTCAAGAGTCTCACAGAGTTTTATGCCAATTAGACGAAAGAATTTCATAAACTTAAGAGAAATCATAAAAAATAGGTATAAAATAAATAAAAATCAAGCTGCTGGGAGCTTAAGAAACAAAAAGTGTCTAAGTGAACACAGTTAATAGTGCTGATCAAGAATTTATATGAACTTTAGAATCTAAAGTTTAGATAGTCAAAATTGCTTCATTCTACGCAAACTCCTACGATGCAAATTTGTATAAATTTAAATCACAAATTGCCATCAAAATTAACTGTTATACAAATTGTTATACGTACATATGTATTAATATATGCACAATTGATTAGATCTCTCGTCTATGCGTATGAAAATTTATTTGCTTAGCAAATATTCACATTTTTTGTAGCCTACTTTGTGGCGCACATTAGAATTTGCACGAATTGAAAATCATTTCAACAGGTAACTTAAAAGCAATTCAATTAAAGGGAAATGCCAAAGTTCTCTATTTATATTTAGATGAATGAGTAAAATATTCAAGATGCCAAGTATTAAGAATTTATCCCTTTTACGGGTTTGATTGAAATGCATATCATTTGGTATTCGCAAGGATATGTTTGCCTATATGTTTGTATGTGTATGTGTGTGTGAATATGTACTTAAATTGACTACTGTGCTCAATTGTTGTTGTTATAGTGCCAGAAGATGACAATGCCAATTACAATACGGATATATCGTGCAATACATGCGTATAGTAAGTTAACTTTACGACATTTCTATGACATCAATTAAAATAGGTCCTTGCAGTACCCAAACTTGTTTTTTCCCACTTCCTACTAACAGATCAATCAAGCCGAGTCAAGCATTTTGTGTAAATATGTACATACTTTTGTTGTATTAGGGGCGTTTAAGTTTAGTTCGGTAATTAAAACCCAAACGCACATAAAATGAAAATTTATTAGTATTGTTAAAGCGAAATACGAAAAAGTTTGTACTATATATGTTTGTTCACTAGTTACACATACACGCACAGCACACACATACATATAACACTGTGTGTGCGTAACTGCATATGTCTACCCAACATTGATATTGTGTGGGTGTTGACTAGTCCCTATTGGGCTTTTTAATGTACTTAATTTGAGTGACGGCGCCAAAACTGGTACGATCGATTTTTTAACGCGCAACATGATGAAAATAACCATTTTACCAATTTACCATCAAACATTCAGTTCACTCTTCTATCACTGCCCCGCCCCCTTTTCCGAATGAATGCCAATGTCCAAACGATTATAGACGTTATCAATTACAGTAAATCTATTTAACTTTATGGGCACACAGCCAATATGTATGTGATGCCTTGTCCTCTATGACAGCATACACACACACATATGTATATATCTATTCGTATATGTATGCGTCAAATATTCGATAGATGGTTTTTTTTTAGAGCCGTATTTCCATCTATAACATTTTTTTTTGCAAATTGTTTATTATGCTACAATTTAAGCTGGAACTACAGGTCGATAGTTAAATATGTTTTTATTGCATTTGAAGCTTAAAAAATGTTGAAAATGTTTGCATTGTTGATGGAATATATGTCTCTGTACATAAATATATATGTTTAATATGAAAAAATTCTACAGTTTTTTGTTGAATAGTCCCCTGCCAAAGACAGGTATATGAGGTGGCACTTGCAACACAAAGTTTACAATCAACCAAATGGCTGCAAATGATCATTAATATCCGCGAAGTAAGCCAACAGTTTTTATTGCTAAAACAAATTTAAAGAGTAAACAAATTTGAATAATAATAAAGAAAAGTAAATGCTTTAAATTAAAACTAAAAAAACTATTTTACTAGATACTTGGATTCTAAATATAGTATATATAGTATATAGTAAAATGAAACAGTTTCTTTAGATTAGCAGCACGAGCATCTTATCTATGAATCATATTTTATTATGCTCTTTTGATGAAAAACAATTAAACAAAAACTTTTTAATATAAATAAATGCAATACATACAAACATATTAAGGATTGTGTGTTAATACATGTACATATATGTATTTGATACTTTTAAGACAACCCCCCGATGAGTTTTAATCATCTCTCATAATCTGAAATGTTTAAAAGTTATGTGTAATTAATAAATTATTTATAAATCTCCCCTATGCGGCGTCTACCCACAGGCATATATAAAAAGAAAAACACAAAGAATTACTGAAAGCTAAATTTCAGCGTATGAAAATCTACATATTCTAATACAAACATACATACATACATATGTATGTGTAAGCATGTGCAATACACTTGCGATTATTTCATATTCAAATAATTTATAAACATGTATGTGTAAGTGTGTGTGTGTGTGTGTGTGTGTGTGTGTATATGAAGAACAATTGAAGGAGTTGTGTGGGTTCCATTCAACCAAATCCTAAGGCTATATAAAATGAGCACGTGCAATTCTGCGATTACTTCAATGGGAATAGTTTATAAACTTAACCTTTAACCTCTTAAGCCTACACAGTTTATCAATGAAAGTATGATTATGATTTTTTGAAATTCATTTCATATTGTTGCTTAAATCAAAAAGCAAATAGCAAATATTTAGCTTATAGTAGAAAAGAAACCTTGCCACCTTTAAAGAAGAGGATCAAAACACGATAAGTGGAGATAAGTTTGATTACCTTAGGGCAACGTTACCTGATCATTAATATTCAGTCTAATACCCTTTGGATAAGAGCACAACAACAACAACAACAACAAAAAACCCGCTATGTACATAAAGAGTCACACGAATGCCCCCTACGCACACTTACACAGACACACAGACAGACAGACAGACAGACACAGAAATGAAAGGCAAGCGGAAAGTTAAGCAAACCAACAGAAAGCAAGAGCAAAGTAAAAAGCGTTTGGCAAATTAGCCAAATGTGTTATTTGGCCCACAAACATTTCAGTCGCTCACGGAACGTCCTGGCGTTTGGCCGCAACCAAAACAGAAAAGTAAAAAAAAAAAAAGAATACCATTTTTACGGCAGCTAGATAATTTAAACAAAGTGAGAAAATCTACAGAATAGAAATCTATATAATATATATGTATATAAAAACCTGTGAAAGGTGCGGAAAAATAAAGTATTAATTAATTGATATATATATTTGTGAAACAATATTTACCTATTTTATTGTGTATTTGTGCCGTTATCACAACTAAATAAATTTGAATAAAAGAGAGAGAGAGAGAGAGAGATCGCCGGATATTTTATTAATATATATTACATATTTGTATCTATATATTACCGACATGTAATAAGGTCATAATAAACTGATAAATTTATCAATTAACTTAGCCAAGTTATCAGTTGAAGTGACTAGTGGGACTAGTAGGAGTTGTGTCTGTGTGGAAATCTAGTTTAGTTTTTGGCCTCTCCCATGCGTGAGTGAATGTGCAACAAGTCCTTCTCGTGTGTGTGTGTGTGTGATCTGACTTTTTAATTAAACCAACTAAAGAATAACCGCAAAAAAGGAGCTAAGCCAACTGTTAAATATTAAATATGGCTCCGAAAAAATTTTCTTTTCCTTTTTATTTTTGTTCACCCTCTTTCTGTTATTATTTTTGTTGTTTTCTTTTGGTGTGGGGAAGGCAGGGAGGGGGCATCCAAAAATTCATATTAATGAGGGCAAAACTTAATCACTGATGCTGCTTGCGGTTTTGTAAGAGACATAGCCGAGAGCCATGTTGGCGTGGGGGGTGGTAAGGGGGCGTGTGATATAGGTCCGCAAACAGCTGTTCATGATTTTAATGCTTTTTCTGTTTATTTTTTTTTTCTGTTCCCTTCCCCTCTTCATGTTAAACATCATTTTTATGTTTAATGGTTTCGTGCGAAATTTTTTGATGATTCATATAATTGACATAATTCGTATTTTAATATTCTTTTACAACAACTTGTTAAAATGGCATCAATATAATTAAAATCAAAATTAGCTAGATAAATCGTAATTTATGTTCTATGTATAATTTTAATCAGAAAAATTTAACATTCGACATTTAAACATTTTTTAAATATTTTCCAAACAAACTGCCAAATTCAACATTAACAAATGTGTGAAACAAAAAACACAACAACGAAATAAGATATATAAAAAAGAATTGAAAATAAAAATAACATTAATGATAAAGCATGATGTTGAGTAAAAGAAAATGAAGAAAATAAAAAATATTCAAGATTGTTATAGTCTCGACATATTGATACTCTTTAGTTTTTCGTCTAGTTCCACTGTCATTTGATTCCTGCTAAAGGACGGCCAGTTACTTTGATTAGATGTGTTGATACCTATGTGATTTATCTGATCTATATCAATCAGATAGAAAACTAGCAGATAGTTAATAGTATACTTTGCTGATCTTTCCAATATCCCAATTTTATATTAATTATTTGTTATACCCATTGTAAAAATTTGAATACAAATTAAGCAAAACTAAAGAATTCTAGACCTGCCTTCTACTACTGCTAATGTTTGTTGTTTGTACATTTATTGCCAAAAAAAAAAAAAAAAATAGCAACAACAATACGTACAATAACATTATTGCGCATACGCTACGTTGACCAAGCGAACCGCCGCCCAAACGTCCGACCATCCCTTCCGTCCGCTCAAAATGTAGCCCCACCGTCGGAGAGGCAATCTCCAGCAACTTAGCCAACTGTCAGTTTGTAATCAACGCGTGCCAACAGCAGCTGTGCGTGTGCATAAGAAAATTTCATTATACGAATTCGGACCGACTTTTGTATACATATATAATATGTATATATATGTATTATTAATATTCTAAACAATCCGCAGCAGTGTAACTCGAACTAATGAAATACAAATGAAATGCCGAAAAGAACAAAAAACTAATCAAGAAAATGTTATACAGTAACCCGACAACAAGTTGCAACATTTCATCTCATCTCATCATCATCATCCATGTAAATATGCGATCCCAGACATTGACTTAGAGATATAGACTGTTGAGAGCCGACGGCGGAGAGTTTAATATACATTGTAACCCGTTTTGAGTACGTATAAAAAGTTATTTGTTTTAATAGGTGTGTGTGCGTACGTGTGTGTGTGTGTTAGAGTAGACGGAATGGGATACACAATGACGGATTAATAGCTAACAATTATTGCCCCAGATCAAAGGTTAAATACTTTAACGCCAATGCATTTTGTTTTTGCTTTCTATTTTGTTTTTTTTTTTTTTTGGTTTCACACATTTGGCAATCGGTACATGTGTTTGATTTATTTATTGGCCATCGAACCGAACAAAAATCGACAAAAAAAAAACAAAAAAAATTGTATTCAAATAAACAGAAGATTTTGGACAAAAATTCTGTTGCCAATTTCGGGGGCATGTAATTTTTATTAATTGGAAAACGTTTTTAATTTCGATTATAAATGGCTCGAGTGCATAATTTATTGGCTGTAATGGATTCGGGTTTTTTCTTTCCTTCTGCCTCATTTGTTTTGTTGCTGCTGCTGGCCAAAAACCATGTAAGCCCATTGAAAATTGTGTAAGGCCAAATTGAAATGCATTGTTAAATAATTTTTTGCATGCACTTTTCCTAATTACCCATGCGAGTAAAAATCAAACCGAATAAATTTCACTACAAAGTGTTTCAATTGTCGATGATTTACAGATTGGCCGAAAAATGATTGCAACCGTTGCCACTGCTCCCCTGCAACAACAATTTGCGGCATATAATCAGTCGGCGATTTTGTCCAATGATAATGTGCAGACAATGTTGCTATATACAAGATTTCTAACAGCATCCGTTGCCACTGAGGCTACCAATATGGATAATGCATTGCTTCTAATACAGTCTGCTGGCAATATTACAATGACAACGGCAACAACAACTACAACAGCAACAATTTTAAGGACAACAGCAGCAGTGATTGGTGTACCATCAGTTAACTCATATTTTCGTAGCATGTCGTGGCCCAAATCGATAGCCGTTGCTGTATTCCTAATCCTCATACTGATTACCGTTATTGGCAACACTCTAGTCATATTGGCCGTGTTAACCACACGGCGATTGCGAACTGTTACAAACTGTTTCGTAATGAATTTGGCCATAACCGATTGGCTAGTTGGAACCTGTGTGATGCCGCCATCAGTAATACTTTATATAACAGGTGGGCATATGTTTATTTTTAACCTAAATATCTAAAAATAGTCCAATTTGATTATTATCAAGCAAAGTAATATAAAACTTGGCAAATATTTGAGTCGCTACAATTAGAATGTTTTAGTAAACTTATTTCAACTTGTTTCAATTTCACAAAAGCTATAAAACATAAGCTGCTTTTCCCAATTTTATTGACAAAAGTAAAAAGAATCTCAGCTGCAATTTATAAGCTGCTTAAATAAAATTGGCTAATTGATATACAAACGCTGGGATATAAAATATTAATATTTGGAGTGGCAGATTAAGTATTTGCGTAGCTTAAACTAAATTCAAAAGGTATTTAGAACAACTTAGGAATTACTTAATTGTGATTAAAATATCATGCGACTGTCGAAAAGTGGCTTAAAAGTTAAGAAAAAAAAAATAAACGATTGAATGCTTTAAGCTTGAAAAGTGAAATCAAAGTAAATCAGTAAACAAAAGGAAAGTTCTCTTTGAAATAGGTTTCTCTTGAAGAGAAAAAGTTATATACTAATTCAACTTTAAGACAGAAAAATCACTTCATAACAAATTTAAAAAATAAAATCTCTTTAGGCGTTTGGCGTTTCGGTTGGATACTTTGTGACATTTGGATATCACTGGATATATTACTTTCCACTGGTTCCATTTTGAGTTTATGTGCCATTAGTTTGGACAGGTAAGTAAAATGAAGTATGCGAAAGAGGGATGGAGGAGGTAATTGACTCTTATTAACTTAATGTCCTCCCCCTTTTTGTGTGAACTTTTGTTGCTTTCAATTTCGCATCAGAGTGTAAATATGTCGTTGATGTCATACGCTGCTTGATATCAACACAAGCACCAAACCCCAATCCCCAATCCCCCAATCCTCTTTCATCCAAAGCCCAAAACTGACACCCCTTAAAGGCAGAGGCAATCCGTTGACATTGGTGTCGTAAACGCATAAAAAAAGGTGCAAAAAAACAATGCAAAATAATTTATTTGTTGACGTTTTTATTACACCATGACGAAGTGTGTGTAGCCTTTAAATTCAGTGGCAAACAAAATAGAGGACCTCCAGGTTAAGCGTAGCCACCTACGCCATCAGGACAGGACAATATGACAATGACCAGAATGCGCTGTTGCTTGCTGCCTGCTGCCTTTAGTGTCTTTTGTATGGGTGAAGTTTCAATTACATTTTAATGGCATTTCCAAGTTTTCTGTTTCTGTCCAACCGAGTAAAACCAGAAGCAGAAACTGAAATGAATGGAATGGGAGAGTGGAAGTGGAAGTGGGAAAGAAGATGACTTTGGTCTACAGCTTTATTAACAATATGACGTTTTGGCTTTTGTTTTCATTCCTTTTTGGTTTTATTGCCTTCGTAGGTATCTCGCAGTCACACAACCCTTGACATATTCAAAAAAACGGCGCTCGAAACGCTTGGCGCTCCTGATGATACTTGTGGTATGGATAACGGCGCTGTCAATCACATGTCCGCCATATTTGGGATGGTAAGTTCTCGGCTGCGGTTGGTGTGAAATTTTTCATTCCTGTCGCTCTTTTTTTTTCCATTCTTTCATTTGTTTTTTTGCCTTTCTGGGGGGATATGTTTGTCTGTTTTGTTTTTTCTGTGATATTTGAGTTAACTTTGGCCTATGTGGCTAATGGAAATTCAGTACAGTACAATGGAAGATAAGGGCAATGTTCGCAAAAGCGAATGAAACATGACGTAATTTGGTTTGGTTGTGAGTTTTAACGAGTTGTTAATGACTTGGTTTCCGGGTGAAGGCGTGCGTGCAAATGGCTTGCATACTTTTCAGCGCCCATTTAGGGTTACGGATACGGTACCAGAAGAACCAGAACAGCTGCAAGCCACAAAAAACTTTGACATGGGTAACCAGTATGCTAAATGAATATAAGCAACTCTAAGGTCTAGGGTCTAGGCACCCTGGGGTTTAGGTTTTCCAAAGGCTATTACATTTATAATAATTTCCATTACCATTTGAGATCAAATTACTTTCATATTTCGATTAGACTGCAAAAAAAAAAAAAAGCATTGATTCTTGCCAATCGCTAGCAATGTATTGTATATCGAAACATTGTGGTTTTTTCTGGCTTTAGCCATTATTCCGACTGGTTGTTTTATTATAACGAACGAACGAAGGAGACGACTACTTTCTATATCAATTGAAAGCCAAGTTTTTATATAATTTTTTTTTTTGTTTTCATAAGAAAATGGAAGGTGTTTCAGCATAATTCCGATATCTACTGTAGCCATATTGCTTCTTCTGATGTGGGAATTGGCTTAGAGCGCTCACTTGCTCTCCTTTCTGTCACTTTACATTCATTTCACTTCAGTGCTTCACTGAAATGTAACACAATTGCAAAACAAAAAAAAAAAAAACCCAGAAAAAAAATGGCTAAAGGGAACCCACTCCCCGAAGTGGCTTAGGATTTAAATTGAAACGTTGCAGCAGTAGGAGAAGCTATTGTCATTGGGTTAACTCACTCTCTGATGTGCCTACATACACATGTGTGTTCTTATAGGTATGAGCCGGGACGCCAGGAGCAGAACTACGTGGACTGCCGCTATAATCAGAACAAAGGATATGTGGTTTTTTCGGCAATGGGTTCATTTTTCATACCTCTCACCGTTATGCTGTATGTTTATGTCAAAATTGGTTATGTGCTCACATCAAGGCGGCAGCGTATTGTTCGCGATGCGGTAAGATTTTACATTTTGTTTATATAGATATAACCATTTTGAAAAAGTGTCATAATAATATATTAATTTATCATTTTAACATGTTTGGCAATTTCTTTTTTTTTGGGTGCAGAACTCGGAACGCACAGCAGACTATGATATCGATGGCGACCACTATATATCCGAGTCGGAGCATTATCATTGTACGCCAGCCAAATGTTTGCCAAATCGTAAATCCCGTTGGCGATTCAATTCATTGCATGACCAAACGCCATCCTTATCCAGCAGTGTTCCAAAGCATCAAGCTAGTAATGTATCCAATAGTCTCAGGTGCACAAAGTGCCATGACAAAGGTGTATCAGATAAAACGTTGACCTTTAAACACCAACCGACCTTCTATGAACTTGTGGAGGTATCACGGCTTTCATCGCTAATACACTGCTCGGCAATGAGCTGCAAATATGGGGGTCCCTGTATACATGGTACACCGTCTGGCGAGGCAATTATTGGATCCGTATTGCATTACAATGGTAGTGAAACATCATTCTCTGACACTTGCTTGGGTGGAGCAGTAACACCAGCAGCAGCTTCAACAGGAGCGGGAGCAGGAGCTAGTGCAACTGAGACATCATCTATACAATCTAAAGTCCAGGCGGAGAAGGAGCAAGAGCAGGAACCCAAACTATCAAATACGCAACTGCAAAAGCGCACATTTACAGGCCATCACGATCATCAGCCATATCACAATCATGGCCACAGTCACAGTCAGAGTCAGGTGGCGAGCCAAAGTCAGACTAGCCATAGTCATAATCATCAACATGGCCACAATCATCGCATTACGATGCGCGTGTCAACCACAAAGCGTGATACTAAAACGGCCAAGACCTTAACAATTGTAATGGGTGGCCTAATTGCTTGCTGGATGCCATTCTTTGTCTATTACCTGCTGATACCCTTTTTACCCCGAGCAGCCGTACTTGAAGGTCTCATGTATGGCTTCACCTGGATTGGTTGGGTTAATTGTGCCATAAATCCATTTATATATGCATTTTATAATCCTGATTTTCGTACAGCCTTTTGGCGTTTAACATGCCGACGTATTTGTAAACCGAAACGACCGCCAAATCATTTGGCCATGTTCCGTGGCTAAAATCGTTACATCAAAACAAGTGAGCAAGTGAGCTGGAATACGGATATATGGAAAATAAACATTAAAGTGTAGCATCCCTTTTTTTTTTTTGGTTTTTTTGAAATCTAGAAAGAAAGAAAAAGAATAAAAGACAAATTGTACCTACTATTGTGACTCTTTGTTCTGGTAGCCAAACAAAATGACGGGTTGACAGCAACTGTTGACTGCGACTGGCCTGAATGTTTCTCTTATTCCCTTTTTGCCTCAGTCGTTTTGTGTTTGTCTGTGTGTGTGTGGCCCAAATTTTATGCAATGTCACTGGCTATGGACCTGCCGCAAACAAATACACATTCGCAACATGTACATGCATACATATATACACCCACGCACACACACACATACACATCTGAGACATAGCCTAAGCCTGCGTATCCTTTGTGCCCATGACCCTCCTCGAAAGTCGTAACAAAGACCGCAGGCTGAAATCTGGCCAACCCATTTAATGTTATGCAATTTAGTTACATTTAAGCAATTTTCAACACTGTATTAGAAGTTTTGTATGTATTTGTAGCAATTGCAAAGCACACACAAACACACACACACACATACACAAAGAAAAACCTTAAATATATATAAGTTCATGTTAAACTTTAAATATAAATCAGTAACCAAGTGTTAAGCATTTTATTTAATCAATTTAATTGTCAAATGTACTAGAAACTATTTGGAATGGATCTCGTTCTTTAAATAAAACATATAAAAACCTAAATTAAAACAAAAAGGAAAACCAATATGAAATATTGTTCAACAATTATTAATAGCAAACAAATGTTTAAGTCATGCAATTCAGCAATTTCGATTGCCTAATAATAGGTAAGTAAGTCTGAAAATTTCAATTGCTCCTCATAATTTTAGATGTGTCAAGGATAAAACCGATATATACATATATATATATATTTCTGCTGAATCAGCAGGCCATATAACTTTAATTTAGTTAAAAAATAAGTGACCACAAAATATGGTGGCAAAATACAACAACAATAAGGGATGCGGTCATCATAATTACATTTGTATGTGTGGGTATATATGTATGTATGTATGTATTTACTTACACTTCTATAAAAGTTTATGTATAACCGTGCGGAGGTGGAGGCAAAGGAGGTCTCTAATGAATTGCAACACACTTCGCGTTCTGCGCTGTCACAGTTCACTTTACGTTGAGCTCAGCGGAAATGGCCATGACGTAGTCTCTCTCTCCCTTAATGCCATGTCAACAAGCCTGAAACCCGCCATAATTTGGAATTTCGGTTGAGTTGGCTTTTTTTTATACACCCATTTCTTTTCTTTTTTTTTTTTTTGGCTTTTTTTTTCCTCGTTGTTGCTGCCTGCACTGATATCATATATTGTGCCAAATTAAAAGGCAAAGACAGCGGCATAGAAGTTGTCCTTATACTCACTCAATACCCTATATTATGTGTGTAGAAAGAGAAGTTCCTACCTAAGAGGATAATAATAGCAGACTTCAGTCATTGAAGTGAAGTTTCTTGTAACACGCCCAATCAATTTAAGTAACTTGCTTTATATATCAATTCTATAAATTATAGCTTATATTTAACAGTAAGAAATAAATATGGTAAGTCAATCAGCTATTGCAGGGTAAATCAAAGTCGTATATCTAATAAACTCTTTATGTTTTTTGCTCTCCCGTTGTTGGATGCAGAAAAAATTATTACGCTTTAGGCAATCGCTTAACGTATATGTATATGTCGGTATGTTTGTGTGTATGTATGTAAGTAGGACCCTCAAATAAATACATACAAGAACATCTCTCTCAATATGTATTACCTTTTAGGACCAAACAAATATAACCCAAATGTACCGCACGACCATACCTATGCAATTGACTATATATTTGTGGGTGTGTATCCAAAAACGAGGAAAAAAAAAGGACAAAAACAACAAGCAACAAAAACAAAATAAAAAGAAGAGAACTTCCCAAAACAACTGCCAAAGACAAATGTTTTGTAAATGTTTCAGCATTAACTTTTCTTTTATATATATTTTTTTTTGTTTTTGTTCCCTCTCAATTTTGCGTGCGGGTGTTGTTGTTGTTTTTCTTGTTTATTCGAGTTTTCCGGCTCTTAATTTGAATACAGTTTATATGTATATATATGTATATACATACATAGATACATATGTGTTTTTGTGACACATTTGTAAGTAGGCATCTGAATGTTTTTTGGGTTATTTTATTTAACCATTGTTTAAGACCCCCGACTATTGTGTGGGTAAAACATTGCTTGAAATATTCATTCACTGTTTGACACCATTGGACAAAGGTCCATAAATACCTTGTCCTTGTCCTTGCATAGGGATGAAGACCAAACTAGCCGGCATGAAGTCCTTTGCCCTCAAGCATCTACTATACATATTCAATTTCAATTTTTATTTCACAGTGCAGAAGGAAGAGCACGCATTTATCATCTATCGAAAGCATCTCCATCATATACATTTTACACTAGTATATATGTATGTATGTATGTTTTCCATATGTACACTTGAAGAAAAAAAAATTGAAAGAAATTTGAATATATTTATAAGCTATAAATCCCATACAGGTGCAACAGTTTAAACGTGCTTATGAATGAAATTGAGTATTATTTGCTTTCAAAAGTTCAGATTTATTATGCAAATAAATGTTTGAAATTCAATTTGAATTCAATATACTTTAGCGTGTTGAAACGATTTCAAAATGGCAAAGTTTTGTTTATGTAAAGTTGGAGTTCCTCTGTGAATATAAAGTGAAGTAAGTTTTAGATACTTTATTCTAAATCTAAGACAGTTTTTAGTCACGAGTTTTGCTAAATGAGTTTGGAACTAAATGTAATAGAATATTGTGGATTATTGTATTTATAGAAAAATGATTCAATTTATCAATGGTTCAACCACATATTTCCTTTTTAAATACTTTTTAATCTTCATGTTTCAACCACATGTCTCCTTTTTAAATACTTTTAAATCTTCATCACATCAATTATTTCTCTCCTTTTTTTAGCATACATTTTTCTTCAAGTGCAGGATTTGTATTGATGTACATAATATATTGTATAATTTGCAAATGTATGTACATATGTACATATATCTGCTTGTGCTTGGTTGCCAATTTAATTTTGAATTTGATCAATAATTTACATAACCAATGGAATTATTAAGTACTTACTTCAAAATTTATCTCCATTTCACGGAAATCTCGGCGAAATAATTTGGTTTTCTTTGATTATTATTATTTTTTCATTTTGGTTTATTTATCTATTTATATGTTATGTATACATATATATATATATATATATAAGTATTTATTGTATTGAGAAATGTTGCACACATATAACATAAACATAAACATACATTAATTAATTTTATTGATATAGATTGTTATCGTTTGGTTAAAGTAGTAACTACTTGCAATATATCTACTAAATGTATCTACTAAGTAAAGCTAGACAAATGCAATCTCATTGTTATTTTATCCAGTTCAGGATTGTATCTCGAAACTGAAAACTTTTTCTTTGTTTTACTGTGTCAATGTTTTACGTGTTGTTTTTTTTTTTTTTTGTTTCGTCTCCTATTGTGTTTTTTTATTTTATTTCATGCTAACATGTAAACTTGTTTATGTAAAACTTGTTTTGCTTAAATCCAACTGGCAAAGACATGGAGATGGAGCAAAAGGCAAAAGGAGCCGGAAAATGGGGAGGAGAGAGTTTGAAAGCGTCAGCCTAAAGTGACATGTGTGTTTATTTAGCTCTCAATATGGATCCTTAAATTTTTTAATGATACGACAAGTATATATATATAAACTTTACATATACATACTTTACATGTGATGTGTATATACTGTGTGGGTGTTGAAGATTTGGTAATTGTGTGAGATTTTTAGCATTGCCTTTGTTATCTTTATTTTAATGCTAAAACAACAACACACTGATACATATAAGTTTATATATATATATATATATATTTAGCACTTAAAATTTAAATTTAAATTGCTTATCGGCTTATCTAAATGTGGCTTTAAGTTATTTTGTCTTTGTCTTAATTTAAACTGATTTTTTCCTTTTTTTTAAGTTCTAATAGCCAAGCGGTTCATATTAAGAGAGTGATAAAGTTGGAATTAGTAAATGGCTTTAGTTAACTTATTTTATATTTAAATATATTTATATATATTATCTATAGAGGTAAAATCATAGTATTTAAATGGCTTGACCTTGTCTATAAACTAAATCACAGTAACTGTTTAAACTGTATTTTTGGGTTGCTTAGTAATTCAAAACTTGAATTCGACTTCGTTTGGCTTAAATAAATAGTTAAAAAAACGATTTGAAATAAATAATTTTTGAAAAATTAACTACGGAGTGCCAAAGTTTGGTAAGAAAATGTTATCCCTATAATATTTATTAATATTTTATTATATGTTTACCTTTGAATGATAGACAAATTAGATGGATATGAGCTAGATCAACAAGTTAATAGTTTGATTAAGGAAAATACTGTGTGAAGATGTCGACGGACATTTAAACAAATTAAAATGACAAAAGTTTCTCTTTCTTTTACCTATTAAGTTTAGTGGCATTGTTTTTTCTTCTTCCCTTTTTTTTTTTGCAGACGAATAGCTTTGGAGTCAGCATAGAAGTCAATGTGGTGTAACATGTCCATGTCCAGGTAAATATTTTATTGCCTCCTTCCTATGGAATAAAGTGCAATTTGGGCATAACATATAACTAAGTTGCTTCATCCATCTAAACTGTCTATTTCATGGGGTTAGCAGAGTTGTCTTTATCCAAATGCCATACACATACACATACACTAACACACACAGAGAGAATTGTATATATGTACACACATACATATACACATACATTATATAATAGCAACGTGGCACCCACATTTCTTTTTTTTTTTTTGCCTGTGGAGCGGAAAAGTCGCGCGGAAATTACTAAATCGATACGTGTCGCCTTCATATGAGATTTTTCTACAAGTTTCAAAGTGGCTAGAGGTAGTCATCTAACTAAAGTCATCGTCCTTGTATGTATGTATGTATGTACTAAAAAACATTACCAACTCTTTTTTTCTGTGGACAAAAGTTGCTTATGAGTTGTTTTCTCTTTTAAACCCCTTTAAGCTCATCATTTTAGGAATGCAATAACTTAAACATTAAGATGATTTTTTAAAAAAAATAAAACATAAGTAAATGCCAAAATTGAGACAGATCCTTAGGCTATCCTTTTTAGTTTTATGATAACATTTTAATACTGATGGATTGACCATTGGCTCTATACAACTAACAAGAAAAGTACAAATAGGCAGAGAAAACTTAATTTCAACAAAGAGTCCCATACTTTTTAGCAAAATCAATATACTTTCCATTAAAAAGGGTATGTTGGCATGAATAATGCCAAAAGACAAGTGGTGGGAGAAGTCATTAGATTCTTTAACAAAAAAAGAGAGTAAAAGAAAAAAAAAAAACAGGTAAAAGCTAAATGTCAAATTGTAAAATGATTAGCCAGTTGTTGGCAAGCCCAAAGAATGGAAACCAAACCCTAATAATAAAAAATAATATTACATATACCTAAGTACGTAAGTATGTATGTGTATGTATATGTAAGTATGTCTGTATGTATGTATGTATGTACATATCTGTCAGGGGTGAAAGACTTACGGTGCAATTAACCACACCTAGCCGTAGCTTTGGCGTCATTGACTAGATCGCTTAAAGTTAACGATTAAGTTAATAATAATATGTTCATTTTGTTATTGTTCCGTATGTCCGTCCTTTTATGTGGTGGTCAACTATCGTCGAATGGACATTGTGTTTGTGGGAAACTGTGGCTTTTGGGCTGAACTGAAAAACCGCTTGCAGGTCAGTCGCCAAAAGGCAGCACGAAAATCAACACTGTAAAAGGCGTAGATAAACGGATTGATGGCACTATTGAACCAACCCAGCCAGGTGAGTGCCTTGGCCAGCATGCGGCTGACTTGATGCTCGGCCAGAAATGGCGTGATGAGATAGTAAATGAAAAACGGCAGCCAGCAGGCTATAAAGCCACCAACAACAATACTTAGAGTCTGTGTAGTTTTGTTTTCCTTCTTCAATGATGTAATACGATTCGATAGAGATTTGCTATTGGTGTTCGTTGTTGTGGCGCTTGTGGTTTGACCAGCCCCCATGCCGCCTCCTTGATGCTGCATTTGCTGATGCTGATGATGGTGATGATGATGATGATGGTGATGATGAAGATGCACTGGCTGGCTACGCCGATCGCCCTGTATTTGCTGCTGCTGCTGTTGTTGTTGTTGTGTAGTACCAACTCCTAGGTGCGAGTTCCGAAAGCTGTGTGTACGCGGCTGCCATTGTGCATCCAATAGACTACTGCCCGGACCTATACCACTTGTCATTGTGGTAATAGTTGTTGAAGTGGTCGATGTGCGCTTTAGCGATGATGGTCGGGTTAGCTCATAGCTATTTCTTCCACCACTATGAGTGGACGATGGTAGTGCCAATAGCGATTGACAATGGGCATTAACACCACCTGCTGCTGTTGCTGCACCGCCACCTCCTGCTGATGGTGTAGCCACACCCACTTCACTATCGCTTAGCATAATATCATGTAATTCCTTGGCAATGGACTGATTGGAGAACGTACGAGCCGCATTCGTATGCTTGTGCTTTTGTCCAGAGCTGTGCTCCTGTTCCGAAAAATCATTTTCCACATCGGCAGCCGTGTAGCGCTTAAATTTCTGCATATTGGTTAAATAAACAAATTCGAGCAACAAATTTAAATCTATATATACATTAAGGTAGGTGATATATATAATAACCTGAAAAGTCTGTTTGGGATTCGCCTCACTTAACTTTGGATTATATAAATTAAAGTTTTTTTTTTTCTTTCCAACTACTACTTTTGCCTTTCCCTCAACTGCATCCTGTTATTGTTTTGCTTTACTTTCCTCCGTCAGTTATTCATTTTCTCTGCCAAAACCCAGCAACAGTCTCACTTGCCTTTTCTTTTTTCAAAACTTCTCTTTCTCTTTTTTTTCTTTTTGCCCAAAAAGGTGGAATGGAGTAATATAAGAGAAAGAAGTAATTGGGGAGAAAATAGTTGAATGGCATCCTTTAAAAAAAAAAAGGAAAAAAACCAACCAGCTTCTGCTTCCTTTTTACTTTCAAAGCTAAGGGGAATCATGGAGGAAAAAAACGAAGGAAAATCCTAGAAGGAAGCTCTTGGATAAGAACGAATTAAGCTGAAGCGATGATAAAGATTTAGTTTAACAAAAAGTCATACACAAGGCGGTGACTTAAATTAAAAACTTCAAATTGCTTCAACAGAAATAAGAATTAATTGCTTGGAAAAGAAATCAATTGATTTAATTGGAAGAGAAGCTTAAAGTCTCTAGTTCTACCTTAAACTATTTGAAAAGATTCTAAGAACAGAAAGCATTTAAAGTGGCAAAATGCCGGTTAAACGTTTATTCGGTATGCAATGGGCCAAAAATTAAGCATTCGTGGCTAGTTGCATATTGTACGAGTATGTAATTCGAAGAGAAACTTTGCTGGAATACAAACAAAATCTGTATAAGCCACCAGCCACCAGCCACAAGCGTATGGGGGGGAATTATGGATGAACGTGCGAGACGTGAGTGTGGCCCACATGGCGTATGCACAATGTGCATAAAAAATTTTATGCATTTTGGTATTATTTTGTTTTTGGCTTTTTGGCTTTTTGGTATTTGTTCATTTGACTTACCTTGTTGTGAACACTTATATCGGTCATATTGTCGTGTCTCGATGCAATAACACAAGAAATTCGAGCATATACATAAATCATAACTGCCATTGGTATAAAGAATGAACCCATCGCTGAGAATATTACATAGCCTTCATTTTGATTATAGCGACACTCTCTCAAATCACGTCGTCCGGGCTCATACCTGTATAACAAAAGGGGGTAACAATAAATAGATGATGGCTAAAAATAAATACTATTAGTATATAATATGGTCTCGCATACTTACCAGCCAAGCATAGGAGGACATGTAATGGCCAAGGCTAACATCCAAACGATTAGTATCATGATTAAAGCTAAACGTTTCGACCGACGTTTACGTGAGTAAGTTAACGGTCTGGTCACAGCGAGGTATCTAAAATAAAAAAATATATGTAATAATAATAATAAAAAAAATGTATGGCGATTTTGTTGCCTTTTAAGTTTAACGACAGAGATTTAAAGACACAGAAAAAAAAAAATGTAAATTTCCTTTACCTGTCAACACTGATGGCACATAAACTCAAAATTGAGGCCGTACAAAGGAGCACATCAAGGGATATCCAAATATCGCAAAGGACCCAGCCTAACTGCCAGGAGCCTGTAAAACATAGGGGACAAGACCAAAAACAAAAAAAAAAAAACAAAAAAACAACAGCAAATTGTGAAAATTAGAAATTCTGGCAAGTTTACTTAAAATTCTAGACCAGAGCCAATTTAATTAGCAACAGTTTTAAGCTCGAGCAAAAGATATATATATATGTATATATACCTACATATAAAAATATCACCTAAGGGGTAGGTGGGTATGTAGAGAAAATGCTGGCCAACTTCTTTAGCATTGAGCCATTTACAATTCTCCATTCTCCATTCTCAATTTTTCCCATTCTTTTTTTTCCACCCCCTCCCCCACAGTAAATAATCTACAGAAATGCCAACGAGTGCTGTTTATACACATAAGCGTCGTTAGTGGTTTACTTTTTAAGTTGTTTGGCTTGGTCCTTTGGCCTTTATCCACTGTTCTATAGTTAGTTACTCTCTCTCACTCTTCTTTACCTTCTCTCTACTTTAAAATGTGTGGGTACTATAGTTTTGCATACCCAATAGGCAGTACCAACCCTTCTTAGGATTTTCTAGTATATGCACATTGGGGTTTTGTCAAGTGATTAATTTTTTCTCGTTTTTGTTTTTTTTTGTTTTTTAATCAAGTACCTCAATTTGCCTACTTTAAATGGTAGTGAATGGCTCAGAGGATAATAGACGGTATGGGGGGGATAGGTTGGAGATTCTCTTTAAAAGTTATAACAATGTTTATTTGGGTTCGCTGCCAGTGGGCAACTGGCACCTGCAGCTTTCAAATAATTTGTTGAAATATTTAAGTGAACTTGTTGGAATTTTTTCGTTTACATAAAAGTGGAAAAACAAAATGAAAGAGAAATTCCTCTACTGTTCTGTTTCATAAATCCATGATAAGTACCACACAGGCTACATAAATCTGTGTGTGTGTGTCTATGTGTATGTGTCTGTGTGTGTGTGTGTGTGTGTGTGGGTGGCGACTGGCCCTGCGCGAGAGAGTAACCTTTTATCAACAATTTGATTCGTCTTTTAAGTAGATGCTTTCATATTCCATAAATTCTTTTTGACCCCCCCACTTTCACTTATATTATGATTACTTTTTTTTTTTGCCTTTTTTGCCTACTTTTCTGCGGTTAAATAGCCCTTGTGCCCTTTTGGTCTTTGGGCCCTGAAACTTAAGACCACTCAACTTACCAATCAAGTGTACTGCCACCGCCGGTGGCATGACGAATATTCCCACAAGTAAATCGGCTACAGCCAAGCTCATCACAAAACAATTGGTTATCGTACGTAACCGTCGTGTCGTTAATATGGCCAATATGACAAGTGTGTTGCCAATTACGGTTAATACTATGAATGTAGAGAATACCGTTATTAGGCATATGCCCTGCCAGGACAATATGAGATCATAGAAATGTGACCATTCGGCGGCTGCTGCCGATTCATTGTAGTATGTGAAACTGGTTGAATCAGGTAAAATAACATCATTGAAATCCAGATTTTGTGTGCCATTTGACCCGAATTCGAATCCTGTTGACAATTGGGTTTCATTGTTCGTTGTTGTTGTTGTAGTTGCTGCTGTTGTTGTTGCTGCTGCTGATGCTGCACGATTAACAGTGCCATTGAAATCCTCATAAACTATGGAAATGTTCTCGTGCAACCCAGAACCACCGCTAGTGGCAAGAGATGATGCAGCCACATACATCAGGGATGGATAAATGGCGCTTAAATTATTCAACTGCCAGTTGACAGCCATAGGACCTCTTCCAGCACACGTTTGTCAGTATTCTCTCGTCAATGGTCGTGTAAGAGTTGTTTTGCCTGGTTTAACATCACCTAAGCCAAAGCCATATGGCCAAAGGCAAACTTCATATATTGCTGTGTAAGTCTTTGCCAAATTGCAGAGTTAACTACACCATCAAATTTTAAAAGTACGAGAGTTGTCATCTTATATGAATGGCTGTCTCTTAGCTGCTAAACATTAACTGCAAGGGAAAGAAGAGATACGACATGATAATTCATTTAATCATTACAACAGATTTATTATTTTAGCTTTACTTATTTTATCACAATTTTTGAAAACAACTATAAAAAGAGAACGACTAAATCCTGATATTCCAACTATATTTCATTGTATACCTAATATAGTAAATTATATGGTTTTGTTATCTTTATTTTTATAGTCATATCTCAGTTTAATTTTACCGTCGAAATAAGTCTTAAATTTTTATTATTCTATCTCTCTTAATTTATAACAGCTCAAAGCAATTTCGATTCGCGCAAAACAATTTCGTATATATATTTGAAATTTAAAAGAAATTTGAAGATGAAGAGGATTTTACAACTTAAACCAAACTAAAAACAAATTCAAATTTGAGTTTAATGTTCAAAGTTTTCCATATAAAACTATATGAATAATAAAAAGTTTAAACACAACATCAATATGAATACTATGAACAAATCTTGAACTAAAATGCTATACTAAAAGTTGAAACAAACAAGACAAAATTAAGAAAATTTTATCTATATGAAAAACTGAATATTTGAATTTTGTTCTTTAATAATTAATTAAAACCCTTTTAATTTAGAAACCAAAGTTGCGGTATTTTATGACCATAAATAATGCCTTAAAATGGGAAAATTGGTTAGTTATTATAAATTGATAAACCAGTTAGGGGAGAACGTTTCTCTTAAGCCTTCGTAAGTCAGACTGTAATTACGTGAACAAGCTAAAAACACGTCTAGTTTAGCAATAAATAATCATATAAAATAATCAACAACTTGACAAGGAAAATGAAAGAAAAGTCAGCACAAAATGAATGTAACATTTAAATAGACGCTAAGCACTTTGCCATTATTAAGCTTAAGGATTATAAATATACATATACATTTGATAGTATAAATGCAGCTAAAGGCTCTTTCACAGATTCTTACACTTATGTTGCTTTAGTTGTCAAATATTTAACACCTTTAATCACACACACCAGGTAAAGGTAAACCCATTTCCTTTTTGGGGCAAGATGATTTCTGTTTATATATAATTTCGTTTCTTGGAAAACATTTAACCTACTTGAGAGATTATTGCACCAAATTGTTAGTTAGATTAGTGTGTGCAACTACTACATAGTTAATGCTTATGTATAGTATACTATATACCAACTATGCCTGACTATGTCTATATGCGACCGCCAAGACGAATAAGTGTTAACTGACTGAATTGAAAGTGTGTGTAAGAGAAACCGCAGACCGCATGGCAAGGGCTAAAGCTTCGACAGTTCTTGGCATTTCTGTTGACAATAATTTGGCATTAAGTATTATTTATTTAGTCTCTGATAGTGCGAACTGTATATATACTATATACATATTTACTGTTCGGGCTGCAGATTGTGATTGCGTTTCCTATGCCTACGCATACACACACACACACATATATACATAAACACTTTAGTTTACATACAAAGATTGTCAATGTGAAGGTGCGATAACCAAATTAAAATTGATATCACGATAGACAAGGTGGCGGGTGAGCCATACACAATACATATGTACATATATATATATGTATGTATATACTTATAGAAATGTCGGTTAGTAAAACTAAACATTTGGCCAGTTTTGTGGTAGCCGACAGAAACCCTTTTAAGTTTTTAGTCTCTCAGTTATATATACATATTTTTATATTATTTACCTGAACTTGTGTATATAAATCAAAAGGTTATAAATCGGCTTATCGCTCACATGATAAAAATCAAAAAGATTTCAATATAATTTTTATATAGTATGTACAAACATTGACATTCATTCATGTACATAGAGGAAAATTTGTAGTTTCTAATGGAATATACTTGGTAAAATTGTCAACATTTTAGCTCTCTCTTTGGATCATTAATATGTCAGCATATTAGATAACGTTTAACAGTTCGAATTCTTGTGACTTAATTAATTGTTTTATAGAAATTTCAAGTATGGCAATTGAAGTCATTAAAAATCGTATATATATGTATGTATATCTATAAATGTGTTTGTACAAAAATAGATTTATGAACTCATTTGCCCACAATTTCCCCCTTTCTTAACAGAAGCGACTGGTTCTGGCAATTGTTAATAAAAAAAAATAATAATAATCGAGAGAGTTCGCGAACCTCAATGTTGGCCATGACCGAGATAAGCATAAAGTCATTGGGCACGTGGTATTTATGAAGGAGATATGCATTGAAAGTACTTTCATATCAAACGAGTGGAAGATGAATAATTTTGCAACTCTTTGTGATTTTACAATGAGAAAAGTTATCCACTTATGCATATGGATATTAAAAAAAAAAAATATATATATATATATATAACAAAAGAATACTTTTTATTGCCATTTTGCAATGAACTGATACAATTTGACATTAAATCTCTTAACATTCTTTCATTCCAGGAAAATACAATTACAAATGAAACAACTTAACAATGGCGTAAAAGAAATGGAAGAGAGCTGATTGAAAGGAGCTTAATTAATCAAGAAAGTTCGTGTAATTGAAGAGAAAAAAGCAAAGTTTTTTGTTTAATTGGCCACAGTTTGGGGATAAGTAAGCTAAATAAACAAATTGTTTAGCTAAATCGTCACATGCAGGACATTTCTCTTAGTTAAATTTACAAACCGTCAACCATTTGTATCTTTCGTTAAATTATTTAATAAATAAGTAAAAGCATCTGTTCAATACTTTAACAGAAAGCTCATTAACCAAGAGCTCCGTTTAATATATTTCTGTTGCTATTTTATTGTATATTATTTTGTGATTTTTATTTGAATTTCATTTAACAATGAAAAATATGTCGCTTTAATTATTTCCACAAAAAGAAAACATTTATATGCGACAAATGAAAATCAGACTTCCAATTAAATGAAGAAATGAATCCTTACGAGTTGCAGACAAATTAAATTTTTAAAGTAAATAAGTTCCTTTTTGTCTATAGACAAAAAGTATATTAAATATCTAAGTACATTTGTATTTAAACTACAACAAAGTTTAATTTCTTTGACAAAAATGAAACCAATCTAAAAATCCAATAAACTCTTATAAATTCCTTAAAATAATTTTCATTGATGCAATTTTGTTTCCATATTGTATCAGTGGAATATATATGTAAAATAATCTTTACAAATATTCTTTAATCTTTTGCAATAACTCAATTGAACATTTCATTTCATTCATTTTAATTAGTTAATGCTTGGATGGTTTTTATCTACAAAAAAAAAGAAAAAGAATATTAACTAAAAGTCATCACGAAAAAAGAGGAAAATTTGTGAGTTGCCATCTAAACATATCTATCTATGAAATATTTATGAACGGACATGATGATATATGTTTATATATATATAGTTTTTGTGTAAATTTTTGTTTTTTTTTTTTTTATCATTAAACTTCATACAACTTATTTTCAAGGGTATAATTAATCAAATATTTGGCTGTGCTTTTTTTTTTCCTTCTTTTTTTTTGGGGAAATGGAGGGGCAGTGAATGATATGTATTTCTATTTGTTTTGGTGTCCATGGAAGATTTATTTCACACTAAAAGTTCAATAGCTTATCATCGGCCATAAATAAACAATTCAATCTTTATATATCATTATCTATGTATATCTGTGTACATATTGATACATACATATGTATGTATTTCTTATGTGCGTTTATTATTCAATGCAAATTTTTTGGAAAAATTTTTGACAGCTGTCGACCTTCACCTTATTCTCTCTAATTGACCAATTTCGAAAAATTCACTTAAAACGTTTAAATTTCCCAAAAGTTTTTCATATATAAATTTCTTAACCAAAAAAAAAAAAGAAAGCATATTCCATAATTCCAGCGAAATTACTCAGTGAACAGGAACACTTTAGTTTACATAAGTGGAATATATTCCCACATAGTTTCTTTTTTTCTTCTTTTACACCTACATACATAACAAACGGAACAAACGGAAGGTGCAGCAACTGACACACTTGAGAAAAAAAGTGGCGGAAACACACACACACACACACGCAAAATTTGAAATCAATCGGAAATATAAGAAATTTTAAAGAATTTTCAAATTTTTTATCTCTTTTCTAGAATAAATGAGGCATTGTTAAAGAATTCCTTTAAGAATTTGTTTAATAAGACAAGAAAAGATTTTGGATTACAGCAGCCAGAAAAATTAGATTATTTTAAGTGGTAAGCGACAGATTGTTTTGGATAATATAATATATATGTATATAGAACAACATCTTAATAACAGACTAGAGTTTTACTACAAATATTTTGTAAACGCATTCCCATTTTAATACTCGTTTTATTTCTTTCTTAACTTGAAATCTTTTATGACTGATTTTTGACAAAAATAAGTTCTTGACTGCGGAATTGATAGTTTATTTCTCCAAGTGCACTTCAACAACTTGAGTTGAGCGCAAAAAAAAAAAAAAAAAACACTATATGGCAAACTGTGGAATTCTATTTATCATATTTATTTCCCCCTCGCATTGTTTGCTTAAGCATTTGTTGGACTCTGAGGTATACATGACGTATGCGTAATATGCAAACCAAATGTAATGCATTTCCAAATATCTGTATGAATTTTTCCATTGAGACGCGGCAGAATACGCGTATGTCTGCATACATTTCAAGTCCTTTTGTGTGGCTTTGTTGTGTGTATCAATACGTGCTTATGGATTTATTTATATAAATACATAAATACATACATATGTACATATATAGTCAGTTACTTAGTTATGAATAAGTTTTTTGTGTTTTTTTTTTTTGTTGGTTTTCTTGATGTTTCTTTTTTATAGTACTCAGAAGACCTCCCAGAGTCATCATAAGAAAGTGCGACGACAACACCACAGGACATATTTATTTATGGGCATTATAAAACTTCTGACATCTTAGTTTGCCACCCGCTTCCCTTTTGCTTTTGTTTCGTTTCGTTACGCTTCTCTTTTCTTCTTAGTTAAGTGCTTATCATACTTACATAATTTACGAGTATTTGCGATCCAACTATGCAAATTAGTATTGTTATTCTAACTAATGTAAATTAATATTAAGTGGTGCGGAGGCCAGAAAGGAATTTGTACTTACAGTATTTGCGGGGGCACGGGAAACCAAACCAGGCCGCGGCTATTCAATTTATAATTAGGACCACTCACTGCACCAAAAATAAAACTTTAACTTTGGGTAAAGTGATTACCCAGCAATGAATGTATATATCGATAAGGTGAATTATGTATAGAATTATACCATTTGTTTTTTCCATTATTCATACACATTTGAAATATTTATCAGTTAATGCACTTTGCATTGATATACATTAATCCCCCCCCAACAACTGATCAATCATATTGTATGTAGATTTGAAATTACTAGCACTTTATGAGCACCCACACGTTGTCGAATTTCCGTTTTGCCAATCAAAATCAAACAGCGAATTCGCAACGACTACGACTACGAGACTCTTCGTACGATTATAATCCGGACACATAGAAGGAGACACGGACACGGCACAACCGTTTCGGTTGAGTGTTTCAGTAAAACTGCCGTTTGGCGTTGGCGTTGACTTGGCGTTGGGACATCACACACAAGAGCACACACACACACACAGATACGAGTGTTTCATGTCTCTGTCTCTTCGTCTCCGTTCTGTCCTATCAGCAGACATTCCCATGAACTGTGGAATCCAAGTATCGCGTAAACGACCGCCCCGCTTGCAATCATAATGGTTAATTTGAAAATCATATATGTTTCTTATATCTTTGCAGTTAATCCTTTTTGTATGATCAAGTATTTAGGCAATTTTTATATGAATTTTCCACTCAAACAAATTCCCAGAATAATATTTAATTAAAAAACTTTGATAAGCCCAAAAAATTGTCTATCTAGCATATCATGGATTATGCCATGTCTTCTACCTGTATATATTTGTATATATTAAAGTAAGTGCGTATAAGCGGCGGGTACTCTCGTATATGTACACACACAAAATTGTATTCAAAATTACTATGAAAATCTAATTTAAGATTTTTATGACAACCTTATAACCCCCCCACCATAATATACATACATAAGTATGTACATCTATAAGTATATATATATATGTATATCTAGCGGCTATATGTTTACACTTACAAATGGATTTAAATGCAAAATTTGTTTGCTCTTTTTATAACCTGCAGACACACGTTCGCATCTTCCATACACATTTTGCAAATAAATACTACTAGAACAACAGCAACAACAATAAAACGTAATGCTGTAAAATATAATGCATATTATACTATGAATATAATAATGAGTAGAGTCAACAGCTGGTTGTTGTATTTGATTATGATCCACAACAAGTTCGTTTATAGCCAACCAAAATGGCATCCACAGTTAAAAAACCGTTTGCCTAGACATGCGCAGTGTAGTTAAACACAACGGAACGAAATGGGAAATGGCACACAATTATTCAAATTGACTGTATGAAGAGCAACATTTTAGTTTGCGCCAATGAAACTAATTGTTATGTCAATAAATTCTTTTTTTTTTTTTTCAAAAATAACACTTTATTAATAGTAAAATGGTTTTTTAAATGGGGCTATCAGAAACATGATTTATTTGTCAAGCACAAACAGTTTAAAATAGAAAATCTTACAATAAATGTTTTGATTTAAGATGTTTTAGGAACAATTTGTGTTGGGGTAGTAAAGATATAAAAATTTAAATAAAATATATTAAAGAACGAATAGTTGCTCAAAATATTGTTAATTAAACTTAAAATCTAGCATAAATTTTCACATAGGAACAATATTCTTTCTATATTTATCTTAATTCAAAAACACATTTTGAAAATCTCTAGCTTTATTTATTTAATTTTCAACTATATAAGAGACTAAAGCAAAGTCATTTATACTATTAAAGTAAATAAACAAATTATATTCTAATAAAATATTTACAAAGAAAAGAAGATTTCACACTGAAAAATGACAGAAATTTTCTTATTCTTTTTGTGTCCAAAAATTTAAATATTTAAACATTTATTGTATCTCATAGTTGTCAGAATATGAAAGTAATCTTTGCGGTCCATTTGGTGCTTTTAAATAGATTGTCTGTTGACCCTTTCATTGAAAAGCAACTTCATCATTTGCATTTGACTTGCCATATATTTTTTTTGGTTTTCTTTTTTTTTTTTTGTACCATTTAGATAACACTTACACTGATTAAATGGGTAAAATTCTTTACCGGTCGGACACCTTTCCGTTTTGTTTCGTGACTAGGAAAATGTTTTGTGGCACACAGCAGATATTTGTTACTCAGCTAACTGCACGTTGGCCCATTATGCAAAAACTGGTGAGAAGGTAAAATGCAGACACAATGGCCAAAAAAGTTTTGCATAATTATATTGTTAAGCCACTCCTTTTGACCTCAATTGTAAGTAAAATATTTTGCCAAAATCTTTGAATACCAATTGAAAATGCATTATTAATCAGGATGCATTGAAATAAAAATGATTTTATATTCTGAAATCTGAAGATGAGAATGAATGAATATTCTTTGCTTAATTAAGATTATTTTCGCATTTTAAATTTCTATCAATATTAAGTTGCTTTATACATTGCAATAACTAATTATTTCTTCATATGTAGCATTTAATTGGCCAAAAGGAAGGCCAGAGCACTCAGATGTCTTCTGCTGAAAGTTTGATAATTTGATTGGCCGCTCACACAAATGCAAGGAAGAAGTTTTGCCTGGACTCTCAGATGGATATATGGATAAGCGGATACATTTTATGGTAACATGAAGAAACTTTCTATAGGCGCAATTGCAATAGAGCAACAAAAACCAATACTGAGTTATCCTGCTTATGGGATAGTCTAGAAATCACTTTGGTGACTTTTGCTGGTGTATCAAAAGTTTAGTCATATAATTGTATTATCAAATGCATATACACATGTACATATGTAACTAAATATTTTTGAGCCTTTTCATTTGGTTCGTTACGTAGATTGAAAAGTGTCAAGGCCATTTGAAAACTTATTCACTCCCCCACCTACAATGCCATTTGAAGTGCACCATTCTAGCGGGAGCAGAGAGGGTGGCGTAGAAAAAAGAAAAAATGAAAGGAAGAGTAACTTTTTGCCACACAAGTGCATAAGGTAAGACCATGAAATGAAATTTAAACAATTGTTCTTTGTGGAATATTGCAAACAGATTTTGTAATTGCTTGACAATCATTTTTACGCACACGCATACATTGCGTTACGTTGCATTCAACCAAAAACTTCACACACGCCATCCCACACACACACACACACACACACACACAAACTGTGAACTTATTGGCCCTAGTAGCTTAGTGGACATACAAAGTACTATGCGTTATGACACCATATGTATTTTAGCACCATAAACTTATAATACGTTTTCTGTATAATTACCTAGGGGAAATGCTATATTCTCTTTTCTTCCTGCTGGTGGCGTAAAATAAATCGAAACAATATTGCGGCTAATAGAGATGAAGAAACAAAGAGCTATAGAAAAGAGAGTAAAAGAGAACAGACACAGAGACACACAGAGAGAGAGAGAGAGAGAAGGATGTTAGAACACTGATGCTGGAGCAACGTTCTATTTAATTTTAATTAATAGGTGAATGAACCTGCTGTGTCCTTAATGTCTACATTGAAACGTAGACAAAAGCTAAGGTTACTTTACTATTAATAAAATTTAATCAATAAGTATCATATTCCCTAGCCATATATATATATATATGAACATATTTATATATCGAATGAAAATCGACTTCATTTTCAAGCATCATTGACAATTGATTTTTTTTTTCTCTCTTCTTATTTAAGCTTTGACCTTGCTCTTTAAGTATAAGTCCCTATCGTTCATTTTTTTTTTAAAGGAAAAATTCAAGTAGCTGACTGTACTTTGGTGTACTCTTACCAATATAACTAGTTTAGGCCAGGGCATAAATGTAATTAGTCAAAAATGTAATTTACTAGAAATTTGTGGAATACCACAATTGTCTGTGCAGTTGTGTATTAAATTTTTCCATTTACCAAATTTATTATGCTATTTTGTTGTTGTTGTTGTTGTTGTTGTTGCATTGGTTTTGGTCTGAACGTTTCCTAAACACGTTAGATTCCCGCTGGCCAACGAAAAATAGCAATTTCGGTTGTAACGGAAAATGCGGAAGTCTGACAAACAAATCGGTCCAACGTGTAAACTGGAAAACCACAAAAGCCGCACAAATGGCAAGGGAAAGAAGCCGTGGTAGAAGCAGAGGCATACGGAAAACCTAGCATAGAAAATTAGAGGAAAACCCTGCCATTCGACAACTGCATCTGTATGCAATGTTGCCTCGTTTGTTTGGTGGCAGAAACCACCAGGCAACAATTTTAAATTTTAAATAGGCAAACGATTTAACCAAGAAATGGTGAAAATGGTTTTGCCATTTTCTTTTTTGTTAAGAAATCGGATTTCAGTAAATGTAATCGGGTATAATCCCACTAGGGGCTACCAAAAGATGAAGCCAATCCGTGTAAATCGTGTAAGACAAAAAAAAAAAAAAAAAAAGAAGAAAGGCATAAGAAGCTTAAAGAAATTTGCATATTGCTATAATAAATAATACCGCACAAAGTTTAAAATGCAATAATGAAATTTATTAAGAACTTTTGTGGAGTTAAAACACCGAAGACCAGCAACGACCTTCGACACAGGTTGTACTTGGATATGCTACAGTGGGTTTAAAAATAGATTCAATAGCAAAAGGATACTTCATAATATAACTAGTTTAGCTATTTGCAATACCTATCTATGAAATTGTTTTCAATGATTTTAGTTAACTTAATACAATAACCAAAAAAAAAAAGCAAAAGTTTAAAGTTAAAGAAACAATAAATAAAAAGTGGTTTTGGGAAATAGATTTTGAAAATATCCATACTTACCATTGATGTATGTATATTCAAAGTATTATAGATCAAAGAAATTTAATAATAGTATTTATTTAAGCAGCAAATGAAAGAAAAATTCAATAAAAACACATGAATTTTTTGACCCTTTAAAAAACACTGTGTAACTGGGCAATTCTACCACTTCACAGCCATGTGAACAAGTTGAAAATGAATGAAAACTTGAGTATATTGAAAGGCCGAAGTTTGGATACTCTGGCAAGAACGCAACCTAATCATAGAGAAAGTAGATTTAAGATAGTCTTTGGACAATACTAGATATCAAGCTCTATCATTTGTATTATAAATTAAGGATAAAGCTTTAACAAGTAGGAAGGAAATTGTTAAAAGATGACCACATCTTAGCAATGGCTTGGAAAGGGTATAAGGTAACAATGCTAATGCCAACGTGTGCCACGTAATTTACACAGCATGTTGCCACATGTGGCCAAGCGTATCGAAGAGAGACCCATGCAACCCACATGAGGACGAGGGCGTTCTGTCTGACCTGCTGCTGTTTTTACTCCTTCTTCTGCTACTGCTCCGGCTCCTGGTATATTACTCCATGCCCAAGCACTTACGTAAATGCCTTACGGCAAAAGTTTTTTCCTTTAGTTGTTGTTTTAAAAGTCCCAAATAATTGAGTTTTACGCATAATTTGCTTTATTTTATTTTTACTTACATACATACATATATGTACATATATGTATGTGCATCACCGCTACAAGATACTGCAAAATAAAAACAAACAACAAGAAATCAATATATACATATGTATGTATATATCCGGTCTGACTTGCAATCATAATAACTCATTTGAAGTTCAAGTTTCGATTTTGATTCAATATTAACAATCCCTTTTTTCTGTTTCAAATCAAACTTACTAATGGGATCTGGTTAAATTAAATATAGAAAAACAGCAACTAATTAAAATAAATTATTTAATGACAGGCTTATGCTCAGTGTTTGGGCCAAAATAACTTCATCCGATGGTATTACTACACGATTATAGATTTTTTGGTAAACCAATTAAAATGACCACCAAAAAATAAATGCACAGCACTAAATGGAATGCATTTTGTTAGATAACAACGAAATAAATCCATTTATAATTAATTTTTACAAATGAAGGAAGCGATTAAATATGCACACGTGAATGAGCAGTCGAATAAAAATTAACATTCCATTTGATTGTATGCCATTGAGTAGTAAATATTGCTAAGTAAATAAAACGCACTGTCTACACTGGGAGAAAAAAAACGAAAATTGGATGGAACAAAAGGAACCAACTAACTTTATTTGCCATTGCTGTTATTTCTGTTTGAGTCCATGAGCAACTTGCCGATCAGTTCTGCGAAAGAAAATAAGAAAACAATTACCGACAGAAATTTGTTGAAACTCACCTGCATGCTGTGACGTCACTCAGCAAATGAACCGATCGCAACGACGCCCACGCTGCGGGCCACGCATCGACTGATGCTGCTTTGACCGCTGCCGCTTCTTATATAGCAGCCGATGATTCCTGAGTGGGAGAGCGGGGAACTCGAATACTTTCTCCCTCTTTCTCTATGCTCCCCCTCTCTCGGTCATTCATTCGCGCGCCAATTTTAAAAAAAAAATTTGGAAATGAGTGGGCGATCAAGCGGCACATCGCAATTCACACTCTCTCTCTCTCTCTCTCTCTCTTTCTCAATGCTACTCTCTCTCTCTCTCATTCTCTAACGCGCCAAATTTGAATTTATATAGCAGCGGATGACTAGCGAGTGGGAGAGCGGGGAACTCGTACGCTCTCTCTCCCTCTTTCTCTATGCACCCCTCTCTTGGTCATTCTCTCGCGCGCCAAATTTAAAAAAAATTTAGAAATAAGCGGATGATCAAGCGGCAAATCGTTTTCTTTAGCTGAGGCTTATGTACTAAGGTGAATTTGGCCACTCTTAGAATAAAAGGTGAACAAGTATCTCTTCCAATATATGTATGTATATTGCTAAGATTGCTCATGGCTAAATGAATGTTAGACTATTATAACTAAGGACAACAACAACTTACATAGAGACTTACTAACCATATTGTTGTAATAAAAAGTCTTTTCCAAAGAGACTTGAAGATTGAAATTCAGTTTATTTTAAGTTGGATACAAACATATATACATTTATTTAATTTAACACATTTACAATTGATTTGTTTTATTGAATTTTGCTAAGCATTTGTTGATTTATTATTTTTTTGTCGGTTTCAGTTTTAGTTGTTATTAAAGTGAAATTTTTTTATTGTTTTAATTTCTATTATTACAGCTCTCTTTGCAGTTACTTCTGTTTAAAGTAGCTCGAGTATGTATCTTTTTTTTTTTTTGTATAATTTAAGTTATTAAGTTAACACCTTGGCATTCAAAGAGGTAGGATTACAATTGTCAGATGTTTATTTCATTTTAAAAAAATAGGTTTGGGTTTATAATGTGAGTGAGTGTGTAGATGGATAAGTGTGTGTGTACGTGGGTGGGAGGGTTTTTTTTTTTTTTGTAAATGCTTCTTTTAAGAATTTAAAAACTTGCCTTTATTTGTTTTATAAATTATAGTTGAAACCTTAATCGGTGGAGTTATGTGGAGGTTATGGCTTTAAAGGATATAGAATCAAAAACTTTATGTATATTTGTCTGAACAATCAATGAATGTTTTATATATATATTTTTTTTGTCAACAACAATTCTGATTACGATAACTATGTATTAAGTAAATAATTTATGTATTTGTATATTGTATATAGTAATCCTCTTTAATGAGAGAGACAGAGTTTAGGAATTTTTGAACTCTCTCTTCATTCAATGATCCATTTTGTGAACCAAGCAAATTGTTTTTATTTATTTAGTCACTTAATAATAGTTCTCATTGAAAAATATATATGTAGAATATTTATATACTTATGTTGTTGTTAGTCTAGGATATTAATAACGTTTTTACATGCCAAACAAAAGAAACAAAAAAAAAAATAACAAAAAGAAAATCTGTTAGACTAAGGAAAAGCAAAACAAAGGGAAACTTCTTTTCAAATATCACTTCCAAATTCAATTCTCTCGCATAAAATGGATTTTTTTTTTTGTCACAATACAATATCAAGAATTGTTTATTCTAAACACCATTTAGTTAATTGTTATGGTTAATGGTTGTACAGGCTTGTTATAATGGATCGTTCATACGCTCTTCTATATCCATTGAGTGTTTGTTGAATAAATTCGATTAATGCATTTGTTGGGCTTATCATTATTATTATTATTATTATTAATTTTATAATAATATTTATTTGTTTGTTAGGCCTTAAGTTGGTAGGTATGCATATAGCTACATATATAACGCTTTACGAAGGTTATCGCGATCGTCTGAAGAACTTCACAAACATATATATTTCTTTATTTATATTTAATATATATGTATGTATGTGTAAATAAATTGTTGTTTTTACAAATTAAACCTGTATTCTCTTGAATTTACATACATAAAATTTAAATATATATATATACCAATTATATATATATAATCAAACTCTTAAATTTCAAAAATTAAATAATAATATTTATATTTAGTTCGCTTGCTTGCTATACAATACAAAAATATCTATAATAAATATATGTATCCGTATAATATATATGTGTATATATATATATATTTGAATTCATGTGGGTTATATGGAATATATGTAGAATTGTTCCTTTAGCTTATTTATCTCCCACCTGAACTAAATCAGATCTTGTTAAATTATATGCATATACTAAGTATATATACATTGAAAAGAGTTGCCCAAATTGTTTGGCGCAATAAGTACAATTGATTTGTATTTCTGTTTCTGTTTTTGATGTGATTTGTTTTTTTTTTTTTTTTGGCACTAGTTCAGTTTTGCTAAGAATGAGTTACATAATACAAAAGATCCTGAACGTATGTAAATAACTATTCAGTTAAATATATATATATATATATATAACTATTAATGTATAAACTTCGAGCAATGAATTCAACTATATTACTAAATAATTTGACAGCTGCTGCTGCATCATTAGACTGATGTAAATGTCCAATAAACAACTTTATACATATATATATATATGTATATGTAAATGGTTTTGCTTGATTCGAAATTATTAACTTATAAAAATCGCTGCAGTCTACTTTCAACCCAATTGTTTAAACGGTGGGTCTAAATATCAAATGCCACTTCTTGCCCATATGGTAACAATCTCAATTATTGTTTTTCCATCTGGAAAGCAGCAAGCGCCAGCGATTTTTACGTCTTCTGCTTCAAATTTGCCAAATTAATAAATGATTGGTGCTGTCCTCGCGTCCAGCAATTTCGCTCAATGAATTGGCACCCGAATTGCGAAAATCTTCATAGCCATCACCACCAGATATGATAAGGGTATTATTTGTTTCCGATTTCGATTTTGAGTGTTTGATGGAACTGCAAGAGTATAGAAAGAATAGAAAGTTTAGCACAACCTAAACGACAATTTGATAAGAAAATCTTACCCCTGTTTAGTGTATTCATCGCTGGTTGTACCGGAACCAGAGCCAGCTGCTTCACGGCTTTGTGCTGCTGCTGATGAGGAGGAGGTCGAAGAGTTTGTTGAACCCTCGAGACCTGTTGTCTCCACAAAGGTCAAGAATCGTACATGACCTGTATGGCCATGTGGTATACCAGTGGGTACAACATTAAGGGCACCCTTCTCATATCCCTGGGCCGGTATGGTAAGCAGAACACCTGCACTAGTCCCTATCCAAATGAGATCCTTGCAGCAAAGTAACGATGTGACCCGCAGACAAGCGGCCTTATGCTGCCGTATAATCTCATCGCAATTCGAAAGCATTTTATTGACGGCGGGAGCGAGATTCACTTCAGTAATAGGTTGGTGGCTAAGAATTTTGAAAAACAAATTTAATATATAAGATATTTAGTTATATTATTCTATATATTTACTTACGTATTGGAATGGAAACATTTAATATGTGCTGAGTTTTGTATGGATATCCACACATAATTGTTTGATACTGTCATGTTTGTTATCGGCTTGGAGTCCGATGATATCTGTATTTGATTGATAACCTGTAAATAGATACGAATTGTAATGAACTTTGACCTATAAGTTTATCTAATATAAATTACCGTTAACGTCTCCACATCAAGCACTTTGATAATTCCTTGTATAGAACACCAAAGTTTGCCATTGACATTAAGCAACTTAGTCACCGGACTAGAAACAGTGCCAATTGATAGACAATGTGATGAGCATGTATTCCATGATGTGGCTAAAATCAGAATAGATTAGGATTAGCCTGCAGGACAATTGAAAAAATAAAACACTTACCACCGTCTCGAAGATAAACACAGATATCACCGTTTGCTAAAGAGACAAAAACTCGATTGTCCAGGTACCTGCAGAACAGATTAATCAAGTTTGAATATAGAAGCATTATTTCATTATATTTGTTCTTCTGGATCTTACAAAATGGAATAAACGGCTGAATGATGCTCAATCTTAATACGATTCTTTTTGATGCGAATATTGTCGGTACTATTATAGACATGAATGCAGCCATCTTCTGTACCGATCCACATGGTTGATTGATTGCATTCGCCCTCCTCAGGATTGGATTCCTTTAAAATATTTTGTTGTTAATTAAAAACTTTTAAGGAAACTCTTAGCCGAGGATAAATTTCTACCTGATGCGCATGATATGGAGCATGCATTGAAGGAGCAGGGCTGGGTACACGTTCCACTGGAGCATTGCCACTGTTAAGAGCAGCTGCGGAGCCGGCAGCATCTGTCTCATCATCGCTCGAACTTAAATTTAATTCTAACTGAGTATCACTAGCGGTGGTGGTTGTATTGGCGGTGGAGGATTCTGTCCCATCGGCAACAGCAGGCGTTGGTGTTTTCTTTTTCTCTGGTGTTGCAGTTGCTGAAGCGGGTTGAAAGCTGGGGGAGATGCTCTTACGATAGTCACGCAGCTGTTGTGTATAGCTATGACTATGTTTACTGCCATGTTTATCCTTATCATCTTGACCAGATCCAGACTGATCGTTGGCACCATTGCCACTGTTACGATTCGAAGATCCAGCACTATATGCCGGCACGGATGCCACACAAAGTATACGAGCATTGCAAACGCCATTACAGCTGGTAACATTCGGTTCAGGATGCAGGGACATGATACAAACTTGGCCCACATAGCCGTCACTATTGCATACCCAAACATCGCGATTATCGCTCAATGTGGCTGCCGCGCAAGTAAATTGGAGTCCAGCTCGTGTCTTGCGTATGGGTATGGATGTGAGGAATTCAGGAATGGGATGACGCTCAAGTGTGGCGGCTACAGTAATTCAGAAAAAAAGAAAGATTAGCAAGGTTTGCAGAGCAAGAAATTTTGTAATTAAATTACCCAGTTTCTGTTTTGCTTCATTAAAGGTCTCCTCCCAGTGTGTGCGCTTCTCCGTCTTATTAAACACTACCGTTAACTTTTGATTGCCACTTCTGACGGAAAAGAAACGTAATTAACTATGTTTAAATTTTTTGAAATTAATTAGCACTCACGGTGAACTGACTGTCAGTTCCAACATATTCAATTGCGTGTCATTCGACTGACGTTCAGAAAGTTGGCGCTGAAGGTCACGATGCAGTTCACGAATCACATCCTCTAGATACTGATGCGGATGCCTTAAGGACACTGTGATATCAGTGATTTGTTGCAATTTATTGCAATCATCGGCTAAACTTTCAATTTCGTTAACAATACGTTTGATATTCTCGTCTTTGGCTGTTAAAACAAAACATTTTCAATTAAGGAAACTCAAATAGAATCCCATTGATACCTACACTTGACAATTTCCAGGCAATCCAATGAAATTTTGGTAAGGAACTTGTACTTGTTGGTGTCCAAAGTAGTAGCCACTGTGCCCGGACAAATGGAGCTATTTGGTTTTCGAATAGTTCCACTTCGCTTCTTTATGCTTGTCAAGACCAAAAGGTCGTTGAAGAGAAAGAAACCACGATCCTTGCGTGCACCCTGGCCAGATGGCATTGATACCAAATCGAAAGACAGAAATTGCCTTTCGGGTGATATTAAATCAGTAATGCCCTCGATTACACCTTCCAGTTCACGCAGCATGGCCTCTCGTTGCCCATTCTCCATAATTTCACGTTCTTTGCAATTGATGTGGACAAGTATGTCGTGGACTAACTTGAGAACATCCTGCAAATGTTTCTGATCCGGATGATCATGATCTGTGTGTTTAATAAGGCGTTGGAAGAGCAACTCGTAGCTAAAAAAAAAGGAAATTCTATTAATTATATTGCTCAAATTTAACTTAGTTTTAGAATTTACATACTTGGGAAACTTTTGCACTGGTTTAATCAGCAAATTATCCAAAGTTAGCTTGCCCTTATGCTCTCGTGCGGTTGACTCTAGGAATTTTGCAAAGGAGGGTCTCTGGTGTTTCATGGATCTGATGGCATTCTTGGCACGATTACAATTGTTCACAAATGAGGTATAGACCTCAAGAACTTCCAACTTGGAAAACTGTGCAAAATATATAAAAATTTAATTAATAATCAATCGATATCATTCTGCGAAAATAGATCTCATACCGTATCCATAAATGCATCGCCCACTTTTTGTTGTATATCCCAGTCATCCAGACGTTGCTTCAATTCACCCAAAAACTTCTCATGAATTTCAAGTATATCGGGAACCATAAAGAATATCTCATCCACAGTACGTGTATCAATCATACCAGCATGTTCGGGGGCTTTTAAAACTTTTAGATATTTTACCACCACAGTTTGCAGAGATTCGACATAGGATTGCTCATTGCGATAGATCTCTTGCACCACATAGGTTCGTGTATCCTGAAAGAGAGAAAGAAAAGCCAAATTAGGAAAAAGAATTGCAAAATATTTGATAATTACATAGTCGAAGTTTGATTATAGTAAACAGATTTAACTAATGTAACTTACGCCTTCATAACCTCCTAGATTCCATTTACTACCAATCTCAAATTGTGCACGCCGCTCCGAATCATCCTCCGAATCGGAGCAGGTGATTGATGTCATTTTCTTTAGACGATCGCATTTATCATTTTGATAGCCAGCCGCTCCAGCACCAAAACCAGCCTTACTCAGACGTGCCACTGTGGTGGTGGCCATCGAGACAGCTTGAGATACACTGCTGCTGCTGTTGCTACTGCTGGTGGAGGGCAGGAGTGGAGCCGCTGCTGCTGCCAACGAGGGCATAGCCTGGCTATGACTATGTGCTTGTGGTAGCAGAGCGGCTGCAACGGTATTGGAGGGTGCGGTAATTGTTGCTTGTAAATCTAACAAGCTTAACCGTAAATTTTCCCGATTATGCGACATTCTGTTTTAGTTATTGAGTTTTTTGTTTGTTTGCTTAATTTTTCACTATTTTTGTTTAAATTTAATTGATTGTTTCACTTGTGATTAGACAATTTATGTTCTTGATGATTCGAGTCTACTAACTATTAACTATTATAGCCTAAAAATAAAAGCGAAAACTCGTCTGATTCATTTGCATGGCTTAAGTGAACTACAAAAATAACAAAAAGAAGAATAAGAAGGAAAATGAAGAGAAGAAGGTGAATACGCAATAAAGGCAGCTGCAACATCCACATAATTTGCGTAGATGTTAAGTGGGAGAACCACTAACCACATCCCACATGGAACTATGCTATTGGGGCCGATGACAGTGTCACTGGCATGAGGATGTTGATTCTGTTGTAGTGCGCCTGTCCATGGATTTTTCGTGTGGTTGTAGTTTGATAATGACACTGACCATGTTATTGTTGTTCGCCCTAGCCAAGGCCAACAGCAACAACAAAAGGCGTGTAACTGTCAGGGCCGGATTGGGTAACGCATAGAGGAAAAAGAACCTTGAAGTACAGCTTCATATGTATTATATAAACATGCAACTTTTAAGCAATTTCCAATGGGAAAATTACACGAGAGAGTTATGTTAAGTAATTGGATACTTAAACTGTGAAATGATTTTGAATCTACAGATGGAGTAAACATTTGAAGAAGTTAAGAAAGTAAATATTCTTAAAAGTTACATATCACTTATATAAGGCTACTGTAAAATTATTCCCCTTTCATAATCCGGCCCTGAAAATAGTTGTGTAGGCTTATTTTGAAATAGCACGAGTAGCAAATATCAAACCAACAACAGGAGGGCCTGCTGTTTTATAGACTATTCTGTGATTCATAGTTAACTTTATCGAAACATCCATCAGTCAGCTGTATTGCCATTTTTATGGCTATTTAATTAATTGATTAAATCCATAACAACAGTCATTTAACTGCCACTAAACAAGAAACAAGGTAAGCAACATGTTATCACAGACCCGCACACACACACACACATACACACACAAACAATCAAACACACATATACATATTTGGTTTTTGTTTGACTATAGGTGGATATTTGCGCTTGTTGCTTTCACTACATATACATACATAATACGTTAGTATTTATCTATGTATGTATTGTACTTTTAGATGTCATAAATAGGGTGCGCACAATTCTCCTGTGGTTTTTGTATAATTTGTTTGTTGCATACTTTCAAGCGTTTTGGCCATGCAACCAACATCTATATCAAAATCAATGTTAACTCAATTTCAAATTCCATTTACAATAGAGCTCTTCTGCGGCTCGCTCACTTTCCAGTTATTGTAAAAGCAAAATGTAAAAAAAAAAATGAAGAAAAGAAAAATAGAAAAATGTTTTTGCACTCTTACGCGGCGCAACAAGAGGTTGGCCTTGTGCAGTCAGGTACACACACACACTCACACAGACAGACGCGCGCACATACACACAGACACGGAATTACACACACACATACAGAGGGACAGCCATTAGCAGACAGAATTTTTTTCTCCTAGGCTGGATTTCTTTCATCTATATGTAAATTGTACAAGAATTTTGATTAAAACGAAAAAGTTCATATTAATATGCCTTTTAACATGGCTTGTTTTGTTGTTGCTGCTCATCAAATATATACATTTTGATGAATCGTTTTTCAAGCACACACACACACTAATACATAATACTATACATACATACATACATATATGTATAATATATATCTATATCAACGATTTTCTTTTTCGCTTGTACAGGAATTTTCGTTTTTGTTTTCTGCTTATTTGATGTATATTTTGATTTGTTTGTTTGCTGTTTGCCGTTTTTACACGCCGTTCAGTTAAATGTATCTGTTTTAGTATTATTTTTTTTTTGTTCATCCACAGCAACACCAACGCGGAAAAAACCAACAAAAAATAGAAACAAGCAAAAGCGAAACATGAAAAATTTCGCCACACAATCGTCGTAGAAAAGCAAATAAGAATTAAAACACGACCAACAACAGTGGAAGCAAATGGCTACATTGGCGTTGGCGGTGGAATACTCTGTGCCTGTGCCCGTGCTGCTGTTGCCTCCACGGCTGCTACTGCTACTGCTTCGGCTGCTGCTGCTGCTGCGCGGGAGAGCACCACCATCCATACAATATAATATGAGTGAGTATTGGCAGTAGCCAGTGCCACAAACAACCAGCTAGAACAGGAGTGCGCTACTACTACTCAGATACACGCTCTGAAAAAAAAACATTCCATTGTGCCATATACACACTTAATTTCCATTTTTCATATTCCAATCAAGCAAAAGTAAAAAGAAGAGGAAAAAAAAAACCAACTATAAAAACAACAACGAAAATGAGAACAGTCCCGGCGTTATGCCACCCACCTACCCACCGACATAGCGCCGACAAGAACTAAGTAAAGACAACATGCGTCGTAGTCGTATGTTTAAAACAATACATTTTACGCGCTAACAGCTACAGATACATTTGCATAGTTGCAGATACATAAGTATCTATGTATGTATATACAGTATCTGTATATAGAAAAGGCGGCTACATAAAAAAACAAAAACAAAAAGAAATAAAATCATCATGTATTTGAATTTTATCTGCTTTGTAGCAAACATAACATTATTTATCCCATGTGTACGCTCTGAGACAGCAGGAAACTAAGTAATAAACAGTCCAGTTCACTGTGTTGCGTACATTTGTACCCAAATAACCAAGTCCCCAAACTCCCCGCATACCGCTGCACCCACACTTCCCGAAAGTAGTCTCAGCTGTTAGTACATCATTGGAATGCCAATGTTGTGCGCAACTCTCACAGAAACACAGAGAGGGAGGAGAGAGCGAAAATGAAACTGAGAGAGCACAAGAGAGAACAAGTGGGATTTGCATGCGACAAGTGGCCGAAAGGAGGCGTGCTTTATAACGGTACCAGAGATTTGCCCTCACTTTGCAATTAAATTTATATTTTTATATTTCAAGTTTTGAAACGAGCCCTCAAATATATGATTGTATGGTCTCGCAAGTCACTGAATGTTTTCCAATTTACAAAAGAAAATAAACTTTACTATTAATTCCACAAAAGTCTTTCGAATATAAAGAAAATGTAAGAAAGATTAACAAGATACGACTGTTAGAAAGTACTAAAAGAGTGACTACAATTTAAAAATAAAAGAAAATCTTTGCTTCTGTTAAGAATCATTTCTTGTATTCCTTACTGAATAATGTAAAAGATTTTCTAAATTGATTTTTCTCAATGTATCTTTTTTTGTCCATTACGTTTATATTTTCAAATTTTCTTTTATATTCATTTGAAAACAGCTGATATGTTACGGCAAGTAGTTTTGGAGAAGGATTCTGCTCCAGCAACCACTGTGCCATTTGAAACAGTGGAATGAAATAGTTGGTATAAAGAGAATTCTGTTAACATACTAACACAGATTTCCAATGCGCAGATGATAATTCTATTGCGGAGCATGCGCATCTGCATTCCCACGCCCACACACCGTTTACCGTTCGCCATTCACCGTTAGCCGTGCACTTCCACCACACAGAGTCAAATCGCTTAGCAAACAAAACAAAATCATACACAGACACATACATCCAAAGCGGCACATGCATGTTTAGATTGTTTGCCTGAGTGTGTGTGTGTGTGTGTGTGTGTATTCAATGGAGACGCAGCTACATAAATAGGCAAAAGTAATGACCAACGCTATTTGGATTGTGCAAACAAAGGAACATACTCAGATTCTAGTGCAAATAATAATCGCTTAATATATGATGACTGCAACGGTACTTATTGCAGCAAAAAGAAATTAAAAGAAAACTAATAAAAGAAAAATATTCCTACGCAAATAAAAGAAAAAATCTGTAAATTCTTCCTAAAGTGCTAAAACTTTGCTTTATGATGAAGGTGAATGTGCGATATGATCAGTTTAGTGCAAACAAAGGCAAATGAATGAATTTAAACAGATGTAAAATGCATTTAATAAAATCAAAATGAAAGTGTCTTCCTATAATAAAAAAGAAGCCAATGAACCTATTTAGATTGTTATTTTCTATTAAACATAAATAAATGTTGGTCTGTTTTGCCGCTAATAGACAGAAACGTACATATGTATGTATGTATATGCATATATTTAATCAGTTTCCTGTAGTCTTTTTCCCATATATGTATGTATGTGTATTAGAAGAAAGAAATCAATCTAAAACTTGCAATTTAAAAACAAAATTGTTTCCAGTTGATATAGTAGACTTTTAGGTAAATATTTTCAAATAATAAACAAATGGTTTAACTTACCGCAATAGTTTTTTGGCGCTGCTCTGAGATCATATTCTCACTGGAACCTTTTAGCAATTCGGCCAAAAGTGCTGGCGTGGGTTTCAAATCTGCTGTTGACGGTGTTCCACTGGTTTTTGATTTGTTGGCATTTGCATCCGCATTCCGTTTGCCCGCATTATGATGATGATGATGATGATTGCTATTGTGATGATGGTGTTGATGTTGACCACTCATCGATTGACTACGTTTGTTGTGATGCGTTTTGGGGGCAGGCGCTTCGGATGCAGCTCTCTTCATATGGTGTAACTGCTGTGGCTTATTGGTGACTGATATCGTCGATGTTTCCAAGTCAGCGGTTGCCTCTTTAAGATTTTTCTCAGAGGCTGACATGGGTGATGCTGGAGACATACTCTTACTGATATGCTCCATTTGTGAGGGTGTGGAGGCAGCGCGTGCATGAGATGGCACAGGCAAATATGTGTTTGACTTACGCACACGCATGGAATTTGAATATTGTGGCATATTGGTGCGCGTACCGACTCCTGCTGCTGAGCCCGTGGGCGTTGCCTCATCGCCTCGCTGGCGACGCGAATGAAAACTAGAAGAAGGTGAAAATTCATTAAAATCTGTTAAATATGTTTTTCATATAAGGCTTACCTGTCGGTTTCCCGCAACTCCTCGAGTATTTCCTCGAAATGCATGCGATTTGGTTTCTTCATTTCTGCCTCTAGCATTTGACCGTAAGGACCCCGCAGTGGTCTCTTTGAAAATCGTTTGTAATCGTAATCCCCACTAGGTGTAGGACTGGAAGTAACCCGTTCACGTGCCACACGCTCACATTCGTTATCCGATATAGAATCGGTTCGTAGAAAACTGTAGCTCTTGTTGCCATTATTACTGGAGGCATCGTCTTTCTCCTCGCTACTCTGACAACTGAAATTGCTTAACAGTTGAGACTTGTCACGCGGACCACTCCATGTGGGCGAACCCTTTTCCAGCTCTGGTGTATTCAATTCAAATGAATAGGAACTTGGTGTACGCATATCATCGGTGGCTGGACTATTGATGTACATTTGTGAAGCTTCGGGTGAGTCTGGCTTGATGGCATTCAAATTAGCCACGGATATATCTAGAGCTAATCCTCGATTCGCATGAGGAGCAACAGGAGCATGCCAATCAGCATTATCAATGTACATGCCCTTTCGCTTGGTAGACTTATCCAGATGCCGCTTGTGCCGCTCATCCGTACTATGCCTGGGAGTGGCAATGGCATCTAGTGAATTCCTTAACTCCAAATTGGTTAGATCGAGATCATCGTGACTGTATTGTTTACAGTGCTCTGGCTCCGATGCCTGCCGTCGGTTGTTAATGGCCGTCTTGGCCACCTCAACCACAGGCGATGGTGAACGCTCAATTTGGCTCAGCTCGTCGCCCTCCTCTGAGGATTGTGTAACCGAAATGGAAATGGTGGGCACTAAGTCACTACGCAATGCTGTAGTTAGTGGTTCGGTTTCAGAGATTTTACATGCCGCATGAGAAATAGGTGGTTGAATGGTCTCTGGTACAATACCAAACTCCTCGGGAGCCACTTCAACCCATTCCTGTGCAGGAGTCTCCAACCATTCCTGGGCAGCACATTCATAGACAGGAACAGGAATCTCACATGTAGTTGCTGTCTGGAGTAGGTTACCTGGCGGTGACTCCAAAGGCACTTGTTCCTCCATCAGAGTGGCTAAATTCGGAGCACTGGAATTGAGACTGATGGAATCTGGTGGTGGAGTAATCTCTAACTTTGGCTGAACAACAATTGGTAAGGGTTCTTCTTTGATGATGCACTCGCTCTCAGATTGAATTGTATCTGTTAATGACTCCATGGTGGCATGAGCTGCAATAACGCTACTAGCCGTAGCCGGCAGTGGCAAGACCAAGCCAGAGGAACTACTATTATCCGTATTGAAAATATCTTCCTCCTGTATGGTATCATTAACGTCCTCCAATACGTGATCAAGTGATTTCTCCTGTCCGTAATTGAGATTAATACACAACTCGGTTTTCTTTAGAGGTATGTGTATCCAGCCAGGATCTTCGTTATCCTTGGGCGTATGCAAAGAATGCGTCGGACTGGGACTGGGCGCTTCGACAGCCTTGTCGCGTCGCAAACGATCGCGCAGAGCACTTAACGTGGACTTGCAGTCAATTTGAGAGAACGAAACCGATCGAAATGGTATGCCCTTTTGTGCGTACGAACCGATGACTGTGCGCGACTCTGGTCTAGATAGGTGTGGGTTCCATTCGCTACTGTTGGCTGTCGACGCATCGACGCGTGGTGGCGGTGATTTGGACTTCTCGCGATTACTCAATAAAAAAGCTTCCAGGTTGGAGAGACTTGTATTCGGTTTGAGTGATGCGAAGATGCGTGTGGCTGTTGAGGGCGAACTAATGTTGCCACTGCCACCATTTGACTTGCTATTTGTGCTATTCTGTTTTTGTAATTGACTGCCGCTGGCAGTGGCGCTGCTGCTAGTCTCGGGCAACAATTGATCAGGGACGGCCGCTGATGATGAACCGATTGACGTTTGACTTGTGTTTGTATCCTGCCGCTCCAGGCTATTTGTTAGGTGAAGGCCGCGAGGTTTACGCGGTGGTGGCACTGGCGGTGGTGTGGGCGTGGATGAGGCACGTGAACTACTGCCACCACGCAAAAGTTCGGTCAGTTCTCTGAGTCTTTCCGATCTTTCAGAAGTTTTGCGTTGTTTCTCCGTACCGGATGCCGTACTAGATGATGATGCAGCTGCCGGTGATGATTTACGCCCAAAACCGAGGCGTTGAAAACGATCCAAGGTATTACGTCGTTTTTCCATTGTGTTCTGCAAATCGAAGAAAAAGGAACCAAAACCGAAGAGAAATTCAAGTTAACACATTAATGAATTGTTGTACGATTAAGATGAGAATTCACCCCACACCATCTAAATGGTCTTTTTATGGACTAGCTGTGGGCGTTTTCACGCTCTTTTCCAAATAAAAACAAACAAATGCGTTGGATTTTATATACTAAAATCCATTCATGTACGCAATCCACAAAAATTTTTTGCCACTAGGCGTATGTGTAATGTCAATTCCAATTAATAGGTAATTATAATAGAAAAAATATTTCCAAATTACCCATCCTTAGCATTTGAAGGTTTCTATTCCTTCTATTTCTTTTTTTGCTGGTTGGTTGCTTGTTGGGCATACGAATTTCCGGTGGTGCTGTATCAAGGCGCCTTCTCATCATCATTTAGCGTCATTATTTTCTTTGCTGCACAATGACACACATACCGATACGCCTACCAATACCACTGAACGATGCTATATACGTATATGTATATATAGCTCTTTTGTATATATCGCATACAGTGATATTTTTAGTATAAACAACCGAAAAAAAATCTATATAAATGTATGTACAATACCTATAAATGTTGGATATATACAATACAGAAAAACGCCAAGAGAACCAGAGCACGCTAGAGGACTAACTTTTGAGTGTGTATGAGCACACACACACAGAGAGACACACATACATATGTACATATATGTATTAACAAAATCTTTACAAATAACATAAAGTAGAGCATCGCCCAGAACAACAAAAAAAAAAAAATATCTAAGAAGACTAAGCTAAATACATATTTACAAAAGTTCTTCTCTCATTGTACTAAATCTTCTCAATGAGAAGAACGTGTGCGCAGCAGGTAAAATACATACAGACAAACATTTATACATATGAATATGAATATATATTTATGATAAATTTCTCATTTCATTTCTCTTATTGTTTTGACTAACTCACTCTCTTTCTCTCTATACTTTTGACAGATTCTTTTTTTTTTGCAATACAATGATTTATATGATCGATAAAATCAATTGAGAAGGTCCATTACTTGTCAGTTGTATGATGAATGCCATATACATATATATATACATATATGCAGATATATTAAAACAATGTCGAAAATAGATTTATTTTCCCCTCTCATTTTCCTTCAGAGACTCACCTCTTTTTCCAGATTAAAGCCAGCTGAGTGGGCATACACATGAGGACTACAATTGCAGCCAAAAATCTGTTCGTTTACAAAATGTTTTGCCTGATTTGGCAGATATGACGCTATATGCCTAGTATTGCACTTTTGATTATGCAAGGAGAATATAGTATTAATATCCGTTAATGGATTTGCTTGATATTGATTAAACCGATTTATTGTTGATCCAATTCGTGGCTCATTCAAACGCGTTTCACTCTGAGACTTACGGACTAAAGTATCGTTTAGCGGTGGTCTTTGTGCTGTTTCCGGTTCTGAATCACATGTGTTAATAATACGTATATCTTGTTTTAGACGACCGTGTCGATCATAGATCAGACTGCGTGGTGGATCACTAGCTGCTGCTGCTGCTGCTGTTGTTGTTGTTGCTGCTGCTGTTGTCCCACTAAATTTACAATTATAATTATTATTGTTCCCCTCAAAGGCATACAATTTGTTGCTTTTTTTAGATATCACTGTCACTGTCGGCTCACAGCAGCTGCTGTCATGCCCATGAGCGGAAGGGGTACGATTACTACAATATTGTAAGGGGTATGGTTGGGATTTCTGTTTCTGGTATTCACTTTGATATTGATGGCCTAAACGGCGTGTCTTGAGTGCTGGTTCCGTATCGTAAATTCCACTACTGGCTGTCACTTCGACACAACTACGCGGCTTTGGTGGAACTGGCGGCGGTGGATATCGATGATGATAGCGTATTCTATCCGATTCATACGCATGTGGCACATAAGGACGATAGCTAACAGTCGCTCTAGTTTGATAATGTTGCAAAGGGATGATGGCCTCCTCGGGCACAATGTCGACAGCGGCGCCAGTAACTATCGATGGCGACCTTGACAATTGTTGTTGCTGCTGTTGTTGTTGTTGTTGCGGTGTTGTCTGTGTGGTTTTGTCAATTGTATAACAACAAATTGTTGGTGATACATCGCAAATTATGGATGACACAGGCGATGACGCGTGCGACGTTTCATTTGCCGCTTTTAAGGCTCTTTCTATTCTCGCTGCTTTATCTGATGATTTTGGCTGCCGTTTTTCTATTTCTATAACCGACGGATGAGGGGGTGGTGGTTGTGGCTGTTGTGTTGGCGGATGCGATACAGCTATGTCAACGTCATCATCATCATCATCAGCATCATCATCATTATCATTATCTTGGGCATCATTAGTATCGGGGACTACGCACGTATTGAAATCAGAATTGGATTCTTCTTCATTGAAGACAAAACGAAACGACGACAAATCGGACACTGAATCTGTGCGCTCGCGATAAAAAGCCCCATAGTCCCCAAATGGCAGCTGCTGTTGCTGTTGCTGCTGCTGTTGCTGCCGCAGTGCCATGGCGGATGCCTGAGAGCTGCCAACTTGTTGCCTTTGGCATTGTAGTTGTAGTTGTTGTTGTCGTTGCCGTTGTTGCTGATGATTTTGTTGGCTCTGGCTCTCTCCACAGCAATGTTCACAGAAAATCCGTGAGCTTTTTGTGGCGGCGGTAGCTGCTGTTGGGCGGCACAGCTTTTCCGGCTGTTGTTGATGCGTCCGAAAATTATTGTCTGCCTTGGATACAAAATATTTGTCATTCGGATCATAATCCTCATCGTTATTGTTAGTTGCTCTCCTATAGAAATGATGTGATACATTAACCTCCGCCTCAGCCACTGAATGCGGCGAATTTCTTATAAACATTGACTTGGTCTGCGGTACTTGATAATGGAACTGTCTCGTTGGTTTATTTAACATTAACGGATCACGTTGATCCTCCTCATTCCAAGACAGTTTCTTATAACGCACTTGAAATGCGGCACGTCTCCGCTGATTAAGCTGTGGTGTTCCGGGCAATGAGCTGGGTAATTTTATATAAATGCTGCTTCTATCGTTGCAACTGTTTTGTCCTGTAATCACAAAGAGCAATCTATTAAACCAAAAAAAAAAAAGACTTTATTGTATTATAATTACCAAATTGCGTATAACTGTGATTCTCATCTATTGAATTTCCTTGATTTTCGATTTCGTTAAGATCGTTATCAATATCTGTTTTTGATTTCGTTTTCGTTTTTGAATTACGCACACAGCAACAATATTTGAAACGATTGTTTGTCCTAGAATTTGTATTTAAAGATGTTTCGACTAATCCTCCATTGGATGTGGGCCCAATACGTTGGCCTCTGCAAGCACACATATCAAATATTTGTATTTAGATCAATGGAAACCAAAATCAAAATGTGCAAAATATTTCAAGCTAAAATTTATATATAGAGATTAGAAAATATCTTGAATATATCGCCTAAAAGCATGCCAGCGATATATATGAATAGAAATCATGCCAGTTTAATACAAAAAAAAAAAAAAAGATAAACAAATACTAAGTACATAAGCTTGCTTTTGAAAACAAAATCCTAGTTTTAAATCTTTTGAAAAAAATATTTAAAAATTGAATGAAAAAACTTATAAACTGCCCAAAAGTCTAAGTTAAATGTTTGAAATATTATTCAGAATTATTTGCATAAGCAATAAAATTTTATTTTAATAAAAAATAAAAGTTCTTTTATCCTTTTTAATTAAAGCTAATGTATAATTGTTGCTTGGCATTACTTTCTAAAAAGCTAAATTCTCTTTGAATTTTTTTTTTTATGGAGTTATCTTTTCTTTATATATAACTTTTATGGCATTTTTAGAAGTCAATATTGAAGTCGTATATTCTTTTCAAGTGAAATATTTTTCCGTATGAATCAGATTTTATCTTAAAAATATAAAAAAGATAACACAAAGAGTAAGTTTGAAATTTGCTTATTACGTTTTCAGTTGCTAAGTAAATTTAAAATCAAATATAAACTAGTTCTGTAGTAAATCAGTAAAGTTGTTTTTCTTATAACATTAAAACGGAGTAGCTAATGTTCAAATATAATATATATATTTATAGATATTCAAATATTACTGCTTCTTTAATGTATTCTTATCTTACAAATCTAATATAATTACTAAATCAACATATCTCTGAAAGGGTATTCTGAGTCTTAACACTTTAAAAGTCTTTTCCGCATATTTTCTATTTCAAAAGCTTATTATGACTTATGAGCAGCTGTCTAAATCTATATATCTATCGTATGAGAAGCTTCATGCATTAGGCTCTAATAATATTTACAAAGCAAAAGCAATATCTGGTAATATCTAACCAATTTGCATGCTTAAGAATTGCTTTGGTCGAAATTTCACCTATTTCTATTCCAAATGTTTTCATTGCTGCTCTGTTGATTGATTTTTATATTATAATTTGCATTTGGTATATCGTATTTGAGGTATCCATGTTGTGCTTCGGGCATTGTTTCTATATATGATTATGATGATTATCTATGGGAAACCATTAATAATTGCTTATGAGAGACATATTTGTCATTGAGATAATTTACCTTCAAGTTGTTGTTGTTGTTGAAGAGCAATAGAAAAAAACAAAATACCATGCCCTGTCGATATGTAATTGTAGAAAAAGTTTCAATGGTTTATTTTTGAAATGGAACTACGTATTTTATTTATAGGCGGCCGCATTTGCATAGTTTGTTCTTGCTACACATACTATATATATCTATAGATATAAGTAGTATAAAAAGTGGCTGTGCAACGAAGTAAATGAACTCTGCAAGTAAAAAAAAAAAAAAAAAAAAGTAAATGTGATTCATTTATCTACTATAGTTACTATTACATACTTATATACTAATTTACACTAAAGCCTTCCTTTCATATTTGCCTTCCTGTTTCAACGCATGCCATGACCACCATGATCAAGACCATGTCCAACTCTCTACTTGGTTGGCTTGGCTTGTCATTAAATCTGGTTAGCTATTTCTGTTGTTGTTGTTGTTGTAGTTTTTTTTTTTTTTATAGCAAAGCATTGTCTATAGGTATTTTGTTACCATCTTTTGTTTAAAGCTACCTAACTTTTTCTTACCAAATTGTTTTTCTTTTCGCTTTTTGTTTAATTGATGTTTAAGCAAGGAGAGGAGGGGGAGGACATCATCATGTAACATGTCGCATAGCCGATCCTAGTTTTAATTTTTTTTCTTTCATCTCTTTGTCTGTTTTTACACATAAAAAAAAAAAGTTGCCATTTACTTGGTGGATGTGACGAATTTAGTTAATGTTAAATTAATTGGTAAATTTTGTGTTTAGAAATTCCACTACCATTTTATGGAAACCTTTTGGATCTTCATGATGCAGCACATGATTGGCATTTAGCCATTTTAATTGAGCATTGGGAAACCATTTGTGTATATCATCCAAATTGGATGTCTGGAAAAATTTGGAATGTTTACCAGCTATGAATAGAACTGGACCCATAAAGGGAGGTAGATGAAGCAAATTATCTCGAAAATGGCTAAAATCTGTCCAACTGTTACGCACAGCCTTAACATTGGCAGGCAAAACGAATTTTCCAGTATCTTTACGCTTACGGAGATTTTTTAATATCAATTTGACACCCTCAATATCGTTTGTATGCTTTTTAATTTCATCCATAAGCATTTTTTCGGCCTCCATTCGAGTCTTGTCACGGGGCAAGTGGATTCTCATGATTACTTCTAAAATAGCATTGATCAAATGAAAGTGTGTTGGCTCGCCAAGGGGTGAGATATCCACAATTATGGCACGATCCACCAATTCAGGATGCTGCAGTGCCAACATCATCATACAACGTCCACCCATACTATGACCCATAGCACAGATCTTTGCCAGCTTATGCGTTTTCATGAATTCAACAATATCTGCAGCCATTTCTCCAGTCGAATGACTATTCGTGTAAGGACTATCACCATGATTGCGGGCATCAACAGAAAAGACACGTCGTCCCGTACTGTAGGCCAATTGTCCACAAATACTACGCCAGTTATCCTTATGCCCCAATACACCGTGCATTACAATAACCGGAGAGCTAATATCAGCATCATCATCGGGTTGGGGATTTGTGGTATGCAAGCGATAGGCCAATTTAACCGGTTCAACTATTTGTGTATATTGACGCAGCTGCATCATCTGGCGATGACCCAAGCGACGTATGACATTTCGGATTAGTGGCATAATTATAAGTCCAAATGAGGCATTTCCCTGTTAATCATCTAGAAATTTTTATATAAATTTATTTTTACCAAAATTCCTAAAAAGCATCACTTTTTTTTTCGTAGACAAATATGAAATGTCTAAAATTTGTGAAAATAAATAAAAAGTAAAGCATTATGGAATATACATATATGTATATATAAAATATATGTATTACAATTTAACATTTAACCAAAAGCCATTCACATGAAAATTCTTAACACATCTGTCGCCAAATATCAGGCCGAAAATATCTTAAACAAAAAAAAAAAGAAACAGAGAAAACGCAACACACTTTCAGTTACGCCTTGGACTGGGCGAAAAAAAAGAACATTTGAAGACAATTGCATTCTCTTATATATATGTATGTACAGACATCTAAAATATATATATAAACAGGGGAGTAGTCGGTTTGCTAAAGGCAGCAGATAACGACACGATATAGTGCAATTAATCAATTTTAAGGCGTGAGAAAAGAATAAAGATAAATTTTCTATAGCTTCTCTAAAACTTGTTTAATTATTAAAATATTCTGATTTGTGCTCCCTCTCACTACGCCCATGTATAAAACACTCAAATATGCGATCTGTGAATGTTTAAAAATATTCTTATTTTGACTTGAAATTCACATTTTCTTTTGGTTAGAGAACACATTTTGTCATAGTAATGATATAGGAATGCAACTCCATCCCAAACGCACATTATATTTGCATGTGTATGTCGCGGTGTGTGTGTGTGTGTGTGTCTGTGTGTGATATTTGACATTTTGAAATGTTTCTTATCTAAAGCCATCTTATCAGCAGCAGCCACAAGCATCAGCAGTTACACTCACTTACACTTGTATATACACAATTCTCAACGCAGTTATTTGCCATTGTGTTTTTTGTTCTCTATCTAACTGATGATAATTAGAATTGCTCAAGGTCGTTAGGAAAGACGTTTTACTTGAAGTTTACTTTAGTTGCATCCACTTATGATGATATATAGATTTCAGATTGTCTAAATATTTGTTGTGGTTTTCCCCAAAGGTATGAGAAAATAAGCTATAATTGCTATTTAAATGCTTGAATAGAAAAAAAGTCATTAATACAATGTAGTTTAGCCAAAGATTAAATACTAAAATTCTTACTATATTTAGAAATCCCAATCCTGGCCAATACTAAAGGATCCTATGATTCCATTCCGTTTTAATGCTTTCTGCCTAGAGTGGAAAACAATTTCGTTGATTCTTAATTCTCTTGTTTTTACTTGTTGTTTAATAAATATTTTGCTTGTTTCCCTCACTTATTTTTGCCTTACTTATTTGATTATGAAATACTTAGATAAAAGTCATAGATAAAACGATTTGTACCTTCATTTTGAACAAACTCGTATACAAGTAAAGAAACAAAGCGAAATACGTCAGCATAATTAAATATTAACCAAAATGAATGATAATTTTAAAATCAAACGACTAGTATATACTCTTTAATTGATAAAGATATCTATAAAGACGTATCCAAAGTCAAGGGTAAAAGTCGGCTATGCATTAAAAAACAAATGGGAAAAAGAAAAGAGTTGATATATAAATAGTTTTTAGGCATTTTGTATGACTATTGCTCATAAATAAACAAAAATTCAATTAAAATTATACTCTTAAAAATCTATAGACAACCATTAAAAAGCCATAAAAGTTTTGACATGTTGCGAACATTTTGCTGTCAGCTGCAGAAGCGTCTTCTGGCCAACCGACACGGCGACGACTGTTGCTGCTGGTCCGCTGCTGCTGCTTGCTGTTGCTGGTCTGCCGCCTGCTGCTCTGAATGGCCAGGCCTTATAACAACAATAATAACAATTAAGCCTGACAACGACAACGCGTTATGCTTCACGCTGGCTCCTATGCCGTCTCCTATACCTATGGAGATACCTAAGAGTATATGTATGTGGTGGTTTTTTTTTTGTATGACAGCGGCAACGGCGGTAACACCTATTTTTAAACTATTTTATAGGCTGCCTTATGTCTGTGCCATTTTGACTGACAAGTGACAGCAGAGGAGCTCCATGTTGCAGATGCTGCAGATGGATGCAAAACTTCTTTGTTATGGCCTTTATGATTAATCTGCACAGCGTTTCAACGGCATATCAGCAACACCTACTTCGTCTCCAACCATCCGTGCCCATAGTATTCAAACCCAAACCCATAAACCCATTCCATCTCAGCACATCTTCTACCATATCTACCATTCCCATAAGCTTTTATGCGTCACTCAACATGCAGGCACTTTTTTTTTTCCTCAACATTTGGCCTGAGAAGGTTCTGAAAAATTGAAATTGAGAGAGAAGCGAGGGGGGTTGTTGGGGGAGCCAAAATGAACTTTACCCTGGGCTATTGGTGTTGCCATTTATTAAATGCAATAACAAATACTAAAAGTGTATAGCCGTGTGAAATTTATAGCCATTTGTAATAGTTTAGTAATTTCAAATATATCACATAACTAATATGAAATATATATTGTAGTAGATTTTGAAATTTCTTAGGCTTTTTATATTCTATATTTTAGAATATAGATATTCAATTATAATCTATTTAGAGACAGAAACATATAAGTCTCACGTAGCAGTTTCTAAGTGTTTTGGCTTCTCATTTCTCTTGATTCCTCGTTCTATGTACATATATATAATTCAGTTGGAATCAGTGCAAATAGCAAGATTTATTTTTATTTTACTTCTTTTAACTTTCACTTCTTTAAAACCACTTTTCCGATTTAAACTTGCATAATAGTTAACTAGCTGATGAGATATTCCAGCACTTTCATTAGCAAATTGTTTAATAATGAGCTAATGTTTGCTACTACAACCACTCGATGTAACACACACACACACACACACACACACATATACACATACAATTTAAACCAAATGCTACTTGTTCTATATCTGTTAAAAAGTATCAAATGAAATTTTATATATGAGTTCAAGTGCAACTTGGCTTGGATAAACAATAATAGCCACATGAGAACTAAACAAATTGAAAAAAAAAAGAATATACACAATCATCTATCCACCTGTCTAATTGAATCAAATGAGATTATATAATGTTGGGAAAAAGTTAAAAGATAATATTACTTGATTTTTGATTAATTTCCAAAAATTTATTGCATAAGTTGATTGAATGAAAATAATCAATACACACGCACACACGACATAGACCATGAAATATTATGGGAGATCAGAGGGCTACGCCTCCCCCTCGACGGTCTCTCTCAATCTGTAGAATCAAAATGAAACCACAAAAAAAAAAAGTAATAAATAAAGGTAACCAACAGCACCTCGAGGCAAAAGGCGGATCGCTTACCGCACACTTCGCCAAGTTGCCGCTGGCGTTAGAATTGTTAGTTGAATTTTACCTGAGATGGGCGTAAGACCAGATGCATTTAGTGATAGATAAAACAAATAATAAGTAAGTACTATTTGGGCTTAAAAGATTCAATGGGTATATATGGGTATGTATGGAAGCTTGGCAGAGTTCATCATCAGTCAACTAAACGATGGGTGAGTGAGACTGGGTCGAACGTTTCACTTTTGATTTTCGGATTGGGCGCTTCATCCACCAATGGTGGTGCCTACTTTCACGACCTATCTGTAAGGTGACCTTAAAGTTCAAATGAAATGTTGGAGGAGCAGAGCCGCGAACCCCGTAATGCACAACATTCAATTAGTACATATTAAATTTGTTTGCCTGATGTTGTGTTGTTGTTGTTGTTGCTGTTGTTGGTTTCTCTTTCTTCTTCTTGGCCTTTGTTGTTGCTGTTATTGCATTTTTTTTTTCTTTTTTTTGGCCAGTTGAACAATGAAGCGGAACTTAAGTCGATTTAAGTTTTTATGAGCTGTATTTTTTTCTTTTTTTTTTTGGTTTTTGTATCTTTTGCCTTGTATCAGCAGCGTTTAGCAAGCGAGCAGACAGCGATAAATTGTATTATGAAAGTGCAACAGGAAGAAACAACAAACTCGAGTCAAAGTTGAGAAGAAAACTGGCACACACACACACTTACACTTAAACATAAGCATTATCTGCTATAGATTGGTTTGATTTTTTATTTATTGAACAATTTGTTATATCAAAAGAAGCAAAAAAAAAAAAAATGTGTTGAAATATATAAAAATTCAAGGGAAAGGGACTTTTTCAAAAAAAAAAACAAAAAAAAAAGTGTTTTTGAAGGGTTGCAAAGTGAAGAAACTTGAAATGAAAGCTTGAAATGAGTCAAAAGTTATTAAGATAATATTTTCTATAATAAAAAAAAAAACGCAATGAATTTAACTAATGATAAGAATATTTTAGCTGACTTTTGTATAGAAAGAAGCACATATATTGGCATATTAAAATCGTATAAGTTACATATACAAAAGCCACACCCACTAAAGTTTATCCTTTTACTTTCACTCTTAACTCTTTAGCCTTTAAAATTGATTTTCCTCCCATAACTCTCAAATATAGATTAAAGAAAATACAGAATATAAGCTTCAATAGTATAAATGATAAATGGTTTTTCCTTTTACAGGTTTTAGCCATTTAAATCGTTTCATTTTATACAGATATAACAAGTTTTGCATTTTCCAGCATTTGTTTTTGGGGTTTTCCCCACTTGCATAACCCAGATTATAATTTGCCTTACATTTACATATTTTTAATTTTGGTAAAAGTTCGTTTATTTAGTTTTTAGGGTAGTGAGCTGGATCTCATCTCTCATCAAAGATCGATTGTCATTTCCTAACCTAAATGCATGTTTTATTTTGCTTTTACTGAGTTTCATTAGCTTTGCCTGCAGATGGATTTCATTTTGGGTGGGCGTGGCAGGTAACTAACTACTGACGAGGTCGTGAGTATCACTCAAATTGCTATGCCATATTCATCATCATCATCATAAAAAGAAGAGGAAGGGGAAACATCAGCAGCAGCAACAGCAACAGCAGCAGCAGTAGATTTTTTTTTTCAACGTTTTTAATTTATCCGTTTTGGGGCGTGTCTGGGGGAGTCTTCTTGGCAGACAAGTCGGTTGCACCACCTAGTATATGTGTACAAATGTATTTGGCATTGTAATGAACGTATATGAAGTCACAACTTTCTCACTTGAGCGAAATTTTTTTACCAATTTTACACTATTCCCTCTATATTCATGCAACGATATGTAGAAGAACTTCAAAGCGGGGCTGGGTGGGAGGGGCAGTATAGTTAAGTCTTTTCATTACTTTAAAACCAATCTTTGACCAACAAATGGACTGAAAATCTTTCAGGTCTCGTTTAAATGTGCCTGCACTTGGACATTTGCAATCAAAGAAGAGGAATGAGAGAAAGAAAAAATACAAAGAATTGGGTAAATTAGTGGAACCATAGACAAATTTTTTATTCAAAAGGATCCTCTAACTTAGGTTTGGTAAAATGTTAGAGGAAGGGGTATAAGAAATATAAAAACATAAGATTTTAAATCAAAGATGATTCTGTTTTCTATTTTGATTGACAACCAAATTTGTGTAAAGGAGTTTTCAAGGCTTCAATAGCTACATAAATTGTCAAAATAACGCTAAGAATCAATTAAAGTTTAAATGTCAAAGCTTGGTTAGCGGATAGAACCGAAATATGTTCCAAACTGTTTGGTAAACAGAAATAAATACGAAATAAAATAAGGAACCCAAAGTTATAGAATCCTTGGAATTCCTTTTCTAGTCATCTTAACTCAAATGTCAATATATACTAATTTTCCTTAGGGTATACGAATATGTACCACACAAAATAAGGGGAAAAAGAGGTAAAAAAATAAAAATAAAATAAACGTAAACAAACAGCAAACGTTTTTTGCGCAATCCTCACAAATCTGATAAGCAGTTAGAGAGCATTAGAGTAACACACACACACACACACACATACAGAGAAAGAGAGACATACCAACAGACAGACCAACATACATTGACTGCATCAGCATCCCAGTTCCAATCCCAGTTCGAATCCCAGTCAGCATCAGTTCAGCATAAAGTCAGAGTCAGAGTCAAGTCGAAATATCCGAACTGGCCCGACCGGGCCTCACTTTTTTTTGAGTGTTTTGTGCACTGCCCCACTGCCTGCTGCTGCTGCTGTTGCATAGCCATTTGACTGAGCTTAGTGAGTCTGTCGCGTCCCTCTCTCTAACGTGTCTCCTCCCCCTCCTTTTACCAATTGATGCTCGAGTGTTGCACTCCACCCTGCCGTTGCCATCTCCCCTATATATCTAAGTTAGACTCCACTCCACTCCACGCCACTCCGCCCCGCTTCAAGTCCAATAGTCGCGACGTAACATGCAACATTACATGCCTATAATTTGTTTTTCACACAGCAGGACGTTTTCACTCCATAAGACATCAGAAAGAGGTCTTAAATGGTCACATTACTGCCATTTCCAACAGCGTTCAAATGGCAGGCAAAAGCTGCATCAGTGCCAGTGCCAGGCAGCGTAGGCAACGGGAATGGGTGACGGTGACGGTGACGGTGACGACGATGAAACGACATCGTCCAGGTTTTATTTTTATTTTATTATTTCTTTTCTTTTTTTTTTGTGTGTGATTCTTCTTCAGCAATTTCGTTTGTATTTCGGCAAAAGATTTATTCAAGCCAAATGCAATATTGTTGGGAGATAGAGAGGAAACATCGTTTACAGTTATTTAATATAGTCATTATTTAGTTAAGAAACTTGTCCCAAGGATAGTTACAATGACTATATGTGTGTGTGTGTGTGTGTGTGTGTATCTCATGTATGCAAATGTTTAAGTTATTGTCTACATATAAATCACCGTTTGAAACTGTGAACTGTCATTTGTCTAAACTTCGTAGATATTCCCGCATATTGAAGTCTTTCTTTCTTTCTGTTTTTCTTTACATTTTTTGTTTGGTTTTCTTTTATTATTTTTTTTTTTTGTTGTTGTCAAATTTTGTGTGTATGTTGGCTACTAATTGAGTAATCTTTGCGGTCCCCATGACTTACAACTGATTGCTTAAGTTAATAATTTTTTTTTTCCTGCTTCACTGCATCAGAGTGATCGAATGATGCGTAAATGCTGCAAATGGTCGAGAGGCTGGGTGGGGATATAATATCATCATCTGCCTTTTGGGATTAGCACATCGAAATTGTGCAGGAATTAAGTCTTTAGAAGAAGTTAAAAATAACATTTATAGTTAAATATCTGCAAGTGGATGCAACTAAAGCCACAGACACAGAGATTAACCCAAGTCCGATAAAGAAGGTGCACAAATGCAAAGTGACTTTAACTAGTTAACTTGCTCTGGATCTGGTCTGCTCTGGCCTGGCCTGGCCAGGCCTGGGCATGGGACTTAGAAAGGCACATTGATACATAAATGCTGTATACCCTTTCCAAAATTACAAAATTTACATCAATTAAAAGAAGATTGTTAAGAATTCCTTTTGAAGTTTAGCTTATTTTGGGCTAGTTTGAAAGCAGAGATTACATATATGTATATAAGGCACATACATATATTCATGATCAGTATTATATATGGAATGAACATTAGATAAACCCTATATTTGGTATTCTTTCTGTTTTTAACATTTTTTTTACTAAGCTTAAATTTAAATTATTTTCAGGGTGGGAATATCCTTATAGGATAGACCCGGACTGGTGATCCCGTAGCGACGCTGAACAGCTGAAACATGAAATATTTGAAATTTTTTGAAATTTTTCTCCTTCTTTTTTCCAAACTTAAATTTACTCATTTGCAAGTCACCGTCAATATTTTAAACCATTTGCTCATTGTCCTTCTGGGACAGATTGCAAATTCAATAAAGCACAAAAAAAAAAAAGGGGTGGGAATAAAATAATAATAAAAATTGTTGGTTTTGAATCCAAGTGGAATATAAATTAATAAAAACAAATAATCTTCTGTAATCGATTAAATATACATACTATAAGGGCATTTCCTGAACTGGCGTGACGTTACGTTCGCACGATTAAACTTAAAAAAAAAATGAAAAAGAAGAATTTGAAAAAAAGTTTTTTCATATATCGATAGTACTAATGTAGAACTATATTCAGAAAAAATTTGATAACAATCAGATGTAAGGATTAGATTTGATAGACAAAATATGAACTGACGTGACGTTACGCGCACGTAATGTAGTTTTTGACTTTTACTGTCAAAATTTCAAAACTCTGCGAATTGGCTAAGATATATCCTACTGTTTTCAGAAACTAAAGTTGATCTTGTTTTCAAAAATATATTAAAAGAAGATATATTCTTGTAATATTTCTGTATGATTAATTACAATTAAAATGTTGTCTGATCAAGCATCCCATAGCTACAGACATTCAATAATATATATATAGCCCCTACACCTAATATTTATGACCTATATATGTACATATACAAATGTATTTACAACCAACAAATTGCATATATTAAAATCAAAAAAAAAAAAAAAAGACAATTTATATAATCTAGTTTCATTTCAAGTTATAAATTGCAAGGGCATGAAAACTATGGGCGCCGAAAGCTAAAGAAAATATGTATATACATATATATTTTCTGGCTTCCAGATGCAATTGACCAATTGTGCTGACGATAACAATTTTATGGCCATTGTTTGGCCCACACCAAAAGTTAAAAAAGCAAAATCAACTTCAACTCAATTGGTCGCACGCCACTTTGAGGCAAAAACATAAACATTATTTGCATATGAATATAAAGTGTCCTTTTTCACCGGCCATTAAATGCATCAACATATTGTGGTCTGGCAACGGCAGCAGCAGCAGCAGCAGAAATAATAATAATATTGTAATAATAATAATAACAATAATAATACCATAAGCAACGTCTGCTGCCCACACTCTGCCAACTTGTTGGCTAACGGTGGAGCGGTGCGGTGCGGCGGGGGAAAACCAAAAAAAAAAAAAAAGTATCTTCAAAATACACTTATGCTGTCTTTTTATGGCATATCTTTTACTTATTTGCCCGCACTTAAGTATCTTGGCGCTCGTTGGCAAGCCGCATTTTTTTTTATTCCTCTTTTCTTTCTTCTTACTTTTTGGTTGTGTTTTGTTTTGGTAGGTTTTTTTTTTCTTCTCCTTTTTTTTCTGCTCAATTTTTTTTTTATTTTGGTTTTTTTGTAAATGAAATGAAATCGAAATATGGGTCGTCGGCGCGCGGTCTGAGTGTCCAAAAAAAAAAAAAAAGAGCCAGAGACCAGAGCCAATGTCCCATGATGATCACTTTTGCCTCCGCTTTTGCCACAGACAGACAGACAGACAAACAGACAGACAGAGAGACATCATCAGGCAACAGCAATGAGCGATGAACTCAAAACACACTTCCACTTCCACCGCACCACATTGGCAAATAAGAGATCCTCAGCATCACCAGCAGCAGCAGCAGCCGCAAAAAACAAAACTGAATTCGAGAGCAATATTATTGGCACGAATTATTAACCTTTTTCTCTTCATTTTTTTCTTTTTTTTTATCTTTGGGGTGCACTTTAGGCCCACATGCCATATTCAAAAATATAAAGAAAACGAAGAAAAAATCAGTTCAATTAAAAAACCGAAAAATCGAAAGAAATTAAAGCCAAACAGAATGCTCATCCGTATATGGTTGTAAAATGTTTTTTGAAAAATATTCAACATATATTTTTTACATGGTAAGTAGGTTAAATCATAAATAATGTTGTACCATACTTGATTATGACCTTGTGTACATTAACTTAGGGGGTTATACATGTTTCTTTTTTTTTTATTTTTATTTTTGCTTTCGTTTTCTTTTTCTTTCTATAATTATAAATTTTTAAAGTTCAAAGTTAAAGTCTCGTTTAAAAAAAGAAAGAAGAAGATTCACACACATTTGAAACCTGAAGACAGTTTTTCGATTTATATTTGAAAATTACTTTTTCGAATTTAACTTAGCCGCGCTCGCGTATTTAACAAACGGAATTACTTTTCATTTCTTTCGATCCGCACACACACTTCTGAATACGACCAAACGTAATTGCTAAATGAAGATCGCAAAACGCCAGCCAACCGGCCCCCAAAGCTCCCTATAGGCAGAAAGAAAAAAAAATCATATTTAAACTAACCAGCTGTTTGTCTTGTGGGGGGAAAATATCGATATAAGTTACTGGCAACTATCGATAACACTTTTATGTGGGGAAACGCGCTAGCCCTTTTTTGGTTTTTGAGTGATGCCAGAGTTAGCGCAAAACTAGGCTTAGTTTCTGGCAGCACAGCGTTCTCATTTGACTCTCCCATGGATACGCATACATTTTATTAACTTTTAGATAATTGTTTGTTATTGTTAGCCAAAGGGAATAGGTGTCTTTCATAAGGCATTTGTGAAATAAAGAGTTGTTGAAGTCGCAAAACTAATTGGTAAGTAATAAGGCGATTAATAGAGTGTGGAATCTTTAAGATAGTTTTGCATCTTCGTTAATTGGTTGGGCTACTTTTGGGCGTTGTCCACACTTGTGCTCTAATTTGGAAGACAAACAACAAACATTTGATTTTATTTGTATCTGAACTTTGTTGATTACTTGCAGAAATCATGGTTGTATTAAGCTCCTGTTGGTCACCCATTATATGGTCAAATAATGTACGAACTGGAAGCTATGCTGTGGCCGCCTATACGGCTGCGCTCTCTGTGGTATTAATCACGCTGGTGAGAATAATGCTAGTCGATTTCAATTTGAATTATTCCCTAAACAGTTATTTTTACTTTTTAGATTGCCTATATGCTGGCCGGTGGGGAGTCGGCACAACTGTATTCGCCATTATTTGAAACGGATATACGCACCTCGATGCCGATAGCTGGGGGATTCTTTATAATCTACTTTCTCTTGATTATAGCTGCTTCATATTTGGTTTACTTTGGCATTAGGATAAGGTAGGTCAATACTGTTCGATTCTGGTGGATTTAAATAATTTTGTCAATATTTTCTAGCACTCGAGGATGGCTTTTACCTTGGCTGTTTCTGGTAGGCCTCGCTATAGCATTTCAATTTTGCTGGAGTTTGTGGCTAATTGGTGGCTATTATATATATGTAAGTTAAATGATTCTAATGCCTTTTGAATATATATAAATTGTTTATCATTTTCCATAGTTGGAGCAAACATTTTCGGCGCTGTTAAACTTTGTCTGGGTGGCCTACAATGTAAGTTCATAATTTTTGCTACCTTTTAATCGAAACTAACTATGCTTCTATTCTTTTTAGATATATTGTTGGCTAGTGGTTTTCTCGCAATATCAAATCTTTTTGGCATTACAAAATCCAAACATTGAACTCTTGATGCCATAACAATTGAACAATTCCAAATTCAAATGCCTCGAATATACATATATATAAATATCAAATGAAAAGAAAACGTCTTGCATATCAAAATACTTGACACCGTCCACATTTAGTTATATAGTTTATATAAAATACATTCCATATCTGCCTTTTTGTATCATATAAAAATATTTTATAGACATTTTACAAATGCAACTTTATACACAACCATTGTAATACGAAATCTTTATAAAAAAAATACATACATATTTTTAATGTATACAATATCCATCAAGTGTTTGTCTTAAAAGGAAACTAGAAATAATCTCTAACATCTTAATGAATGAAGAATTTATTTAAATATAGTTTAACTAAATAAAAGTGTAAAATGATTGCATCACTTGGAATTGTAATCTTGTACAATTAGATATATAAATCTAAAATTCATTATTCATTTGGAGTAAATTGTTTATGTGCTTTTCTGTTTTGAAAAAGTATTTAACTATTACAGAACATAATACTAGCAAATTATAAATTAGTTTTGATCTTATTTGATACAATCTTAATTTGTTCTATTAACACACTGGTGCAAATTTGGAATTTTTAATTGATTTTCTTTTTAGGTCTTGGGCAAGTTTTTGGCCTAAAGTAACATTTATCCATTGATTCGAGAGATAGTGCCAGAAATACAAGTGAGAATATCAACGTTTATTATCGTAAATTAAATTACAATTAAGAGATATATAAATATATATGTATGCGTATTGAAGAAAGGTTATACATTTTGTACAGAAACTTTAAATTACAAAATAGAAATGAAAAAACAAAAACCTATAAACCACTGAAGCCGAAAAACCAGTGTAACTACAATCCGCATTAAATGAAGAAGCTAAAGCTCAAATATGGATGGTAAGTAGGGTGGAAGAGAAGCATTTGAATATATATAGCGGTGTGGAAGTGGATTGGGTTTAAAATCACTACATTATGGTTAAATCTTAGGATCAAATAATTTACAAAACGCTACATCTGCCTGGTGTTTGACACTCAATAAAGTTTGTTTAAAACTGTGACGAGTTTATATATGTAATGATAAATTGTTTTAGGTTTTCTCCTCCTTCTCTTTGTTGTAGCGTTCCAACTCTTTAAGGAATTGGGCTTTCGGTTTCATCACATTTGGACGTTCGCCTCGGCAATTGGGGCAGAACCACTTGCCCTTAGGTTTGAGAACCAGGGATACACAGGAGAAGTGGAACCACTCGATGGGACACAAATCGTTGTCGCATAATATCATTTCGCCGAAGGAAATCTGCAAAGAGCAAACAAAATATGGATTTGTTTCAATTTTGTTTGTACTTTATATCTGATTTGGAATATTACCTGATTACAGACGCAGTAAGTTGGCTCGTCGGGATCAATGGGCTCGGGTGGTGGTGTGTCTTCGCGTGCATTGGCTGTTGTATTTGAAGCACCAGCACCGCGTACCTTCCGCTTCTTCTTTTTGCCCGAATTACTGCCACCTGCAGCTCCTCCGCCATTTCCACCCCCATTGCCCGTACCAGATACTCCAGCTCCTAAGCTGCTGACCGACGATTGCAAATTCCCTTTGCGCTGGCCGCTGCCTCCCGCTCCCGAGAGTGAATTCTTGCGCTCACCATTCCCGCCATTTCCGCTGCCACCGGCCTCATTCGCTGAATTAGATTCATTACCACCGATTTCCAGGGAGCTGCCATTGTTGGCCAAACTTTCGTTTCGTCTTCGCGAACGTTTGCTGCCCGTGCGTTGAAGCTCGCTACCACCGGCACTTCCATTTCCATTGGAACCATTCCCTCCATTACTGACATGGCTCGAACGCTCTGAGTTGGGAGTTGAGCCACCGCCGCCATTACCAGATAGGCCGCCACCCACACCCGTTAGGCTCCCCGCGGACCCATAGCCCACCATGCCGTAATCCTTGCCTGGAAAGTTGACGCCGTTGCTGACATTCCCGTTAAGGCCGCCAAGTCCAGCATTAGCCTGGTCGTGCATGGGACTGTGTAGTCTCTGCAACTTGGATGGTGGACCGTCGTCTATCTGGCTATATCGATCCCGATCATCCTTTAAGTCCAGATTGTGTTGATCCGTGTCCAGCTGCCGTAATTTACCATCAATAATCTCCTGCATATAATTTACAATTTGCATCTTTTCATCACCCAGCTCCTGGGCCTGTATCAGGCTCTGGTGCATACGTGACATGGTTCTTGTCCGTCGATTCATATCTGTTGAGTTCTGTAGTGACAAATAGAGGTCATAATAGTGATCCACATCGCGAATTAGCCCTAAATAGAGAGTGATCATATATTGAGAGGTTAGTTTTGTCCATCCATTACTAGAATTTACAGCTCCAAATCTCACCTCGATACTGGACATCAATATCCCGGATACGTGACAATTGGCGCTGCACATCGTCCGGTAGATTCTCCACGGAATCTATGTAATTGTCCACATAGGTGGCCGAGTTTATGGCCTCCGATTCGGATGCAATTGGATTTATCATTATTATGGCCCGATCAGCATCGAAATCAATATCCAAATTGTCCGTTCAATTTTTTGTATGGCGTTGCAACTGTACTGTATTTGTGTGTGTATGTGTGTGTAGGTATTGGAAACAGTGTTGGAAAGTGTAACTGATCAGGAAAGTATTTCTTGCAATCGAATTTTGTATGAGACTTAACAGAGCGCGCTTAAAACATTAACATAAACAGTAGGTGGCGCTGTGTGCAATTTAGCAGCGCAAATTAAATACTAACCGATAATAATAATCGGAATTGTTGTTGTTGTCGCTGCTAGTGCGGCGAAGTCTCGCGAAAGTGCGGCGAGATCCCACGATTCGCTCCACAAAGCGAATTGAAAATTTGAGGCGAAGGCTCTCGAAAGTGCGACGAAGGCTCGCGAAAGTGCGGCGAGGGCTCTCGAAAGTGCGGCGAGATCCCACGATTCGCTCCAAAAGGCGAATTGAAATCTCCCACGCGAAATTTGAAATTTTGTTGTTGTCGCGCTAGTGTGTTTTTTTTATTTAATTTTTTAACTTCAAAGTGTAAAGAAGTGGCGCGCTGTTGCATACTGTTCGAAATTAAGAAATATTGGTGCTTGAATAGAAAACGTGTGTGTAAACTTTAACCATATACACTTTGATAATTGTATACCTGAAGGATTAACAAGGAAGCACAAGCAAAATGATTAGCAATTTGGACATTACCGAAAACAAATCAAGCAGCAAGTAAGTACACATAAAGCAATATAGAATGCCGGCATTTTTCAAAACGAGTCATACGTTCACACACACATGTACTTGCGTGTGTGTGTGTGTGTGTGTGTGGGCACACCAATATGCTGTTTAGTGCATTAGTGTTAGTTCTTTGGCAATTTGCAATTAATGGCTTATCGCCTTGTTTCTTATTTCTTGTATTTTCTTTATTGGGGCTGACTTGTAGGGGGAGTATGTAAGTGGAGGAACAGTCATTTCCGTTGTATTTCGATTTTTGTTCATGCAAATACATACAAATGGCCGGACGGACATACATTCATACAGATGTTTGTATGTATTTTGCTTGCGATCTTCATTATTATTTTTTGCAAACTCCTTTCTGATGGGCAAAACACACACACACAAGCATGCATACTTATGTATGTTCGTACGTGTCTGCACCGGCGTTTTGTTGCTGCATTTTCTGCACCTACCACCGGCAAACTCCAACTCCACCATTACTACTACTACCACCACCACACCACCACCATCATGATTTATTGTTTTGGACTTTGGGCTAAATTTTCCTTCATAGCATTGGAAACGCCCTTAACAACCGATATTCAATTTCAATAACCCCGTTACAAACTGTCAATATACCCCGAAGCGCGTTCCACGGGGACAGCTGTATATATGTAATAAAAATATATATAATTGTGTGTGTGAGTGTGTGTATATGCATTTGTGTGCATACATAACGGTGTTGGTTTTGAATTGACCATTTTTAGAGTTGGGTCCATCTAGTCAGAGTCAGTGGTGGGTTGATATCTATTTATTTCTTCCATCTAATATACAATTACTCTATGCATCAGTGCAATTGGTAATGGCCACTTCTATCTGATAAATCTATTTCTGTAATTACATGAAAAGATCGATGGAAACAGAGAATCTATTGTATAAGAAAAGTTAGCCCAATGCCTTATGAATGTCCTTTTAATGTAAAATGTTTTGAACAAATGCCCTACTCAATGTAATCAAGCAAGGGTGAAATCAGATTATCTATTATATATTTATGTATATTTTTTACTGTTCCTATTTTATCATATTCCTACTGATCACATTACCATAAACCTTTAATCTTCCCACCTTTGGTTTCAATTGTTTCTATACCACCAAGTAAAGTTAGTTATAAATGAATATCTCCTTGATCTATAGCATTTTTCAACTTTAAATGGTCTTGATTTAAGTTTTTGAATACATAATGGACACGTCAGGGTAAATGCAGCTGCATGGTTTCCCACTTATCATCATTATTATTGTCGACTTATGGCCGCAGAGGCAATTATATAGACTTGCAATTATATCTTGGCCACAATGGGCCACAACTAAATCCATAATTTCATTCAAAATGTACTAGAATGTTAGAGTTGGTTAGTAGATGATGGAATAAACTAGGTTATTGAAATTAATGCACAAATGAGTTCACGGTCATTTAAACTTTACCTCTGCACAGATATAATCTAAGAAGTAATCTAAATTATGTATAATTGCATCACTATAGTAGATATCATGTCTTTAATTAGAGTTTAAATTATTAAAGGGCATTTTTATTGTTAATATTTCGAAAATACTTTAATATAGACGACCTAATTTGAAAAGAGCACTAAGCCAAGTAAAGTAAGACCTGAGGAATTCTTATCTAGAAACTACTTAAAATCGTTCGATGTGTATCTAGAAATTTGTTATTTGAAATAGTTTAGTATATAAGAAATTAATGGTAGGTTAAAAATAGAATAACATTATAACACATTCAAATTTTCAGACTAGACATATTTAGATTACTATTCAGCGTTTTTTTTTTATTTATTATTTTGAGAAGTTTTGTGTGAAATCTGAGTCACTGTGCTTGGTCTAGAAACAACGCGTAGGAGCCAGAGTCGGTACAAAGACAAAGGCACATACATACATATCTATCTGTTTAATGCAGCTGCATTTATGATATATAGTATATATATACAGTATTTAAAATCCGATTAAGCTGCCGCTGTTGCTACTACCTATAGCACATATTTACATTAATAATATAAAATTAAGACCATGAAAAATAGAAGGCTCTTTAGAAACAAAAAATTTCCTTTGAATTTATACAGTAGAAGTTTCTGTGAACTAAAAACCCCTTATTGATGGATACAAGTGTGTTTGTTCAAATGTTTATATATGGATGTATATGGTTTATGGTATATTGCTAAATTGCCTGTTGGCTTTTCTCTAACTGCTTCGACCTAAAATGCTTTAGTCCATATAGACCATGTCTTCACACGTGCCTTTCTTTTTAGTTTTTTACCTGTATTAAACAAGTCACGCGATATGAAATTGCTTGCAATATACATAAAGACATACAAACTAACTTACATATGTACAAATACAGTTTTGACTTTGAAGTGCATTGAACTTTTAGACAAACATTGCATGTTGTACACACATATATATGTATAAATTGTATCTAATGCTGTTGTTGCTAGTAGTCGATTTTGATTATTGCTTTAGCCTGGCCTAGCCTGGCCGGGCCGGGCCTAGCCCCAGACTAAAGTCTAGGCATTAATGTGGCTAGAATAGATTTCTGGTATTGTAGTCACACCGGCAATTGTCGCCGCACCCAAATGCAAAGGCAAGCCCATATTAATCCGCTTGATAGTCGCTGAAGAAGAGCAGCAGCAACAGCAGCAGCAGCGGCAGCAGGAGCAACACGCAACCTACGATAACAACCTACCCCCGGCTGGGTTATAGTTGGAGGCCATAGTAGTTGTATTTATCTCTCTCTCTCTCTCTCTCTTTCCCTCTCTCTGACTATGTTCTTTTGCTTGCCTCCCTTCCCTCTCTCTCTCTCTCTCTCTCTCTTTGCTTGATGACTATCATATAGGCGGCTGTCAGTCACTCGGGTCAACATAAAAATGCATCCTCTAACGCGTGGGTTGTCGCCTGGTCTGGTTTTTGGTGTCGTTACACATAGATATGCTGCATATGTTTGTGTGCGTGTGTGTGTTTTATATATGTATGTATAGTTAAAATTGTGTGTAAATTAATGGCCAAGAGTGGTAAGAGGATAGAGGGGGGAAGCCTTTTAGGTAACACTCATTTCCTTCCTGTGGGTAGATCTTAAATTTCAAACGCTGACTCATACTTATACCTATACTTAACCCTTGTTTATACACATTCCACACTTTTCTTTAATCATATATATTCGTAAATTCTTATTCGTTTCTTTTCTTCTCTCTTTACAGGTAAGTCATTATTAACTATATACATTCATATACAATTTTTGTCTGGTAAGTTCCACTACATAAATTCTGTACGTAAAAAGCAATTTTCAAGGCTGTCTACGCCTCAATAAGCATCACGAAAAAAACAACAAACAAAAAAAAGATCAATTATTCTGGCAATAGTCAAAAAATTGATGCCCATATTCAAACAATCCTCAGTCACTCACCCATCGATCCATCCATATGTTGATATCTAATCTTTCTTTCCTATTTTTGGTTAGATTCAACAAACTCCCCAACTTATTCAATTCACTTTCAATAATTGTCGAGGTCTTTTGAGATGACCAAATATGGTCCGGGCAATGTTTGGATGGATGAGTGTGTGTCTGTCTGTGTGTGTTTTGGTCGTCATCTCCATCCGTAATCAATAAACAAATATTGCAGATAAAATCGGTTTTTTGTTTTTTAAGTGCATCGACGACAGATTTATGCATATGCTGGGAAAATAATTAAACAAAATAAGATCATTTATATTGACTTTTGGAATTAGTTTAGTTTAATTTTGTTTATCTTTAGAAATTTATGGATTTGGTTAACACATTGTTTTGTTGTCTTTGCTTAAGTTCTCTAATCTCAATCATTTTTCCAAGTGTATGCATTTGTTTATAGTTTTATCTGGTATCAGGTTTTTACCATTTATAGAGAATACTTGCATATCGAATGTTGGTGGCTTGTTTGCCCGTTTCTGGGCAAATTCCATTCTTGATATACAAATATACATACAACGCCCTCTGTTTTGAGACTACCTATATTTTTTTTTTATTGCAGGGCACTTAAAATGTCTCATCTAACGTAGAAATTTGTAAAGATTAAACTTGGGACATTTAACGAAGATAATTTTCCCTTTTTTTTTCATTTTCTTCTTGTTTTTGTTTTTATTTTTACTGTCTGCTTCGATCGTTATCGCTGCTTGCATTGGGCCTTTGTTTTCCTTGTAATGATCGCCATCCATCGAGGGTTAAATAATTTGCTCTCACTGTGTTTATTTATATACATACATACTTACATATATGTATGTAGATATGCGTATAGTGTGTGTGGGTTTTGGTGTGTACTCCATCTGGAGAATAAAAAACAAAGGCTTGTGAATAATCTACAGGCGTAACACGTTTTGTCTGAAGATTTCTTTGTGCAGTCACTTCAACTGCAGCTGGGAGGAGGAGGGAGTGGGAGTTGCGATTGTTTCCGACTGTTTTTTGTCTCTCTCCCTTGGCTTACTAAATATTAACATAAAATTCACTATGAATCATTGATGAGTATTAAGCCAGAATCAGCCATTCATCCTGCCCCGATCCATTTAACTGATCTCTGGCTATATAACAAAAAAACAAAACATGACAAATGGCTACCGTTTTGTTAACTCATGCTTGATGCCTGCTGCCTTCCTTCAATGTTGACAATTGACTTTGGGACCTTGAAATTCAGCAGACGACAACAATGCAGCCTTGTGCCAGACACCCCAATTTAACCTCAGGGCTGCAGCCAGCCAGCCAGCCAGCCAGCCAGTCGGACTGAAAGCCTTCACTCTTCATAGCAAGGGTGCCAAGGATTCACATTCAAAAAAGGGTTGCTACTGCAGTTGTTGGCTGTTGTTGTGTGGGTGCTTTTAGCCAGTTTTCTATGGGATTTTGTTGGAGCTTATGCAAAATTATATGATGAAAGTGAATCTGGTACTCCAGATTTCATATAGAAAGGGTCACCTCAGGTATTAAGTGTCGCTGCTGCAACAACCACCATTTGTTTTGCAATTTGGTGGTGGTTTTGCCATAGCAAATGTAAATTACTGCAATTTCAACTAAGCAAAAGCAAAAGAAAAAATGAGAAAATTAAATCAATTAAGATTTTAACATGTGCTCGTTACGTCAATGAAGTCGTTGCTATTTGCTATTCCTCATATAATTGGCGCCATCGCCAGAACATTCGAGTTTGCTAAAGAAGATTGGCCAATCTTCGGCCTGAATCTTTGTTTATTCTACTATACAGCCAGCCAAGGACGAAACTCTTGATCAGCAGACCAAAGCAACAATGTTCTGTTAATGTAAAGGAAAAAAAAAACAAAAACAATGTCTGACAATGAGAGTATTTATTTATTTATGTGTATGTCTTGGCTAAGTTGACTCAAATGACATTTGTCGCGTCAGAGTTTATTGCCAGAAGAATTTCACACAAGAATGTACATAAATGAAAATCTGTTGCCTTCTTGAGAATTTGCTATGAGACATATGTTGCTTGTATATATAAAATCGTATCTCTGATGACCTAATAATAACAATTGTGCGACAGTTTCTTATCATCGTAACAATTGTATATATTTTGCAATAGATTTGAAATTATCTTTATAGTTAATCGTATTATTAAAATAATCAGACAATATATTTAAAGAAATTTTGCCTTGACTTGATGCAGTTATTGGCAGTCGTCTTTACTTATCAATTATTATTTATATTTATTACTTATCAATGAAAAAGTTAGTATTATTCATTGAAATTAACTTTTGGGGTTTACATTTTAAGGGAAAGAAATATTTATGTTTTGTTAGATCAATTTGATGAACAAGTTTTTCAATTTTTTAAAAATTTCTCAATGATTTTTGATTGGTTTGAAATGCATTTTATGGGAATTAAAATCGCTTAATTGTTTTAAATGAATATGAAACTATAAGTGATTTAAATACAATTGATCTTATTTGTATTTAAATATATTTTTTATATTTTATATCTGTAATGAAATATTTAGTAATTTTTTTTCTAATTTTGAAATATTTTCCTTGACTAATATTGCCTTTTTTTCTTTCATCCAAAGTGGGTTAATTAGTTTGACCGTTTTAGTTAGTTAATTAGACATCAGACAAGAATATATCCACACCCATCGCAGCTAGTTCACTTTCTTTGTTAATTTAGCATATCAATGGAATTTCTTCTCTTTTTTTGTCTTGTGACAAACGAATTAATTAATTGTGTGTGGTTGCTTTTTTTGCAACAGTTAAGCAAGATGCAGGGCATATAAGTATGTATGTATATAGTAGGGTAGGGCGGCTGAGTGGAATTAATCGATCGGTTAAACCAGAAATGTTCAAGTCATTGGCCACAATTTAGGTTATTTCATGCAAATTTTGCGGTTTGCTTTGCCCCGGCCACGCCTCTAGATTTAATGTTGTGATAGTTTTAAATTGATTTTATGATGCTGCTTTTAAAATTATGAATATTAAATCATTCTACATGCATAAAATATATACTATATTATATAGTATTTATGTATCTCTAAGAGACTCGATCGTTTTTTGTGCCATATCATTGGCACAGCTGCAGCAACTCCCCTCCAGCTCCCGCACTAAACTAAAGTCCATTGACTGCCAGCAACCAAGACGATAATAATAATGATGAAGATGATGACGACAAAAAAGTTGGTTGGTGCTGTTGCTGCTGCCAAAAAGTTCATTCACACTTGACACTGAGAAAAAAAAGAAGCAAACTGGCATGCAAAAAAAAAAAAAAAGAATACAAACCAATAGCTGACTGAGACAAGGAAATAAACGTTTTGCCGATTTCCTTCGACAGGCTTCGAATGACTTCAGTTCTGTCGCCTCATCTTTACCAAAGGTGATAATTGCGGTGGCCACAAGCAGCAGCACCGCTATGATTCAGGTACCATTGTCGTCGTCTGCCTCAAGGAAAGTCTCCTTTCTTAACAGGTTTCTCTAAGCGAAGAAAAAAAATAAAACTAAAAAGCCGGCAACTGTAAGTGGTGGTGGATGAAGCTAGTTCTTTTTTTTTCTCTTGAAGAGGACCATTGATATCATTTGAAAGAAGTCCTATGAAATCCTCCGAATTATCTTTGATGTCTCTAAATACTGAAAAGGGGGATCTAAGAGTTGAATACATCTTTGGTTTTTGGTTTTAGTTAAATTTACCAAGTAGAAATTGAACCAGTTCCTCTTACCGCTAGTTGGAGCCAACACTAATAGTAATGATGCATCATCACTAACTGCTGCTGCAGCAGCCGCCGCCTCATCCGCAATTCTTGCAAAAAAAGGGTACGCATATGGGCCTAGAGAAGAAAAAGGCGACTGGGTCGCCGACAATTGAAGACGAAACAGGTTTAATCTACGCTTTCTTTCTTCCGTAAAATTCTTTTGTCTCTTCTGCGACTTGTCAGAATGCAAAAAGAGAGAGAGAGAGAGAGAAAAAAAAAAACAAAAACGCACACCAAGAAGAACCGAACCGGTCAGTCGCTTTCCCTAATAGCAGGTGCTGTGCTACTCTGATCCGATCTACTCTGCTCTGCTCTGATCAGTTCACCTTAAGTTTACTCTGCCAATTTCAATCAGAACATTTTTAAAATTATTATCAGAAGAGAATTTCTTGGAATCAGTAAACAATTTGTAACTAACTCCATGGAATCATGATTACGACCAAGACCCACAGCAGCAGCAGCAGTACCATGATTCGCTACCCCTCTTCTCTTCTCTTTTAGACATAGATGAAACTGCATTGACGGCTGACGCCAATCTATTGACGATAAATTATGTAGGAAAATAACAAAATAAATATGCGGGCTATCAGTCGGATGGCATTTTCCACCAAAAAAATAAAATAAAAACCATCCAAGTTTTTTTCCCCCATTGTTTTGGAACCCTTGTGAACTGAATAGAAATGAAACTGGAGAAGAACGGATGAGGCGTAATAATCTCATTTCATTGTTATAATGGGTTTATCAACATTTAACCGACAAATGGTTGAACTAAATGTGTGTGTGTGTCTGTGACTCAGCTAGAGAACGAATATAGTAGGGGATTAGAATGCTCTGAATCAACTAAAACTCTTTTTAAAATTTGAAAATTTCCATAATTTGGATTCTATTAAGTATGAATTCGATTTCGTTAAATTATTTTGTTTGATATTTCTATTTTGAAATATTTTCAGTTAAAATTTCTCATTTAATATATGCGGCCGGCTAGGTGGCGCTTTTTTGGTCTAAATTGTGGCGACATCTATGTATAAGCAACCATTGCATATTTTCTGGCGCCATCTATGAAAGCTAAAACATGCCTAGGGTTGCCACATTGACAATATATATATATGAGCAGCACCACTTTAACTGAACTGCTTGCTGAGTGGCAGCACTATTTGTCAAATTTGAATAATTTGCCGCCCGAGACTCTATAATTATTCAATGGCCTAGAAAGGTTTATGCTTTTGACTTCTTCAATCGGCAATTTTATTAGCTCAATGACTTTCCTTGATTTCTTTTTTATTTTTTGGTTTGATGTGCCACTTTAAAGTAACAATTTATGTGCAATTGGGGAATTTTACGGTACTAAAAACTGATAGACGATCAATGCGAATCGACAAATGCAGCCATTTCAAAATGAAATAGGCAGCTGTCAACTTCTGAATTTCGGATGAATTGTGCGATTTTGATTGATTGATCGGTCGATAAATGGAAATGTTCGACTATATATGGCATTTCATTTGCATTTTTATTGATCAAGTTAATGCACAGCAATTTCAAACGAGAGAAAATCATACACATCTACTCAATACAAATATAAAAAGCCAATCAGTAGATTATTCAACTACAAATAATTGTTAGACATTTATTGTTCTAATACTAATCTTTTGTTCCAATTCTTGTGATTTGATTTACACTTTCAGCTCCACCCTCCCCCCCCCACTCCCACCATATCAAATTGCCTCAATCTTGTCTTTGACTCGCACATTTGTCTTGGTTATTTGATGGTGTTTGCTTGTTGCACAGTTCGTGCTTTAACTCCATTGGTGGTGGTGCAACTGTGCCTGCTGTTGTTGTTGCTGCTGCTGCTGCTGCATCGGCTAGTATATTATCTCCACACAGAAATCGGCGTAAATAATTACCGCCGTTGTTGCTTTGACTTTGAGAGTTTTCCTTAGCGAAAATGATTGCAAGTTTTTTCTTCTTGAACTCCTTCTTCCACCTCTTTGTATTCTTTTCAACTGTGTGATGATGAAAAACGGGAATTACTATTTTAATAGTAATCATAATAATGAAAGGAATGCATTTAATGATGGTGGTCGTCGTCGTGGTCTTTACGTCGTTCCATCCAACCATCCATCCCATCTATCGTTCGTTTCATAGTAAAGATTCTGGGCCATTCAGATAACATAGCGTTAATGAGTTTTGGACTCGCTTGCAGATTCAGATGCAATTGCAAATGATTGAAATTCATTGAGATTGCATTCAGAAGAACAAAAATGCTTTCACTGAATTGAATGGGATTTGAAGCTTGATATAAATGAGATATATCAAGAAATTGAAGCGGTACTTTTTTCTTTTCTTGGTTTTTTGGAATTTGTTACATATTTTTCTAATTTTTTCCTCTTTTATTTTTTTTACATCTTTTGGTGTAACATTTTGGATTTAGTTGCTGAAGCATTTCAAAGAATTTCAATTATGTGGAAAGAAATGGGCATTTTATACATATATGCTGACAGATTGGTTTATCTATTGTGCCTATCTCAACTAAGCTGGAAAAAAAGAAGCTTAGCTTAAGTAGACGCCAGCTGCATTTCTTTCTGCCCTCTCTCCATCTCTCTCTCTCTCTGTCTCTCTCTATCGGTGTGTGTGTCTTCTTGGGGCACGTTTCATAATGTGGGAAATTGCTGACTGAGTTGGAGGTTAGTTACATTTTATTTTGTATATATTCAATGATCTTGATCTTGGCATTAGTCATACATTTGGTTTGTCTATTTTGTCATTTCTCATAGCGCCAACTCATGTGTGTTTATTTAGTCGTTAGTTTCTTTATATTTCATTTTCTTTTATCTACAGCAGTTTTTTATTATATATTTTTGGTGTATTAATTAACCAGAGAGTGTAACAAATTCTAAGCCAAAATATTAAATGGCTCACAATTTGAGTTGCCTTTCACTTTGTGTGCGCCCGGCTGCCTATCTGCCTGCCTGTCTGCCTGCCTGCCTGGCTGATGGCTAGCAGTTCGCTTGCCCATTCTCTCAATAAACAAATAGTAATAGCAATAATAACAATAATAATAATAATAATAAAAAATAGTTCCCTCCCGTTGAGCATAGTAGATTTTAGATTTATGTGCATACTTTTCACTCGAAGATCATAAAAAGTTGGTTATTTAGCCATAGTTTAGAATCAAATCTCAGTTATATATTGCTTTGGCCGTCTCTTTTTTTTCCCCCAACTGATCTGAAGTAATAATTTCATTTGCATTCAATTCGAATGCAACTTGAACATGCAATGAAATGTTCATCTTGTATAATGCAACATGATCATGCCGCCTCATAATGAACCGACTGACTGAAAAAAAAAAAAACCAAACTGTAAAATAGTTTTTAAGATCATTGGCTTCTCACCGGCATTTTATAATTGCCATAAACCATAAACCTTTACATTTGTATTGTGGTTGTCTAACAAGCTTGTTTGCGCTCCTCAATTAATTTGTCTTGGGAACTCAACCCACTCAAATGCCCATCTGTTTCTCTAACCCCCTAACACCCCCTTAATGCCCCATTTCGAATCTTTAAGCTATTACAAAACCATTTTGAACCGCAAATTCATTTATTGTTCGGCAATTGTTTAATTTCATTTATAGCTGAAATGCCCATTTCGGAAAGTTTTTCCTTTAGTTTAGTTTATTTTATCTTGAATGCGCTCCAAATGTAATTGAAACAGTTGAAATTGTTTGTTATTTGTTTTTTTTTTTTTCGTTTTGTTATTGTTGCAAATAACCTCAAACCTCTCAGACCAGACTTTTGCCTTGGGTTTTGTGTATTTTCTAATATAGGTAGGCAGAGCTACTATATATGGTATGGGATTGATAATGGTGCGAAAGAAGAGAGGTCGCAGGAGGCGGGCGGGCGGGTTACTATGTAATTGTAAATTGCAAAAGAAAGAAACGTTTTGTGTGTTGGAAAAAAAACTGTAGTCATTTGTGGAAAAAGTTTTGCCGCCATTTTCTTGTGTGGCGCCGCAAAATGTCAAGGTGAAAGGAAAAGCCAACATACACACACTCTCGAGGTTTACCTTTTAGATTGTAAACAAAAGAATTGGAAAAGAATTCAAAGTAAAGTGAAACCACATTGATTCAATTGTTAGATAAACTAAGCAAAATATCAAGGGTGTAGATGGGGGATCATCGAGTCTTTCTATAGCTAACAATAAGATTAAGTCAAATCGCTTAAGCTTTGATCATAATATTACAAAAATAAGATTCTCCCCTTGATTGAACAAACGAAAGTTTGATTAATAAGACAAGACTTTGAAAATGGCGTTGCCACATAGTTTTTACGGTCTCTTTTAAGGGCCTTGCATACGTTGGCATATCAATCATAAAATTTGTAATCTTGGTAAATAAAACACTTGAGATGGCCTATTAGGGAAGTTAAATTCACTTTAAGAGGAAAGTTTTTTTGTTTTTGCTTTTTAGTTTTAGGTGTAAGGGAGTGCAGAGCACCAAATTGCAATTAAATGGGTGTGGTAAAAGGCACTCGACTATAAAAATGCAGAGGCGCGTCTGGCGAATGCAAAGTGGCGGTGGCCTGCATTCCCCTAGTCCAATCTGCTTTGCACTGCTCTCGTCTAAAGCTCAATCTGACTAGACATCTTTGCGTCGTCTTGGACTTCTCGAACTCATTAAAGACGCCTCGACCAGTTGCTTGGACAACACTCTGCCCCTGATCAAGTACCCAGACATTTTAATGTTGAAAGCACAGCATGAGTGAACTGAGTAGCAGCAGCGGCAGCAACATCATCATCATCATCGTTGAATTTAGCCAGCCAGCCGGAGTCAGTAAGCAATTTGTATTTTGTGCAACATTTCCTTGTCTACAGAAACGGAAAAACTTGTTGTACAAATTTGGAAATGTTTTCTTTGGAAAATATTGTAAACACACAAAAAACTAAAACAAAATTGCAAATAGTTTGAGGGCACAAATGGGGAAGGGGGCGGGGCAAGCACAACGACAGGGATTGGACCACACACATTCGAAATAGTTTTTTCATTTCATTTGACTATTGGAAAATGAAGTTAAAAGTCAAACGAAATTGAACTGTTTCGGCTTGAATGTAAATGCCTTATAGTAGTGCAACTAACTAAGATATGAGTGTGTGTGTGTGTGTGAGTTAAAATAAGTGTTGCATGTGTAGTACACATATAGAGCCCTCCCCTTGCCTGTACGTCTGTCAGTCAGTCAGTCATAATGCATTTGAGGAAGTTGCGGCCATTGTTTGGTTGGCCATCATTAAAATACAATTTGGCCAGGGAGGGCAATCGCCCGGATGGCAGAAGTACCTGAAAAAATTTCATAAATTTCATAGGGGTTAACAAATTTTTGATACCCTGTAAAAAGTTGGAGGAGGATATGTGGCAGGTGAAGCTTAAACTGTAGATAAAGTATAAAGATAATGGTCTATATATACTACAGATGTTTTTATGGTTAAGATTTGATAATTTAATTTTATTAAGATAAGATATAAGTTAAGTTAAGTATTCAGTTCTATATATGGTATATCTATTGTGTGAAAATAAGAAACCATAACACATATATACCCTTTCTTCTTACGCACATCTAATGGGTAACAATTTGACCTAAGCTCTACTTTGCCCTGTGCTAGAGCTTACAATAGCATTAAAGTGTTTACGGAACAACACGCATTTAAGTATATATAGTGCTGGATATCATTATATATTAACTATGTGCATGTATATATGTATGTATTTGTCTGTACCCTTTGTACGGCTATGATGAAAGTAAAAGCGAAAGTGTTGTTTAACCTTTTTTTCCCTTTTTTTTTCAATTTGGTTTTGTTTGGTTTCGGCTTTGCCGCCTATTCGTCGTTCTACTTGGACACGATACAATCAACGGCAGCCATCAAAATAAAGGTGAGAAATGAACAAAATGTAAGAGATAAAGATTGATTAAAAGATGATGCATTTCCCGTGATAATTTTCATGATTTACCCCCAAAAGAGAGCCGCAACTAATGTTTAAATAAATCTACAAATTTCTTCTACGTAGCCCTTGCAGACAAATTAAAAATGTTTTAATCAACGTAAAATGATTAATTTACGTTTTAGTATTTAGTATAGTTATCTTTTCGTCATTTTAGGGAAAGTTACTAGAGTAAAATGTTTGTTTATTTGGAGTTACTAAGTCGCTGCTGCTGCTGCTGCACCTGTGACCGTCCAGAGTCATATATAAGAGTACATATACTTTAACTAAACGGAGAGGTGAGCGGTCTTTTTACTTAATTTTTTTTTTGGGCGGTCAGCAGGCCAAGTGTCATAGTTTTTTTTTTTTTAGTTTTTAGTTTTTAGTTGCACGTTTTCCTAATTACTCTACTTAATCTCAGGTTTTAGGCCCGCAGTTTTGGGCAGTCAATGGCCGGCTTGGCCAAGAGAAAACTAAGTAGATATGTGTATGTATATGTAAGTATTCACATGTGTTTTGTTGGGTGTGTGAGTGTGTGTAATAAAACTAGAAAGAAAGGTTGCTTTACTGCTTAAACCAAATTTTCCTCCAACAGTTATATATACATACATATATACATACATATGACTTCAATGTAGTTTCCATAACCAAAAATACTTTTACTGATTATAGAATAGCGAAAAAAGCAAAGAAAACTCTCTTAAAGTAGTATAGTTTTCGTAAGATTAAAGGTGAAAATAATTAGTATCTTCAATGGGGTTATTTAAACTTTTAAGTACTTTTCCAAGAACTGCTCATCAGTATGCCATTAAATAGCCAAAGGATATTTTCAAGACGAACCTCGTTAAGGGCAAAAAGAAATTGCAATTAAACTGAAGTATTGGTTGAATTCCACATTTATTTCACATTTTATTGCAAGTTAACCACCTTGTGGGAAAAGTTTAACTCAAGTTGTTTTATATGTAATAAAAAGTAAATAGTATTAATGTTGGAAAAATGTTTACTATTAACTTTTCTCTGCAGGAAATTTAAATGGTTTAGTATATCTATTAAATTTTTTATATAACTTTGTTATTGTAAAACTTCAATTGGCTAGTTTAAATGATGTCCGGTGTAACGCCCACGTGCAATGAAGTGTGGCAAATTAAGACCAACAGCAATAATAATAACAACAACTACAACATACTAGTCAATTAATACTACAATACCATTATGTTTTGAGAAGATATATATGTATACATATGTACACATGCTTGTACATATCTTTGCTTCATACTCCAGTCTTTGATCATATAAGGAAGAAGAGAGAGGGTAGACAATGATTTCTAAGAGATTAGACACACACACGCAAGTATCTGACGACACTTGACTAAGTATTGAGCATTGGAGGAGCTGCTGCAATGGAACAGACATTATGCCTATTTTTAAACCCCCCAATCATGTAGGTTGCTTATGTTCCATACACACACATAGAGAGAGAAAGATGCAGCCCACCCAAACCATCTACACCACCCATCCTCACCGTAGTCTCGTCACCATCATCCTCAACCATGTGCAAGTGCATTACGACGCCCAGGCTTTTTACGTGGAGACCGACCGACCGACTGCATGGTGTCAGGTTGCAAGCAAGCAGTCTGTCCTTCTGTCTCTGTGTCGGTCGGGCTGTCATCGTCCCACAATATAGGCAACGGGGCAGTCAACTTTTGCTATTTCTTCTCTGTGCTTTAAAAACCAACAAAAAAAAAAAAAAAAAAAGAAGGAAAGAAATGGAAAAAAGTGTCTTGGCTAAAACTAAAAATAACTAACTGACTAACTAACTAACTTACTGACTGACTAGCTGACTGACTGGCTGACTGGCTCCTCCTTCTCTGGGCTTCCTGTTCTATGCCAACGGCTGCAAAAATCTGTGCCACACTGTTTTCCAAAGAAGAAATATGCAAATATTTCTATTTTTTGTTTAGAGTCAAACGGCCGCTCTGCAATCTGCCGAAATGGCCGATGGATGGTACACGGAGGGGGCAGCCGGCCTCATTAGTAGCCATAGCACTTGAAATTAGAGTTGGCCCGAAGATCGCTACCAAATATCATTCAATGAATGTCTGCCTGACAACGATGATGAAAGTGATTTATGTCCGGCCATATCTTGTCGGAGAGTACAAGATGCATCTAGTAAAGTGCAATTGCTGCATCTTTGCGAATCTGGGACTGGTACACTGGTACTGGAAATGTTTTTCGACTTAGGTCGTTTGCAAATGTTGATTTGGAGTATGGAATGGAAAAACTAAACTATGGATGGAGAAAACAATTGCTTACGAGGAACGTGAAGTGCACTAGACCTGAACTATTTCTTGGTTTCTTTATACCCTGTATTCAAAATGGTAAAAGGGTATCTAATAGAAAACAAAAAGCCAAAAGAAAGTTATCATTGAGAAACAAAAAAAAAAAAAAGAAAACAATAAAAAGCATAGCCAATATTTTTGTAATTAGAACTTGAAACTAGGCAACTAAATTAACCAAATTCGTTTGATTTTCCAAATAAAAGTAAATATTACTTCCAAGGCAACATTTTCATTCTTTTAGAACGAATGAATTAAATCCAAAATGGGCAAAATGCCAAATTTCTAAATGGCGCCAGATTGCTCTGATGTTCGATAATTAGAAATTGAGTTAATGATCCTTGTGGTTTATTTCAAATGCTCTTATGGCTCAAAATAAAGTTGGGGGTATCGCAAAAGTCGATGCTCCCCTTTTTGATATAAGAAATTCTTTTTTTGCGCTTGTGGCACCTGCCTCTACAATAAGAAAGAGAGAAGCAGCCAAGTGTTAAGCTAAAAAGAAAAAAAAAATAACATTAAAAAAAAAAAACACCAACACATAATTTACTGTGCAAAAATATATTTTCCTTTACATGGAAAATGTCAACCAGAAACTTAGTGAGCGAGTTCTTTTGCTGTTTGAACATTATTTTTTGACCCACAAAACTTACCACAGCCGCCAAAGTGTGTTGAATTACTGCAGAATAGAGAGAAAAACACAGAAAAAGAGAGAGAGAGAGAGAGCAAGCTAGCTATGAAGAGAGACTACTTCAATCAGCTGTAGTTTGTTTTTGTTTTGATGCGCTGCCCCACATGGACTCTCTCTCTCTTGCATACGCGAGAGAACTCGCGTGGTACTCTCTCAGTGAGTTGGGGCTTTGGGTCGATAAAAGCAAACTTCTCGCTGCTACTGCTACAGCTACTGCTGCTTCTGCTGCTTATGCTGCTGCTGCTTTATGCGCACTCCTCTGCTTTGCTCTGCTCTGCTTGTATGGGTATAAAATGCTTTTCACTTTTCCCAATGCACTTTAGTCGCAAGCTTTATATCGAAACGTTAACATCATCGTCACATTTCAAACTCTCTCCCTCTCTCTCTTGTATTTAACCCAAAGCGAAAAATTAAAGTTGATATTCTTGGCCGAGTGTTTAAGAAAATTCAATTAAAGAAATCATATCCTTTCACATAGAAAGCCAAATTAAATACAAAAACAACCAAGTGTGCAACAAAGTGCAAATAGAGAAAAGTGTAGATTTGCTTACTTTGTGAGTGTTTTGTGTACAGGGGAGAAGCAATCTTCTTGAGGGTTGAATAAGATGGGGAAAATGTTGCAAATAAATTGTATACCCCAAGAATTTTTGGCTTATCTAACTTGGGCAGATTTTATTGATTTTACGCACAAAACAGCATCCGTTGATGTGGTGCAGCAAGCAGCAGCTCCATGAGTCATCCATGAGAGCTGCATGTGGCAAGGTTTTTTTTTTTTATTTGCAACATTTTCCTTTCCTTTTTGTTTCTGAAACGAAAATACTCATCTCTTTTACTCTATCTTTCTCTCTCACTCTCTCTGTAACTCTCTGACTCTCTGTAAATAATTTGCTTCATTTTTTTGTGATGGACTTTAAAGATAATTTTTTTGCTAGAAAAATAATATAAAGTAATTGCAAACGAAAAAAAAAAACCGAATTGCTCAAATTGAATATTTCAATCAAACAAAATCTCACAGATATAAAATAAACAAATAAAATGGCTGCCTATGCTGCATTCAAACATGTTGAACTTTACAATGTGGGCAAAGCCAAAAAGCGGTAAGTTTAAACAACTAAAGATATAAAAAAGATATATATATATTTTAAGACATACATATGTGTAAATAACAAAAGAAGAAAATCTCAGCTGCTGCTGCTGCTGCACTCGCTGTCTACTCATTCATTCATCCATCCATTCAGTCAGTCAGGCAGTCAGTCAGCCAGCCAGCCAGGCAGGCCGAAACCAAGCCATATACTAACTAAGTTTACACTCATGAGATTAATTTAGCGTGCATTCACCTTTTCGGCTTTCAACTGAACCGCTGTTCCATTGTTCGTTCGGTTGGTCGCCGGTCACACACGGCGTATGTGTAATCTGTGGCATATAGAACCCGATTTTGCAAAAACCAAACTGCCACCCATTCACCCATTTTACCAAGAGTTTTGGATGTCTCATTGATTTTCTATGCCACTCCCCTCCAGACTGGGTTTGCTTGTTCGTTCGTTCATTCCTTCCTTCCTTCGTTTCTCTGTTCTTTTCTTTGGTCTCTCTTACTCATTTTTGCATGCAATTGCCACTTTGATTTGACCAAAAGCTGGCTAAGAGGTTTACCCACCCATTTCTTTCTAATATAGCCAACATTTATGCATGTTAAAGTATTGGTAAGAATACCGTTTTGGCTACGAAAATGCTTTTACCCATCCAATAGTACATTGAACCTTTGTTAGGTGTTTTGGTCACCTGGTTGCTGCTATTGCTTGTAAGTTTTTGATCAAGTGCAAAGGTTTTTTTTTTAATTTTTTTGCACAGGCTTTACATAAATGTTAAGTGTGATAATCATGGTTAAAAGTTTTCTTTTGTCATTCACTTAAATTGCTTTGTGGGTTGGGTAACATACATCTTTTTGACTTTCCCGTTGGAAAAATTATTAAATTATTACTTTTCCTTTACATTTAGTACATATATATATATATGTGTGTGTGTGTGTGTGTATGCGGTCGTTTTGACGTTTTGTGGCTGTCTTTGGCTTATTATTTTTGTACATTTTAAAGGTGCGACTTTTGCCGTATCAAATGTTGCCGCATTGATTGTTTGTTCGCTCTTCGTTGTTGTTCCCTGTCATTGTCGTTGATGTTGTTGTTGTTGTATAAGCAGCGGAAATCATGACAAACCATTTTATTATTTATACATATGTACATATATATATATATGAATTTCTTTATGGTATTGTTTATTTGATGATTGTCTTCCTAAACGACAATTATTATACGCTTGAATTCTTTCATTTCACCATTACAAATGGATATAATGTATACAGATATATATTTATGTATTTACAAAATGAAATTATCAATCTACATGACATTCAGACATTCATCTATCTACTTGTTGTTAACCCATTTAATTTTTTGCACAACACGTTACTATGTCAACAGCATTCCTTACAATTTATAGCTGTGTGCGCTGTGACTGATTTAACAAACAAAACGCATGACCTAATGACTGACAGACGGCGAAAGGAAAATGTATAACCAAATTCTTCTATATACTATATTTTTAGTGTGTGTGTGTGTGATTTGTATGTACCTGCGTCAATGTAATCCATGTTGGCATGACAAAATAATACATATAGCGTAGCTTTCCCTATTCAATATCAAGCATATGCCTTGTAGGTTCCATAGCAACGATTCATATATATATACAATTATATATTTGTATATATAAACTTTTGTACATTTGTATACATTCATTCTTTTGTATATATCCTTATATTTGTGTTTTAGTTCTTTTCTAGTGCCTTGTACCGTTTCGTACCTAGTACGAGGAATGCCAAAAAAAATAATGTGGAAATGGTCGACTTACATACTTAACTTCAACTTCTATTTGGAGTAGTTTGTTTTGCCTTGCCTATGTTTATAAAATGTATAAATTTCAAATACCACAAAAACAATAATCAAATTTTAAATCATTTTAGCTAATATTTTTAATATAAACATATTTAAATTAGTTGAAAATTTATATGAAAAAGTTAAGCATATTTTTCTTTAGTTGGGAAGGAATATAAAATAGTCAAAAGGCTTTCAATTTATTACCAAAACTCGATGAAACATTAAAGTCTTAAAGGACTCGTCTGGTGATGCTCATAAAAAAAGATTTATAGAGTCGAAAACTTTGCCATTTGGCTGTTTCTTTCCTTTTACCCTATGCAAGATATTATAATTTGTTCAAACAAAGTAATTTATTACAAATATTCACGAATAGAAGAAAAGTGCACTACTTTTTGAATTCCATTCGACCTTATCAATATATCGATAATACAATATGTAAAATAGATAACAAAGCCAAACAAACAATTAGTATTGATTTCAGCCATTTAGAAAGTCCTTCTCAATTGCCACAAACTTGTAATTAATCATCAAGGCAACACACAAAAATATGATTATTAAGACAAGAAAAAAAAAAAAGAAGAAAAAAATTTATAATAAATTACTAAAGACTTTAGGTCGTCTGCAACTTTCGCTCTTGTGTGTGTCAGCAATTCTGAGCACAAATGCAACAAAGAAACATACAATTTAATCAAGCCAAGCCAAACCAAGCCGGGCCAGAGAGTCAGAGCCAATCCCAGCTTACGCATATATAATAATAATAATAATACAAAAATGCATACCAGCACAGAGGTAGGCAGGCAGGCAGGCAGGCAGCGCGGCAACTTTTCCTCTCACTGAATCTCCTCTATTACTATATTCATGTAACCACATACATATATATAGATATAAACTTACTTTCTTTGCCAGCTAATCGATAATTATTCATCAAGCGCAGCGAACACTATCGATAATTGACAATCTAGCTGTTGTTTAGAAAAGTGCCATAGAGTCAGAGCCAAAGTCAGAGCCAGTAAGAGAGCTAGTTAGTCAATTATAAATTTTTGCATTCATGTCTGGAATTGAGTTTGATTTGCGACGCGACGCGACGCTATGGCTTATAGAGCTGGTCACCATATCCCACATACATTGCATACATGTGAGTCTATGTGTATGTAGTTATTTAATCATCAAGGTGGAGATAGGTAGGTAGGTAGATAGGCAGGCAGGCAGCCAAAAAGAAAATCATAGTCCAAAACAACGACAAGAAAAATTCATTAATCATCACCCGCTGCGCATGCGTTGTCCGTCTGTCTGGTGATGCCGCAATCGGTTTTCCTGGTCATATTCATTAGGTCTCTGGAGGTTAACGAACAATACATTCAATACTTTCCATCAGATTGTAGTTAAAATAAGTCCTGATAACTACTTGTGGCTTGAATTGCCACACCTGATTAAGCCTCGCCCCCCGGCCCCCCTCTCTCCGAATAAAGTTATTTACCTACCTACCTATCTACAGGAAAACACACAAAAAACAAAAAAAGCGAGCCGTTACAACAACGGCAGTCAATTACGCTCGAGTGGATTCATCCATCCATCCGTCCATTCATCCGTCTCTGCCACAGGGAAAGTATCCGTCGCAGCTTGAGGCACAGGCATTTATTATTATTATTTTTTTTTTGTTTCGATTTATATTTATTTGTTGTTTTCGTTGTTTTTTTTACATGAGCAGCAATTATAATGGGATTCAACTAATCAACATTTTTAGGAAAAATCAAACAAAAGGTATATAGAAATTACAACAATAAGCAAAAACCGCATACAATTTTCGTGCTTCAGTTGAATTTTCATTAAGTTTTTGTGTCTCTTTTGTTGTTGTTGTATGATTTGGATTTTGATTTGTTTGCTTTGTGGTTGCACGATGCCAGTTGCCGCTGCTGCTGCTGCTGCTGGACACGTTTTAAATGATGAAACAAAAGGAGAGGAAACATAGAGCATTACAAGCGATGCGCTCGAATAATAACCAAAGCCATGCCATACCAATAGACCGACCGACCAGCAAGTGAATTCGTCCGATCAACAATTACCCGGACATTTGGATAATGCAACCGAATCAACTGGAACATACCATTGAGGAGAGCACTCCGACAGTTTTATATACTAGTTACACTCACTCAAACAGGTGCAGTGCAGCATGAAGTAAAATGGAATTTTGATGCTGCATTATGAACTAATCATTGTCAAGAGAGTTTTTGCTGTAATGGTAAAAAATTGTCCATTTTATTACATGATTGGTCAGTTAGTCGTCTGCGGCTTAGTAAATTTCTTTGACCCTTAATGAGTCGTCGGACAAGCTAAAATGGAGGGAGGGGAAACAAGCCAAGCAAACTCTTTTGGTCAGCTCCTCCATTAAAGTTTATGCAAACAAAAGACATAAAAATCAATTGTAATTAATCAACTTTGATGTGTTTTCTTTCTTTTTTTGTTTCCTTGAGAGTTTTTTTCTTTCCCTCTTATGGGAAAAATCATGCATCATGAAAATTTATGTCTCAAACTCATTACTTGAATTTATAATAGGGAAACAGTGGATAACCATTAAATTTTCTTAATGTCTATATTATTGCTCTAATAGAAAGTCTCAATTATTTTTAAATAAAATGGAGTAATAGAGAATGGAGCGCTAAAAACAATCTAATCGGTTTTGAAATGTTTGCCAAATGTTTTACTTAAATTTAACTCGTTTTGATTTTTTATTGTAGACAATTTGTAGCCTTTTTTTCTGTTTAAACTTTAAAGGTCATTGTTAGGGGAATGTAAAAGTTAATTAAATTTATAATATGTAATCTAAACCCTCAACAGGAATACCTACCTTCTTTTACTTGTTGTATACTTGGGTAAAAGCAGTTCATTGAGGTGAACTGGCTCATTCGTTGTTTTTTTCGAAGTGAGCCAACTCACTCATATGGCTCACTGGCTCACTTGTAGATAGCTTGTAAGTTCACTTTGCGATCGCTAGTTGAGCGAACCATAAGAACTAGTGTGCCAAACTGAGCTAGTGTGCCAAACTGAACTAGTGAGCCAAACTGAGCTAGTGAGCCAATCTGAGCCATATTGAATGAACAAGCTCAGTGGCTCAGTTCAGTGAGCCATTCATTTTGGCTCACTCACTCATGAGCTACCCTTGTTGTATGTAATTATATCCTATGACATACTTTGTAATACTAGCAAAATCCTCCTTCTTTTTTAACATTTTTTTTACTTCCCATTGTTTGCCTCATTGTAAGTGTCATTTGACAAGATATTTCAATTTGTTTTTCATCAAACAAAAAGTAACAAATTATGAAATGACAAATTTTTAAACGAAAGAAATTGACCGACCTGCCGACCCGATTTGATTTAGTTGTTAAGCTTCTTAAAGACACATAAGAAAAAAACAGAGGCTGAGTCACTTTCTCACACCTTGTCAATATGTAAGATAAAAACAAATTTTTCCCAAAAAAAAAAAAAAAAAACGAAAAGAAAAAAAGAAGAAAAAAGAAAAGCGGCCAGTCAGACTACTTATGCTCAAATTGGAGAGTTGGGTTATACTTTTACCTATAGCGTTCGGCTTTTTTTTTTTTGACAGCCAAGTTAATTAGAAAACTGTCGTAATGATTTAACTTATGTGTTTATGAAGTTTAACTCAAATCGCGGTTGCAACAACAACAACAACAGCAACATCGACTGTGGCAAAAACAATTTAAATTCATTTATCAGACAGACAGACAAGTTGCCGCTCTTTTAGCAGTCAATGTTGTTTTTGTTGTTGTTGTAGAAAGTACAATACATAATATTTTTTTTTCTTTTTTTGTTTAAAAGAAAAAGGTAATGGACCAAAGTGCATTGCTGCTTACTTTCGCTGAAAAGACATAAAAAATAATAATAATAAAAACAATAAAAAGAAGCAAATCGATAGTAGTCGTGTTTACACGCCCAGTCGATGTAGTAATTAATTGGTTTAGCATCCTGCCAAAAAAAAAAATACAATTGGATTTCCACCCAAATACACAGAAAGAAACACACACACACAGCAGCCTTTACTTTATTCTGAAATGGGAAAAACTTTTTGGGATTTTGTTTTTGTTTTTTTTTGTGTACCCTAAAGCAGTGAAGAAAGGCCAAATAAACACAAATTGAACTAAGTAAATCAGAGCTAAAAGCAACTATCACTTTAAGTGGTGTGTGCAAACAGTTGTGTGTGTGTGTGTGTGTGTGTGTGTGTGTAAGTTAAAACAACTTTTACTCGAAAGGTTTTACAGATGAGAAAACTTCAAAATCTATCTTTTGCACATATTGAACAGCCAATGCCAATGACGTCGCTCGTTGTTGCCTCCTTTCCCCAATGTTATTGTCGATACACATTAATTTTTGTCGTCAAACAAAATTGTTACCAAACGTTGCCTGCCACACCACCACCAGCAATTCATCCGTTGGAGCCACCTGCGAAACCGCTGCGGCGTAGCATAAAAACGATTACAGGGAATAGTGTAACCTGTGGTCAGGTTTTGTCGCAGGAGCATTGTCTGGCCAATAAGACACACTAAAAAGGAAACAGAAATTGGTTTCTATTTTGCCTGTGGCCCCCTTATGTGAAAGGTAGAAAAAATAGGAGACACACTCGCGTTTCGATCTCATATTTCATACTCCCGGCGACTATGGAAGCGGCTGCTGCTGTGCTTTAAATAATTGAAAAGTTCAAGTAAAAGTTACTTGGCCACTTACCAATAACAATTTGCTTTCAAAACTACCAAAAACAAACTATAACTAAAAAAAAAAAAATAAAAACAATTTCCTCTTAATTGCATCAATGGATGTAGTTTAGTCAAAAACTTAGAAAAAATGTAGGTTAAACATAAATTAACCCATAAACAAAGTAAGTATTCCATGAAGAAGCCCCACAAAAGGTGGCAAATATTGATAGACTAAGAAAGAAGGAATACTGTTGACAGACAAAAGAATTACTGGAGTTGGGCAAACATTCTTGTTCTTTATGCTGTTCTTAAGGCATTCTATTGGACCTAAGACCTCCCCTTCATTAGTGTAGGCCACTACTTATAGTAAGAACAAAAATCGATTTTAGTAACTATGTATATTGGTGGAAACGCCTCTAAAATATATCTATATATGTATATATTGATTCTTTGTCATTATTAGCAGTAGCATTAATTTTATCCTATCTTTATGGACTGTCAATCATTCATTTATTCATTCAATGAACTTTGTATAGATTTCGAATTCATTTAGGTTATGGAAACATAATTGACCTAAAAATTGTTTATTTAAGTATTGAAAACTTAATTATGAACCAGCTTCAAGTCTTTTTTCTTCACCACAATTTGTTTTGTGTTACCTAATTTCTAATATAGTACAAAATAACTTAATTTTTCACAATTTCTGCACACTGTGATTAAAGGGAAAGGGAAACTTTCATTCAATGATTATCTTCCTTCTCTCTCAATGTTCACTAATTGGTTACACTTGAATCATTTTTTTTTTTCTTAACAAATTTAACGCAATTTAAACAACATCTTCTTTTACTTTTGTTATTGTTGGTTGTTGTTATTGTGTCTGAGCCATATTATCCTATTGTAATTGCAATTAATCTGAAAATTTTGCAATGGTCAACATTTTTCTTCACATGCCAATAGAGCCATCTTAAAACTTGGCTCAACTTTCGCTTTCCATTTCTTCTATTTCCATCATCATCATCATCATCATTGTCATCGTCATCGTCATACCAAGAGCCGAGAGCAGTTCAAAGAGTTAGTGTAACTGTTAAAATAATTATTACTTGTTAGTCACTTGCGCAAAATTGCCCATTCACCGTTAGTTTATACTTTTTTTTTTGGTGTATGTGTCTTAATGCTGCTGCAAAAAGGAAAAAATAGAGTCAAAGTCAACTGAATTGTCGAAAACCCAAGAAAAAAATAAAGAAGAAAAAAAAACTACAGAGAAGAAAAATAAAAATAGTTTAAAACGTTTTACGCTTCGCTGCCGGTCCTAATAGTGCCAAGAGAAGAGACTTGGCTTTGAAGACATTTTAATAAGAATACTTACAACGAGTACTTTGAAACAGTGTTGCTGCTGTTGTTGCTGCTGCTGCTGCTGCTTTAGTTGCTTTTGCTGCTACTGTGACAGTTATGATTTCCCCACTACCCCCACACAGAGCCAGAGCTAGGGGGAGGGAGCAGGTTTAGCTTTAGTGTAGTTGGCAACAAAGTTCACACACTTGCCATGTCACCTCACCTCCATAACGGAGGCACACACACACACACACACACACACAAACACACAATAGGAAACCGTCGCGGCGGCAGTGCCTTGTGTTTGTCAGTGCTTGCCGCTTCATGCTTTGAGTCATGTTCGTGGCATATATACATTTGCCTTTTGCCTTTGCCTTCTTCTTTTTTTTTTGGACAAAAAAGAAAATATGCTGTATAATTAATTAGGCGCACCAGCAACATCAACAGTAACAGCAACAACATCAACGGCGCACCGGCGCAATGCTTCCGCCACGCATTGGCTTGGTTGCACTTTTAAGCCGAGGTTGGGCAGGAAGCACAACTGCATATAATTCTATTTTCTTAACATTTTAGAAAGTTTTTCTCTTTAGAGAGCATTTTTGAAATGTAGGTCTTCTTCGCACACACACACACATACTGAAACACTCTAAAGCATGTACTTAACTTACTATATATAGCATATAGCTTACTTACCAATTTTTTATGTTTGTACTTGCCGGCAACACCATTTCCACTTGGTAGAACCTTAAAGGGGACATTTTACTAGAAACCAATGACTTTCATGTCCTATCATTTGCTTTCTTTTCGTGCCACCGCTCTCAGGAGACACTTGAGAATGCTCTTAAAAACATCTCCTCTAAGAATCCTTGTGGCTTTGTTAAATTTTTTGTTTTAACTTGATCAAAGTGAAACTGTTTTTTCTTTGGCTACTTTGATTAAACTTGTATTATGCATAATGTACATTTACTTAGTTCTACTTTGCTGTAGAAGAAATGTAACATAAATTTATATATACATAAAACGATTTCTAAAGAAAAGTCATACAAAGACCATTTCATGTTTGAATGACAAAATAATGTGTATAATTTTAAATTTAAGTTGTAAAATAAAGAAAAAGAACTCAGGCAATTGTTTTGTATTGACAATTTTTTCAACAGGACGTGTAAAGCCAAATATTGCTAAATTGGCCAAAACTTTCAAATGCCGTTAAATTCATAAGTTTCCATGACAAAAATATACATTGGCATTTCTGGTTAATCCCAAATCATCTGCATAGCAAATGCAAATTCTCTTCAGTTGTTTTTATTTATTAACGTTATGATGTTTACTCATGTTATGGAGATTTTCAATTACAATTTTGTTAATTACACGCCATGGTTTATGTCCACGTTTTGTGGGTAAATGCCATATTTCTCCTAGAGCCAAAACTATCGCTTTCTTCAAACAAACTGCGAACCACAAAAAAAAGTGCATAAAAGAAAGCCGCCAATGGAGTGACGCATCTGCAAGAAGGAGGAGAAGGATGAGTGATGTGCGTATATATACATATATATACAATAAAGTGCGTGCACATGTTTTGTCCACAAACTAGTTGTTGTTGTTGTTGTTGTGTTGCGTGTGTGTTAACCACAAACTAAATGTAGTAACAATATAGGAATTTATGATCTAAGAATTTTCACACAATTTGTATTTTGAGACTTTTTGGGATTTATGCCTTGTGGGCACAATTAATTTTCTATGCCGTGGTAGCTGCTGCTTGCTTGTGTGTATAGACCATAAAAAACTCTATTTTTATTAAGCTGAAATTGATTGACGCCTCGAGGAAGCAAGCGTTGACATGTGAACGGTTTTAGCTTTCAGTGCCAGTGGGCATTAAGTCAACAAACAAAAAGACGATATATGCAGTTGGTAGCCAGTTAACTACTATCACAAATACTACCACATGTTGCATTCCATCCATGTGCATAAGGACTGTGCCGAAATAAATATCTGCAGACATTTTTAATGATTTCTATTAGAAAGTTGAAGAAATGTGATTTACATATATGTAATTTGGGTTTGGGATGATGCTCAAGCAATAACTTTAAAGCAAATTTGATAAATCAATTTGAGAATTTTAAAATGTGGTGTAGTAAAAAATTTAACAATTTCTTTTCGACACAGGCCTTATAGCAGCATCTCCTAGACAAGAAACGGCTCTTGGTTATATCCCGCAGCATTGCGTGGATGAAACGTTGAGTGAATGCCACAAACCATAAAATTAACAAAACTTTTATATATAGAAATGTACATACATATGCATCTGTGTATATATGTTTGCATCTTTTCTTCACCATGTTAGTTAGTTGATTTTTTTTTTAACTCTTGTGTCTTAAATCGTTTATTTTTTTTTCTTGTACCTCACCATAATTGACGATCCGTTGCGCGCGGGCACTGCATTTTGGCGTGACTTCTAACGCTCAGCCAGCGAGGCATCTCTGATGATGATTAGACACACATCAAATGCATTTCGCTTTAAAACTCATTCAGCGTTTTGGGGGCTAGTCTGTGTGCAGTTGTCTTCTCCTTTTGGCCATATTTCAAAGTTAATTTTCCGCATAGCCCGTCTGCTGCAGTGAGTGTATCATTGTGGACCAGAGCGTGGAGATTATTTTTTTTTTAATTTTAAATTGTTTAACTATGCAATTAAAATTAACAATTGTGTTTTCCCTTGTCTCATTTCTCATTTTCCTCTCTTTTTCTTTTTTAGGGTTTTGAGGCCACCAGGCGGCGGCTCAAGCGATATTTTTGGCGCTGATATGCCGGCAACACCCAGGACTGTCAAGAATCGCATGATGTCAAATATCTTCTCGGCCGAAAAGGATGGCGCTATTAAAAATAATGGTAAGTCAAATAATCATTGTATATAGAGTACATATATTTATATATTATCGTATCGATTAGTTTGTAGGATATATAAACTAAAAGTCCTTGTCATAGCTTCTTCAGCTTCACTTTATGTCTCAAATTATTTCGTTTTATGATTTTATTTTTTAAAGTGTCTAGTGATGAAAAATTCAAATGAATATCATAATGTAATAATTGTACTTATGTATATCAAAAAATGCTTTCTTTACCCTCGCAGAGTTCTTATTAAATGTCTATATGGTTTTCTTTCTTCTATTCCTATACCAAATTGCCCGATTTGACCGTCCAATTTACCCAATGCCTACCTCCTCCTTCCCTCTATTTCTTTTCTTTTTTTTCTCTCTTTCTCTCTTTATATATATGTATCTTTGCAGTACGACAAGGAGCTCACAGATTCTATTTCATTGGTATATATATATAAATATATATAAAGATCTATGTCTATTGAAACAAATGCACATTTGCAGACAATTCTAATTAGCAATTTTCTTTTGGTATTATTAGTTAATTGTTATTATTCTATATTTGCTAATTTAGTTTAACTTAAAAGCACACCAACAAACACACACATACACACACACCTGCATATTCAGTTAATAACTATGCTAAAATAATGAATCAACTACTAGATGATCTTTCGAATGTAATATCATTTTTAACAATGAAAACCAGTTTTTATGCTCTAGCAGAAGAGGTTTATATACCCTTTCAATTTTGCATTTGTTTTTTTGAGAATAAACTGTTTGTTCGGTGATGAAGGGGCAAAGTGTTTACAACAGAAACAGCTGTAAGATCGTACTCTGCCTCACACCTTACTTTGTTCGAACAGGTGTTTGTATTACTTTACATTTGTGCCTCAACCTAATGATCTTTACCTAAAAAGTGTCAAAATAACTATTAAAACTTGAATAGAAAAACACTTAAAAACTATTGTACTAGAATTTTCCACACACTACTTATTGTTTCGATTACCACGAATCTGAAGATGATCCATATATGATCTACAAAATATAGTATTAAATCGCACGATATCAAATAAGAGATAGGTTATCTCTTAAATAAAATATAAACATATAGAAACATTCACTTTACCAAAGAGTTATTTAATTTGTTTCTTTTTGAGGAATCATTGTTTGATCTTTGATGCTGTGAGGCCTCTCACTTTTTCCATAGAGATCTTAGCTAGGAGGCAGAATTCATATATTGCTAGAGTATATATATTTCGTCTTTCTGGTTCTTAATTTAACTTTTATTGTTAATACCAAACGAATATGTGTTTTTGATGATGACATTTAAAGATAGTATAAAGTTTCGTTTCATATTTAAATGTTGACTAAAAACAAAGAAAAACAAAAATGCAAGCAAGTCCCATTCATTTGTGGCTTTTGTTATAAAATGTGGCCAATACTCTGGGCCCCCATTGTTTGTAACACACACACTTACACACACAGAAAGATTTATACACGCAAACACACTCTTAGATGTTGGAATGCAATCTAAAGAAAAGTGTTAATTTTACAGTTATTTATGTAACTATCATATCTATTGTAGTAGTTTCTCCACATAATTATTAAACACAATGATAAATATTTTAATACTAATGCACATAACTAATATTTCATATTATCATTATTATTATTATTATTATTATGTTTTGGATAACAAGGCGATGCACCACGTCGTGGTCAGAAGAGTGTAGACTCGCATTCACGTCTCTTTGGCGAGCCGTCACGTCCCATAACACCCGGCAAGAATCACATGAAGAGCAGCATTCCCTTTGGCCAGAACACAGAGGCAGCAGCTGCACAAAAATTGCTAACCAATACCAATGGGCATTATAATGGGAAGAGTGGTTCAGTTTCATCGGCCTCATCGTCGGTATCATCATCTACTGAAAATCTAAAAATTAACAGTGGATCCAGATCAGGTATGCATATACTACACTTTCATCCTATAACCTATCATTAGGATACATCAGTATTTATATAGTTTTTGGCTTACAAGTAGTCTATGCTTTTTAATTTCTCACCTCAGTCATTTGAAGGCATTCGGCATTCACATTTTAGAATTCAGTTGATTCTTGATATACATTGAGAGTAGTAACAAAATTTATTACAAACAGATATTTTTATCCAGATCTAAATAATTGTCTTATATAAAAAATATATTTTTTTACTTTCGGCTATATTCGCCTTTCTTTTTTCCCCCTCACACACGCCACAATAAAACGCGCAACTAATCCAAAAATAATAATAAAAAAAAAACCATTTAAAAACAAAAAACGCGACAAATTTGTATAACATCCAGTCTTCCGCAACATGACCAGTGAGTATAATATAAATATATTGGTAGAAATAAAACCAATATATAATCATAGCTAAAATTCCTATTATCCCTATCACTCATCGCCTATCCGTGAATTCCCTACCTTCTGCCCTGTTTCGTCCTAAGCAGCGGAAGCAGAGAAAAATCTTAAAATGCATGATCCTGATATGGATTTGAATAGTGGTGGTGATCCAATGCATCATGCTGCCGATGCAGCTTCGGTGGATTTATCATGCAAAGATGATGCTGGTAGCGTTGCTGGTAGCGTTGCCGGCGATAGCTCTTCTCAATCTGGAAGATATGGCTGCTCTAGCCAATCGCGCCGTACTCCTGGCACCAGTCCCCTCAATCCCTATTCGTTAGATAAGATGAACTCTGCATCGGCTGCTTTTAAGGAGCCCTTGGGTCCATGCTCGGACTACATTAAAGATCCACAGCATGTGCCATGCATTAAGATTCATGCAAAGGATGAGCATCGTAATCCCATTACTGGCCTGGGCCTCAATGGGGATGGTGTGGGTGGTCTCAAGCCAAAGAAGATGAAGATTCGAGGTGGGAACTCCTGTAGTCCATCCAGTTTGAGCCTATGCGCACGCTTGCTTTCCACTTGTATCCGCCACCATATGCCTATAGTTCTTTTTTATACACTTTATGCTTTAGAATTGTTTAAACTTTCTTACATTATGAATTCACTAATTGATTTATGTTCATTTCTTTTGCACAGAGGGCAATCCCGTCACTGGTGAGGGCTACAAGCCAGGACAAGAGACTAATCAACAACCAACCATGAATGGAGCTAACCAAGTGATCAACAAGAATCGCATACCACCAGGTGGCTATTCTTCGGGCCTTTGGTAATAGGAATTGCCCGTAAAGGATCAGCACAAGCGATGCAAACAAGCAAGCAATAAGACAGAAAACAAACAAAAAAGCTAAAAAAAAAAAACCACAAAAAAAAATCAACAATAATGTACTTTCTACATATAATATGGATACACATTGATTAATTTTTCTTTACCAGTTGGTAAATTCGAACGATGATAGCAGCAAAAGCTCAAGAATTCAATAATCCCTGCCACAACCACAAAAAAAAAAAAAAAAAGAAGAAAATATCGTTAACTAAAAATCGTAATTGTGCTGCAAATGCCACGAAAAAAAAAAAATGGTTCGCAACGTTTTTAGCTTTCGTCCAAAATCTGAACGAGATGAACTCATATTCGAAACATTTAAAATTTTAATACCGATTAATTGCTCAACGATTCGGCAAACTCTTGTTGATGGACGGATGGATGGATTTTTGGATACGTATTTCCAGTTTCGTTTTATTGTTTAATTATTGGATGGAAGAGCAGAAGGCCCCTCCCCGGAAATGCTGTCGAAGGAACATTGTTTAATGTCCATTGCTATGTGCACACTCATACACACACACACACTCACACACACATAGACGACACTCATCTTTAACCAGAACTAAATCCTTAAAATGTACCACTAGGCCCACAACGTTGTTAAATTAAAATATGTACTGTAATTGTACCCGGCAACAATTTGGTTTTGTGTAAATTTCATCATTGTATTTAATATACGAATTCATTATTACCCTGCGAAATGCAATAATAATAATATGCATACATCTATTATAAAGTTGTATGCTTTTAGAACAGATATATATATACTGTATTATATTATATATATATCTGCAGTTTGTCCAGTAGGGTAGCATTTTTTAAACGAACAAAAAGCATTACATTATATACTACAGTTACGATAATACATAACATAACATAATCCCATGCAAAAGTTTAATCGTTTCTCATACATTTTAAATTATCCTAATTTTATAGTTGCATTATCTCCCCACACGCTACATTTATATTTATATACACGAATACATACATATATATAAATATGTAATACATACATTTATACCTATAATTTAAAAACAAAAACATCAAAAAGAAAAAAAAATCAAGTACGCTTGTACAATGCACGTACTAATTAAGTGTAAAAACAAATAAAATTGAAGAAAAACACATCATGGTCGATTTTTTGTTCAATAAAATACTTTTCGTACATAATGATGGTAAAACATATAACTGTATTTTGGATTCTAATTTACCTTATTTATGAAACGCCAGTAGATTAAAAGTTTTTGTAAATTCGTAAGTATGAGTTGTTTAATTAAAACATAACTTTCCGACTTTAAATTATATTCAAAAAGGATTAGGAGAACAAATAAATATAAACTAAACAACCTTAAAGTTAGTTTTTAAAAAAATATTTAAAGAATGGGCTACCAGACGAAACATTTTGTACTTTTGCGCCCAGTAAATAATGACGACAGTGTTGCCTAATGACAGTGCTGGAAACTAAAGTAAAAGATAGGGTTGCCAGAAACCCACTTGCTATGGCGGTAAATTTAAAGTTAATGGCTGCACTCCTTGCTGTATGCAACATTAAAAACTTTATATGAATTTTAAATAAATCAAAGATGATAAACTAAACGTTGCATTTGACCGATTGCCATTGATGATGACTTCAAGAGCATATTTGAAAAAAGATTGATAATAAATATATTATAATTTCTATATTTATAAATCACCTATCAAATCTATGATGCAAATCAAACTGAGCCAGCTTTTGGACTTTGTTTGCGAGTTGTTGATTGACAGCATTAAGAATAAATCGTTCCACTGATGATCCATAAAATAAAAGTTGGTAAATGTTTCAACTGATAAAAAGTCTTTTTTTTTATTATAAAGCCCCCACACATTTCACATATGTTTGTATGTCCAAATGATAAGCAGCCAAACAATTTTATGTTTCCAGTGGGGTGAGGTTTAGGAGGAGAAAGACCTAGACTCAGATTGCTTATCAATTATTTGTTTTGTTAACGCTCGAGGCGCTGCGAAAAAAAGAAAACAAAATCAAAAACAGTTGCTGCCCTGACAGCACAAAGTGCAGTTTGATTGAAATTTTGTTTAAAAAATGGGTTCTATTGGAAAAATCGGTTTTCTCGGTGGCGGCAATATGGCCAAGGCTCTAGCTAAAGGATTTATATCTGCAGGTAAGACAACTGATGATTCAGTAACCTGAATCATTGTGATAACTCAAAATTGAATGGAATTTTCTCTTTGTTTAGGTCTGACAAAGCCAAGTGGCATAATAGCCAGTGTCCATCCGGCCGATAAAATGTCACAGCAATCTTTTCAGGCCTTGGGTATTGAAACACTTGTTGAAAACGCTCCAGTTGTGGAGCAATCTCAGTTGGTCTTTGTCTCCGTTAAACCACACGTAGTCCCGACCGTGCTGAAGGATATAAAACCGTTCAGTGCTGGTAAACTCTTTCTATCTGTGGCGATGGGAGTTACCCTCAAAACTCTCGAATCCAGTTTATCGCCCGATTCCCGTGTGATTCGTGTTATGCCAAATACACCGGCTCTTGTCTGCTCCGGCTGTTCGGTATTTGTGCGCGGTACTCAAGCAAATGATGCAGATGCTCAAATCACTCAACGTCTATTGGAAGCTGTGGGCACTTGTGAAGCGGTGGATGAATCCCAATTGGACATTGTCACAGCACTCAGTGGTAGTGGACCAGCCTATGTATTTGTTATGATTGAGGCACTGGCCGATGGTGCCGTTAACATGGGCATGGATCGTCAGCTGGCATACCGTCTAGCCTCACAAACAGTTCTAGGTGCTGGACAAATGGTGCGCCAGTGTGCACCTACTCATCCTGGTCAGCTAAAAGACCAAGTAACCAGTCCAGGGGGTTCAACGGCGGCGGCATTAAGGCAGCTCGAGCTATCAGGTAATCTCAGGCAAAACTGATAAGGGGAGCAAGTTCTTATCAATTGTTATTGTTTTCAATTGCAGGTTTTAGAGCCGCAGTGGCTGGAGCTGTGGAGGCGGCCACTCAACGTTGTCGACAGATCTCGGGCAAATAAAATGTGTACTCAATATATGCTAGTATATGTACATAAGTGCGTCATTTGTTTATAATAAATGTAATTAGATTTAATTAAACTGAAATGAAAAAAAAATGTAGAAAAATAATAATATAAAATTTTTAAAAATAGCAAGTTTTTACAAAACAACACCGGCTCACAAATTTGAGGAAAGTCCATCAATTTACCTTCACTTTAAAGTAATCTAATAAAATTCTTCAAAGATTCCACCCGTTGTTATAATATTTATCATATTTTTTCGTTGTATTTAAAATATAATTGACATAACCATGAAAAAAAAGTGAAATATGGTGCCAAAAACAAATAGTAATAAAAGTAAAAGTTATAATAATAATAATATATTTTCCACTGTAAACTTCATTTGCGATCTATTTAGACCAGTTTCATGGTAATAGTCTTGGTCTCCAGATAGTTATCGAGTCCATCTTTGCCCAATTCGCGACCAATGCCCGAATGTTTATAGCCACCAAAAGGTGTTTGAGGTAGAACAGCATCATAACAGTTAATCCAAACGGAACCAGCATCCACACTATTGGCAAATTTCATGGCCTTATTAATGTCGTTAGTTATAATGCCAGCGGCAAGACCATATTGCACATTATTAGCCCGATCAATTATCTCGTCGAGAGAGCTGAATTTGAAAATTGACTGAACAGGACCAAAGATCTAGGAAAACATAAAGAATTGGTTAGATTAAAACTTATTTAATATAGCTTGCATTCCAATACACTTACCTCCTCCTGGGCAATCTTCATATCATCTTTTACATCCGAAAATACAGTCGGTTCAATAAAATAACCCACATCACCAATACGCTTGCCACCTGCCTGAAGTTTGGCACCCTGCTTCTTGCCACTTTCAATGTAGCCCAAGACTTTGGTTAACATCTCATCATCGATTTGTGGTCCTTGCTGTACGTTTTCTCCAAAAGGATTTCCCACTTTGCGGGCCTTGGCCTTGGCTGCTGCCTTCTCCACAAACTTATCATAGATCTTCTCATGAACATAGGTGCGACTCCCAGCGCAACAGCTCTGTCCATGATTGGAGAATAGGGCCTCATGTGTGGTTTCCACAGCGTAGTCAACTGAATGATTAAAGATAAATCAAATGTAACTTCAGAGGATGTCCGTTTATTAAGTACTCACTGTCAGCGTCTTCAAACACAACCACTGGACTCTTGCCACCCAATTCCAAGGATACACGTTTTAGATTCGATTTAGCAGCCGCCTCCATTATAATACGTCCAATATCAACAGATCCTGTAAATGCCACCTTGGCTATATTCGGATGTTCACTAATGGCAGCACCAGCTGTGGGTCCAAATCCATTGATTACATTGATAACCCCAGCTGGGAAGCCAGCTTCCTTGGCTAAAGCGGCCATATGGAGAGCAGTTAATGGAGTCTGCTCGGCAGGCTTCATCACAATGGTGCAACCAACGGCCAAAGCGGGTCCCCATTTCCAGGCCAACATTAACAAAGGATAGTTCCATGGTATAATCTGACCAACAACTCCGATGGGCTCCTTGCGAGTCATTGAGATGAAACCACCGGCAGGTATGGTGTCTCCAAAGAATTTATCAGTCCATCCAGCATAATACTGTAGGGTCAAAATGGAATAGGTGACATCAAACAGAGCTTCGGCAAATGGTTTGCCATTATCTTGGGTCTCCAAACTGGCCAAAAATTGCTTATCACGTTCCATCAACTCGCACAGCCTGTGAAATAGATTTAAAAATTAATATATATTAATATAATCAATGGACTATTTTAATTCACTAACTTGTTCATCAAATTGGTACGCTGCAATGGGCTCAGTTTTCGCCAAGCGGAATTCCGATGGAATGCCTTTTGGGCAGCCGCCACAGCTAGGTCTACATCGGCCTATAAGTTAAACCAAAGACTTTCAGTTTTATAAATGAAAAATAATTATATAAACCAACCTTGTCTCCTTCCGATACTTTAATAATTTCCTTTCCAGTGGCTGGATTGTTGGTGCCAAAGGTCTTTCCTGAGACGGCATCAACGAATTCATTGTTGATGAAGAGCTAGTTCACAAATTAGAGAACAAAATAAACGTTTAATAAGGGAAAGTCTTTGAATAAACTTAATCTTTGTCAATTCTCAGAAATCGACAACCAACTGATTGCACTTCACTTCAATTTGCGACATGCAACATTGTAAACTTTGGGTGAATTGCAACGCTTGACGAACAAACTTTTAATGTGTAAATAATAATCTTAATAATTGGATAATTTAAGCAACTTTTCCAAATTTTTACGTCTTTTAGTTCCATCTGTTCTAAAATAATCTATAATATAAAAGCTGATAATATTTGTTCTACTATTCTAACAGCTTTTGTCCTTATCTCAATTGGCAATTAAACAGAAAAATACAGGATTCACAATTAAAGATATCATAATCAATTATTACACTGTTATATAGATGGAAAGAACTTTTATATAAACAATGGCTAATAAAAACATTTTTAGACACATATAGTTAACATATATGTATGTATATGTATTTGGTACATATATAAATATATACATATGTATGTACACAGATTAGGCCCCCTGCAGCTGCTTTCTTATCAGAAAAAAAAACAGTTTAAAAGTTCATAGAATGACAATCCATTTACTTGTCTACCATTGTCAACTACTGATAAATAAAGAAATGGAAAACATATAGAAGACTTCTTATTTTTTAAGAAGAACTAAAAGATATAGAATTTCAATGACAAAATCAAAATAAACACCTTTTAAATTGGTGTTCTAGATCGCTTTTCAATTTAAAACTAAACACACCCTGTATCTAATTACCTATGTACATATATGTATAAGGCAAACAAGTTACCAGCTGGACATATCTAAACATAATAAGCAGTGAAAAAAGAAAACACTTTTGAATTCGATTCACTGAAGTTAATATACGAATATAGAATACTTAAAATTGTTATAATATAATTCACTTACTTTTGTATATTTGGGCTGGGCACTGGGATCGGCAGTCATAATGTGAACAGCTGCTGTACAGACAAACTGAGAATATAGAAGGAGGAATTATGGCCACCGGGCAACAACTGGACACTTCTCGCGAGTGGGCACAGAGAACTGAGGCTGCAACTGTAACCGGCTGGGGTTTTTATAGGCTCAGTGATAATGCCAATTTGCTTTCAATTTCAAAATGTTGTTTTGTCGCTTTTGTTTATCACCTTTTTTGCTTTGATGCCAAGTTTATCTCCCCAACTGTATTTGCCGGCTGCAAAACAATTTTTATTCTAATGCCCTACATGCCAATTTGAATGAGTCTTCTCTGTTTTCATGGAAGGTTTAGCTACATAATTGTTAGACTGCTTCAATTTTACTGTCATTCTAATGATGTTTGTACTTTTCAACTATTCTAGATTGTAAAGCAGTTGTGGTAAAAATAAATAATATAATTAATTGTAGCGGATTTAAAAGTGTTTCACAATCGCGATTACTTGTTTTGTGTTGTGCTTTAACGAGTTCTTTGCTTTGGTCATGATATTCGTCAAAATAAAAGCTTTATAAAGCTGCAAAGCTTTTTAATCAAAAAGGTGTCTGAATTCGGAACTTTTATAAGAGCTTATCAATATAATTTACAGGGTGATCCAATAGGAGAAACTGAAAGGTCAAGTACTCTGTAATAACTATACATTATATTATAAGCTAAACATTGAAGCAAACTCTTAGGTTCTATTCACATATATAATTGAAGATTTAACCTTAAATTCAAAGAAACTTAAATACATAAGTTTCGTATAATTATCCCTATTTACATATACATATAGTTAATCCTTTTTCAAAAGCTTGTTGTTTTAATCGGTTGTCTGCCAGGTAAGCTATAGCCTTTGATTGGAAAGCTTTCATAGCGATAAGTGCGTTGTACTACACCATGATCCAAGAATTTCAGCTTATTTAAAGAGTGTGCTATGTAATTACTGCAAAAAAAAAAAAGAAAAGAAATAAAACACATGTGGAAGGGACATTAAACAGACTGTCTGGTTAAGAATAGAAATGCCATTGGTCGTGGCAATGGCCATGGCCTTGAAACAATTAATACCTATAATATGCATAGTCATATTGCAAGTAGCTGGAAAATGGCTGCAACTCCAAACCATCGGGACAAATGGGATTGCCATGAAGACTTAAATACTGTAGATTGGGAAAGAGGCGACGAATCAGTTGGATTGTTGTTGGCAGGTCACTGAACTGTAATTACACATGATAAGAAAATTAAAAGTGTCCAAGAATTACAAAGATCAACTCACTTCATTTTTGTTTAGCATAAGTACTTCCAGTTGGTGTAATGGCTCTTTCAATGTTCTCAACTGGGCCTCATCCATACGATTATTATCTAACACCAAATGGTGCAATTGCTCAAATTCAGACAACCAGGAGATATCCTTCAAGCAATTGTAACTTAAATCCAAATGTTCTACATAATCAGCATATTTCTTGATAATATCTTTTGGTAATGATCTTAGGTTTTGTTGCACCAAAACCAGCTTAAATAAAATGTGGCAAGTGGCTAGTTATAAGAAACTATCTCAGAGATGTCTTATGTTTTACACACCTGACTATCGTCGCTGACTCTGTTATTTGTCGTTTGCATTATATATTGACTAGTGTAAATATATCCAATTATATAGATAAATGCAAATATATTTAGGCAAAGTGTTAACAAAAGTACAAGCGATGTTACTTCACTTTTTTATATTATTGACACATCTCGTCTCCAGATCTTCTGGAATTCAACTGAGCGCAAATGCTCACAATCGTTGCAGTTGATAACCGGCTGACTTTTGTTTTTACATTTTATTGATATACCCTGTATGATATGTCTATGTGAATAGGGTATATTAGACTATAGCGAAGCTGCATTTAATTAGAAGGCTTCTATTAGCTTATCTTTTAAAATCAAAATTAGTTATTCTTTTCAATCTGATAGTTCGAATTTCTAGAATCAATTTTACAGAATGCTTTAATTTAAGAAGCTTCAAGATACAATTTGTACGTATAGGGTATTTCGTTGTCTATTTTTTATTTAATCTATTGCTTTTTTTGTTACTTTGTTGGGCTTCTTTGACATCTACTTCAGTTTCTTTGTTGAAGCTTTTTGTATTTGTTGTTAACTTGTTTTTGTTTTTTCTTTAATACATTTACTAAGGTAAGATAAGAAGTTATTTAGGTGAGGCTGATAAGCTGCCTAAATATACGAAATGTAGATGGAGCTACTTAACTTGATCACTCATACGCTCTGTTGCCAAAAATAGAATTCACCTTTTAAAATCGCAAAGTCCTTCGAATGCGATCCAAGTACGTGCGAATTTCAATTGGATTGGAGTGTGGTTGCGGTGAAGGGTTCAATGATTGCTGCTCCAAGCATATGGCCAAGTGGCAGCAAATATATTTTTAATTGCCAGTTAGGCAGGCAAACATAAATGACGGCCTACAAAAAGCTAACGATTCCAAGCAAAAAAGAAAAATGCCACAAATAAATATATACTTTTATACCCTAACAAGAAGGGAAATTTAGAAAAAGAGATAATTCGATCCCTAGAAAAATTAATATGAGGTCAATTTATATCAATAATATTTGTAAATTTATAACTCTAAAACGCTTGAAATTAATTCAAAATTAATTCCACTTTTATTAGAAGTGTGAAAATATATAAAAATGAAATAGCTTTTAGAACATCTTTGCTACATAAAACTTGTAAGAAAGGTTCACATGCTATGGCTACAATGGTAAATAAGGGTATAAAGCCTTTGTCATATTGTCTGTTTACCCACCCTTTTTTGATTTTATTTGTATTGTGGCCACAATGCGATTGACTGCAAATGGCTAACAAATTGTGGGCTTTGTATTTGGCCAAAACTAAGCGAACAAAGGGAGATGACAGCATAAATAAACAAAGTGTGAGATACAAATTACGGCGCATACAGCATTTAACTAGGCACTTGATTCAATGAAACATGACACACCAACGGACAGGCTTATATACACACACACATATATACATACATATTTAAACATGAAAAGTATCCATGAGATGCGCGTCAGTGAAACAAATCGATTTGGCAGCACATGTGTGTGTGTGTGTGTCCGAGTCGATGGTTGCCTTTGTCATTAGAAGACTTTGGCTTAGATGACAGCTGTCAGGTTTTGGCTACTGCCTTTTAACCCTACAATAACTACCGATGCCCTTTTAACCATTTTCCAAGTGTCCATCCCTTTTGCCAATGACATTCAAATACAACAAATGAACAATTTTTTGTTTTTGTTTGTGTCTCTACATATACAAAATTATTGTTTCTTGTGCGTGTTTATTTATATTTATTTCATTTGACTTTGGCTTGTAATAAGTGTGTGTACATACGATATGTATATATATATATATGTACATTTGTACACTATGAATGCACATTTATATTGTGAGAGTCATTAAGCATTATAATTCAATGTCAATATTTAGTTACTTTTGGTAATTGTATTTGTACTGAATTGGACTTTTGATGTTATATTTGAATTTAATGCCACAATAAAGGCATATTATGATACAATTTAATTGGATATATATAGAAATATGTGTATATATATGCTTTATGGGAGTAAATGCAGTCAAATAGAGTTAAAGAAAGTTCAGGAAGAATTTGTCTAAAAGAAACTTAAGAAATTCATCTTACTCATTCGTTGCAATTGGTTGGCTAATCCTGAGCAAAGATAAAACCTTCATTCAGAACGATCTATCACTCTTTAAGTTTACAAATTTATAATTTGGTCTATATAAGAACCTACTTTTAACTGTTTATGTTCAAATACTTTCCAGTCTTTAGTTGGCAGCAAATTTCAATTACTTCAACTGCCAGTACATAACGCCTTTAAATTTCATTTATTATTAATTAATTTATATTAATGATAAAGTGTTAGTCACAAAAGCAATTAACTTTAAATATGCACGAGTTCATTCATCATTTTTGAATTAAATCTAAATAAATTTTTGACTTCTCATTGACTACAATAAATTCTTATTATAAATTGTATATATATATATATGTTTATAAAGTAAATAAGGCTGAGCGAATTTTGGACAAAATCCAATTTACCTCAAACTCTTTTTTTTTGCCTACTTTCATTTTAATGACCACTGGAAAATACCTGAAAATAATTGTAGGCTTCACATATATTAGCCTCATTAACGTTGCCAGGGAAACCAGCAACAGCACAGCAACACCAACACCAGCAGCAACACCATCTCCCAATACCAACATCAGTTCACCCACACACACACACACACAACAAAAGCGCTTGAGTTGCTCCAATTTTAATTACTTACTTCCTACAGGTCGTTGGTATGGCTTACATAAAAACCAAGACATTTACGATGATGACGATGGTCGCTAAACATTTTTGCACTGACCTTGAAATTGAATTGGTGGTGATTTTGCCACCTGTCTGCCTACCTACCTACCTACCTACCTACCTCCCTCTGCTAATTAACAAGATAATCGATGGCTCTGTTATCAGCAAAATCATCATCATTATCCTCTGGGCTAAGCCATTAAGTCATTTTAGCTTAACGATTTGTCAACGCATATATATTTTTAGTCTTCAAAATTATAGTAATTCGATTTTAGTGGGTTAAGGGCATTTAAATATATGCCCTAAATTTATCAAGTAGAATTTTTAAGAAAGTCTCTCTCTCTCTCTCTATTTTAGTCGGATTCTATTGGAATAATAATGCCATTGACCAACTAATCGAGTCAATGACGAAGCTTCAACTTGGCTAACCTTAACCACCTGTAAATGTGGTGGCCATACCATCACTTGGTCACTTAGTTTTGCATTGATTTCGGTGCGTGCGGCACTTGAGTGCAACAAGTGGCAAGTGGAGTGTTTCATCTATTTTTAAGCTGCCTCCATCTCAATGGGAAATACCAAATAAAAAGCAAATACATATATACATATGTATCTATCAAATTGTTGCCCTGGTAAGGCAATGTCAATGCAATTGAACGAAGGGCAAATATCAATGCTAAGAGGAGGTGTAAAAGGGTAACATAAAGAGATGAGTTGCTTTTGGACTGGCTACTGCATATATGACCTGATTTTCGATCGCCCAGATACCAAAAACCAGACATGGCGTAATCAAGTTTTCTAAACGGTTGCGCGATTGTCGGCTTTCTTGAGGGGGGTTTTTTTGCGGGGCTTCTTCTTCTTCTTCTTCTCCTTCTCCAGTGACCGGCCAATGGAGATCCCATTGATGTCGATGACGTAAAGCCGGTTGTTTGGCTGACTGCCTGCCTTTGCCTTTGAATGCCATTATGTACGCCCAGCCTCATATACACGTACTTATGTCCATCCAGACAATTTCTCTGTGGCGGCTGCAATTACGATTAATGAATTGTGTGGACAACAAGTGGACAAGTGTGTTTCATTTCGTGTATTTCATATGTGCTCCCTGTGCACTAAATCCAATTATCAAATTTGTTTGGGTAGCTGCTGTTTGTTTATTTTTTTTATAATTTTTTTTTTTTTTTGTTTTTTATCTGTCTGTTTTCTGTTTGTTACTTCAGCCCCCCTTCACCATACACTTTATACATAATTATCAACATTTTTAATTTGATTTTATTTCGATTTTTGTTTCGTAATTGTTATTGCTGCTCTTTTAATGTTGCGTAGGTGTTGCAAGTGTTGCTAGTTGACAGTTTGTGGAAATTGTGGGCTGGCCTTGGTCTAACCCTTCCACAATATATATATATATATATATATTTTTTTTGTTGTTTTAGTTTTTTTCTCAACAAAATAATTACCAATTTATTTTTGGAACGTGTCAAAGGAAAATTAAGTGGGCAACCAATTTAATAAATATTTTTATAATACAAATCTTTGAAGATTAGAGTGATGACTTCTTTAATTATTTTAAGAATTTTAGTTACAAAAGTTTTTTGGGGTGAAGGTAATTTATGATCCAAAAACCAGATGTTACAGTTAGAGATAAAAAATTAAAACTGTCCACGAAGAAATTGGTTTTTGATTAAAGTTTAGCCAAATATCTATCGTAAATTATCAGTTGAAGGATGCTAAATATTAAATTGAAATAAATTAAAAGTAGAGTAAAAATATAGTGTTATATATAAAAAAAGGAAAATAATTGTTTTCTGATAAGTTGATCTGTTTTTTTATAAAGGAGATATATGGAGAGTTAATTCTTAGGCACTTTAACAAGCTTAGCTTGTTAAATATATAAAACGAAAATTTCTGATCTCAAAATTAGATAATGGACAACTTACTCTTCTCTATTCTTATTCCAACCAATGATCTGGTTTAAATGTAACAATTTATTATCCAAGTTATGGCACGATTATTGAATGAAAACTATTGCAAGCTTGAAAAACAAGTTGGTCTTCTTTTTTTCTTCTTTTTCGATTAAGAGTCGATAAGAGTCACATGAATGAACTTCATCAATGGGACAGTCCAAGTGTGTAATCGTGGGTCACTTTCGATTTTTCAGAGACAGCATTTTAAGTACGCTCCAATTGTGAAAATAACACTTGGTGTACTTATGCGAAGGTTGTTTCCATCTGTGAGATACACGGATACAAGAGTGTTACATCTATTGTCGACCCCTAGGCGGATGGACGGACGGACGGACGGATGGATGGATGGATGGATGAACTGGTGACCACCCTGGGCCCACTCTGCATGGAATCAGTAAACAATTCGATTCGTTTAACGGTAAATGAATTTGATTTTTTATTTATTTTGCTCTAATTTTTCATCAGAAATTTTACTCTCTCATTCTCTTAGCAACCAACTCCCTCACACACACACTCTCTCTCTCTCTCTCTCTTTTTCTCTCTCTCTATCTCTCTCTCTTTTTGTCTCTTACTATCTCTTTTGTATCATCTTTAGCTCTTGCTGTAAACAATTTCTTGTCTTCTCTTTTGAACTTAAATTAAATTCATTTATTTTTGTCTACCTTTTGTAATGAGGTTTTTGGCTATGGCTTTGGTTTCGGTTTCGGTTTGGTTTTTTGATAATTTTTTTTTTTTCTTTTGCCTCTCTGGTTACGAATCATATAAATGCCGGACGCTGTACACCAATCAGTATCAGTCGAGATTTAAGCTTCTCCAACATCGAAGCAACAGCAGCAGCAGCAGCAACAGCAACAGCTCTTCAATTTATTCACGACAGGATTACGTGATCGATACTCTAAAAATAAAATTGCCATTGCCATGAAAGTTTCCTCGCTGTTTGTTGTCTGTGTGGCATCGCTGGTCGTTAGTGCCACAGCGCGTCCGGAGCCGCCATCTCCCTATGCCTATCATGGATTACCCCAGCAGCAAAGCCAGCGGGCCCTGCCCTTGAATGGTGAGTAGGGATTTTGTGGGTCGTGGGCCGTGTACTTTCCACCCATTCAACACATTTGGATTTATCTTTTCCGCCCCCCCCCCTCCTATTAGCTCATCCCGTGCCACCACAAATCTATCAGGCTCTACCGCAAGAGCAATCCTTTGCCAACTTTGGTCAGCAACAGCCACAGATGACATATCTGCCACCTGGACAACAGCAAATTCAACAGGATGTGATTGAACCGGTGGGTCCTTCGGCTGAACCACTCAGTGCCTACGATGATAGCTACAACATGGCCCATCGCTTGTCGGGAGTACAGCATGCCAGTGGATATAACAATGCCCCTATGGAGACCAAGGTGCACAAGCATATCTATGTACATGTGCCACCCAAGGATTTCGAGGATGAAGATGCAGTCCAGCCCCGTGTACAGCACCAGCAGGGACCCAAGCAAAAGCATTATAAGATTGTGTTCATCAAAGCGCCATCAGCTCCAGCCTTCCGTCCTCCAATTGTGCCACCACCTCCACAGAATGAGGAGAAGACTCTCATCTATGTGCTGCACAAGAAACCCGAATTGGAGCAGGACATTGTTATTCCCACACCCGCCCCCACTAAGCCATCCAAGCCCGAGGTCTTCTTCATCAAGTACAAGACCAAGAAGGAGGAAGCTCCCGTCTATGGTCCCCCGCCATCCGATATGGAACCTCGTAATCAGCCAAATGCAGAAGAATTTGTCGCTCTTCCGGAAGTCAACGAAGGATTAGCCTCAACCACTCTTGCTCCTGAGCCAGAGCCAGAGCAGCCATCGCCCATCTATGGCGTACCCACAGCCGCTGCCTATACTGGCGAGGAAGTGCAGACCACTTTATCTGCCACACCAGCCAATCAGTACCTGCCTCCAGCCACAGCACCTGCAGCTTTAGCTATCGAGGATCCCTCCATGGCACCCATTATTGTTGAGGAACAGCCCCAGCAGCCGGAACAGCGTCAGCTGGCAGCTCCAGCTCCGACTGTTGGCCATGTTCCTGCTGCCAATTATGGCCCTCCCAATCGTTTCTTCCTGAGAAACTAAATTAATATGCAGCGTTGGAGATGTATTAGCCAATTTTTATTTAGTCTAAATGGTGGATAAGAATACACCACACAAACACATATATAAACACACACACACACACAACAACAAGCACACTCATTTGTTATGCAAACATACAACTCGATTGTTGATTTATCCATTTTGTAAAAAATTGTTACTAAATTGTTAATAAAAAAAAACTCGAAATTATAAAACAAAAATCGGTAAAGACTTCTATATGTTTGAAAGACAGTTACTTTTTGAATGATTTATGATCAAATATATATGAGATATATATGGAATAATGAAGATGTTAATATATAGCTTATACTTGGTTACTCATCTGGTAATATTGCTAACATTTATTAATTATTATTTGAATTTTTATTGAAAATTTAGTTTGAAATTGATTAGAAATGTATCTAAAAGAAATTTTCAACACGCCAAAAATTTCTATATATTTAATAGATTTATATATTATCAAATAACTGACAAATTTGAACCCCCTAAGACTCAGTAGGTTCTCTTACTTAACATTGTTTCTTTGTTATCATATTACCCTATTAGAGAGCCAAAAATTTTATGTTGTAAATTGAAACATTTAAATGATGATGGTTAAATATCGCCCACCTTTTTCGTATCTGTATTTAATTTGACCCTGCTGGGTTAAGTGCACTTGACCTTGTCGAATTTACAGGTCGTTTAATTACGTTACGTTGTGTTAAATTTGGCCATATAATTGATATAATTACTTTCCGTATTTGTATTAGCGAATAATGTGCACTCAAAATGCTGAAAATGTTTATTTATTCCGCAAATAATAGGCATGTGTATGAATGATTTTATTCTCGGGCAACAATGTTGCTAAAGCCAATAACACATTTCCCGCCAAAATATTTCCCGCAACTGCGCAAAGCCACAGGCAACATCGGCAACATGAGTCCAACAGGAGTCCATCTTCGTGTTTAGAATATTATTTCATCCGTTGCCGGCTGATCTGCAGCAGGTCGTTGGTCGTCGCCCCAACAAACATCCATTTGCCGTAGTCAAGTATTCAGTTCGCTTTCTGTGTTCGTGCGAGTCGGTAGCACAGTGTGGGCAACTAGTGCTCTGGTGTATCCAATTGAGGGTGCCTCTCCTTTCAATAGTCGTCAGAGTAAAGCGTCGGCGTCTGGCTTTCGAATTTAAGTTGCGTCTTGTGCCAAGTTTGGTCGAATGCCATTTGAATTGTGTGGCGCACGCGAGCTATAAACAATTAATCAAACATAATAATAAAAAATAATAAACAATTCATAAAGTGTTTAAAAAAAGTGACCAATCTCTCAAATGAGCAGCAACAAATTGTGGTAAACTGTGAAAATGTTTTACATCATTTGCAGTCATTCCATTTGGCATTGACATTCTTAATACTAATTTAGCCGCCTGAGAGTTGGCGTTGAGTTGGCATTTCCACCTGACCAGTAGTTTGCCACCCATTCTATCCCATTTTTCAAGGGACGCACAAAAACAAAGGTGGGGACAAGTAAGTAGTCCACACCCGCTCATACACACACACACACACCCGCACACACAACTTATTTACCTGCTAACTAGCTTGCCCTCTGTTTAGTATTTTATCGTTATTGTTGTTTCCTTTCGTTAGCATTTAGCAAAATTTCGCACATTCTCTGGCAACTGTTTCACCTGAGATTGTACCAAAGTATATATGACACCATTATTTAGGCTTAAATTCACTTTAACGGGTCTTACCAGAAAACGTTTTAGATTGTTAAAAGAAAAAAAAAACAAAAAATTGACAGCTGCCATATTAGTTTTATACTGCATTTAAATGTGACATTTGGGCAATCTATGTGATAATTCCCCAGGTGATATCCCAGTTCATTCAATTGAGCCTACCCTTGTCACCCATTTTTTATGTTTGATTGACGTCTCTTGGCATCCATGCCATAAAAGATATAAATCAGCTATTAATAGAAAAGTAATTATTATTTCGCATTTTTTTTTTATAGTTTTCTGAGAAAACAATGCACATTTCAATGCAAAGTTGGAATTCGGAGACAATTTTTATAGTTTTATGAAAGATTCATTTCCTGTTTGTGTTTTGTTTGAAACTAAAAATTGACTAAAATGGCCAGGATTGAAGAGCATTAGTTTTCACATTTTAATTTAAAAATTTAATTTCATAAATATAGTTTCTATTTTTATTGTTATGGCTATCATTTTAAGCAATTGAGAACTGAAACTACAAATCTTTGTTATATAGAAATTGTCTTATTTGCTAGTTTATGGGTGTTTTGATTACAATTTTCATTTTTGATAAAAAACTATTATTCTTTAAAATAGAAAACTTCTTATGCTCTACAATTTAAACCCAGTTTTTTAATTTAAAAATTGTTAAAATGGCATAGATTCAAATATAATTAATATATGAAAAACCTTGCCAAGATTAGCTAAAAACAGATAGACAAATATATGACTAGTTTCTTAAACTTTTCATTGCTGGAATCTAACTTAACTTTCATTTTTACTAAATCTATGGAATTCAGGTTTCCCAGCTCCACCTCTATTTAGTTAGTTAATCATAGAAATTAACTAATAGCAAATGGACAAACAAATCTTTAAATTGTTTGTATTTGCTTTTGATATTTATAATGAATTCTCAATGAAATTCTCTTCACCTGCAACACACAATCATTGCCAATTTGTGTATAGATTTAGACGAATGTATCTACTATTGCCATATCCTTGAAATTGAATCTTAAAGCCGGATATACATATACACATGTGTCAATCAGTAAGTTATTCAATACCCAATTGTTGCGTGGCATTTTCAAAAGACGACAACAAAATGCCGAAAGGCTCAATTCAAATGGCTAAAAGGTAACAATGTCAGCTCAATATCTAAATATTGCATGATACGGTCCTTTAGCTTTGTGCAACATAACAAAAAAAAAAAAAAGGAACCATAACGTGTGTATTAAAGGTGTGTTGGGTGGTGCGGAGCTAGTTAATTATAAATTACGTGGCATGAAACATGAAAGCCAAATTGTCTGCCCTGGGTTGGTTACTGTACTCGGTCCTTTACAAATATTGTACATATGTGCACTTTATGCGAGAAGTTAGGGCATATTTTATTCTCAATTACACATGTTGAAAAAATTTTTCTTTGCTCTTTTTCTATACTTTGGGTTCTAACAGTTTGAGCAGAGGCAAATTGAAGGATATTTTGGGGAATTTTTAGGAATATTCTTATAGATTTTCAATCTATATTTCTATATTTTATAATATAAACTTCTCATTGGGATCATCTATTTTTGATTTGTTATGTTTGATCTACTTTATATGGAGCAGAGGTAAATTGAGGGATATTTTGAAGAATTTTTAAAAACATTCTTGTAAATTTAAAATGGTTTACCTATTTTTTACATTATTGCCTTTGGGATCATCTGTTTTACTTAATATGGATACAATATTCTAACCGAATCGGCTCCTTCTATATCTATCTATTTCTTTACAAAGTAAACTCTAAATTTTTATTTAAAAGTGATAAAGTAGTTATATAGATAGACAATCAATAAAGGTCATACATATGTAAGTCTTCAAATTTGTTTGGTTGTTGTATTTTGTATAACAAAATGTAAACCATCAAAGTAACAAAAGTTCTTAAAATAACACCACTTAAATTATTAAAAATATTACATCAATAAATTATATTTATATAGGTCCCCCCTTTCTATTTAAATTAATTAAATATAGACACGAAACCATATATAAACATAGAATATTAAGATAAAGATTATTCTACACAACAGAATTATAGATTCTAAAATTCGTAGCACACATCTGTAATTGCATACTAAAGATCTTATAGAATATTCAAATATCGGTGCCTTAAAAAAATGTGTAATTTCCGGATTTATCGGTATTCAATTTGCCACTTGAAAAATGTTCACAAAGCTTTCCCTTTTTTTTTTTTTTTTTTAATAAAAATTAATACGAAAGCTGAAAGTAAGATTTTCTTAGCATTTTACGTTGGTGTAAGTCAAGAATTTTCTCTTCTTTGTTTCTTTAATCCTGAGTGGAGCATAGTCAAGCCTAGAGGCAAAGCCTCTTTTGATTCTTCAGCTTTAATTGGCCCGGCGTCTTCTTTAAGTGGGACTGGGAAGTGCCTTTGCCACCGAACGACACTTTGTCGTTTTAATGTCAATGCGTGCCAAAGTCGATGCCCATCTCTATGACATAGAATTTACGACATTTTCATCTTGTTTATCTGACGCCGTTTTGCATCTTTTATTTGTGTTTATCTTGGCATAAATGTAACTCAGATGCTGCGGTGTTTATGTATATTTTCTTGTTCTTTTTGTTGTTTTTTTACTTTATATATGTAGTTAGCGAAAGGCAAGCGTGCCATTTACATATGAAAAAGTCAGGAAGTCATGCTATCAAAATCAATATTGGAATAAGTAGCACTTCATCAGTTATATAATATATATACATACATATATTAGACTCGAATAGCTATGTTCACAATTTTGCGTGTTTGGGTTCATTAATCATTAACTTTTTTGACTCTGTGCCTGCAATTGGGTAAAAGACAAATATTCAATGCTAATGAGTAGCCATTGAAATGTTTTATGTAACAAAAAGCTAAAAATTGATATTGATTGACTAGAAAATATAATGGGAAATATGTTAAAAATCAATTGTATGGTAAGTTGAGACAACACCTTAAAGATCCCTTATCTATAAAGGACAGATGGTCAAGTGCTCTAGAACTTCTACATTGACTAAATGTTATTAAAGAAAAAATAACTTCAACAATAAGTCCAGTGAACTTTCAACCAATTATTTTGCAAATTGTATATATTATTTAACAGAAAAATAAAAAAGAAAAATTGCTTAGCATTTTAAATAAATGTTTTTTGTTAATATGTTTTCACATTCATTTCACAGACATATTCACATAGAATATTTGTTTCCCGGCTAATCAGCATTATTTTTATTGATGCATAAATTGATTTAGCGGTTCATTTTAATGCTTGGTGTTTTAATGTTTTGTTGTTTTTAATATAGAATATAGCAACATACATATATGTATGCATATATTTTGTATACATTTTCACAAATATTTCAGCACTTGCATTAAAATTCCTTACTTTCGCTAAGGATTTATGGTTAACTTGTGTGGCACCTCAATAAGGGTAATATTTGTCATGGTGGTTTTAGCTTATATTAAATGTTCAAATATATACTATATTTAGTATAGTATAGACACTCGTATTCGAAGAGAGAGAGTGTGTGTGTGTGTGTGTGTGGGGGTTTTGGTGGGCAATCTATCTGGACTTTTATTTAGCCATGTCGAAACTGGCTACTAAACAAAATTAAATGGAAAACAACTTTTTTTTTGCACACGTATATAGATTATAAGCAGCTTTTTGGATATTTTTCTTTTCTTGTTTGTGGTTTTTTTTTTTCGTCTTATTTTTTGGTTTCTTATGTCTTTGTGGCGCACTTCAATTTCTGTTGCTCTTCAAAGCACTTAGAATGTTGGCAACAACAAATGTGAACTTAGAAGATAACAAGAGCAACGATATGACAGCAACAAATTGAATTTGTTTATATACAAAATACATCACACAAACAAACACACACACACACACACATATATACAAAACAGGTATAGGCGGACCTTAACTTTGGCATATTTAAAAACTAAATGTTTCAACTAACCAAGACTATGGCGATATTTGTATACTCTTAACTATTTGGTCTTAGGAATTTATAATCTGTAATGAGATTTAATCAGTCTAAAAGTGTAAACAAATGAAGTGTGAAAGTAAAAAATTTAGAAATTTGTTTTTTTCTTATGTTTTTCTTACTTTTCATCTAGAATATGTCAGTCCTTTTTTATATACTTGAAAGAGTTTGCTTACCTTAGTCCAAAAGTTAATGAAGTAAATTTACATATAATCAAAAATACGTATACAACAGCTCATTTTGCTCTCTTTATTTTGCATACCCATTTTTGTAAGGGTATAAAAGAAAATCCAAAAAAAAAAACCATGCTTCGGTGTTTATAAAATTTGATTTACTAGTCTTTGAGATAAATGTATATTGGTACGACGTCCTAGTAAATAAATTTATATCGCTTGTGTGCGCTTGCCTTGTTGTTCGAGGAGAAGGAGAACTAATCTCAAAAACAATCTGCAATACTTGATGTAGTCTGGGCAGATCCTTTTTAAGATTGATGCACAACTGCAAGCGATGTTGAAGTTGAGTAGTCAAAAAGTTTACCCAGGCACTGACTATATTAAAAATTCTTTGGCAAAAAGTTTCCGTTTCGCTTTTTTCTCCTCTAGCCTGCTTGCGGTTTCTGTTTGTTTTGCTTGAAAAGAAAAGTTTTTGTCATTTAACGTATCTGTTGCAGCACTTATAATACTCATTATCAAGAGTTTACAACGAGTATATTTAAGTTAAGAATAAGTGACATTATGAACTAGTAATGATTAAAAGAAGAAAGCTTTTTCAACTAGTAGGAATATAGTAAAAGTGTTAGAGAAAAATCAAAATAAATATATTCAATTTTTTTTTAATTTACTAAAATAAAATTCTTGAGAAAAGATTGCAAAGCTGTCAAATTGATAAATAAATGGTTTATTTCCACTAAAAGTAGTGGTTAAATGAATTGGACATAAGTTGATTGGACTTTTTTTTTTCAAGTATATACTGAAGTAGTTAATGACTAACAAGTATTTAGCTGTCGTTCCTGTTTAATGGTTTATTTCTTTGTAATATTATTTTAAATATGCATTTTGTCATAATGTTGATGCTCTTTTTACTTTGACTGTGTGTAAGAAATGTCCTTTCTCTGTATTTAACATAAATAATTAGAATTTTTAGTTCAAGTTCATGCTTTGTGGCAGCTTCGTTTCATTTTACTTTGTATGAGACTACAAATAATTGCTTTTAGATGCCTTTTCGAGATGCCTTAGTAATTGCAAAGAAAAGTCTAGCCAATGTGGCGTATACGTTATAATAATATTGTAGAAATTGTACAATTTCTTTGTTTTGTTTGGTAGTCTGGCTTTTTTTTCTTTTAACGTTTATTAAATCAAATGATACTTGTACAATTTGGCTAAAGAAAATCCCCCCCCCCCACATTCTTACAATCGTCTTAAATTTGTTTTTTTTTTTTTGCATTTATGAAATAAATATAAAGGAAATGCCACGCTACGTTGACTTTAAATCCTTATTATATGTGAATGGGCAATTGTTCAGGATTTTAAGCAATACTTTATATTTCTCAATGATGAATGTTTATTTTCTTATATATGGGTAATTTATTTAGAAATATTGTGTACTTATTAGAACGCATTTGCCGTTGGCCAAATTGGATGGTTCCTTTTTTAACGTGTCCCGCATATCCATTTCTGAAATATGTTTTACATATTTCTAATGGAAATTTTTGCAATGAGATTCATGTACGTGTACGTGAATGTTGAAAACCAAATTGGCTTCGGGCGTTTTGTGTGAATAAGTAAATGGTCTGGGCTCTGCCCTTCAATTCTTTGTGTACCGAAACTCTCTGTCCACGACCAAGCCATGGCAGGATAATAAAATGTAATCAAAAATTAATTCAACTATATTTGGCATTTGATGTGAATTTTATTTGGCTCAGATGGCAAAGCAGGTCCGGTCCTTAGTATTAGCATTAGTTTTGTGTTTGTGTCTGTGTTTCTTTTTTGTTTTTGCCTCTATAAGTCTTTATGGGTATCCAGCCAAGCTGAACGCATGTGTAAGTAATGTTCATATGGGTTTGCTTTCAGATTGCTTTGTGAAATATTTCAGCTGTTAAATAGGCATTAAATGAAAGTTCTATGCTTTCATTATGCAACACAACTCAGGCATATAGAAAAGGTTCAACTTAAACGGCAGTTAAGGTAAGATTTTAAAGCTATATCCTCCCCCACTGTTTGTTGTTTGATGGGTCTGGTAATGTCGTTTCATTTTCACTCAACTAAAAAGTCGTTTATTGGCCAAATAGTTGTTGCCGCACCTTTTGACAGTTGAAAATTGAAGAGTGGGGCGAATTCCCATTGCCACTTGTACCATGTCCTTGTTCCCCTTGGCAACAGCAGGCGAGTCCGATTGCCCGAGTCCCAATGCCTAAAGGGGGAGGGTCATTAACTAACCAGGAGAAACGAGGCAAACAATCGTTTGTTCTGCTATGCATGTATCCTTGGACCATTTGGGAAACGGAAACTCAATACAGAACAAGGGAATAGCTTTCGAAAAAATTCCACAAAAAACCACAAAAAAAGAAAAGCAAAATGAGAAGAAGAAAAAAAAGGAAACATTTTCTCTTTGAACATTAACACAAACGGAATATTTATTGCTGTCAATGACGATGCCGCTGTCGATGTGCCAGTTGGCAATGATTTGACATGCCCTTCAGCCCTCAGTCCTTACTACAGAGAGTAACTCATCCACAGACTTCATGCGATATTCGACAATACATATAAAAAAAAAAAGAGAAAGTTTTTTATACATATGAGAAAGGTTTTCACACAAAAGTCCAACAACAAAAAATTGTTGTAAATAAAAATATTCCAGATGAAATCACCCAACTGAGATGTGTTTTTGATAAATTAACATTGCCGAATGTAAAATGATGAGACAGGTCCAACATCTTCTAGGATTAAAGGCTTTAAACACGTACTGCGTTCTTTGGTAAAGTAAATAATATGCTTAAAGGCAACTGACAGATGGCAGCATGTCCACCTTTTGAGTGCATCGTTCACTTTGCCTGAGCCACTTTTAACCCTTTTCATCAGCCAACTGGCAACGGCAATGGTAACAGCAAAAGCAACAACAAGAGCAAACCCCCAAGGTACCTTTCGCTATGTTAATTTTTCAGTGCCCTGCCCATTGTTGCTCGGCTCTTACTCGAGCATATGGAAAACTTGAAGCGGAAAAGGTGCGGAATGGCAATGGGAAAACTAAGTGAAAGAAATATGCAAATCACTGGACAGAAATTTATGTCATTTCACACGATTTCAGTTTGCCTAGAGTACAAAGAACACAAAAAAAAAAAAAAAAAATGAGGAAATTGTTCAGGGCAGCGTATTGAATTTCTGGTCAAATCGAGACCTTTTGTGTTTTTACATTTTTTGCCTGTACGTGCCAAATTTGTGGCACTTTGAAGAGGTTCGTATCCCAGTTGGATTTAAAAATTTTCTAGTTAATTGATTTTCTCCTTGGAATATTAAAATCGTTTTTTTCTTTGTTTAGGGTCTGTGGTTACCTGTGAAAATATTAAGTATACGACAACTGTTACGAATGATTTTTGTTTTTGTACATATGTTCTTATGTTTGCCTAAGTACCTGACACGAATGATAAGGTCAACATTTCATCTTATCAGACGAAAAATGTGATAATATGTTAATTATTCTAATTGCTTTAACATATAAAAGAGAAAACTTTTAGGTGTGCAATTTCAGTATTTCGCGAAAATATTATACAAAATGTATCGAAATTCGTGTTGGCTTACTTTAAATGGTAAGCAAGGATATTGAAAGGATATATAATTATATTAACTAACTTACCCTCGTTAGTGGTCCACATTTGTGTCCTGTTGTGTCCGTTTATAGCTTCCAACAGGATTGATAAGGCAAGTGCTTGTACAGAAGGCACCTTCGAAGGTGACCCGACGAACCCTTCAGCTTACTATCAATGCCTTAATGGAAATATTCTTTTCCAATCATGCCCCGAGCAAAGCTATTTTGATCCTGAATATCTCGTATGCGCGGTCAAGGAAGATCCACTACCAGAACTGGTCAACTGTATTGAAGGCGATTTGAGAACTGATCCTACAGATTGTGGTGGATATTTTCAGTGCATTGCCGGAGAATTGGTTAAACAAAAGTGTGCTAATGGCAGCTTTTTCAATCCGACTATCGAGACTTGTGTTGTCGATGTTTATGGCAACTGTAAAGAGAAATGTTCTGATGGACTATTAACAGAGAATCCCGACAATTGTGCTGAATACTATGAGTGCATTAATGAAAAGTTTATTAAAATGCAATGTCCCAGTGGCAGCTACTTTGATCCTGAGTTGGACGGCTGTGTTATGGATGAGCAAGGCATTTGTCCAACTTCACTAAGGGAAGTTGAAGAAGAATACGAATACGATGACGTGGATGAGGCTGAAAATGTGCATTGCTCCGAGGGTGAACTAGAAGATGAGCCAGATAATTTAACATTATTTTTCAAGTGCGTTAATGGCAAGTTTGTTGAATTCAGTTGCCCCAACGGACATTTCTTCGATACCAATACTAAGACATGTCTAAGTAATGGTTTTACCGAATCCTGTGTGGAAGGGGATTTCAAGGAAGATTTAGAAGACAGTGCAGTTTATTTTAGGTGTATTAATGGAAAATTTATCAAAGAAGTGTGTCCATTGGAACATTTCTTTGAGTTGACTTTAAAAAAATGCATTTTAGATGATGAAATTTTCGATTAATTCAACAGACAATTTCTGTGATGTATAAATAGTGAAGTGTGGACTCAATATACTATGCAATCTATTAATTATTGATTGTTTATTATATACTTATATATATATATACTTTATTTTCCTTTATATAGATTCATTTATGTTACCTCACGGTTTGCCATTTTGTTTCTGACTTGCATTTTCTTTAGGTAACTAATTATTGGGTCCCATATGTCGATTGAAACTTTTGCAAAAGTTTCGATTATTGGTTAATCGTAACAGCGGTGCCTAGTTTCTCCTACTAGCTGACTAAAGTATAAATTAAAGTGATAACGGAATTAACTACTATTGTTAGCAATTTGTGAATTTCTTATCAAATAGGGAACTGTGCTATCTTCTGCTATGCCGACATGTAAATACCACATGAAATGAAACTATTTTGGTATTTGAGAGATTGGAAAAATGATTATCTGAGCTTTTTCTTGATTCATAATATTCCAAGCGAGACAGAGAGTCATAAACAGATAGCAACATTCTTAGAAATATTTGAAACAATGCTAAGTCATCTTTAATGACATTCTTTCGAATAAGGGTTCGTTTTATAACAAAGGATGGGCGTGTTGTCACCCAATGTATCCAGCTTTAATCAAAGTCTCCTTTTAATTAAATGTTCGAATGCGATGGGGAAATTTAATATTATTTCTGGCTTTATTGCAAATTTTCAGAGGGACAAGCTAACGCCCCCGTTACTACATGTGCGGCTTAATTGCCATCTACTGGCTTTGAGCCACCGTTGACGTTAACATTCACAAATATTAAGTTAAGGATGTAAATGTTTTTCGATTGTCCTTTTTTGTCATCATCATCCTTGGGCGGAGCAGTTGTGGGTATATCTACAGGTGCCTCAGTAGTAGAGACGACGGTGTCGTCAACCGTTGTTGGATTGTCCTCAGGACCAATGGTGGAAGCAGAACTAGATTCCCCTTCTTCTGGCTCAGAAGTTGTCGAATCTTCATCGGTTCCTGGATTGCTCGTTGTGGTATCATCTTCGGGAGCAAGAGTCGTGCTGGAGTCATCGTCATCGCCAGGATTACCGGTTGTTGTGCCTTCTTCAGGAGCGTCGGATGTCGTGGAGTCGTCTTCTTCAGGATTAGAAGTTGTTTTGTCATCCTCACCATCATCTACAGGAGTACTTGTGGTGTCGTCTTCACCATCATTTGTGGTAGAGTCTTCTTCGGGAGTAGAGGTTGTTTCAGTAGGTTCTCCATCACCACCAGGATTGGCTGTTGTTTCGTTATCCTCAGGAGCAGCAGTTGTTTCACTGGACTCACCATCATCTCCAGTATTGGCTGTTGTTTCGTTATCCTCAGAAGCAGCCGTTGTTTCACTGGACTCACCTTCATCCCCAGGATCGGCTGTTGTTTCGTTATCCTCAGGAGCAGCAGTTGTTTCACTGGACTCACCATCATCTCCAGTATTGGCTGTTGTTTCGTTATCCTCAGGAGCAGCAGTTGTTTCACTGGACTCACCATCATCTCCAGTATTGGCTGTTGTTTCGTTATCCTCAGGAGCAGCAGTTGTTTCACTGGACTCACCATCATCTCCAGTATTGGCTGTTGTTTCGTTATCCTCAGGAGCAGCCGTTGTTTCACTGGACTCACCATCATCCCCAGGATCGGCTGTAGTTTCGTTATCCTCAGGAGCAGCAGTTGTTTCACTGGTCTCACCATCATCTGCAGTATTGGCTGTTGTTTCGTTATCCTCAGGAGCAGCAGTTGTTTCACTGGATTCACCATCACCACCAGGATTGGCTGTTGTTTCATTATCCTCAGGAGCAGCAGTTGTTTCACTGGACTCGCCATCATCTCCAGGATTGGCTGTTGTTTCGTTATCCTCAGGGGCAGCAGTTGTTTCACTGGACTCACCATCATCTCCAGGACTAGATGTTGTTTTGTCGTCTTCCGGAGCAGCAGTAGTTTCACTCGACTCATTATCATCTCCAGGGCTAGATGTTTTGTCGTCTTCGGGAGCAGCAGTTGTTGGGCTGGACTCTCCATCATCGGTTGGCTCTGAAGTTGTCGAATCATCTTCGGCTGGTTTTGAAGACGTCGAAGGTTCTTCTGTTACAGTTGTTGTTGTCGACGCAACTGTTGTAGGATTCTCTTCACCCAAACCATAGGGAGATACTTTGTTTACAGGAACGTAGAAGGGACCATCTGCAGATATCTCATTCGATGATGAGCCCATACGGACAGAACTGTAAGTGCTGCCGCAGTTCTTTTTATTGGCATCCTTATACGAAGCGCATTTCACGGAAGGATAGTTGTCCTTCTTTAAGGACTCCACATAATATGTTACAGCACGAGTATGGGAACAGCTACCAGTTATATCCAGTCCGCAGCCTGGCTGCGATTTTCCACCATTTGGATAGAAAGCCGCCTTGCCAATGGGTTTAGTAAATCCCAATGTACCTCCATTGGTTTGAATACTCTCCACATAGAAGGCATCATCGCTGGAAAGTCGTTTCTCGGGCTTATTGTAGCTAATAAGAGGGCTGGCAGGATCCAGACCCACAACTTTGCGCACTTGACCAGAGGTCACCTGCTTGGCTGTATAACCGGCTACATGGGCACCCAAACTGAATCCAACAACCTCAAGCGTGTCCAATGACATGTCATAATCTTCAACTAGAAAATCAATAAGTTCGGCTATCTTTTTACCGGCACCACTAGCTGCCGCAACTGACGTGGCATATTCCAAAGAACGACCACGAGACCAGTCCACGGCGATCATATTGTAATCGCCATATAAGAACCAAGCGGAAGCAACTCCAGTATTGACTCCATCTCGATAATTCGAGTTCCAGCCATGAATGGTGAATCTGCCAATAGTTAAATATTTCATTTTATTTTTAAAAATAATTAAATATAAGTTTCCTTACCTTGTGGGATTATCAGGATTGAAGTAAGAGGCATCAATTGATTGTTGTGTGCCCTTGATTAATTGTCCTTCACTCGGATTCCGACGGGTATACAGATAGAATTTGACAGTATTTGTCGACAAGCGACCTTTACTATTAATCTCTTCCAAAGCCTCGTAGTGAGCCAATTGAGCTTCGGCTTCGGCCAATCCTATCCATCTAAGGCTTCCATCTATCTGTGGCACATACCAGCCATTCTCACCAGTTTCCCTCTTCAATACATCATCGATCGGCAGGGCACCGACTGCAATAATTAAATTCCAGTGAAATTTAGATCGATTTGTTGATTATAAGCTACTTACCAGTGAGCACGCAAATGGCCAATAGAAAGCACAACCTCATTGTGCATATGGAAAACTTTTACTGACTTTTTCCCAGAAGGAACCCTATCATTTATAATCTTCCGGCAGCCTTTGTCCAAGTAATTTTCAAGCTTTAAATCAAATCTAAATCGTTATCATGACAACAACACGAATCGATTAGATGAACACGTAAACGTTAAAAGTTTCAAATTTACGAATTCATTGATAAAGTAAAATTGCAAGTTTAACGAAAGCTTCCAGCCACGAGCTTTCCCCAAGGAACAAATGAACCAGTTCCATTTCAATTAAATACGAATGACAGATCTCTCTGTTGTTTAAAATGATCATGTTAATCGCATGTTAACATATGATTTATTGATTTAAGCTTAATTGCCATAACCATAGGGAGCGTCGCTGTTAACAGGGACATAGTAATCTCCCGACACCATGTAAGCATTAACCACAGCTCCCATTTTGACGGAGCTATAGCTGCTACCACAGCTCTTGCTCACGGCTTCCTCATAATCACCGCAGCGCATGGTGGGGAAGTTATCCTGAGTAACGGCCTCGGCATAGTAGATGACAGAGCGGCTGTGGGAACACGATCCGGTTAAATCGAGACCACAACCAGGTTGTGTCTTGCCGCCGTTAGGATAGAAGGCACCCTTGCCAATGGGCTTTAAGAAGCCCAAGTTGCCGCCGTTGGTTTGAATGGACTCAACATACCAGGCATCAGTGGAACTAAGACGCTTGTTAGGGCTATCGTAGCTGAAAAGGGGAAGGGCAGGGTCCAATCCAATAATGGTGTGCAATTGTCCGTTCTTAATATTCTTGCCCGTATAGCCAGACACATGAGCACCCAAACTATGTCCAATGACCATGGTGTTATCCAGAGACAAGCCATGATTATCACGCATGAAGTTGATCAATGAAGCCACCTGTTCACCTACTCCAGGAACAGCCAGCACTGAGGAGGCATAGTCTACGGAACGGGCACGTCCCCAGTCCACAGCAATCATGTTCATGTCACCGTGAGTGAACCAAGCATTGCGGACACCATAGTTAATGAATTCATCGGCGCTGGAGGACCAACCGTGAATGGTGAAACGAGTGGGATTGTTAGGATTGAAGTTCGAAGACGAAATAACCGATGATGAAGCCTTGATCTCCTGGGGCGAGTCACGATTAGATTGTGTGTACAGATAGAATGTAACAGGATTCAGCAAGTTGCGACCCTCAAGCACGGCATGGGCTTCCAAATAGGCTTCGGCCGTCTTCTTGTCCCACCATTCAAATGTGCCATCAGTCTGGGGCACGTACCAGCCATTCTCTCCATTTTCACGAATCTCGCTGGCGGCAACTGTGTGAGTAAAAGAGTTTTTTTTTTTAATTTTTTAACAATTTGCTGGTGATTGTCAAATATTTTGATCTAAACTTACCCGCCAACACGCAAAAAGTCACAGCCAAAAGCAGTCTCATGTCTCAGTAACAAAGTCAACTCGCACTGACATTCTAAGATGGCCCAAACGTTTCCTTTATATTCACGGGAGAACAAGCACTTTGAGCGTAACACTTGAGATATGGCCAATTGATTGGCACTCACGTCAGATGCCCATTCCAGATAATTTGGCCAGAAGCTTGGGGTAGGGAACAACATGTGTTTAGTAATTTAAAGTAAGTATCTTGATTATCTTTAAGTAGATTGTTTTATTTTGGGCCGCGTGTGAGATAGGGTTTCGCACCCCTTCTTCTTCCGATTTTGACCAATATACCTAATATTCGTATCACCTTTTAGTTAAGCAATTGGCAAATATGTAAAAGTGCCGATTATTCATGAACTTGTTGCTTTAGAAATAGATTCCACATTGTCTTATCGCACAACAATGTATAGCTAAAATACTTTTTGTTTATTTATTTCCACATTGAGTGGAAGTAAGATTGGATTATATATGTATACATATCTCTGACGTATGCTACTGATTCCTATCTCGGGAATGAGGACCCCCTTGTTGTTTTGCACAAAACGAATCATCAACTCTTCAAGTAGATTAAGGCACACGTCAAGATATAGATAAAACGAATTTGACGAATTCTGTTTGATTCTTTATTCAGATAATTTATTCAATTTTGCCAAAAGGAGCCTTGCTATTAACAGGGACATAGAAATCACCATCGACCATGTAGGCATTGGTCACAGCGCCCATGCGAACGCTGCTATAAGTACTTCCGCATTCCTTGGACACGGCTTTTTCGTAGTCGCTGCACTTGATGGTACCGAAGTTGTCCTCGGTGACGGCTTCAGCATAGTAGGTTACAGAGCGTCCATGAGAGCAGGAACCGGTAGCATCGAGACCACATCCTGGCTGCTTCTTGCCGCCATTAGGATAGAAAGCTCCCTTGCCAATGGGCTTGAGGAACCCAAGTTTGCCTCCATTGGTCTGAATAGACTCAACATAATAGGCATCATCAGTGTTTAGGCGCTTGTCAGGCTTGTTGTAGCTGAACAAGGGGAGTGCGGGGTCCAGACCCACAATAGTGTGAACTTTGCGATCGCCTACAGTCTTACCAGCATAACCAGCGACATGGGCACCCAAACTGTGTCCAATAATCTCCAAACTATCTAATGACAAGCCATGACTATCGTGCAAATACTTGATCATTTCACCAACTTTGCCGCCGGCACCGGGAACTGCCAGAACCGAGGAAGCATAATCCACAGAGCGGGCACGAGCCCAATCAACAATAATAATGTTGTAGTCACCCTTGGACAACCAGGCCTTGGTAATTTCCTTGTTCATGGAGTCGCTGTGGCTTTGAGTCCATCCGTGGATGACAACACGAGTGCCATGATCCTTGTTAAAGTGCGAGTCATCAATGGATGATGCCTTGGCCTTGATTTCTTTTCCATCAGTGGGGTTAGATTTGGTGTAGAGATAGAAGGAAACAGCATTGGTGCTGATCCTGCCTTCCATGCGTTCCCCATTTGCCAATAGTTCCTCGGCGTCTTCCAAGTTCATCCATTCAAAAGATCCATCGATTTGTGGTATATACCAACCATTCTCTCCATGAATGTGCTCTTCCTCAATGGGCAAAGCACACACTAAAAGAAGAAATTAAATATTTAAAGATCCCTTTCTCAAAGGAAAAAATATTTCTTTAAATGAAACTCACCTGCTGCGAACAGTGCCACCAGAACCAGAAATACCTTCATATTGGAAATCGCAAATTATATTAATGTTGAGGGAAAGCTGACGCCAGGTTTATATAGCCCACAAATAATCGCAATTTAATGAGTTTAAACACTTCAGAAATGTTTTTTCTACTAACGATCAGATAATAGCGATACTGTCTGATTAGAAAAATCTGTTTTTCCAGTTTATAATTACTTTATCTGGCTGATAAGACTCCAAGAGTCCATAAGTAACCCGTAACTCGTGAAGAAAGGCAGATTGTAAACAGGAAAAGTTTTTGAAACGTGTTGCCCATCAAATGGTAGATAAGACTTATTTTGGCTAAAGCGTTTATGAGTCAAAGGCAAACGTCCTTTTGCATTCCGTGGTTTTAAAGCTTTTGGAATAAAAGATTTATGAAGTGCCAAGAAAAGTATTGATAAGATCTATAAATAATTTTGTAATTGTTATATTTTAATCGGCAACAGCTTAATGGACTTGTGGTCAATGTCAAAATTCTATCCAATAAATTGAACTCTTTTAATCAGTTTATTAAAGTTGTCGGGATTGAAATTAAAAAGTATTCAGCGATAAAGTTTTATTGCTGTTTGTATTTTATTTTCAATTAATCTTTCCAAAAGGTGCTTCGCTATTGACAGGAACATAGAAAACACCCTCGACCATGTAGGCGTTGGTAATGGCACCCATGCGAACGCTGCTGTAGGTGCTGCCACATTCATTGGCGACAGCTGACTCGTAGTCGTTGCATTTGATGGTACCAAAATTGTCCTCATAGATGGCTTCAACATAGTAAGTTACAGAACGGGTATGGGAGCAAATACTGAACGGATCGAGACCACACCCTGGTTGCTTCTTGCCACCATTAGGATAAAACGTACCCTTGCCTATGGGCTTGAGGAAGCCAAGTTTGCCTCCATTGGTCTGAATGGACTCAACATAATAGGCATCGTCAGTACTTAGGCGCTTGTCTGGCTTGTTGTAGCTGAACAAGGGGCTAGCGGGGTCCAGAGCCACAATAGTGTGAACTTTGCGATTGCCTACAGTCTTACCAGCATAACCAGCGACATGTGCACCCAAACTGTGACCAATAATCTCCAAACTGTCCAATGACAAGCCATGGCTATCGTGCAAATACTTGATCATTTCACCGACTTTACCGCCAGCACCGGGAACTGCCAGAACCGAGGAAAGATAATCCACAGAGCGGGCACGAGCCCAATCAACAATAATGATGTTATAGTCACCTTTGGACAACCAAGCCTTGGTAATTTCCTTGTTCATGGGGTCGGTGTAGCTTTGAGTCCATCCGTGGATGACAACACGAGTGCCGTGATCCTTGTTGAAGTGCGAATCTTTAATGGATGATTGATCGGCCTTGATTTCTTTTCCGTCAGTGGGGTTAGATTTGGTATACAGATAAAAGGAAACAGGGTTGGTGTCGATGCCTCCCTCCGTGCGTTCACCATTTGTCAATAGTTCTTCGGCATCCTTCAAGTTCATCCATTTGAAAGATCCATCGATTTGTGGTATATACCAGCCATTCTCTCCATGAATGTGCTCTTCCTCAATGGGCAGAGCACTCACTGAAAGAAGAATTTATCAATTAAAAGATTCTTTACTCTACGGAAAGTATTTCTTTAATTGAAACTCACCTGCTGCGAACAGGGCCACCAGAACCAGAAATACCTTCATATTGGAAATGGCAAATTATATTAATGTTGAGGGAAAGCTGACGCCAGGTTTATATGGCCCACAAAATAATCGCAATTTCACGATTTAAACTCATTAGTTTAAACACTGCAGAAATGTTTTTTTTTAACCGGCAACAGCTTAATGGATTTGTGGTCAACGTTAAAATTCTATCCAATAAATTTAACTCTTTTAATAAGTTTATTAAAGTTGTCGGGATTGAAATTAAAAAAAATTTAGATAGAAAGTTTTATTGCTGTTTATATTTTATTTTCAATTAATCTTTCCAAAAGGTGCTTCGCTATTGACAGGAACATAGAAATCACCCTCGACCATGTAGGCGTTGGTAATGGCACCCATGCGAACGCTGCTGTAGGTGCTGCCACATTCATTGGCGACAGCTGACTCGTAGTCCTTGCACTTGATGGTACCAAAATTGTCCTCATAGATGGCTTCAACATAGTAAGTTACAGAACGGGTATGGGAGCAAATACCGGTAGGATCGAGACCACATCCTGGTTGCTTCTTGCCACCATTAGGATAAAACGTACCCTTGCCAATGGGCTTGAGGAAGCCAAGTTTACCTCCATTGGTCTGGATAGACTCTACATAGTAGGCATCGTCACTGCTTAAACGCTTGTCCGGCTGATTATAGCTGAACAAGGGAAGCGCGGGATCTAGACCAATAATAGAATGAACTTTTCGATCGCCAACAGTCTTACCAGCATAGCCAGCTACTTGGGCACCCAAACTGTGGCCAATAACTTCAAGGCTATCCAACGACATGCCATGACTTTCGTGCAAATACTTGATCATTTCACCGACTTTGGCACCGGCACCGGGTACGGCCAGAACCGAAGTAGCGTATTCCACAGAGTTAGCCCGAGGCCAATCAACGACAATGATGTTGTAATCTCCTTTCGACAACCAGGCCTTGGTAATTTCCTTGTTCATGGAATCAGTGTAACTTCCCTTCCAGCCGTGTATAACAAAGCGAGTTCCGTGATCCTTATTGAAGTGAGAGTCCACAATGGACGGTGCTTTGGCCTTGATTTCCTTGCCGGCAGCGGGATTAGACTTTGTGTAAAGATAGAATGAAACAGTGTTGGTGCTGATGCGTCCCTCCATGCGTTCACCCTTTGCCAATAGTTCCTCGGCGTCTTCTAGATTCATCCATTCGAACGAACCATCAATCTTTGGTATATACCAGCCGTTCTCTCCATGATTGTGCTCTTCCTTAGAGGGCAGCGCACCCACTGTAAAAATAATTTAATCATTTTATATACAAAGATTTATTTAAAAATTTAACTGACCTGCTGCGAACAGAATCAGTAGAACCAGAAACACCTTCATATTAGAATTAGCAAATTAGCTAAGCACACGTCGAGTTTATATAGCCCAGAAATAATCGCGATTTAATAAGTTTAAACACTTATGATATAGTAGAGCATTGCCTGATAAGAAAAATATCTTATTTACAATTCAAAATGACTCTACTGATACTACTCCATGAGTTCATAGCTAACTCACAATTCGGGAAGGAAGACAATCAGGGAAATTTTACGGTGGTCGAAAGCCTATCAATCGGCAAAATCATTTTTCTTTAGCAGTAGCTTTTTTGACAAAAACAACAACTTGCATTTACAGAAACTATTTTTAATCGGTTTATTTTGAATTCTTTACAAATAGTTGGCAATATCATCTAGGATTTGTTGTCAATGTCCAAATATAAATCAAATAGCATTCAGTTTAAATTTTTTACTGCTGTTTATATTTAGCTTTAATTAATATTTCCAAAAGGTGCCTCGGAATTAACAGGGACAAAGAAATCACCGTCACCATCGACCACGTTAGAATTGGAATCAGCGCCCATACGAACGTTGCTATAAGTACTTCCGCATTCCTTGGACACGGCTTTTTCGTAGTCGCTGCACTTGATGGTGCCAAAGTCGTCCTTAGTGATGGCTTCAACATAGTAAGTTATAGAACGTTTATGGGAGCAAATACTGAACGGATCGAGACCACATCCTGGTTGCTTCTTGCCGCCATTAGGATAGAAAGCTGCCTTGCCAATGGGCTTTAGGAAGCCAAGTGTGCCTCCACTGGTCTGAATGGATTCAACATAATAGGCATCGTCAGTACTTAGGCGCTTTTCTGGCTTGTTGTAGCTGAACAAGGGGCTAGCGGGGTCCAGACCCACAATAATGTGAACTTTGCGATTGCCTACAGTCTTACCAGCATAACCAGCGACATGTGCACCCAAACTGTGACCAATAATATCCAAACTGTCCAATGACAAGCCATGGCTATCGTGCAAATACTTGATCATTTCACCGACCTTACCGCCAGCACCGGGAACTGCCAGAACCGAGGAAATATAATCCACAGAGCGGGCACGAGCCCAATCAACAATAATGATGTTATAGTCACCTTTGGACAACCAAGCCTTGGTAATTTCCTTGTTCATGGGGTCGGTGTAGCTTTGAGTCCATCCGTGGATGACAACACGAGTGCCGTGATCCTTGTTGAAGTACGAATCTTTAATGGACGATGCATTGGCCTTGATTTCTTTTCCGTCAGTGGGGTTAGATTTGGTATACAGATAAAAGGAAACAGGGTTGGTGTCGAAGCCTCCCTCCGTGCGTTCACCATTTGCCAATAGTTCTTCGGCATCCTTCAAGTTCATCCATTTGAAAGATCCATCGATTTGTGGTATATACCAGCCATTCTCTCCATGAATGTGCTCTTCCTCAATGGGCAGAGCACTCACTGAAAGAAGAATTTATCAATTAAAGGATTCTTTACTCTACGGAAAGTATTTCTTTAATTGAAACTCACCTGCTGCGAACAGGGCCACCAGAACCAGAAATACCTTCATATTGGAAATGGCAAATTATATTAATATTGAGGAAAAGCTGACGCCAGATTTATATGGCCCACAAAATAATCGCAATTTCACGATTTAAACTCATTAGTTTAAACACTGCAGAAATTTTTTTTAACGGGCAACAACTTAATGGATTTATATAACTGTTATAATTGAACTGTTTTAATCAATTTATTAAAGTTGTCGGGATTAAAATTAAAAAGTGTTCAGCTAGAAACTTTTATTGCTGTTTATATTTCATTTTCAATTAATCTTTCCAAAAGGTGCTTCGCTATTGACAGGGACATAGAAATCACCATCGACCATGTAGGCGTTGGTAATGGCACCCATGCGAACGCTGCTGTAGGTGCTTCCGCACTCCTTGGAAACGGCTGCCTCGTAGTCGCTGCACTTGATGGTGCCAAAGTTGTCCTCGGTGACGGCTTCCGCATAGTAGGTCACAGAACGGCCGTGAGAGCAGGAACCTGTAGCATCGAGACCGCAACCAGGCTGGGTCTTTCCACCATTTGGATAGAATGCTCCCTTGCCAATGGGTTTCAGGAATCCAAGTTTTCCCCCGTTGGTCTGAATAGATTCAACATAGTAGGCATCACCACTGTTAAGACGCTTGCTTGGGCTGTCATAGCTAAACAGGGGAAGGGCGGGGTCGAGGCCAACAATGGTGTGGATTCTGCCTTCGCCAACGGTCTTACCAGCATAGCCAGATACATGGGCACCCAAACTGTGGCCAATAACTTCAAGGCTATCCAACGACATGCCATGGCTTTCTTGCAAATACTTGATCATTTCTCCGACCTTGGCACCGGCTCCGGGTACGGCCAAAACAGATGAAGCATAATCCACAGAGCGGGCACGAGCCCAATCGACGACAATAATGTTGTAGTCACCCTTGGACAACCAGGCCTTGGTAATTTCAGTGTTCATGGAGTCGGTGTAGCTTTGAGTCCAACCGTGGATGACAAAGCGGGTGCCGTGATCCTTGTTGAAGTGGGAGCCATCAATGGATGATGATGTTGCCTTGATTTCCTGACCGGAAGTGGGATTTGACTTGGTGTAGAGATAGAAGGAAACAGCGTTGGTGCTGATGCGTCCCTCCATGCGTTCACCCTTTGCCAATAGTTCCTCGGCGTCTTCCAAGTTCATCCATTCGAAAGATCCATCGATTTGTGGTATATACCAACCATTCTCTCCATGAATGTGCTCTTCCTCAATGGGCAGAGTACTCACTGTAAAAAGTTTTATACATATTAGAATCCTTTTTTACAAGGAAGAAGTATTTCTTTAAATAAAACTCACCTGCTGCGAAAAGTGCCACCAGAACTAGGAATACCTTCATATTGGAAATAACAATAAATATTGTTGTTGATGGAATGCTTGTGCCAGGTTTATATAGCCAATGCATAATCGCATTTTAAAAAGAGTTTAAACACTTGAGAAATGCTATTTTTATAAAGGATCAGATAATGGCGATATTTTCTGATAAGAAAAATCTGTTTTTTCCAATTCTTAATTGCTTCTGTTTGATAAGCCTTCGAAAGTACATGACTGAATTAATCGCTTCTATCAATCGAAATTGCGTCAGATGGCCAAATGTTTGCTAAAAGTCAAGGACATTAACACTTTATAAGAGTCCACATTGCGGATATATAATTATACCCTGTACCCATAGGGTAAAAGGGTATATTAAAGTTCCCAAAATGTATGTAACAGGCAGAAATAAACAATTGCGACCTTATAAAGTATATATGTTCTTGATCAGCATCACTAGCGGAGTCTTTTGAGACATATCTGTCTGTCTGTCCGTCTATCCGTATGAATATCGTGTTCTTGGAGACTATAAGAGCTAGAGTTACCAAATTAGTTTTGTAGATCCGTCTAGTGTGTACACAGATCAAGTTTATTTCAAATTTTTGCCACGCCCACTTCCGCCTCCGCAATTAGAAAAAAACAAACTAGAGCCATATTGATAATATCGCTTTCTTATTTGGCACATCTTTAATATAAATGCACCAGTTGACCAATTTTAGTCGAAATCGGACAATAAATATCGGAGATATACGTATATGCGATTTGTACTGAAACTGCAAGGGCGACATTGGCTGGTAAGAGTAAGCGAGATAGCATGAGCTCGCTGCTGCTGCATGTTAAAGGGAATCTTGGATGAAATTAATGGCTATTTCGAGGGTGTTTTATTCCATTTTATATAACTTAGTGGTACAGGGTATACTCAATGTCGGCAGAGGCGACTTGATTGCTTCATTTTATTATTAGATTTCAAATAATTAGATGACTCAATTGGAAAGCATTTAAGTTATTATTTGTAAATAATATTTATTTTAAGTTAAAGAATGACATTTATAAGATATTTATCCGTTCATGAAATATTTTTCATTAGATTTTTATTCATTTAGCAAATTATATTAATATTGAGGAAAAGCTGACGCCAGATTTATATGGCCCACAAGTAAACAGAAATGTTGATTTTTTAACCGGCAACAGCTTAATGGATTTGTGGTCAATGTTAAAATTCTATCCAATAAATTGAACTGTTTTATACATTTTCGAATAGTGCACAGTTGAGGAACAGTTTCCCAATAAGCAAGAATTAACATATTCGAAATTCCAACCATTTAGTTTTATTAACTGATAATACATATATTGAACTTAATTTTATACCATATGGCTGAAAATTCGGCCCAGTGTGCAATTGATTGATTGGTCTATTTTTGGGTAAACTTGTTTGACCTACACATTAATCGTCTTGCGTTTCAAACAAAAAGCACATTATTTACTTAGCCACTCCAACGCTCCTAGAATTAACGATTTATGAACTGGCAAGAAAAGTTTTGATCAAATCTTTAACTTTTAATTGTCATAAATTGATCAGCCATAGCTTGGCCGATTAGTGTCCAATGTTAAAGTTCTATCCAATAAATTAAATCGCTTAATCAGTCTAGAAAACGTCTTTACAAGGTAAAGAAATGCAGATAACATTCAGTTTAGATTTTTTATTGCTAGCATATGTATTTCATGTTCAGTTAATCATTCCGAAGGGGGCTTTGCTGTTCACAGGGACATAGAAGTCGCCCTCGACCATGTAGGCATTGGTATCGGCACCCATACGAACGCTGCTGTAGGTGCTGCCACATTCGTTGGCGACGGCTGACTCGTAGTCGCTGCATTTGATGGTACCGAAGTTGTCCTGGGAGACGGCCTCAGCATAGTAGGTAACAGAACGGGCATGGGAGCAGGCACCGGTAACATCTAGGGTACATCCTGGCTGAGTTTTACCACCGTTGGGGTAGAAGGCACCCTTGCCAATGGGTTTCAGGAAGCCCAAGTTGCCGCCATTGGTTTGGATGGACTCGACATACCAGGCATCAGTGGAGCTTAGACGCTTGCTGGGCTTGTTGTAGTTGAACAGGGGCAGGGCAGGGTCCAATCCAATAATGGTGTGCACTTGGCCGTTGGTGTTCTTGCCAGCATAGCCAGAGACATGGGCTCCCAGACTGTGACCAATCACATAGAGATCATCGAGAGACATACCGTAGCTGCTCTTGAGGAAGTTAATCATAGAGGCCACTTTCTTGCCAGTCTTTGGCACAGCCAAAACGGATGAAGCATAGTCCACAGAACGAGCACGAGCCCAGTCAACAACGATGACATTGTAGTCGCCATGGCTCAACCAAGCATCGCGGATATCTTTGTTCATGCTAGAGGTGTAGCTCTGAGTCCATCCGTGGATAACAAATCTGGTTGGGTGAGCAGCATTGAAGTTGGAGGCATCAATTGACTTGGTGCTGGCGGTGATCTTCTTGCCCTTGGTGGGATTGGAACTGGTATACAGGTAAAATTTGACTGGGACTGTGGTCAAACCACGGCCTTCCATCAATTCCATGCGATCCAGCCAATCTTCGGCCTCATCCATGTCCACCCAGACAAAGCTACCGTCTTCCTGGGGAACGTACCAGCCGTTCTCCCCATTGACACGATCAGCCTCTTCCAAGGCGTACGCTGAAGCTGAAAATGATTAAAATAGTGAGAAATGTTCATCGTGGTCACATCTTAAAACTTACCAGCAAGTGCAAAGATTGCCAAAAGCAAAATGGTCTTCATGTTTCAAACCCTTAAGTTTGTCTGTCTACCAGTGGGGTACAAACCTCTTTTATAGGTACCCCAAACGGTGCCTTGCCGAACTTATCACCATTTCGATTAGATCTGAAAGTCAACCATTTGTTCAGTAGTCTTTGACTTTTAGTGTGAATTCAATTGGTCTTAAAGAACTCAATATCTGATGAGATTGCCAATCCAATTGCGCATTGATTCGGGTGGTTTGGTTGGCTTTATTGGTGGTCTTTCAAGTGCTTAACTTTGATTAGCATACTGCATATAGTATTTGATTGGAAGAACTCTGTCGGCATAACAATTTTTCATTGACAAACTTAAACATTGACGTAATTTTGAAAGAATTTTCTGTTATCAATATAGTTGGGTTACGGCGGTACATTTGATTACACTCAAAGCAATCGTTTGTAATGTTAAGGGCATTTAATTGATTATTGGATTAAATGGGCATTTAATGGAATTACTTTGTTTGATATCATTATAATAGTTCAATAGACACGCTTTACCTCTTATGATCAGAATAAACAATTGCACGCTCTGCTTTAAATTCACGATGACTTTTCAATCGCACTAAACTGTTAATCAGTTCATTATAACTATATCTGATTATCCTGCTTGTGCTAATTGATATGTGCAATCGAATTTCGAATAACTTGTCAATGTCGTTTAGTTAAATCTGTAGCATACTCTCAGGCATTTTCACAATTAATTTAAACATAAAGTGAATATAAATTGATTAAAACATACACATTTACGTAGGAAGAGGTTTAATCGTTTATAAATTGATATCCGTATATATATATTTTTTTATATTGACCACGCCCACCAACCACCGCCACCAGAGATTCGATGGTTTTTCATTTTAATTTAATCGGTTTTTGTCATGGTTTCACATTTCAATGGCACGTGCCTAACGCCTGATAATTGGTACCCTCATGCATTTGATTAACCAAATTAAAATGGAAAATATGGCGTATATTTACTTATAAACCCAATACCAATATTTTACACTCTTCGAAGAATTATGTCACCATGTCCCGCTGTCACAATGTGTTAAAAGTCGTCGATGAGTGGCAAGGCGAACGCAATTTAAATCGAATTCGTTTTCATTTATTTGGCTTTAAACTTTGCCAACAATTTGACTGGGTATATATATACACAGAAAAGTCCATTTTGGCTTAATAATAATAAAATTTAATTCAAGCAGAAGAAACGCAAAAAAATAAAACCAATTTCTTTGGCGGCACATAAATAAGAATATGCAGCAAATAAATTTTGCTAGTCTTTAAGGTAAGTAAGGTGAAAGCAAAGGTCAAAGCTTAATAGCCATGATCTGAGTTCAATAAAAATAGCGAGTTATACACACACACACACACACACACACATACACTCATACACACACAGTTGATACAATTCATCACTCAACATTTGTCTAATTAGAGCACTAGAACCCTAAAACCAGATGCCCTGCTGAGAATATCAACCCAGAATGCTAAGCTCTTTGTCCCTGTGCTAAGAAGAAATTGTTAGAATAACGTTGTCGCTCTGTTGACTTGGTTATGTTGGCCTTTTTGTACTGGTGAAAGTGCGCTTGACGTTTGCTCATTAATTATAATTACAAACACGCCGCAAAAAGTAACAAAATGTCTCCGACGACGACAACGTCAACGCAGATGATAAAGTTTACTAAAGCATTGAGGCACATGAATGACTACCCGGTATAGACAAATATTCCCAAAACGGAAGATGTTTGCTTTACTTGGGTAAATATGTAGATGCAACAGCCTGGCATACTCCTTTCTCATCATAACATCCCTTTCAACTGTTTTTCCCTTTACCTACGAAATACTCATTCTACTCTCGTTGCCACATTGAGGCTTTTAAAGGTAATTTGGCCACAGCAAATAGATGCCTACCTGCATGAACCTAAGTCGCAATGGATGGGGGGGAAAAAGAAGGATAGGCAGAGAAGAGGAAAGGGAGAAGTACCAACTGCATTTTGTGTCACAACGTAGGCCCAGATTAAATTCCATCTAAGCCTGCTTGCCGGGTGGTCCCTAATATTTCGTGTAAATTGCCTAAAAACCCAAAGCCATGGCCTATACCCTAGGAATTCTCTGTTACCATTTGAAAGTAGTCGCGACAACTTATGAGTATATAATATTTGAAAATATTTTACATTGGCTTTGACTTTGGTAGACTATTTCCTATATTTCAGTTCAAATAAGAAAAGGAAACATATAGTATCATATTATAGAGAATTCTTATAGAGAAAAGGATATGCTTGTTAGTTTTAGCTTTGACTTGCATAAGAAGAATTTTTAAAACGAGAACAAAACCATTCCAATTTGGAAAGCAAAAGAAACAATACAAATAAAGATCGACACTGAAACCATCAGATATGGTAAACTAGCTCTATTATACAAATCAAGAATTTATATATTACTTACTTGATATACTTACTTGGGTTCAAACAGATCTCAAGATACATACATATAATGGTTAAAAAGGATATACAAATTTATTACTCATGCTTTTTTTGTATGCATTGTAAACTATTACTTAAAATGAATATACCCAATTTTGCCATATTACAAATATAAGGTAAATTTGCAGGCCTGAAAAAAATTTTCTTGTCTAAATATTTTGTACTAGAGATCAGCATAATGGCCAAGGATTTGTTTAGCCTCTTTTATTCTTTGAAAATTGAATTTATGAGATAAAATATTGTTGGCGCCGTCCCCTTTGCTATTACTGATGCTTTGTTGTATTCTCTCTTTTTCTTTTTTCTGCTTTACTGCTCTCTTTAGGCTTTTATTTTTCGGTTTGCTGCTTTGCTGTTGTTGTTGCTATACCTCGCGAACGGCCTAAAAGTGCGCTAAACAAATTTGCCTGCCAACTAAGCCCAGCAAATCTGATTTTCTGCTGTTGTCGCGTTACTTCACCATCACGCAAATATAAAGAGAGTGAGAGGTTGTGATTTCATTTTCGTACGTGATTTTTGGCCATTTTTTTTATTTTCTGTTTTCTTTTTTGCATTTTGATTTTATTACAATATTGTGCCTCTGTTCGAGGGGACATGGACTTTTGTTCGTTTTCACAGTATTGCCTTAGGCACTGTTTTTTTTTTTTTTTTTTTTTGCTGGCCATATTTTAATTTGCTTTTTATTTATACGCAAAAAAAAAAGGTTGCAGGGGACCTTAGAGCAGAGCATGCCAGCATATAATTTGATGGTAATTATTTTGTGTTTGGCATGCAGTGCACATTTTTCATTTCTTGTTAATAAAAAATTGATGAGCTTTTCATTAATCAAGTGTAGAGACTCTGGTTCGATTGGCAAACGCATGTGAAATGTGACCCCCATGTCAGGGGGAGAGCATAAATAAAAATCTGGCACGTATCGGGAAGGAAAATCAATGCCATATACAACATATGTATGTATGTATACATATGTATACTCATGCGGTGGCGGCTAATGCTTCATGTTATTGTAGTCATAGATTTCAATTTACTTGCCAATCTGCTTCAATATCTTCCACCAGTCGCCCACCCACACTCAATCAGTGTATGCGATGAGTTAGGTTCGCTTTTAATCGATTTTTATCTGTGAAACTTTTCTCATCTGATTTTATATTAATTTTCTTTTTTAATTGTCATTTCATGGCATTCTGCATTCGAATCGTGAATCTCAGCTTGTCTCATTGACATTTCTTAAACATCAAATTTCGTGAAAATGCCAATAACAAATCTCAACATTTTAAATGCTTTCCCATTTGTATATAGAAAATGCGTGGGTCGAGGAGTTTGCCAAGATAATTGATATAAAATACAACAACAACAACAAAAAAACTCTTCAATTTGAAGGAGCAATGATAAAAATTAAGTCACGCACACACTCATATCCAGCTTTATATGTGTGTATTTCATCCTGACTCATTATTGTGCTGAGATAAGCAATTCAGTCACTTGATATCCTTATCCTGTCCTCACAGTAAGCAAGTCAACAGCATCAGCCTACGCCCTCATGTGACTTGCATAAATGCTGGAGAGGGGAGCGAAGGATGAGAAGGAGACAGAAAGGAAAGTTGTTTTAAAAGGAAGTTAAATGAAATGGAAAAGCTATCTAACATGTGAAAATATATGTCAGCATATCGAAAAACGGCAAAAGTTTAAATGACATTTTTTTTTCCTTTTACATCTTTTCCATAATTTTCTTTAACGTTTGCTGTAAACTTTTAATTGCCGAAATTTTCCCAATTTTAAATTTAAATACCAAATTTAAGTGGTTTTTTTTTTGTGCCTGGGTGTTCTGCTATAAATAATTAAGGAGCTTTTAAACAATCTCTCTGAGGAGAAAAAAACTTTTAGTTTTTGCTTTCAATTAACTAAGGTCTCAACGAAAAACGACTGTATATTCAAGCAAATTTAATTTTCATTGTTTCTAGAACAAAAAGTTGCGTTTTTCTTTTTTCAACAATTCCAATCATTTACAGTTAGAAAAATGCCGTGCTCCCTATTGTAAAGTGTTGTGGATTTTTAAAAAGAGTTTGTAACATTGCCAAATGAACCACCAAATATTTTCCTGGGGGAAGTAAAAAAATGAAAGCTCTACAAACAACTGATGAAAATAAAATAATAAAACAGACTAATTAAATAATAATTTATTCACAGTTTTAATTTATATATTTTAAAATTTTTTCTATTGATTGTTTCAAATGCTTTAGTTCTTAAATGTTTTTCATAAATTCAATATGGATATTTATACTCGTTTGTTGGTCTAAATATCTATATATATTTCAAGTATACACAAACGAAAGTATAACTTTTGTAAATAATAGATAAATAGGGTATAGAAGTAGCGACTCGTTAGATAGCTTTCAACATCCTTTACGTTTATGTTCAAGTTCTCATTTTTTCCCTTATCGTTTCCATTCATTCATAAATGCCAAAATGTTTTTGTATAAATTTCAGCAATTTCGCTTTCGTTCTTTTGTCTTCTTGTCCATTGTGTTGATTTGAGAAGGTGTGGGCGTGTGAATATGATGGATCGGCATACAATTTGGGTACATCATGGGGTTTCTTTTCCATTCATAAATACATGCATAGATGTATATTTTTATTTGCCTGAAAGTATGCAACACTTTTCACAAGAGTAGAATATTAAGTAGCCGCAATGTTGGGCTTTTACATGTGTGTATTTATAAACTTTTTTTTTTACTTTTTGTAGGTGCCACAACGAATGGAGTTTAATTTTGGACAATTAATGGAAACCGCAAAAGGGAATTTTGTGAAAATTTTGGATTTTGCTCCGAGATGCTGCCAAGTACACTAAGCCAAAAACCAAAAACACACGGAGACAGCAAACAAACTTTTAACCACTTTAAGTTGGCTTAAGAGCTGTGCGGTTCGAAATTACCACTTGAAAACTTCGAATGGAGTTCGACAACAGCCACCAGGCATTCTGGCATAGCCGTCGTGGGGAAAGCGGAGGACGGAAATCCCTATCACAGCCTTTTAATGACGAACGGCTTTACTACATAGCTCCACAGCAGCCTCTGTTGCGCAATGAGGATGACTATCCGGATGTTTCTCTCTCCCTGGCCGGTTCTGCCTCAGCCTCATTTCTTTATAATGACACACCCAGTTCCACAGAGCTCACAATGCGCGATGCGTATGCCTCGGCAGCCACATCAAATGGGCCCATTGAGCTCGAGCCATTTAATGTGACTGTGTTGATGAATTTCAGTTGCGCAGATTCCGAAATACAATCAGATGACTTGTGGTCCAGTGTTTACTTTAAGAGCACCGTATATCTACTGTACATTCCTATATTTATTTTCGCATTGCTCGGTAATGGCATTGTCTGCTACATTGTCCAATCAACGCCGCGCATGCGCACAGTTACCAATTACTTTATAGCCAATCTGGCTCTGGGCGACATTCTTATGTCGCTCTTTTGTGTGCCCTCATCATTCATTTCGCAGTATATACTCAACTATTGGCCCTTTGGCATTGTACTTTGTCATTTTGTCAACTACTCACAGGTGGTATCTGTGCTGGTTAGTGCCTACACATTGGTTGCCATCAGCATTGATAGATACATAGCCATCATGTGGCCCCTAAGGCCACGTATAACAAAACGGTAAGTTGTCAAATGAATACCATATTTTACATATATTTTTTTGCTTTAAAGTTAAGATGATATATAAAAACTAAGTCCTTAATTATTTTCGGTCAGTTTTTCATTACGAAATATATTCCTTTACTTGTTAAACAAGTTTTTCTTGATGTTATTCATTGACGTGTCCTGGATACGCTTAAGTGTCTGCTTGGTGACTATTTGCATTGCCTAGAGCCAATTTAACCATTTGCCTGTCCACTTGACCTAAACGACAGTCTCCAGGGAGTCGGTGATACAGTTAGGGACAAACACAACAAAGACACGCATTGGCCTATCTGCGTTAGTCCGGACTCGTGTTAATTGGTTTAAATAGTAATTTAAGACCTTGGACGCGGCATTTGTTGAAAATCAGCCAGGCTAGCCATTGCAACGTCAATTTGCTTGGTAACCGGATACTTCTCGCCCAGCTGAAGAGCTGACTGGCGTGAGTGAGTCTTTTACGGTCCGACAGCGGCTAATGGCGATTCAACATGGTTATGCTGCTGCTGCTTCTGTTGCCCTTCATTTGAAAGCCGTAATTTGCGTTACGTCAGTGTAAGTGACTGTATTTGAGTGTGTGAGTGTGATGGATGGGTGTGAGGGGGAAGTGTTGTGAATACGTCCTTCTTCTGGCATGTGCAAATATTTGAGGGCATCAAGTAAATAAACTTGATGATTATTCAACGTGCTTGTAATTTACGCACACGCAGTCCTGTCTGTCTCTCTATCCGCCACTCCATTAAAAGCTCGCTTAGCACGAATGACAGGCGGATGCCAGGCATCACTCATACGTGCATAAGATCGTAATATAGTGACTAAAATATAGAAATAATATATACATACATATAATATTAATAAGTAAATCAAAAATTATTCTAAAACGCTTTTCTCCCTCTCGCATTTGTTTGCTTTACCTTCTCTTTGCAGTTATGCTAAATTTATCATTGCCGGAGTTTGGTTTATTGCACTTGCCACGGCATTTCCCATTCCTGTGGTATCCGGTCTCGACCTGCCCTCATCGCCTTGGCACGAGAAATGTGAAAAGTAAGTACAAAAGATGTGAAACAATAAAGAACAACAAATGTCTGAGTGTTTTTTGAATGCCTCGGGTGGGTGGAACTAAGTGATGACTTGATGGAAAGCAGACCTTAATCTCGCTTAGACATATGTTTGTATGTTTGTTTGTATGTGTAAGCTAAAGTAAATTGAACTTGACTTCATCAAAGATTTAGGGCAATATCTTTAAAAAGGGACGACTCAATGTTGTTCCCTGAATGTCCATTAAAAACTGTACGATGTTACCTCCCTTCTAGACATGACTTAAGTGCATATCATTTGTTAGCCCAGACTGCGCCATGAAAAATTTCTCACTTCCTTTTTAGAAAATAAAATGTATTACACAATTTCACACTGCCCCAAATCGCAGAGGGTCTTTGGCCATTTGCTTTGCTCAGCTAAAGAACAAATTAAATACCCTTGCTTGTGGAACTTTAAGCAGAAACATTTCTAATTTTCAACTTTGACACGCACTTAAACTGAGCACGTGTGCAAATTTCAAAACCGCACGTCTAATTAAGGTAACATGACGTAGAAATAATGTGAACAGAATGATAAAAAGGTCCTAGGGAGCAGATACATTTAGTGCTGGAACACTAGACTAGACAAATTGATAAGGTCGCAGCTAGCGAGGCCACAGCAACAGACTAAAATGCCATTTGAACTAATTAACTGATTAAATATTTTGTTTTATTTTATAGAGTCTGCAATTGTGTTATCCATCTAACAAAATCTAAGCTTATCAGTTCTATTAAGATTCCAACAATAATTCATTTTTAAATAGGTAGTAAATCTACATTCAAGTTAATTGCTTTTATTTAAAGGTTTTTACATCCAAATTCATCTGCTTAGCAATACAAAAATAGTAAAAAAAACAAATTTAATGGAATAGAAAATTGCATTTCCTTAAATTGTTTCAAGTACAAAAATTTGAAACTTTTACAGAATATGAGATTGTACGCTCTCTTGGGCATATCTGTGTGAGATTTCCTTTGTTTCTATTGCATATATGCATGTTTTGTCTGTGTAAGTGTGGGTGTGTGTGCCTGACAGTTTGTTTTTAAGAGTAAAATCCAGAACCAGCAGATTTGCTAGAAGCCCTTCATATGTACACCCTCTTATGTACACACTAACGCAATGTTCTATCTCTGACTTTTCATTTTTATTGCGTTTACGCTTTCTACTCATCCTTGTCTACTTGTTGGCCCTTCCTTGTGGCACATTTGGATCTGGTGCATCTACTGTTTTCTGGCTGGATGGATGGATGGATGGACGGATTTCGGACAATCGCCGACAGATACATATGCAAGGAGATTTGGCCCTCCAGTGAGCAGGCATACTACTACACGCTGGCTCTTTTCACATTGCAATTTGTTGTGCCACTGCTGGTGCTCATTTTCACCTATACACGCATCGCAATCGCTGTATGGGGCAAGCGACCGCCCGGTGAGGCGGAGAATTCGCGAGACCAGCGCATGGCACGCTCCAAACGTAAGGTAAGTCGCTTGACCATCACCAACCGCAAAAACTAATTTGGCTTTAAATGGATTTGGCCATTAGTTTACTTTACTGACTTACAGGACGACAGGAGTTTGCTTGTGCAAATTTAATCAAAACGCCAAAAGCCAAAAACCCTTTATCGATTCTCTTCCAAGAAGAAGTCAAGTCAAGCCTTTTGATTTTTTACAAGTATTTTTAGCACTTTGGTAATTCCATTGGTTCAAACAAAAAAAAAAAAAGAAAAAGAGGAAGAATCTTTTATACATATACGTACTTTTCATATCTCACCACCCACACGCCTGGCCTCTGTGTGCATTTTGAAACTCAATGCCTTCAGCGTGGCAGCCTCGGGATATTGAACAACAATCCTTTTTGCCGCTTCAAACATGAATATCTCTGGCATTTGAAATATTTTTGCATATTTTCATTGGACTCGGCATTTGTGGAACGTGTCGGTGATTTACTTAAATGAAAATAGTTTAAACATTTCGAAGAAGAAGAGAACAATAAAACGAGACAAGAAATTGAAATTGATTTGATGCAAACAAAAGCGAGAAGGAAATTTAAGAAAATCAAATTTCCGGAAACCTGATTAATGTTTTTCTTTTTTAACAAAAGCATTTACTGGACTTGACTATTGAAAGACAACCAAGCGAGCATTCAATTCAAATCATGTTTATGATTCTTTAAAGCAGAAAAACTAAAAGATTTTATTTAAATTTATCTTAAAAGGAAATATTTCATATTAAACTAGAATATATGCTTACATTATGAGATAAATGGACTTACACTGGTTTCGTTTTAGTTTCAATTTTAATTGATAATTAATTGAATTATTACATGGTATTTAAAAATAGTCGCTTCACCATATAAATCCTAAATTCAATTTACAATTCTACTGACAACACTTAACCCAATGATGGCCCACAATATGACCTCAAACAAAGCCATCAAATCGTTTAAGGTATTCAATCTTTGAATTGATTTTACCATTTCCCCCCCATCTTTGCTTTGTGTAATCCGAGGTCAATGAGGAGCAAGCTTGGGCTTCCTGGAGGCTGAAGTTGGAGTTTCGGCAGCGTGCCAAATGGCATGTAATGCTCACATAATCACAAGGCGCAAGCGCGCCACTTATTTATATTTTAAAGTAAATAAATGTAAAAAGATTTATACGGCACATGCATGTCGTACTTGGTACATGAGTCGCCGAAGTTTTCAAGCTACCAAACAGCTGGAGACCTCGACTGTCTGCATTTCTGAAGATGGCACCTTGTCTAGTCATTGGCATCGTCGACATTTTGTGGTCTTCCAGGAAATTGCATTGATCGGCTGGCTGGGTGCGGGTGCCGGCAAAGCACACCAGACCAGACCAGACCAGGCCAGACGACCACGTAACCAGTTGTCAAACAGGCCTTCGTCGCTCTGTGGCCAATTGTACTGCCAAAACGCAATACAATGAAAGCCAGTCAGTCAATGCCGACGATGACCTTTCCTAGGCATCATCGTATAGAAATCATCATCATCATCATGGTGAACACAGCTGGCCAGTTAGTAACGCATCTTTGGTTTTAATTAAACTTAGTCTTCATTATATCAAGTCAATATTTGGAAAAAGTCACCCCGTAATTGTTTAAGACATATTTTTGGTCAAAACAAAAACAAAGCAAATGAAAAGGATGATGATGACAAAACCATTTGGGCATCAGAAAACAGATTCCTTCATCTTCAGCTGTCCGAAGAAAAAGACAAACACATTGCTGACAGTTGCGCCCACTCCTTTGCCGAGCCATGTTACCCAATTTTGAGCCCAAGGCAGTTGGCAGCTTCAGCGTCTGCCATTCACTTTTTTTTTCCGATTCATTTGCTGGCATCTCCAATGCTGCCTGCTCCTAAACATCCCTTGAATGCAATTGACCAAAAAGAAAAGTAGCTACAAATAACTCGATTGCTTAACCCAACTACAGACAACTAAAAAAAAAACATCAAATAATTTTTCCTTATTCGAAAATATTTCAATGAACTTTTCTCTCTTCCGTGTCGTTGGAGTTTTACAATTGACAGTCAAAATGATTAGCAAATTACAAAGCAACTCAAAATGTACAACTAAATTTCGTCTTTGACTCGCAATTTTGATTGCCGTTAGCTGGGTAATAAAATTATATTTGAGAAATAAAAAACACTTGTTAAATTATTGTTAAAAATACATAAAAACTGCTAATTTACAATATGAAAAGTTTCGGTTTCTTACGACCTTCAAGATTCATTCGATTCATTATTAATTGATAGAGAATGAATGTAAATTCAAAAGTATTTCATATACTCATAAATTTTTAGGTTTCAAAATAAATCTTATTTTAATCTACAATTCTTTACCAACAAATACACATATATAAATATGAAGATACTTATATATATTCTATACTAGAGCATTACTTTCTTATTTTCTTTCTTTGTATCAATTTGAAAATTTTCTAGCATTTCTTGTCAATATTTGTTAAATGTTTCCTAAATTGATTTGCACGATTTGCAAATCACACAAAACTCTCGCCTAATTGCTGGGAAACAAAAAAACAAATCACCAAGCAAAACAAAATGCAAGAAACGAAAAAATAAAAAATAAAAATGGGAAAAAATAATAAAATTGTTGGCTTGGGGCGATGACACTTTACATTTGTTGTAACCATTGGCAATTGCAAATTGTAGACTGAGCAGTGTTCCATCCATCTATTGATTTTCATTTGCCATTTCTCTAGCTGCAACAGCATCCATGTAACTTCACAAATAGCGACAACATATCGTGCCCCAACTGGTGGCGATGAGTCTTTTGCGTATTTTATCAAATCGACAGCCAAGTAAGAGGAAATTTGCCTCATTTGACTGGAAAAGATGTCGTTAGCGCGATTGTTTCTTGTTCATATGGAAAATGTTAATTGCATAATTGACTGCAAGAGGCGTAACTTGCAGCCTCAAAGTATTGGTTGCTTATATCTCCTTTATTTTTTTTTATTTTTATTTTTGGTTTTTATAACTACGAAGCCTTCATTGAGTGGGTCCAGTGACCACGCCACAACAAAGCCTGATGAGATGAGCAGGCCTCCAAGCCATGGCAACAGACAGAGGCAAGAGGTAGGGCAGTGGTCGACGGGTTTCCATTTGGTTTTTTTATTTTCTCAGTTTTTTTTTTCTCTCTTTTATGTGTGTGTGTGTCTGTTGACGGCTGTGGCCGTTGCATCGGCATCGACTTGGTAGTCGTCTGTTTCTGTTGAATTGTGTTAAAATGTTAATTTTGCGTTACATAATCTGTGTCATATCCAGCTAGTCGCCGCCAGTAAGGCAGGCAAGGCAGCTGGGATCTTCATCATCATCGTCATCAGCTGCATCATCAGCATACACACACACACAAAACTTACATACATACAGACAATGGGAAGTGCATGTGAAAAAAAGTGAGAGGATTCCCAGGCTTGGCCAGTGGATGGATATGCAATACACACACACATATGCATTCCACCCACTCACACAGTCTTACACTTGAGTGCGCTGCACTCGGTGCGTTTTGTGGCAAATTAAAAGATAAAACTCACAGCAAACAACAACAACAGCAACAACAACTACAACAGGCATCAAGGCATCTGGGTGCAATTAGTCACAATCTGCTCAACAGGCTTCCCTTTTTACGATTGTTGCCTTTAAATTTCGTTTATCTCTCCATTTACATCGTAATTCCCTTTGTCTCTATCTATACCCTGTAATTGTTTAGTAATGGGTATATTAAAATTAACAAAATGTAAGCACCAATAGATTGTAAAAATGAAATAACTGAAGGAGATTTGTCTAATAGGTTGCTTAAGGTTATGAATATACATTTTTGTTTAGGCTGCTCAACTCTTAGACTGTTAGCAATTTATCTTCAAATTTTCTTGGTTTACCCTAACATAGTCAAAGATATATTAAATGCTACAAAGTTTCTAAAAGTTTGAAGTTGAAATTCCTTAAATTATAGAAATTAAGCAATATTTGATTGAGTGATATAAGAATTTTTTATTTTTTTCCATTATAAACTAACTATGTTAATCATAGGTTCTCTCATTTTTTATGAGAAAGTAATCTAGCTGCTCCTAAGCATCGTATTCGTTAAGAATTTAAAGAGAAGAGACCTTTTCCTTCTGGCTTTTTCTTCTATCTACCCCTGGGATTGGTCATTGATTAACTTCCAGTCAATTTGTTGCCTTCAACTGACAATTTGCTCTTTGTTATTTCCCTTTTTTTTTTTTTGCAGTTAAAGCTTACAGATTGCAACTTTGTTTTATGGTTCCAATACATACATATATACATAGTAACATTCCTTTATTCAAGCAATTTGTATGACACAGAAATTGTTACTGATATATGGCCAGCAATAGTTCATGTCAAATATTTACATTTTGCGATTTCACTACGCTCAGAAAGAGCGATGAAAATTTGCTGGGCAAACTGACTAGCGGTAACTCAATTAAAGGTTTGCAAAAAAAAAAAAAAGAAGAAAAAAAAACCCTCTGACTCTGCATGATGTTGCAATTGATGTGTTGCAAATGCCTCAGGCAAAAATGCATGCAAACGTTTTGAAAAAAAAATCCAATTGTCCCACTTGAAACGTCAATTTAATTATGTTAAAAATAGTCAAAGCTGAAAATATACATCAAAGAATTTTTGTACTGGCAAACAGGATAAGGGAAAACGAATTAAAAACATAAGCAAAAAATTAAAAATTTGCAACAAACAACAATTAATTTAAAATTCATGGCATAATCTGCTAAAAACTAAAGTAATTTACCTAAGATTGCTGTTTTAGAGATAGTTTTCTTATTGGAGTTACATTTTCGCCAATTAATATAGATATAAATTGGGATAAAACCTTTGAGAACTTTTATATATCTTCTTTTTAAAAAATATAATAAATTGAAGTTATTTTTGGAGATTTAGTTTTTCTGTTAGATTTAGGAAATAGTTAGCAGTTAGTTAGCTTTAAAGAAAATCAATCTCAAATACTGGGAAACTATAGAAATCCATAATTCATTGAAGAAATTTTTGCTCATTAAATTGGAAATTTATAAGAAATACTTCATTTGGCCAAAAGGACCATCAATTAGGAAATGTTGGGCAATAAACTATTGTTTTGTATTGGTCTTTCTATGGCGCCTTCATAGTGCTGTTTACCCATGATTGTCTTAAATTGATAAGTCTGCAATTTTTTCGCCATTTGTTTTCGTTCATTTTGCTTAAATCAATAAAACTAAATGTTGTGTTTATTGTGGCGCAACTCGGAGTTGTCTGTTTGCATTTCGGTGCTGGTTTTGGTGCGAGGTCATAAATTAGCCAATTAATGTTCATAAATTAAACATAGTCCGCTAATGGTTTGATGTTTCGTGGTAAGAGTAACTGCGAAGGAGAAGGAGATTCGCGATGAGCAACAAATAACATAAATTAAGTTTGGTTTGGTTTGGTTTGGTTCGGTTCGGTTATTCTATTCAATTGCATTGCGAATCGAGTCAAACTTCAATTGTTTCTCAATGGGCAACTTGTGTCCGCTTAGATTCAACCGAGAGGCTGTCTTGTTGGCGGCGGCATGAAGACGTCATCATCATGACTTGCTCTACTGCCACTGAGATTGAAGGAGGAGCTGCTGCTGCTGCTGCTGCACCAAGCTGGTGGTTTGGCGCCATTGAGGAGAGCATCGGTAGCTAAACTTGCCGACAGCTGACGTTGAATTTGTTGTTACATCTGCTGCTGTTGTTGTTAGTGTAGTTGTTACATAAAGAAACATCTTGTCTGTTGCTTACTTGTTGTTTGTTTGTTTGTTTGGCATGGCGAACAAGTTTATTCTACAAAAGTGAAAGGTCCGATACAAGCGTATTCGAAATCTATGGATTATGACTGCGAAAAAAAAAAAAATTTGTGTCAGTGACGCTCTAAAAAACCAAACTGATCATCATTATGAAGATGCCTCACTTGTCCCCCGTCGTTTCAAATACCAACTATGCAAAAGCAATGACCAAAAGTTTAACTAATGAAGCATATAAAGGCCAAGTCGCAATTAGATATGATATTTTGTTTACAAATGGTCAACTATATATGCATATATGCCTATATGGAAATCATATATGAATAGAATGCAGTTTTTACAATTTTCAAACTTATGTAATGGAATATTACAAAGTTGGCTAAGCTATTTTGTATCAATAAAACATTAGCAATCAAATCATAATCTTTACAATGAAAAATAACAATTATCTTCCGCACTTAAACTTAGTCGGCAAACTCTGTTAACGATGTTGAAATACAAGATGTAAAATGTTTAATTAAAAAAAAAGCTACTTACTTTTAAATCATTTGCATATTTTAGGTAAAAACTCTAATGTCCTTTAGTATCTTTATAAAATTAGCTTCTCTTATAGTTGCAATATAACTTTTAGAAATAAATTTTTACTGACTTTTAATCTGTTATTTGGCTGAGGCCTACAAAACAATGAAAATATCCAAATTAAAATGCCACAAAAATGCCAGCAGGCGACGCCCAACAAAACAAGCAACAAGTGTTGGGTAAACAGAAACAACAACAACCAATTACTAGATTACAACTGCTCCACTCAAAAGTTCATCAACTTTGCTTACGGGCAAACATTGAAGTTGTTGTTTTGTTTTGTTTTTTGGTGTTGTTGTTGGCGTTGTAATTACTATTATTGTTGGCACTGGCATTGTTATAATAGAGATCATCGCGCCACCTAAAAAAAAAAAAGGCCTCAAGCACAACAGCAGCAATCGCAAACACTTTACACCACATTAGCCTATTTTTTCTTTTGTGTTTTTTTTGGTGGTGTGGGCGCCTTACGATAATCAAGCAGCCGGAGATGATGCCGGAACCATGGCATCACATCTATCATTGAACTGCCAACGAAAGTTGTTCTAATTAAAAAGGGTACAAAGAGCCATATGTGTGGCCTTAAGACTATAGTAAGTTCATTTAAGACTGTGTAAGTAGAAATGGTCACGTTTCCTGTTTGTTGGGGGTATTTATCTACTAGGTCAGTAGAAAAATTTAAGTTGAGAAAATGGACGAAACAGGAGAATATTTCAATTTTAAATATATTGGCTTAGAAAGGTTGTCCCAATTTGAAGTTATTACAAGGATTAATATGTTTCTATAGAAATCTAAACAAAATTTCTAAATTTATACCTCACTTTCTTCTACTTCCCTTACTTCTAAATAAGTGTTAAAGTAATTAATTTACTTTTGTTAGCTAAAACATTGTGGATGACCATCAAGATGATGGAATGCTGCCATATAACAGGAGCTCTTAATGCCCAACAACAGCAAGAAAACTAACAAGAGTAGCTGCATCATGGGTAGAGTCAATATGGGGTTAAAATTAACGCTTACTTGCCTCTGTTCGTTTTTTGTCTGTTGTCTGCTGGCATTATCTCTTGTTTTTTTTTTTTTTTTTTGTTGTGTTTTGCCACTTCAAACCCGTAATTAGTTTACACTTGCGGTAATTGCGGCATAAATCTTCAGCTTGCCAAGTGTCGTAATATCCAAGTCACACATACACACATATACAGCAATGCAATCCTTATCATACATTAGTTTTATATATATATGTGATGGCTTTAATTTTTGCTGTTTGTTGTTGTTGTTGTTGTTTGTTGCCCAGTATTCCCATTGCAGACACAAAACACACAGAAAACTGCATCCCTTTTCCCATTCCACACGGAATGCCGCAAAATGATTTGTAGCTTTAAGTGGAAGTCAGAGCCACAGCGCATCTCTGTCTCGAGCTGAGGGACCTACTGTATATATAAATATATATATATATGTCTGTCTGTACGTTAGCAACAATATGAAGTGAATTAAGAGGCAGTGCAGTCGCCGTCACGCTATTTCCAAATAAACAGTACAAACTGTAAAAAATTATTTCTCGTATTGTATATATGTATATATATAAAAGACCATAAATACTGCCCCACTGATCCCCAATGGTCCTCTGCTACATCTTTGGACTGTTTGTATAGTTGCCCTCATGACGGAAATAATATTGTGCTATCATTGCCATTTCTATGTACCCTTTTTACCTTCTCTCCTCTTGATGCGATCAAGCAGCATCAAGTGGCTCCCGATTGCCAAGTTAAAGCTTCTCCTTTCCACTCAATTGTCTTGGCCATGTTTGTATTTGCGTGTGTGTGTGTGTTAACGCGTTTCTTGCTTTTATGAATATTGCTGCTACGTTTTATGATGCTATTAAGGTGTCGTCTATCGTATGTACATTTACTATAGTATTGTAACTATTGTGTGCCAGTTGTTCCATTGTCTGCCAGGCACGGAAATGTCGCGTGCTTGGTGCCCCAGTCTCAGTTTAGTCAGTTAAGCGGCATTTCTTTCTTTGTTTATTACCAGTTCAATGTGGACTTGAACAAGTTAGCAGCAAAGAGATGTGAGCCAATAAATGAAATTCTCTCTTTTTAAAGGCCCTTTGTGTAGTATATATGAGTCATTTAAAACCTAAAACTTGCAATGTCCACTACAAAATGAAGCGACGAAATTAAATTCAATTGCCAAGTAATGCAAAGAAAAATACTCTGGGAAAATTCATTTGGCAAAAAAGAATATATAAGATGGGTGAATCTGTGAACATGCGAAAATAAAAGCACTTTCTCTTCATCTCTCTCTCTCTCTCTCTTGCCGCACATCCGTGAGATACTTTGTTTTCCACTACTGCAGTTCTGCTTGTATGTACCTTGGTGTTGTTTGCCACTGGCCAGCAGCAACGCCTCCAGCGAGTTTAATTGAAACGTGAGCAATTGCCATAATGAGTTTGCCGGATGATTTAAGGCGACCGGTCAAAAATGCCGGAGGTATACGCATGTTGGCTCTACTTGTATGTAGATGCCCCTTCATGGGGTGACCAATTAGAGGGCGCCACCTAACTGCCTTTACAATGTGAGCGTTTAGCATAAAAGCGCAAAAAAAAAAAAATTAGTGAACGTATTACGTAAGCGGCATGACAGCAAAACGGTTGCATGCCATGAGATACGCGTTTACTCTGTGACTAAACTGCAAACCTAAAGCAAATGTTTACCACAAATGGTTGTTATTTTAGTCTTTCATTAACCTGTCTCTTGGCCACATTCCCAACTCATTTAAAAGTACTTCACTGCAACTCTTTATTTAAATTACTTTTTAGCCCATTAAAATTTAGAGAAAACAAAATCCATTGCATTTCAATATAATAAGAAAATAATTTAAAGCAAGCTAACAAACATTTAAACTATTATTAACAATATATTTGCCAATTATTTATTGTGATTTGATATGCCATCATCTCATTTCATCTTTATGATCTTTACAAACTTGGTCAGTAAATGATCACAGCCATTTGGCACTTGATATAAGTTTCTACAAGGTTAAACTAAGTTTATAAATGTAAAAGTTTATATTCAAATATTTGTCATCTTTAGTGAACTAAAACTTTGCTTTTGCTACTATATATATATAATATTAGTTCTTAATCTCTTGCTCTAACTATTTTCAATAATTATAAAGTAAAATGATCAATTTAGACAAGTAAATTGACTTTTTTTATACAACTCCAACAACTTTATAGTGTAGTTCGCTTAGGATATTTGGCTGGTATCTGGTTTGTTTTTGACTTCCCCCCCCCACTTTAATGGAGAGGGAAGTCATGGACAAAATAAAACTGAATTGGTTGACTTAATGCACTTTGTAATGGACTTGCCTTGGGCTTCGTGCTTGCCTTTTTTGTGCATTTCCTGGCACGTTTCATGTTTCTTGGTTTTTGCACCTCTCAGCAAAAAGGTTATATGTCGACATAGCCGCCTTTCTTTGACTTCCTTTGCCTTGGCCGGGCAAGCAACAGAAAAAACCTTTAAAACCAAAAGCAACAACAAAAAAAAAAGACGCTGAAGCATTTTTTTTTTTTTTTTGATTGTGGCAACTGTGGCAAGGTCTACAAGGTTAAGTTGTATGGTCGTTAGTGTGACCACTTACGGATTCATTCGATCAGTTAGATGTTGCATTTGGATCAAAACCAGTTTCGCAAGTGACCTTTTCGAGTAACTCAGGTGCGTGAATTTGCAAAGGGGCGGTTAGTTAAAAAAATATCTAATAATTTAAAAAAACAAATAAAAAATACTTGCAAATTGTTGATAAATTTTTATTTTACAATATTTAGCACGCAAAGTAATTTACAGCATCCGATGGCGTGACTCAAGAGATTGCAATGTCCATGCGTGATGATGCGTAGGAAAAAAAATTACATGATGTCCAAAGTTTCAATTACCATCAATTTGGAATGGCCTTGCCACGAAATATTAATATGAACTTTGACCCAAAAATAATAATAAACACTCTTTTGTCTCTCTCTCTCTCTCTCATCATTCAATATGTAATCAATCAACTTTTCCGCCTTTTTTGTTTAACTCCTTTGGCATAAGGAATAAAAGTAATACGTCAATATTGTTAACACGTTTTCTTCGTTAATATTTACATTGGTAATTGAAACAATTTCAGGTTTTGCTTTACTATGGCAAAAGCAATGGCAACCACTTTGCATAAATATAAATGGCAAATAAAATGTTTAACGCATTTGCACAATGCGCGAAGCTTGAATACTCTGAAATGCAATAAAAAAAAAAAAATAAAACTGGCATTGCTAAATTAAAGGAAGTGAACTGCAAGGCTGGCAAATTGTTTTCTCTTTAGTAATTCAGTTGGTGGAACTATTTCTATCGGATGCCAGGGACCACAACAAAGGCAGCCGCAAAGGCTTACACACGCCAACGTCCTATTTTCAATTTACTAGTGGCAGTTGTAACGCGTCTGTTTCATGCCACGATATTCCATCCCCATCTCTCTCTCTTTTACCCTCTTTCTATGCAACCTTTTATGTGGCACTTGTTTGCTAAAATGGCCATTAAACTAGCTATACCCTATACGAATTTCAGATATATCTTAAATATTCAAGTTGATAAAAACGTAGCAACCAATTTGTAAAAGTCTCTATAAATTTTTTTCCAACTTTCTCATAGCCCACAACTCATTTATCTCAGCCAATCTGAGCTCAAGTGTTTGAAGTGATTGATATCGATCATACTTAATACATAATTTCAAGACAATAGCTTGAAAATTGCAAGAGCTATTCAATTTTGCAATTTTCAGCTAATTGTGTGGGCGGCAAAGGGGTTTGTTCAAATCATAGGCTGGTCTGTCTACACAATAATGACTAACTAACAAGGCCTAAGATATACAGATCTAAAAGCAAATATATATGGAAATATTGGGTGTTGTAAGCGTTCCTTGATAACTTTCAATTTGTTAATCTTAAATTGCTCTGTTCACTCTTAGAATTCCCCCTCAATAAATTAAAGTTACTTATAAAGGATATACAATTTTCAATATTCCAATTTTGAACTATTTTAAATAAATGAGATGCTGTCATGACCAAGTCAAACTTTATTCAATACCAATTCAGATCCTGGCACTAGCCATTTAAATTAGTTTTAACCGCAAAGAAATAAAACCAGACAACATCTTTGGTCTGTGAAAGCGAAAGTTTTTTTCAGTCTCTTGTTTCGATGGGAATCTCAATCTCAATGCAGACTGTTGGTCATTTATCTTTGGCTCAATTTACGCTTACCTAATCGGCCATCGGAGGGCGGGGGGGATGGTCGGAGGAATTCGGGGTACCAGCATGGAAGATGAGCCGGTCTTCGGTATTTGGTCTTTTGTGGGCATCCTTTTGAAGCGTTTGCCACGCGTTTTAGTTAGCCATAAATCGCATTGAATTGGTTATCGCTTCGCTTTAGAGCACTTTCAATCGCCATCACTTTCAGAGCTCATCTTTCACAAGTTTTGCCGCCAGTTGCATCCTGGCAACGATGGGTTATGTAACCATACCCATTGGTTCGTTGTCCATCTTCAGCCTTAACTGTCATTTCTTGTATATTCTTTCACTTTTCGTTAACTGAATGGCAACGGCGGCCTTAATTGATTTGAACAAGTTTTCAGCATTTTTATGGGTTTTGTTTATTTTGGCAATTTGGTTTAAAAGTATTTTTCACCCATTTGGCCTTGCTCGACTTCCTTTCTCTTGCGCTCTCTCTCCATCTGTTTCCTTTTTTTTTCTGCTGGACCGCTTCTACTGGCTCTTCGTTTCGTGTTTAGGCTCAATCAATCTTGTGACCTCAGCTTTCCGGTTTCATCTCATTGAAAGTGTGAAAACTGAAACCAATTTACGCAAAATATGATTTTTGTTTAACATTTTCTCACTTGTTTACATTTCCCTTGTCAAGGATTGTATATTTTTCGGACCAACTTCAATTACGAGTTGAGTGAACTGCAAAAAAAGGACCACCGAATTATCTGAATTCTTGAATTTAATAAAAATTACATTTCTCGGGAATGTTACATTTATAAATTCAATTACAAACTAATCCAGAGCCATATCAAAATCACAATTTGAGACATTTTATTTAAGTGCTGCCAGCTCAAAGCCGGAGCCCAAACAGAATTAAGCACATAAACGAGACAGAGATAAGGAGAATAGGGGAAGACAAACATTTCGAGGGGATTAAAATTGGCCACTTACTTAAGAAGACGTCAAGGAAACTAACCGCTAGCAACAATGGAATGATACAGAGCTACATACATACTTGATGTGCGAAAAGTAAAAGGAACCCCAAGCAGCATAGGAACATCATCACAGTTGTCGCAATACATGTAATTGTGGTTATTTCTACAAGGCAATTGCATAAGACACTGGCCAGTGACAGTGCCCGTGCAAGTGCCAGTACCAATGACCATTTGCTTTAACCAAATTGCAAACAAAATGCTCATCCAGAGGAACTGTGGTTTCTGCCATCAATGAAGACGTTTGACAGGTTATTTCAACAGAAATGCAAATTCCTCAACCATTGTTGGATCAATGTTGTTGATTGTATGCCAGTCGCACATGCAATATATCAGACATCCTGTGTCCCTTGTCTGACGGCACGTGCAAATTTCGTGCTTCAAAATGCCTTTGGAATGTGTGTGCGTATGTCTCGTAGCAAGGAAATGCAAAGTTTCGGAAAACCCAATTTATATATATATATATATAGATATACATGTACAGATGTCTTGATATTGTGTCTATAACAATTCCCCCTTAAAAATTGCCTCAGTGACCGCGATGCTACCACATACTACTTACTAAGCTTAACCCCAGCGTTTCCCACAGTCAATATAAAAAAAAAAAAACGTAATAAACACAATTCCGAATTCAATTCAAAAGATTTCACTTTAACTCTACGTGCACAGCTTCAGTTTCAATTTATTTTTTTTGTTTGTTTGCATATTTGCACAAAGTGAGCAATAATATATACACATGTACATACATATGTATATGTGCATATACATATATAACTATTTTATATTCCCCACGGCAACTGCAATATGAAAGTGAGACACTTGCAACCAAGGCGTGGCAACACAATACATATGCTTATTGCAATACAATTTTTGACAAATGCAAATCTCATCCAGTTGCAAAGTAAGTGTGGGTCTAAAATTATTCTGTTTCTGATTCTTTTGTTACATCAAATTTGTTTTAACTTTAGACAATAAACAAATTGTCCTTAGATAGTCTTAACGTGGTCTATCATAAAGGTTTTACGAGCATTTTAACGATTTGCTTTAAATTAAAACAGAAAAAGTTTCAAGTTGTTAAATTTGGAATCTTCTTTTTCACACACATCTTCGTTTTGTTTTAATGATTTGCATTTGAAGAAGTCGTCGTCCATTGAAATGGTATTTAATGGACTTCTTTTGCATTTGTTGTGACTACGTTTGCAACGGACATTTGTATACATGTAGTATATTATGCTCCTAATTGAAGATGAAGTTTATGGCGGGGCGTGTTTGGTGGTACACATTTTCCGTTTCGCTGGTTAGCCGTGCCGTCAAAAGGAAACTTGTTTCCAACTGTTTGCCTTGGTTTGGTTACTGTGTCGGCGAATCTGTGTGATTTCCAGGTAAAGGCACGTCGATTTCGATTTCAAGTGACAGCTCCCGAACTCTGAACCACACACACACACACATAACTTTTCGCCAAAAAAGAAAAAATGGTAAGAAAAAGAAGAGTTTTCCGACCAAGTGTTTGCTTTCAACTTGAAAGATGCCAAATGTGAAATGCGAAACTGGCACGTGTGAAATGTGGCCGACCTGCACCCGTGGCATTATTAATGTGCCTCCTCTACACGGCTTTCCCATTTGCCAGCTGCCAACGGTTCGTTGTTAGACGCAAAGGCAACCCAACTAAAAATGCCAAAGAAATGTTATGCTCACACTAAAAAAAAACCCTCCCAAGCAAATTTGACTAATGTTCTATGGAAAGAAAATGGCAAACCATTTAAATTCAAATGCATATTAAAAATGTGCAACACCTACACCTGTTTCCACAGCCACTGCCACTGCCACTTTCACCGCAACAGTTTTCACACGCAGACCAACAAACACAACACATAAGCATATGAATGGAAGTGGAAAATGGCAACGAGTTTACAATTTTCTTAGAACATATTGCAATTAAATTACTAACGAGGTGACTGTAGAAAGGAGCGCCTCGGCATTGAATGGAACAGCAGTTTGAAAAGTTTATGCTAAATACATTTGAGATACTTTTCAATCTTGTTTTGTAAGCTCTTTCTCTCATTTATCTGTACAGAGAATTAAGAATAAAGCTCCAATGGTAAACAAGTAAAAACTTTTCAAGTGCAATCGGAATAACTTTAACAACAGAAAAAAAAATAGTTTAAACTTAATTTAATCATTCACAGCTGGTGAAGGTTAATGACACGCATTTCAATTAACTTTAAGCACAAAACTTTTAAATTTTGTCTTAGTTAGGCATTAAATTGATTGCCTCATTCATTTACATTTTCATTTAAGCAAAAAAAAAAAAAAAAAAAATGGTCCGAGCGACCTTAGACAATATGCTTCTACTATGACTGATGATGCTGATCCGGGACAACATCAATTGCCAAATAGTAAACCGTAAAAAAATAAAAACAAACTTTAACTACAGCCGAAAAAAAAACAAAAAGTCGTTGACACTAATTAGCATTTACAAGTGAACAAACGGCAAAGAGTTCAACTAGCAGCAATAGCAGCAGCAGCAACAACAACAACAAATCGTATGCTTCTGCAGCAGTGGCAGCGGCAACATGTTGCCAACATTTTCAATTGAAGCGAACATAAAATAAATAATAATAAGCCTACGAATCTTGGCTAAATCTCGCGATATAACTCGGATGCAAGAGCACCACACATGGACAGATGGCACCCAAAAATGTCAAATGTTAAAGCCAAGCAGTCAAACAAGAGTCAAAAACTTTAAAGTCGGCGCAGCGCTATGAAATATTCAAGCAAAAAAATCGTATTCAACAATCAAGCAACGGCAAAAGAAAAACTTTGCACATCGACTCTATCGTTTTCATCTTTGCCTTTACCTCTCTCATCTCTCCTATTTTCTTTCTGTTTGCTTAACAAACAGGAAGTAGCGCTGGGCAGACTGGCGCTAGAGTTGGAGATGCCCCCCGCCATTCCAATACAATAACAAGCGACAAAAGATGCAGGAAGCAACAAATGTCATCGTTGTAGTTGTTGTTGGCATTAGAGCCAACTTCCTACCCACCAAAATCCCATAGTCTAGGGATGAACATGCTCCCGTTGCGCTGCTCATTGCGTGAGCAAACGCTATCGCTATCTTTCAGTGTCAAGAAAAGGAGACTCCATCTTTATCTTATGCAACCGACTTTGATGCTCACCCACTTTGAGGTTCCCAATGCAAAATAAAAGCAATTGAAATTGCAGCAGCAGCAATTAAAGCAATGCACATACATAAATCGATATCAATTTGATCTTGTTTTGTTTTGAGATAAGTCGGTAAATAAGAAAAGTAAGTCCTATATTGTTATGCTTTAAAATAATGGTGTATGCTCTACTAAGACGGGTATATTGATTTAGGACTAGTGTTGGTAACTTACTATAAAATGAAGATTACAATATTTAGTGTGCAAATACATTTCCGGAAGACAATCTCCCTAAATTGATGATACCGGAAATAGCAGTTGAGACGACCTGAAGGGAATGTCTCTTATAACTTGTAACGGATTTTATATCTGGAAAAGGATGTTCTTAACACTTGAGAGGAATGTTTATTCTTGCTCGACAATTCTAATCAAAATTCAAATTCCTGTAAATCTTCAGTATTTATTTTAAAGAAAATCAAGATAAATATTTTCCCTTTCACACTGAAAACGATTGTGCGAAAATTGCATTTAAGTAAACTACCAATCAGATTGTAAGAAGAACCACTTTCTTAAAGTCAAAATGCTGTATTCGCTCTAAATGGTAATAGTTGAATTACTTGGCCTTTATACGAATTGTCTGCCATTGACTTTTGGTGCCTCATGGACTTCGTTGCCGTTTATCGTTGTGGCTTTATATACATATATATTTTTTTTATTTCTTGCCACATTGTTGAGCGTGAGATTTAATGCTGTTTGCTGGTTTTGCTGGATCCGTGTTGCGGTTTCTTTTTCTTTTTTATTATTTTGGCAATCACCTTTGGCGCTTTTTCCGACGGCATTCGGAAGTTGGAGAAAAATCGCTTAAGTGGTTGGAAAAAAAGAAAAATATAAAAGAGAAGAAAAAGGCCAACAAAAACAAAGAAAACCAAACCAAAAAGAGTAGAAAATTAGGCAACTTAGCATTGAAAATGCAAATGCGATTGCACCTCAAACCGAATCACATTCGCATTCCCATCAATCTCTATCGCCGTTTGGGGGCGACGGAGTTGCATTTAACATCAACTGATTGCTGCTCCACGGCGATTGCATCTCGTTTAGTTGCGGGTGTTCGCAGTTGCCGATGCCATTTCCCACTGCAAATTTATTACAACGACAAGTTTATCAATAAAGGAAAATCCAAGGAGAAAAAAACAACAGCAACAGCCAACAAACAACATTTGGCGTTCGTTAGCAAACATTTTTGCATACGGCAATACTCCAGGCCTGAGACCTGGACTTGGATCTGGACATCGCAGTTGCTTGGTTGCTTACGCAATTCCATTTCAAGGTGAAATCGAATCGAAATTGGAGTGAGACAGGAAATGTTAGTAGCAGCAGCAGCAGCAGCAACACCAACAGCAATTGCTAACATTGTCAGCAGTTGCGTTTAACAACTTTAAATAATATTTTAGCCTTTTTGCCTTACCTTTTCTCTTGCATCTTTTTTCCATTTCTCTTCTATAAATCGGTCAACTGATTTCGCTGCCATTTTGATTGATTTACTAAACAGTTTAGTGATAATTAACAACGCCTTCCACAAAGCGGCATTTGCGGTTGCTATTTTGCTCCATTCAAGATAATCCGCATGATTCATAGACAAAATTTAATTGGATGGATTATAATTGGTTGTAAATTTGAACAGCTGTCAAGCAAACTACAAAATTGACAAACAACATAGTGTTTGCAATGGGATTTCATGCCAAATTGCCTTAGTTGACGTTTATTCAGTCTTTTCTTTGATACGATTGGGAGTTCATTTTTCATTGTGAAAGGTAAAAACAAGTTTCATTTTGTCTTTCTTTTTTTCATTTTGATTTAGTTAAATCAATTATCTTACTACAATTGAATGAAAGAATATTGGTAAATGTTCAATTTTATAAATTGATTTTCCTTTTTTTTTTTTTTTTTTGTGCAGTTTAGTGGACATTCGATACCCGTTGGGTGTTGAAACACTTCATTAAACTTAATGCCATTAAGCAACTGACTAGCAAAAAAAAAAAATAAGTAGAAAAACTGAAAAGGTTTGTGTAATAACAAATATGTTGCCCTTTTGTATACTCTTACAAATCTTTGCTTTGATCGTCTTCATAAGAGCCAAAAATTTTAGATAAATATTTTAGAAATGGATAGAATGGTAAATTGTTTAATTCTTATAAAATTTATAAATAAAAAAGGTTATTCATATTCCATTAACTGATGGTTTTGAATATTAAGTCTTCTTTTGTTTGTCAAAATCAAAATGCTTTTCTTACAAGGGTATATAAAAAGCGTAAAATTGCAAAGGGAAAAAATAATCATTGATATTATTGATTGCCAACAGCAATAACAATAACAAAAACAACAACAATAATAACAACAGTCACACTAAATAAGCAACAATCAGCAATGATAACAATAAGTAAAAATTACATTTTACAGAGCTAACATTATCAGAAACTTTTAAAGATTTTATATTTTCAATTTGGCAAAGTATGAGATGATAGAAAAATCTATTTACTTAAAACTAAATTGTTATATACTAAGCTCTGTAGAGGAAAAATGGTTAAAGCCTGTCAAATTCTTGGCTAAAATGTTATTCCAACTATTTTTGTCTTTTTATTGGCTTCACACAGTGGCACACTTACAGTCACTTACATTCATTCATTCATTTACACTCAGTCAGTCATTCACTTACACACTCACTGCCTTTTGTTGGCCTTTTTTTTTTTTCTTTCGTATTTGAGAAAGAAATCCCATACAATGGTATATAACAATAATAAAGCTTAATAATACATACAATAATAAAAAATCAACCTAAAAATCCACAAACTGAACTTGCACAAATTCAAATTATTCAAATTGCCATTGTCTCCTTTTGATTTTCACTTTCGTATGGGTTTTATTTTTTTATCGGGGTATCGGTTTGGTTGGAATCGTGAGCAAAATTTTCCATCTGCAGTTTCATTTCCATTTTGTGGGAGTCAAGGAAAGTCGAGATGAGAAAATAAAAAAGGCAGCCAGCCTGCCTGCTCGCCTGGCCAGCTGACACTCAAGTGTGAGATCCGATTCCTCGTTGAAGTCAGGCCCAAAAGCCCAGCAGCAAAAGAGCGAAAGTGCACGACATTGGCTAAGACTGGGATTGAGACTGAGACTGAGAGTGAGAGTGGCTGTGTCTGTGGCCGGTGGAGATGACGCAGCGGCTCTCAACGGGAAATCGACATCATCATCAACGTTGTCGTTGTCTTTGCTGCTGCTGCTGCTGGTGCGGTGCGGTAATAAGTTGATTGTGCGGTAATTTCGGTTTCACTTGCCGTCCTACACACATACAGCGACACACTTACCAATCTCACAGCTGAGAGACGAAGATACTCACAGATACATATACAGAGGCTGCTCATTATTGGCCTGCTCGCTGGTCTGGCCTGGGCCACGCATGTGCATCATCATCATCATCATCTTTGTTGGTGCAAAAAAAGAAAAAGAAAAAAAAGATACTCTCCCAGATGCTCTAGGCTTTGCTGTGCGCATATGGCTGTATGTGTGTATCTGTGTGTGGCTGTAAATCGGTGACGCTGTGCGGCAATACATCTAGCTGGATTTCTGTATAAATTGATGATGCGGCTGCATTGGTTCGTCAGTGAAGCATTTGATTTGGTCTAATAAACAGCAACAGTGAGAGGAGTGCGACCACAGCAATATCTAAAGGATATAAAACGTGAGGCAGTTCATCAGTGGAAGTGGAAGATTAACAAAGATAAAAATCCTAACATAGCATATTTTGTTTCGTCTCCCCCCCCTGCATCCTTTTGTCTTACACTCACACACACACAGACCTAGGATTACTGTGATAGTGCAAGTGCAAGTGTGTGTACGTTTCCTAGATCGTTCCCGTGAATCCGTTAATTGAACAACGCGTCCTAAACCCGTGACCAAGCAGCCATGAAAGCATTCATCTTAATGTCCTGTCTGGCCCTAGCCGCAGCTCGTCCTGAGGCTGGCTACAATTACAACCGTCCCGGTGGTGGCGGTGGATCTGGTGGATCCGGTGGTCTATCCGGTGGTTTTGGCGGCGGTTTCGGTGGCGGCTCCGGTGGTGGTTTCGGAGGTGGCGGCGGCGGTGGATTCAGCGGAGGCGGCGGTGGCTTCAGCAGCTCAAGCAGTGGTGGATTTAGCAGCGGCGGTGGAGGCGGTGGTGGCTTCGGAGGTGGTTTTGGAGGCGGATCCGGAGGTGGATTTGGAGGAGGTGGTGCGTTCAAAAAAATCACCATGATCGTTTCAGTCAGCTAATATGCAATATGACTCTTTTTTACAGGCAGCATCGGTGGTTTTGGAGGAGGCGGAGGTGGTGGTGGTGGCACCACCCTTGTGCAGAAGCACATCTATGTGCATGTTCCGCCACCAGAGCAAGAGGAAATTCGTCAGCGACCCAACTTGCCAGTTGGCCAATCGCAAAAGCATTACAAGATCATCTTCATTAAGGCTCCATCGCCACCCTCTTACCAGGCTCCAGTTATTCCACTGCAGCCCCAGAACGAGGAGAAGACTCTGGTCTATGTGTTGGTCAAGAAGCCCGAAGATCAGCAAGACATTGTCATTCCAACAGCAGCTCCTACCCAGCCATCAAAACCAGAGGTATACTTCATCAAATACAAGACACAGAAGGAATCTGGTGGCATCTCTGGCGGCATCTCTGGCGGCATTTCGGGTGGCATCTCTGGCGGTTCTGGTGGATTCACACAGTCCAACTCTGGCAGCGGTTACACATCTGGAGGTGGTGATGGCGGCTTCACTGGTGGCGATGGCGGTTCTATCTCGGCTCCATCCAGCAACTACGGCCCGCCTGGCAAGTCTGGCCCATACTAAAGCGCTTCCTCATCATCATCAGCATCATCATCATCAGCATCAGCACCACCAGCATCCACACTAGTTTCAACACCAACTTCAAACTCGGCTCAAGCTGCTGACTAGTCCTGTCTCTCACAAATTACATCACCACACATCAACAACAACTGAAAACAAACATTATTGGATCCGTCCTCGGACTGGACGACTAACCCCCAACGTGACGATCTTCTACCATAAGTGTTGACTCTTCTGACACAAGTTCTCTGACCAAAACTGGAGTCCATACTCCACTCCAGTAAAACAATGGGCCCAATCCTTGGTCCATGACTTTTGTATATAATTAATTTTCAATTTTTTCACACTATCTGTCTATCGGTTTCACTTCCTCATACCCATCCCAACTTGAATTCTATCCAGAATCTCTCACTCCTTCTACATGTTGGAAAAGAAAGCCTTGAAATATCTAATAGCTAAATAGGTGACAAATGTTTTGTTTCCCGCCATGGAAACTTCATTTGGCACCAGAAAGAGCGATAGCAGAAGAAGTTAATATGGCATACATATTAATTATAATACATATATTATATATTCTAGATCTAAGTACTATATGCACAATAAAAAAAAACAACGGTGACAAAATTACGAAAAAAAAAAAAACACAAGACAAAGCATTTTTCAATCGATTTTCCTGCCCCCATCTAAAAAAAAGGTTCAAACTTTTCTTTGGCCTGGCATTTCGATTCGATTAAGATTAAGCTGACCCAAACTCTATTAATTATTTTCTTCCACTCAATTTAGTTAACCTAAATAACCAAATAGACGAAATAATTTAGAACAGTTAAGGGGTCAAAGATGAAATTGAGAGTTTTTTAACTCAGTTCAAACTAATTAAAAAGTAATTTCATGGCATTATAGCCATAACTTTAATGTATAATTTTTTCCCCTTACTTCGTTTTGTGGCAAGTACTTAGTTTTTTTTCTAAAGCAAAATTTTAATGCCTTGCTCCTTAGAAGGGAAATTAACGGTTTCCACTTCTTAGGCTTTGGCAGAGACCAAGAGAAGAGGATTAGGTTAGAGTGGAAGAAATGGAGTTGGCAAAAAAAAAACTTAACCAGAAATGTCCATTTTAATTAAGTTGACTCGTTTGAATGCTGCGGAATCCAAGTTTCTTTTGAACTTGCACCCCCACCCCATCCGTCCCCCCTTAGTAATTTTCTTGACTAAACAAAAGACCCACTTGGTGTACTTTAAAGTCAGCTGGTCAAATGTGCCTGGAAACCACAATGCCACAATTGTGTGCGGATAAGTGGGAATGTGTAGTAGTAGTAGTAGACAAAAGTGAGGGGGTGTGGAGTGGTGGATGAAAGTAAAAACTTTACAACTGTTTAGTTTTAGCTACAATCCCCTCCCCTCCTCGTCTAAAGTGTTGAGCTACATGCTAAATTACCAAAAACTTTTGCCAGGCTTTTATCTTGGCATCTTACTTCTTGCTGGGATTCCAAGCATCCCATCCCTTGTCTCCTGCCTTGTTCGTGGTTAACTAATGGCAATTGTAGCTGTTGTTTTATATTTTTTTTTGTTTTTTCTACCCTGTACCATGGATGATAAACAGGTATACTAAAGCCACTCGAGTGTTTGTAACAGGTAGTTTGGCTTGAAGTGATGAAGTGATTCCTTTTAACTTAACCCATTTTATTATCATTATTTGTGAATGACTAACTTAATATTATTGTGCTTAAGCTTAAGACAGATAGTAGTTATTATACTTAAATTTGATTTAAACCTATCAAATAAATATCTAGCCATAATATGCTTTAAGTTGTTTAGCAACATCGCCAGCAATATATCTTTTCAGCAACATGTCTGGCTAGCAACATTAGTTGCCTGGAACATTTATTATCGTTAAAGATTATTTAAGTAATTTTTCAAAGGGTATCGGAATGTCTAGACTATAAATTTTTCTTATTTCGTGTATCATTGTCTGTGCTTTATTTTTTGTATTTTCTGTTTTTCTTTTTTCGTGTAATGTTTTTAATGCTTTAAGTATACAGAAAGCATTGGCATTGTCATTGTCACTCCCGAGCAGCTTCTTCTTCCTCTTTCTTCTGCTCTGCTTTGTCACTTTCACTTTTTGGCCAGCAGGCCGACTAACTGACTTGCCAGCAGGCTGTATCTTGAGACTCTTGTGTGTGTGTGTTACCTTTGTTCCCGTCTTCATATTTTATGGCCAAATGATTTTGCTTCCGCCCTCCGCCAGTTTTTGAGACCCATCAATGGCAATGGCAATGGGCCATTCGTCATGCATGATGCCATACAATTTAAATCATTTTGCAAACAAAGCCACATGATGAAGTTACAGCCTCTAGACAACTGATGGTCATAATGATGACAATGATGAAGATGATGGTGCCATAGATAAACATTGTCAGAGTCTTGGCATAAAGAAGACTTTTCAAGAAGCTACGATCTTATATATACTACCATTGAATACAAAGATCAACCTAAATCAATATTAGCATTAACAAATTTGTTAAGACAAGAATTTGCCAAATTGAGCAAGTTGTCATACATACATATTATAAAGAGATTTGTTTTTAATGGCAAATCAGTACAAAGTCTGTTGACCAGAATGTTTTTCATTATCTGGCAGAACTTTTCAAAACTTTTTAATTACTTTTCTCTGGGGGTATATACATATGTGCGACTCGTAAAAACCTAGAACAAAAACTCCCTTCAAAAAAAAAAAAAGAAAAACCAATATCATTCTAGTCCCCTTCTTCTTGCCTCTGGGTTTGCTCGTAAAACTCTGAACGTGCTATGTGGCTTACGTATCACCAAAAAAAAAAAAAAGATATATATGTGTGTATATCTAAAGTGTGTGTGTGTCATGTGGCACGAAAGAACAAAGAGTATGTGGCAAACACTACAGCGCCAGCCTATAAATCAAATGTAGCACCAACACAAACTTTGCATGTACCCAGTTTTAATACACTGTACTAATAATACTTGTACTATTATGGAAAAATGCACTAATATGGAAAAATTTTGACTAAAAGTTAATGTTTTTGAGCTTTAAATTCAAACTTTTATCTATCATGTAGAAGTTAAACGGTCTTTTAGAAACTTAATCATATAAATTTCTCAATTTTTAATCTATCTAAAAGATAATAACTGAATATTTGCTTTCATAAGTTAGATGTCTTTAACACACATAAAATGTTGTCCTAAAAGTGTCTAAGACATACATGATTTTAAATTGAAATTATTAGAATTAACTGAATAAAAAGATGATAATCAATCTGTCAATTGTTCATATAGAAATTTTGAACTGCAGAAACTTTCCTTCATCATTTCTTTGCAAATGTAATTATTAACTTATAATCATTTTAAACATCTAAATTATCTAGCCAACACATTCAGACTTCACCCATAACTAATATTCACATATTTTGTATAGTGTACTATTAGAAGATAAGCAAACTGACCATGTCCTCGTACCACCTACATGCATTGGGTGAGAATTTTAAAAGTTAGTATCCGCAACATTGTCGCAGATTGGTTTGAGAATTTTTCGTAAAATTTGGTAGACACAATAGAGTTCTAGCTAGCACTAACTCTGGCCTTCTGCACTGAATGTTGATGGGCGGCCAATTTCTCTTGTACAATGATGTTCCGTTCATGGTCTTGGCACTTGAAAATTTATCTTGTAACGATAGGCGGCAATTTGCATATAACCACAGCCACCGCAAGGAGGAGCCAGGCAAAAAGCCAGACGCTTGTAGCCCCATATAGTTGCACAAATGTGCTTCCCAAGTGCACCTTGTGTTATAGTCCATAACTACAATATACTTCAGTATGCATTCAGCTAGTGTGTTCGCACACAATGAACACTTGTTGTGATGCCAGAAGGTGTGTTCCGGGTTAAGTGGACAACTTGTTAAGTTTCTCAAGTATGCAAAAAAATTGAGGTAACTTTGGTAACTGCACGAAAATGAGTAGAAACTCTTTTTTTTCTGTTGGAAAATGGAACATTAAGGAATAGAATAGTCAAAAGAAAAGCTTTTTTTTTATGGTGAAAATGTGTAACCAGGACTTAAGCCAACAAGCGTATGCCGTGGAACTTTAGTGGAAAAAAAAATACGGTTATCGTTTTACCAAAATCCCCCCACAGAATGTCTTAAATAAATAACAAGAGAAAAGGAAAATTGTACTTTAAGGCATTTATTTTTCACTTGAGGACGATTTTATGGTGTTTTATTTTGAATTTTCGCCTCGCCTGAAAGTGACATGCCCACAATAAGTAGATTGTCGCCTCAACACTTGAGGCGGTGGGGGGGGAAACAGAGAAAGTAAGCAAAAGGGATTGAGAGATAAAGAGAATAAGACAGAGAGAGAGAGAGAGAGAGGGAGACCAGTTCTGGACTTTCAGTTTTTGTGTCTTTATATAATTGACAGAGTTTGTCCCTTGACCTCTTACTTTCTTGTGCCCTTTGTCAAGGGTTTATGACATTTTCGGCGGTTTAATTAATTGCGCGTTTTTCTTAGCCCGTTTCCTGACACGCCCCTATACACAGTGGTGTTAATTATAATGTATGTCAGTCGTAAAAGTAAAAGTCCCTTCACGTATGTGTGTATGTATGTATATATGTATGTACTCTTGGAAGGTGAAGATTATTTCCAGCAGTAACAACAACTCAACTCCAACAAAGTCTACCAGCCAACTTCATGGCTATCCATCAAATTTGGCAAAACAACAAACACGCCCAACAACAAATGCTTCTTAGCTTACATTTTATGTGGTTTTATCGCCCAATATGGTTTACCAAGAAGCTTCTGGTCAATAGTATGAGCCGCTACTGCTCCCGTTGCCCATAAATTTTCTTAGCTATTATTATTGCACTGAACAAAAGAGTCCCTATACAAAAAAAGTTAACCTTATTCATTTTGTTCATTGACTTTTTTTTCCATTTGATTATTTTTATGACTTTGTATTTTTACGATACTTTTTTTTTTTATATGGCAGTCTGTGGCATTGGGTTTCATTTTTTAATTCGCCGCATTTCAGTTACTTACTTTTCCTATGACCTATGTTTCTATAAATAAAATTTATTTTCGCTTTTACTTTTTATGCCCTTCAATTACTTATTTTGCAATTGGTTTCAAAGTTCCAATGTGAGTTAACAGAGTAAATTACTTGATAATTAGTTTGATTGCCAAAGGGAGTGTAGCTACGTTTAGCAAATGTATCAACTGGAGTAGAGGGTAATGCCAAATCGATGGCATAAATTCTTAGTTAGTTTTGATTTACAAGTTTTGTGTATAAAGTTTACTTGATTTATGTATGTCTTTATGTGACTTTGTATAAAAGTAGTAAAAGAGAAAAAGTAAAATCAAATATATTTCCAACATCAAATTAATGTTGATTTTATTCATAAATTGAATATTTTATTTAGCTGTCTAAGAGTTATCCTAAGCCTTCGATAATAGAAAGAATAGATTATTCCACTTGGGAGCTTATTTACAAATAATGATAATCAAATTGAAATGAACCAAATTTGATATATTATTTCCAATAATTATATTGGAATGATATTTTGGTCTATAGGGGTTCATCAGTAAAAGTGTTAGGCAATGGACAATATTTAAGGAGCACGAACAAATCATTAAAACATTTGATTAATGACTTTCAGTCATTTAACACAGTTGGGTCAGCTATTTGGATCATAACTTTGGCGGACTGCCAATTTTGGTTTATTTGGAGCTCACACCCACATAACATAAGCCCAGCTTATGCTCTTTTCTGTAAATGGGTATAAGCATATTTATGATTTCAGTAAACTTTTTAGTTTTTGTTTTCTTTGTTTTAAATGCCAATAAATATAGGCAGGAAAGTGTAAAACAACTTTTATTTACATGAGACCAATAGTTATTTATTTCTCTTCTTATTTTCAATTACCAATATAAGAAAAAATAAATGTATGAAAATCCATAAAACAAGCAAATAAACAATCATTACGTCATGTGGCCCAAAAAATTACAATTCAAGGCATTTAATGCGCTTACCCAGCCGCTCCTCTTTTGCCACTGATTGGACAGTTTAAAGCTCTCTGATCTTTGGTTGAGAAACATAAAGTGTAATTGGGAAACGGCAGGCATAGTTTTTTGTTTTCTTTTCTTTTTATTTTATTTTGATGAAAGTTGATCATGTCATGACATTTGGTGGACCAACCCCAAACATTAACTTCCACCCATCAATTCCACTTACTGGTGGAACAAACATAAATCAAGTTTCCTGCACTTAAAAAGCAATCAACTTTGCCTTTCCATTCTCATCAAATCAAAATTAAACAAAAAACTAAGTTGAAACAACTCGCAGGCTCTTAAATAGAATAGCATTTGCCTGTCTTCTGGACGTGTCGAGAAATTTAATTAACGCATAATTTTTTGTTGTGCGAAGGGTTGGTGGGTGGCAAGAAGAAGAGTTGCGGCACACTTTACACCTCATTGCTGGCCTTCGGTTTGTGGCACGTTCGCTGCCAAATGAACCGTTGCCGCTGCCGAAACTCAAATCAAACACTCCGACTCATATAAAAATTCATTTGTCAGTCTAAATTAGAAAAGTGTCTGGCATTTGCTCTTTAAGACTTGATGGTCTGCTTTCTGATTTATGTTCGTTTCATTTTTGCTTTTTGATTCTCCTTTTCATTTTTTTTTTTGTTGGTTTTTTGGGTTTTGGTTTTCGGATTTTCGGCGGTTGGTGGGTGTGCACATTAAACTGAAATCATTTTAATAAATTACAACACTCGCTAGCTGGTTGATATATATATATATATATATGAGTATGAACTCATTTTTTATGTAAGCACTGCCGCATGGCATTAAATTTGATGGGCGTGCATAACACTTACAATAACCGTAACTGTAACCGGTTCAGCGAAAGAAACAACAAAAAATGTCAAAGTGTCAAATGATTTAAGCTGCTGTTGCTGTTGCCGTTGTCATTGCTGTTGTTGCTGTTGTCGTTGTAGCCAGCAATTAAGTCGTGAGACTGTCAGATCTTCAATGACCAAAAGAAACTACCAAAAATATATACATAAACAAGATAAGGTTAGCAAAAACAAAATTCCAAGTGGCTCATGTGGCGTATGAGTAATGGGTTTGAATAAGTTGTTATTCGAAGACTCCTTAGCCTGCAGGCATCTAACTACATAGTATATATTTGCACACACTAGAGACTTGGCTAAATGACATTGCAGTTTGCTAGACTCAAGGAAAGTTGAGTGCACAGTGAAAGGTCACACCGACGCTGGGGCAGATTTATTTTGTCTCGGACAAGACGCTAGGGAAAACATACAAATTAGTATAAACATTATTTCAAGCTTTATTGGCTTCAGTTGGCACAGCGGTGCGTATACTTAATGTTTACATTATTATTATTCGCCTAGTAACGTTTCATTTATTCGTATATGTGCCTTGGCAACAACAATCAACAGTTAGACCAATTGCCAACTGGCACGAGAAGGGCAAAAATTTATTGAGTTGCTATTGAGAAACATTCAATTCAATATGCTTGCCATATCCATAAGATTATGCGATAAAAACTTTCATGCAAATGCAAAGCATGTGCTTACCATCGAAATTCAATCAAATGTTCTTATATGATTCTATCCCATTTATTGGCATTATTGGCCATTTGGATTCCCCTTTTGATTTTGCATCATCAGCAACATATCCAAAGTGCTTAATATGCAAAAAGATGATTCAAAGTGTTGAGAGCAGCCAAGTGGCTGTCAAAGTGTCACAGCAACTAATGTTGAAATATTCTCCATGTGGATGATGGCAATATGAGTTTAATGGCTATATCGTGCTTCCATGCAGGGACGTTAACTGTTTCAGTTGGTCACGTGAGCAACATGGCCAATGAGTTCATCACAAGTTAAAGAAGCAGACAGGTAAACACTCGAGCAGTAATGGCGTCATTGCTTAGATGTAATAAAAGAATCAAGATATGGATATACTCTACAATTCTAAGAGTCTTTAGGATTACTTTTCATATTCTAAAATAGACCTTATCCGCATAGTATTGGATAGAAATCTGTTTCACTTTTGTCATCAACTCTTTAATTTTTCAATACATATTTCAATCGATGGCATTTATTGTCATGTGTAGGCTAATATATTTGGTTAATAAAAACAAGAAAGTTCTCTACTTACACAAAGGTAATAAGAATTTTTTATTGCCAATTTGCGTGTGAATGCATAGAGATTGGGGTTGAATTTCTATGGGAAATCATTTCCGCTTTCCTGAATTGGCCCACACATAAGCTGAAGGCGCGCATAAAGTTTGACGCCTGAAAATATGCAACATTCGCAATCTCTAGCTCACATGCACAGCTGATGATTTTGTATTTCATTACCCGTCAGTCGTTGTTGGTAAAAGGGTCCATTAGGCTTTGCATAGTTAAAGAAATTTTTGTTTATAAAATATCCATGCCTTTATTTTGTTTACAAATTGCAGTAATTTCTGTACAGTTCTCTGACCATTAAGAATTTAAGTGATGGGCAAATTAAAGTCGTACAGCTTTAAGGCCAACTCACCGTTTTTCAAATTTTTTCTATACTCCTGTTTTTGGCTTTATGGTTTATCCCTTTTTGGTTTGTGTACTTTTTCGTTTGACTACTTTATTTGGTTACCGAAAGAACTCTTCAACGGCTTTAAGTCGGTTGACGCAACCAAGATTAGGTGAATGCTTCGATAAAAATTAGTTTCAAGCGCTCATAAAACCAAGTGTCTGGCCATTTCATGGAAATAAAGTTATTCGTTTGGGCAAGTTTAATGGCCAAAGAGCTCGGTGCCAGATGAGTGAGATTTTACGGTCTGGCCAAAAGATAAGGGGGGCTGTCGCCACATGTACGTATGCATCGGCTGCGCAAGGGTCGTAAACCAAAGCAAAGGCGAATTGATGGGTCCTTAGGTGATATTGGCTACATGAAATTTGACCTGCTGGCCTTATGAATCGTGGCAATCTTATAAGGTCTATATATGTATGTACATAAATAAACTTAAGTCTAAAGTATGAAATGTAATTAACTAAAGCCAGTAAATGAATAAGCATTGTAATAAGATTTTCTCTATTTCACTCGCAGATGATTAAAATGATGCTGACTGTTGTGATTGTATTCACCAGCTGCTGGTTGCCATTCAATATTCTGCAGGTTTGTAAACTACTACAAATTGATTTTCTTATTTATAATTTTGCATTTCTATTTCGTTAGCTGCTGCTCAATGATGCTGAATTTGGTAAATGGAAGCCACTGCCCTATGTATGGTTCGCTTTCCACTGGCTGGCCATGTCGCATAGCTGCTATAATCCGATCATCTATTGCTATATGAATGCTCGCTTCCGTGGCGGCTTTCTACAGATCATGTATCGTGTACCGGGCCTGCGTCGCTGCTGCTGTTTACGGTATCTGCGCAGTCGCGGCGAACGTAGTTATGAAGCAACTGGTGAGATGACCTTCAAATACCATCGCCGAAATGGTGATGGTCTAGTCAGGAAACCTAAAATACGGATTAGGTGCCACCCTTTCTCTTAACCCATTTTCAAAACCTCTCTAATTGTCTTGTCTGACTGTCTCGCTGTTGATCTGTCTGTCTGTCCAATAGTTAACCCCTCGTTAAAATGGAGGAGGGGGCACAGCATGTAATTGGTTGGCTTATCCATTTGTATATAATTATAATTTTGGTAGGCTAGTGCATGACGAACATACAGAAGCACACAGCAGAGAATTCAAGCAATTGCATGATTAGCACCCAATCACACCTAATTACATACACCTAAATGATTCGTTGTTAATGAGTTTACTTTACAAAACAATAAGAAGATTATGTTAACTGTTATTTATTTATTTTTTTTATAAACAAGGAACCGAAGAAGCATTCCACCTGCATCGTGTGAACACCTGCACCACCTACATCAGCACAAGGCGAAAGCTGCGCACGAGTTCTATGCAAGTGGTAAGTGAGAGACAATTACAAAAATCATTTAATCCATTATAAATAGTTAAATATGGCTCTTGGTGGTGTCTCTTAATGTCTTTTAGAGTCAATTTTCATGTGCAGAGACCACAGTGTTACGATAGCTGCCCCAGAGGAGTCCACAACAGCCTGCGCGAGCAGAGTTTCGAGTGCGTTTCATGTGAATGGCGGGAATAGGCCGAGACCTTTCGGCTGCACTGAGTTTTAGAAAGGATAACCTGTTGACCAAGGACATGGGCAACTATGTGTGCGTGTGTATGTTTTGTCTGTCTGTGTATGTATTAGCTAATTGTTTTAATTGTATTGATTGTAAATGTAAAATTATTAAATGTATATTATGTAACAGAAATCGATTTAAATACATATACTAGATAAACTCCATAATACCAAAAAAAAAAAAAAAACACAAAATATTTGTATTCATTTCCGTTCTTTTGCAGCTAAGAAGAAACAAAAAGCTGCTTAACGTATGTGTGTTCATACAAATCTCTCGAACTGTATGCGCTTGCATAGTAAAAGAACACAGAACACAGTAACTCCATTTTAGGCGTGCCGATTTTGAATGTTACAGTTTAAAATATTATTCAAAATTAAAAAGACACATATAAGTGAAACATTATCATTAAATATCTTGAGCAATCTAGATAAGCAACGGTAATTGGAATTAATTATGGAATATTTAATCCCCAACAGGAAATATCCATGGCTAATAAATTTTAAAGGAGTTTATTTTAATTTTATTTATGTTGCATCAGAGCTGTGGAATATAAAAGAAAAGGAAGTGTTGTATTAAATTAATCATAATATAAGGAAATATTTTGATGTTCTTACCCTTTTCTTTGCTTTCTTTTCCAGATTACCATACCTGCGAAATAAAAGAGAAACATTATTTAAGTTAAGAAAGCCTATTTTTCAAAATATTTCCATATGCTTTAATATACTTTAATCGACTGATTGAAGCATATTTTGTATGTAAATGAAAAAGTATTGATTTAAGTACCGATTGATATTGGATCATATATAGCTTACCTGTAACAAATATTAAATATATCATGACAGGGGTAGTCTTTCAAGTTTTTTTCACCACATCTGAAAAGATAAAAAAAAACAGTGAAATATTATATATGTATATTAGTGTACATATACATGTGTATGTTAATACTTATCTGTGTTCCGCCGAGCAACTCAGCAGACAACACACATCGGGGTATGTGACGAACCGCAGAGTATTTATTGAAAATTTATAACCTCTTAGGGACCCTTTATCTGGGCATTGTGACTTCTTTTAAAAATGAAATGATTGATCCAAGTTTATATTATATTCCGTTGATGGTTGATGGACAACAGATCTGCAAAATAAAAAAAAATACGTATTTAGTTGAAGAAAACATAAATTTAAATTTAATTTTCAAAACAGAAAAAAAAACTTCGAATTTTTTCTTGGAATAGACCTATTGGTTAACAATATTGTTTGAAAATTTTTAATCTCTTCGAACTTAATCGTTCATTTAAAAATACACTGAAAGTTTTTTTCACTCAATCGGCAGAGTTACTTAAAAAAAAAATTGGCACAAACGAAACATTAAAAAAAATCTTTAAATTAAACACTTAGAAAATCATATGAAAAAAAGCACTTAGAAAAAATCTGTGTAAAAAATAAACACTTAGAGAAAATCTTTAATATAAATACTTAGATAATATCTACAATAATAAACACTTAAAAAAAAAAACTTATAATTAACACTTAGAAAAAATCTATAAGAACTAAACACTTAGAGAAAATCCTTAAAATTAACACATAAAAAAAATCTAAAAAATAAACACTTAGAGAAAATCTTTAATATTAAAACTTAGAAAAAATCTACAGAAACACTTAAAGAAAATCTTTAAAATTAGCTCTTACAAAAACACTTAGAGAAAATCTTATTACTAACACTTAAAAAAAACCTACAAAAACTACTTAGAAAAAAAGTATAAAAATAAACACTTAAAGAAAATCTTTAAAATTAACACCTAGAAAAAATTTGTGAAAAAAAAAACACTTAGAAAAAATCTTTACAAAAAATGAACACTTAGAAAAATCTACTAAAAATAAAACACTTAGAATAATATTAGTTGAACAAAAACACTTAGAATTATTTTAGTCTAAAAAAACACTTAGAAAAAAAACTTAAGAAAAAAGACTTAGAAATATTTTGATCCGTTCACCTTGACACCAAAAATGCGACTGATTTTTCGCCCCCGCAGAGCGCTCTTTATATAGGCAGAAATTGGCGCGTTTTTGGTGCCCTTATAAGTAGGCAATAGAAAATGTTGCGATAAAATACTGTTAACTTCAAGCTTCTGTTATGTTAGAGCCGCTGTTAAGTTAACATTATCATTTTGGAGCAATGTTAAATTTGATTTTGGCGGGGCATTTTTAAATTTGAATTTTTAACTGCTAACTCAAATTTGAATTTTTAACTGCCAATTCAATAGAAAATAATTTCATAAAAATTAAAATTTTTCGTAGCACATTTTTAAGGGCTTCAAAACTGCATTTTCAAATTTTTAAAAGCGTTGCAACGGAATTTTCAAATTTGAACTAGCAGTTAAAAATTCAAATTTAACATTGCTCCAAAATGATAATGTTAACTTAACAGCGGCTCTAACATAACAGAAGCTTGAAGTTAACAGAATTTTATCGCAACATTTTCTATTGCCTACTTATAAGGGCACCAAAAACGCGCCAATTTCTGCCTATATAAAGAGCGCTCTGCGGGGGCGAAAAATCAGTCGCATTTTTGGTGTCAAGGTGAACGGATCAAAATATTTCTAAGTCTTTTTTCTTAAGTTTTTTTTCTAAGTGTTTTTTTAGACTAAAATAATTCTAAGTGTTTTTGTTCAACTAATATTATTCTAAGTGTTTTATTTTTAGTAGATTTTTTCTAAGTGTTCATTTTTTGTAAAGATTTTTTCTAAGTGTTTTTTTTTTCACAAATTTTTTCTAGGTGTTAATTTTAAAGATTTTCTTTAAGTGTTTATTTTTATACTTTTTTTCTAAGTAGTTTTTGTAGGTTTTTTTTAAATGTTAGTAATAAGATTTTCTCTAAGTGTTTTTGTAAGAGCTAATTTTAAAGATTTTCTTTAAGTGTTTCTGTAGATTTTTTCTAAGTTTTAATATTAAAGATTTTCTCTAAGTGTTTATTTTTTAGATTTTTTTTATGTGTTAATTTTAAGGATTTTCTCTAAGTGTTTAGTTCTTATAGATTTTTTCTAAGTGTTAATTATAAGTTTTTTTTTCTAAGTGTTTATTATTGTAGATATTATCTAAGTATTTATATTAAAGATTTTCTCTAAGTGTTTATTTTTTACACAGATTTTTTCTAAGTGCTTTTTTTCATATGATTTTCTAAGTGTTTAATTTAAAGATTTTTTTTAATGTTTCGTTTGTGCCAATTTTTTTTTTAAGTAACTCTGCCGATTGAGTGAAAAAAACTTTCAGTGTATTTTTAAATGAACGATTAAGTTCGAAGAGATTAAAAATTTTCAAACAATATTGTTAACCAATAGGTCTATTCCAAGAAAAAATTCGAAGTTTTTTTTTCTGTTTTGAAAATTAAATTTAAATTTATGTTTTCTTCAACTAAATACGTATTTTTTTTTATTTTGCAGATCTGTTGTCCATCAACCATCAACGGAATATAATATAAACTTGGATCAATCATTTCATTTTTAAAAGAAGTCACAATGCCCAGATAAAGGGTCCCTAAGAGGTTATAAATTTTCAATAAATACTCTGCGGTTCGTCACATACCCCGATGTGTGTTGTCTGCTGAGTGGCTCGGCGGAACACAGATAAGTATTAACATACACATGTATATGTACACTAATATACATATATAATATTTCACTGTTTTTTTTTTATCTTTTCAGATGTGGTGAAAAAAACTTGAAAGACTACCCCTGTCATGATATATTTAATATTTGTTACAGGTAAGCTATATATGATCCAATATCAATCGATACTTAAATCAATACTTTTTCATTTACATACAAAATATGCTTCAATCAGTCGAATAAAGTATATTAAAGCATATGGAAATATTTTGAAAAATAGGCTTTCTTAACTTAAATAATGTTTCTCTTTTATTTCGCAGGTATGGTAATCTGGAAAAGAAAGCAAAGAAAAGGGTAAGAACATCAAAATATTTCCTTATATTATGATTGATTTAATACAATATTTCCTTTTCATTAATATTCCACAGATATGATTCAGGATAAATAAAATTTAAATAAACTCCATTGTAATGTATACATATATCAACTAAATTTAATATTGCCATATTGTTCAATAACTATCAACAGATATATTTCTTACAATTTAAATTTCATTTTGTATAAAATTATTTACGAATTCAACAAAAGCTTACCAAATTGAATTTAGGTAAGTGTCAAAGGCAAATATTGATAAAACAAAATCAAATATTTCTGTTCTATTTATATTCTCTTACTTACCAAATGTACAAAAAAAACTATTCCAGATTTTTCAATGTAATTACATCTATATACAAACAAAAATACTGGTTAATTGTAAATGCAGCCAAAAAGTATGCCATACATTTATTTCAATTGCCCCACTTGTGTTCCACACTTTTCTGTGGGCAAACTTTTACTATATAAACATATATACAGCCGATCAACTTATGGCAAAAAACTCCAGTAGAAACATTTAATCTAATATAGTATATATATATGCATATAAGTACTTAAGAAAAAAATCACTTGTCTGTTCCTATTAAGGTCTTCGCTAGTATTGCCCTACCATATGCGACACTTGGCCTGTTTTGGATTCATGGTTGATCCACGAGCGCACTTGAAGGTACGGGCAAACTCTTCCGAATTGGACAACACGCCTTTCAATCGCATCTGCCCTGGACAATGTGAGTCACTGAGGGCGTAACGTGACGCCGCCGGCGTGTAAGTCTCGCACCACAGATTGCCAAATGCGATGAAAAAAAGCTGTTCGTGTGAGTAATGCTCCAGGCCTGGTAATCGAAATTTCTCCCGGCCCTCTTCTTTAACATAGAGACGATACGCATAATAGGCCTCACGCATACCTCCATTATCGGCTATATTCTCACCTAATGTCAGTTCACCATCAATCTGACATAATGAAAGTTAAGAATATGATAAGCTATCAAGTAATCTATAACATCTACTCACATATTCGCCAATATCATCGAGATAAAAGTGACTGTATTGGTCGACAAAGCATTCTGTGCGGTTAATATACTCATTGATTGTCTGATTTGACCACCATTCGACCATGTTGCCTTCCCTGTCGAAACGCCGTCCGCTATCATCAAAGCCATGCGTCAGTTCGTGCCCAAGAATTGTGCCAATTGAGCCATAGTTGAGAGCCCTAAACAAGGACAATGGAAAATAAAATATAATCAATTCGTTGCCCAGAAACGTGCTCGCTGCTGATAGGCAAACAAAGAGACAAAGAAACGAAGACTTACTCAAGGCCAAGGTCATAGAAGGGATATTGGAGAATAGCAATGGGCACCGCTGGAAAACAAAAGTACGAAAAGGTTTAAAGTCAGGCAAACTAATCTCTCATCTCTTTTTTTTTCGGTAACTCACTTATGGCATTGGACTGAAAAGTGTGAAAGGCATTGACATTCGATGGTGAAGTGGCCCAACCAACTGGCTCTGGTTTATCCATCTCATTGAGCCTTTCCATCATCTGCCAATGTACAAATCCCATTAGGTTCTCCATATGTGTGGTCACATTGACCTCAACACCCTCGTAATAATCATTTAATGCCGTAGCATTTCTTAGCCACTGGGGAAAACCAATGAAACTTTTCATTTCGGCTGATTTTTGCATTGTTTTTTTCTTTGTTGCCCCATCCATCCATGAGGTGGAGCGTACCAAACGATCAAATGATCGTCGAATATCGCTCAGCATGCGCTCAACACGTGGCAGTTTTATTCTGGTGAATTCTTCGTCAGCTAGCACATAACTCACAGCCATACCAAAGAGACTGTTCACTCCATGGGCGCAGTAGAGAGAGCGAGGAGTCCCGCCCTCCGTACCCACCACCAATCTCATATACTCGTAATGCAGCTTCCGCATATCACTGGTCGTATGTAGAACGAGTTCTTCCAAAACACTTAGCCAAAGGTATGACTCAATATGGGCTGCTGGAGTCTCTTGCAAATACTCTACAACATTCTGGAGATAAAAGATATCCGCCTGACTGGTGATAATTGTCACATTTGTTGTAAATTCCACTTTGCCCGCATGCTTTGTACCCTCAAGAATAAGCTGCATATATCTTTGCCAAATGGGCATTGTTTTGGGTGCTATAGTCTTGTCTGTTTGATTCTGCAAGTCGAGCAGTGTAATGTATATTATATCATCAGCAGGATTTTTCGATGGTTTTGTTACATTTTCAGCTTCCTCTTTCATCTAAAAAATATAATATAGTTACTTATTAGTTATTAGATCAATAAACTAAGATTAATTCATGCTACCGTATGAATTTTGCGAGCCACCTTAACGCCTTGTTTCACCAGTTCTGTGATACCCAATGTCGCCTCATCCTGATTGACTTCGGGATCTACATATAGTAAATACTTTTCAATTATTTTACGTACATAGTGAAGATAGGCCGACATGCTCTCTTTAGTCTGTTTGGCATCTCCATCCTCACTGCTTTCGCCACTCTCATCCTCGTCTTCTTCATCACTGTTTTGCATGAAAATAGTTTTCCTATGAATCTTGCGTAAAAGTTTATGTGAGTCATCGTTGTTGCTGAATAAAAATCAAGTTTAGTCAGTCTAAGATAAAAACTTCTTAATTGTCGACTCACAAGGGAAATGCTGAGTCGGTCTCTGGTGTTCCTAATGCAATGCGATTCAGGGTTCGATTTAGTGGATCAGGAAACACATCAAAGCCTATAATTAGATCCATACTCAAGTACTTCTTAATAGTCACAATTGATTGCAACCAATTGTAAGTGTTATTTCCGCTCTCCATGGCATACTTGGACCCATTGCCCAATGTTAGATTCAGAGCAGAAGGCAAAATGGGCAATCTAAATTGCAGCAAGTAATTGACTAGTGGTTCCAAATCCCTCTCATCAAGCAAAGCTGTATCCATACAGGCTCTGTACATTGTCTTGGCCTTGCCAACAGCTTCCGGTTCACTAGTGCTGCTTATATTCGATCGCAAAAACTCTCGAACTATACGCATTATATGAGCCTGGCGCTCACGAAACCAATCATTGGACGTGGCCGAGTCTGGACGCGGATGCTCATTGGCCCAACGGCCACAGGTGAATTTATAAAAGTCCTCACAGGGATCAGTCTGTTCGTCCATTGAATAAATAAGGCTAGCCGCTGTGCGAATACATTCTTTACTACGACATATTGCAGTTGATTTCCTAACTGATAAATATGGAAAATATAGAAAAATGTCCTCTTAAATAGTTTATTTAGTAATCAAATTACTTACGGGTTATGCTTATAACTATTATTGCTATTAGTAAAGCGATCACCAGAGCTATTAAACCACCAAGAACAATCTTGTGATAATAACTGCGACGAAATCTGAATCATAGAAAATGGAATTAAAAGTCCAATAAAGTCCAAACGTAGCTTTATATCAATTTCAGGTAGTTAACAAACAATGGTTATATTTTGGTATAGATTTTCGTTTTTTCTATTTAATACACATATTAATTTCTTTTATATTTTTGCATTCTCATTCCACTATATTAAAGTAAACATTTGCAATTTTAAGATGATGTCCTTCAGCCGGATAATTACATATATGATAGAGTATATAAATATTACAATTACCGTGACTGTATACCAACAAAATTGTGGTTAATGGGTAAATACGGTGGCTGTTTATTATGATTTTGGCTCCTTCCACTTCCACTACCAATTCTATTTCCGTTCTCATTGTCGCCAAAGGCTCGCACTGGGGCCGACAATAGACTTAGATTACCTGTAATGGAATTTGAAATGAAAGCTCTGGACTGGACTACATGGTAAAAACAAATAATATTATTTCTATTATGGCCATGTTTCATTAACGCTAATTAGTTGTATGTTGTCAATCTGGTACAAATTCACAGTGCTTTTATTGTGGTGTTGCTTCCTAATCTTGATCGGGTGCAATTTGTATGTCCTACAGTCATTAGTAAGGTTAGTGGGCTGAATGACTGGACATAACTAAGAGACAAGGGACAGCACCTATTAAATATATATATAGGTTCAATGCACTTCAATTGTTGTTGCATGTCCAGCGATACTTAAATTGTTTTTACTACATTCCAACTTTAAAAGTAAACTAATCAAGTTGAACTCTCTCTCTATTAACATCTAGATACCTGAATTTTAAATTCTTTTTAGTTTTTTTCTCCAAAATTATCCAAATTGATCGTTATAAAAATGTTTTGCTATCTAGGCCGTCTTCTTTTCAATACCGACAAAGTTGAACTTAATATCTATCATATGGCCGATACAACCTATACATCAATGGCGGCCTTTGATGAAGCCTCCAAATTCGAGACTGAGTGTTTAACACCCATTTTGGATATTATTGAAAAATGTTCCAGTATATTAGTTTTTATGGGATTTTTCGTTTTATCAATGGCCATGCTCTTGAATCGATATTCGAAATTTGTTGAAATATTTTGTAGCCGTTATTTGAAATATGATATTGTCAAACAAATGGCATATATACGATATCTAATTGAGAAGATGGGACTCGTAAAAGAAGTTGTAAAATCAAAGCCAATTGAACTAGATCCAAGTGTTGGCATTGATAGTGAGAATTGTGGCTTAGATATTAGTCCATCTGCAATGATTAATGCAAATAATGCAGCCAAAATGCTTGGCACTCCAAAGTGGGCTGAAAAGCAATTGGCCAAGCCGTTGACTGAGGTAGTACAAGGTTAAATTTAATAAAATGTTTATAATCAGTTTTACATTATTTTTTTAGAACTTTAGAAGATTGCTCATCTAATACCTTGTGTCGTGAAGCAAAACGAACTGAAACTTGCATGATTTGGATATTAATTTAATTGTTATAACAAATAATTAACCTCATCCATGCACACCAATTAAATACAAGTCTGTAAGATAATCTTAACATTTTTTTTTGTTTTTATTTAAGATGATGACAGATAAACGCAAGAATTTTCCTCCCTCTCACCAGGTGTCTGTAGTCGGTGTAAGGGCAACGGCTGTTGCTGTAGATTCTCACTAAAGAAACCATTATTTGTGTGACCCGTTGTCCAGACCCGATTACGGACATTCTCCACTTGAACATCCATATCTATATTGCTCACTTAGATACACCTTAATTCATTGAAATTTCTGTGTGATTTTTTTTTTTTTTTTGTGCCTTACTACAGCAGCATTTCAATGAGGGATCTCATTTGGATTCACATCACTATTAATAAATCAGAGCGCACAGGTTGCATTAACTACGTCACGGGGGTTTTTGTTTGTTTGTTGTTTGTTTCGTTTTTAATGCCTATTTTTCAATCGCAATTGCATAATTTTGATATAAAGAAAACAACAATAATACTGTTAGCAATATAAACAACAAAAATCGACTCTAAAGCTCTAAGTAGCAAACGTATGAACTCCCGACTGCCGGTATATTGAAGCCGTGTCGTCGTCAACAGAACGTATTTATAAGGTCCGATGCCTGCAAAAGCAACCAAATAGCAACAACTACAACAACAACAACAACCACAACAACAATGACAACAAGATATAAGGCAACCACCATTAACTCCTTTTGCCATGCAAATGTGCTGCGGCAATTACTATAAGCCCCCAAACTCCACCCTAACACCCAAAAACCCAAACCCACGCCCCAACTATAAACAACAACTCTAGCCGTGTCTGACTGTCCTGCATGTTATCCCCATTCTTAAAATGCTCTATACCAAAAAAAAAAGAAAAGAAAAGAACGAGAAGAGAGTTCATTAACTTTTTAACAAAGTTGGTAGCAATATTCTATATGTACCTATTATTTCTATTTAAATTTAGTGTACTGATTCGGTTTATAAGGGATGTTCGAAATACAAAACTTACCTTGCTATATATTCTACATATAAATGCAATATATAGTGATTTTTAATACTATTCACAAGGTTATGAATTTAAAGGTCAAGTAGATAGCAAAACTCAATTTGGTAAGCAAAGAAAACAAAAATCATATTAATAGGAACAACTGATTTAAACAGATTCCTAACAAGATCTACAATCAATCTTCATCATTTGATGGCTATGGTTAAATATAAGTCCAAGATTTCATTTATAGTAATCTAAAGAGTATTCAAAATAGTCTTGAAAATATAAAAATTCAAACTCTATTCTTTCATACTTTATATTATTGTGAATCAAAACACGAGAAAGAAGGCTCATACTTCTTGTTTATCCAATACCCAGAGGCATAGCTAGAAAACTGAAATGCCGGGGGGTCACCTCTTGTAAGTATAATAGTAATAATAATATTGTATAACTATAGCTAATTAATACTCCTACTTATATTCGGGGTTATATGATTGATGGTCCCTGTTAATGTTCAAATGCTTTACCTTTGCAAGGATATGACATGACCGACTCTGGTTTGGTTTTTTTTGTTCTGTTTTTTTTTTTTCGGCCAAGGGAAAATAATAATAATAGTTATTAAGTGACCGCACACACATTACCCATATATGTGGAAAACCAACTAGATACCAATGGCATTTGCATTGTTTGCCCTAACTTTGACATACTTTGGCGTATGAGTTTTCACGCGGAATCAATAAATATTATTGATTCGTATATAGCAACAAAAAAGGAAAAGAAATCAAATTGGTGTGCACATCCCGCATACGCCACGTTGAACCCAATGGAATGAAAATGCATGTTGTTAGACATCATTCAATCGCATGTGTTTACCCACCATGTCTAATGCCTCTAATTAATAACTGTCCATCGAAAAAGGACTTATCTGTGGCCCCCCTCTGCGGGTTCAAAGAACTTTACTTGGCCGGATGGGCAGTTAGTTGTATCTTGCATACATTTATTATACATTTATACATTTTCTCTTTTTTTTTTTACTAGGACTAATTACGTGCATTAGAATTACATTGACATGAAAGTTACATTTAAATAGATAAAATATACATATATATATATGACACGAAAGTTTACATGGAATTAATATTACAAAATTTTAAATTTACACACTTTTTGTTTTTTTTTTTAATTTAATTCTGCATTTTAATAGCATTAGTTAAAGTAGACATAGACATGGTTTTTCGTTCACTTCCTTTCTCTCTCGCTTTCTTGCTTTTGTTATATGGTAAAACAAACAGACTAAAAAAAGGTAAAAAAACAAAATCCCCTGGACAGTTTGGCCTGCCATTCTGTGTGGTGGGTGGATGAAACTTGTTGCTGCAATGAAAGGATACAATTATTGACATGAATTATAGAAGAATGTAAACGTAGTTCAAATGCAAAGCAAATCTCATTAAAATGTAGAGGAAATATAAACTGATAAACTGTTACTACTGTCAGTTCTTGTTCAAATATAATAGAGATTGTTTTTTATATCGTTTCAAATTTCTTCTCAATCCAGTTACCCTTGCCATTTGCCTCTCAGTCATTGTTGTTTGTTTCCTCAGTTGTTTACTCATAAACATTTCTCGGTTCGTATACATAAGTTAAAATCAATACACTCTAAATATTCCAAAACAATTTTGTTAAGTAATTGTAAAGTAAAAAAAAAAAGAAGAAAAGTCGGTCGATCTATTATCCTTTTGCTGTAGTATACGTAAATATTATAAGGTATTTGTTATCAAGACTAAAGTTAGAATGGATCGCGTTTACGGCAACATTGAGAACAAGTTTAAGTATTTGGCCAAGGCTGAGGGCAAGGGCATGGCGCTAAAACTTTTTGGATTCTACGCAGTGGGCTATACTCTACGTAAACTTATGAAGTAATCAAAGGAACGAGAATCTATTGCCCCGAGATTGGGAGTTGACCATTGATGCGTTTATCTTTGTGTGTGAATATGCTGTCGCAGATACTAATCATAAATTCCAAAATCTATTTGAAGTGAATGTGAATAAAAATTAGTCTGGCACCTTACCTCTAATCACATTAGCATATCCCGCTTGAGATAATTTCTCCCATTCAAGAGCTGCCCAGCGTCTTTGGCTTAAGTACACATTTGCAGCACGATGGTATCTTGAAGGGTTCATTGGCCACCTCCGGTTGACCTGTGCTCGCATTGTTGATAGTGGCCAGGTGTCTTATCACATAATGTTGCTTGCACACCGGGGTATAATTTTGTGGGAAGCTATCCAAAAATAGGCAACTCTGATTCTCACCCCTGTGGAAAAGATTGTAAAGTTTAGTTATCTAGTTATATGTTTTTTAGTTCAGGGACTCTTACTCGCACTCTTCGATGAGTATGCCTTGCTTAAGCTCATCTGTATTGACAATATACTGCCATGTTAGATCCAGTTTCTGGCCCAATTTGGGATATAGATAACGCGTACGACTATTGCACAAATGCAATTCATCGTCTTGCATACGTAATCCCACATCTGTGGGCGGTTGCTCGTCGATAAATAGATTGGGGAATTTTTGCAGGAGTACATTTTTGAGGCCAGATAAGTCGGGGTAATTGTTTACCTTTGTGCAGAATGAACGACTCTGATTGAATCCATCCACACATTGATGATCTCCCGTATCGATTACGGGTACCGTAGTTGGTTGGCGATGTCCATCTGATGGACCGGGAAATATAAAAGCTGACGTTAGGCAAGCGCCAATGGCAATTAGCCGTGAGTATGGAATCGATTTAGTTGTTAATTGTATTTCATGTTCCGAGTAGGATAATGGAATATGGTTTTCTCTACTTACTGTCCGATATGGGTTGCCTGGGCTTAAATGGCTGTTGCTGCGGCTGTTGGGGCTGTTGCGGCTGTTGGTGTGTTGTCTGCAAAGAGATGAGCGGATCGGTAAAGACAAGATTGAGCTTGCCATCCGGAGATCGCTGAACTTTGAAGGATTGCTCCTCATGATTCAAACTGTGATATTGATGATAGTGCTGTGACTGTGGCTGGGACTGGGATTGGGGTTTAATTGGCGGCTTTAATTGTTCTGATGCCGTTGCAGTTGCTGGCTGATCGCCAAGCATGGTGGGTGGTATGGGCATGAAAGGTGCATCGTCTGAGAACGTCGTTGTCTGTATATGTAAAATTTTGTTTTTCTTAGTTAGTCCTCAAAAGAAAATAATACCAGACACACATATACACACACACACATACAAAGAAACAGACACAACTAGCAACACATAGAGTAACATATACTACATTTATCTAACTCAATTTGTCTCTACTCAGTAATCCCAATATTAGTGCACATTTAAATGATGTTAATATGATAATGTAATGAAATGGTTATTGTGACGGAAGGGGGGGGGGGGGGAGGGGAGCAGTGCACTTACATTGAAAAGCAAAACACCTTCGCCACCGCTCACTTTGAAAATGGCTTGAATACGTGCATCGATATCCTCGGCCGGTAACTGAAGTGAAATGGCAAAAAAACGAAAATGGGGAAAAAAAACGCTTTAGTCTTAAATGGCAATTAACCAAACGAAGACCACACTAAAAACAACAACACAAGGTTGGCGGGGCAGGGCTTGGGTAGTAAAGGAAGAAGATTTTCTTTATACTATACACATAGAACAATTTTCAATGGTAGAGGCGGATTATTGTTGTGTGTGGGGGGAGGGGTAAACAAATTTACTAGGATTCTGTTTCTATTGATTGGCACAATTATGATCACACCTCATGCCAAATTGGGTTTGGCGGCGGCGGCGGCGACGGTGTCGTCCTTTGCTCCTGTTGCTGCCGTCGTGTTTGCTGCTCCTCATAATTCCTGGTCTTGCTGCGCATAATGCCCAACAGATTGTCGGACATGAATGCAGTGGTATCTATTGGTACTGATGTTGTTGGTGCTGCTGTTGCTGCTGCTGCTTCGGCTTCGCGTCTCTTCGTTATTTCACTATTGATACAAACTATCTGAAAGATACATACAAGTATATGCAAAAAAAAAAAAAACAAAAAATTTGTTGTTTGTTTGCGATTCATCAGCATTGCCAAGACGACGACGAAGCGTTTAGTTCACTCCACTCATTCTCTCTCTCTCTCTCTCCCTCTTTCCCTCTCTAGTTCTCAACTATCTTGTCTCTTTCGTACACTTTACTTTGCTTATTTGAATGTTTGAACAGCTGTTTTTGGGGCAAGCGCAGTATTTTATTGCTTATTTTGTTTTTTAAATAATTTAAACAAAAGTTTAACAGAGTCGAAATCAAAAACTTGAAATGCCTTTATATCTGGTCTGACCAGTAGCTATAGTTAATCGGTAATTAAATGCTGCTCAAACAATCACACACATGCACACACACACTCGAACACACATTCGGAGACTGATACACACACACACACAGGCATAATTATTTATCATTTCGGTTTCGTTTTGCTATAACAGATGTTCATGGCACCAGCAATAATAATGATTATGATTATGATTGAATAATCACCACAGGGAGCAAGCGGGTAGTGTGAATCAAGCAAGGGAAATGTGACTTGTGCGTCTTTTTCGTTAAAAAATAATTCCAGATGACAGAGAAACCACATGAATGACGTTTGTATTCTTAGTTTTTGAATACTAATGACCTCAAATATCATTATCTACATAGTAAATATATAGACCGAATTCTTGAAAAAAAAATTTGTTTAATTTTAATATACATATGTATGTACATTTCCTGCCTGTTTCTGGCTTCTCTTTTGTCTCAATTTCTTTTTTATTTATTCCAAACACACACACACGACACGCAATCCAATTCATAAACTAAGCCTACAAAATACTCGGAGGGAGGAAGGGATAGAAGTGTGCACATTGTTGTTAAATTATTTTTGGATACATGATTCAATAAACTAGTAGTTATTAATTGTGAAATTCTCTCAATTGAAAGTATATGGGGGGAATCTCTGACCGAGTTGACTTTTTTATTTTTTTAAACCTGATCTCTCAACAATTCCAACAACTCCACCTTTGGCATTTTTCTGAGAATTAAATTTTCCCATGCTTACGACTTGGCTTTTTCGACATTTGTTTGGAAAACTCAGGCAAACAATTTTAGTATTTTCCATAAACTTTTGATCGGTTAAGTTAGATTGGACCTTTGTATTATTTAGAGAGACACACATATAATCAAAATTCCAGTTTGCAATTAAACAAATATTAAATAGTATTTTATTATTCAGTTAATTAGTTTTCTCTATTATTTTCTTCTTTCTATTTCTCATTCAATGTATGCAATTAGAATTCTATTAGATTCTCCTATTCAAAACCTTTGACAAATAAACTCTAAAGTCGTGCGCCGGCACTATAATTATTACAATATTATGCAGTTTAACTAACTAATAAATTGTTGGCGGAAATGTACAAACAGGTTTAAAAGCTGTCATCTAAATATTTTAAAAGCAATTTTTTTTGTTAGAAAATGGCCTCTCAATATATGATTTATCCAGTCCTGTGATATGCAGTCTTTTTAACAAATGATTACAGATGTTTTTTGAATCAAAATTAATATGAGACTAATCAAATGAACCACCACATGGAATGAGTACAGATACCACAATTTTTTCAAGAATTTTTCTTTTTTTCTCTCACCGTTGTGAATAGCGCAAAGAGCAGCAAGATTATTTTGACCAGTTTCCACCACATGGGAGGCATCTTCTTGAACGGCTATTGGGCCGTCTGTGTCAGAAAAATATTTAACTTTGTTTGCTGGCTACTGCTGCTGCAGGTGATCGGGCGACCGGCTTGACTTAATTTAATTTTGTGCGTCTCGTTTTTATTATTTCTTCTTTTCAATATACGACTTGTGTATATATATGTTTTATAAACAAACTGGCACGACTAAAACTTAATGCCGGGCTTTATTTGTAGTTGTTGTTGTTGTTGTTATTATTTTTGTTGCTGTCGGTGGCGGTGGTATTTGTTAATGTTTTTATGCCTCTCTTGGTGATGCGTTGTTGCTTATTTCGTTTTGCTTATTTCATTTGCACGTTTAACAGACACTTCAATTAGTCGCTATGCCTTTTCACTTTAGTTTCTTTAACTTTGTCGCTTTTTCATCGATATTTTTATATTGAGACTGTGATTTAATGCGAGAGGCTTTCTTTACCTCACCCTGACCTGGCACAAAGTGAAGTCACTACCACGGCGAGCATGCGCTTTTATGGAATCTTGAGCACACTGGGCATAACCCGAATTTATAATTAAATGGGCATAACGACGCACATCTTTGGCTTTTTGACGAAATGTAGAATAATTAATTAACATTTATCTTCCGATGCATTCGAGCAAACGTATGGGCAAGTGGACAAGCGAGAGTGTGAGCGAGCGAGCGAGCGAGCGAGAAAAGGCAACATCGGCTTATCGAAGCGCACGATATGAAGGCAACTAAACGAAAAGTTTTGACAAGAAATACAGTTAAGCTCAATTGACAAGTGCAGCTTTAAGCGAAGCTCATCGACGGCATGAACACGAGCGAAAACGAGAAGTCAAAGCAAAAGGCTGAGAGACAGACAGAGAGCGGGCGAGAGCGCAAAAAGAGCCCATCAGATAGTGATGGAATGAGTGGAAGACTGAGGGGGCGGTAGAGACGAATCCAGTATTTTATTACAGCTGTTTTTTGTTGTTCATTGTTAATTGACAGCTCGAGGTGCTTTAATTAGCATAAGTTGGTTCCACTGAAATGTGGAATACTTTTAAAAGTCAGCAAAAAAAAAAAAAAATGTAACTTAAAATTAAACATTAAAATTACATTAAATTACGAAATGCTTCCCAAGAAAAACTCGCAATATTCCCGGCTTACATTTATTGGGCTTCCATAACTTGACTTTGACTTCTATTTCCAGTCAGCTGTTCAGTTTGCTGCCGCTGAAAGTAAAAGTGAAGCTTTTCCCACCAAAGCTCGCGCTAACAAAGTGATGAATTATTACGTATTCCTTCTGGTTTGAACACGGGTCACACTCCAAAGCTGCCGGCGCACGCGTCATGGAGCACCATTTTGACCGGCTATTATGGTTGGGCGGCAGCTACGGCCTGGGAAAGACGATGACTCGTGGGTATTTCCAAGGGGCTTTTCGAAAACCGCAAAATTAAAGATTCTCGAATATATATACAACCAATGTAGCACTGACGTATACCATACTGCATGCCATACGAATGAGATTCTATATTAGCCATAAATTCAGAATTACGAGATCAAGTTAGGGGATGACGATGCCATCATAAGCATACATAACCTGCCTTGAACTGGCCCGATGTTAATTGTTATTCTAGTGATAATAATCTCTTTCGTGGAAGTCGAAAGGTATGTTGAAGCTGTAACCTCAGAATTACTTACTTGGTTTAGTTGGAATTTTCTTTCAACTTATTCAAGATTTAATCTCTGAACATTAGGCCCTTAGAGATAGATAATTGCGGCTTTCAGAATGGTAGAGCTTAAGCCCAGAGTGATGATTAACCGGCGGGTTCTTTGATATATATTATTTCTAAACGAAAGAACTCAAGCTAACTTAACTTGTTCTAAATGTAAACTTTCATTTTCTTGAAGTAGATTTTCTTTTCGCAATTTGTTATATCTTAAATTCCATTTTATCCCTTTAATGCAGCTGTCTGGCGAAATCTACTAACTGATACAAAAACAAGCTATTGCATATTTTAAGGACAAAATGTTATTATTTGCATATCTTTGGGCGCTGTGTGGTTTGTTGGCCGCAAAGAAAAACAGCTACAATGTATTAAATTTTGGCTTTTCAAATTATCATGTAATGTAAAATCAAATTAAAATGGGCTCTCAGCTTAATGCAATGAATAAAATGTACGACATGAACTTTGTGCTATGAGAACCGGCAAAAGATATTATATATATTTAGAAAGATTAAAAGAAATTATTAAATTAAATATATTAAACACTTTTCTAAATGTCTCATGGCCTGAATGAACAGATTGTTTTAATCATTAAACGATATACAAAAGTCTCATTTTAACTTTAATAGTGCGTGCAGATAAAATGTAATTAAATTGTTTCTCATTCTCTTAGATTATACAACATCACTTTCCTAATGGTTATTAATTGAATCGGAAAAAACATAATTTGAGCTAATTCACTTAATTAATCACTTTGCCACCTTGCCACAGAGAACACACAATGTACACGTCGAGATTGACTAATCGCGTTCGATGCTTCTGCTTGTTGCTGCTGTTTCGTCCCTCTCGCTCTCCCTCTCTTTCTCTCTTTCTGTTTGTTACCCACAAAGTCATGGCAAGTCAAGCGTACGGATGACTCGCTTCTCAGGTCAAGTTAACGAGAAAATGGTGAAATAACTTAATGGTAAATAATGAATATGTATTACACATTCAATAAAACTAAATGAAATGAAATAAAATAAAATAAAATATAAAAGCGGTAACAGACTTAAAAATATGCGCCACCTGGATAAAAAATTGTGGACGCACCACTTGGCAGAAATGCAATTTCGAGCCATGACAGGCGCCACAACGACATGCAACAACGAACCAGACTATCGGTGGCAAATATAACTGCAACGGAGACGGGAGGAGAGGGTGTATGAGAGACTTTATGCGTTTGCAGGCAGGACGCAGCATGAAACTGTTGCTCAATATCAATTTGTCGGCCGATTGCATCATACATAATCCAAGTTAAAATCTACCTCACACATGGGGCATATCGGCAAATGTGGTTTCTGTTCACCTTCTAAGAGACTTTATGGGGTGGTCCATAGCCAGGAGATCTCTGGGCCGTTTGAAGTGTTTGCCAAATATTTATTTAAGCGTTGTTTAGGCTTTCACTTTTCCATCTCCTTTTCTCATTGGATTTCCACCAAATAGCGATACTATAATATACAATAAAAGTTAAAGCACTGCTTCCGCCAAAAAAAAAAAAAAAAAAAAAAAAAATGGCAGAGCGAAACGGGTTCATATCCGAATTCAATGCAGTTCGCATAGATTTTTGTCGCCTGTTGAAATTTTGAAGTTGAAGTTCATTGCGCAACTAACAAACGAGGTAACCAAACAGCAACGAAACGGCAACAGGAAGTCCAGGAAGTGGACTCACCATCACCGGCTGCTGGCTGCTATCGCCAGTCCGCCAGCCAGTGGCCTAGCGATTTTCTAACATTTCCCAATGTGCGACCACTTGTTATCGCATTTCACGTTACACTCTGAAAACTTTTCACAAAACACTTTTTTTCCATGCTTATTTGTGCAATTGCCCCACGTCAATTAACAAAAAAAAAAAAAAAAAAATATAACCAAAATGAAAAAGCAACAAACTGAATGAAAAATTAATAGCACATGTGTGGCTGGATGAAATAATAAAATTAAAAACCCGATTTCAAATGCACACATATAAATCTATCTATATAATGGCAGGAAGTTTTGCTTTTAGCTCTTTTGATTAAACATAATTTATGCATTAAAAACTTTTGCCATGTCCTTAGATGAATATCCTAGAAGCGGATGACTAAACTAATATATTACAAATAATTCCTATTGCGAATCTCTTCCTTCTATATTTAAGTTGAGCATTATCTAAAGATAACTACATACTTATGATAAAACTATGCAATACCAAGAAACATTTGTTTATTGCAAATTGAATAATTTACTTCTGCGCAATCAAGTTGAACTGACAGGCAATTGTCGACTCACTCATACGTTTTGGCGAATGATCGGAAATTTAAATCAAAAGACAAATTATGGAAATCAGGTAAAAATTTGCAAAATAATTGCATGCCTCTTGTTGACAATCCAATAAACAGCAATGCAAAAGAAACAATAAACTACAAAATCTTTCATACTAAATGCAATGTAACGAATTATTGTATACTCTGCAAATCGAATTGGGCGCATTGAGGGAGAATCATATAAGAAATAACTAAACTATAAACTAATACTCATATCAGTATATTGGGGCAAACAATAACAGAACATTAAAAAATGCCCTTCACTCACTTTACCAACTTCAGAATCTGTATATATATATATATATATATATATAAATTTTCCCATTAAATAAAGCTTCGTCATGAAAAGTGAGTTAAATGCCTCATTAGAGACTTAATAATTAGACAATTACTTTTACATTTTGTATGATGCGACACATCTGATATGTATATGCAGAGTATCTAAAAGTCTGCCAGTCATAGTCTTTCCCAACTTCATATGTTCATATGTAACTCCCTCACATCTACATACATAAGTGTGTATGTGTGTCTGTAAGTACATTTGTATGAATATGCACATGAGGGCTATTACATGAAAGGAGTTTCTCATTTGATTTTCTCATTTTTTCTTCACTTGCTTTTTTTGTTTGCTTTGCTTTGACTTGTTTTCCTTAAAAAATTTAACAAATTTACAGTTTGTTAATGGCGAATGCTCAAAAGTTAAAAAGTTTTCATGTTCATTTTGCATTTTCTGCAGTTGCAGTTGCAGTTCCAGTCACAAAAAGTTGGTATTATACAACTGATGACCAAGACGCAGTCCAAATTAAAGAAAGGGGAAAGAAAATTGTCAGCCGTGTAGGACAACAATAGTTAACCTCTCGTTGGAAATGTCATTTGCAGCCTAATTTTTGGATTTCCCCCCTTCGCACTTCATTGAAATGTAAGGCAGACCCTGGAAAGGGGAAAATTGTGTTATTGTTATTTCTTATTGTTTGTCTTTGTCGGTTTGACTTAATTGCTCTGTAGTCGTCTCTGACATAGTGACAGTGAACTTTCATAAAAGTTTAGCAAAAACTGACTTGAAACTAACTCGTTGCAACATTAGATAAATTTGCCCTATACCACTTCTGGCAGTAGTTAATAGTTAAGCTTCTGTTTTTTAGTTTGCCAAGTGTTGAAGTTGAAGGTTTGGGTTATCCGGTCCACATACAATAGATACTTGGGTCAAGGTTGTTGAGATAATAGTTTTGCAGGTCGCTAAAAGTTAGTTCTTTAAGAAAAAGTAACTCTAGTTGCGTATTTTTTCAACAAAAAAATGGAAAAAGTTGAAGTTAATATTTATCATATTCAGTCTAAGATCAAAGAACTGAATATTGTTTGCCAAATGATTAAAGTCTTATTAAAATGTACTCGATATCTGTAACTATTTAATTAAATACATACATGTGTAGTCAAAATTTAATAGATAATTTATAGTTCCAATTAACTGATTTATCCTTTTGATTTTCATTGTTCTTATTATTTTCCACCCGCATTCTTACTTCAGCTAATAATTACTTCAAATCTATTCCTAATTTATATTTTGTGTGTATAAAAGTTTGTTGCCCAACTCATTTGTTTTGGCCATGTCACCAAAGCAGAAGGCCGCATAAGTCACTGTATACAAAATCAACGCAGTATTTTCAATTAAACAAGTTTAGGCTGTGAACACATTTAATGAACCGCATTGCACTTTGTGGATTGCAACAGTTTTTGTCTCTGTTGCTGCCACTTGAAACGCATTGAACCCACCGATGTTGATGTCGATGTTGAAGCCTCTTCCCTCTGCTACCCACGTATCGACCCTCTATCTCTCTGGCTCTTGCACATATTACCTCGCTCTCTGTTTCTCTATCTCAGGCAAAAGTCAAGCTCAATTGAGACAAATGTCGGCAATGTTGCCAAAATCAAAATGTAAACGAAACAAAACAAAACAAAAGAAGAGAGAGGAAATACAATTTGACAACTCTTTGAGTTGGCTCTAAGAGTAGTAAAACCAGCCAAAAAGCAGCTCACAACAATTTCTTTAAAAGAGCCAGCCAACGCAAATTTCGAGCACAGTTCGAGCACAGACGTTGTTGAGGAGCGTACCCAAAAGATCGGCCAAAATATATTCGACCGACCAACCAGCTAACCAACCGAACTACCACAGAAAGAAAGTCGCGAGCCGCGTTGTGTTTTTCAAGTGAAATTTTCAGTGTGTTAGCGGCTCGTCACATTTTCGAAACGGCATAACGAAAACGAAACGGTTCGGAAGAAAAAAAAAAAAAAGAGAAAAATCAACAGTGTGAACGATTGCTGCCAATTGTTGCAAGCGCAAGTGTCGAGTGAAGAAAGTTTGTGTGAAGAAGATTTGACCAATAAAATACCACAACAAGTCGAAAGGCAAACAAAACAAAAAGGAGAGGCAAGGAGACGTCATCACCAAAAGTGAATCTGAACTTGTGCATAAATCCAAGTTCCGAATTTCATTCGAACCAAATTAGTTAGTCCAACACATACCATAATGACGGTAAGTCCTGAACCGAATCAGTGAAAGTCTTTTAATTAAATGAAACAAAAATTAACACATTGACTAGCAGTAGCAATTTATGCAATTTCTTTCATTGGCGAAACAAGTTCAAGTGCATGTTTGAGTATTCTGTGGTAAACTCGTTTCATGTTGGCCACACTCGGCTGCTCTTTTTCTTTTTATTAGCTAAGACTAAATGCCGCTTAATGGGATACAATCAAAGATACAATATGAATTTGTTAGTATATTATGTAAGTTTTGGCCTAACCCAAAAATCCCAATTGATGCGTCGCTGCACAGTTGTTCGTTTGGGCATGAAAGAGGGCATCATCATCATCATCATTTGAATTGAAACACTCACACAGTTAGTCAAACTCACTCACTTATTTCCAACTCACTCAATTCAACTGATTCATTGGCCTGAACTTATATCATAACAGGCTTTCTTGAATGAGTGTGAATGTTAAGTATCATGCATAATTATTATGTCAGACGACTCGGCTTCGTTGTCTAGACACGAGTCTGTTTCGTTGGTTTTCCGTAAAAAGCTGTCTAAAGAAATTGCCCATAATAATGTGTCGACGTACACGTAAAATAGATAAACAAGTCAAGAAAGAAAACCAAAAAAAATCATAATTCAACCTACCGCAATTATTTTTAACTAACATTTTTTAAGCTTATTGTCAGCAATTGAGCAATCTGCAGAAATATGTTAATTGATTGTGACCACCAAAAAGCAAAACTAAAATAAACAACAGCAAAACAAAATTAACAAAAGCCAAGGCAGAAGAAGCCGGCAAATACTTTCACTCTTTAACGTGGCTGGCAAAAAGTCAGTCAGTCGAACAGTTCGACAGGTAATTTGGCCTAAAAATTTGTTATTATTTCTCAATATGTTTATCAGGAACGGCTTAAGGGCAAGTGATAGGAACTATCTAGGAGTTTGACACATTGAAAAATCAATAAATATATTAAAATTGGCTATGAAATGTTTAAAAATTTAATCAAACTTGCAAGAGAAGTTTAAGAAGACTGTGTCCTACCTTCCCTTCTACAAACTCTACTTTCTAGCTTTTCTTTTTAGACTATTAAGTACTTCTTGTTAAAAAAGTTCTTTTATGAAAAATATTTTCTTACTTTGTTATTATTTTTTGGTCTTACTAATATAATTCAGAATTACAAATCCTTGTTACACTACTTTTTTCAAATTTTTACCAGAAACTATCAATAACAAAAATTATGAAACTATATCAGTTATTCAATCAATTTTAAATTATCATTTTTATAATTCACTCACGTCAATAAAAACTAATTATTATCTGCATTAGAGGAATATACTGCAAAACGAAACCGAAGAAAAAAAAAGCTATTAACACACACACACACACACAGTCCTCGGTTAACACACACTCAGACCTCGTTTAATGCAATCAAAATATGAGTAACTTTCGATTTCTGTTCAGAAGTAGATTTTTTAATTTATGCATTTGAATGCCAATTGCATTGAGACAAAATGTTAATGTTTTATTGCCATGGGCATGAAGACAAATATTTAAACGTGTCAATATTATTTATAGCCCTTCCTAATGAACGATATTGAGGTTAAGGTATTTAAAAATAGGTATATATATAGAGAAAGGTCTGGCAAAAACTTTGCAATGAATTTATTACTCAATGAATTTGTTGACCTCAATTTTTGGTTTAATTTTTAAACATTAATATTTCACATCCATACAAGTGAGTGGCAAAAATCTGATGATAATGACGATGATGATGGCAAATCAAAATTACCAATAAGTTAATAATAATGATATATAAAGTGTTTCATATTGGTAGCTTACAGTGTTTTAATTGAAGATTAACTAATAGCAAGTAATTTGGCATTGTCAAAGTTTTGTAGCATTAATTAGTCTCATATTCTATATTCCATTTGTATTTTGAGGCAGACATGGAGATTTTATAATTTAATTATATCAATTAGCCTCCATGGTGAATTCGATGGGGCATGAAACCGATACGAATGCTTCACAAGTCATAACCGGCAGGCAAATTAGTGGCATAAGCAGTATAAATGACAGGCTTTGCCTAACCAACCAGCAACCAGTAACCAGTAACCAAGTGGCCAGACAACCTCACTCCCTTCCTTCCTCCTTCTGGCCCGATTCACAGGCAAATCATGAATTTGAATGCGTTCAAGTGGAACCGCATATTCAAAGAGGATGGTGGAAGGGGGGAAATAAGCAACAAAGAGGTGACATATACAGAACGAGGATTATGCATTATATTTTCGGGTTGACAATAAATTGTATACAATGTGCGTGGGTGACAGTTGGTGACATGTGAATGGACCGCACAGATGATGCAATATAGCAACTTGTTGGCCATTGAATTAGCATTGTAATTTCAATGAATAGTTCCTTATTACATACATATATGGATTTGCATTTGCATTTGCAGATTTTACTTAAATTGTGTCTGCTGCTAATGGTCATTCCGTTAATTTGCTTTGCCCATCCGGCAGCAGATAAATCGTCGCTGTCGCTAGAGGACACTGATCTGGACAATGACCAGGGTGAGAGCAATATCAAGGAGTCACAAATTGCCAAACGTTCGGGCAGCTTTGATTATGTGGCCCATTTGAAATCTGGTCTATTGTCCAGCATTGGTCAGGCATCGGCATCCATAGCCTCTGGTAGCTCTGGTGGCAGCAGTCATGGTGGTGATACCTACAAAGAGGTCGTTGTCCATGTGAGTAAAATTTATATTTATCTTGTTAATGATTTAATTTAAATTTTCATTCTGTCTATTTAATTTCTCTTAGGGCAACTCTGTTGACTATGATCCATGGTCGTTCAAGAAATCCGTATTGAACACCATTTTCCAGGCTGTGAAAGCCATCACTGGCGGTGTGACAGCCCTTAAGGGACAACTAATAAAGGGCAGCGGTTATGCTCTTAGTGCTGGCGGTAATTTGGTTGCCGCCTCCGGCGACAAGGTCACCGATGTGGGAAAATCCATCATAAATTCGGCTCACATCAATTCGCATACATATGCTACTAGTCATTCCAGCGGCGGATTTGTGCATCCATTTGCCAAGCTTAGTTCACTATCAGGTGCCTCTTCCGGCGGCAGCAGTGGCTCTAAGCCAGTCTCCTCCTCGCCCGTCCTACACTCAGAAAGTAAGTATTGCGTTCCGATCATTGGGCCATGAACTACATCATTGGCTATGATGTAATGCATTGAACCAAATGCATAACAATTAAGTCGCCTAATAACAACTAATGCAGCTGGTCATCGAAAACGGAAGAGTCAACTGCAACTCCAGCTTTGACTTTATATATCGTTTGCCAAATCGGAACACGAGGCCATCGAACCTGGGGCAACTTTCGTTTTCGCTGCCAACCCGTTTTATCTCTCTCCCTCTACTCTGCTTTACTCAATGTGGATTTTTGTTTGTTTTTTCTTCTTTTTTTTTTCTTGGTCTCGTTTCAGCCATCACCACATACGAGATACCTAGTGGTCATGCCAGCTATGGACCTCCATCAAAACCACCATCCTATAGCAGTGCCACACATCAATATTTGCCACCCGCTGGCGGCAACTATGTGGGCAGTGGCGGCGGGGCGCCCTTCAGTGTCTCTCATTCGGTAGCTTTGGAAGCACCACAGAGCAATTATCTGCCATCTGCCTATGGACAAGATGGTGTGTAGTTCTAAATATCAAACTTTAAATGCTTCTCTTCAATTGTACATAATTTGTAAATATTTCATTACATCAAAAGACATTCTAAATACATAATCTCTAAAAATTTAAAGATTATTTCATCAATATATCACAGTTAATGCATTCATTGTAAATTCATTTTTTATATTCATTGAATTAAATCTCATATTTAAAGCGATTGCATCTTTAACCAGATCTTCTTTATAACCATGATCACTAACAGCAATGATATCTTTTGTCATATTTACTCATTTGCATTTGTTTTTTACTAACCAAACCGAATACCCTTTTGGCCCTAACAATACACACTTCCTCACATATTTAACAACCGAATGAAAGTGAAAGCATCATAATTTGTGGAAAAACACAACAAACAAAAAGAGAGAAGGAGACAGAAAAAAAAAACAATAAACATGCAACGAATACCACACAGTAAATATTGTAAATATTGTAGCCACGCCCCATAAAAAAATACTGAAGCTCCACTATACTCACATTGACATTTATCGATTTGTTGTTGATATGTAAATACTACCTTATTATATAAATATTCATAGTTCATCACGTCATCGATGAGTTAACCTACCAAAAAAGTATTAATGACATTTATAAACCAATTTATAGTGTCCACATGTCGTATACTTGATATTAGCCAATATGTGTGTGTATATATATACATAAAAATTAAATAGTGAGAACCTTGATTAAAACCGTAAAAGAAAAATGAATCATGTACAGAATAAAGTAAAAGAAGAAGTCAATTGTCATGCTAACCAACTAAAACTGGCGCCCATCTCAATATATCAATCATCTGCAAATCATCCAAAAATCTAAAATAAAACCATGTGAAAAGAAAAGTGTACAAAAACATACATACATCAAATCGCCAGCCTCAATGTAAATAGAAAGATGAACTCTTTAATTGGTAATTCTAATGATATCTCAATTATTGCATATACACACACACACACATAACTTCCACACACAACACAACCACAAAACGATCCACCAATTTACCAACGACTAATGATCGCAGTATCCACTGCTGGAAGCGATGACTTCAACATCTATGGACGCCACAAGAAATTGAATGATGAAGAGGCCCGCAAGGCGGCCTTGCAACTGCAAGAGATCTTGAGTCTGCTGCCCAATGGCAAGACTGAATACACTGCCTCCAAAACGGTGGCCTTAGATGCAAATAATGCACCCACAGGCACTGGACTGGAACATGCTGAAGTCTACAATAGTTATGGCGTGCCATTACCCAATAATCTGGGCACTTTGGAATCTCTATCACATACAGAATCGATAACTGCAGCCTATTCACCTGTAGCCAATAAGGGTGCTGCCGATATCTATCATCAAATGGCCAAGAGACCGTCCGCAGAGGAGGTCTATATACAGAAACATCCTAACGAGGGTTATGATTATCCGCCAGCTCCGCCATCGTTGCCGCCAGCACCACCTACCGAATATCGCGTGGAAAATTATCATGCCAACAAGAATAATGCACTCAAGGATTTGTCACCTATTATAGCCGCTTTGGAGGTGGCCAAGCGAAAGGGTGGGAAATCCAATGGACCCGTAAACTATTCCATTGAGAAGCAGGTGCAAAAACAAGTCCCCTTTCAATATCTGCCGCCGGTAGTGCAAAAGACCAAATACGTATACAGTGTACCACCACCGCCCCCACCACGTTCCCACTACGGGGGCTACAAGGTGCGTCGTCATATATCAAACAAAAGGACATCTGGCATGTTCCGGCCACAGGACTATGAGATACAAGATCCACTGATGTTTAATCGCGTTTTAGAGGCCTAAAGCCAAACATAGTGATAATATATAGTTATAGTCCTCTAAGTCATATGCAGCATTTAACCCTAGTTTGTTTTTAGTGAAACTTATTTATGCTATCGCAGTCATTATTTATTAAACACGCAATTCCATTTACACTTGATTAAAGGCGCACTCTCTATATGTCAATCCCACAGCACAGCATGATCTATTGCACCTATTTTTCAAACTTAAACTCTGTTTTCCACCGCTTGTTCCTTTCTCCACAACCAAACACCACCAAAAACAGAACCACAGCATGCAAAATAGTTGCCAACAACCCAAAAACAAAAACCAAGACGAACCACTTCTCATCTACCGATCTCTTTACAGTCTATCTGCAGTAGTCGCGCCTTGAGGATAACCAGGATGCAGCAGTGGACCATTCCCATAATATGTTAACGGTTTACTGCACTATCTCATCTTCATGCCCTTTTAGATTTAACTAAAACGTTCCTGCTCCCTCTTTTTCACCAACTATCTATCAACTTTTTCCCCCTTTTTTTCTTTCCCTGTCTCTTTCACTATTTCCTTTGTTTCTCATATTTTTTCCATTATAACCTGAAGCTAAATTGGCTAAAAATGCTGCGAAATTAACTATCGTACTTATTATTAAGTAAATAAAATAAATTAATTTAAATAAATTGTTTTAAAATAGTTTTTCTATTAGTGTGTAAATGGATATAATGTTGGTAATAATGTAAATTTACATTTGAACCATTATTGTTCTTTTTATGTGCATTTTCGGAGCGTTCAAGCCAACATTTAGTTAGGCGAAATTATCTGTTTAGTAAGTCTGTGGAGCTGGATAATGAAGTCAGACATATGTATACATATATCCGTTGATTCGATTTGCAAATAGATTATGGAAAAAGAATTATTCAGGTAGTATTGTTAATAAGTAGTTAGAGTAGGAAATCTACATTTAGATCCAATATTAATATAAATCCATATAAACATTTATGAGTTGAACAAAGTCAAATTCGCTTTTAACAACAATCCGAAAACTGGAAGTTTTGTTTATTTGAAAGTCAGCCAAAAAGTAGGCAACATTTTCCTATTAGTATCAGAAACACAAACCCAAAAAGCTTTAACTATTTTTCCTTATAATCTTTCATGGTGAGGTCAATTCTTTCAAATAAATCAAAATCAACAAAAACATAAGCTTAATAACGAAATGAACAAAAGATATTGTTGTAAGTGAACCAATTAAGCACAGTCTTTCCCAAAAAAGAATAAATATTACAAGATAAATTTTAAATGAGTTTCAGTTCGATTCGTTGATTTAATATTTTTTAAGGGATAAAATTTATGAGTGTAGTAATTAGGATCTAAAGGCAAATGAATCTCTCTGAAGCGTTAAGTTGATTGGCAATAAAGATGGCATAGAGTCTTATGTACATCTCAGTAATAACCAAAGGAAATGTCGTGCAAGGGCTGGGCATTACCCTGGGGCAGGGCATAGTCTCGGGCTAGCTGATCCAGCAAACTTCCACTGCCACCACTACGCGACTGCGGTTGTGGCTGATAACTGGGTTGAGCCTGTTGCACGGGCCGTGCAACTGGTGCCTGAGTGGGCCCAAAGTGCACTGGCTCCAGAAGTGGTCTTCCGCCAGATGCAGGCGCTAAAAAGCCTTGGGCACGAGCGCTACTGGGAGCCGGCGATGCGGGTGGCAATGCATAGACTGGCCGAGAAATACGCACATTTGAGGGACCATCCCCAAAGCTCTGAGATTGGGAATAGTCGGGTTCGGGGCGAGCCGGTCGCTGTAGTGGTGAATAGAGAACATCTGTGGTGCGTTGAGCTCCTGGAACTTGAAGGCGTGGCGGCGCTGGACCCACTGAGGGTTGATGCTGAGGTTGCAGCTGCTGCGGTTGTGGTTGCGGGGCATATTGAATGCGACGCGGCGGCTGAGGCTCTATTTCCTCCTCCTCGTACTGCACATATTGTGGCTGCGGTTGTGGCTGAGGCTGCGGACGTGGCGCTTGTGGCTGTGGGCGTGGCTGTGGACGCTGAACACGCTTTTAAGGAATAAAAAGGATAAATTTAATTTAACTAAAATGGTTATTTGAAAAGCAAAACACTTACATAGGGGCGCTGTGGTCGCTGTGGTACGGGCTCATCTTCATATTCCGGTTCCTCTTTGGCTGTCTCATCGACCAGAGTGGGTGGCGCCACTGTAATACCCTCACCCGATGGCTGGAAACCATATTTGTTGGCTCCATACTCTACAACGCGCACCTTGCCCGTCTCATCCACATAGCCATATTTGCCCTTGACCTCGCCGGTGGCAAGTTTTGTTTCAATTTTAAATGAACCATCTGCTCCCTCATAGCCATAAGTGTAGGAGCCATCTTCATTGTGTCTGTGTGGAATATCGAAACTAAGTTGCTATGCGTATATCTTTCTGTTGAACTCACTTGTTGATTTGCTTTAATATTGGTACAGGTGTGGCCCTTGGCACCTCGGCCTGGGTGTTGGGACGCAGACGATGGGGGGCCGGTCGTGGTGTATTTTCCTGATAATCTTGATAATCCTGGGCCTCAACTAATCCCCCAAGCACACAGCTGATCAAGAGTAAGCTCTGAAACTGCAAGGAAATGGCAACCGGTTAGCTAATCGCCCCAAGCACAGACACCGGAACACCTTGGCAATGCCGTCATTCGAGCTGGCCAACAAAGAATGCCACAATCACAGACACAACTCTTTTGTCAGGCGGCCTTTCACTTTTTTCAGCTGGCCAATGACACCGGTCCTCGGTCCCAGCCCAGTTTCAGTCCCTCAATGCCAAGCAGGAACCAATTGTTTTATTGAGCTATTCAGTTGCATAAATCCGCGACCATGTGACACGCGATATGCCACCAGCGATTCGATGCACAAAGTTCAATTAAAATAGAAATGTTGCTTGAAAAGTGAAATTGGGAATGGAGATGGGAATGGGAATAAAAAATTCGCATGGGAATACGATGAATTGCCCATTTCCATTGGTCATGCATCTAACCAACGAACACCTACACTCATTCACAAAGCTAACTATTGAATGGTTGGGTAATTCAGGAGCCCAGACATACAAATTATGTAAAAAACAAAAAAACGAAAAGAAAAAGAAATGCCTCTAGTCAACCGCGAACAATTCCCACACATGCCAATGCAAGCGAAAATGTGTTGCAAGTAGCTGAGCATTCAACAGATGCATCTCACAATTACCCAACCAAATGCCAAAAGAAATTAGGGGGAACTACAACAACAACAACAACAAATAACCCCCCATATTGATTACTTTTATTGCTTTTATATTTCTAAACTTTGGTACCCTTAGGAATAATCTAGAAACAATTTAAAACATTAAAAGTTCGGACAAAACAAAACACAATTAGTATTACAACTTTAAATGAAATACAACAATAAAGCAAAAAAAACAAATATATATCTGTAAAAACTTAAGAACTGAACTCATATTTTAATATATGTTCCTATTTGAAGTTGTTAATAGTCTAGTTAATGTGCCAGGGTAATGAAAGTTAAGCTTATAGATCCGGCCATTCGTTTCAATAATATATTTCTTCTTTCTTCTTGTGTCAAAGTTCCTAAACAAGAAATTGAAATTTATTGAAACCGAACTGATTAAAACTGAAATACTTCAAAGAGTCAATAAAACGAATATACCGACTGTTATTATGAACATATAGCTTTAATGTAATTTCCTCTATATATTATCTAGAAAATATTTCATTTATATTCGACCGATTCGTTTTTATTCAAATAGAACAATGTCTTTTGCATTTTATTTAATTGCTATATAAAATTTAAAGAATTTCCAAATTTAGAAAACTTTCATCTTAATAAGCCAATATTAATAAGTTGTGCTTTCCATTCAGGAAAGCATTAGCCTCTCTTTATCAATTCTAAGTTTAGCCTGATTCATTAAACCTTTCTATATACCATAGATTTACTGCTCTGTGATTCTCCTAGTTGGAATTTTTAGTACTTTTTTTTCTTTCTTTGGTATGGACTCGACTATTCCGTATGCGAATTCCTTTCACTATTGATACATGCGATACGAACCGAATGACTCTTTGTCTGCCATATAGCCTTGGCTATCTGCTGTTGGCATGGCTGTTGATTTGAGACCCAGTGCACTACAAGCACAGTAAACCGTTTCAGTTAACCAGTAACTGACCAAAAAAAGCGAAAAAAAAAACCCAGAAAAAAAAACTTGGCTACCGACTACCGCGTGTGAACTGTGAGTCTAAGCCAAAGTGGACCTGTTAGTATTGGCTTTTGATATTTTCGCGCTCGGTTGTTGGTGGCTAAAGAGTTGCTGAAGGAGAGGCGCAATGACATATAGCAGTTTGAAGTGAGCTTGTTAGTGTAACTTTTGCTGATTGAAGTTCCTGCAAACAACTTTTTTTTTGTCCACCTTCCCTCTCCCCCTTCCCAGAGAATTGTTCGTTCCTACAAAACTAACGCATAGAGGCAGCGTTCATAAATTATGTCAAAATCCAGTTACCAAATAGGGTGCCAAGTAGAGGGGGGGGGGGGGGGAAAAGTGAATTAGATTGTTGCAATCTCGAGACAATTGCTAACATCAGAAGACTGAGAGAGCAAATTAGCGGTTCACTCGATTTGCATAGCAAATTATGCGATATTTGTATTGCAACAATGTAATCATTGTGGCGACGGCGCCCATACAATGATGTAACCGATTCCCCCTACCCCCAGTCCTTCTTCCACTATATCTAGTCAATATGATCATGATCATTAAAGCCAGATAAACACCTAGCTTAGCCTTTGCCACGCATTCAGGCTCAACTATGACCTTTTACATTTTACACCCGCCACACACACACACACACACAGGCACACACATACCACTTTCATTTTGACTCGATATTGTGTATTGTGTTTATTGGGACGTCTATGCTGTTGGGCAAACTAGTTCGAATCGATTAGAAACGTTAATTGCAAACTCATAAAGGCCTTCGCTGGCAACACCCAGCAATATATAAATATTATAACCAAAATCCACAAACAACAATGGCACCACAAAAGCACTTTCAAGTCGCCCAATGAATTGTAACACGGACAATTATTTCTTTGACTATGTTGAGCCGAGAGATCGCGTATAACGGCAAACTTAAGACCGACAGCAACTGAGGCGCCCAAGTTGTTGTATTTCGCTTTATATACTGTTGGTTGGAAAACCTTTTTTTTTTTTGTAAATTTTTTTTTATACCAACGGCTAACGGACCAACAGCAAACAACAAACTTCACCAACAAGTGAGCGGCGCAAGCGCAAAAGGACAGAAAATTTTGAGAGTGAGATAAAACCAGAGAAAGAGAGATAGAGACAGAGAGTCAGAGGCTGTGTTGAAGCTTGGCCAAGCTTAAGATTTGAAATACTCTTGGTTCTGCTCTCTCCGTGCTTTAAAAGAGCTTTTACGAATGAATATACATATATATACATATATACAGATATGTAACAGGAAGCTGGCTAGAAAATTACTTCTGCAAGTGATGAGAACAGAGAGAAAGGGAAATAAATTTAGAAATTTCAAGCACTTATAGTCAAGTAACAAGTATTTATTTAAATTAAAGAACAGCGAGAGATATCTAAAACAGGTTCTTAGTTAATTGGCTATTTAAATTTAATAACTTATCAAACCTTTAAACCGTGGGCCTTAGGAAAGTGAAATCTGAGTAAATGCTTATTGCTAATCGATTTTGATTTATACCTTTCCATAGAAAAACTATAAATAACCTTCTTATCTTTACGGAAACAGAGAAAAAATTTAGCTAATTTAATAAATTTTAAAACAAATTACTTAAAAAAAAAGAAGGCAAAATCCCAAGCTAAATTCCAACCCCTCGCATTTGATGTACACACGCACATGAAGCTATGGATAGGCACACAGACAATTAATCAAAAGTGCGGACCCATAAATGTGAAAAATTACTAAAATAGACAGGCAGCAGCACTAATGAATGAATGAATGAATGAACGAATGTGCCAAACTATGTGGAATGGAGTGATGTATTGTTAATCCCCCAGAGACGGCGCCATCGCCATATTGCTTTAAAAGCATTTAAGGAGAGGGATTTATTCCCTTTTGGGAGTAGAAAATTTGACATTTTGCTTACTTTGATTGCATTAAAATCTGCAATTATATTCCACTATTAAGTGGCATACATTGCGTATGAGTAATGGCGAACTATAAAGTCATAACCATACATACAAGTAAGGCTTTCATATTTTTGCATTCAAAAGTATTACTTACTTTTTTTTGCATACAGTTGAAGTGGCCTTGCCGTCGTCCACATCGTTTTGGCTGAAATTATTGCCAGAGCAATGCATACACACGGCCACAATTATTGTGGCAAGTAGTTGAAAAGAAATATGCGACCCAGCTAACCCACCATAAAATAGTTAAACTGGTTAGTGACAGTCGCATACCACACACAAGACCAGACCAGATCAGACCAGGAAATCTGGCCCAGGCAGCCATCTAGGCGCACTTTGTGTCTTTCTCCCTCTTGTTATTCTCTCAACTTGATTCCACAGCCGCCCATGACGCAGGTCAGAGTTGTTGTTGTCGCTGTTTTCTGTTTTGTTGTGTGTAAAGTGCGTATATCAGTTATTACATTTCATTTTCAATACTTGTTTCTGGTTTTAAGTTTCCCACAGTGCGAGTAAAAGAGAGGTCGTATTGGTGACTCGACATTAACCTGTCCGTCGACTGCAATGTACCTGAACTTGTCTCTTTATGCGTACGGAAACGCATGATCAAGGTTGCATTTCGTATTATTTGATATTTAGCAATTTGTCATATGTAACTAAAATTACCTAGTAATTAGAGAAAAATATCGTACATTGACTTGCACATTCACTATATCCATTAAAGGTGTCTTTGATCTCTAAAATGAGGGACTGATAGGGGTAAGAAGGTAAAGTAAATTGAATATAAAAACATTTCAAGTTGATCCTAAAGCAAACATCCATTAGTTATATATGTTACCAATTCAAAAAATTGTAAAAATTAAACATAGATTGATAATTTCCACATAATATTTAAGTTAAATTTAAATACTTTGTGATCAATTTTTGATTTTACATGTCGTATGAGTGATATTTTTTTTGAAACTCTAGTCAGTTTATTGTAAATATTTTCTATATTACTTATCTTTTAAAAGAAACAAATCTATAGTATAAATATATATAGAAAGCTTTCCAGAAAAACAAAAATCGTTATAGAACATAGTTCTCTTTTAATCATCTAAAAACTATATATAAACTGCAACAATTTTAGTCATAAAACTCTTTTGGAGTCGAGCTTTTCCACCTCATCATAGAGCTAGCCAAAACTTGGTCATATATCTATATATATTTGGGTCATTTAGTATTCAACAATATTTCATAAAATTTGCAATGTTTCACAGACGTCTCCTCCTCCACAGCAGTGACAGCCATATGCATGGACAAACTCATGTCTTGTCAGCTAAGTACAGCAGCTGTGCAGCAGTAGTCAGAAACAACAAAGTCAAAATACGAAATAGCAAAAAGAAATATAAGAAAAAACAGCATTTACAGGAAATTCTTTGAGTCATGCCAACGCCCCAAGTAGCAGACAAGTTTCATAGCAATATTTTGCTCGACAAAATTATATAAATGCTGGCAAGAAGGAAAGAAAAAATAAATATATACAACAAGTATAAGAAAGAAATAGATATAATTCCATTGGCATTGTGGTACTTGCAGTGTGTTGGAATACTTTTAATGGGTGCAGTCGACTCGAATAGTAGCGAAAAGAAGCAAAAAATATATACATATATAAAAATAAAAGTATTTCAAATATATATATAACTTGGTCAGTGAGTGACTGGCACAGTGGTAGCTAAACTAAGTGAGATGAAATTGTTTTAATTTTTTATTTTCTATTATATAAATTGATGACAAATGAATTTGTTTGCTAACGATTTTAGCCCATTGTGCATACGCCTCCTGCACCTGCATTTGCACCTTTTTGGCATGGGCCAGAAAGTACACAAGTCTAAGTTAACTGGTCGCCAGTGCATTTGAAAGTGGTTTTTGGCCACCATGCTGTAAGTGTGTGTGCACCAAATACCATACCGTGTGCTATAGAAAACCAAGTTTGAGTTTCTGGTTGGTCTGCATCTAAAATCAGTTACAATTTTAAACTCCATCATTCTGTGTTTTTTGATGTTGACGTAATACGTAATTGTTGTTGTTGTTGTTGTTATTGTTATTGTTATTATTGGTGCTGTTTTGGGCGGCTTAATTGAAGCGTAACCAGGTAGTTATAGACTTTTGAATGCTTAACGAAATACTTGAAATACCTTTAATTTCAACTCTTCGACTTATCCACAGGTCGTCATTTTATTAAAACATACAAAATATATACTGTATATACAAAATATATATACAAACATATATATACGATAGATAGATAGATAGATAGATGATAGATATAAAGAATTTGGAGTGACTGATTTATTTGGCAGTAACAGAAAATTGACTTTTAGCCCAGCAATGAATCTATTTTCTTCCCGTATAATCAATGCTGTAGGAGCCAGTGTATAGATTCAGATTGCGCAATGCCGGATGATGTTGATTGGGCAATCCAGCATAGGGTGCTTGAGGCTGTTGGGGAGCATAGTATTGTTGGGCTGGTTGAGGCTGAGGTGCTTGATAGTAGCGCGGCTGCGGTGCCGGTGGATTATAGTATTGTGGCGCTGGATTGTAATATGGCCGCTGTGGTGCAGGCTGTGGCTGCAGCTGTTGCTGTCCACGTCCAAAATCATTGAGGCTGAATTTACTAGCCGAAATGGGACGATTGTATTTCTGATCTTTATAGTAGACAGCTGGATCTTCACGATACTGACCATCATCGATTTCATTGGGAGCCAATGGATAGGGATTACTATTGGTCAATGTCGGTGGCGGTACATTGATATGACTGCCAGCTGGCTCAAAGCCTCGCTTACTTGCTCCATATTCAATTTCACGCACTTTGCCCTGATCGTCGACATAACCATATTTGCCATAGACTTCACCATTTGGATATTTTGTTTCAATTTTGAAACTTTTATCGGCCGCTTCATAGCCATAGGTATAAGAGCCATCGTCGTTGTGCTTATCGATTTGCTTTAAAATTGGCACGGGTGTGGTGTAATCCTGATGTTGCGCATTCGCACAGTAGGCCACGAATAGCAGAGGAACTAAAGCACTGGCCTGCCGAGGAGCAAAATGAAAGGGAAATTCCCATTAAATTTAACGCTAAATTCAATTTCGCATTAATTAGGTTTTAGACGGGCAATTAACTCGCACATATGTATGCATATTATCATAGACATAAATCAAATGTCATTAAAGTAACACCTTCAATTAGTGAATTCTAAAAAGTAGTCAAGGTTTGTACTCTTACCAATTTCATCATATTAAGCCAAGTTTATTATCAGTATTAATCAATGTCAAATCGTTTTCACCAATCTGTATCTGTATCAAGATTGCACAATTGCGCACTGCAAAATTAAACGAAACTGAAAAACTCTTTCTGCACTTGCACACGAGACTCTGCGAAACGAAACGACAAACTCAAAAGAAAATCAGGGCGTGCTACGGCTTTTATACCACAAGCAACATTTCGTAAATTGCCACAAAGAGGCAAAAACAAAATGTATATAAAGTAAAGTAAGAAATAAAAACCAAAAACAAAAACCAAAAGCAGTAAGTGAATAAAGCTTAAACTGAACCCAAAGGCGTACTGAGAGCTCTACATCCACAACAAAAATATATCGACGAATGGGCAATCGGATCTGGAGACCGAGAGTCAAGTCAAGATTCGGTTCGGACTTGGACTTGCTTGGAATGCAAGCATAGAAATCGAAAGCAGCCACCAGGTGAGTACAGAGTGAGTACTAGCTTACCCACCTACTTACACGTTATAAAGCTCAAAGCAATTTGCAGTCAGGTTATTGGCGTCAGATTGAATTCTTTTGCCAACAATTTAAAGTTCCCGCAACCCGCACATAAATACATACATATGTATAACGTTACGCATACTCAATGAGGCTAACTTTATTCTATATATATATCCAGAATAGAATGCCAAGCACGGAAGTGTGCACAATGCTGGTGCCTGGTGCTAAAAAACTTAAATGGCATTTCAATTATGTCAAATTGTTCTGGTCACCATAATTAGAACTTTCTGTTTCTTAGAAGTTTTTCTGTTTCAACTGTTCATCACCTACCCATAAATTATTGACTTGTCTTACCACTGACCTAGTCAATAATGTCTGACGTTTTGATGAGTTAAACTGGTTATTTTGCGTTTTTCGATTGAATCTTTTAATATTATTTTTTGTTTGACTTTTGCTAAATGTAGCCAAATTTTACGAGTCATGATGGCCTGGGCAAAATTTGTGCATCGGAAACAGAAAGTATTATTTGTTATTATTAATAATAAATTTGATTTACGACATACAAAAATGGTTTATACATATATATGTATAATACAGTTTAAAATATCGTTAAGTAAACAATTAAAAATGGGAATTTCATCATTTGAATTCATTGTCTTACCTTTGCCAATTGTTAAATATTTCAGGAACAACAAAATGTTACAGATATTTAAATTATGATTTTTTCTTTTATATTCAAGATGATAAGAGGCAAGAACTTTAACCTTTTCTTACTACTTAATTTAGGAATAATATTCTCAAGAATCGTGATTTATTGGTCATCTATATCCATTATATTTTTAAAGAGCTTAAGAGAACAAATTTTTGCCTTATTATATTTTATATCTGCTAATGAAACAAATGTCAAAGGTTTTTCATGATAATAATTATCTTATAATTTTGTTTAATTTAAAATTTTAAAAATATTATAAACCAATATTTGAGTTAATCAGCATTTCATATCCAAAAGTAGCTTAAGTTCTTGAACCTTCTTGAGAGCAACTGAAATAAAATATTCAAAAATTAAGCTACCTAGTATTATATTCTATTGTGAAGTACACCATTCATCAAATCGCATAATGACTCCATCGTTCTAAGCACTCTAATTTGCATTTAGTGACTAATTTTATCAGGCAATTATCAGACAAGATTTTACACTCTGGGTAAACCAGTTTATTTATTGAAAACTGAGATATTCGCCAGATAGTGGCAACTCTGTTCAGGTCAAAGTGCTATTATACTATGATAGTCAGACTAATTAATGAATTTATTATAAATAAAACAGTACAATTGGGATCAAGCCAAGGCCACTATCAAGGTCATTGCCCATATTTTTTCGGGATAGAACAGAGAGAAACTGGGCATCATGACTCGCAAAACAAATATATCACCCTGTACGACCACAACAGGTCTAATGTTGACAAACTTGTTTAATTGTTTAAGCACAAAGACAAACCTTAAAAAGTAGAAAACAATGAAATTGAATTAAGTGTTCTACTTAGATCTGTGCATCTGCTTTCGAATAAAATATAAAGCCTTTAAGCAGAAACACCATTTCGATTCCTACATTCGAGCAAAGCAAACGTTTTTTCAATAATGCAAATCACAAACTCCGGATCTCTGAGCCTTTTGCTGGTCTCGATTATTTCGATTGTCTCAGCCGCAAAGTATTTGGCCGAAAAACGTAAGTTAACAAGTGGCTTAAGCCAAATCTATATAAATGCTTGGATTGGACTTGGATTTCAGCTGACTTTCTAACACCATGCACTATTGGTGATCCCAATTTTAACAAATGTCTGGGCAGCAATTTACAAACATTATTTCATCAGTGGAAAGATGGTATACCTGGTACCAATACAGTGGGTTCCCTGGATCCACTATATATTAAACGAGTCAAGTTTACACAAGATCCTCAGCGATCTGTGGCCCTAAATGCAGATCTCCAGAACGTATATGTAACAGGCGGAAGTCAATCGGTAGTTAAGGAAGCCACGTAAATATCAAATTGCTTTTTAATTTTAGTTGTTAGCTGATGAATTAACATTTGAATCACTTTAGTTATGATCCCAAACATCATGTGGCTAAAGCTTTAGTTGCTATACCCAAATTGCGCTTCCAATTTGATTATAAGGTGAAGGGTCATGTGGTGGCTCTGAATCTAAATGGTCATGGCAACGGATACTTTGAACTAGGTAAATCAACTAAGTTTTTTTCTTTAGTATAGATTGTAAGTAAATTTATTTCACTATCTATACACAGAGAAAGCCTTGGTTATATTTGACTTTGCTGTTAAGCCGCGAGTCACACCTGAAGCCAATTTCGCCGATGTGGAACGCTTAAAGGTTAATTTCCGTGAAATTGGAAACTTTCATATACAATTGGATGGTTTATTTGCTGACAAGGAACTGGAACGTAGTGCCCATATGCTATTCAATGACAACTGGCGTGAATTTTATGAAGTTCTTAGACCAGCAGCCGAACAGACTGTAGAGGGCATACTTCTTGATCGTTTCAAGAAGACATTTGCCTATGTGCCAGCCAACTATTTTATAAAAGATTTCCAATAGTCTACTAAGCACATCAAACATGCCCATCCTCTCCCCCCTTAACGCTCCATTGCATACACCGTCACTGGTCCTACATACAAATTGAGCCGTAAAAAACAAGCTGCACTTAGCCTTAGCACCTTATTTCACATTGTTTATTAGTAGCTAGACTAGTAGCAGCTTGCTACAGTACAGAATAAAAGTTAAACACAAACCAAGCTCGCATTTAGTTGACTTTAAATCGTGACACCGATTGATGTGGCTAAAGTAGAATGAGCAGTGGCACGCGTCTAAGGCAAAAATTGCTTAACATTTGCAGCGGTTTAATTGTTGTATTATGCCTTAATAATAAATTTGTCTTGGCTGTGCCGTACTACACTGAGAAGCGTAAGTGTAAATGATATCATCACGCTATATATCTATATGTGGCATTATCTACAGCCTCCTTTTTGCCCTCATGTCGTATCTATGAGCCGGGCTTTACCAAATGCTCTACAAACAGTATTCAGAAACTTCTGGATCAGCTTGCCATTGGCATACCAGAAATTGTGGAGAGCTTTGGACCCTTTGATCCCATGAAAGTGCGAGATATTGTATTTAAACAGGATAACAATGAGGTGGCTACAATAAGAGCAAATCTCACTGATGTGATTGTTAAAGGATTTTCGAAAACAAAAATTAAAGAGAGTCGGTTAGTCACCATAAGAATAGACAAACGTAAATTATGCTAAACAAATTTAAACTTTGTACCTTAAATAGTGTCAGTAAGAAGGATTTCAGTTGGCAAACAAAAATCTATTTGCCCAAAATGCGTCTGGATGGCAAGTATAAAATGAATGGAAGGATTTTACTTATACCATTAAGTGGCTCTGGTAATATATTCATAGAGATCGGTGAGTAGTTAAGATTTCTAGATTAAAAGTGTTGATTAAAATTCTCTCACCCATTTCAGAGGATCTGGATATATTGCTTTTGACCAAGACCCAATTATATGAAAAGGGTGGCTTCACTTTCGATAATGTGACATCGGTGCGAGTGCATTTAAATATGACGCGAGTACGAACACAATTGGATAATCTCTTCAATGGACGTAGTAAGGAAGTGGAGCGAAGTACCAATCAGTTTTTCAATGACAATTGGCGGGACTTCTATGAGGCTTTGCGTCCTCTGATTGTCGAGACGGTGGAAAGCATACTATTTGAGGTAATGTCCAAGGTTTTCCATCTGATACCAGCTAACTTTTTTGTGGAGGATATACCCACTCCACAGCAGCTATATGGAACAAAGACATCAATTCCGGTTGGCGGCTAAATAATAGGAACCCGATTAATTTAGAATAAATGTGTCTTTTTCCACAATTATTTGAATTAACATTGTAACTATTAATAGTTATTAAATTCTTGACCTATAGTTTGCCAATTTAAAAATGATTTTTAATTCTTATACTGGAGTCTTAATTATTTTTGTATGTTTTGACAATTTATTTGTAATAATTAACTCTGTCTCAAGCACGTATAATATCTGCTTTTTTTGCTGAAAAGTATACACCATATCGTTCTTCTGCAATTGAAAGAAATATAAATGTATTATTAACATTTAATATAAAAATATTTAACATATTTCGCCTACCTTTTTTTGCCACCCTATAAGTTCTCTCCTTAAAGAAGTGACACATCACCAGGACAATTGCCATTGCCAGAATCAGGGAAATTCCTAATATTGCAAAGAAGAGCCAACGCCATCGACTGAAAGTGATTTGCTGTCCATTTTGAATGCCAATGGCTGATTCTTTCAGCGGTTCACAGGATATACCATCTTCAGCAAGTTCGCCGTTAAAGCAGGTGCATATATTTGGATATTCACAGTAGCCATTCACGCAAGGTTTATCACAAATGGGTAAGCACACTTGTCTACTGTGGTTTCCTCGATCGCTTTGGAGTTGATAATTTGACCCACATATGCATTTCCCCCCGACGCATGTTCCATTCAAACAGTGAATATTACAATTAACTAAAGGACTCTGGGTATTACTTGACGTCAAAGGGAAATTTGTGGTATTCAGAACAGTTAAAGGTGTCGTGGTGCTGTCAACATCTTTCTCGATAAGGCATTTTCCTTGCATCAATTTATAGCCCCAGGGGCAAATGCAAGTATTTGGAGATTTGCAGAAACCATTCACACATCCTTCTTGACAAATAGGTGCACATTTGACCTCGCTTTCCTTTTCATAACCTTCGTAACAGGAACACTCTCCGGGTGATTCGCAAAAACCATTTTGACAACCTTTTTCGCAAACAGGTGCACATTTGTTCTTAGTTTCCTTTTCGTAGCCGTCGTTGCAAGAACACTTTCCGAGAGATTCACAGAAACCATTCTCACATCCTCCTTTACAAATAGGCGCACATTTGTTCTCAGTTTCTTTTTCGTAGCCCTCGTTGCAAGAACACTTCCCGGGTGATTCACAGAAACCATTCTCGCATCCTCCTTCACAAACAGGTGCACACTTGTTCTCAGTTTCTTTTTCGTAGCCCTCGTTACAAGAACACTTTCCAGGTGATTTACAGATACCATTCTCGCATCCTCCTTCACAAATAGGCGCACACTTGTTTTCAGATTCTTTTTCGTAGCCCTCGTTGCAAGAACACTTTCCGGGTGATTCACAGAAACCATTCTCACATCCTCCTTCGCAAACAGGTGCACACTTGTTTTCAGATTCCTTTTCGTAGCCCTCGTTACAAGAACACTTTCCGGGTGATTCACAGAAACCATTCTCACATCCTCCTTCGCAAACAGGTGCACACTTGTTTTCAGATTCCTTTTCGTAGCCCTCGTTACAAGAACACTCTCCGGGTGATTCACAGAAACCATTCGCACATCCTCCTTCACAATTAGGCGCACACTTGTTTTCAGTTTCTTTTTCGTAGCCCTCGTTACAAGAACACTTTCCGGGTGATTCACAGAAACCATTCTCGCATCCTCCTTCGCAAACAGGTGCACACTTGTTTTCAGATTCCTTTTCGTAGCCCTCGTTACAAGAACACTTTCCGGGAGATTCACAGAAACCATTCTCGCATCCTCCTTCGCAAACAGGTGCACACTTGTTTTCAGTTTCTTTTTCGTAGCCCTCGTTACAAGAACACTTTCCGGGAGATTCACAGAAACCATTCTCACATTCTCCTTTACAAATAGGCGCACACTTGTTTTCAGATTCTTTTTCGTAGCCCTCGTTGCAAGAACACTTTCCTGGTGATTCACAGATACCATTCTCGCATCCTCCTTCACAAACAGGTGCACACTTGTTCTCAGTTTCTTTTTCGTAGCCCTCGTTACAAGAACACTTTCCAGGTGATTTACAGATACCATTCTTGCATCCTCCTTCACAAACAGGTGCACACTTGTTCTCAGTTTCTTTTTCGTAGCCCTCGTTACAAGAACACTTTCCAGGTGATTTACAGATACCATTCTCGCATCCTCCTTCACAAATAGGCGCACACTTGTTTTCAGATTCTTTTTCGTAGCCCTCGTTGCAAGAACACTTTCCGGGTGATTCACAGAAACCATTCTCACATCCTCCTTTACAAATAGGCGCACATTTGTTATCAGTTTCTTTTTCGTAGCCCTCGTTACAAGAACACTTTCCGGGAGATTCACAGAAACCATTCTCACATCCTCCTTCGCAAACAGGTGCACACTTGTTTTCAGATTCTTTTTCGTAGCCCTCGTTGCAAGAACACTGTCCTGGTGATTCACAGATACCATTCTCGCATCCTCCTTCACAAACAGGTGCACACTTGTTCTCAGTTTCTTTTTCGTAGCCCTCGTTACAAGAACACTTTCCAGGTGATTTACAGATACCACTCTCGCATCCTCCTTCACAAATAGGCGCACACTTGTTTTCAGATTCTTTTTCGTAGCCCTCGTTGCAAGAACACTTTCCGGGTGATTCACAGAAACCATTCTCACATCCTCCTTTACAAATAGGCGCACATTTGTTATCAGTTTCTTTTTCGTAGCCCTCGTTACAAGAACACTTTCCGGGAGATTCACAGAAACCATTCTCACATCCTCCTTCGCAAACAGGTGCACACTTGTTTTCAGATTCCTTTTCGTAGCCCTCGTTGCAAGAACACTTTCCGGGTGATTCACAGAAACCATTCTCACATCCTCCTTCGCAAATAGGCGCACACTTGTTCTCAGTTTCCTTTTCGTAGCCCTCGTTGCAAGAACACTTTCCGGGTGATTCACAGAAACCATTCTCGCATCCTCCTTCGCAAACAGGTGCACACTTGTTTTTAGAGTCCATTTTGTACCCTTCGTTACAAGACCACTTTCCAGGGGATTCACAGAAACCGTTCTGAGATGTTCCATTGCATACCGGCATACAGGTTCCGTTAGTTTTTGAATAACCTTCATTACAACCGCACTGATCCGGTGCTTCACAAAAACCGTTTAGGCAATTCCCTGTGCAGATGGGTAAGCATACAGAATCTCCAATTTTTTGATAACCTTGAAGACATTCACATACATCTGGAGCTGTGCATTTGCCGTTCAAGCAACCGTCCTCACAAATTGGCTCACAATTCTTGTTCTTCCCCTTCTGATAAAACCTATTGCACTCGCAAACGTTTGGAGCTCGACACACTCCGTTATCGCAACCCATGCTGCATACTGGGCTACACATGAACGATTTGGATGCTGTATTTGGTTCAAAACCTTTCTTACATACACAGCGATTAGGGGCCTCACAGACCCCGTTGCCTTTGGCACAATCTTGTTCGCATTGAGGTTCACAAATTTGGTGAGTGTTATTTTTGGAGAACGAGTAGCCCTTATTGCAGTCACACTTTCCGGGTGCTTTGCATGTACCATTAGGACAGCCTGAAGGACACACAGGCAGGCAATTTCCACTAGCTGCATCAAGTATATGTCCTTTACTGCATAAGCACTTTCCAGGGGCTATGCATGCTCCCCTATCGCAACCCTTACAGAAAGCCAAACAACTATAATTTAAATAGAATAAGATTCTCAGTTTTTAATTGGAAAAGAATACATAAGTAACCTACCGATTCTGTTTCAAGTTATTTAAGTTAACATAACCTTTGTAGCAGGTGCATGTATTGGGACCAGTACATTTGCCGCTTCCGCAACTCTGTAGGCAGACTGGTTCACATTTTTTACCGATTTGTCTATAACCCTGACAGCAAACAATTTTTTTCTAGAAAAGTAAAGGAAATTATATTTGGTAACTGAAAATATTTAATTGATCATTATCTCACCGTTATTTTATCCCGACAATACACCCTTGCAGACATTGCAGTGGGCAGTATTACGACTAAAATTAAAAAGTTGTAAATTAACATAACTAAATAAAACCCTTCTGTCTCTGATACATAAAGAATTTAGACTGAAGAGGATTGCGAAACAATATTTTCATTGAGTACGCAAATCGTTTTGGTTTCTTTTTATTTACTACACATAGAAAAATATATAATCCAATTATTATTGTTTCATAATGCTAAAGTGTTTGTTCTTTATTTGAATTCAAAGTATATAGAATTGAATTTAATTATACAAATTGTAGTTTTAAATAAAAATCATTTCTAATATAAAATAATATTGGCAGTTTGGGTAAAAACTGCTTAGAGGCATCTAATATCTAACTTTAATTAGCATTTTAAGAACAATTAATTATATAATTATAAATATTTTTTTTTTTTTCAAAGTGTATTGAGTCTTATCAACTACTTGGCATTGCCGTATTCTTGGTATTCTTTGGAGAACATTCTTAAAACTGATAAATAGTTTTCTTCTTTTTTTTTTGGATTCTCTCTCCTTCTCTCCGTTTTTTGCATGGCTTATCTTCAAAAGTTGGTCTTGGATCATGCAAAACTTAACTAAACCATTTACATAAAGAACTAGAAAATGCAATTTATGTAAGTATGCATGTATATGTTATTATGTACAGTCGATATGGATTGTGTTATCATATACAATGACATAATTCTAAGCGAGTATCAAATTCCAAATTGCCTTAAAACAAATAAATAAACTAAAATAATAAAATATTCTTAAACATCATCGTAGAAGTCAAAGTGTAAGTAGTTAAATTCTGTTAATTACTTAAAATATTTAATAAGCTTGACTTTTAATAGGTATACCTATGTACAATGTACATATGTACATACATACATAAATACATATATATTGTAGAAAATTTAAGGAGCACAACAAATAATTACATAAATGCAAATAAGTATAATAGAATCATAACCTGTAGTTGACGTACATACTATATATGTATATGTATTTGTATCTGTACATATGTGTATTTCCCAGTCAGATCTTAAATGACCGGTTCATAGGCAAGGTGACGTCGCTATATAGTAGTTACAAGTAGTATCAAGTCATATACAATAGTTAAAAAACCCAGAATGCAGTCCCAACTTATTAATGGCGCATTCGGCTCCTCCTCAGATCTGTTGCTTGCGAGTATATAAATGTAGGCCAGATAAAACCCAGCATCACGCTGAGATATTTCTCATTCGTTTGCGGATAACGAGATTAGGTGGCGCGACGGTGACAGTGACAGTAACAGTGACAGTGACAACTTTTCACAATGCGTTTAATTGGCTTTGCCTGGGTGGGCTGTTGGCTCCTAGGAGCCGTAGTTATAGGCGAAAGCGTGGAATATTACACGGAAAAGCGTAAGTGCAGAGATGATATAATTAATTGTGAACGAGCTAATTAGCATGTGTATGTGCGTGTGCATAAATAAGTTATACAATAATAAAGTACTCAAAACTGGCAGCTAAGTTAATTAATTAAATGAATTTGCTTGACTCTTGCTCTCTCTCTCTCTCTCTCTCTCTTTCTCTCTGCAGCCTCATACATTGAATCGTGCCGTATTTATGAGCCAGAATTTACCAAATGTTCAACGCGTTCAGTGCAGCGATTCATGAATGAAGTAATTAAGGGTATGTTTCTGTACTAAATTTTTGAGTCAGTGTTCTCATTACCTATATCATCGACGATTTTATAAAGGAATACCAGAGATTGAGGAATCGTTTGGACCCATTGATCCCATGCGACAAGATCAGCTCACTTTCAAGCAAGAGAACAGCGATGTGGCCACCATCTCGGCCAATCTAACAGAATTGTTAATACGCGGCTTTGGCAAAATGGTTATCAAGGAGAGCAAGTTAGTATTGCATTGCAGTTAAACTAGTTAGTATGTATTTGTAATTGAGAAACAGTTTGACTAAAGGCTGTTTGTTGAGGTCGTCGGTATATGAACGTTAAACGTTATTGCAAATTAAAATTTGAACATCTGTAGAAGTTTCTCTAATTTATGAGGTGGAAAATTTTATGACAATGTTATTTTTAAGTATCCTGTTCGGGATAGTTAATTAATAGTTCTTGAGTGTAATTAAAGAATTGAATAATTTAAATGGCAACTTTACTTGTTGAACAAAGTTCAAAACAAATTTCGTCGTTCAACACCAAAAGAACTTTTGTTTTGCGTCTTATTAGGCAAGTTACAAATCTCTCATTTGTTTCTAGATATGAGTAAATATATATAATGTAAAATTACAAAACAATTTAGTTGTCAGATTTATAATATTGAGTAATTTTGCTGATAAGAGAAATAGAAACCGGAGTGGAACAATATAAACTTGTCTAAAGCTTTTTATATAGAACTGAGTTCAGTGAGATAAATTTGGAAAATTTAAAAAAAAATTTATAAAGTAATTAAGTTAACACATTATCTTGAGTAGCAGCCCTCGTACATTATTTTCAATTATTTCAGACTAAAATTGATAAATTGTGAACTAAAATTGCCTGTTTTAATATTTAATTCTATCTATCCTTTAATTTAGAATCAGCAAAAAGGACTTTAGCTGGCAGGATAAAATATATTTGCCCAAAATGCGTTTGGATGGCAAATATAAAATGACTGGACGCATTCTATTGGTACCTCTTAGCGGTGCTGGTAAAATATTCATTGAAATAGGTAATTAACAATTACAATTACAATAACAAAATAAAAGAATTAAATATACTTTCCATTGATTAGATGACCTCAATATATTGATGAATGCAAAGACACATCTGTATGAAAAGGGTGGCTTTACCTTCTACAATGTGACCGAGGTTCATGTTGACCTTGAGGTTGGCAAGGTGCGTACCAATTTGGAGAACTTATTCAATGGACGTAGTAAAGAAGTGGAGCAGAGCACCAATCAGTTCTTTAACGACAATTGGCGTGACTTTTTTGAGGCACTGCGTCCATTAATTACCGAAACAGTGGAACGAACTCTTTTGGATTTGCTGCAAAAGACATTCAATTTAATGCCCGCCAATTTCTTTGTGGAGGACATACCCAATTCATTGACTCTGTATGGACGCAAAACCCAAATGATAACGTAAAAAGTGTTTACTTAATTTAAAACTATCTTTGCTTTAAATATAAAAGGTTAAATGCTAAAGGTAAACTATAACGAGCTGATCTTTAATAAAACCAGTCGTATTTGAGATAGTCAGCCTCGTGCTTCAATGATGCTATGGAAGTGTGACGGACATGTCCAGTGCGTGCAAAGATTCGTCGGTTGCCCACCGGCTGTAAAGTGCGGAAATTATCTACCAATGCACCATCTTGAGTGTCCGACAATTGTCGGAAACGGGAGATCTGTTTTGGTGAAATTGGTATGGGATCGGGAAAGAGTATCCATGTAACGGCCTCTGAGCAAGGCGGTGTAGTCAGGGAACCTAAACCAAAAAAATATAACAATCGATTACATTTCGTAAAAACCTTTGCTTTCTACCACTCACCCTTGTATGTGTAGAATTTGTCCACGTCAACGCCAGCAATTAGTGAGGATAGGGAGAAGGTGACATTAAGCGTGGCCTCCTGATTAGCATCGGCGATTAAATGCAAATGCCGAGCAATTGTGTATAGACCGGGTCCCTCATCTTCATCCAGCTGTATAGGAAAGAGTAAGGGGGATTGTAGGATGATAATTAGATATTCCGCCTGATTGGTCCTGGTGTTACTCACATTGAAAAAGAATCCTAATACGGCAGCACCATCGGGATGATTGAGTGCCTCACCAATGGTAGCATATTTCTTATTCCGATGCACAATATGCATTTCCATGGTATAACGAATGTCATTGATGACATGCTCGGATCCTCGATTGTTCTTGTCGCCCCAATGGAAATGTAGTCCCTCCACCTCAAACTCTCCCGGCAATTTGGCACCGCGTATATATGGCGGAAATTCAACTGGCTCTACACTGGCATTGGCTTTGGGTATGCCAATTGAGACTGCCAAATGGCAAGAGGGATAATAAATCAATACCACAATGCTCTTACCCATTAACGCCTCAACTTACCCGTGTGTCCATTGTTGATCAGTTTCAGAGGATATGCCAATAGATTATGGTAGCCAATCATATCCACAGCTGGCATATGCAAGGGCATAGTCTAAAATAAAGACAATTGCTTAATTACTACTAAAAAATTTTGTTAATTGCAATTTTTTTTCACTTACTCGGCTGGTGGTTATTGCAATTGGTGACTGAGTTTTGCCCGCACAATGTCCATGATGACGTGCCCAACGACGTTGATTGGGTTCCGAATAGCCAAATACATGACCACTGACTACTACAAAATGTTCAAAATAAAAAGAAAAACGAAAAACACTTTTAATCAGGTTATTCATCTTTATTACCGGCGATTTCTAGCTGCCAATTGAATTGATCTATAGCCGAAATCACAGAGTTTCGCGTCAGACGGTCTCAAATTGCCAAATCACGTGCACCAAACTTGACTAAGGCCTTTAACTTGACTCAATCAAGCTTCTTTATCTATGACATATATTAGCACTTGTGAATTATGGGACAGCAAACAAATGTTAACTGAGTATTTTCCATTTGGTATATTTCATATGTTTTTTTTTTTTTTTTGTCAACAATTAGATAAATAAATACATAAATAAATAAATATATTTATTAAGAATATAGAAAGGAAAAAAACTCGTCAAGGGCACAAACAATTCACACTGATAATGAAAATATTTCACTAATTTTCACCTACAATTTCGAAAGAAATGAAAAATATTTGTTTCCACCTTTTTGCATTTGATTGGTGTTAATTATTAATTATATGTGGAAACTTGGCTATTAACTGAGCCATATCATATGACAATCGTTTGGATATTATGGGGAAAATTTTAATATATATTTGAAGGATATGAAAAGTGCAATCTTAAAAACTTAAAAAGCTATTTCTTCCTAATTCCAGATTTTTAATAAATTAAAAACATTTAAAAGGCAAACATTTGCTGTTATATAATCAATTATAATAATTAGCAACTTAAATATTATACAAAAACTTGTTGAATTTTTTCTTCTTTTTTCAAGTTTTTGTTTGCTTGTCTTTTATTAAGATTTTTCTCGGCGATTCTTTTAAAAAATATCAATTATCATATTATCTAATAAAAGAAAATTTTCTATGAATCCTTAATCAAAAGTCAAAAAATACTCCCAAGATTTTCGAAATAAAAATACACAAGTTGTGTTGATTAAAATTTGCAATTATATAGCCTTCGTAGCTACATCTAAAGGATCTATAAGCCTTACACTTTCGGGTATAGTGTGTATTCTATTTTGATTTCAATAAATCTTTGGTGTTTATTTTATTCTATATGCGAGATATGTCTCGCTGTGAAATTAGTTTAATTAATTATGTTTAGTAAACAAAAAGATTAAGAATATTAATATTATGTCATCTACAACCATTTTAATGATTATTCAATATTTGGACATGATACACAATCACAAGCAATTGGGGTTATATAAGTATCTGATATGATGTGATTCGTGTAATGTATCAAAATCAATTGGCAGTCATAAATATATTAATTGATATTTCAAGTGGTCTAAATGCCAAAAATTAATTTTCTCAAGTGTGGCACTTGTACTTGTTGTTTTTAATGCCTAAAGATCCCCCATACAATAAATAGTATAGAATCCAAAAGTAGTTTAGTTTATTGACAATTCGTAATATTCTATATTAAGAGAGAGTCACACGCGTTGAATAATAGTCGAATGTTGTATAAAGATAACGAATCCACGGTCATAAAATGCACACCAAATGTACGGACAACGACAACTGGCATAAACAGCAAGTCAGAGGAAGTTCATTAGAATTGATAGCGACTTGCGACGAATCACTTTAATTTTGTTTTATTTGATTGATTCTATGCTTGCACTTGTTTGGACATTAACAAATGAATCTCACATGATACGCGAACTTTTACCTTGAGTCGAACAGATGGCAAGAAGAACCGCTGGAAGTACTAGGATCAACTTCATGATTGTAATAAATTCGTTTCCAATTGTTAAGGATGTGGAGAGACTAGAGAGTTGTAAGCACCTTACGTTTGGGTGACAGATTCTAAACTGCGCGGAGGTCTAGCTGGCGAAACACCTTCACAACTTCCTCAGCGCACAGTCAACGAACTAATTGAAAATTCGAAAGCTGAATTCTCCGTCCAAAGCGCGTGCTTCCCACACAGATAGACACAGACACACACACACACACATACACACTTATAGACATACACCGGAGTAGTATTCGCACGAAGTAGCAAAAACGGACGACGAACGATCGATCGATCGATCGATGGGAATCGTTTTGACAGGGTCTCACACTAAGCCAAAATGCGACTAGACATTGCACTACGCTGCGGATACTTAATATTTAATCACAACTGAGCCAAACACCAACAAACGGGACAAAAATGCCAAAGAGCAAAGGGAAATACTCGTCATAATTCTCACCTAATGCCGCGGACAAACAAAACAAAAAGTGGTAACTACTTACGATAATTATATTTTGCTACTTGTCTAATATTTTGTTTTGCATACAGTTTACTGATATATTTATTGTATTTGCCTAATGAGTAAATAGATCGCTTTAAACAGGCAAGGGAGGTAAAGAGGCCGTTACTAAGCCAATAAATCGACACAACGTCATGCCAAAAGTTGCTAATTGAAGCGAAGCGGTTCGATTCATTGAACGATTTTCGCACGTTTTAAGTTTACTTAATTTTCTACCCTGTAAACTTTAGGTAGATCTGTTCAGTATATTGAAAATTGTTTAAATCTTGTAACTTATATTTTTTTACAAAGGCTTAGAAAGTCCTAATCAATAGTAAGTTATGCTACTCCTTTCAAATAACTTAAATTATGAGGCAGTTTTTTACGAAGATAAACCAATTGTCTTAAGAATAGTTTAAAAATATTTTGATATAGGGTAATTGGAAGACGAGACTTTGTCTATACGTGTCAAAATGTATAAATTCTTATTATAGAATTTTGTAACGTCGCATTTACATTTGTATTTTGAATTCGTGATCTACATAAAGTATTAATTAAGGTGAGCGACAAGATTTATATATTTAGTGTATATTAGTACATTCTAATAGTAAATCTAAAGATTTTTAATGAATACAAAACATGCCAAAGTGCTCTTATCATTTTAATTTCAATTTATCAATGTCTATTTACGAGCAGATGCGGTCATCTTAATCGCAAGTTCACAAGATGTGTCTTCTCCAATGCTAATTTAAACGTCTCAACACGATCATTTAGTGTGGCCACAAAAGGTGTTAAATTTAGACACAAAGCCAAATTTATGATTACTATATAAACAAAGTGTTTTCCCTCTAATATGCGAAAGACTTTTATCCAAGACTGAAAAATGTTTAAACTACGATTGGTTGCATTTTAGTAATTGCAATTAAGTGGGTTACGAATCGATTACCAACTGTCGATCAGTAAATAAAAAAAACTTCTGCTTAACTGCATTGTTCTATATGATTAATCAAATATATATACATATATACTCACGTGTCTGTAATTAGTAAATTTCCAGTTATTGTTTATCTGATCGAACGTATGATAGATTAATCAACTTGTGAACGATGTACTAGTTGGAGATTAAAAGCTTTTTACTTCGTTTTTTTCCGCATTTTTTTTTTTTGGATTTGATGTACTCATTTTGCATGCATGACCAGTATAGGCACATCCGATGATAATAAACTCAATTATTTGGCTATCAAATTGAATGGGGAACGATTTTACGACCATTTTTAGCAATCTGTCTTTTCACATTGTATGGCAACCATATAAAGTAGCCGTCGCCTAGTTATGCATAGACGAGACGCACCTAGATATTACCTGCCAAGCATCCAAAATGTGCGCTACAAATTTTTATCAATTAAAAACACCTCAGTTCTGTTTATTGTGCCATTTGCTTGAATGGAATACACGATCAGGGCATGGCGTCATAGTACCAAAATGTCAAAAGGCAAACAACTAGTTTATATAGATGGTTGTGTTATTTTTGGCTAGAGCCATTATTCTTTGTCCGAGTTGGCTTAAAAATAGCCTCACTTACCGCCGCCATTAACGACATTGATTGTATCAGTTATAATTGATTATAAGCAGCCCTATCAAAAGGGGCACATCAAATTTTTTGCAGCGCCTAAAAGATGACAATACTTTTCGTTTTTGGCAAATACATACAAAATCTTTATCTTTATTATAAAATCTATTTTCTCTTTTAAAGCCGAAATGAAAAAAACATAGTTATTCATAAAGGTGTTTTTAAACAATAAGCAACAAAACAAAAAAAAAAATAATTTAAAAAAACAGTATAAATATTTGGTACAAAATTTCGCTTACTTTGGTTTTGAGTCCAAATTAATCAACAGAAACTAAAAACTATTATTCGAAGTCTTTGCACTTTAGGTCAGTGTGTATGTTTAGGTATGTATAAATATATATGTATATATATATATAAATGAATAGAAATATTTAGTTGCAGTAACTATCAACAATGATGTAGTAATTGATATAAATTCATTGACTTTCATTTTGTCGCATCAGCCGAGTTTACTCCTGCTTCTGCTCTTTGGCCGACATGAAGAGTTTTTGGCAAGTAAATGTCATGGAATCTAAACATAAGCATATGTATATAAAATATAAAATGACAAATATTAAATTTAACTGTAATAACGCAGGGGGACGTCTACTCACCAATTCCGTGCTGCACCCATTTGGGTTTGTTTTGCCACACAACACCCACATAGTAGAATGGTATGCCAATTAGGGTGATTAATACACCCATACCGACTTCGTAGGGCGCCACATAGATGGGCACGACTACCAGAAAGGCGCACACTACCACAAATACAGCCGGTATCCACAATGAGACCTGCCACGGCATTAGAAATTATTTATTTATATTCATTTTCATAATCCGATTCAAAATGTCTAAGTACTTGGCTCAGACTTGACTTACTTTAATTGGTCGCTCCATAGTGGGGCGAGTGTAGCGGAAATAGAGAACTGCGGAGACGGACAACATAATAAAGAACGACTCCACAATGCTGCTATATGTGATGAGCACATAAACATCGCTCACCACAAGCATCACAATAGAGAGCAGGCACTAGAAACATGAATTTAAAAGTAATTCAATCCAATGATGCAATTTCTTTTATGTAGCGACACTAACTTACCAGAAAGGCAAGAGATGGCAGGGGTGTATAGCTCTTCATACTAATATGTGAGAGAATTGCGGGCATATGGCCATTGCGGGCGCCTACAAAACACATTCGCGACGATGTCATTATATGAACAGAGAGACCGCCAAATGCGGAGATGGCAACCATAATGGGTATTATTAAAGCAAATCCACCTAGAATTTTATTACCAAATGTCTGCAAAAGAAAATAAACTATGTTTAATCCATGTTGAAATTTATCAATTGAAAACTACTTACGACAGCTATGGCATTTGAAGCTATCATCTCCGGTGGTGAGAGCACTGCAAGATATGCCATATTAGCCAACACATAGATGCCGGTAACCAATGGCAGTGATATATAAATGGCACGAGGTAGATTTCGATACGGATCACGTAGCTCCTCAGTCATAAAGTTCAAATAATTCCAACCGGCATATGAAAAAATGCCGGAATAGAATGCCACCGACAATTTTCCAGGATCTGTTTCAGTATTTTCAAATGGCTGCTTAAAGTTCTCAACATTTCCCATTAGCATCCACACAAGGCCAACAATAATAATTAGCACCAAGGCCGCAACTTTGGTAAACATTATGATATTTTGCATTTTTGTTGTGACTTTCATATAGTACGAATTGAGGTAGGTGAGAAAACAAATGGTAACAGCGGCCAGCAATTGAAGAGCAATTTTGGGAATCTCGCAGGCTCCATCAAAAAACGGCTGCAGCACATACGAGGCAAATGTGAGGCCCATTATGGCATTGGTTGTTGGGCTGCAGGAAGAACAATCAAAAATAGTTAAATATATATGTTTTATACATATCCAATAACATTTCTTAAAACCCGCTTTTCAGCTAATATTCCAGTCCAAAAATCACGTGCAAAATTTTAAAAAAGAATAAGGCAAATAGAACTATTAATAAGTCAATCAGTCTGATAGTGATAATTAATTTAATATTTACAATAACTAGTAACTAGTACGAAAAGTAATCTATGGCAGACCACTGCAGACATTCACGAATTTATTTTATTCGTATTTCGTTCAAATTTCTACCCCTTATCTCTCTCACATCGTAAAGTGCAAATAAAAATAGCAAACAATAAAACTGTTAATGCACTACACAATATGCTTATCAATACAAGTGGAAAGAAACACTCGGCATATATACATATATCAAATATATGAATACATATATCAAATGTACAAATACATATACATATATAGGAATAATTTGACGACCGATGTCTGTTGATAGAATCGTTTTATGTTTCCCTTTCTATGACTTGACCATGGAAAATGTATTCATAGACCACATGATAAGACAAACTAGAAAAATGAACCCCATGATTTCAGTTCAATGATCGTAAACAGAACGTAATTTTATTCTCGTTTTTGTACGAAAATTTGTCAAAAATTTTTAACAAAAAAAGGTAACTAAATTGAAAACTTGAGATCAGTTTGAAGTATTATCCATAAATTTGAACTTGTTTTTTTTTTTTAGTAGAATTACTAGTAATTTCTATTATGGGATGTAGTTGGTTTCTCACCGAATTAGTCTCTATGACAACTATTTGAAAACCTTTTCTATTTTTTTGCCCATAAACTTGTAGTTCCTCCTTTTAATCTTCCCGCCCCAACAAGCAATTTAACTCCTCATTTTTATTCGCACATTCTGGTTTTTTCTTTACGTGTCTGTCCCCAAGCTCCCTATTCCGTTCTCGCACGTCATTCCAATAAATTATTGCATCAGGTTTGTGGCCTCTAAAAATTGAGGTTAAGCCCAGTCAAATCAATTATTCCAGTTACTTATATACTTACACAAATATCATCATGGCATCCCAGAGATACAGAAATGCCGGCAATGAGCCATATGCCTCAAAGATATAGGCATAATCCCCACCAGATTTCGGTATAGCTGTGCCCAATTCCGCATAGCAAAGGGCGCCAATCATAGACAGCAGTCCGCAAAGGATCCAAATGATCAGCGATGTGCCGACAGATTCAACTTCTCGTATGACACCTTTAGGCGAAACAAATATGCCAGAGCCGAAGATTATGCCTAATATGATGGCCACACCTTCCAAGAGGCCCAGTTGCTTTTTCATAACGACACGACTACTATCTGACTCGGCTGAGCCCTCACGGAGCGGGTCTTTGTTAGCCTCTGGAGGTGCCGCAATAGATGGGGCAGTCTCAAGGTTGGGAGTTAGCAAAACCATTTCGCTGGTTGGCGATTGCAGTTCATCGTTGGCTGGCATGGCGAGGACCTTACGTGAATGAGGACGAGACACGCTATGTTCAACGTTTTAAATGGAACTAACGCTCGGGCCAGTGTCCAGATAATTGATTACAAAAATGCCAGCGAAAAGGCACGGCCGGGTATGCGTGTGTATGTGTGTATGAAATGTTCAATTGATGCGGCTCTGGACTTATCATCCCCTTATCTGCCGGTTTACTTGCTTTATTGTTTTGGTTTTTGCTTCGTATGCGGCCTTCCCATTTCCTCTTACTGCTTATTGAGACTAACAGCCTTTCCGTCTCGCTCCCTCATGCAAAAGCAATAGCGAACTGTGCCACGGAGAATTGTTACACTCTTTGAAACAATAACAACACGAAATTTAAATTATTCACCAGACTATTTTCATCTTTGTCAAGGAAATCCAACTTTATATTGTTTGATTTTCATAAATGGTTCAGTTAAATAAAATCAGTTTTCGTGGTTAACTTTCCGTTGCACGCCAAAACGGCAATAGTTGCCAGTGTGACCTTACCAAAGCAAAATACCAAATATACACCGGCTTGCATTTATTACTATTTATTAAATATGTTTTGCTGTAGATAACCGTTACTATTTTTTATCCTTAGCTTGAAGTTTTGAGTTAATCATGTCCTTAAACTGAGACAATATTTTGTTCTCTCGTTTCTGTCGCTCCTCCTTGCTGAACATTGCCAGAGCACGTTTCTCATCGGCTGAATACAACTGATTCTCCTTACGAATACGCACGGCCTCCATGCGGCGATGACGGCTTCCACTCATTACATAGCCCACAGACTCAAAGTTGGCAATTTCATCGGAGGTTAGACCAATTTCACCACGACGTGGAATACGTTTGCCTTCTGCTATGTAGGCTGCCATTGCAGCACCTTCACCCGGCAACAGGGCACGTCCAAAGTCCTTTTGATTAAGCCCGCTCGTTGTCCGTACAGATGGACCGACATCTTCCTCGTTATCAGGGGCGTGGGATCTTGATTTAGATTTGCTGCTGCTAGACGAAGTTCGTTTTGATTTCTCCTTTTCGGATTTTCGCTTCTTCCTTTTCTTTTTATGTTTTTTCTCCTTTGCGCTAAGTGACTTCTTTTTCTTTTTGGGCTTCTTGACGCCCTCCGAAGTCTTTTCCAGCCAAGTATCCTCCTCGTCTTCACTATTTGCGCTGGAACTGTCGCTGGTAGAATCAGAATCACTGCTGCTGCTACTGCTGCTGCTTTCGGATGATGATGATGTATCAGATGAACTCGAGCTGGATTCTTTGTTTTTGCCTTTCTTTTTTTTTGACTTCTTTTTTTTGGATTTCTTAGACGCCTTCTTCTTTTCTTTTTTGTTCTTCTTTTTGGGACCCACATACGAGCCCTTTACAAACTCCACATCATCATCTGCCCGAGAAGGACTGGATCCCCATACTTCTGGAATACCCTCTTCACCAATGCGTACTCGTTGACTTCGTCGAGCATTTATAGCCTTGGAATCGCCTTTGTAACCGCCGCCTCGGCCACCTCTGTGTCGCGACCTAGTCGTGGACTCATCCTGATTGTTGATAAAACTGCCCTCGGGAGCAAGACCCTTAAAAGGATTCTTGCGTCTATTGTTGTTGTCATGAAAACGATCGTTGGGCCAACGTTCTACAGATTTTCGTGCTGTCGACTGATTTTTTCTGCGACTCCGACTTCGAGACCGGGATTGTGACCTACTAGTGCTGCTGCTGGAGGAATTGCTGGAATCTGTCGATTGCGATCGAGGACGACGTCGAACATCTCGATTGCTTTGTCTGTGCCGCTCGCCTTCCCGCCTCTGCTCACGTTGGCGTTGATTTTCCCTATTCTGCTCCTTAATGCCAGCTGTAGATGGTTTTTTGTGGTTTGATCTGGACATGGAACTACTCCTATGCTGCCTCTGTCTATGTCTACTACGACTTCTGCTTCGCGAGCGCATCGTTATTTTTTTTAGTTTTTACTTTCTGTAATTTCAATAAAAGCAGCAATAGAATATGGCTTGATAAATTTTCTGGTGACTCTGGCAACTCTTTCTTGTTTAGTGTTGCGAGGTGACGTATTATTATTAAAATTAATCGATTTTCAAAAATTTTAAATCGTTATTTCAACAGGACAGTTGACCACAAAATTGTTTATTTAAATTAATAAAAAAATAAAAAAAATTGTATTGGAGTTCTTCTGGATCAATTCGAACTTCGTTCCAAGAGATTGGGAACATTGAATAGGTATTGGGTTAATAACTGCTTTTTTTAAAAGACTAACCTTAGATCTCTAAAGCAAATTTAATATATTTATACTTAATTATCGTTATGAGCTAATTACTAAACACTATTATTTCGTTTAAAAAAATGAACAAGATAAAAACATTTAGATATACTTGTATTTATATATAAATATTTATAAGTAAAAGAATGAATATGACTCCAATACTGTTTGTATCGTTGTCTAAATATTCTCTCACTGAGTGTAGAGAAGAAATTTTGTACTGGCAATATTTTGATGCCTTTGTGTGTATAAATATCAATTCTGAACGACGGTTTCAGATCGTTATATCATGTTGGTCACTAAAAAAAAAATCGAACAAATGAATAAAAAATCTTAATTACTCTTTACACTTAAGCTAAAGTATCTAACGGTTCCATCTTAATATTAGGTGGTAGTTTAATGCGTTCTAAACGTACAATCAAACGTTTTGTTAATACAATTGGCTCCTCTATGGAGGCGCTATGTTTTCTATTTTTATGAAATCGCAACTCAGATCGAGCCTTATATACTTTTGGGCATTTATCGCAACGAAATAGATCTCCAGTATGCCCTCGAAGATGTCTTTTGCAAGCGTTATTCGAACTGAAGCTTAAATCGCAATATGAACATTTGTATGGTCGTTCGCCAGTATGACATCTCATATGAACGGTTAAGCTCTCTTTCCGTACGTAACGCTTAAAGCAATACGGACATACATTTCTAAACAGAAAATACATATATTTATACATTTTACATGGGGATAAAATTAAAATTTGCTTACTTTTTTGCCAGGCTTTTCTCTGTGTTGGTCAAATGATCTTCGGTTGTTGGAGCTTGTGGTAATGGTATTAGTTCAACAATTATGGGTTTCGGATTTGATATGGCCTTTTTTTTATTGATGTTACGCCTTTCAACATCACTGTCCTCGAATTCAAGCTCTTCGTACGCACCAGCTCCAGGTCTATTCCGTAATTTCAAATTTGCTTCTTCATCTTCCAGCCCGCTAAGTTTAGAAAATTTATCATATTTTGCCTTTAAATTATTTAAACAATTAAACTTAAACACACCTTAAATTCAACTTTTGATCTTCCACATCATTTGTTTCCTCGTTGATGCCGTGTTTCATGAGCTTGTGCAGCCTTAAATTATAAACATAGCGAAACGATTTGGAACACAGTTGACAGTAATGAAGGGGCTCCATTTGTCCAACTGAATCATCTTCAACAGGAGACGGGCTGTTAAAATCCGCACTTTCTTCAACTACCTCCACATTTTTATGTCTTTGCATATGCTTAACTAAATTATCTTTGCGAGAATAGGAGTTTGGACAGTGAGCACATTGAAACCTCCCGCCTGTGTGCAAACGCGTATGAACTCTTAACTGGGCATAAAACTTAAACTGTTTTGAACACACAGAACAACTTAAGGGTGGTTTATGTGTACGGATGTGCTGGATAAAACTATATCTCCTCGTGAAAACCTTGCCACATACACTACACTTATGAGTTTTTGTTGAACCTTTCGGTACTAGGACCTCCTTTTCTGATTGCACCGCGACTATGTTATTCATTTCAGTTTCAATTGGTTCCTTTTGGCTATTCGCTTTTAGTTGTTCCTCCTCGATGGAGCTCTGCTTTAGACGTTTTTTGTGTTTTTGCTGCATATGAAGCACCATTTTATGTTGTTCTCGGAAAGCAATTGGACACCACTTGCAACGATAACTTATTCTTTTAGTTGTCATGGATTTTACAAATTTTCCCTGTTTTGATTTTTTCTTTCCAGATTTCGCTGGCCCGTTTTGGTCAGTCGATTGTTCATGGTGACAGCGGATGTGAGCCCTTAAATTATTATTTTGGGTGTAAGACTTTGGACAGTGAGGACACTGAAAGCCGGTATGACCACTAATATGCCGATTCAGAGTGAATTTGTCTGAGAAATACTTTCCGCAAATGTGGCACCTGGTAGGAGAATCCATAATTAATTTTACTCTTTGCTATTTTTTTTAGTTATTGCTTACATATCTGGGTTCTTAATAACGTCATCGCCATCTGGTAGAATTTGTTCTTCTTGAAATTCATGGGGTCGAATCTGCTCTGGAAATTCTGATTTAATCAATATGCGGGGATCTACACTTGACGTCTTGCAGTTTTCACTAATATGTCTGAAACGGATACATGTAATATAAGTAATCTTTTTCTAGGATAAAAAACTAACCCATCTGTTGAAGTTGTTTCTATAGCACCGGCCTGAGAATGTCTTCTAGTTACATGACGAGTCAAGTTCTGCTTTTGGGTAAATCTTTGTTGACAATGTGGACACTCAAATGGACGTTCTCCACTGTGTGATCGCATGTGTAGTTTTAGACTGTAATTATTATAGAAACCCTTAGGACACTCATCGCATTGAAATGGCCAATCGGAGGCATGAAAACGCATTTGATGCTGTCTGAGATTGATTTCTGTTTGAAAGGCCTGTGAACATTTTGGATCAGGACACGCAAAGGGTCGCTTCGCATGGTAGCGCATATGATTGGTAAATTGGTATCTGTAACGAAACTTCAAGTCGCAAATCGAACAGGAATATTTATTAGGGAAGCCACTGAAATGAGATAAAACGAATGAATAAAAAAAATTAATTTGTGTGCTAAATCTCAAGTACTTACACATGTTCATTTGGTTCGCCGGGGACAGGCTCAGGTGAAGTATCCACCTTTTCTACCGGTTCTTTTTTAATTTCCAGAAGACTTTCTTGTATGTTGGCGTTTGCCTTGGAACGTTGAATTGACGACTGAGGGCCCTTTTCTTTAGCTTTTCTGTATTTAATTTACAAATCTTATTGGTTAAGTGATCCACATCTATCGAGTTCTAGTTCTTACTACTTACTCAATTGTATCACTAATGCGATGTTTCAATTGCTTGTGCATACGTAGGCCAAATGCCTTCCGGAAAGACGCCGCACAGCAGTCGCATCTGAACAGTTTGCGGGAAAAGAATCGGTTTCGCCCATCACCATGTTTTCGAATGTGAGCTTTAAGGGTGTTGGACAGGGTGAAAGCGTTAGGACAATGTGGACATTTGTAAGGACGCTCCCCCGTATGGACACGAAGATGATTTCTTAAATACATTCGTACAGAGAAATCCTTTGGGCAATGGGGGCATTTAAATGGCCGTTCTCCTGTATGACGAGAACGAATGTGATTGTTGAGCTCGTAGGATCCTCGAAAGCCTTTAGTGCAGTACTGGCACACATGCGGGAACACCTCGCTAGTTCTGGAATATATAAAAAGATTCGCTTAAGTAATATATTTTATTCGAAATTGAGAAGTAATTACAAGTTGCCCTGATCTTCACCGGGAGCGATGGTTCTAAATGCATCCTCCGTTGTGTCGTTGTCAGTTGGCATGACATTCTCCTGTAGCTCGACACAAGGCTCTGTTTTGATGCAGCTCACATCGATGACATGTAGACCACCCTCCATGAGCACATCATTATCGTTGAATCTCCGATCTACCTGTGGGACACTATGTTGTTTTTGGCCACCCATCTCCAGGAGTTGACAAAAGTGTAAATAGCTTTCTTCACATGTTTTTTTGAATCGGAATGCATTTTGAGCTGCTAGAACACAGGACAGGCATATTTGTTTTGGTAGTAAGTCGTCCCGCGTAACCTGACAGTTGGCACACTGGCTCAGAACATAAGCTAAATTCTTTTCTTGCTCCTCGTTGTCGTAGTCGCCGTTCTGCACTCCGCTGAATATTTCTACTAAGGTGACCGAGCCATCCCTACACACGCGACACACATTTTCCATAATCAGGTTTGATGGCTTCTTGAGGAGACCAATACCAATTTCCGGAATGCTGGACATTCAAACCACTGGACCATCCAATGTAAAAATTGGCATTTTCAGGAATTCTTCCTTCACTTAATCGATATCGAATCAGCTGTTTGTAAACAAGCAGGTCGTGCCTACTGGAAAATATCCATCAAATGCTCATCTCTAACTCGAAATCCAATCAGCTGATTTGATTTGTTTTAGAAACGCAAAGTCGTTAGTTATACGTCAATGTGGGAAGTTCATTGAAAATCAGTAAATTGACTCGCATTGACACAGTAGCAAAAGCGTTAAACCGCAAAGAACCAACAAAATCAACTGTGGGAAATTTTAATTGGACGTGGAAAATTTTTAAGGCGGCACCACAGCATAATGTTGAAAGAGCTGCCTTTATATGTGAGTGGCGAAATTGTTAAAGGATTTGGTCGTGGCTCCAAAGAGTTGGGCATTCCAACAGGTATGTGTTTGGAGGCCACAACTCCGAAGGTCAAACAGTGTTAAAAGATAATTATTTTATATTGATAGCAAATTATTCGTTGGAAGTGGTGAAATCACTACCGGAATCCCTACCTACTGGTGTTTATTACGGTTGGGCGAATGTCAATAATGGTCCTGTATACAAAATGGTTCTGAGTGTTGGTTGGAATCCTTTCTACAACAACACGGAGAAAAGTGTAGAGACGCACATGCTACACAATTTCAACTGCGATTTATATGGACAAATCCTTAAACTTTGCATGGTAGGTTACTTAAGACCCGAAAGGAGTTTTGATTCGCTGGATGCTCTTATAATTGCTATTAAAGCGGATATAGATCAGGCTGAAAAATTGCTGCGCATTCCAGAACATGCTATATTACAAGAGGCTGCTTTCTTCAAAGCGGAGATCAAAAATATTTAATTAAAACGGATTTTTTTTATTGGTATTTCTTTCCGGGAGAAAGATTTATCTAATCATGTTAATTGGCGCGTTATACATAAGCAGCAGAATTCGAATATCAATTGACGTACTTAAATTGAGCACTTCACTAAAACGCCGTCACATTCAACACGTAGAGTATGTTATCAATGTTATCAAGTTGTAGTTAATTTTTGACATTTAAAAAAATAAATATTTTTTTTAATTAAACACCAATTTTTTTTACAATTGACTAGCTGAATAATTGGTTAAGTTTCGTTTATTACGTTTTATTTATCTTTTTACTCTATATACCAGATCACGATCACATCTCTAATTTAGTTTACTATTCATCAATGAAGCGCCCTTAGAACCGAAAATGCGATCGTTACTTTTCAAATTTATTATTGTTATGTGGCTGTTTTAGTTTTTATTAAATTCTACCGCAGGGTAATAGATTTCACCTATTTAGAATACATTTCTTTTAGCTTTATCACAAACAAATAGTGTTTAAACAATTTTAAATGTAGGAAAAAACATTAGCATGGTCACTCTAAGCCATTGCTGGTTCACAGGTCTCGAGATCGAATCTCGTGTTCAAAAGTTTGCTGCGCGTGCGAAGCGTGCGAAGATTTCTGCATATAAAACCGTTGCGTAAATCAACAGGTAATTCATATCTTGTAGTTACATTGAGTGATTAAAACCTGATCAAACTAAATAAACTTAATTAACCCGCCACATTTCGAGCAGCGACAACAACAACATGTCAACGCAAGAACAGCAGCAGCAGCAACAACAACACGTGGGAGATCAACAGGTGAAGTCGACCTCGACTTCGGCATCAACCATTCCTACAATTAGTGAGAGCAAGGAGCTAACCGGTTTGACGCACGAATGCGGTGTCTTTGGTGCCATTGCTTGCGGGGATTGGCCCACGCAAATTGATATTGCTCATGTGATATGCTTGGGTCTGGTTGCCCTACAACACCGAGGCCAGGAATCGGCAGGCATAGCCACCAGCGAAGGCAAATGTTCCAAGAACTTTAATGTTCACAAGGGAATGGGTATGATAAGTACGTTGTTCAATGACGATTCTATGAAGAAGCTTCGGGGTAACCTTGGTATCGGTCATACGCGTTACTCCACGGCCGGTGCCTCCGAAGTGGTCAATTGTCAGCCGTTTGTTGTTCACACAGCTCATGGAGCAATGGCTTTAGCCCACAACGGCGAGCTAGTTAACAATGAATCTCTACGAAGGGAGGTCCTAGGACGTGGAGTCGGATTGTCAACGCATAGTGATAGTGAATTGATAGCCCAATCCCTATGCTGTGCCCCTGAAGATGTTTCTGAGCTGGAAGGACCCAATTGGCCAGCCAGAATTCGGCATTTCATGACGCTGGCTCCCTTGTCCTACTCATTGGTTATAATGCTCAAGGACAAGATCTATGCAGTAAGGGACACCTATGGAAATCGACCATTGTGTATTGGAAAGATTGTCCCCATTAATTCGGGTCATGCTGGTCATGGTCCGTCTGATATGCCAGCCGATGGCTGGGTGGTATCCAGTGAAAGCTGTGGCTTTCTCTCTATCGGAGCCCGTTATGTGCGTGAAGTGGAGCCGGGAGAGATTGTGGAACTCACCCGACGTGGCTATCGCACTGTGGATATAGTCGAACGTCCAGATTTTAAACGCATGGCATTCTGCATCTTTGAGTATGTGTACTTTGCTCGTGGCGATAGCATTTTCGAGGGCCAAATGGTCTACTCTGTCCGTCTGCAGTGTGGACGCCAACTTTGGCAAGAGGCTCCCGTCGAAGCGGATATTGTAAGTTCTGTTCCAGAATCAGGAACAGCTGCTGCTCACGGTTATGCTAGAGAATCGGGCCTGGAATTTGCTGAAGTTCTGTGCAGAAATCGTTATGTGGGTCGCACCTTCATCCAGCCCTCAACACGACTTCGCCAATTGGGCGTGGCCAAGAAATTTGGTGCCCTCTCTGAGAATGTGGTTGGCAAGCGACTTGTCTTAATAGACGATTCCATTGTCAGGGGAAATACCATTGGGCCCATTATTAAGCTGCTTAGAGATGCCGGCGCCAAGGAGGTGCACATACGCATTGCCAGTCCGCCTCTGCAATATCCATGCTACATGGGCATCAATATACCCACGCGTGAGGAGCTGATAGCCAACAAGTTGAACGCTGAACAACTAGCCCGTCATGTGGGCGCCGATAGTCTTGCCTATTTGAGTGTGGCTGGCTTGGTTCAGGCTGTCCAGCTCAAGCAATCGGTGGGAGATGGTCAGGGTAAAGCAAAAGGGCACTGCACTGCTTGTCTGACTGGGGAATATCCAGGCGGTTTGCCCGATGATCTGAGCTGGTGACCACACACACACACGCATTTATTAAATTCTTTGATTTAGGGGGCATTTCAACACCAACTGAACTGATTGAGTCTACTTTCCCCAGTTTCTTCCTATATTCAAAACTATATCACAGTATCAAAAGCCAATCGAGTGCTCGAAATTACTGTCACAAATTAAAACTAATATGCCCTATATATAAAGAGTATCCCTAAATTTTGTAATAAGGGATATGTTAGCCATTCCTATTTACATTTTCCTTTGATTGTTTTAGATCTTAAGTGAAAAGCTCTCTTCTTATATACTTTTATATATATATATATGCCACTCACAAGACATTGTTTAACCCGTTCGCTAACATATAGTACAAAAACAGGAGAAACATGAGAATAATATCCTTCAATATTTATACCCAAAACTGTAATGCACATTAATTTTTTATAAATTACAAATGCCATTAAAAAAAATACAAAAAAGCAACATTTTAGACCAAGAACAAAATGTATCGAGTATCCATTGAAGGTTAATTTTAATCAGGCGCAACCAGTGTGAGTGGGTCAAAGTGGTCATGACTGACTACACATTAAGATTATTCTTAAGAAGATGAATAACTGGTACACAAAAATTGTTTATTTACTATATAAAGATAAGCATTTATTTAATAGTAGGCTTAACTTAGCTCAGCAAGGATTCCTCTTATGATTCCAACATGTTTTCAAAGTCCTTCAGCTCCAATTCACGCTCAATAACTTGGGTATATAGATTATCCAGTGTCTCTTGCATACGCTGCTTAAGCGTGGCGTTCTGTATGGATGCAATTTCGGTGGATTTTTGCAATTGCTGTGCCTTGAGATCACTTATTTGGCGTGTCAGTTGACTGATCTTTTCATGAATCTGCTGCTGAGTGTATTGTGGTTGTGGTTCGTCTATAAACTCCATTGCATCGAAATCCTCACGTTTGGTCATCATTTGGTGCTGTTCATAAAAACCGCTTGGAGCAGCTAAATTAGAACTAGAGCCAGCTGCACTTAACTTGGGACTGCTAGCATCGCGTCCGAACATTGATTTATTAAATTCGTTTTGGCCAAGCTTGCTGCTGTTTCCAAAGAAATCGGATAGACGGGAATCATCGGCAGAGAGACGAGAGGATTCCTCCAGTTCATGGCGGCGTGGTTGATGCGCTGCCGTATTGCGCTGTTGGGGCTCATCCTCATCATCAGTAGTGGACACCTCTTCACCGAAAATGTCGTGCTCAGCCACTCCTCTATTTTGTGCCAGATGAGCAGTAGCAAAGTTGCTGGTCTCATCATCATCCGATTCCACATTGATCTCCCTTCTCTGTGAACTGTTCTCATTGATGGTTTTTTCGTGATGCATTGTGCTGTCATCCTGGATATCGTCATCAGCCTCAATATACGGCTTAATATCGGATTGATCCAAGTCATCGCCGGCTTTATCCTCTTCATTAATGATTTCATAGTCTACACGAACGGCTTCATTGTCTATGCGCAGCAAATGCTTCACTTCTTTCTCAATTTCAGGAGCTTCCACATTCTTTTTCTTAAGCGTTTTGCGAAAACGCCGTTTGCGTACATTCTTACAAGGCGGAGTAATGCCATGTGGGAACAAGTATTTTTTGTCCACTTTATTGGGATCTTTCTTTTTATTCTTGTTTGGGGATTCTTTTTCTGTTTCATCCTCGGGCTCCTCTTTGCAGATAAGTATTTGACAAATGTCGGCGGATTTGTAGAAACTTTTGTTGTCTATTGTTTTGTAGCTCTCCACAACTGTCGGCAAGTCCACGAGCTTGGCATATAGCAGCTGGTCATCTAGACGAACTTCACCGTATCGTAAATCCTGATCCAGCTGTATACTTAAGCGATCTTTAATATTTCCAGTTTGGATGGCTTCATGAACTGTGTCAGCAAGGTCCTACAAAGTGAAACAAACAACAAATGAATTTTACCAAAAAATTAAGCTGGTTCTGCTACCTTTGGCACACGCATTATAATCTGACTTTCCAGCTCAACGCCATCATCACGGTGCTTATATTCGGCTTGTTTTGCCTTGTCGCTTTTCTTTTCGAACATTTCTATTAAATTTTTAAAGCGATTTTTCCAGAAATCAACAAATAATAAAACACATTCTAGTATTTCGCACTGGTTGTCGTTTTGCAACACCTTGTTGGAAATAGTGGGTGCAGTGTTGACAAACAGCTTAGGCTTACTTATGAACTGGTTTCTCTGAAATAAAAAGAACTATCTACACTGCAGAACAAAAATATTATTTTGTACAAATATATGTGATGCTTTTTTAACCAAAATACCATTATGGTGGCTCTTATTTTCATCGAATAATGTGGAATCCTAAGAAAACGATTGTAATGCAATACAAACAAGTAGACTGTAACAAAAAGCTTTGTAATGGAACCAGTTCTTAACCGGTTGCGAACTATTACAACCCTGTCTCTGCCCCAAATTTCTTTTCCCATCCCTTTGACAGAGAACACGAATTTATGTGAATGTGGATTTTAATTAATTTATAACATAAACGTGTATGATTTAATAAAGTTTTTATGCTCGCAATAGTCACGGGTTAGCCAAAGACACACAGAACATGTTTTTAACCGGTCCACTAATCGGTCTACTTCTGCTGAGCACCTGCTCGGCCCTCTATGAGGACCAGATTAAGAAATTTGACTGGTAAGCTTAAACTGTCCACTTTCTAGAAAATTGACCTCTGACCACTGATTAATTATTTCACCTGCAGGCGTGCCGTGAATGTGGGAGCGCTAAAACAAGTTCACATCGATTTGAATAATTTCCAGCCTCGCTTATTGGTTAGCACCGAAGAGCAAGTAATTGCATCTCTGTGCCCAAAAACCGGTGAATTGGTGTGGCGACAAGTCTTAGAGCAACGGCCACGCGGCGATATTAAATTGCTGCAGGTCAGCGGCTTTTCCGATGATTCCAGTGACACAGCCGCTGCGCCTGTGGGCACAACTCTTGGATTTGATATGCTTACTGTACAGGGTCATGCACCAGCTCTCGTCCGAGGTTGGAACACCAACACTGGCACCATTGAATGGGAATGGTCCATTATGCCTCTGAATACGGAGAGAGCCGAGGACGCCGTTTGGTTCTACAGCAATTCCGTTCTCTATCATGTTGTGCCGGCTTGGCAGAGTCATCTCGAGGTTACTGCATACTTTGCCACTTCGGGACACTCAACGGGTAGCACTAGTAAAATTATGGCTGCCTGGATTACACCAGAAAGTTGTCGACTAGCTGGCACATATTTTGTTTGCCTATCGGAGGGAAAGCAACTAATAAGTCTGGATTTGGTGGCCAAGAGTACGCAAGTGATAAGGACAACACTCGAGGGACAACAACCACAAGAAAAACCCCAAGCTTTGGCCGTAAGTGATTGTGATAAACAAGATTTAGTTTTCATTATAAAATAATTCTAATGTTTCGTACAGGGCCTAAACGGCGTTGTTATTGTTAATGGAAAACTTGTGAGTGTTAACAAGGATCAAGCAATTTGTGGTGGAGTACAAAGTTCTAGCTTTGCCGTTGGCAGCTTCAACTACCGCAAAGTTGTGGTCTATGCCGATTTGAGTGAACAAGTAAGTCTGAATGGGTTAAATTGAATGACTACTACTATACCTCTCGACATTTAAAATCCAATTTAGATCCTTACAATTAACGCTGTCTATTTGGACAACTGTTCGCCAGTCGCAGAGCTACAACAAAGTGTTGAATTTCCTGTTCATTTCGGTGTTCCTAGCCTACGCAACTTTGACTGCAAACTAAAGCGTAATGGAGATGGTAAAAGCTGCCTATTTCTATTCAGTACCAGCACTGAATCCGTTGTGGCCATTCAGCAGGGACGTATACGCTGGTCCAGGGAAGAAGCTTTGGCCAATGTGATTGCTTCAGAGTTTATGGATTTGCCTCTGGCTGATACTGAGGGCACACTAGAGAATGAAATGAAGGGCAAAGCGGGTAAGTCATCAGAACTTTAATAAGCAATTTATAAGAAATTTTCACATTCTCCCTCAAATCATTGCTAACCATAGTGGATTCCACAAGTTTTGAGCGTAAGTCCAAGAATCATCATAATCTAATTCATTTTCATTACTAATTTTGTTTCCATATTTTAAATTTACGTACTTATTATTGGGATTTCCTCTCTTTATTAGGAGATATTGCCAGTGCGTTTTTGCGCCGCATATCCACACAGGCAGTACAAATCCGAAGCCTTTTCTTACACGTCATTGGACTGGGACCACCGCCAACGGATACCCAGCGAGCTGGGCTAGTTCGTGACTCATTTGGTCTACACAAAATGCTTGTTATGCTTACGAGAAGTGGCAAAATCTTTGGCATTGATAATATATCTGGCAAACATCATTGGCAGCTCTATTTGCCCAATGTTCAGGGTTTCGATAATGCCGAGGAGATGCGTTTAATTGTTCAGCGAAGTTCCAAGCATTTTCCACTTCAACCCTTGTGCACCATAGTGGCTAAAGATGCGGTTAGTAAAACGAAAATCTTATTCGACATTTATCATATTTTACTAATAATCTAATTCAATCCTTAGAAAACGGGCAACGGCATTTTGTATCGCTTTAATCCCATCACTGGTCTGGCTTCCGAGGGCGGCTTATTCCAACTGGATTTTAAAATAAAACAACTTTCCCTGCTGGGCGAAACGGAACAGGACTTTGTTAAGGCCATATTGTTATTGGACTCATCCAATAAGGTCCATGTGCAGCCCAAACATGCTGAGCCCTTGGTAGGATTATAACGACTTACTATTTAAAAATGTGTTTAATGCTGGTATTTATATTTCCAGGCCAATGGCATGTACTTGTATACGGCGGATGTGAAAACTGCTGAGCTCGAGGGCTACTATGTCAAATATGCGGGTGGAGTAAGTAGAGAAAATAGAAATTGTAAATTTCAATTACTGATTTACTTTGCTCCCCTTCCCCTAGCAATTGTCATGTACTCACATTTGGAATGTCCGCCTAGGAGGCCATACTTCAGAGCAACAAATAATTGGAGTTGCCGGCAAAAATCCCATCGAACATGTTCACTCTCAAGGCCGTGTATTAGGAGATCGTTCAGTACTCTACAAGTATATCAATCCCAATTTGGTGGCATTTGTCACACAGTCTCCAGATGCCACACACAAATGTAAGTTGCATAATATGATAAACTATTTCAATTTATAATTGTTTTTCTTTTCACATTTCAAGCTATACTCAACTTATATTTAATCGATGTGGTCTCGGGATCTGTCATCTTCTCAATGACACATCGCAAGGTTCGTGCTCCATTGCATATTGTGCATTCGGAAAATTGGTTGGCCTATTCCTATTTCAATGAAAAAGTTCGACGCACAGAGATAAGTACGTCTTAGAATGATACACATTGTTTTATTTAAATTAATATTTAAATATTTGTATAGCTACCATTGAGCTGTATGAGGGCAAGGCTCAGGCAAATAGCAGTGTTTGGAGTTCCCTGCAAGCGCCTCCAATGCCGCTTGTTGAACGTCAATCCTATATTGTTCCCACCATTGTGGCGGCATTAAGGGAAACTATCACCGAACGTGGCATTACCAATAAGCATGTGCTAAGTAAGTCCATCAGAGATATAGTAAACTATATACAAATGTTAATTTCTTATTTGTTTCTCTTAGTTGGCACCGCAAGTGGAGCTATCGTTGAAATGCCATGGCATTTGTTAGATCCACGACGCCCCATTGCATCCAGCACTCAGGGTCGTGAAGAGGGCGCTATACCCTATATACCCGAGTTGCCTTTGCCCACAGAGAATCATATTAATTATAATCAGACAATTGCACGATTGCGCAATATATATACCGCACCCAGCGGTCTGGAGAGTACCTGTCTAGTCGTTGCCACTGGCTTAGGTATGTACGATTCCCAAAAAAAAATGACCAACATTAATTAAATTGAATATTCCTTTGACAGATTTGTTCGTTACCCGTGTTGCGCCCTCTAAAACGTTCGATTTGTTAAAAGAGGACTTTGATTATATACTTATATCCATAGTGCTAGTCGGTCTTACCTCGGGCTCATTGATTGTTAAGCATTTAGCCTCGCGTAAATTGCTCAAACAGGCATGGAAATAGTCGTGGCATTATTATAAATTATTAAATAATTGCTTTATATACACGTATACATCAAACAAACAAAAGAAAAAAACAATTTTACTGCGACCAAATACCACTCGGATGGATAAATGTATGGAATGAAAGTAAGAAAGAGAAATCAAATAATTCTAGTAGCTGCATTATAACTAAAAACAAAAATATTTAAAAAAAAAAAAAAAACAAAACCTTAAATAATGCAATTGATAAACACATTTTTCTCAACGCTAAGACTAGGCAATTATTTATAATTAATTAGCATAAAGAAACAAAAATTAATTCTAATTAGCTGTTGAAAGAGGTTGGAAATGCATTTTTTGTTTCTCCGTTTTGTTCCTTTTAAAAGTTTTGTGTTCCCAAAAACAATGAAAAATATCAGCATTGGATTTTGTGTGTGTTTTTTGAAAGTTTAGCTAATAAATTGCATTTGTAAAGGAGGACAATGGTAAATAAAGTCTTTTTATTCAAATTTCTGGCAGTTTTCCACAACGGTTAAAACTCAAAAACATGAACCTTGAAATTCAAATTTGTGCGGTAAAACTTATCGAAAAACTATCGCTTCATTTTGCACATCACTATAAAATGTTAAGATTTTCAACACTGTTAATCTACAAACAGCTGTTTCTATACAACCGAATTGAAATTATGGCTCTGCGTGTTTTCGGCTTAAATATTATTAAAACTAACAGAAATGTTTTGCAAAATGTATGCAAAACAGGTGCCATACCCCAACAGCAAACGGTAAGTTGTAGAAATCCTCTTCGGATCACAATTAGACGGCAATTTTCATCATCATTTCTACGATCTTGTTTGCATAACCTACCTCGCAGGTGGCTCCATATGGAACCGAAGTGACTGTCACAGCTACACCGGCTGCAGTACAGAAGCAAAAGGTCAGCAAGGCTATGAAGGCCTATCTGAAACGTGCCAATGAACATGATGAGTTCATGAAGACGCAACACTTGGAGTTCCAAATTGGTAAACGACATTTGGCCAATATGATGGGAGCCGATCCAGAGACATTTACCCAGAATGACATTGATGTATTGTGGATTATATCTAATAAGTTGGATAGAAATTAACATTTCTGCATTTTTAGGAAGCCATAGAGTACTTGTTTCCCTCAGGCCTATTCGATAAGAAAGCCCGTCCCGCCATGAAAAGTCCAGATGAGGTTTTTCCGGCCCGCAAGGCAGCTGAGTTTGATGAGACAGGTCGTCCCTTTCACAGCTTGTTCTATACCGGAAAACCGAATTTCTTCCAACTACTTCATGTTAGTCCATCAAATGCAGTTTCCATAAGCTTTAATTGATAATTTTTTTTATTTTTACAGGACATTGTGCAGGAAACGAATAAGCTTTACGATCTTGAAGAGCGAATGCTGCGACGAGGCAATACACCCGATGCAAATCAGAAACTGTATGTCCATATATATTTAATAGTAAAATATTTTAGCTTTATTTTTACCTTTTCTCTATTTCAGCGAAATGGCTGGTTTTCAGATAATGCCCAAAGATCAATTGGAATTGTTTTTATTGGAAACTATTGCCGATATTGAATATACAAATTTTACCAACAGTATGGAACGTTTAATAGCCTTGCCATATTCCTACAAAACTAAAGCATTTATTGAACGCTTCTTGAAGCCATTGATGGATCAATCAAAGCAATTGGAGATACCAAAGCCAAAAATTGATGAGCAGGGTCGTCAATATGTTACCACATATGAGTGTTTGCGTAAAACAGCGAGAGCTGATGTTACTGTACGTATGCCAGGAACTGGAAAGATCAGCATTAATGGACAAGATATATCTTATTTTCCTGAGGAAAAATCTAGAGAACAGGTGAGTGCAACTCCTATTAAAGAAAGCATGCTCGAGTTTGTTGGTCTCCGTTCTTTTGGTTATCTCCATTGTTTGGTCACATTTAGTTAGTTCTCCAATTGTCCGATTTTATATAAATGGTTTGGCTATTCAAAGTATATTTTTGTGTGTGTTTTTATTAAGCAATATAAATCTCATTAAAATTATAAATCTTCTCAACAAAGACACAGCCTAAAACCAGCCACAAAACAAACCTTCCAACTGCTTCGCCTCTAATGTAACTAATTGACTAAATTATATTTAATAGTTTTAGGTATAAATACATATATATATAATAGTATGGTGTATGTATATGGCTATATATATGTATATGTATATATATATGTATATAGTATTTTGAATAGGGCGCCTTGCGCTTCAATATCAAAAAATTTACATTAACTACAACTCGCTGCTACTTTTATAATATCAACAATATTTCCCTTTACACTTAAAGTTATAACTTTCATCTACACAAATGTATATATGTATATATATAATGGTGTATATATATATATATATATATATATCATATTCCAATTAGTTGCTATACTAAATGCTATATCATTTGGCCGCTATTTGCGCAAATTTTGTTTCTGTTGATTGGAAATCACGGTTAACAATTTATCAATCACTTTGGTAGCCTGTTGCTGCTGCGAAATGAACGCCTGCTTCAGCTCCTGAATTTCCTGGGTGAGAAACTCAATCCTATCAGCATTGTCATCGATTTTGGTGGTCAGTGTGGTAAATTGTGCTGCCTCTGGATCAGGATCGGGCAGAACATAACCATTTGTGGCACAGCCATTATTATTATTATATTTATTCTTATATGATAGATAATTCTCAGCCGGATCTTTCGAGCTGACTGTATGTCCGAAATGTTTTCTCATTTTACCGACCTCGTAGGCCTTCATTAGTATATCCCTGGGCAAACGTTTCTCGCTGGGATTTAGTGGCTTAACACATAAGACCACCCGATAGGCTTGCGGCGAAACGAGTGCCGTATAGTGTAGTAGATTACGCAACCAAGTGGGTAGATAACCATTGAATAGGGCAGACTCAATATAACTGATTAGCTTCGTTTGACGCACCAACTTGGACAGTCCGGCTGTCTTCTTTAGTCCTTGAATATCGTGTACAGCAATGCCCACCAATAGGTTCATTAGTATAATGGTAACAAATAGTAAAAACAGGACGAATGTTATCTGAGCGCTAACCTCCAGCAGAAAGGGTGGATCCTTCCCATCCGGATCGTTAATAAGCAACGATAAATCCTGTTCACCAATCATCATAACCAAGACCGTTATGAAACCCATAAACGGATTAGCAAACGATGACGACGATGGAAATATAACACAAAAACTTATGGTGAAGCCGATTAGCATACACGAATAGGCCATAAACAGTTTGGCAAATTCACCCTGGACACGGGTATACATGGCGACATACACATCAAATACTGGCAATTGACCAATCATCAACATTAGATTTGTCCAGCCCAAGAGTACGGCAAAGGCACCAATATGATTTTGGAATGTGTATGTCTGCTTCGTATATATATACGATATGACAAATACACTTGTGATAACAAACCATTCCATAATATTCTCCACTTGTGTCACATAATGTCGAAATGATGAGTAACCCGTTATCCCGTATAGCTTTCGAAATATCTCGACTATGGTAATGGCCACCAGGACCCACCATTGCATTTCCATGACAAATGGATTATTACGTAGCATATCACCAAGTATGGATTGTTTCTGACACAATTCCTGTGCCTGGATCGTTGTATTATCATCCTTGCTGCCATTGTAACAATTGTGGGCCAGAGCCGTCAGAACGTAGAGTGTGAGAAAGAGGACAAAGCTGAAGCAGAATATCAAACGTCCAATATAGTATTTACGTATTTTTCCCCATTTGATGTACAAAAAGGAAGAGCAAAGTGGATGCTCTAATATCTCCTTTTGTCCCTCATCCACAAATGTATTGAGATAACTTATTTCGCGTGGATGACAATGCTGTAGGAGTTGACGAAAGTCCAGTTCGAGTTCCACTTCACGATTAACAGGATCCTACGAAAAAAAAAGAAAGTGTTATGAGTATTTCTCGTAAGTCCCTTCTTCAACTTGAACTCACCTGTGAGTGATGCAATGTAATGGCTGCATCCAATTTCTGTCTTATCATGGCCACCGAAGCTGGTGTCTTGCGTGTGATGACATTTAATGCCGAAGTTCCCTTTTTCGATTTTGTGGTAACATCGGCACCATGGAATATTAACATTTCCACACACTGCACCAAACCATCGAGTGCAGCCAAATGGAGTGCAGTGAAACCATAAATATCCTTGTGATTCACATTGGCGCCCCATTGGATGAGCGTCTCCATTATGTCATAGGCATTCTCAGATTTACCCACTGCCGCATGCAAAGGAGTTCGATGATCAAAATCCTCAGCATTTGCATCTGCATTGCCATTCCTAAGCAAGGACTCGACACACTCCAAACTAGAAGTGCGAGCTGCTAAATGGAGTGGTGTAAATCCGCGATGATTCTTCAATTTGGCATCGGCTCCTTTGGCCAACAATAGATCGACGCACTCAACATTACCCTCATCGGCGGCCAAATGGAGAGCCGTTGATTCTTTCTCCCTTATGCAAATACGTACATTGGCATCAGCACTTGGAGCATTTAATAGGGCCTCCAGACACTGGATATTTCCCAGATCGGCGGCCAAATGTATGGCATTGGTGCCATTTGGCTTTAGAGAATTCACATCTGCTCCCTCGCTAATGAAGATCTGTAGACACTCCAGGGCATTAGCACGCACAGCACAGTGAAGTAGACTCTCCTCACAGTTGGGTTTGTTTGTATCCTTGGTTATATCGGCACCATTATTGATCAGAAACTTGGCCGCCTCCGAGGCATTGCCAAAGGCTGCACAGTGTAATGGTGTATAACACTTTGACTGTAGATTCACATTTAATCCCTTGGCCACCAGTAGACCCAATGTGGCCAAACAACCACTGAATGCACCCAAATGCAATGCTGATATACCATTTTGGTCACAAAAGTTAAGATCGGCACCTGCCTCCAGCAGACACTCGATTAGATCCCAGCGTTTCAAAAATGCTGACCACAAATAACTGAGATTCTTTTCCAATTTTGAGGCGGACTCAAAATGGGTTTTCGTATTCTCAGCAACAACATTGCCCTGTTCGATATCCTCAAAGAAACGTACACGGCCAGCGGAACTCTTCATCTGATCGATGAGACTAATCCGTAGCGTGTCAATGCATATCTGTACGCTTAGCTCACTGGTTGGCTCCTCAAAGCTATCGTACATGCTCGGCGCACTTTCCGCCGGCGGTGATGGACCGCACTCCATGTATTCGAATTCACCAGCTGTCGGATACTGGGCTTCGATCATGGCGTCAGTATTGTTGCGCCATCGCACCATCAGATTGGGTGGAATTGATTTGAAACTGCAACAACAGCAAGAAACAAATAACAGAATTAGTAACTAACTAAAGGCACTTAACTAATTAATCATCATATAGTTTTCTCATTGTTTTTGTTTTCTTCTTTTTTCCCTCTTTTCGAATCTCTAGAAACTTAGTTTCACCAACTTTGCCAAGTTTCTCCACTGATTGGTTTATTTCCATAATGTTTTATTGCTTCAATGACACTGAGCATAAACTTTAGTTTGTTTTGTTGATCTGTGTTGTGGCATTTAAACATGCATAAATTAAACAAAAAAAAAAAATAATATTTTTTTTACAACTTGTTGTTGTTTTTTTTACATTTTTTGTTTGCCTTTTTAAAGTGTTTTACTTAGAGGCACTCTGGCAATGTCGTTTGACTCCTTCGCGAACCTTTCGGTGACTAATGATAATAGATCTTTTTTTTTTTTTGATTTCAATTTTCACATTTTCATTTTTTCTTTGCATAATTGTGAAAAACTTGTCCCTGGCTGTGCACTTGGATGATGCGAGGGTATTTTGTTGCATAACTTGCTGATTTCCCTATTGTTGATCACTTTAAGAGAGTGCGAGAGGGAGAGAGAGAGAGAAAGAGATTCCCACATTGTGCTTAAGGGTACACACATACACCGTTTGCATCCATATCCACGGATGATGCCAATTCGCCAATGAGCTGTTTTCAATTTCTAATTTCATTTCCAAAATACATCTGACCGACCGACCGACCGACCGACCGACGACCGACGAACCGACTGGATTGAGTGACCCAGACCGAGACAACGGGGCCAAAGTGGCTTACAATGGATGCCCCTTTTGTGGGGATTCTACTTGTTTTGTTGTTGGCTTTCAACAATTTGTGTCTAACGGGCGGAAAATGCAAAAATGTTGTGTGAAAAAACGCGATTTTTTCACTTCCGTTTTGTTTCTGTAGTTGTAGTATTTTGTATTTAAACTTTTTTCTTTTTTTTTTGTCTATTCTATTAGTTGTTAGTTTGAATTGCCGTTTGTAGTCGAACGACGATCACTTCGAACGCGTTTTTCATATATTTTTTATTTTAAGCTAGCGACCAACGCGTCCGCCTGCATTGTTGTTTCAAAACCGACTGAGTCTCTGTTAACTTTGATGAAAAACCGTAAGCACTGGTTTTTTGAGTCGCCAATCGAGATTCAATGTGAGCCCAGAGTGTTTTATATTACAAAGAGAGGTATACAAAAAAAAAAAAAAAAACCAAACACAAAAAAAAGAAAGAGAGAAAGAGCGAGAGATTGCCAAAAAGTCACACGGCTCTGTGAAAATATGTGGGTGTGGGTAATATTATGTGGAATGGAATGAAGTGGAGTGCAGATAGAGTTTCATCTAGAGTCGATCACATTCCAATATACATACCAGCAACAGTAGCAGCAGCAAAACAGGCTTTAAGTTTATTACATTTAGCTGTATTTCAATCCTACTTATCCTACTTATATAAATGCTTTCACTTTAACCATGATTTTGGTTGCGTGGCCAGTTTATTTAAGCTTCTCTTTTTCTTTGTCCTTGGGGGAGCCAGTTAAGTGAAATGCAGCAGTAAATGATAAATGTGGATATATAGTTTATGTAAGAGTGTCTACAAATGGTAAAATGTCCTAGAAGGATTCCCATTTTGTTTTCTCTATATACAGCTTTTCAAGTCTTTTGAAGCCTTTTTAGTAAACTTTGAAAACCCTTTTGAATTTATAAATATAAATGTAAGGATAAAGATTTCCCTTTTGTTTTCTTATCTGAAATAGAAATATTTCTAACCGTTTTACTCTTAAATACTTTTTGTTTAAAGGGTTTATTTATTTAATTTTTGTAATTTTTCTTTGAAATACTGCATCAACCATGAGTTTATTTTATGGCTAATTCCTTTAACCCTTTTTAAATTTTCTATTTCGTTATTTCATATTAAAATTTAAATAGGCTGTTCAAAAATTTTCCACTTAATTCACAACCAATGCCAATTAAGTGAAACAAAAAAAAAAAAAAAAAAAAATTGTATTCCATGAACTTATTTATTTTAAAAGTCAAGGTTTTTGATTTTTATATTTGCATTATAAAAAGAATTTAATCGTCAAAAATTTCCATTCTATGATGATAAAGTTTCTATAATGGACTAACTTCCCGTTTAGATATTTGCTCTGTTTTTTTTAACCAATTTCTGTTTTTCTTTATTTTTCTTGTTTTCTTGTTTGTTTTTTGGTGGGTTCGTCACTCACATACACCAAATTGGCAGCACCCACAGAATGAGTATGCGTTTCGGTGATATCGCTAAATTACTCCAACAACAATGCAACGATTCATACTCAAAAAAAAAAAATGCACAAAATGCAGAGAAAAGAAGAAAAATAAAATAATAAACTGCAACTGGCACTTACCGGTTATTTGCATTATTCTCATTGAGCGGCTGTTCCACTTCGGTCTTGGTAACGACACTGATGGAACGTGTCATGCGACGCGGTTTTGTGCTGCCCTCCTTATAGCCAAGATTCTCCATGGTGTGTTGACGATGCTGGTGTTGTTGCTCTTGTTGTTGTTGCTGTTGCACTTGCAGTTGTTGTTGTAATTAAAACGCGCAAATATGCGCGTTAAAAAAAACCTCTCTCGAAACTTAAAAAAAAAAAAATACTCAAAGCGGCTGGTTTACTAGGCAATCTTTGGTCTCCAATGCCCATAAATAAACTCACGAAAAATAAGCAAACTTTCCAATAAAATATCTCAGATAATTTAATGAAAAATTTATAGCCCAACTCTTTGGTGGCAACTTTTTTTTTTTTTTTTTTTATCTGCAATAAACAAAATTGTTGAAATTTCTTTAAATTACAAAATTAATACATTTTTCTAAGCGATTCCCTAGAGCTAACTTGGGCAACTGATTGTCTCTTTACTTTCGTTTCAAGTCCAAATCCACGCGAAAAAAAAAAATTGGAGAACGAATAAATAAAAAAAAGAGATATTAACTTTAAATAATAAACAAATATTAACTTTTGCGTCACTTTTAACTCTTTTTGGTCCACTGATTTTTTACCCCGTTTGCCTTTCCCTCTCTGTTTTTTTTTCTTTTTTGAGTTGAATGCGGCAATCACTGCCAGTTATCTAACTAAGCATCTTGTGCTACTTGACGCAGCGATAAGGACTGGGATTGTTATCAACTTCTTGATCATCATCATCATCATCGTCAGATCCAGACGACAGTAGAACAGTAGTCAGTTTAGTCAGCTGTGTTTTATCAGGGATTTATCTTATAGAGCGCTACCTGTTTCTTAAATACAAAAACGGAAGACATAAGCGCCAGCAGATTGTGATTAAAAGGGTTTTCAATTACCACGCTGTCCCTGTTTTATTTGCCTATAAAATATATATATTTTGCCCCACTCTGTTTATCCACATTTTATTGTTATTGATATTTTCTAGCCAAGAAAAGTGCTTGGTAATGCTTTTAATATATTTGCAGAGCACTAAAAATGGCTTAGATCAAGTCAGATGGAAGATAAAAATAGAAAATGTTTTCACAGTTGTAGTGGGAGAAGTTAACAAATTACTTCTATTTTTAGATTTTGATAGATCGTCACAGCTTGGCATAAAAAATTCCCTTAAAAATGTTTTGTGAATTTGTGGGCAAATTTCATTTAAGTTTTTTCTTCCAGCGGACAACTGTTTCATTTTGTAAATATTTAAAATTGTGGACAAAATAGTTGACAAATTTTGATGTTGCCTATATTTAATATATTTTAAGTCTCAGACTGTTCATTTTGCATTTATCAAACCTGATATTTATATATATCTCTAGAGACCTTCCTTTAGTCGCAGAACTGGAAGTGAAGCATTAAAATTTTTGGTGACCTTAATTTCCGGTATTATTTGAACAGTTTTTGGTATATTCGAAAGTCACAAGTAAGAATCTGAATTCTTTAAGTAATTTATCACTTTTTACAAAGATAAAGATGTAGCGACTATCATTTTTCCATTACTCTTTAATCAAGTAAATATTTCCAATAGTTTTTAGAGCTATTTGTTCCTTTTATTACAAGTTGTTGGACTATTTCAAACTATTTCTTAAATAAGTTCGTTTCTCCTCAGTTCAATTATTTACTTTCTATCCTTATCTTTATTTTATATCTTTATCTATTTTTTTTTATTCTTTTTATCTGAATTATGCAAGTTTTTGTATAATCAAATTGTATTCAGAAACTGTTTGTTTTTAGTGTCATTCGTTTTTGGGTTCCGGTTAACAGGTTGCAATTTGCACTCACAGATTATTTCAATTATTCAGCCAAGCGTTAAGCTTGTTTAGATTCCAATTATTGAGTTTATTATTATGTTTTTTTTTTATTCTTCTTTTTTTATTTTCTTTATTTGTTAAAAGTTTTGAATGACGTCCCAGACTTTGGCCAACACAACAAATAATTCTGGGAATTCGACGACCTGTTGGCAAAAATAAACATAAACACAAACAAAGTATTATAAAGAGGGTGGGGAGGTGGGGAGGAGCGAATGTTTGCCTGGAAACAAAACAGACAACCGAGAGAAGACAAAAAAAAAAAAAAAAAGAGATAAAATTTCGAAATAAATAAAAAAAATCTCTTGACTTATTAGCCAAAATACGTTGATAAACAAGGCAACGGCCAAATGAAACTCTATTCAAGTGGCAAATTAATCAAATCGAATTCTATGCGTAGTAAAAGACCATGGCGGTTGTGTTTAAATTTGACTGAATGTTAACGAAGTTTCTATACTCTAAAAAGAGAAAATATGGTTAGGAATATGCCAAAAGTAGATTTTTTATAAATTTAATTTGTACCTTTGGTGAATTTTTAAGTGATTTTTTGAATGAGTTAGTTAAGTGTGATAATGGGGAATATATGGAGGAGTGTCATCTACTCATTTAAGGTTTCAATTCCCTTCCAAATTCATATGCCCTTACAAAAGGGTATAAAAACTCGTTTTCTTCAATAAAAAAAAAGCAAAAAAGTTACTAATACAATAAACAAATATTTATTTAAAACGCCCCCGTGTGTGATTATGAATTTGTTGCTACTTTAGCGCACTGTGAATTGTCAAAAACTCACATTTTATGATTTAAATGATGGATATATATACATATATATATATATACGTCTCGATACAATTCCAATTTAGAGGGTCTACATACAAAGACAACTTTCTAGTAAAAGAAGAAATCTCTAAGATAAAGAATACAAATGCCTATCAATTTAAAAGGGAATAGTAAGTAAAAAGAATTACGAGAGTGTCTAATTAGATTTAGTCGATTTTTTCTTCCGCTTCAGTTAGTTGAATTAAATTTTAATTGATATAAACTATAAATATAGTATATAGTATAGTCATGCTTAGTAATTCATTTCCAAAAAGAGAAAAACAAACATTAAATGAACAAAAGTCTTTAACAATAAAAATAGCAACGACATAACTAAAAATATCTAAAGCATTGCGAAGCGGCACGCGCTTAGTTTTCTTTTGATAAATTTAATTGCAAACTGAAGCGGCGGCTCCGGAAGCGCCATTTGTAAACCATTTGTCGGCCATTTTGAAATAGAGAAAAGGAGAGTGTGAGTGAGAGAGGGAAATTACGTCTCAACCTGTGGCAACTCTGCGCTTTAGTCAGTGATCGCTTCGTTCGTTCGTTTGCCTCGTTTACTTTCTCGGTACTATATCTTGCCGTTGCGAGTTGATTCAATTATAATTGAAATCAATTTGAATTCGCTTTTCTTCTTCTTTTTCATTGCTTGCTCACACTTTTGTGGCCTACAATCTAACACATACATACATACATACGCACACATATATCTGTACATATCTAGATACATATAGTATCTTTATATTTAGCATCTGTATTATGTGAACGCATTCGGTATGTGTGTGTTTTTTTTTCTTTTTGTTGCCCTTGAACCTGAATGCGCACACACATTACGTTGTACAGTTGATATATATATATATACAGATATATATGTTTATCTGGCCGATGTAATTCAATTTTCACAAATTAAAGGATAATGCAAGCCCCCGTTAAAGCATACAAAACCAAAAAAGCAATCAGCAATATGTGTTCGTTAAGTAAACAATTCTCAATTGTTATTATTCATGAGCAGATGCAGATTTCATTTTGTTGTTGTTTTCTTTTTTTCATCTTTTTTTTACTTGGTGTCAGTAAATTTAATATTAGATTAGCATTTATTATTGCGATTTTTCTCTATTGAAAGAGTCAAATAGTGCAATCGGGTTAAAAAGTACTAAAAAAGTGCATTAAATCAAAAGGAATATTAAAGCTTCAGAAAGTTAACAAAGGGATGAAACTAATTTAATAAGGGGAAGATCAATTTTTCATTAACTATAAGACTAATTGGGTTAAAACCTTAAAAATTCTTATTCTTTTTTCTTAAATTATTAAAATTTTTATTTGGACTTCTTCTCTGATAATAACTTTTGAAGTTTTCCAAATTTTTTCAAGACAATGTTTACATTGGAAATGAAATTAAAGATCTAAGAAGAAAAGATAGGAGTAAAATTTTGTATTAATTTTTGGAAAATTTTCTATAAAAAGGGAGAAATAATAAAAATAGAAAACAACTAATGATTTTCATAGATTTTTTAAGTACAATAACTCTTTCCCCAAATTCACTTCTTCCACTTCTTACTTTCTACTTGTCATATCCTACTCCGGTAACTGCTTTTTTTTTATCCCTAAAAATAAAACTAAATTTTTATAGCTTATAAACAAATCGTATTCTAATTTTTAAAGAAAACCTAAATCCCAGTTACACGTTTCTTCGCAGATAGTTTATTTTACTTTTAATACATCCTAAATTAGTCCTTGATTCACAGACTTATTTATTTACTATCGAAATAAAATCGAGCAATTTCTTTACAGTTTAGAAATTTTCACTTTACTTTTTGGCTGGCTTTTTGTTTTTTTGTTGGCTGCAATTTAGTGGCAAGCCCAGCTGCGTTTTTTCAGGAATCGTAGTAACATTTTTCCATATTTTCTTTTTGAAATAGTTTCCTTTTAGTTTTCTTTTGCTCAATGAAGTGTTTAGTATTCTTTTGCGGTGTGAATTAGATTTTATCCGTCACTTGAAGAGCGCGCACAAACGGCGTTTGATCGACTGATAAAAAGAACTGCGCCGAAATGATAATCCGCAATAAAACTAAGTAAGTACAGAGAACGCGCCAATGAATGCCTGTGTATGCCTTTAGTATATATACTATATAACCTCCATATACATACATATGTATATTTGTATGTATATATGCTATTTACAGTTATTCTGACGAGACATCTTTCTGTCGCTATCGTTTGGATGGTGTCAAACTATAAAATTCGTTTAAATCATAATCAAGAAGTGCCGCGAATTTTCTTTCAGCTAAGCCGGTCCTAAGTGCACGATCATTGTTGTACTTTTTCTTCTGTCGTCATCAATTTGACAATTCCCTCTATTTAGTGTCCCATCAATAATTTATCAAGTTAGTTAGTGCGAAGGCATCAACTTAAATTCGTATTGGTCTGGTGAAGTTTTATAGAACCAGTTTCTTATTCATCTCAAAGTTTTCCCCATTCTAGTAATCGTTAATTTGTGTACCCTGTAAAACTAGAAGACTAATGGGTAAACTAGAATCTTAAAAATGTATTTAACAGATTGTATAAGCAAATTAGATATTGATGGATACTTTTAAACTTCTTTCTGTAGGGTATGTCAAGTCGATATTAATGAACTAAATAATAGGAAAGTTTTATTTCTTATTTTCGCATTATCATTCATTTAGAAATCTTGTTCTTCATTATTGTGCTAAAAACTTTTTTGTTGTGTGTGAAGTCATCTGGCTATTTGTTTAAACAAATTACCTACAAAATACATAATACCCCCCCACATTCACTCCTCACCACTATCTGATTGCTCAAAAGAACATACAATGATTGATTGTTTGTTGTCAATTTGGATTGGTTTTTGTTCTTTTTTTTTTTTTGGTAAAATTTTTATTGTTTATTGTTTTTTAATCATAATGTTTATTGTGTTTATTGTTCGTGCTATTCCATAGACTATAGGAAGGCGTTCCCCGGTGATTTTTTCGTTGTATTGTCAAAGCTCGTTGACTTGGTCGGCTGATTTCCCACGCATATTGACCAAATAAAACACAAAAAACAAGTGGAATATCTTCATCCACTTAGACTTTGGAACTGATGCTTGTGATTGGCTATTAAATATGCATAATTTGTCATATGAATTTAAGTAATTCCATTGTTTACTTTGTTTATTTGGACTTTTACCTTTATTTTTACACTAGTGTAATCCAGAAATAACATGTTTTTGGTAATCAGGAAGAAAACATTTCTTTTGATCATAAATTAGCACCGGTTTAAGCTAGCTTGTTAAAGGGGTTTAAGTAATAACTTTTGTGGCCAATCAATTTGGTAAATTTATAAACTTGCAAGAAATGCTTGATTGAAAATTGATTGTATATCCATTATAAGAGTTAAACTGTTGCTTAAATGGTTCCTGTATTTTACAGGAGATGATGTAAGCTTACAAGTTTAACAAAAATTTGAATTAATTCCTTATGGTAGAAGTTGTCAAATGTTTGATACTTATAGAATAAACTGTGCCACTACTACAAATAGTCATACTAATTGATATTTTATCTATTTAGGTACGTAAACATTAACATATACAAATGAAAACATCTAGAAAAGATACCTTAACGTTCAGTAAATTAAGTTAATGCCTCACTCTAATGTCCAATTTTCAAAGCCGTAATGCCTCTAACAGATTTATACATTTTCTAATTGTAAATCACGAGTTTTAGAACTTTCCCTTCCTTGTTTAATAAATAAGCGCTTAACGAGATTCGCGCGTGCTATCCATTGCCTTTGGCTATACAATTATCTACCTTTTGATGTAATCTTATTGTGCATTTGTGGAATTTACATCACACCTCCAGCTTTAGCTACCAACAGCATCAATGACATTTCACACTCCGCCCACAAATGAAACTATGCCAAAGGCGATGTACAATTTAATTGTCGATGGGTCGGGCCATGTAACGTTAAAATTTGTTGCAGTTAGTGGACATTTAATTTGTATAACGACGATTTCGATTCTGCTGCCATTATCTATTGTTTGACAGGAAATGCTCTCGCTGTATAGAATATAGACAATAAATATTATAGAGACAATGGATGCCTCGAGCGATCTACTAACGGTTGTTCTTTTGTCTCTTTTCTCTCTCTCTTTTTTTTCGCATTTTCAGTTGCTCTTCCCACTGCAATTTAGCGAACTTCTCGGCAAAGTGGATGTGGAGGCCAATGTCGAGGGCGGAGGTCCAACCGGTCAGTCGGGCGCCATAAGATGGGGCATTGCCATGAGCTTGCGTAGCTTCGTTGATCAAGAAATGGTTGAGTCTATGCGTTTGGGTAAGTCTCCGCTGGCTATGTCTGTATTTATCACTTTAGTTTCGCTAATTGGTTTGTCTTATTGCAGCCGGCCTTTTGACACGTGACTATCGTATACGCGAGCGCAAGAAGTTTGGACAGGAAGGAGCTCGTCGCAAGTACACGTGGAAGAAGCGTTAAATGCTGATCACGTGGCGCAAAGCGTAATGAAGTGAAGCCGCATTTTTAGTTCAAATGTTTTAATAAAAACCATGTTAAACACTAATTTTTGGAATCAACTATATGGTGGTGCTACATTTGGTTGAGTGGCTTTAGTCCCAGTAATTCCATGCCCTTTTGCAGGGTCTGCTTGGCTGCCAAGAAGAGAAGCAAACGTTGCCCTTGTTTCTGTGGACATGTTTCCTGTTTTACTGGCAAACGTTTCAGAGCACGACTCGTTGCATTGCTGGAATAAATAAATAGTTTAGTTATACATGTTCAAATCTGAAGATTGGAGAAATTGTACCATAATCCAAAGAGATAATTGACCAGAATGCAGGCTTCCAATTGTTCCTTCGATTGCCAGACACATTGCTCAAAGCGTGCCAATTCGTAAACTACATCCAATGCATCAATCGGTTCCTGAATGAAATGTTCCCAACTTGGCTTAAACTCTTTCAGTTCGATATGCTTGAAGTTATCCAAAAGACTGTGAAGACGACAATGGGTATATTGGAGCTTGATGCCTGTATCTCCATTGACCTGGAGAGCTTGTTGCCAGCTGAAATCATGATCTCTCTGTCTTCGTTGCTTAAGAACATTGACTAACACGGCTGAGACACCTAGAATATCGCAGACCAGGTCATCGTCTAAAGAAGAATTCACTTTGGTTGCTGTGGAAGTTGAAATGAAAGTGTAAAGAGTGAAGTCAGTTGAAATGTGGGAACCCTTACTTGCACTTTGATGGCGTTTTTCCCGCATCACATTTTTAGCCTCATCTAGGACATCTCTTAGAAATATGGCTTTGCCTTGTCGTGTGCTCATACCATGAATTCTGCCAAATTTTACGTGCTCTAAATGATCCAGGCTGAGTCGGGGATCTAAAGCTGCCACCGTTTTAAACAAGGCATTAAAATGATCCGCTTGACCATTGTCAACCACATAGAGGATTCGTGAGAAATCCAACCGCTTTTGGCGGTCTAAGATAGCAGCAATATCCCTTGCCAGATACAAGGTGGAACCGTCACTTTTAATCACAGGAATGCGTCTATTATCCACAACAACAATCTGTCGTCCATCTGCCTCTGGAAGGAGGAGGCCAGCAGAGCGCAACTTATCCAGCACCTCTGAGATTTGCCTTTGAGAATATTGAGATTCCCATTCGTAGCTATCAAAATGGACACCCAAACGTTCATAGACTTCTTTAAGCTCAGCTACGGTATATTGGCGATACAGATGCCATTGGTTGGACAATGTGGAATCTGTGCCGGCTTCGAGGGCAGAAAACAATTCCCTTGCCCGTTGTGCTATTTCGGGATTGTCTGCTGCTGCTTTATTGGCCAGAACATAGGATTTGTAGAGAGTTGCAATCGGAGAAGCTTTGATTTCCTCATCACTTGCATCACTTAATTGAACACCCAAAGCCATTAGGCCAAACTGTGTGCCCCAGTCCCCTAAATAATTGAGTCGTGTGGTACGATAACCTAAATGTTGATGGAAATTGGCCAAAACGTTGCCAATAATAGTAGAACGTAGATGTCCTACATGGAAAGGCTTAGCTATATTGGGTGAACTAAACTCTACCACAATGTGTTTGTCTTGACGCGGGTGAGATAACTGCGAAAGCGGCTCGCTCGGATGCAACAAGTGTTCCACAAAAACTTGCGGTTTCAATTGGAATTCCACTTTAGTTACATTGCGTCCGCCAGCGCTGGGTACCAATTGCACTTTCTCAATGTATTCTGTATCGTAGAACTGATTCTTTAACTGATTTACTAGCTCGGCATCTTCCTGCTCCCGTTGCGCAACAGCCGGCACAATCCATTCCAGTGTGGGTCGGCGGGCATTCTGCAGTTGTTGCTTCTTGGCGGGCACTTCCAGCCCATAATAGACATTCTTCAGCTGAGGCAGCTGTCGGAAAGTTCAGTCAAAAAATCAAAAAAAAACAATCAAAAAATATAAATTACCTGGTCACAAATGGCTCGCCGTATGCGAATCATGAAAGTAAACACTAGACTAAACTGTGTAAGAATACATGATGGTACAGTAAAACGATGAAAATTAGTAGCGAAAAGCGTGATGGTATCTTAAGCGTTAGTGCCAATTATCTATCAATTCGTACTGATTTTATATCTCTTTGTTTTAAACTTATGGAAATGTATTAATGGCTCACAAAAATTTTAAATTCTAATCTAGTTCTTCAAGAATCAGCTGTGTTTTCATATGGAACCAGTGATGCCACTAAGAGCTGCAGAGCTGCCACTTGGACTGGTTTCGCATATCGATAACTGTAAAAGTTTGGTGATAAAATTCAAATTCAACTCGGACGCAATTAAAAATTGTATTTCTTACTTGACTGATAATTTTGTGTGTTAAATCGCTCTACTTCTGTTTTAAGAATATTTGTATTATTTCACTAACAGCTTCCAACTGCGCCACTGCATTTTTAAACATATGTTCTTGCATTTCCAATGCAGTGCCTCCCTCTTTCAACCCCTCATCCATACAATTTCCAAGCGCTGCGTCAACTCCAACGCCGACGCTTTAGCTTCACTTAACAATCGTTTTTTGGTTCCCTTCAACCACTTCTCTTGATGGTTCAGTTTAGTTCAGTTTCAGTCGTGTACGTAACGTCGTCGAGTGCGGTAAAAGAAAACGTTAAGAAACACAAAAAAGAATTTTGAAGCTTCCACAAGTCAAATCAGCAGCAGAGCCAGCCAGAGAAGTGCAATTTTCAAAAAATTTGCAAAAGTGTGTTCTCCGTTAAAGTCTATATAGTAAATTTGTTATTGCAACCACCTCCTCCTCACCTACTGTTGCGCTTCGGTGAATAAAAAGAAGAGAAAGATAAAACCAACAATAAGAAGCCACAAATTAGTGCAAAACCAACAACAACAAAACAGAAAAGAAGAAAAAAAATTGCCAGAGCGGCCACAAAGTATTGCATACCAAACGGCTGTCAGGGAAAATAGATATCGATTTGCTAGTCATAAAAATAAAATTGTAACTGAACCCAAAGACGGCATAAAAATAAAAATAAATATTTAAATTTACTTTGATTTGCTAAAAGAATTAATTTGTTTTACAATTTGCTTTAATTTGGATTTAAGCTTGGATCTAATTTTTCATGATTTTGTATGCATAAGTTTGGCGGAGGTGTGTGGGTCTGTGTTGGTGCGAGTGGGTTGAAGTGTGAGTGTGTGTGTTTATGAGATCATCGTTATACTAAGAACTGCGAACGCCTGCTGGTATGCAATACTTTTGTAACAATGTTGATTTTTTTCACTGTTTCCTGCAGGCCATAAAAAAAAACACTAAAACAGAATTTTTCTAATCCAATTTCGGCCTATGACAATACAAACACACTTTCTTTAGCTACGCATTATCCAGGTGCGTGTGCGTGTGAAGAGCGAGAGCGAGAGGGCATAGAGAGTGTGTGAGAGCGAGAGAGAGAGAGCACCAGAGAGAAAGGGAAAAAGAGAGATAGATTTGTGTTTGTGTCTATACAGTTGTTGCGCCTAAAAAAAATTATACGTAAAGGCAATTAAATTTACAAAATTTAAGTAATACAAAATTTACCGCGCGTGTTAAACACAATCCAAAAAATAAAAATCCCATTTGTATTTTTGATAATTTGGCTCCGAATCAAATAAAAAGCATTTCCCTATGATTGGCTCATTCTGGAATTTGTGTAGAGCGTGCCCATCAATGCCGGTAGACAAGGTGAGTGAATTCAATTTACTATACAATTTAACCATTGACCTTTTGCGTTTTTTCTCAACTGTTTTAACCCGGTAGCCCAGTTTATGCAGAGACAGAAACAGAACGACTTGGAGTTTCATTTCAGTCAAAATTTCTTTGATTTATGTACAACAGTGGCCATTACTGTGGTAGTGTGCCTGAGTGCGAGAATATGTCTGTGTGTGTGACACCAAATAGATTTTTATTGCATACTTGCAGGCATCAACTGAAGGGTGCAAACAAAAAAAAGAAGTAAAAATGGGGTGACTTGGTTTGAATTATGAGTTAAAATTGAATTCGACTGCAGAGTTCGCCCCATTTCATAAAAGGGGCAGTATATGAATATATTAAATGAGTTTTTCAAGTAATTTCGGTAATGGAAATTTCATTTTGGGCTGTCACTAATGACTTTATATTAAAAATGAACAAATACTTAACATATTTTGAAGACATAATGAAGTTTTCCAGTCTATAAATTTATGCTGATGTTTAAGTAGTCCACCAAAACTCAACATAAGCACAGAAATGACATCTATTCATTTGATAACCATAACTTTTGAACAAACAAAAAGCAACTTTTCATCTTTCACAACTTCATATCTATAGCCATTGTTTCTTCATGCTCAACTTTAATCCTTGGAGTGCCATTTATCATGCAAAAAAAAAAAAAGAAAAAAAGAAAGAAGAAAAAAATGAAACAACCAACTACTCCTAAAAGCATGCAACATTTTTTCTTTCTCTTTTATTTGGCAAACTAACAAATATATGAAGTCATAAAGGGGATAACACAAAAAATAAAAAGAAAAGAAATATTGCTAGAATAAATTAACTAACATTACGCTCAACACCAAAAGCGTGAGGAAAGAAAAGAAACACGAGTAAAGAAAAAAAATTATCAACAACAACAACAACAACAGGAACCAGCCAAAGGCAAAGTCAACCAAGGCAAATGGCAGCGGCAGATAGCTTGAGTAGAAAGAAAGGAAAGCCAGTAAGAAAATCAATAGCATATGGATTGTGGCTTGCTTTTCTTTTTTTGGCAAGGAAATCCTACTCTGAGCAAGCTGGAGAACGAAACCCACAGCTGCTGCCGTATCTGGAAGTCCCAGGAAAATTGAACAAGCTTTCCAGTCAACTGTGATTCCAAAAGAGCAAACAGCTGATTTGAGTAACGAAAAAGAGAAGAATTAATCCAAAAACAATATGATTTTGTGATGTTTTGAAACTGTTTTAGTTTTATAAACGAAATTTATAATTATTTTTAAAATGCATTCGAAAACCAGGAAAGGTTTTTTAACTTTTCTTTGAAAACTGCGCATGACTGTTGAGAGTCTGAAAGAGAGAGAGAGAGAGAGAGAGAGAGACGAAGAGCCAGATGGAGAAGAAGTCTTTAGCCGGCTTTTACGGATTGTTGTTGGTAATGTTGCTGCTGTTGGTGTTGTTGCTCCTCTTCAGCCATATGACGTGCAAAATTGTCTTGCGGTATTACATCAGCGCCGGGGCAGTCAAACTTTTATTGCGACACCTTCCCACCGACTCGTTTCAGATTCATAGCAGTTGGAACAACAACAACAACAACAAGTTAGCTTTAGGGCACTGCCGGCAAAGTGTCGCCAGTTTTGGGATTGCATGCCGCACGCTTATCGATTTAGTTGGCATATGTCAAACTTAAGTTAGTCACTCGATCGATTTGATGGGACTCGAGAATTTTGGCGTCAGCTGGGCGTTGGTCTGAGGTTTTAAAATTATCCCTTTCACACACTCACACACACACACACACTTGTTGTTGTCCATTGTGCTATCAACCCGTATCATCTCTATTGTATGGTAGTTTCTTTGTCTGTAAAATTTTATAACATTTTTATCAGTAACCAACACTTTTAGAATGCTAAAGAAACTAAAACTAAACATGAGAGTATCTGATTGAAATAAAGAGAAAATAAATACTCTGCATATTCCTTTGAAAATGCAAAATGTTTAAAATTGTTGAGATTCTTAGTTTATATTTCAGTAGTTTGTAAAAATAAAGTATACTCGTTAGCATGCTGGGGAGAAAACTTTCAAATCTTTTGAATCATTTCAATATTGATTATTATTTAGAGTCTTCTGGTTGACAAAAGTAATTCCAAATGGACTGGAATCTTATGATTTCATGCGGCTTTATGGCTGCCGTTGCATTATGCATGATTGGCCGCAGTATTCCATTATTGCTGCAATGCAGCCAACATGGACCGGATCAGACAGGTGGAGAGGAGAGAAAGCGTAAAAGCAAACCAGGAGATAAATGCATTTGCTGTTTGGAGGTGATGTCTGATCAGAATTGGCATGTATTGAAATGTTGCCATAGCTTACATAAGGACTGTTTCCAGGAGTTGAAAAAACTGCGTAGCACTTGTCTCATTTGTGGCAAGAAATTCATCTTGTCCAACAGTCAACCGGGTGAAACTTGCATTATTTGCTTGGACGATGATAATCCATTGAACGATAAGAATATGACATATCTCAGCTGCGATCATGCTCTGCACAGTCAGTGTTTGGCCAACTATTTAGCAAATGGTTTCTCAAATTGTCCATTATGTCGCCAAAATATCTAAATAATTAACATTTATGCAACGAATTGTGTTTGTAGCAATTTAATATCTTTTTTATATCTTATTTACTTCCACTTATAAAAAGAAGAAAATAATTTCTCTTAAATGCTCTCCCCTATTTTTTTCCCCCAAATTTAATCAATATAAAGTAATCTGCATGGTAAATCTACAACTGATATAAAAACAAAATATAAAACATTGTCAACAATTGAAGGCAAACAGCAAAATGTTTGTTTAATGCCCAACGAAAAATAAAAATCTAGACCTATATAACTCGAAATACACAAACAGTTATATGCTCTATGCATGCGATTTTTCATGATTTGCGTTGGATATATGCAAATATCCAAAAAAAATGACGAAACTGCAAGCAAAGCGGTGATATAAAACCTGGCGTAAAAAAGGCCACAAGTAAGGTATTAGTAAGAAACCGACTGTGAAAATACCCTGTATGAGAAATATTAAGTTCAGAGAAGTAATGGAAACTTGCAATTTTCAATTTAAAATTAGTCTTAGCAACAAAAAAGTATTATTATGAAGTGTTTCAATTGTTTTTGCATTAAATGTAAACAATTTTCTTATAGTTAATATATCCTTTTACAACATAGGGTATATTTGTATACCTTACTACAATCAGAATTACATTTCTGTTGGCCTGGCAAACTTTTTTCCTTTTTTTTTTTAAATTTTTTGTTCGTTAGGTAAATTTGCCATTTGAAAACAAAAAAGAATCAACACAAACTAACAGAAAAGAGGAGTGAAAGAGAGAGAAGGAAAACTGCGAATGTGCGATTTTTGAAAGGGCAAAGGCAAAGTGCATTTTACATATTTGATTCAACACCCATTGGTAAGTAAGTAAGGTCCTGGATGGCTGACCTCATATAATTAGAAAACTTTGCTTCGACTGTTCCATGGAGATTGGCTCAGTTGGTTGAGAAGAAAACTTGAGCTTTTCCCCCAATTCCGATTCCTGAGTGGTGGTTGCCCCACCAATCTATTGGGGTTTTATGCTTTTTCCCATTTGGCATGAGCCAAATTGAAGGGATTAGCAAGCAAGTTGGCTAAAATGTGCAAATTGATGGTTAAGTGTGTGAGGGCAGTAAAGAATTGTTCAGTCACATTGATGATGACAATGGCTAAATGAAAATTTTGTGTGTATGGTAGAAAGAGTGCATTAAATTTTCAACAGATTTACTTAGAGGAAGATCAGGAATCTAGTTAAGTTCTTTTTTATACTTAACAATCGGTCTTTGTTCTTTGACCTTATGGTATTTTTAACATTTTTCTATTAATATTGATGAGTTTGGGGTTTTTTTATATATATATATTTAACCTGTGTTTGCCGTGTTAATCAAACTTATTTGTTGTATCGATTTCCCATTGTTTGGTGCTGCTGTTGTTGTGTTCCTGCACCAATCATTAAAAACTAACTATAAACGAATGTCGAACGTGCACGAAATGTCTATCAAAAAAATCAACATCAATGTCAGGCAATGAGGCAAAGGCAAACAACAACAACAACAAAAAATAGCTGAACTACCATTTAAATACCCCGTATACAGGCACTTGGAATAATCTTTTAAAGAGTTTTTAAATTTTAGGTTTAAACTATTTAACAAATGAGTTATTGTTTGAATAGCTCAAATCTAATATCGTTAACGTGTTCTTTGAGTGAGTTGCAGTTCTTTACAAACCTATTAAATCAGGGGAAAAGCAATCTAAATACTGATTTTAAATTCCAAAGAAAATTCTAAACAATAAAATTGTTTTTAGTGTCTGTAAATGTAATAATATACCAAGTAAATGGGCAATAACATAAAATTCACAGAGTACCTCTAAATCATTCTGCACTATCTTTAAAAAGAAATTGTGTTGCATACTATGAGGCGCTACTATGCTAGCAATGTCAAGGAAATGAAAAGAATTAAACAGAAATTAACAAAAATGCAATAAAAATAATAGTGAATAGAAGAACGAAAATATTTTTTAAATTAAAAAGAAGAGTTGGTAGATTTCAATGAATATGTCATCGAATTGGAGCATTTTTAACCCAACTAATCCAATAATTTCTGTTTGTTTCGTGCACATATAGGTAAATAAAAAATAGTTCTTCTGTTCTTTACTGATTTCCAATGAATGTTAATTCCCCATTTACCACAACAATTACAGGGCATGAGAAATACAAGCAATGTAAATAATATATGAACTTTTTCCATTAAACCTTTTTCCGGGGCCAATTAATGTCAATTATAAGTCATTTGCTCATGATTTCCGTCTTAAAGTAGATGAGATTTTGTTACAGAGGAAGGAGAAAGGGAGAGAGAGAGAGAGAGATGATTCATGATTCACCGTCACTCCGACATACATTACGTCAGAATTTATCCATCAGGAGCATCCACTAACGTATTTCAATTTCAATTTTCTGCCTTTGCGTCTAATGCAATTATAATAATTTCCCGGTTACCAAGTGAATGTATTACAGGCGCCTAGCATAGGCCAGGACAGGATAGCTCAGCAGAGGTTGCCTCCTTTTCTTTCCCTCTCTATCACTCTTTGTAGGGATCCGTTGCAAATGCCTAACTGCTCTTTTGGCTCACGACCAAGTTGCTGGGCTCTCCGTTGGTCTGATGGCCCTGTCAACTCTGATAGTAATTTCATTTCATAGTTTAGGCCCCAGACAGACGTACGTAGAGTGATGAAAGTGCTGCAATGTGGCTAAAAAACTATTCATCTTTTCTTTTTTTTTTTTAGCCTTATGCAACAAATGTTCAAGCAGTGTGCAATACTTTAATATTAGAATTTCATTCACATAATCTTTCCCAACATTAATTCATTCTGAATCCTTGAACAAGCATGTTTTTTTTTTTTTTATGATTTTTACGAACAAAAGCTAACATTTTTCCATAAAAAAGTGAAATGTTCACCGCTTTTAGATTTGCATTTTTCTTAGTTTTCAGATACGAATATATATATATACTATGTATGTTACTATAAATGCACGTTTATATGCATGTAAATCTCTATTATATAAAACACAAGTATATGCGGATTTTGTGTGTGCGTTTTCTTTTTGCATTTTTCATACGAATGAGGAGGGGAAAAAAACTTTTGCTTAACAATACAAAAGCGTAAAATATTTAAGTGGTCATGAAAAAGGAAGGAAGAACAGAACGAGCAGGGGCAGAAGCTAGAGTAACAATTTTTTCAAATGACCTTATTTGCTTATAAGTAATGTGTTAGCAGTTTTTCTTGGCAAATGTTTAACTAACGGTTGCCAATTGGCTTGCAAAATATGGCAATTGAGGAACATTTTCATAAAACAAATACAAGCAAATAATCTCAGTTGAAATAGCATCAGTACCTAAATAATATACGAAACGAAAGGGAAACGAATCAAATTAATAATACCAAAGACTTAAAATGCTTTATTTAAAACAAGGTTTCATCTTAGTGCTAATATACATAAATAATTTAAAATGTAATATTAGTTCTTCAATTCATTTTATATATTTTTTTAAACATAATTTAAACCTTGATGCAATATCTAGTCTTTTTTTTTTTGTCAAATAGTTGCCATTTGTCATTGGTCTTTTGGCTATAATTTCATATGATTTACTTCAATTTCAATTGTCATGGCAATTGCAATGCCATATGCTGCTATATATGCTATATATTTATGTATGGACTTTGTATGTAGGACAAATGAATGGCATTACGATTATATTCAACAATTCGTGCTCAGCCAACGGCATTCACATGCGACTGGTAAAATAGAAATAAAACTATAACAATAGACAATTATTTGCCAAAAGAACGGAGAACTGAACAATTTTTGTTGTAGTAGGAAAACACAACTCGTATGCTGCTGCAGTGCAATTTTATGCTGCATTGTCTTAATGGCATTCACCCAGGGTTTTCAATTGCCATAGACATTGAGGGATTAAGCCAGAGAGAGAGATACAGATGGAATGGAAGTTCATGTAAGTTCAAGTCTGGTTAGAAAAAGTTTGCTTGATTGCGTCAAGGATTTCATTCCCTTACATATATAATCTATAGCATAAAGTTAAGTGAACTTTCTATGGAATGTTGTGTTATGTGAAGAAGAACTTTTAGTATTTTGATTTCTATTTTGATCTCCTTTTTGATATTTAAAGTTCTTTAATTTGTAATCTTTTCAATTGATGTCAGTCAGCTAAAAACATTGTTAGTTTTCTATATATTTAGTTATGAAGTTCAAAGGCCTGTCATGCAGTAATTTCAAATTCAAAAGTTTATTTTCAGTAAGGATCTTCTTTTATCTACTCTATCACATTTTTCTCTTCCTTCTTTTTTGGCAACATTTTTCCACTTAATCGCAGCTGAATAAACGCTTCCGATTGGCCGTTTCCTGTTCGTTATTGTTAGACACGTCTGAGAGTGCAATACTAAAGTAGTTTGAAGTTTCTTTCCCTTGAATGAAAGTCAATAAATTTGCATAGCAAAAATAAATTTAAAAGCAGTTAAATTTAAGGATAAGTGTGGACTTTGTACCTAAAATACTTTTTAAATTATATTCCATTGAAATTCATTATAATGCAAATCTACTTTATTTATACAAAATATTTATTTTATCCTCTTTCTACTTTTGTAAATATTTTCTAAGAAAAACCAACAATAAGAAAGTTCATCTATTGGCTATATAAAGCATTTCCTATTCTATACTTTGCTTATAATTTTTCTATAAATATTTTTTTTTATTTATGATTTTTATGGCATAGACTTTTCTCTATTTACCATAATCTAAACGCGTCCAAAAGAGTTTTCCAAGTTGTTGTTAGGAAAAGTTTCTGCTAGAAACTAAATCAAAAAAGAAGAGACAGCAAAAGATGACTAAACATTCTGCGGCTGCTGGAGACTTGAGAGTTGATTCACAGCTGACGTCACAGTTGAAAATTTGTTTGTATTTGCGGATTGCGGCCTTTTAATTTTGGCTTATTCTCTTTTGGCCACCAAGTGCTGACGTAAGTCTCAGCAAACTTCTCTCTTATATAAGGCGACATTTTTTTCCCCCTTCTTTTTGTTTTGTGTTTGAAAAAAGAAAAGAAGAAAAGTAAAATGCATTTTGATTGCAAATTGCCAGCAGATTTTTGCTCCTTGATAAAGACAGGAATAAAAGCTAAGCGACTGTGGTTGCTAACTAACAGAACAGGAGTAAAAGTAGTAGAAGTATGATAGTAACGATTTATTAATACTCTTTAAGTATATTTTTAGGAGGTCTTCTTCTAATTGGGTAAACTAAAATCAAGAGTTATTGAAAACCCATTCCCTTATCAAGGAAAAGCAATGAGTGATTTTCGGATCATCGAATAATAATACTATCTAGTAAACACTCAAATATAAGTTTAAATAAAATGTATAAAAATAAAAAATGTAAATAAAATGTATAAAATTATTATAAATTTCCAAGAATTCGTAGAATAATTGTTGAGTAAGAATATAATTTTGAGTTCAACTTATTCCATTATTAACATAATCAAAATTGGTCAATAGATAACTAGAACTGTCAATCTCAAGTTTTTATTCCATAGTATTATATTAAAACTGATTTTTATTACTAATTATTATTACCATAAAGTTAATAGCTTCCTTAAACATTAACTGATGTCATCTTTGCTGTAGTTAAATATCTCTTCAAGTAGAGTATGACTACTATGAGCACTTCTGCATCATCGCAAACTTTGCGCGTGCCATCGATGGATGGTGGAATAGCGCTGTCGACATCGTCGTTATTCACATGAGTGCACTAAGCTGCACTCGCTCGCTGACTCACACACACACACACAGACACACATACTCATTCGCACAGAAACGCACTCGTGCGGCAATGGCGTTGCTAAAAAAGAAACAATGAAAGCAAAGAAAACGCTCAGCGGAAAATAGATTTTTAAAGACACAGAATAGAATCGAATTTTATATTGAAATCTGTTAACATTGAATAAAGTTTTCTTTATACATTTATCATAGAAGGTTTCAGGCAGAAGGCAGTGAGAGATGCATTTTCTAGACTGCCACACAAGCAGACAGATGGATAGGCAGACACTTTGAAGTTCTTTTGAGTATATGGTAGACTTTCATACACACACACACACACACACCGACACATGGACGGACAGGAAAATGCAATTAAATGCGCCTTCTATACTTCTTTTTGTTGCTATTTTTTTGTTGTTTTTATTGTTGCCTCGGGTCTGCTATGCGCATAATTTGAGTTTCATTTTGCGTTAAAATATGAAGAATGTTTGTGGGTGTATCACAAAACTTTTGTCAGTTTTACCATCCTTCCATGTTTGCCTTCTTGCATAAATTTTACAGGAAGTAATGCTACAAAGTCTCCCCCCTTCTCTCTCTTATGTGTATGTGTGTATGTTTTTGAAGGAACGTCTGTCTGCCTGGTTAGTAAAAACTTTGCCTTTCTACATACATATGTATATAGAAAAAGGTGTTTTATTTGTCTTCAAACTTTAACAACTTAAAGAGAATTCAATTTTAAGAAACTTATGGCAAATTTGAAATCAATTTTACCTGCAACTTTTTATTGTTTTGTATTTTTTATAATAAAATCACTTAATTAAATAAAATAATAAATCGCAAAATCTTTTCACAAGACAATGGATTATAGAAAAGCAATTATATAAATTGATTATTAAACCAAACTTTCTTTTAATAAGAGCTATAATTTAATTTGTTTTTAATACTTATTTGTTTGTTTTTAGTTACCGAATGAGAAAATATCGATTCAAGGCTATTGAATGGAATTCCTTGACTTAGATAAACTAAAATTTAGACAGGCTAAACACTTTCCTTGATTAATTATTGAAGCACCACAAACCTAAAGTGCGAAATGCTAACAGACAGGGAAACTCTTAGTGTAATATGTTTTCCAACCCTCTAAACGATATCACTATGCACTTTTCATATTTGTTGATATATATACATATATAACTCTGAACAAGACAAGCTCGGGCTCGATGACAAGTCCTTTCGATGGACTGTGTGTGTTGCAGGGGCATGTTGCATGTGTTGTCTAAGCACTTAAAATAAAAAAAAAAGAAACGTGAGCCAGCTCGGATTGTTGCATTTGCAAACACGTGAATGAGTTGCATAGTAGAGGAGTTTATAAAAGTTTGAAATTCTTTGCTTTTTTTATTGTTTTTTTAGGTCACAGTGAGGCAATAAATCAAGCGTCTACACATCGACAGACTGACAAATCATAGACAGGTTGCATATACATATAGGGATTACGAATTGAAAAGGACGAGCAATAAAAGCGTCTTAAAAGTTTAATGTCTCCTCGATTTGCGCTTGAATACGAATGAGTTTCAACTTGTCGACGTTTTGGCTACACACTTGTGTGTGTGTGTGAATTTGTGTATATCCTTGTATGTGTCTTTGACATTTGGACTGAGAGAAAATGGCTTGTGGCATTGAATCGCATTGAATATATTTTTGCATTAGTAGCAAGAGTATGACATATTTTTTTAATGATTTTCAATGAAAACAATATAAAAAATTTGCCTTAAATTTGCATAAATCAAACCATCATAATAGGATAATTATTTATTTTATTTATCTAATATAAACAACTCAAAAGCAATTTATATAAATCCAATAATTATTATGCAAGTTTTATCCATATTAAGAGAAGCTAAAAAAATTATTTTTAAAGATGATTAAGAATCGAAATGATATCATTTAGTGACCTGTCTTTGATATGCTTCTATTTTGTTCCTTAATTAAGTAACAACAAACAAGAATAAATTTGCAATTTAATTATAATTTTGCCTTTCTCCTATTACCTTGAAATTTAAGCTGTAGTTATGGACCAAGAAAGAAAGGCCACGGAAAGCTAGAAAATGTGCTCATGCAAATGACTGGAAATTATTTAATTTAATGAACGTGGCTTGTTACGGTAGCCAACTTAATGTTCACCACGAACCTCATTAGAGTCTGACCCAAATGGCTATTTATTTGCGGCCAAGGTGTGACTTGCCCCTCCATCCATCCATCTACCTACCATCTTGTCGGGTCTCCTCCATTCCCAAGCTCAAGCTCAATATCAAGTCAATCAGCTGTCGAAGGCAATTCAAATTTTGTTGCGACGAACAAAAAGTGAGTTAGACTGGCCGGCCAAGTCTTACCTAAGTGGCTGTCCAATTTATATATATTTTTGTTGGACCATTTTAAGTAAATTAATTGCCAACAACTGGGCATAGAAATAACCAACGTTGGACAAACAAACCTCGACCCCCCGGGGGCAATGTTAGTTGAGCAATCGCGCAGACTAAACCACAAAGGCACGCATCACCCCGAGAGAGCAGAGGCGGGCAAAGAGTCAGAGAAGGGTTTTTAGGTGTAGACAAAGTGACGGCAATTCTGGTTGCCAGCCAGGTGTTTGTGTTTGGTTTGGTTTTTCTTGTTTTTTTTTTTTGTTGGTCGATGGAAACCATAAAAGAAGGTGGCTACATATACATAAACATGTGCTGGTTTCCTGCCACATCCACACGATGCCAGACAAAATGGTGTCAAATGGCAAAATGCATCGTAAACTAAAAGGTGAATGAAAAAAGTTTACTTTGCTGCAGAAAGGGTGCAGGAAAACTTATCCCCAAAAAGTTGTCTCAAAGAAATGTTTGAACAATAAGTTTTTCTTTACATAAAAACAAGAAAATACTTAAAGTTTGTATAAAACTATTTTTCCTACCAATTAAAAGATGATCTCTGGTTCTTTTAAATGGGTTTGTTAAGTTCATAGCCAAAACCTTTCAATTAGGGAAAATTTTGTAGTTTTCTTTTTTTTTTAATATTTTATTACTGAAAAATATAATTAAATATCCTTTTAACTACGTCCATGTCATGCCAAAGGTGAGATAAACTGAAGATCTTAGTGGCCATAACTATGCTTGAAGGTGCCATTTGCTTGCACAGTTCACATAAAATTTGAAAGGACCCATTGGGTAGATTAAACACGCACACGAATTGCGTTCAAATGGCATACAATAGCCAGTTGGCACACCCATACACACACACACACATATGCATGTATGTGTATGTAGTTGCGGTCAGTGTCTTGAGTGTCTCGGTTATCCTCTACATGTGGATTTTTCTTTCTTTCTTTTTTTTTAAAGTGGGGATTATGGTGCAGTGTAAACTGACGCCTGCAAGTATGCTATGAAAAATAAGTATCAACTGCTTGCAGAAACTATAAATTCTCATCTTTGTTTATGTTATGTGTGCGTGTGTGTGTGTAAATGACTGAATGTGTATCTGCATGGAGGTCTCGTAGTATAAAGCACAATACATGTATGGATGACATAATTAATTACTGCTGAGTTAGAAAGTTGTGCAACATAACAAATTACAATGTGGGAGAATTTCATGAATATTTAAGCATGTCTAATGCAATATACTGTATTAAGCTATACAAGAACTCTCACAGTAATTTGAAGTATTCTTCATCATTTTAATTCAAAGTTTAGTCTTACTTTAATTGGATTAAATATTGACAATGTCAGAGGTTGTCGACTGTCTGTTTGAAATTTTGTCGTAACACGCATCTCTATAATTAAAATGCGTTCCCATGTTGTCAGATTAAACTTGATAGTTGAAATTCAATTAATTTGTATATATACATTAAAATATATATATGTATATAGCGATATATATATATAGGCAGACAGTTGCTCCAACATGGATAGTTGGGGATGTCAGCAGGCTTATCAGCATTTCAACATCATTGCGCATAAATGACTGAAAGACAATCCCAGTTGAGGGATTCAGTGACATTGCCACAGGGTGTAGATGACATCAATTTGTAGTCAGGCCATAATTTCAATAAATTAAACATTTTACCCAAAAATTCATTTTTAAACATGCCACAGAAAAAATATGTTACTCAAATATTTATGAACAAAAAATTAAAGTGCGGTTGACTTTGACAGTTGCAATATTTTTTATACTCTTTGTTCAATTTGGGTATATGAACTTTAGCTAGAAAGTAAACTTAACTTAGTTTCTTGGCTTTAAAACTAAAATTAAGATATTTATTTCAATTTCCCAAATTGATTGCTTTTGCGGAATTAAAAGTACAACTTAGAGCACACAAATGTCGGCTTGTGGTTTTGGTGTCATCAACATAAATCAGCGGGGAATCTACTTTCCTCTCCCCTTTGCTACTCTGCTCCTCCTGTCTGACATGATAAATAGTTGTAAAGCAAGGAAAAAGTGTGCACATATTGTACGTAATAAATATGTAACACAGCTAACAAAGTCAGGTGTAAGCAGGGCACGTGGCAACCACCAGACCCAAACCCCAAACCCAGTGCCAACCATCCAACCCCAACTAAAATCCATACCATAATATGATGATGGTGCCGCCCCTGACATCAAGTGGCAATTCGAATGACAGAAATGATAGTCACCCAACACCACCCACAGCCAATGCAAACTTGGCATCGTTTGCCTATGATTAAAGTGCGTTTTCTTACATTTTCATTTGTCTTTTTCATTTTCTTGTCTGCTAAATTATGCATAAAGCTGCGTGTTTCCTACTCACTTTAGTAGAGCAAAAAAAAAAGAAGAAGGAAAAGCGAAGGAAAAGGCAATGGAAAAGTTGAATAAATGCTTGATAAACGGTTATTTATTGACTAACGACTTGATTTGTAGTGGAATTTTCAATTGGAGGTCTAGACGTAAGAGTGCAAACGTTTTGGCCAGTTTGCAATTAGGTTAATTGATTCGATTGACTTCATTTTTGGGATGGTTTAAAAATGAATAAGCGGTGGTTGATTGCCGTGGCATTTTATAGGTGGGCCTGTGGTTAACTTTATTATGTGTTAGATTAAAACGAAAATAAGGGAAAGTCATGGAAATTGCCCGAAATGGGAGGAATTTAGTGTGAGCAAACATAGAGAATTAAAGATCCATTTACGACTTATGAAACGTTTTATATAGTTGTTAAATACTGATTCAGTTCTGTGGAAAAAAAGGGGACGTTCAGTTAAACCTTAAGGACCATCAGTTTCTTTAAACTTTTTCATTCTTTTAAATATTTAAACTTACTTTGCTTAATAGTTAAGGGTTGCCTTTATTTCGCGTGACCTTTGCTAATGAGCTTTAATGGGGATAAGCTTATCGAAAGAATAAACCATCAGCATTAAGCAGTTTAAAAATTAAAATTAAACCAAACCAGAAAATGAAAGGTAAATGTTTGTATCCTTTTGGCATTGCGTGCAGAGTGGCAATTATTTTACTTTTTCATTCTTTTTTTTTTTTTTAAACTGGAAGAGAAAAGGCAGGCAAAGGAAAGCTAAATGCTACCAAGGTAAATAAATTCCTTAAGCCAAAAACAACTGACGCCATAATTAACTTGGCCATGTCTTGAACATGTGTTGACTGCCCTGAAACTGTCTGTCGACTGTCGACTGTTTTTAGCCAAAGTTTAACCCAATTTTTAGTTACACATGCCATGAAAGATATGTCTATATACGTTTGAATTGTCCTTTGCAGTATTTTGTTGTTGTTGTTGTTGTTGTTGTTGTTTTACACTTCAATCGATACTTGAACGCGTTTCAGTCTTTGTCATAGCCATAAAGTAGTAGTACATTTGCAGTAGCATACTTGCAGTAACTCTTTAGTAAAAATTGCCCATTAATATGGATTTTTTATCCAGTTTTTGTTGTTGTTATTGTTTTTTGGTTGCAGTTGTTGGTGCAATTATCAAATGCGGGGCTTTGCCAGAGAAAGTGGGCGGACATATTGCGACACAAGCCACAATTTGGCTGTAAGCCTAAAAACTGGTTGACTAAATGGCCAATTGTTTGTCTGGCCCTGGCAAATGAAAATATTTACATATGGGCTTTGGTTTTCATGTGGTTTGTGGTTTTTGGTTGTATTTTTCCCTATTTTTTTTTTTTATTGTTGCATTCCATATGCAGACAATCAATTAGCAATGTTGAAAATAAATGAAAATTTTTCATTTTAAATGAAATAAAATTCAATTTTAATCTATTATTGTCTAAAACAAAAAAAAGATGAAATTAAAAACCAAACAATCATTGTGGCAATTTTTTGGTATATAAAAGAACAATAGAACAAATGAGTCAGCAATAAATACAACATTAACACAAATAATGTTGTTAATGAAACAATGTTGTAAAATTCCGCTGCAACGAATAGAAAATATTCTATGTTTCTAACAAAAGCATTCTGCCAGTAATATTTACTGGATATCATATAAAAAGTTCTTCAATTAGATAATATTTTTAAATATCTTTAAAATTATTCCACAATATGCTAGAAAAATGTACTTTTTTCCAATTGATTAACCGTTTCCCTTAGTTCCATTATTATTAGTAAAGAAAACGTTGACTTGGTCCTTTCTGCATTCTTTCTTCTTGTTTAGGCATTTTAAGTAACTTCTGCAAAGAAAGAACATTTCAAGACTGTTTCTTAAACATTTTCTTTGAATTGTGAACAGAATTGAGACTCTTTAATATGATTTAAACTTATATTTTCCTGCCTGACTTTTATATATGCAAATACATATTCATGTACGAGAATTACTAATTAACTTGACATTCTTTTTTGTTTTTTATTTTTTTGTGCATGTGTCGCATATTTTTGTCGTTATTTTCCAGCAGCTCCATTCGGAGTATCGGAGCACTTATCGTTGGCATGAATTTACGGGCAATTCGAGGCCGGAGGTTGTGCGGCGGGCACCAGCGCCGAATCCAAGTCAATTTGTTGGTAAGCAGCATCATCTTTTATTCTTTTCTTTTTCTTTCGTTACCAATCTTATTGTCAAGACAATTTATCGATGGCAATCTCTCAATATATATGTATATATCTGGTTTTTGGTATTTTGTAGGTCCAACGAACGAGCCGCCATTGCCACGAAGGAAAAAGTGTCCAGAATTAGCATATAAATCGCACGAGTTTATTATAGGATCCGAATATACAGATGCACGTCGAGATGCCAGTGCACATCGTTTGGCGAGGGTAAGTCCAATTCACACTTCAACTGTGACCTTGCTGTGACCTTAGGCTAAAGTCTTACCATCAGGTGTCATCTATTTTATTTCACAGAGGGAAGTGCAGGACTATTTGAGAAAAGGAATAATGATAATAAATTTATCATATTAATTCTATATATAAGTTCTTTTTTGCTTACATTGCTGCCTAAATAAAGCAAGAAAACTTATTTTAGACGAAGTAAGAAAAAACTAGTATAAATTTAATGGAAATTAATGCGACTAGCCATAACAAGTAAATTATATAAATTAAGTAGACTACTAAGTTGCATTTTTCTTATACAGCATTTCGCATATCCTGGCAGAGAGAAAAGGCCACATTGTGTGAGTTTCAACTGGGTCTCCATATACATTTTATCCGGTCGCAAAAGTCCGTATGCACGCTCTGTTAACCTTTCAAGAGCGGTCCAAAAAAAAAAAGTATGCGAAATGAAAATAAATGGAATAAAAGTCTCAGTACCATGCAGAACTGAACAATGTGCGTGTGTATTTGAAAGAGTTTTCTAGTTTCTATTTACGATACCCTTTTCAAGAAAGCAAAGTCTTTATACATTTTGAATGATATGGATTTCTATAAAAGGTGGATTAGTCAGAAGCGTACCAAGTTATGCAAGTTCGAAGTAAGCAAAAAAAAAAAAAACAAAAGTTACTGGTAGGAAAGAAGTGTATAGCAAAGGAATAAACTTAGCGGCCTCTTTAGTTCCATTTCTAATATTTCTCATATTTTTTAAAGAGCATTCATAATTTAGTTAACCGAAAGCAATGTATTTGCATATGCCGAGTTTACGCCTAGTTTGTCATTGAGGTTAATTCGTTTAAGCATTTGTCGACGGTTTCAAATGCCACACACAAATGTTCTTATATACATATATACACACACACACATACCACACATATATGTATATAAAACTAAATAAAAATGCCACATCAAGTCCCTATGTGTCAGTGTGGTTTTGGTGGCTGTCCTTTTTGTCCTTTGCTCCAGCTCGAGACTAATTAATAATGTGCACTCACAGGCACATGTTGCATACAAGGACATGGGACAATCTGTGTTATGTATTAGCATACATATATGTGAGTGGTTGTGTGCGTGTGTATATAGCTAACTATCCATGTGTTATATTAACAAACACGCCCTGACAATACATAATTAATTGAGACGCCTGGCGTTACTCAATGATACCTGATGACGCAAATCACCTTGGCGTATGCGTAATATTAATGACTTGCTAATTAACTCAAAATTGTACATAATAAAGTTTATGTTAAATTTATTTCCTTTTATTTTTTCTACTTTGCAGTCGGAGGAACGTGGTACACCATCGCGGCGGAGCAAATCGGAGGGACCACCCGTTGTGCCCAATGGCCGAGCATTTCCCATTGCAACGGAGATCGATGGAACCACAAGTAAACAGGTACACAATTGTTAAATGGAACAACTATGCTTAATGCTAATAATAATCAAATTAATATATATATATAATTATAGTATATGTATTCAATATCTATCTAACTATGTATGTATCTACGTATTCATGTCAGGCGAGTGTGTTTATGTATGTGTGTGTGTGTCTGTGGCATGTTTTCGGCATGACGATTCGAAAAGCATTTTCCATGTTTGTGATGAAAATGTGAAATGTGTTTGGGAATCGGACAACATGTCTTAACGAACACGCATGTATATTATAATTGAATATCTTACTTATGAAAATATATATACCATTATATTAATTTTTTTTGCCAATCTTCATTTAGCTAAATAATAAGACAAATTATAGTGGCCATACAATATTTGTAAGTTAATGAAAAACCTATGAAAATTCAGAATGCCAACGCCCTTTTTTTTGTTGTTGTTGTACCCCACGTACTGTGATAAAGGGCTTTTTTCCTTTCGGTGTCCCTTCACAGCATGATTTCATGCCTCCTCATTGTGGCGCCACATGAAGAAGAGAGAAAAAAAAACTGTCTCTTGCTTCCGATCAGAGATAGAACGCGCGCGACTCGGACCAATGGACCAGGCGACGTGCAACAATTTCTATTAGCGCTGTCTATCTACATATACCCTTCATATATCAACCCTCCCTTCCCCCTCTCTCTTCAACCAGCACTAGCACTATTCTTTTCCCCTCTTCCTTTCCTCACTTTTCCGGTCCTCTCATTTTTTTATTGGCAATTTTCTATGTGCTGAACATGTTGTTACATTTGTAACTCGTCTCGCCATTTGCGGCTATGGGAAATTTATGTACCTACATGCGACAAGGATGTATATGTGTGTGTGTGTGTGTGTGTGTCTGTGTTATATTCTTTGTATGTGGAAGTGCCATTGAGACAGAACGACAAACGGAACGACAGACAGAAAAGTCAGATAGTATGTCAGTTAGTCAGCCAGACACACTCTCGACCTGAATGTAAATTTTTAATCTGCAAAACTCTTCAACATTTGCATAAGTTGAACATTATTGTTGTGCATCGATTTTTCTTTACCACCTCTCCCCACACCCCTTTTAGTTCATACAATATATCCTTGATTCCTTTTTTAAAAAAAAACTTATCCTTTTTGTTGATTATGTCTGTGATTTCTTTTCTTGCATGTATATATACGAACATATAAAAAAGTTGGCCAAGACTTTGATTGGCTTTTATATGAATTTGTATTTTTAGTATTTGTACTATAATATAACAATTTAGGATATTAAGAATTATTATAAAAATATATCTGTTGATTAAGTTAATTCTTGGTAGTTTATATTGCCAATATTTAGATGACTTTAATTAAAGATTTTTAAAAGAAAAATTTATTTAAATATTGCTTAAATTGTTCAAAATACTTTTTTTGATTGTATACAAAATTTCTCAAATTTAGTAAAACTTAAGAAATATCTTTTTAAGAATTTATGGCGATCGAACTTATAAGTAGTTTTAGAATTTAATTAATAATAATATAGCTATCTAATCTTTGGTTCGGTTAATAGGAGAGTTTAAATCAAATGCCGATTGATTGTCCTTCAAGTTTAATTTCCAAAATAGTTGAGAATCGTTAGAATAATTGGATGATCAATATTAAGTAATCTTGTTTAGAATTTTTTTGATGCCAGCAGACTTTTCTCTTAACATAAGACAAAAAAACTTTGAAAAATTTAATCTTAACTGCATTCACAGAAATATTTCTATAGTTTCTAAAAATGATTTGTTTCAAATACTACCAATAGAAGTTTAATTAAGTTTTCCCTTTTTCTTTAAAAGAATAAGATGCATCAGTAGATATAGAAGATGATATATAAAAAGTTCCAAAGTTTGTTAAAGATTTACAAACAAATATTAAGAAATCTTTCAGTTTTCCAAGAAGAAGGATATTAAAGAATCTATTCTATGAATCGTTCACTTACTCATGTTACATCTTAACAGGACCTTAATAAATCTTACAGGAATTATTCCAATTCTTCTCTATCTGTAACTGCAGTTGTTTATAATGTTCTATATCATTTTAAAATTGTATTGTATTTTTAGTGTATATTTTGTTTATGTAAATTATAATTGTTAAGTCGTAATGATTTTAGAACCAATTTGTGTGATAATTGTCAAAATTTACAAATTATACTTGTATTGTGTGTATTTCTTCTCTTTCTCGTTCTCTTTCTCTCCTATGACTAACGAAACGTTCCTTGTCTTCTCTGTGTTAACTGTGCTCTGATCAATATATATATATATATATATATATATAACTGTATATATATGAATTACTGATCTGTATACTAATGAAAACTAATTATTATAATAATGATATATGAAATTATATTCAATGCGAAAATGCAACAATGCTTTTCTACTATTTTTTTCTTCTATTTCTCCCGTTTTTTTGTCTCTCCTTTGTTTCTTTTTTTTTCTCTCTCATCCATTCGTTCTTCTGTTTTGTCTCCTGTGATTCTGCTCTTCTTCTCTCTTTGCAGGCGGGTGAGTCAAATGGCCTATTCAAAAAGACCATCACAAAATTGAGCACAGAATATCGCCTGCAATTCGTTTGGCCCAATGTCCGACGAATCAAGGGCAGCGGCGATTCAAATGCAACAACTAAGGCAGCAGCCGGCGATTACCCAAGAAAGTCAATATCATTGGGAGCGTTACGATCTGGTACCGCTGCTCACAGTCACAGTCACAGTCAGAGTCACAGTCACACGCATCATACGATGGGTGCCGGCTTGCCAACGGTGCATAAAAAACGTACAACAAATCAGAAAGAAGGTGCGACAACAATTGTCGTCGCTTAAATCAAAACAAAAAAACAAAAACATTTCCTATTAGCGCCTAGTTTCTTTCAATACTATATACTCTTACGTATGTATGTACTAAAAACTTAAAACCAAAAACAAAATGAGCGTACTAAAAATGAATTAACCTTTGATTTCAATCATTTACTTTACTAATCTTACTTACTTAACTAAAACCAAACCAAATCAAATCAAACAAAAAAACGAATCGAATTGTGTAACTTTCGTTCACACGTAAATGTTGAAAACGCAATTGTTTTTCCTTCTTCTGTTTTTGGATAAAAATGTGAAACACCATTACATATAAATTATTTCATTTATTTATTTTCAAAAAAAAAAAAAAAAAAAAAATTCTAAACCAATAATAGAAATTTGTGCAGTGGCGGCAGCATTGAGCTCTCTCTCTCTCTCTATCTCTTTCTCTAAAACATTTCGATCAAAAAAGTAAAAGAAATGTGAAAAGAAAACAGAATGAACAACAAAAATTATAACCTAATTTTGTTGAATAGTGTTGGTAAATGAATTGTAGTCTAACTTTTACAAAAACAAACAAAACAAAACAAATTTTCCATTTTCTCTTATTCACCCAATGCTAATTCAATATTTTTGCCAACCTAAAATCAATACAAATCCAAGTTTTTTATGTACACGTCGTCGTAAATTTTGCTTTGCCATAACTGAACTTTTTTAATTAGATGTTAAATATAATCATAAAAAGAAAACAAAACCGAAAAGAAAAAGGACTAACTTCGGCAGACCGTAGTTATGATACCCTTGCAGTTCGTATAGATTAATAATTAGTTCAAAAAGGACTAATCAGTAATGCAATGACTAAAGAAAAATTAGATAAAAATAAGAATTCTGTTTAAAATTTTTTTCCCTTTAGTGTTAAACGTATAAAGGATAAATACATGCATATATGGTTTTATTGAATTTCATAATTATTTCAAGTCTTTGTAGAAAATTCATAGGAAAACTTCTAAAATGTTGAAAATATTATTAGCCGAGTTTAAAAAGAAAGTTGGTTAAGATTTGTAGACTGCAAGAGGGAATCAATTGTAAAGATATTGAGAAAAATTCTAAATTGTGATTGCTGTCTTAAAGATTCCAGGCTGAACAATAAAAAAAAAGTTTTATATAGTAGACCGATTCTTAACTTTTTGGCTCAGGATCTTACTGCAAGGGTATCAGCCTATAAAAAATCAATGAATATTATGTGCTCAGAGATCTATAACATTTTTGATATAAATATTTGTATTATTTGTTTATAATTTTTGATACATCAGTATATATATATATAAATATATATATTTTATTTAATTTTCAAGCAATTATTCAGTTTAATGCTTTATAAAATCTACTAATTATTTGTTAGCTAAATATATATATATATATAAATATCTGAAAAGAATCTATTCGCATATAGAACGAAATTATGCTAAATTCCTTACAAAAAAAAAAAAACAGTTTAACTATAAATGAAAAAAAAAAAAACCAAGACAAGTTACCATTTACACCCACACACACACACACACACTCAAGCATATCTTTTATAGCCAAAAGCTGACGTAAGTGTTGAACTTAAATTTCATTTTTATTAGTGCTAAAAAGAAAATTCTAACAACATGATTAAATTACCAGAAACGCGTAAAATTATATTGATGACTGGAACACGAACTCAATTTATATTGATGATCTAAAAAACCACTTTGAATGCGTCAATGCAATTTTACGCAAGTGCTGAGTGAAAAAAAAAAAAAAAACAAATGAACCAACTAGCAGAGTATAGTCGGAGCATGCGGTCGCAGGTTGTGTGATATAATTTAATATCTACAAAACATACAAATTTGTTTTTTCAGTTTTCCAATACATATATGTATGTATAAATACAAAGTGTAGGCGTTTCCGTTGCCTTTAGTTGTCGTTGCATGTGTGAAAAAGTTTCAAAAACACAAAAAACCAAATGGAATTAGTGTCATGCATTATTCAAATACATCATAAATCAACATAAACATTGATCTCTCGTACATACTCGAAAAAATACAGTCTCATTTAATACTCTGCAGCATATTTGAAGCGTTGGCGCTAAATGAAAGTAGAGTTCCTAATTAAAGCATTAGTTGGAGTGACTTCTTACATAGATAGGTAAAATAGATTGACTAAATGAATTGTTTCTCATTTCAAAATCAGCAAATGAGAGTTGACTAAGGCATTGTTGATTTCTGACTAAAAGTCGTAAAGGGGAATCAGATGAAAATGTTTTATTTTAAAATATTTATTAGATTCTGTTAGATCAACAACTAAGACAAGGCAAGGTTATGGAAAACAAAGGACTGATAGTTCTAGTTTGTAATATATTCAACTTTTAATAAAATATTTCAATTTCTGAAAAATAAATAAGACTTTTGTTCAATTTAATCTATATCAAAGTAATCCAAAGTTTAAGTATATTAATTATATATTAACTATATATTAGAGGCAGCATTTTTGACAATAACTAATATATTTGAGTCATTAAATTTATGTCTTATTGAAAACTAAAACTGAAATGTTCAACTTTCATTTATCGAACATCGCAAAATATGTGGCATAGTATAATTAGGCATATTTTTTTTTTTTTTTTTGCAATGAAACAATTTAAGTCTAAGGTTATTGAAAAAAAGGAAATACTTTTATTTAAAATGCAGTTTCATATTGTTTATTGAAAATATATATTCAAATTTGAACAATTTCTAAATTTTCTAAAGCTTAGCAAACAAAACAAAATCCTAGGTAAGGCATTCAATATAATTATATCCAATGCGTTGTATACCCAAATCAAATGCATCTAAAATATCCAAAATACAATATATATATACAAAATATAGTGAAAGCGGCTTTCAATTGCAAATGCTTACATTCTTGCCTCAAATCCTAAAGCGTCGCCTTGAGCTTGAAGAGCTTTATATTTTTAGAGTATTATATTATAGCCTGATGAAGCAATCGATTGTAGTGCTTATAGCAGGAAAGAAAACACACAAAAAATTGCATTGAAGGTATTCAACAGATCTCCTTTAAAAATGGCCAATATAATATAAACTGAAACTATATTTGTTTCGTAAGAAATTTACCCATATCGGCCTGATGAATATCTTCAATATAATTAGAAAATGCTGCCCTCAATTTTTCAACTTATTACTTACATATCTACATATATTTTTCTATGTAAAGAAATGCATAAATTGGTTAAAATTTCGTTCTATATTTCAAAACAAAAAGATACCAAATTATTAGATCCCAGAAAACTACATCAATTTACAGACATTTATGCCAAACACGCTTCAACCAGAAAAAACATTCCCTCTTATTTCCAGGGCTACCAAATATGGACTATTTGGAAATGATTCGAAATCTGTTCGTTCCCAAATGGCTAATATTTCAGTAGCCCTGTCCATTATGGTTTCAAAATCTCACTTTAAACTCAATGCCAACCAAACAAAACACAAATTACATCAAAAAACTTTATATAGATTACTCTTCTATTCAGTTTTTTTAGTTAACTCCACTCCGCCTCTCACCTACTAACCTTTCACTAACAACCACAATTAACACCACCACCACCACCACGTCCACTTCCGCCCCACCAAGCTCAGCTTTCGGCTCATTTATTTGCTGTATAAAAAGAATTCACTTTGGTCTTAAAATTTTTCGTTCAGTTTCAGAATTTAGCGTAATTGAAAACACTTTGCAAAAATAAATATTTTACTTTTCCTTTTTTATCGTTTGTTTTTAGTTTTAGTTTATTTGCCCCTAAAGCATTTTTAACTACAAATTTTTCTTATATTTTCCTTAATGTAAATTACAACTCAGAGAGAAAACAAAAAGATGATAATTAATTGAATTTGATATGATCCAACATATATATGAATTGTGGCATTAAATGTTATATCTATGTGCTTTCAGCTACTCTACATGAGTTGGAACCATTGGTTAGCGATACGGATGATAGAAAAACACACGAGAAGTATGAAAAATATAAATATCATTCATTATGTATTTTAATTGAGCTTTATGTCATGTCGTTCAGTGATATCCTTTCATTAAACTTAGCTAACCAACTCTTACAGTACGGCCTGTCATCATTTTGTATTAGAACACCACCCATCCACCCCATTAACCCACAAGCATGTTGCAAAATCTTGCACATCTGTCCATATCTCACATTGTGGTATCCATTTCTTATAATGTCTGGCTATCTAAATGTTTTGTAGACAAGTCACCATTGTGGAGCGCAAGATTGCCTCCCGTCCGTTCTCGCAGACAATCGATCAGGAGCGTCTGAATCACTTTATAACAAAGAAGGAGAACTTTGGTTTTGCCGATGTGGCTGCTGTTGCTGCCGCCGCCGGCTCTGGTGCCAAGGATGAGGTGGACAATAGGCAGCAGCAATCCACGGATGCTGGCCAAGTGGTGGTCATGAATGGCACGGCTCCACCACACTCGAAACCGAATTTGGATTTGTGGTTCAAGGAGATGGTTGAATTGCGCAAGAAGGCTGGCGAGTATAAGGTAATCGTCCTATCAAATTGTGTTTTTCTTAGTATTAATTGTTTCTTTTAAATTATTTTAGTGCCGCGGTTGGGGCATAGAAATTGATCCCGATTTGTATAAGAAGCAAAAGGATCTGTGGGATCAGGTTTCAAAGCGTAGTTCGCTTTCAGCTTTATCCTTAGCATCGTCTGTGCATAGGTAAGACAATTTAAAATTATCGTCAAATGATTTTAGCTCATAAAGTGTCATCTCTTTAGGCCCATTACCAAAGAGGAGAAGGATCAGGAGAATAATAAGAAATCGATACCGCTGCAAAAGCAACCACAAAAGCCACGAGTTCCTGGCCAAGCCTTTATGATTGATAATAAAGATGAGATTTCAGCACTGCCAGCACGTTTTAGCAATATACGCCATCACCTGGAACGTACCACAGGTCCGGGTAAGTAATTGGCATATCCATACGAATATAAATGTTAATAAAAACCAACGATTGTAGATGTGGAAGAAGGTGCCCTATTGCCATCACCCACACGGGAGAAGCTAATGCCTGCTATAACCAAACGTGAATCCGAATCTCAGCGTGGTAGCCCCAAGAAGACAGCTCTCTCTCGTCATGGCTCACCACAAAAGGGTAGTCCCCAAAAGGGTAGCCCCAAGAAGGTTCTCAAAAGTAAGTAATTGATTTAACTCTCTACTCTTTATGGTACCTATAACGACTCCCAGTTACCCAAACAAAATAGCCAAAATAGCAAAATTAGCAACTATTTGCTGTGCACATACACAGACACACACACACACACACACGAAAAGAAAGAGCACTTCCAAATAGTGTTACAGAACTCTCAGGTCACAAACAACAACAAAAAGAGAATACAAACAAATACACAAAATTAAGTATACTCTTTGATTTTGTATGATTTTGTTTTGAAAATAGTTTGCTAAGAATAATAATAAAAAAAAAACAAAACGCTTGAACTCATTTAATTTGCATATTTCCTCGCGGGTCTTTTACATTTGTATGTACTACTTTTTCCCCCCTCTCTCTCTCTCTCTGAAGTGCACTGAAAAATTAAAATTATTGGGCTATGAGATTATGTGTGCACTTTCAACTTTACATATATATATATATCTGTATATGTATGTATGTAGTTTGGCTATACTTTTTATACGAGGTTCAAATTTATGTTCAATAATTCATTGAGAATTGCTCTTGTACAGAAGAAGACTGTAACTCAAATGAAGTGTAAGTTAAGTTTCCAGTTATCATTGTGTAGATTGTGAAAAATGATTGCGATTCATAAACGTTTTCTTTTTGTACATATATCACAACAACATTAATTCATTTAATTAAATATCAATATTTAAGAGGATTCAATGTAAATAAACAAAACGAAAGAGAAAGATAAATCTGTTAACTATAAATGGGTATTGGAAAGTGGATGCAATCGGGTTAAGGTTTTGGTGTAGAACTCTTCTAGGCATTTAAATATTAGTTGTAAAGAAATTGGACACTTTGACTGATATTCATTGAAATTACTACTCAAATTATGATTATGAATTGAAAGATTCTGAGGAATTGATTAATAGTTCTTAGCATATTAGCTGACTATTTGTTTGAGTGTCATTTCATTGGGCTCTTCAACTGACTGGTCCACATTCAAATAAGATGCGGTCTGTTTTAAAAGATTGGTATGGGGATTTTAGAATACTTAAAGATTTAATTTGTAGTAACTTATCCTGCATAGATTCTATTTCACATAACACACACTCACTAGTTAGTTTGTAGAGAAAACTATCACCCATCCACGAAATCAAACAAAAAAATAACCAAATCCTTTTGCAATATGCGATATTATAAATTAAAACATACAAACCTCGTACTTTTATCATCAAATCAAAAAACCGCCAACACCACCACCACCACCACCACCAACCACCAACCAACCATATACAACAAAATATGTTGAAAAACAAATTTAACAAATAATAATCGACAACAAAAAACCAAAACGAAACAAATTCCCGAAATCAAAAATGCATCTCTTCATCCGTAACCGTAACACTGTGGCACACGAATACCCCGAATATGTGCGTGCACATCATTCAGTACGCTCACAATCGGTGGGTCCGGGCGTTGCTGAGAATGAATCACCCAAACGTCAGTTACGCTCGGCCAGTCAGGCGCCCACAAGCCGCAAAAAGACACCAACATCAACCGCTCAGCCCTCAGTGACATTGACCGGAAGTGAACGTAAGGCACGCCCATGTAAGTAATTCAAATTTTGCGCAACTTCCTATCCCAACGAAAAAAAAAAAAAACTGAAAGAAATTTCCCTTTTTCCCATCCACAAGAAAAAACAAAAAAATGATAAGCAACACAAAAGAAAATATCCATTTTTGGGGAAAATGGGAATAAAGCAATGCCCATGTGCCTGGACATTGTCTAGTTTCTATTCGTCTCGATTTAATTTAATCCTAGTTTGCATAAGTCATGTGTTTGATTCGATCCTTGGTTCGTTTTGTTGGTTAGTTCTCGGTTCTTTCCTTCATTTCGGTATTGTTTGCAATTTGGTTGTTCCCTTCTCTTTTTGTTTTTTTTTGTTTTAAGTTAGTCACACCTTCTAATAGTCTTGTACCAATTATAATAATACTTCAACTGACATACTACTAACATAATTAGTTAAGTGTCTAACAACAATTAGTAAAAGAATAACAATTTCTGTTAGTTTAGTCTCTGGTCATGCAGTTCTATCTCATTATAATTTCATTAATTCATTTAATTCAACATTTTAGTTTCTGTTTCATGTTTTTATTGTATTGAAGCGTTTGATTGGTCATTTAAATTAACCATTTAAACATTATATAGTTTAGCATGTTGAGTGATGAAACCAAAAATAATAATAACAAAAAACGAAAAGAAAACGTTAACTAAAAAAAAACACTAACATAACTAAAAACCTAATTGTAAGAAAACCAAAGCAAATACTAACAAAACTGTAAGAAAACAAATAAGTTGTGTGTTGTATTAAATTATGATTTTATAATTTGATTCAATTAAATGTAAGTGTGTTTCATTGTTGGCTTCTATAATAAAGTCTCTCTCTCTCTCTCTCTCTCGTCCCCCCTCTATATATGTGTGAATTGTGTTAATTATATAATTTAAGCAATTAAGTGCTTAGAGGATAACAAATCGAATGACTTGAATTGTTTTAGGGTTTAGGTTTCTCTTTTCTGTTGTTTGGCCAACAATGTGAACATTTATTTTTCAAATGGTTTTTGATTTTATGTTTTCTAACTCAATTAATTTTATTTTGGTTTGAAGTAGACTAAAACATCGTGAGGAATCTGCGTTTAAATATTGTTAAGCTCACTAACAAACCTGCATTCTATTTTCTCTCTCAGTTTTCTGATTTCAAGTTTTATGAAACTTTCTTATTTCGCTTTTGCTTTATGGTATTTTTGAAAAAAAAAAAAATGACAAAACAAAATATTTCTTAACAAAAAAAATCTACTTATATAATTCATCAATTGTGTTTTTTTCTGTGCAAAAAAAAAAAAAAACAAAATTAATCTAACAAAACAACGAAATCGAAACCAAAAATATCCAAAAATCGAAAACTGCTTACGTTTTTATAGCCACCCTATCCACAACATTCCCAACCCGTATTAAAAGTAGTTCCCTACCACCGCCTAATGGTAGAGTAGCCTCTGCGCCGCCAGCAACCGCAGCCCGTACAGCAACAGCAGCAGCAGCAGCAACATCGGCAACATCATCGGCAGCAGCAACCAAATCGACATTAAATGCTAATCAGTCTCATGCTAATCAATCGCAAACACCATTACATAGCAAGAACAACAAAAGTAACAGCAACAATAAAATTACAAAATTATCATCAACATCATCGTCATCACCATCGGCGAATCAGCAGCAACTTAAACAGAAACAGAACCAACAGCAACAGCAGCAGCTGCAGCAAATGCGTAAGAAAGATAAAGATAGATCGAATATTAGTTGCATTGGCATTGGTAGTCAAGTTGGTGCTGGTAGCGGTAGTGTTGCAAATAGTGCAAAGCATCAACAAAATAAACAAAAGCAACAACAACTACAACAACAACAACAGCAGCAACAACAACAACAAGAGAAACCACAACAAATCAATGTTGCTGCCGTAACAACAACTGATACGCCAGCAACATCAACAACAGCTCCATCGGCAACATCGGCTCCAAATCCCATCAGACCTGACACCATCAACATCAAACGGCTAACTGTACCAGGTCAGGATAAGAAATTGGCTGAAAGTGAGTAAAGTTTGTCCGAAAACTTGACCCAAAAGCAAAAAAAAAAAATGTTTTAAATGAACAAAAGTATTTAAAAAATTATAAAAAGAACCCACCAAAAAAAAAAAAAGACTCTACATGTTTAAACGGAAATGCTGTAAAATGTCAATCTGATGCGCGAATTGTTTGTGTTGCAACATTTGTAAAATAAAAAAAAAAAAATTCCAATAAATCTATAAATAATTGATTGTTTACACCATGGCAATAACTTTTTCTGTATACACGATAACTTAGTGAAAAATTATTTCAAGCATTATGTATGATTTTCAATAATTGGCAAATGAATTGATTGGGTATATCGATTTGTGTTTGATTTTCTCTTAACTAGCCAAGTGGAATAATCCATTGTGTATTAGTTTCAATAAAAATTGTACAAATATTTTGTAGTTTGAATTGGTGTCCTTAGTTTAACATAAAATGTATCTAGTACACTGTGTTGTTGTTCCACTCTTGGCAACCCACCCAACAAAATTACAAAGAAAAAGTTTTAGAAAATTCCAAAAAAATTTAACGTATTTAAAAATTCCAAATTTTATAACAAATATAAATGCAAAAGCGTACTTTAAATGTTAGTTGTTGTTGTAAATGTAAATGTTTTGTAATTGTTATTGTGTATTTGCAGCCGTGTACGAAAAATGTGCGAACGTGTTGTAGTCGATTAACGTTTTCATATGCGTCTCACATATATCATTTGTAGTACCTTTTTTTTATACATGTGTCCCACTGTACTTTCTACGTTCTGCCTTCTCATTATGTTTTCTGTATGTGTGTACATATATAATCTATATAGTAAGCCTTAGGCTTTAGTACCTACCTATAGAATATCTATGTTTTGTGTGTTGATTTATGGGATTTTGATACTCTACGAACACAAATCTAACTTTTTTAACCAACATTTTTGATAGGTAAACACAGTCTATATCTAAACAGTTATGGTTGAAAAACGGGGAATCTCTTATACCTAATTTTTGGACAGTTCAATACAATTAAACACACATTCAACATTCCCACACTGCTTTTGCTAATAGAAAACTCCAAAAAAAAAAAAAAAACTTTCCCATTTTCTTAAAATTAATTGCAATTTTTCTGTCGCCTAAAGTTAAATGTCTCTGAATGTTTCGCATGTTGTTTGTTTCAAATGTTGTGCGCTTTATAAAAAAAAAAACCAATAATAAATTCGAAACCAAAAAAAAAAAAAAAAAGAAAACCATCAAATTAATATAAATTATATTCATTTCTTTTACTAACAATTATGTTGCAATTTCTAAGCTTTATGCTTAATACAATGATTAAGTTTTTCTTAAGTTTCATTAACTTTGAGTTCAATGGAAAAATGTGTTATATATCAAAGTAATTTGATTTTGGATTATCAATTTTCTGTTACAACTACTAACCAATCAAAACTCAAATCACAAAGTTTGCTTAAACAAAAACAAAAAGGAAGAAAACCACAGCAAAGAAGATAAAGGAAAACAAACAAAAGAAAAAAATCAGCATAAACTATTGAATTATAACTCAAACATATAATGCGCCTATAATCAACATGTTCTACTTATATGATAAATATACATATATTTATATCAATTGATCCACTCATATTCAATATAGAAAATTTAACATTTATTTAAAATATTTTTAATAATTAACAGACGAAGGCGAGGATGGCCGTGAGACAGCAATTTCCATTTCTAGCTGCAGTCCACAGCCGGTTCCAGAGATACCTGAAGAGCCGTTGGTTAAATCGCCACCAGAGCCAACCAGGGTTAAGTCCCCAGAGCAGATTATAATGCGCTCACCCGATCCAGTTAACTGGACGGTCCCCTTGGATACTGGCAAGACATTTACGGTTACGCAAAATGTCAAAGACGGTAAGACCTGAAATGCAACAAATAAATATATATAAATTGGTCATGTATCGCATAATTGGTCAAAGATGAGTACAGTAAAACACTTGTTTATGCGCCTGAAAGAGAAATAAGTTAGGAAGCAATTCAAAAGTATATTCAAAGAAAAGAAGATCAAAGTTTAAAGAAATATGTAAATTCTTTACAAAATACAATAAAGGTTCAATCTTTTCGCCTAAGCAAGGTTTTACTGTATAGTTAATATATTATTAACTGTTGAGTTTTCAATGTTTGCTTACATATATTTTAGGCGAGAGCTATAGCCGACCTCAGAGCGAGATAAAAGCGTCAACGCCGGTGGAAAAGCCACCACCGCCACCACAATCGGCACCGCCACAACTAACCGAACAGGCTAAAATGGACGGTAAGCCTTTAAGCACGCTTCAATAAACGCAACTTCCATTCAAAAAAAAAAAAAAACAAAAAAAAAAAAACCCAAAACGAAGTCAACAGAACAGAAAAAAAGAAAGTCAAATCGCTTTTACAAATATTTATATATTATTAACTCGTATTTAAATATACCTATGTATCCTGTATATGTATGTATCTGTATCGCTACTCACCACACAAACCATCAATCAAAACGAAATCCAAACCAAAAATCGTAATCATCGTATAGCCAAAACTTCTTCAAAAGCAAAAAAAAAAAAAAGTAAAAAAAAAAAAGAAAATTATATGAAAAAAAAAAGAATCGCCAACACCAGCCAAATGCCAATTCAATCTCAATCTAAGCATAAAATAAAAACTGCAAAAGTCGTTTCCCTTGTATTAAGCCAAAACAAAATCAATAAATTTCGCAAAGTGCTAAATGCATTCAAGCAATTCTAGCAACAATAGCGTAACATAACCAAAAAACACTATTTCCCCCCCTTCCATTGCCCGCCCGCCCGCTCGTTTGATTATCATCATAGCCTGGAAATCCTGTAGCCCAACAACAAGTGCTGCTGCCGCTGCAGCTGCAGGATCAGCCTATAGCAAAAACTTGACACCACATGCCGCCGCCTCGGTCCAGCAACCAGGTGGAGCTGTACGCTGCGACACATCAATGCCGGATCAGGCAACACCAACAACCTCATCATCAACGGCAACGACCAGCAATGCATCATCGGTGCTGGAGAAGGCTCGTGACCGATTCGATCGTTTCTGGGGCGGTAGCTCCAATAAGGAGGAAAGTGTCTAAGAGATAGACAAGAGAACTTTAATAATAATAAATAAACAAAGACACAAACAAACACTTACATACATACGTAATTGAGTCTACAACAAATGACATATGCAATATCCAAAAGATACCTATAACCTTTAGCTAAACCAAAAACCAAAAAAAGAAAAGCAACTATGTCCCAAATTTTGACTATGCCTAATCATTGCTACTTGTTAAAAGGAATATAAGTATATATAAATTGTAAAAGTTGCATTCATAGTTGCTGGTGTAAAAGTGTTCTGAATTCCATTACGAAAATTTTGACTCAAAGATATTTCAATCTTTTAAATTGGCTTCGGAAATGACTCCTTTGAAACTTACAAATTAAACTATTATATAAGGACAATTAATCAAAACGTCAATCAAATTCATCTTTAATATGTTTTATGACATTTTAAAATTATAAATAATGATTCGAAAATATAATTGTTTACATTTTAGTTATATAGAGATTACAAATGAAATACCAAACTTAAGGTTTAGTTAACATCAAATTGATGCACTTATTTTCAAAGGTTCTTAAGACCTAAAAATTCAAAGTATTAAGCTCTTTAAATTCCACTAAAATGGAAAGACATTTAAATATATTTCAAGGCTTAAGTCTTAAGTAATCAAAATCTTTTCTAAACCTTTAATGGAATGTCGAATTGGAATTCAGTACAATACCTAATTTTCAATACATTCTTACAAATATATATGGATAAGAATTTTGATTATAATAAACACTTTTACGCAACCACCAACTGTGAGGCCATAAAATGTAAAACCCTTTGGCTTAATTTAAAAGACTTTCAGGTCAAAACTTTTGTCTCACCGCACCTCTCCTGCACGAGCATATAACTTATCCTTAAATTAAAATTATGTAAGACACTTTCACTGCCTCTCTCCTAAACAAAAACAAAAACAAAAAAGAAAGAAGTTGTATACGTTGCAATATTCGTAACTTTTGCAATAATTCACACACATGAAAATTCATTAAAAACAAAAAAAAAAAAAAATGAGGGACAACATCACCGCAGAGACCCGTCCAACAACAAAACAGTGAGCCATACAAAAGAGCAACAGGAGAAAAATAATGAAAATATAAACTATTAACTCACAATGTTTTTTGTAATTTTCATCAACAAAAAGAAAAAGTAAACAAAAACAAAATATAGAAAAGATAAAAACTTATATTTGGGTAATGCGAAAGGTGATCGATTTAAGCTAAAAGTGCTGAACCGTCAACAAATTGATAATAGATTTTGCACACAAAATACAAAAATAAAGAAAACAAAAAAGAACAGATAGAAATGATAATTAATAATAATATTTTAAGTAATTTTGGCTAATACAAAAAAAGGCAATGATGGTTAAAACACATACAAACACCCACACAGACACAAACAAACAAACAAACAATTAAATAATACACGTATAAAAACGTATTTTACATACATACTTACTGAAAGGAAAAGCGAAAATATTAAAAAGGAAAACGATAACGATAACGATAACATTGAAAAACGAAATGAAAGATAAAAGATACTAAAAATAACTAAGTACATTTGCTTTGAGAAGCTGTGAAACTAACTAGTTTGTGACATACATTTATTAGATACATAGTATATATATACATATACATATATGGTAAATATATAACTACTAATGATGATATATGTATGTCCGACAAATTTATACAAACAAATTTTAAGTCGTATGAAACGATATTAAGAATGCTTCCCATGGGTAAAAGCTTTGTCATCATTCTGTTGATTTATATTAACTGCAAATTCTCATTGCAATTTCATATATTCAATTTGCCAGTGACAGTTTTTTCTTTTGTTCAAAAAAACAACAGCTTAAATGTTAAATATCTATATTCAAACTTTGTAATGTGTAGTTAATAATAACAAAAAACAATACAAAAAAAAAAAACTGAAGTTCAAACATAACATATAACCCAATAAGTTTTGCGACTAACTTCAGTATTGAGCTTAATTGTTATTTGCATATATATTTTTTATTACAAAACTAAAAAAAAAACCAAATGAAAAAAAGAACAGTTAATAATGTTTTATATATATAAGTACCTACAGATATGTATGTATGTTTCGTTTTATGAGTTGTTAAGTGAAAATCCTTTAAAAAATCTGTATTAATCAAGTGCCCCAAAACATTTAATATATAGTAATACATAAAAACCATTTCATTAGTTTAAAACAATTTGTATATGATAGAATGAAAAAAAACTTCTTAAAATCAGAGCTGCTAAAGCACCGCTAGATTGGGTACTGTTCGATACTGATAAAGCTCTATATAATGTTCTGAAGTAATTTTGATTGAATTCAGATAAAGATATAGAGCCGAAACGGTTTCTGATTCTGACTAAAAGAAGAAGCCGTGCTCAAAACTACAATCTACATTCTGCGTCTCAAACAAAAATTTAGTAACAAGCACAGAAAACTAATTATGAGAATAGAAAAGAACAAAACGATATATGTATCTCCTCCAGTTACACTTGAGAACTCATTTTAGTTTTAAACTAACGTAATTAACAAAATTTTAGGCAAACTTTAATATGAATCGTCATAAGAACAAACTTGATATATATGTATACCTATTAAAGCTTGTTTGCAAAATCAACCAAACCAAAAAAAAAACATAAATATATACATTAATAAACAAAACAAATCAGCAGCAAAGGCAAACAAAAACACTTTTTAGAAATTCATACAATATATATTTAATGAAATGTCATTTTTGTTTCAAAAGAAAGGAAAATCAACAGTTTTGGAAGTTGAAAAACATTGTCTTTAATGCCTAAAATAAGCCTGACATTTTAAATAAAACTACACGGAAGGCAATAAGCTCCCTATAAATAAAAGAAAAATCAGGTTAGACAGGTTAGATACATATAAATTCCAAAATTGTCACTCATTAAAGAACAAGTAAAAAAAACCCAAAAAAAAAGGCACACCAAATAGCCTTCAACAAAAGCAAGAAAGTAATAATGATATAATAGAATTATGTGTACTCGAGAGGGAAAGAGAGAGTAACCGAAACATATAAACAAAAGCAAGTGATGGTAAAATGATTATAACAATTGTACGAATCAAATAAAATGAAAAATGCATATAAACGTTTTAAAAAAAATATTGTAATCCTGCCTTTTCATTTCCCTTTTTGTTAGCGGGGCTTAAGCTTACCTACTAAAAATTTTTGATAACAAAGCTATGATATATCTAATATTAATTAATTTCCTTACTGCTTGGTCCTGCATTTATTCTTTGGTCTTAAAATTAGTTAACAAATTTATATTTTTGTTGATTCAGTGGACTTATGTAGGTATAGGTGAGAAAGAAAAACTATTATGACTTAAGGAGGGATGGAGCATACGGTTCCATTACCTGTTTTTTAAATTTGATGGTTGAAGTCGTTTAAATCTTCTAGTTATTTGGATGTTGGTCTCGCCAAGTCAAATAAAACGACTCCAAGTCAAGCAAAATATGGCCCTGCGTACCATGACAGACGCACTTTGGTTCCTTCGTGGAAGTACAGAAACTTGGATATCTCTTAAATTGCGGTCATCGCTAACGAAGTGTCGGAGACGTATCAAGATAGGTTCTTCCAACATCCGAATAGTTAGGCTAACCTATTATATGGATTGATATTAAGTATAACACTTAAAATATTAAATTCAAAAGATGAAGCTGTGGAAAGATTGATCAATCCAGGATAAAACTTCTCAAATGGAACACCATTGATAATCACGTATAGGTCGCTCCCATGATAGAGATATCAAATCCAAAATACAAATATTTAAAAAACGAATTCCTTATTGCTTTTAATGCTGTTCAAATATCTAAAACCTTATCCAAATGAAACTCATATTTGGTTTGTTTTGTGTTTTGGTTTTATTATTATTGCTGTTATTAAGTTTTTCTTTGAGAAAATGGTTTTTATTATTGATTCCTATTATATTGTTGTCAGTTGGTATGTGGTTATAGTTGCATTTCGTTTTCAATTAACATTATTACTTTTGCTGTTGATTAAGTTTGAAGAGATTCGCAAAGGGAAATTTTTACATAGGTTTTTTTTGTTGCTTTTTTGTAGTGATTGAATTGCATTCCATCAATATTGCATAATATTTTACATTGTTGTTACATAGTTTTGGTTTTTTTTTTTTTGTTATTTTATTGACTGATTGTAGATGATTTTTTCATTTAGGATTTAGGTTAAAAAAAAATAATAAAGTTCTCATTTTTGAAGGAAAAGCTGTTATCACAGTATTTTGAAAAATCGAAACAAAAACAAAAATCGTTTAAAATAAAGTCGAAAAAAACTGAATTGTATTCTCAATTGGTAAATAATAGAATTCAGGGGCAATGATATATATGATTCGATTGGGTTAATTCCCTTTTTTTAGTTGCTTTGTTTTTTTTTTTTTTTAATTATTATTTTTTGTTTAAAGTTTACTCGAAAATACACGTGTCGAAAAATCTTCTTTAATGTTGTTTTAAGTTTTGTGTTTAATTTCGATTTTAATATCATGTTTTATATGTATTTTTTTTTATGTGTTTGTTTATGTGTATATGTTTTAATGTGTTAATTTTTTTAAGCGTAAATAGTTTCACAAATAAGTATGTGATGTATTTAAATATACTTATATTTCTTACTTGTTACGATTGAGGGGGGGGAATTGAAATTTTGGGACATTTAGCCGGTTGTGTGTTGGTGACTTTGCAACAAATCAATCGAGTTAGTCTGGGCTCATTTATACTTATATATCAAAAAATATAATTTTATAGACATAGCTCAAGTGATTTGTTAGTGGACATTTATTGGGGATCGGATAGGGGGATCATTTCTAAAAACCCACTCAATCGGAGACAACTTGAGTGGGCATTTAAAAGTTAAACATTCAGAGTTTGGGATTGACTAATACATTCAACGGATTTCTGATGCAGCTACATATGTATGTATATATATATCTATATATATATAAATTCATATATATATATTTAATATATTAGATAGGTACTTTGTCTAATCGAAAATAGGTAACTATAAAAATTTAGCACAATTTCATCGTAACACTTATACGTGCTTCTTCTTTCCTTTTTTTTTTTTTAATTTTGTTTTCTCGTCGTTCGTTTTTGATAAAAGTTCTTAAACAACTAAAAGAGTTATATACCAAAAAGGTTTTCAAACACAAATTCCTGTGTTCCAAATGCTAGCTAATTGTAAGATATTTAATTTAATTAGTACCAAAAAACATCGAAACTAGGCCAAATGTGGCACCCAGCACCACATAGACCTGGTTTCTGCACTTAAAGAAACTAATTTTTGACTTAATAACTAAATTTTAACTTAGCCATTAACTAAAGAAGTTAAGAGTTGCTTTTTGGTTGCTCACAAAAAATGACACATTTAACAGACTTTTCTTTTGTTACCTTTATCGTATGTATGTATGCGTGTATATATGTATTTATGTATATATAATAGTGTTATAGCAATATCGGGGGAAACATTTAAATTTGAGTTTCGAATAGTTATCTAATTATTATTACATAATATGTTAGGAATGGCTATAAGGTTTCAGTTTTTGTTTTCTTGTAAAATTTGAATTGCTTATAAATTTAGAATCGATTTTAGTTTTGTGTTGGGTAAAAGGTAGTTTCAATAAGCGTAAGTTTTAAATATTAATGTATATATATATATATATTAAACATATATCTTAGTAACTAAACTGGTTTTCATTTCCGTTGATACAATTATGCAAGTGTGCCAACTACAATTAAATTCGTTTTATTGTTAATTAAATCAATACACATATTCAAAAAATGAAGTCTCTTTAAACTATAAGGTATAAATGAATCAGTTGTAATCGATAAGTAGTCATACATACACATACATCTATGTATATATATGTATAAGAGTATTCGTATGCAAGTGTCGTCGTCTGATTGATACAAATTTGCATTAGTCCATTCATATATACCTAATCATTTGTATTTACCCATACGTTTGCTATGCTACCCTATAAATTAGTGATTGTTGTATGCAAAATTTAACATTCTTATGTTGTAGCTCTCTCATAGTTGTAACCATTCCGTTTCCGTTACATAATAGTCCAAACAACATCAACAATGACTCTAAGAGTGTGATTCGAAGACTGCGTTTTTTGTACTTCATCCATTCCCTAACTATTTGGCAACCAACTCTGGCAGTTGCCTATTCTATGCATGTATGTACATTTTGTATGTAACAACAGAGGAACCTTTCTAATTTTCACTGAGATCCTTAATGGCCTGTAGTATGCGTTTAACATGTCCCACTTTGACCACACCCAAATCCTTGAGATCACGGCGACCCAGAGTGAGCAACTCTTTGCCACGTATATCATTCTTAAGAAAACTGTCCACATATTCGGATAGTTGCATAGTCTCCAGCCAGGTGACCACTTCATTGACACTCCAATTATTGGCTGCCTCACGAGTATTGTTCAATGGCGGCTTCATTTGTTGTTGGCCAGCAGTAGATCCAGATCGTAGGCGTACCCAGAAAGGACGGGATTTACGTCGACCATCGGGCTGAAAGAAATAAAATTAAATTTACAACATTTACATAAAATTGTTTTCTTTTTTATATGATATAGACTTACCTCTTCGTTGGGAGCCAAAGCATTGAAATAGGCCCTCAATTTACCATCTATGCACTTCTGGACCGAGCACTTCTTCAACTCCATTTCCATATTTGCCAAGGCGGCGCTTAGTTTCGTTTCCAAATCCTCGCGCAAAATCAAACTGTGTCCACGATCCCGAAGCAGGGTACAAGCATCATCATACAATTGACGGGAGGAATCAATCACCTCCACCAACTTTGTGCGCAATGATGGTCCTTCGAGTAGTTTACCCTGCGGATGAATACTCTCCAGAGCCTCACTAGCCCGACAAGCCACAGCATAGAGATCGTGCTGCAATGCCGGATGGGAAATGATCAAGAACTTGACCCACTTGACCAGAGAGCTAACGGCCTCAATGAAATTGAGTAGAACATAACATTCTCTCTCCGAGATCACCTCATCTGTGGAAATTGCATGTTCGGAGGCTGTTGAAGAGGCATCCCTCTGAATGGAAATACTATGCTGGCGTTGTTTCTCCTGCCAGCTCTTTAGGGAGACCTCCAAGCTGCGATTGCGACACAACATCTGAACACGATTCTTGTGCAGAATGCGTATCATTCCAGGTGGCTGTAGCCAAGCCTCGCCATCCACTTGTATGGGAATCTCTTCATCCCCCAGGATATTGATCTGGACACTCTGACACTGAGCAATGCGATGATGTTGCAAATTAATCAAACGAGATGCTGCCATTTGCACTGATCCAAACACGGCCACAACTTCGAGGACACGATCATCAAAGCTAGGTGTCAAGAAGATATCATCCTTCTTGGTGTTGCCCCAGAAATTGGTGCCTCCCATAAAACTAGGAATATTCAGAATAACAATGCCCTGAAGCTCTGGCAAGGGTATACGTTGACCATCACATTCGAGCTGAACTCGCTGTTCCAGATTCTTGCAGGTCTTTTGCAGCAACTGCTTGGATCCCAGCACTCCGTACCACATATAATTTCGGGCACGAGAGCGGCACTTCTCCGGATGCTCCTCGCGCTTGTTATGAAAGTCCAAAGAGATTTTCGCATCGATGCCAATCCCAAAATAGTTATTCATAACGCATTTCTCATGATAACCAGCCAACAGAGTTTCATCGGGATCCATCAAAGGGCTAACAGCAGCACACAAAGTATCCGCATTGGCCAAAAGACACTTGGATATGAATCCAGTGCCATTGGCCAGATCTAAGAGAATAAACTTATAAAGTACAAGATTCACAATGGATCATTAAATATGTAGACACTCACTTGGCCAATTAGGCAAACGAACCAATGGATTTATAATTGGCAATTTGCGACTAGTCTCTTCTGGTGGTGTTTTTTCCTTGTCTTTGCCGGTCTTTTCATCTTTATCCTTATCAGCAGCACCGAAATGATCAAATCCAAATAATGTCGAGCCCATAAATAGGCTCGACTTGGATCCCTTGAGGGTCTGAAGATTGGGTAAAGCTTCGTTCGGCTGCAAGAGAGATGAATCGATCAGATGGTGTTTATAATCGATAGATCAATCGAGTATGTGTTTAAAGAGCAACTGGAAAGTTCAGCACTAACTACGATACAAAGAAACATGTGAATGTGGGTGGCATTTGATTGTGAGTGTGAGTCTGTGGATGTTTATGTGGATTGTGGATGTCATTGAGTAACTGTGAGTGCCAGTGTATATTATATATAGAGCAATTACTGGATTTTTTTTAATACTTAAAGTAAAAGTTACAGTTAGAGAGAAGGAGAGAGATATATTTATATATATATAAAGAGAGAGAGAGAGAGACAGGGACAGTGAAAGATGAACAGCATTTAAAATTTGCTGAAGAGCATAGAGGACAGCGCAACTACATGAAATAAAAATGTTGAAAACCAAAAAAAAAAAAAACATAATTGGATAGGGGAGTAATAAAGCAGAAAGCTACATGTTTCCAGTTGTTTTTGTTTCATTTAGTGTTTGTTTGTTTATTGATTTTTTCGTTTTAGTTATATGGGTATACAAATTGGCAACACTACTGAAAAACGGCGGCAACACACACCAAACACGTGTCGAAGGCAATTTAAAAAACAAAAAGAAGAAAAAAAATAAAAATTATAAACGACGCAGGTGTTAGATGAACTGCAACTGGAACTGGCACTTTAATTTGGCATTTTTATACAAGGAATTTTTTATTAGCATATGAGATATTTTTTTATTTATTTATTGTATACACTTTATAAATTTTACTTAAATTACAGAAATAACCAAAACAACAATGTGTAATTCAATTCCGTATCCTTATTCTGCTTGGCGGACAATTTGTCAAACAATTATTGAATTATTTATGAATAAATCACCAAAGAAACTTCATCTCCCACTCTACTCCAAACAGATATACAGACCATGTTTAATATTTATTACGTATACGTAAAGCAGACAATATTCAATATTTATTACGTATACGCAAGAGGAGCAAACAGAAATGACAATATAAAATGGAGTAATTCTATTTAGAATAATTAATTATTTCATTCTATATCAATATATCAATTTATAAAGCGTATCCAAGCTTCGATAAATCGAAGACAATTCTTTGATTACAATATTCTTCGCATTTGACGGGGAAGGGGAAAAGTTACACATCGAACGAACGAACGAAGGATTGAAGAACTGAGGGGAACTGGGAAGACACTTTTCCCTCGCGTTTCCTTCTTGGACTTCGTGGCTTACCAGAGGTATTAGCGGCCTGATAAGCGCCAAGGTGGCCAAACGAATATCTGGTTCGGCGACCACAAAGAAACGTACACTGAATAGTCCATAGCCGCGTTTCGTGATTGTCTTTTGGTTTTTCTTCTAATTAAAAATGCATTTAGAGTATGACTTGATTTTTCTTTTTTTTAATTTTGTTTGTGTGTGTGACTAATGCTAGGTAGAATTTACATATGCTGGTGTTAATGCTGTGTGTGTTTGGCAAATGTTTTGTTGTATTTTGTAAAATGATAAATGAAATTTTAGTCAAAATAATTTTGAAATACGTACCAATTGTTATTTGTGCTTTTGTAAATCATAGGCTTATATAGATATTCGTTTGAATATATATACATAAGTATAATTTTTTTTTTTTGTTTTGTTTCTTGTGGTCATTCAAAACTTAAATTTAAAGGTGGTTAAATTAGACATAAGGTGGCAAATTAAAAAAATATACATATATATCCTAATTTTGTTTGATTTCTGATGGCATCTTGTATATTCCTTATGAAAATCGCACAAAATTAACGAAATTAAAAACTAAAAAGAAAGTGTATTAATCCTCAACTAAAGATAATTTTTTTTCCTTTTTTTTTTTATCAAAATTTTGAATAGAATGTTCGGTTCTTTTTTGCTTTTCTGAATAAATAAAGACTATTACCTAAAATCGCTGTTTTGTGTATGGTTGTTGGCTTGTATGAGGACTGCGTTTCGGTAATCGGTTTTAATTTCATATTCATGTTTCATGTTCTTGCTCACTTGCCTGTTGTACATATGTTTGTTGTTGTGAGTAACTACATACACACATTCTATACATATGTATATGTATATGTAGGAAAAAACTGTGTGTGTTGTGGAAGTCGTTACAAATTCTTACCTTGAAGAGGCTGCCACAGCTAATACGACGACTAGCCGCCGGTGAACTGCTAAGGAAACGCGCATGCTCTGGATCCAATGTCAAAAAATTTGGATTAAAACCGGAATGTCGACGATCTTTATCCTTATCGAATTCGCGTACAGCTAAGCTGGGTGCATGACTGGAATGTCGTCGAATTTCGGAGGCATTCATTGCCCGCACTCCAAGCAAACTCGATGCCATTGCTGAGGCAGCTGATGTGGTCGGTTTCATGACGGAATCACCGCGCAATGGTGTGGGTGGTCGTACAACAACACTTATCTGTGGATAGTTTGGATTTACATCATCAAAGGATTCTTTCTTACACGACTCATCAAAAGTAATGCGCTTTACATCTTGTCCATGGCCCGATTTCTTAGTGGGCGATGTCGATGAGGCCATTGCCGATTCTAGTTTGTGTGTGGTGGTTGACGTGGTGGTGGTGCTGGCGGTGGTGGTGCGCATTGTCGTTTCAACATCGTGTATTTCTATTTTAATTGCTGTTTGCGTGGACAACTCATCCTCGCTAGTTGTAGTCAAACTGGGAATTATCGAACGCGAATTCGTAGGCGTTTGGGCATCTTCATTTAGCTTGGATTGGTTTTCACTGGATTCGCCGGAGGCTTCGCTGTTTGCTTCGAGCATTAGCTGCTGTTGAGATACGATTGTTGTAGTTTGTTTCAGTTTTTTGAGTGAGATGCGCTTTTTGGGACGCTTCAGATATAATTTGGTTTTTAATAGAGACGATCGGAGGAGAGCAGGATATCAGGATATTCGATTTGTACATTGTAGTATAGGATTTATTTGATTTGATTTAATTGGTATTTTTTTTGGTTTTGTTTTGTTTGGGCAGGCAATTTAACGTTTTTATACACACGAAAATGAAAAGAAAAGTATTGAAGAAAGAAGCAAACGGAGAGCAACAAAGATTTTGTTTACCATAAGTTGGCCATGTCTGAGTACTTCCGATAACAATATAAATATAACGCTTAAATATACTCGATATAGATATATATATATATAAGATAGTATGTTTATGTACAAACTCTACCATTTATTTTTTGAAAGAATATTTCAAACATACCTTAAAACTTTGGCGAGCTATATCGTTACCTTCCACGAACTGGGCCAAACTACAGTAACGCGGTGGTTCTCGTATCTTCTGATCATCACATCGATTATCAATCTCAAACACAATATTCTCAAAACCAAATTGCTGTGGATTATCATCACTGTCCATGCGTGCCAACCGTGCCATTCTCGGTGGTGATGAGTTGCGTCTACGGGAATGTGCATGTGTGTGATGGGTTAGAGCACTCATTGACTTCTTGCGTGGTGGCTTCGGTGGTCCCACATGGTCAGAGCAGAGAGTTGTTGTATCATCGGTTATGGTATTATCCTGCAGAGCATTGGTTATATCATGTCCCAGCACAGAGCTTATATCATCCATTAGGCTCTCGCCAGGCATAGCTTCTGTTTCATCACTGGTTTCGGGTGAGTCAATGTGGTTGAAGTTACTGGCATCAAGATTCTGCAATATATGTAATGTAGTAATCTCTTTAATGCTCTCTGCTAGAGCTTACCTGTAAAATATCGCCAAGAGTTTGTCCAGCCTCTGGCTTATCGAATATCTCAGAGGCCACGCTGCATTCCTCGTTACTTATGGCCGACAAAATATCACTGGCCTCCCCACCCAAGTCATCTGATGAGGATTGTTCCTGCATAGGGATTGAAATGTAAATAATCAAAGTATAAATCTTAGTTTGATGGAGCCAATTGAGATGTCATTTGAATGGATAACATACAGTGTTAGTCTGTGCATCGGTATCAATGATTGTTAGGCTAGCGCTTGTGTAAACATTTTGGGGGTTGGGGGTAACGACAATGCCGGGTACCTGTAGGTTACAAGTGTGTACCAATGCTGGTTGCTTCTCTGTAACCATATTATCCTCCTTCTCCTCATCCACCTCCAGAAGACTATCCTCCTTGCTGCCAGCAATAATGTCACCATCAGCATCATCCTTGCGCTCTTTATCCTTGTCCAGTTCACGGGTCATGTAGTAGGTACGTTCAAAAACCTCAATGGGTCGGTAATCGGATAAGGGATCCACTATTGGTTCACCCGTTATTATGGGGACACGCAGAAAGTCCACCTTGCGTTCGGTGGGTGTGTTGTCGCCTCCATCACTACCAGAGGGTGATAAACGATTGCCGGCATCATCTATGTTGGCACCCCCACTGAGTGATAGACGCCCCATTCGGTATACAGTCTCCCCATTCGCACCCTCTTCCATTTCCTGTATGACCTCCACGCCGGAGCTGCGTCGACTGTCGGCAAATTGTCGCGGTGCCGGCAAATTGATGCTGTTAAAGAAATTCTCATCCACCGAATCGCGACGTGTGTCCGGCAAGGGTGAGATGCATGTTAAACGAGACGTCTCCATTGTGGGGGAGATAATATTTATGGGTGGTATAATGGGCAATGGGGAGCCGCATGGTGTTGAGTCAGCCGATGCGTTAGTTGGTATTTTCAGGGCCTCAAAAGGAGTTATAGAGAGCTTTCGTTGATATCGTTTCGGTCGTCCCGGCTCGGAGTGCTCAACCACATTATAAATGGCTCTCTTTACGCTGTTGGCTCGACTTTGGAGTGCCTCCTTCTCACTGGAGCGCAGAGAGCGACTATTTCGACGTTCCTTGCAGTTGATTTGATCCTTTTCGTTCTTCTCGATTGATATGTTTGGGTTACTAAATCAAAAAGAAAACACAATAAAAGATCTTATGTCTGATGGATTATGACAAAATTATCTTACAGCAACGATGCACTTGAGTTTTGCGACGATGATGGAATGCTTCGAGCTATCAGACTCCTTATGGTCGCTATCAAGTCATCACCACTATGGGCACCCATCTCTTCCTCCTGCAAGGCATCCAGCAGCATATTTAGTTTCTGCTTCAAAATGTCACATTTGATGGCCAGCTGCTCATCCTCTTTGTGATGTTCCGAGATGCGAGCAACCAGATCATCCACTGTATCGCACAAGCTGCGTGTGGATGCAATCAAAGTCTGGGTATCGTTTGTCTCCACTATGAAACGCAAATGATGATTTGCCGAAGTAACCATGCCTGTAAGCATTGCCTCCTGCTCCGTGGTAATAGACATTTTTGGTATTTTGGGCACAGCAATTGCCTTCTCGAAAACCATTATGCTCCAGCGATCCAACATTTTCGTACTAGCAGATTCATACCGCTCGAGAATCTGTGGCAAATGGGTGTCATCATCGCAGCTGGAACCCCAGCCTAAGACTCGTGCCAGATCATTTCCCGTACCCAGAGGCATAACAGCCACTTGGCATTGTTTCTACATGCAAACGACAAAATAATTTAAACTATCATCTTATTAATTGCCCAACACTATCGGATGCTTACATGCATGTTAAAGCGATCGATCTCGCTAAGAACCCAACCCACTGAACCGTCTCCAGAGCAGACTAATATTCGAAACATTTCAAAGTGACGAAACAAGCGCAGACCCAAACTGGGTCCAGTAGAGATTAGATCAAAGACTTGAGCCGGATTCAGTAGCTGTTTGAAACGTCGCAAGAATTTCACTCCCTGATTGTCACCAGACTTCGAGTTGACAAAGACGAGCAGGGGAGAAAAGTTACCCTTCGGGCTGGCCACGTCCCAGGCATCGTCTGTGCTAATGGAATGCACACTTGTTGGCGGCACCACTGATAATTTTGCCGGTCCGATGGGACATGCTACTGCCATTTGAGGTCTACATGCCACATGGACGGTGGCCCGACACCAGAGACAACGCCAATCCTGTAGACGCAAAACCGAGCCGCAGGTTTTCTTGCATACGGCACAGACTGCTGAAACGGGCAGGTTACCCTCCATCCATTGATGCGGCATTATTATGCCATCCGACTGCTCTATGATATCCTTGCCCACACTGGCCAGCGTTGTCCATTTGCAGTTGGCTATGGATTTGGCAGCACATCTCTTATGCACCTTGCATTTGCATACCTCACAGCTCAGGCCGTGCGAAGTGACCCCGGAGAGGGCATCACGACAGACATTGCAATATGTGGGTCTTGCATGTGAGGTGGCATACCAATGATGATGATTCGACAGGATATCGTGTTGTTCAATCAGAAAACTATCGCCACGTGGCCGCTGAGGCGCTGTGGCCGTCTTCAAAGAGCTTAGCCAATCCTCCATTTCTCTTCGAGTTTCGGCACAAAGCACCAGCGATCTAGTGGGTGTGATAATCTAAAAAGTTTAAGAGCAATTAAATACAACTCAACATGTGGTTTGCCAACAATTAAATTTACATTTCCATTCTACATATTTGAATGGCCATGAGAACCCTTTTGTTAATTAAGAAACTTTATTGTATTGTAGTTTATATACCAGCATAAATTTCCATCAAGGACTGTAGCCGAGAATAGAAAGCGAATAACAAACTCATAACTAAACCTTGTCTAGACACAACGGCAGCTCATTAACTCAATAAAATACCTTTCTACATCAATTACACGAATGAACTTGACCGCAAAACGCGAAAACTATGCAACCAAACGCAAAAAAAAAAAAAACAGAAAAAATGAAAGGCAAAAAGTAGCAAATACCAGAAAACATTTTATAGAATATGAAAGGAACGATGTGCTGGGATATATACATACATAGTTAGAAGGTCATGCGAGTCATAAATTAGATAAGTCTTAGGGCCACTGGGCACATCATCAAAGCAGAAGTCCTCTAAGCCAGCAGGCCAAACAAGTCAGCTTACCTCTCTCTGCATGCTGGGCAGAAGGTCGCATATTAATTATGGCCCGTGTGTACAAGAATGTTTGTCTGGTTACCAAAGGACACATCATGGTCTTGAGGGGTCAGCTGGGTTGTATTGGGGGGGGGGGGGGGGGGGGGGTTTACTGGAGTTAAGCCAGCACAGCACAGGTTGTATTCTAGCTAGAGGCTTGGCGCATTGTTATGCGGCATTTAGCCTTAGTTAGGAATCGTGTCAAGCTCGAATGTCTGCGCATTATCATTAACATGAACAATATTAGCATATTAATGAGGTAAGACAAACTAATAATTTCCTATAATTACATAACTAATTAGCACATACATGTAAATATATAAACAAAGTTATATATACCTATCTATAGTTAATGCGTAGTATGGAATTAAAAAGTTTAATAATTGCATTTGTCCATACAACTGAAGTATTAAATCAATTAGAGATATTTGATCCACTTGAAAAGTATATAAAGGAACGACAGATACAAGATATAAAGATACAAACACAAAAACTAACTTTTAAACATTTTTAGTCGTTTTTTATTCAGCATTTACATTGCTGTCACTTGCATCCATGCAAACAAACAAATCCACCATAAATCAAAATTGCCAAGTCCTATCAATGTCAGAACAACACACAATCCTAGAGTTTTGAGTTATGCAAGTGCAGTTGAACCAAAGAGGAATCACAAGAAACATATACACGGTTAGTTGACAAGCCAATGACAAAAGCTGCCACATCAACAACAAAACAATACACACACAAACACACACACACACAGTCCACTCCTGACTGAAACGGACAGGGATAAGGGTAGCCGCATAGTTGGTAAATGGAAAACATCCCGTCAATAAATCATGTTCATAGAGAAGCAAATGGTCAAGTGAAAGTACAAGTCAAATGCAGCATACTATACAAATATACATATATGTATATATCTATATACAAAAGATACTTGAATGGGATAAATAAATTGCTTAGTTGCCGACCCCATTTGAAACCAAGACCACAACAATAATTACATTTTAAACGTATTAATTACAAATTGGAGAGCACAAGACTAGACTTAACCACCCCCTTCCAGGCCCCTTAGTTGTATCTAAACCTAATGTGTATGTGGTCTGGCTTACAAAGTGTGGCTAGTCTTTATCTAGTTTGCATATTCAATGTTGCAATTAAAGTGCAACCACAACATCAACACCAAACCATTTAGCATTGTCTCTCTATCTTGCTCGTTCTGACAGTTAGGATACCTTGCCAATTAAAGGATACCATCACTTTGATCAAAGCGTTTGATTTTATTTAAAATATAATGTAACAATGTAAGCTAAGCTTACGTTAAAGTTTATAAAAAATTGTACATTTAGTTGACTCAAATATTTTATAAAGAGCTTATAGAAACGATCTCAATTACTTATAAGAAGTAGAATTTGAAAGTGTATATGAACTTCGTTAAGGTTGACTGGCTGCAACTTTTTTGTTCTCCTTTTTTCAATTAGGCTAATGTGCATTGGTTAAGTGATTCCCGATGCACGTGCCATATCCTTGTGTGTCCTGATGGCCTGATTCTTACCACTTGTCGCTAATGTTACCAGCTACTAAATCTTTGCCATTTTGCAACATGATTTTCCTTTTAAGCTTAATCGACGCGTGGTCTCTTCAATCTACTTTTACTCTTTCTCTTTAAGTTCTCAGCTTGCACAGAGTTTAGTAAATTAGACTGCATTTAATATTCTGAATTTTGCTTAAAGTTAAATAAACAATTTAATAAAACATACATAAAAGTAAGCAATGAAAAGCTTTTATTAAAACTGAAAAAGCTGATAAAAATATTTTTATATTTTTTATTCAAATATTCTGCCAGTGACACGGCAAACATCACTAAATGATAAAATATGTCACAAAAAATTCAGTCATAATATGCATTCATTTGATTTTCCATACAAATATTGCACTTCAAAGTGAATCCAGAATACAAATATAAACGTTTACTATATGTATGTGAAAAAAAAAGATAAACGGAGGGAAGGCCATAAAAAATGTATACCATAAACCACTAAAGTGGGTGTGTGAGAAGTATGTGTGAGCTTTGCGTTGGGTGAAAAATCTTTAAAGTTGCTTTTATTGAATATTTAAGGCACGTAAGCGGCAACTTAGTTACTTTGCCACGTGCCACAGACACTTACTTCCGACATAAGACGCTCTTTCTCTATGATGTAAGCGCATTGTGTTAACACAGAGCATGAACGTTGTGAAATCACCTTGATTCTATCATGAAGGCTTTGCCGCAAATGCTATCTCATTTACTTGCATTTAAGTGAGGGAAGAACAGCAGTTGAGAAATAAAAAGACAAGTTAAGACCATAACTAAATGAAATAAATAGTCAAGGCAGCAACTATTTAGATTTAGAAAAAATAAACAAGTTGAGTAAAATTCATTTTCTTTATTACTACTATTAAGAAACTATTTGTTTATTCTTTTCCATGCTTATTGTTCACATTTTCATTTCATTTCCAAACAAATTTCATTTCATTGTTAAAGAAACTTTTTCAATTTAATTCATCAGTGACAAATGAAAATTGAATTTAGCTTTTTGTTTGCTCAGCTCAACCAAACAAATTGTATAAAATATTATAATGATGAAAATTTTTCATTTTTTTGAATTGCTATACAATTCACAGAAAGTGAATACAATTGGATAACTGATTAACGTATTATCATTGTGCTTCAAATCACTTGAGTGCATTTCCATGTAAATTTGTCTAAAATTATCTATAAATTTTAATTATGTGGCCAATGTGTACACACTTTGTAAACAAATGGTTACACCCATATGTACACACACTTGTATTCTACTTCACTCTCCGCTTTTTCACTTTATCACTTTGTTCAATGAACTTGGCGAAAATTTCGCAAAGAGCAATTAAGATGATTGATTGGCGGTTTATGAGAATGAGGCAGGAGTATAATACATTATACACAAGGTTATATAAAATTTGTATATGTTTATATAGCAGATGCCTTTTTAGCACAACATGACGTATGCGTAATGCGCATTATTAATTTAACTTTAACTTGTTGTTGATGAAAGGTAACTTCCAAATATGACAGACAGCAGGTGAGTTCATATGCATATACATACATTGTCTGCTGGAATGGGCAGTATTTCAATTGATAAATCATAAAGTTATTTTCAAAGAAATTTCCATAATTGAATATTCAACTAACTAATTTGTTGTTACTGTTTGTTGCCAATTGTTCAGTCTGATTGCATTCATTATTCTCCGAAAAGTTTTTGATTTTCCCAATTAAAATTCGAAAGGAAAATATATACAAACATACATACATATAGTCAAATAAAGACACACAAGTTTTCAAGCAAATGTCGCCTTTCACTTGTTTATGTCAATTTACTTAATTAAGCTGAGAAGAGAAAACGGAGTGAAGGAAACCGACCAAATAGAAACTGTGAGAACCTTGAATATAGTCTCATTTATTCATTTGTGGTTAATTAGGGATGTATGGATGATTTAGACAGACAAGAGGCACTCTATGTCGAATGTCAAAGGTCGTGTCTCACATTCTATATACTATGCAAGTATATAAACAATAGCTCTCACAAGTTGAAATGTAACATCCAAGAGGTATATTGTATTATATATTATTAGTTTTTCTGACTTTTTTTTCATTATTTTTGCATCCATCCCTGCGGCGCCAGTCGGCCGTTGAAACAATAATAACAAGTGCCCGAGGTGAGAGGCCAAAAATGCTAACACGAAACACCTGAACTCAGGCAAAAAAAATTATTCAGTTGAAGGTTGTCAAGCATGCCCTTGAACTTTGAAATTTGAGAGAAAAATGAAGAAGAAAGGCAAATAAAAATTTTATATACGTAAAAACGAAACACTCTGACAAGGAAGAAAAGGCAACAATTTTTATTGCTTAGACAGCAAAGGCATACAAATATTCTCAAGTTTAATATGTAAGAGTTTAACCTACGAGGAGTGCCTAAAAAATTTGATTTGAAATATGATTTGTCTTGATTTGGGTGAGTTGACAGGTTGATTTCTTCTTTAAATCTAATTTGCAGAACTGTCGAAAAATTCACTCTTAGTGTTGATTAAATGTTGTCTAAGTATTATATATCTGCTAACACATTCTCTATTTCTATATATACCATGGCACAATCTATTACTTTTCAGGCAACCCTCGTGCTTGTGTATACAATTTGGGTAAACAAAAGTTCTGCCTTGACTTAGACTTTCCTTAAAGTAGTTAACCAATGAAAATTATTCATCTTTTTCCTTTCTCCCTCTCAATTAAAAATTATTACCAGACACTTGTTAAGGGACGGAAACGAGGATATTCAGTCTATTAGTATAAGAATGGTAGAAGCTTTATTCAAATGTTAATTTAATTTTACTATACATTGTTATATAGAGATATACATACATATCTATCTTCTTTTGTATGCAGATTTATCAAATTAATTTAGCAAAAGCACTTACAAATCCATATATATTTAATTTCAATGGTTTTCTTTGGGTTTTTTTGATCTTCGTAAGTTTGAAATAAACCTAAAGAACAAAATCGTTGTTTTAAATTATTCAAATAGCCGACGGCCTTTTGAGCTTTTAAAATTTCAAAAGTAATTTCAACATTTTCTCGCTTTTCGCGCTGGTCGCGCTGGTAATAATGAAAATAAAAGGAAGAAAACGAAACGTGTGCCTGCACTTTGGCAAAAAGAAAACAGAGGATGATGATGGGTATATAGTGTGGTGAGGGGAGGGGAGGGGTTGGGTATTTCTCTGTATATGTTTATGTATAAAACGAGTGCCTGAAACAGACACAGCTGCCAAAACGGTTTTGATGTGCTCGTTGGGGGACAATGCGGCGTATGCGTAATTTGGCTGTTGCTTTTGCTACCATTGCTGGCAATGTTGGTGATGTTGCTGCTGTTGCTTCTTGTCTCATGAATATTTGGGCCAAATGAAGCAAAGAGGACTGCCAATTCTGGCGGTACAAAACGCCAGAATACGTAATGAATTCAGACACTGTTGATATACATATATATATATTTGTGTGTGTGTGAGTGCTTGTGCGTGTGTTTGTGTCTCTTGTGTGTCAGTATAAAGAAGCCACAATGTACAGGAAGTTGTGGAGACATCACTTACAGTGGTTTCAACCTATAAAGGTCACACATTTTTTGGGTAATAGAAATTTTGAAAAAGCATTCGTATGAAACTATAAAGGGAATAAAGGGAATTTGAAGACTCTTATGGATAATAGAATAACTCCAGAAAAAAAGGTAGAAAATCATAATTTGATTCTTATATGGCAAACATATGATTTTTGTTTATTTCATACCACTGTAACATCTACGAGTGGATTTTGTCTTTTGTTTATTTATTTGATTGAAGTGCACAGCGTGCAGAAATTGCGGATGCGGATTTGTGTGAAGGTTTTTGATAGGCTGAAGGGTAAGACATCCCCTTCCAAGTGTCTGTGGCTGAAAGCAAAATACGCTTACACATACGACACACACACACACAAATACAAATAGACATGAGGTCTAACGGGACGCTAAGTAAACGTAGAAGAGAAAGATAAACACAATTCTAATATAATTATTTTTTGGCGACATGGGGAATAATGGTTAACTGAAATTGCCAAATATTTATCACAGCAACTGGTTGCTACCAACTTTAATTAAAATCCATCAAAGCCTGCAAAGTTGTCGAGTATATAACAATTAATGGCTTAACAAACGACAATGAGTAGTACATATATTTAATTACATATATGTATAGATATATATATATATATCTGTATAGGGATTTTGAGTTTCCGAAGTCACAGAGAAACACTAAGCTGCTGTAAGAGTGAATTACAATTGAGTTACAAGCATTTACTAAAGCTGTACAATCTTTGAACCTTTGATGGGATTTGACCAGCCATAAAATTGAGTTATTTTGAGCCCAATTTACGTAGTTTTAAAGCAAAACTGTAGGGTCGAACTGCACTCTGCCATTTTGTCTACCAGTTTTAAAGCCATTGCACTCACAGACCAGTTTATGGTGCAAGCATTAAAAACCACGGCAACGCCTCAATCAACCCCATCAAAATGTAGTTAACAGAGAAGGTGGGTGGTAAACGCAAAATGATATAAAGCGCTAAAGATGGAACAAACTGGCAACAGAATTTTACTACGCCCCACTTGGATGGGGCTGATGCTGACAGAAAGGTGCCAAATAGTCCGGTCATCTGCGTAATTGAAAACTGGTCATCAAGGGCTTTTCTGATGGGGGAAAATCAAACGTAAAATTCAAAAGCAGATGGGATTTCAGGCAACATGACACTGTTGTAGCCATAAATCAGAGATAGAGAGCAATAAGCAGAGTTTGGCAATTCAATATCAAAAATTGTTAAAGTTGTTCAAGGGAAGTTTGTGAATTTAATTAAAAATCTCTAAGCTCTTTACTCTATTATACATATTTTAATATTGATTGTCAAAAGGAAAAAGTAATCCTTTTTTTAATCAATAACTTTTAATGAAAGGCAATTTTACAACTAATTAACTTAACATGCTGCCCATAAAAATATTTTAATAAAAAAAACAATTTGCTACACAAAATTGCTTACTACACAGTATCAAGGGTCAGCTTTGTCTTTGGAATTTGCTGTTGCTTTCAAACTATAAGTACATTAAATATTACAAGTCGAGACCAGCAGCTGTGAAGTTTTAGTAATATAACTTACTAAAGGTTTAAGAAACTTATAAAACAATTAAAATGATAAATTTATCACCTGTAGTTAATGTAACTTTATATAGTTTACGGCAGTTATGGTTGCTCATCTTTAATAATATATAAAAACATTTTGATAAATTTCATCTTTCTTCTATATAAAATATCAAATTCTGTTTTTTGTCACCCTTGAAAATCTACCAGCAGCTATCACTAGTAAGAAGACAGCCTCTGTGGAATAAAACATATATTCCCCATAGCCTTAAGGTGAGCCGTTCAGCCGATAAAAAACAATAAAAAAAACGGTGGCAACGGTTTCGCGGTGTCTTCTAATATGATTTTCCTCTTCAAAAAATGTATAAAAGAGAGAAAACAACAAATTCAAAGATAACGCGCACAAACCTTTGGGGCATTTGCCTAGTAAGAGTAACACGTATACGCCCCGTTGATAAAATGTATTATTAATATTGCAAAAGATACGAGTAGATATAGGCTTTTTGCTTTACTTTTTTTTTTTTTTTTTTTTATTATTATTGGCTTAAAGTTGAAAGGCAAAATGTAAATATTCCATTTCCTGTAAAAATGCCTTCTTTTTGCGCTTCAAATGCTGAGCATTCGTGTATAAAGAAATATATAAATTTAAGGTAACGAAAGTGGGTTACCACCATCCAGTGGGTTAAGAGCTGATGTTGAGCTGACTGAGAGTATGACTTTTGTCTGCTTATGGTAATTTGGCATGCTGAAAGCGTCGAATGTAAACATTTTGTGCTTAGATTTGGTTTTCCTCTCTACCACCCAACTCTGTCTTGGCATATTGATAGCATTTACATATATGGAAATAAAAGAAAAATAATAAGAGACACAAAAAGAAAAAAAGAAACGTTTGTCACACAATGGTAAACAGGAAATGAAGCCGCCACCCCACCCCGCCTTTTGACAATGGGAAATGCCTCGAGGATGTTAAGAAACTTTTTACACCAATCACAAGTATGAGGCCAAATAAAGAGCTAATCATTTGGCCAACAAAAATAGGTAGCCAAACTAATTGGCCGAGAAAAGTAGCATAAGAAATATAAAATATTTATGCCGCAGGCTAAGACCAAGTTAAAAGAAAAAAACAAAAAAAAAACTCTTAAGATGGAAAAGTTTTTGCCATCAAATTTTTATTGCCCGCTAATACTTAATTAATGATGGCAAATGGTTTCATGTCTAATGGGTCTAAGCAAAAGTACTTTTTGAAACTCAGACACACCCTGCAAATGACTGAATTCTTTTACTTCTATAATTATCCTTGGTGAAAGTGAAGTGACCCCTTGACCCGTAACTTATACTATATAAATTTATATCACTTACCTGAAAACTATGATTTACGTTTTTAATTCCGCACTCGAAGTAACACAAGTCCGATAAATCAATCTCATCGAAAACATCGCACTGCAAGAAGAATATTTAACAATTAGAAGATTTAGTTATAGGATAGTTGGTATTGGAACTATAAAAAAAAGTTAGCTTACTTATTATAAAAACAAACAATTTAAACCACTTGTCTCATTTTGGTTATGTTGCCTACATTTGCAAATTGGGAAATGCAAGTAAATGGGCTCAAACACGAATGGAATTTCAGTGTCAAATAAAATGTTGATTGAAAATATATACAAACATATACATATGTGGCCTTTGCAAAGGACCTTACAATAAATATTTGGTTAATAACATACAAATATTTTGTCAGCAATCCTTTTACGTTTTTTACCCCTAATACATATATGTATACATATGTACATATGTATATATTTTTTTTCGTTTTGAAATCTTTGATTTTCCTTTTGTTTAGAGCTTACCAAAAGATGGTCAGTGTCAAAGAGAAAAATGTATCCTGGCAATCTGCCAGTTCCCCAGTTACTTTTATCAACAAACAAAAAAAAAAAAAAAAAAGAAACAAGAGAAGGAAAAGGTTGGCATTTTGCCGAAACGACTAATTTATATCCTTTCTTTGACAATTTATTTAAATTAAAATAAAATAAATATATTTAGATAAAGGCACTCATAAAGATACTTTCACAGTCACATATTTCTTTATGATTGACTAAAATATATTTTACCTTTATATTCATTTTCAATAGCTTTTAATATACCCTTTTCTCCAATATGTCTTTGTAGGGTATAAAAATACTTTTTGCCCGACTTAATGAAATGCTTAAAGTTGCCCTGTGGCTATTTTGTTTTTGCTGGCCTTAGTCATGTGTGTTTCTGTGTGTGTTTGTATGTGTGTATATATTCAGCTCGAGGTCCTTTCGGAAATTGAAATGTTTCACACAAAACCAAGCAAATAAATGGATATTCACAAGGCAACAAAAGCCAACAATGGAAATGTGACAATGGCCAACAAGCAATCCATATAACAGGAACCCCAAGAACAGGTTCTCTATACATACATACATATACCAATGGATACATACATACATATAGGCATCTATATATTTGTATAATATATTCAAGTAGTTTTTGAACATGCTGAAAATTGTTTTCGTTTTTTCGCTTTGCCTTCGACTCAAGTGATATGAAAAAGTTTTGATTTAGTTGTTTTGATGGGCGCGACGGCGACGCCCTTCACCGCAAGGTAACCGATTGAATGCCATGATTCTTTTGGATTCCCAATTCAAATAACTTTCAAACTCCCAGACCAATTAATATTTGAGTATTGTTTGCTTATTTCTTTTTTTATAAGTTTAAGTTTTTGAAATTGGTTGTTGTTGGGCTTCTCCAGTTTTTTTTTTTTTTATTTATTTTGGCTTCTCAAGTGCATACGAGTTTTGTGTGTGTGTGTGTGTGTGTGTGTCTGATTTAACATTTACTTGTCCAATTTTCCATCATTTCTTATTTATATGGAGGCAAAGTTTATTTTTCTTCTTGCCCAATATATCAAAACTTAATAAATTTTTTGTCAAATGACTTTCAATTTAATGTGTTGACTAAAAGATATATAAAATCTTTTCATTAAATATTTATAACAGAATTTGAACATAATTCCGGTTTCTAGCTAATTGACCGTCTGACCTTATACATTGCCTGCCCTAAGCTTATAATTTTATATGAACCATAAGTACATTCGAAATGAAAACAAAAGGTTGCTGTGGAAATAAAACCAAACCGAACATAATTGATGGAAAACTTGGTAATTACTCAAAATGCTGAGCATGACGTGAAATAAGGTGCGGTACGGTAAGGAACGATGTCGAAGGAGCAGCCGCTTAATCCAACAGAGTGAGCATTATAATAATTACACTTATACATATACACACACAACAACACACAAACACACACATATACACGTGCTTCCCAGTCAGCGGCAGGAACTTGGGAAATTGCGAAGCAAACGTCAGTCTGTTCAGTTTGTCAGTCCGTCAGTCAGAGCAGAGCAGGCATCAGGCATAGCGCCCTACGGAAAAGTGGGCAAGGGCAGGAGTGTAGAAAGCAAAAGGAAAATGAAAATCGTTAAAAATCAGCAAGGATTTCAAGCGCTTTTAACGTTCAATGTTGGTTCGAACTTTAATTTCATTTTTTGTTGATTTTTTTTGTCCTCTTCTCTCCCCTCTCGCAATACATTTTCCATCTTCTTTTTTCTGCTATTTTTTTTTCTTTTTCCCTTCTTTTTTTTTTTTGTGAGTCGAGTGTTTGCTTGCGTTTCCGCACTTGTTAAATTAAGTGAGCACAGACATTTTCCGCTTGAACGGATATCATAAATCTTTAGCTTGGCTGTTGACAAGACTATAACCACCCAGCCAGCCACCCCAGCGACCAACCTTCAGAACCACCAAAAGCCATCCCCTCCCCGCCGCCAACGATCGCATTAAAAGCTTAACAACACATTTGTTGTCTTTTTGCGCGTGTGTGTGTGCGTGGTCTTGTAAGTATTTGCCTATACTTAAGTAAAAATCAATAATAAATATAATTAAAAAGTATACCCAGAGAAACGTGAAAACCAATTAAAGTTTAAATCCATGTACCTTTGGGGAATTATAAAAGATTTTCATATGCCAACATGCCCAATCCAATTGAGTTGAACTCCCTTCAATTCACTTCGGTTCAATCACAGTCACATTAAGCAAATGGCTAATTTTCTGTGCTGTTATCAGCAACAAATCCCTGGGCAAATACCCAAACCAATATAAAAAAAGAAGAGAACAGCAAAAAAAAAAAAAAAAGAAAGAAAAACTTACTTTAGCCTAGCCTAAGTTTGATATACCCTATAGAAAAATGCTCTTTTAAAACTGAGTTTACTCATCAAGTTAAACACTTTGACGCCCGCAAAAAAATTAAAAAATTCTTACTCAATATATATTAATATATGATCATACCATTATATACATATATATTTCAGTTACAAACTTCTTTTGAAAACTAATATACCCTTTCAACAAAAAACCCCATGAATAAAAGTGGCAAAAGAGAAAATTTTGATTGCATTATACGGAAAAAAGGCAGCAAAAGAGAAAAAATAAAATATCCTGAAATAATCATTAATTTGCTTATTTACCCAGGGTCTCGTCCTGGCCACCTGGCGTAAGCAATACTTTCTTAGCTGCTTTTTTCTTTGCTGCTTTTCTTTTTGCCAGCCCATACACTTTTACCTCTGGCCTGAGGAAAAGTTTTTTTGGTCCATTCATATCAATTCCCTACCATTACTTTGGGGGCCAGTTTTCTGCTTTCATTTTTCTCTTATTACTTTTCTTTTTTTTGCACGCGAAATCACTTAATGGTGCTCACATTTCGCAGAATTTGGTGTTTTTTTTTTCCTTCTTTCTATGGAGGCTGAAGAGAAAGAAAAAAAAGTGCCTCGAGCCTGGTGCTTGGCAAGTCATTAGAATTTAGCACATTCTATAAAAGTGCTGACTTGTCCGGGTATACGGTGACATGGGAGAGAAGTATGGGCCCATCGGTGTGAGAAGTTAAGTGAGTAAGCAGAAACTAATTAAGAATAATTAATAATAGATTTGTAATGGGAGAAAGAAATATTTCGATAATTCAAAGCAAATTCACAATGAAATTGTAGACATTTCTAACTTGAATATACATAAACGAATCAAAAATGTTCTTTAAATACTTTAAATTTCTATCGTTAGTCATTATATATTATATATATATATGTATATATAAAATTCTTTGTTGGAGAAACTTGTTTATCAAGTTGTTCCATTCAGTGAAATGTCACACGAAAAGTTTTCTTTAGAAATTGCATTCCAACTATTTTCACAGCCATTGAAAAGAACGAGGTACGAGGGACCATGAAGATATTTATCATATATATACCTATATATACATATATATATATATATGTGCATACTATGCTTTGACTTATACATTTTTCATTCCTTTGTAAGTAATTTGCATCTTTCGTTTTGCAATGACTGGCAGAGTTTGAAAGCTTAAAACATTGAAACAAAGTTTTCAGAAAAGTTTTCAAAAACCCCGTTGTTAGTTTCTAAAATAAGCAGCTCAGAAGTAAAGGACATCGACAGGGCTTATGGACATGGGGCTAATGATGCCAAAATAAATGCTAAAAGTAAACTAAACCAAACTAAACAAATTTTTGGGTTCTAATTTGTATTAAATAGCTCGGTGTGACCCTTGCTGTGAGCCCCTTTTTACGATTTTCACGGCAAAAAAGACGACAGATAGAAAGATTGTTAGGTGGAGTTAGGCCTTAGCATATACTGTGTAGAAGTAGGTGTAGGTGTAGGTGTTGGTGTCTGGAGGTCTGGCTCTGGCTCTGGCTTGGGCGTGCCACGTTTCATTTGGCGTGTCAAAGTGGCGCAGCTTGAAATTTTGACATTTTAATGGCATAACTTGGTTGGAGCCCGCGCCCCCAAACCAAACCCTAAGAGTTTCCGCCCCCTTGCCTCTGTTAGTCTAGTTATTAATGTGCCATAATATTTGTTCCCTAAAGCCTGCCCCTGTTGTGTAGTCATGCCCATTGAATCGAGTTGTTGCTCCTCTTTCTCCATTGCTTTAATTCAATGAGCGTCACATTTAAATACTAGAAAATTTTTATGGCCTGGCAGTGTACAAAATATTATACTGGCTTTTATTTAAAATTATAATTTCCATCCTTCAAATTGACGGACGGAAGGGCAGACAGAGCAAATTACATTAGAAAGCGACCGAAAATAGAATACTTTCAAATATCAAAATATACCTAGGGTAAGGGGAATCTATTCAAAGCTATGCATAGAAATTCTTAAATTAAATTACATTATACCCAAAAAGGGAATTTATTTTTAGCAAAAAGAGGTTCAAACTAGCCAATCATTTAATTAAAATTATTTGAAATATTTCCACTAGTTGCTGATGAATGATAATCATTGCAACTGTCAAGGGACTAATTAACAATTTAACAATATTTAAAATTCACTTTTCTTTTCCTAAACTTTTGATGTTGAAAAGGAAATCTCATTTATTATCTCTTGTCTAGTTTCTGCTTTCATTTATTATTATATTAGAATTCACATATACTAATGTTGTACATGAAGTTGTTAACGTTTCTTTAGAGCAAATTATATTAAGAAACTTGTCATTCAACAGCAACAACTCTCACTTTCATATTTAAAAGACGCCATCGACCACTTTGTGGTTAGGAAAGGGTAACTTTCAGTGTGTAAGTAATTGATTTTTGTCAGAATTTTGTACATGGTTCAAAATTAACTTAATTATGCAAGACTGAACGTCCTTTTGAAAGGCTTTGGCTTTGTCCTACAACTATAGGTAAAGGTAAGTGTTTTGACATTTTACATGTCACATGTTAACTATATACATATTTCATCTTACAGACTGCCACTTGATGGTTAAATTCTATTTTTGCATATGGCACTAGGCAAACAAAACTTGGCAACTGAAGCAAGAGGTAGCTATTTAGTTTGCCAAAATTTTTAATATTTTGGCAAGTGAAGGCCTAAAACTGAGCAGATTCCAATTCTTTTGTTGATTTACTGCAACAGATAAATCTTATATAAATCTCATTCCATATTAGTTCGTTCAGTCAATATGTGTTTTAGGCATTGTTGTGACCTACTTATAGAGCAAATAAACGTTTTTCTCCCATGCCTGATTTTAAAACAAAAGCCCGGCTAGCAATTAGAAGCATTTAGGCCAAACAGAGGGGGGGCGGGCGAATGATAAAGTAATGGGCATAGGGCAAGGGCATAAGCCGGAATCGGTGCCAACATATCCCTACCCCCTACCCAGTCATGGTACAGGGCAAAGTGCCAGCTGTGTAACCTACTTTTAAGACTTGTGCGCAATTTGTCATGTTCTTGGCTTGTATAGGGATAACAGCTGTGGTCTTATTTGCCCACACAAAACGTGGGTGACGGGGGGGGAAGGTGGGCAAAGGAATACCAATTCACTCTAACATGCTGACAATAATTGTGATTAATTGCAAAAGAGTCAGCGGATTTCATGTGTGTGTGATGATGGGCTTAAGAGACAAGTGCAACATTAACGATTACATTTCGAAGTAGCATTAATTTTACATTTGATGAATATAAATTGCAAACTCTTGATTGAAATTTATTTTAATGGCATTACCAAGAAAAGAAGAAAACACACACTCGCAAGCTATCCTTAGAAACTTTAAAAAATAATTTGCTTTCCTTTGCATATGTGTTAAGTGCTACTTATGAACCTCTTGGCTAAAGGACCGTCGGAGTACATTCAACTTTACCCCTTTTTTTCCATGTCAGCAAAATATAAATCCATAAATAACACTTAAGTAGTGCGTAACACCAGGACCAGGACCAGCAACAGCAACAGCATCCTCCACAGCACTTTGAGAACAAGTTTTTAAGCCAAGTTTCCCTGTGCTTTGTCATGAGAATTGGCCATGTGGCCTTGTAACCAGAGCCGTATTCATCTTTTATGGGGCCCAATGCTATTTATTTTTTCAAATTCAAACCGTTACTTTAGTTACGGCAGAGTAATAGCAATTTGATCTCTCTATTTTAAAGAAAAATTTTCTCTTTGTTCAATTCCTTTCATTTAATTCTAGAAATAGACTCGTTTTCAGCTGCCCGTGAATTGATTTGAACTAATAAACTATTTACTCCAAGCTATCTTTAAGTGTTCATTCTCTCTAAGAGACTTAGCTTTTGCTTAAATAAAGTTTAAAAAATATTTAAAAACAATGTAAAAATTTAACATCCTTTGGCGTTTACTCTACTTACAATCCTGTTTTCAAAACACAAAGTGCATTGGCTTAAGATAAGTGGTCAGCTTACTTTGAAAATTCTCTTTTTCTATTTCTTTTTTTTTTATATTTTGCTGCTTCTCTTTGATAAGGACTTGAACTGTCGTTTTCAGTTTACACGACTCATAAAAAACTTTAAAACAAAAAAGGAATATGGTAAGAGTTTAACTCATAAGCTTACCAAAAAGAGAAAAAGAAAAAACTTGAAACAATACAAAATATACTTTGTATTTGTGGTTAAATCAGATTGTTGGCTTTATGGCCATCTGTTGACAGTGAAATCTAAAGGGCATATAAATTATATATCTAAACTGCCAGAAAGATCTGTTTAAATAGTTAAACTTATCAACACTCGAAACTCAGACTTTGATTTTGTCAAATTATGGGTATACTTTAGATTTATGTAATGCCAATTTGTGACCATTTTGATACCAAAGAGAGTTCAACGAGTTCAATTTAATTTATGTTTACAATCATTTCTCGTTAAAAGCTATCAAAATATTGCCACAAATTTTTCGTTAAGTGTTCAAATGCACAGAAATCGTGTTAAAATCAAAAGTATCCCATATAAAAATATTGTTTTTTTTTTTTTTTTGGGAGTTTTTGTATTAAAATTGTGCAGCATAAATCTAGCTAGCAGAATTCACATTCATATTGCTGCGACTGGTGCTCTGTGATTTATGCAGCATAATTTATGAGTCTCGTTTTATGTTTCCAACATGCTAGAGAAGAAGAGTGAAAACGAAAGGAGAGAAGGGAGCATAGGGAGAAGAGAGAATGAGATATGATGGAGTGAGAGACAGAGAGAGAGAGAGGGAGAGAGAGATATAGCCGCCGCCGCCGCAAGATATCTAACATTCTCAACAACATTTATATACCCTGTAACCGACTGATGAAAGGGTATATAAATGAGGATTAGCTGCATTAGCGCTAATTTAAAGTCGAAATTGAGCAATCAGCTAAAGTTAAAGTTTAACAAGTTTATACTTAAACTTAAACAAAGTTTAAACTTTACAATAATTTATTAAGTTTATAATCAAAGTATTGTTAGAGGATATCATAAAGTCGTTATATCGATTTGCTTTTTGGGGGATTTTACTGAAATGCCTTCTCGGCGATGAAACGACAGAAAAAAAAGCCCACATGACCTCGTTTCGTGTTTGATAAAATGATGTTTCCCTTTACACACACACATACTAACGCTCAGTCACTCAACTTACACATACACACGCAACCACCGCTGAGAAGAAAGAAAAAAAAGAGCCGAATTTGGGGCAGACTAAAACTTTTCTATATGTGCGGGCTTTCTGTCCGGCAGAGTATGTGTCCTGACCATGTCCATATCCTGCGGACCCAGAGTTATCCACAAAACTGTTTGGCCAGCTAATAAATGTGCATTAATTTGTTGCTGTTCTTTTTTTTTTTTTGTGGAAAAGTAGAAGGTTAACGTTTTTTTCGGCCCACGAATTGCAGATTATAAATTAAACATTTATGTTGTCAGATTTCATGACATGCAAGCTTTTACTTTTCATACTGATAAAATGCGAGGCCAGCAGCATCTGCCAGTAAAAATAATTATAATGAATTATATTTTCTTTTTTTTTTTTTGTTGCAGAAAAGTGGAAAAGTTAGCCACAAAAGTTTTTCCACAGCCACCCCCAATAATGGAACATAAAAATGGATAAGTTTTCCAATAAGTGATAGTGTTTACATCAGTGGAAAGTTGTACAAGTTATGAGGTCGCTTGGCACTGGAGAGAAATAATAGATTACTTACAGAAATGATGCCCTTTATTTTAAATAAATATTTATTTGCAACTTTTATCAAACTCTTTTGACTTGTATATTTGTGTTTATTTTGAACTTTTTCAAGCCAACAAAGTAAATTTTAAATAAAATAAAAATGGAGGCGAAAAAAAAAAAAAACCGTAAAAGCGAAAGAGAAAATTCAAAGAAGCATGAATTTGAGAAAAAAGAGGAATGAAAGCAAAAAAGGTTGTACCCCTCATTTGTTTTCCCTTTTTGCCACTCGTGCGGCAACAAAGTGCTTAGCCCAAGGCTCCTTTTGAATAGAAGATACATACATACATACAAACAGGCACACAAGCATACACAGTGACGGCCAGGGACAATTTCGGCTTCAGTTTAAAGACTGTCCTCCTGTCAACTCCTCCTCCTCCACTCCCTTCAACACCCTGCCAATAACACTTTTCAACAAAAAAAAAAAAAAGAAGGTAATGAGGAAATGGCATACAACAAAGGCTTTCTAGGGCCACCTTTTGTGTGATTCACGTATTGTTGGTTTAGTGACGAGGACAAGTCTCATCTGAAAAATTTCCGGCACCTTCCCTCACTACAATCATCGAATTTTAGTAGCCAGGACAACGCAGAGTGTTTGCTTCCATTTTGCCCATGTGTCAATTATCTGGGCATTTAGCCTTATTTGATTTATTTTCTTTTAAAGTAAGACGAGACTTGAGCAAACTTTCATTTTGATTGAATTGCCTTGAAAAATCAATCGAAATTCATTCATTTGCTGCTGCTCGAATTCAATTATCACGTTGAAAATTTTTAAATCAATTTATATTATTGGATATTTACACAATTTTGAATTTAATTTCTGCGTATATTAAAGTTAATTGTGTTATCATCATCATATTTAAGAAACTTTAAACGAAAACTGAAACATTTCGAATATGAACAGAAAGTTACATGATAATTTTAATCAAATTTGTTTAGAAAAAAAAAAAAAACAATTTAACTACATTTTTGAGGTGTAAGAAAATAACTTTAAATTCCTTTTTATATGATTTGCTGTAATGTAAAGTAACTGTGAAAAATCTAATTTTCTGTTTTAGTTTTGTGTTCTTTGCCGCTTGACCATGAGGAACTTTTTAGCATTTTCAACTTTTTATTGGAAACCCTCAGGCAAACTTATAACGAACTAACTAACTAACGTTTTTTTTCTCCCCCCTTGTTTTTTGCAGAGTTCTCTGTTTAATTAAGTACTTAAATTGAATTTTTAATTTAGAGCGTTAATATAGAAAAATATTTACAAATAAATTTAGTTTAGCTGGTTATTTCTATAGAAACCAAGGCTTATAATCATTAACACCTCAATTATTCAGTCTAGCCATAGCCATATAGCCAGTTGTTACCTTCACCTAAATGTACTTAGACCAAAAATTGTGAATGGCTCAAAATGTGTGCACGAAACCTTCGAATGAATAATAAAACCAACACGAAACAAAACCAACAGCAAAAAATGAGCAAAATAAATAGAAAGGTGTTGGCAGGCGCTTTAGGGCATGAGATTCCCGAAAATTGACGTGATACGCTGGATTTACCATTATGCCATTAGACCGTTATACCGTTTACGTGGTCTAAAAATTTATGCGAGGATTCTCGTTAAATATAAATCTTTCACAAGGCATTAGGCAGAGGCGTGTGTTGATAATATATTTGTGGTTTATGGTTTTCTTTTCCATAGTCTTTTAGGGTTAGTCATGCATATTTTACGATTCTTTCGTTTGCAAAAGGATTTGAATGTTCATTGATGATAGGTATTTAAGTAAATGTAAAATATCAAGACTTAAATCATAATTTTAAAATTTTAAAGTTTAAATTTTAATTTATAAACGAAACAGTTTTAAACATGAAAGATTTGCCAAACCCAAGTAAGACAATACTAAATAAGAATTAAAATAAATTAAAAATTGATTATCTTTGTTTTATCAACTCATGGAAAATGAAATGAAATAATAATGGATACCATTATAAACATTCGTTTTTCAACAAATTTTTTAAAATAAATTTATAGAGCTCTATGAGTACCATATCTGTTGTTTATTTAATTTAAAATAGCACATTTGATGCCCGTATAAGTATGCAATACAAAATTTTACACCCTCGCTGCAAATTTAAAATGAGCAAATTTTTATAGCATACTTTTTCGGGCAGCAGAATTGCTAGTTTAAAAAGAAAAGTTCGTTACAACTGAACTGCGCTTCTCTAACGAATTTGACAACACTGAGCCAATATCGTTTTTCAACACTGTTTTAACATTTTGTTTTCACAAACACATGTTTTGCAACACTAATAGGCACACGATCGCCTATATAAAGAGCGCCATTTGGAGCCAAAAATTCAGTCAGTGCGTGGGCGGCGGACCGAGCGGATCAGCATTCTTCTGCTGAGTCATCATCAGGTGAGTAAAATCGTCACGATCAGTTGTGTAGAAATTAAAGTTTGTTCTTATTTATATTACAAGTATATGTATATATAATATATTATATATATTTATATAGATAACTTATATGAGTATATTATACATGTATAAAGACGGTGCTGCTCGGATTACGCGCAGTGTATCTTCGGCTGGATGTTTTCTCTTCACATTGATTTCAATGTCTAAATATAAGAATTTCCTTTAAACTCGTTTGTCTTCGCTCCGCCTCTTGCTGTACACCTTTTTCCGCTTGAGGACTGGCCTCAAACAATAATTAAATATTCATGCGCCTGGCTAAATCTTTTCACGTGGACCCAAGCAATTTTACAAATGAATCAAATAAGTATTCACCTGAGTTAGTTGGCATGGCTGCTTCTAGTTGAAACAAAAGAGAAACAACAAGAAAGGAGAAAAAGAAAAGAAAAGGTTTTCAGTACATAATTGCTTTTCGTTTCGACAAATTTTTATCCGCGGGCTTCTCCGTCTCCCACCCACTCATTTACTCCCTCACATACTTAGATCCTGTGGATAGGGACTTTTGGCTTTCGTTGGTGCCAGATATTAATGTGCCACAATAAATTTGAGCCACGGACAAAAGACAATGACCTCGACATGGCCACGAGTTAGTAGCTGTTGGAATCTGGTATATACATGTATAAAACATGGTCACAACAACATTAAATGATTGAGCTGTTTTGGTCTCCAGTTACCTGCCAACTATGTCTAAGTTTGTTATCTCTCTTCTGGTGGGGAACCATTAATCAAGGTGATATGTCAATTTGGCTACACATAACTTACAATGACCAAGGATTTTAAGTTTAAGATATACAAAATGTTCTCTACGTATATATAACTACATATATAGTCTTTATATGTACATATGTATGTATTTGTAACTGCGTACTAAAAGCGCTCGTAAGAATGCAACAAAAAATGTTTACTGCCCATAACCTTGAAAATTATATGATGGCCGACGATGGCAACGGAAGTTTTACATTGCATGAAATGCATTTGGCAGCAGCTCGTCTTGTACCAACATTTTTGCCATTTCCGTTGGGCATTCTGGCCAGGTGTTTTCAATGCCTACCTGCTGGATATATGTATATATATATATAAAGTATATATATAGGTTTCTGCAAAGCCAAAAGCGTAGATGAATCAGGGGAAAAAAGGGATAAATGAAAATCGAAGAATTTGCCTGATTAATTTTCTAAATTAAAACAAAGGCCTAAACATTTTGTATTAGTATTATTGCAGGCTTTACCTATTGTTTCTGTATTGAATGCACCCCTTATGGCACCCTCCATTGCAGCTTTTGGAATGTGAATGTGGTTTTGATGCCTCTCGATTGCAACCGCATTGGATTTGGGCTCGTAATAACAGACCGCAAAAGGGAAGTCAAATGAGTTTCTGGTTGGCTTGGCAGACTAATGAGTTCCTTGAAATGGCATGTACGGTATGCAATATCTATATTATAGCCATAGAATGCAAGACAGTTCGTTTGAATTTGGCTTCACAATCAGTCGTTAATTTGCCTGAGGTTTATATTTGAATCAACATACATACATGCAAAAGGATAAGGCTTTAAGACTGTGGCTGAGTTAGCACGCTGGAATGTACCTATAAGCAAGATTCTCCATCACTTTTCCTCTGACATGTGGGGCAACATCACTTCAAGACACGACGTGCGTCAGCATCAAGCGTCGACATTTTCATGGTGGTTCTTGTTACGTTTTCGTTTTTGTATAACATTTAGTACGCTTGTTAGCTTAATGCACCCTTGAGGCCATGTGTCCTCTTACACTCCTATGTCATCCTATTCTACTCACAGCTCCCCACCCACCCACTTTCTCTATATGTATGTATATACATGTATGTTTGTATGTACTTGTGGATGTCTTTAGCCCCCGTTTCTATGTGCTCTCATGCATTCATTTAAATAAATATACTTGATATAAGCTAGCTTAAGATGCAGTCAAGCTGCATTAGATTTACAGCTTATGGATTACGTAACATTTTTATGAAAATTAAACTATCAGAATGCTTGATTGTCAGTTTTCAATTTACATATTTATGACATGTTTAAGTGCATTTAATATAAATATGAAAAGAGTCTCCTTTTTTTCATTTTATATTCAATTATTAGTTTATTTATATTGACAATTTTTTAATAAAAGTGCACTTGATTATTTATTTAGCTTTCACAGCTGATTAAATAATTAATAAAAGACACTTAATGGTTTTAAATGTTACAAAGTAAACTTTAATAATACACTAACTAAACTAAACTAAATTTTGTTGGTGAATTTTATTATTTTTTGAATGTCCTTCGCTTTAGTAAATTCATTTATATTCATTTTGCATAACAATTAAAATGTAAATTGCATTTAAAATTCATTATCTGGCTGATGAAAAATACTAAAAATATTTTGATATTCATTTATCACTACTAAGCGCCTTTTTTTTGCCAATTGAATTTTTAGTTCTTCATTTCACCTCAATTGCTTTTTTTTTTATTATGAAATTGAGTAAACATATAAATTGTGGATAACCGCAAAATGGAAAATAAATTAGTTACAAATGTCAAACGCAATTTACCATTGTTCAAGGCCGTCGGTAAAAATAGTGCACTCAATGGGAAAAATAACCTCATGTATATTTGGAATGACAGAAAAGGACAAAAGTAAGAAGCAAATCTATTTTCAATTTGCAAATTTTACATTGAACTATCACACAAGTGTTCAGTTGATCGAATGTATATATGTATTGAATTCATGGTTAAGGGAAATAAATCTGAATTATTTGCCTAAATTACATTTCATCTGATGTCAGGCAGCTCGTAGCAGATGCGACTACATAATTTCCCTGCCTTGCTCTTGCAAATGTTTCTTTGTTAATTTATGTACACCAGAGGCCCCATTCGAACCCAAAATAAGGTCACACATGGGTTTCCCCAAAGTCACGTACCCCTCCCATACCACTTCCGTCGTCTCGTCAAAAAAGAAAAGGGGCAACACACTTGCTACGCTTTTTTTTGGCCCTACTCCGGTTTTTCAGCATTTTTGTGGTTTTCTTTTTTTGGGAGGGTTGGTGCGGCGGCCTTTTTTTTTTGCTTTATAGGATGTGTGGGTTAAATCGATTGGGCATTGATTTTGAAACAAAAGAGGCAACCAGCCACATGTTACGCTCAATTTTGTTGTTATTGTGGCAAAAATTGTTAAAAACAATACCATGTTGGGACTACAAACGTACGTACATACATATTATATATGCAAAATAACACAATAAATTTGAATTAATTCCAGGAAAATGATTTTGCCAAAAAACGAGAAACTTTTCATGTACGGTAAAATGTTGTAAGGCTTTTAAATAATACACATATTGATAAGGGTTCTCTCTCATATAAAAGTTACATGAGTAGATAAAATACATGCATAAATTAATTTGGAAAACTCCTTAAAATAATGCATCCCTTTTTCGATTCCATAGAAGACAATAAGAAGACAATATCTAAATCATTTGTTTCTCTTTACAGTTTTGTTTTCTCCCTAACATTTTATAAATCAAAATTTGTTCTTTGTATGAAATTTGTAAATTATGGGAAAGTCAGAGAGAGAGATTCTGTGAAAAATAGTAGTAGAAATTGCATAAAAATGAAATTTTGATAAAAAAAAAATATAAAAAAATTACATTTGCACAATTCTCTCTATGTTTTTTCCCATAACCCTGATAATAAAATTCTATAACTCTTGGTTTCAGCTTTCAACTTTTAGTTTCAGTTCACTTTATTTTAGTTTTGTGCTTTCAATTTTCAATTCATGGTTTCAATTTTCATTTGAATTTTGTTCATTTAGCTTTTTGAACTCAGTTGGTTGTAGGAATTCCTGGACTTACCATTCGGATCCAAATTCATTTCCGACCATTTGAACTAAAAATGTGCTGTTCGTTGAAAAAATTGACAAAAGTGTCAGCTGTAAGTCAAAGCCGAGTTCAGTTGGTTCTAAGACCAGGGGCAAATCAAGTGCGGCTTTACCCAGGAAAATGGGAAAAATGAAAATATGAAAAGAGTTGATGGGGAAAATGAAATGTCAACGAGTTGGAAAAGGATGATGTCGCTTTTGTTACAGAATAGCAACACAACTGACGCAGCTGTCTGATGTGTAACGTTCATTAAGAACGCAATGTGTGACTGCTGTTGTATGTGTGTGAGCGTGTGTGTTCAATGGGTGGGGCAGCAGTTGGAGTCGGCTTAATCATCATTGAGACCTTTGGTCACATATGCACTTAGCTAGCAGCTATTTTGCATACCTTTGTGTATTCACTTTATTGACTTTAAGGGCTGCCTAAACACAGTTTCACAGGACTCCGGCACTTAATGAACTTGTTCATTTGTTGCACGTGAACAGAATAAAATCCTTGACAAGTTTAAGTTGGTTGCCAGAATACAGCGATAAAAGACATTTTTCTTTTTATACAAAAAAATAATAATAATAAAAAAAGAAAAACATATTTCTATTTGCTTTTGTATGAGACGTGACAAGAGTCTCTTGATGTGCACATCATTGACTTGGCAGCTTTTGTTAGTTTCATTTGGTTCTCATCTTGTTTTTGAAACGAAGTTTCTTATCGTGCGGTAGGGGCTAAACCGAAAAAATTAAGACTAAAAAGTGTAACGACACTTTTACCGTTACCAAATGTTTTGTCTTTTTCTTTCGCATTGAACAGTGTATGAGTATGTTGACAGAGAGGGACGCACAAGCAGCGATCGCGAGCTCGAATTTGTGGGCAGAGGGACGCACAAATAAATGCGGGACGAACAAGTAAATACGGGACGCACAAGCAAAGATTCTGAGATTGAGAAAGCGTCATAAATGTGTGAGGTAGAGGTAAGAAGAAAAAAGGTCGCGATCGCGTCTCGCTGCCCACAAACTCACACATGCATATACGTACATACATATGTATGTATGTATTCGCGGTATATATTGCACATATGTATATGCTCGGATTCGCGATCCCGATCCCTTTTTCTCTGCCCGGATGCTTGTTTGTTGCAAATATTGTCGTCGGTCGAAATTTGGCAGCCCACCTTGCATTAAATTATTATTGCATCTTACCCTTAGAATGTCTAAAATACCTGAGCAAAAGATTTTTTCAAAATCTAAGGACGTTTAGAAGTAATAGCCGTAAACCTGAGCAGGTGTATATAGAGCCTGGTTGCGGGCAACAACATTCAAATATGTTTTTCTACACTCGGTTCCTTAAAACTGCTGGCAAGATATGTCAAAAACTCCCTAACCGATTTTGCTCAAATTTTCAAATTATTTTTATTATAATAAACCCATTTTTTATAAACCTATCTGAACTAAAGTGACTTTTATCAAATCTGTAAAAAATTAATTTCTTGGAATTTTGAATTTTTTATAGTTTATCGTATGGGCTGAAGTCTTACAATTTAAATAATGTTTGGTTTTTGCAATTCGGATCAACGTAACCGTTGGCATTTTGGTAGCATTTGAGCTACTTTTTTTATATGGTTTCCTGTTGGTCGGAGTATTTCGAAATATGTACATTCATCCATATGTATATAGTTTTTAAAAAAATATTAAAATAAATTTGTTAAAGTATTAATTAAAATAAATTTTTTTTTTTTTCAAAATTGCATAAATAAAGCAGCTATCACCCCCTTAATCGAAAGAAACTTCGTTTCATCTGGGTGTCCCATGACACCTCTCTTCTTTTTTCTCTTTTTTTTTTTCTTTGGCTTTGTCTTCTTTTATGAATTTGTTTGTTTTTCTTTTTTTGAGCCTTGTGCATTGTTTTGCATATATTGAAAGCAAGAGGAAACTATAAGTAAGTTTGTCTCTTGAAAAATATTTTTCTTAAAACTACACATGACTGGGCATACTTTGCCTCAAGATTGTATCGTTTTTTATATTGATAATAGCTTAAATTTAATCAAGCTTGAATAAAACAAATAACTAAAACAATTCAATGAAGACTGTCAAAGGGAAAACTTTGTCCTTCATGTGAACAATGGAGCCCGAAAACCAATTTAATGTCCATTTGAAATATTACGCATACCACACGTTGAACAACTGTCAACATTGAGCTCAATATTAATGCCTAAGCGAGCCGTGCAAATGGTCAATTGTGGGAGTCACCAGGTCCTGAACCTGCCACCTAACTCACTCTGCCTATCATAATAATATCTTGTGGACTTAGCCATCATTTATGCCGCCTTATTCCATCGACGTCGTCTGCGTCTCCTCAAAATGCCTTGAAGGCACACTAATCTGCCGTTTGTATGCAGCCCGCGGACCACAGTTCAATGCTAAGGCAAACAAGGAAAAACTTTGCTGGCTAAGAAAAATCGCTTAGAAATAGGAAATTTGTTTATTTCTCTTTTGTCATTGAGCTTATATCCGGTCACAAGTTTAATCTCAACGATTTAATACCAATTATAATGGAACAGAATAACGACAGTGAGATGTTTATTCAGTTGATGCTTTTAAGTAGTTTTGGTTTAAGTTTAAGCATTGAATACCTTTGTAAATTCTATATGGATTTGTGTTTTAGTTAAATTCTTTTAGTTTGTATAGCTTTTGTGAACAAAGTTTCAGTTGAGAGAGAATCTTTTGCTATAAATCGGCTACAACTTTTCTTTTCATTTAAACCTAAATCACGCAAGGATCGACTTCTGAGTGCTGGAAGAGGCTTCTCTTTTACCAGACCATTTACCAAACTTAAGCCATATACATTTCCCATTACATATACGCATTTTTCGATTTTCTTTTGTTTGCTCGAAATAGAACAATAAAATTTGCTAAATGAGTTTTGCGAATTTTATTGCATTACGAAATTAGCCAACACCCACCGAAAATATACAAAAGAATACCAAATATTGGCATGAGGGCTGGAAATGCCGAATGGCCAAACAGTAACCATAAAATGAGAGCTTAATCTTGTTCATCCGCCAAAGGGAACAACACCTGGACAGACGAAGGCAGCCGGCGGGACATATATACATATGGTGGACACAGAAACAAAATACCGAGTCGACACCCACAGAGAGAGCCATGTAAATTTTACAACAGGGTAAACACAATAAACATTTGCACACAACCAATGGACATGTACATATGTACCTTTGTGTATGCATACATATGTATATGAGTGGTGCTCCATCTGTGTTTGCCAAAGGACACGCATATGCTGGCTGGTCAGAGTAACATTGGAACACCGCAGGATACGTGCACGCGCCAGGTAGGGACTGTTTCCTGGTAGCCATTCGCAACACGAAACAATTGGACACATGGACATGACACACTTACAGCAGTTGCAAACAGAATTTAAAAGAAAAAAAGGACAAGGAGAATACAGAAAATAAGGGACATTACGTTCAGCAGTTAAGTCAAGTGTAGTCTATTATCGGATCAAGCAAGGCTTATACCATTTATATCTAAGTATTCCCCATGCTCTCTCCATCTTCTCCTATTCCATTTTCAATTTGCACTTGCCATTTTTTTCCTCCCCCCACTCTATATACAAATTCATGTAATTATCTTCGTATAAATGTCACTTTAGCTGATTGTTTGCCATCCTCCTTCATAAAGAACGCATATGCTCAGGGTGTGTGTGGCTGTGTGTGTGCCTTAGTAATTAGCCAGAAAGTCCTACATTTGTATCCATTACAAGGATACAAAGAGTGGAGCCAGACCCCCGCCAGACGTAAAAACAGACACACATAGACAACAACATGAGGTCAGTGTTCGAAGCTCAATTGGGTTTTCGGTGCCATAGAGTGAGGTACTTGTAATATGTGTGTGTGTGTGGTGTGTGGTGTGTGAAAAGTGTTTACACTCAATTCGGAAAAGTTGATCTACTTATGCATAGTACTTGGATCTTGGATATTATAGTCCTAATGGCACAAAATGAAGTTACATACAAATAAATGATTCAAATTGAATCTAAATCCTTAACAAACAAACAATCTATTGAACTATAACCCCGTTAACTCCATAATAGAAATCATTATCCTAGGAAAATGTTTACTTAATTTGAGTGTTTAGTTAACTCTTCTTTGAGTCAAAATAAATTACTTAAGCTTTATTCGGGGATTTAGCGCATAAACCATTTTGATTCTAAGCTAAGGATGTTTGTTCTTAATAGCTGAAAACATTAATTAAATTAGGCAATTAAAAGTTTGTTTTCGTATACAAATACTCGTCCATCACTTTGATGCGGAAGGGGATATCTAAGATTTTGTCAATTTGAATGCGGCTTTTTGGTACTTAGAACTTGTTCCATTTATGGTAGTTATTGTGGAAAAGCCGTCGGAAAAGTTTACGGTTAATCTAGATAAGCTGCTACGAATATGCAATATATATAATAAAATAAACTTACCCAGAATTCGATTTGCTGATGTTTAAAAACTTTCGTCACTAATTTAAACTGTTGCTTTTGTGGTATTTAATTTAAGAGTTTTGCAGTACTAAATGGTTTTTTTTTCCTGGTTCACATTTTGTCAGAGAACTTTTTTGTAGATATTTGTTTAAAACTTTAAATGTTAATTATGTGGTTTATTATGATAAATGAACATATTTTTTTCTTAATGATATTATGATTTTGTATTTGGGTTTCTTCTGTTTTGTCCTGATTTATGTTAAGAGATACTTTTGGTTAGTTTTCTTCTGGTTTCTGCTGTTTTTGAGTTGTTGCACGTTGCTTCATTGAGTTTACACTGAGATGGTCGTATGTCAGTCGGTCGCTTTTATTGGCGCCGAACGAAAAAATTCACCACAGACACTCTGGCTGCCTGCCATGCGCCCGCCAACACCTACCCCATCTGGATGTGGCCCAAAAGGACGCAAATATTTACAGGTGCATGGCTGACAGTTGGAGGGGGTGTTTTTAGTGGGCCGGGTCAGTTGAACAACAAGCACACACAAACACTCGTACAAAAAGCTTTCTCTCTTTTACTTATATGGTTTACACTGAGCGAAAATCTTCTTTGGCAAAATCTTTATAAAATGAAAGTATATTAGAGGCATAAATTAAGTAAACAAAAGATTTATAGTTTAAAAAATATCTGTGCTAAACTAATTGAATGTTTTTAATTAAATCTGTAAATAAGTTACAAATTCATGAACCTGGCAACCCTATTAATAAAAAGCTTTTTTCTCTTTTTTCAGAAGGAGCAGAGCTTTTACGATTCAAAACAAACTCCCACACATACGCACGGCCCAGCATCAACCTCATACTTGAGCTCGGCCCGAGCACATGGCAAAAGTTGCCGACAATTTTCTACAACTTTACAACTGTGGTGAGTTTTTCTTTTGCTGTTGTTGTCTTTCCGCTCTTTCCGCATGTCGCGTGCTTGGCATCAAAAAAAAAATTAAATCCTTGCATTTAGACCGGGAAACCGACTTTAAGATATCCTAAATCAAAAAAAAAGGGTTACAAAACTAAACATACAAAGTTAAAGAAGCAAAACTACTGAATCTAGCTAGATCTGACTTATCCGATTAGGAACTCGATTCTATAAAAACAAGCAAAGGGTTGGTTAGGCTACCCCAAAACTTAAAATAATTTACGGCAATCTATAAATATATATCTAAGCAGAAATAAGCCTTATTCTAAAGGTTCGATATAAACTTTTAAATTAATATTCATCATTAATCTAACATCAAAGACTAAATCCCCAAATCATAGGTTTATAGGGTATTTAAGGGGACCAACCTTGAGAATAAAGGAGCAACAGCCACGAGTAGACAGAGATTGGTGATGGAAACAATGCAAACAAAAATTTATGCTTTTACGAGTATCATGAACATCAACATCAGCATGAACATTTTGGGATCCCGGCATCAGCTCATCTCTCTTAGTTTCTCTCTCTCTCTCCCTCTCTCTCACTCTTTAGCACTTAGCCGACCGTCTTTTTATCCTTTTTCCTTTGGCCAGTACTTTGACTTTGGCTTATGTTAGCCACTGTAGTTTTCTGGTTTATTTTTTATATCATTTTGTTGTACTGACGGTTTACAGCAGTAGCAGCAACAAATTGCCAACCGTTTAAGCCACTTGGGGGCGCAACATGGCGTATGCGTGATTATAATTGAAATTTCGTGCCTACATTTAATGAGTTTCTAAGCACTTCGGGTTGCTGTTGGTTAACAACAAAAAAGAAAACACAAAAAGCAAAACAAGTAACTGCACAATATTAACCTTTTTAATATAGCAACCCCAAGCCATAGTCTATTTACTAAGCATCAAAGAATTTTTAATCAAAATGAATGAGCAATGAAAATAGCGTCAAATAAGTTTCAAAAAAAGAAACTGGATAATATAAAGAGAAAAGGCAATGACAGGTAACCAACAAAGGGAGAAATTTGCCAAGGTAAGTTAAATTTTGTTAATTTGAAAATAATTATCTGCTAAATTAGACTTTTCCATACATTTTCATTCAAACTATTTCTAAACAGAAGACGGATTTAGTAAGAGAAACACCAACCAATCTGTCCAAAGGATTAACTTTTTAATAGTATTATGGACATAATCGGATTAACCATAAACGTAAAATGGCTTCGCTGTTGGGTAACGCATGGAAAATGCGTCAACAAAGTTAGCCAAGGCCAATAGCAACACAAACATGCAACTGAATGATGCAACATTTCAAATGCATAAATTGATATACACATGACGTAGATCATAGACGAATTTTGTTATTGCCTGGTTGTGAAAGCAACGTCAAGTGCTTTTCCCTTGACGTCAAAACTTGATGATAAGTGTTTTTAGTTAAGCAATCAAGAAAAGAAGGCTTAAACGATGATTGACGCGTTTTGCAGGATTTCAATACGACAAAAAACAAACAAAAAGAAATGGAAAAGACGACCTTGACCATGTCATACAGTGTCTTGACCATTTTAGTTGACTAATTGGCAACGTTTGAGTAGTTAATGGCTCGATGGCAATTATTAACAAAATGCCTGAATTTCGATTATTGGACCACTTTATCAAGCTAAAAGGAAATAAAGGAGACTAAGGAGGAGTGTAATGTGAAGCCAAACCATTGTTTGGCTGCAAAAACATTTGATTGTATTATGTGTATTTTAAAAGCATTCATTATTGATACACAGACGGACGCTGGTTACACTATGCTACACGCAATAAACCAATTTAGGACACACCGGCTGCTATCTACACCCACACTCGCCCTCACCCAGTGACCCTGCACACCTGCCTTTCTTTACCTTTCGTTGTTGTTTGCTTTCAAGTTGCGCTGTAATTTCATTTGGTAATTGTATCCTGCAATTTGCTTTTGAAAAGAGAAGAAAAAGCACTAGAGGGGAAAAGGGAAGAAGTGTTGCCACTGTGACTGTTTAATGTAAAAGGTCACAACCTGAGGCCATCAAAGTGTATTGAACGTTGCCCGCATGAATTCATCAACGGAAACTGCGCATCCGAATCCCTTTTACTCGTTTTAAGCATTCTCTCTCCATTGATGGGATTTGGCAGCAGTTTTAATTACCGGAAAAAATTACAAAATCGAAATTTGCCAATCGGCAATTTGCATTATCCACATGCCAAATTGCACCACAGGCAATTAAGACTGTAATGGAGGCTGTGTCACAAATGGCATTTGCCATTTCCAAAGGATAATCACCAACTAGCAATGCAATGCAATTATATGACACAGATGTCTAAGCCGAAATTGGACCTAAGTTGGAATTGCCTTTAAGTGCAGCCAAAGAAGAAGATATTGCTTTAAATATAGTAAAAATGTTCACTTACGTAAGAGTATACAAACTTCGCATACTATCAATATTAAGTCATTTTAAAGGCATCATAATTAAAAATGGGTTTTTGATTTGTTCATACTAACCTTTTCATCCTTTGCATAGAATAGTCTATTGCGTTTCAAGCGAAAGTAACGACGTCGCCAGCGTTGAAAGGACCAAGTATGCTTTAGCAGAAAGCCCTCCTTAATGATGGCAGCCTGAGAAAAGAAAAGCATTAAGAAAGGACAAAAAAATTTAAAAATAAAACAAATGTTTCATCGTTTGATCATAAGCTTTATAAATATTTCAACAGCAATTTGCCTTTTTGCAATTAAACAATAATAAGCTGACAGTGCAGTAAAAGTCAATTTGTAAATAATAACAATAATAATAGAACACCAGGCCATCTGAGGCGACTCATTGCCCGTCACTTGCAATCTTGTATAGAATGTCAACAATAATTGGCTGCACGGTAACAAAGGCAACTGCCATGGATAGGGTGAATGGGGTCTCAATATGGCCAGCAATCAATTGAGCAAACAAAGGACAACCACACACAGACACACACACAGATATGTAGAGAGGTAGAAAGAATAAAAGGAAGACCAAGAGAATAGTCTTACATTTCATTTGTTCATTGGTTTCACACCGATTCCCCATTGTGCGGAATATGAAAGTGTAAATAAGCGCCGGACTTAGCACTATAAAAGTGACAATAATCTGCGGCAATTATATGGAAAATAAAGCTGATTTCTGATTTCATGCTGTCAATAACCATATATAGTTAGTTACTTCTTCAACAAATTGAAAAGAGATTGAATGCAATCGCTTGACTGCGTCCAATCAAAGGACGAACGCTTTTAAAATGCTCCTTGGTCAAATGGGAGGAAAAAAATGTGTAACAACAACTACGTAAGATTGCATCTTGCAGATGAAATTTGATTTTTGTTTGTGCTTCATTTTATTTTTTCATATTTTTGTATTACGATTCCTTGCAATCTGAAGTCGGAAACGGAAATGTTTCCGCTGCAAAAAAAAAAAAAGAAAGAAAGGAAGCAATGCCCTTGGACTGCAGTAAATAGAAAACTGGCGCATTTCCTTTCACAAAGCGTAAACCTCATTCCATTGATGTATGTGGAAAACTATAAAGAAACGTATATTAAAATTGAAAAGTATTTTTTCACTTAATTGAGGTGCCCATTCAGTTGAGTACCTTTTCGTCTCCCTTTTGTTGTGGGCAACGGTAACTAAAAATCAAAAAAAAAAAAAAAACTTCTGGCCCGTTTCACATATCATATGTCAGATCAGAATCGGCCGGCATATCGTCAATCAATCATTTCTGGCTAACATCAAGTATACGCCAAGTTGGTCATGTGGCAAAAATTCGACAAAAGGAACGTCCAATGTCCGGACCAAGAATGTCTGTGATGATGAACAAGTTTGAAATATTCCTCTCGTTAGACGTTTATTGATTTTGCTTTAATGTCCTTTCCATAGCTCTTCCCTTTCCTCCTCTCCACCATTATCCGTTACCCCCAAACCTTGAGCCAGTTCTCATTTGCTGGCATTGCGGTGAAAAAAGATACAAGATAAATAAAAAGTCAATGTTGGCCATAAATATTGATATGATTTGCTGTTGTTGTTGTTACTGTTTCTGTTGTTGTTGTTGGTATTATGTTCGTTTGGTTTTGTTCAGGTGACTTTTGAAGGCCCCACACTTGGCTCAGTCACGCCATGTAAACATAAGGTAAAAAATTTTCCCAAGCTCTTTGCACATTCTCTCCTCCGTTGTTACATTATTCATTAGGTTCGCACTTCGAGTTTTCCTTCTTGTTGTGCTCTTCTTAGCTGAAGACAAAGACATGGCGAAAATAACTTCTAATATTGTATTAACAAGAATTAGCTTTTGAAATCACGTGAGCCAACCAATTGGCTGTGTAAATAGTCCTAAATATTTGAAAACAAAACAAAATAAAACGAAACAAAACAAAAGTCAGATAAAGTTTTTAATGCAGAAAAGTCTGTGTGTAAGAGATATTGTTGGTTTTGCTGTTGTAGATGTTGCGGCAAAGTCTACAACAAGTGGCTCAGAGAACTCTCAGACAATGCGGCAAAAGATTTTCGCCTTTCTTTTCATACTTTTTGTACTTGGTATTTACTTATTGTTTGCAATTTGAATGGCTGAGTAAACGACCGACTACAAGTATACATAACATGAAAAGTTCAGGGTCGGAATGGGTGAATTTCCCTTCTCGCTCTCTTGAAACAAAAAATTTGAGAATTTCCTTGAAGTAGCACCAAGGAACATTCCAGGAACATAGCCACAATAAATTTTTATTTGAAAAAGCCCAAAACAAGTAGCCAAATACTTGCAGGTGGTAGAATATCAAAATTTAAGAGCCTTCAAATGTTGATCTGATGATTTGTTACTAATATACTTTAACATTTTACCTCTGTAAACAAATTCAAAATTATCCTCCAAATTCGTATCAACAAAAATTAATTTTCTGATAACTATGACTCCAGTTGCGGATCTGTTCAAGACAAATTTACATAATATACTTTTAATGTTGCTAAGAAATTTCACTCTAGTGGAAATTCTTCTGAATTTTGTCTCAACTTTTGCATTTATGCACTATCAGTATACATTTTATCAACGCGATTTGTTATATTGGGGCCACGATTTAATGGAGCGACCTTTGGACTATCTGCTGTCTGCCCTTGTTCAAATTATTACAATTCACATGGTCATCTCTTGTCTAGATTCTACATTATTCAATGGCTTAGTCCGGCGGCATATGAGGCATTTAAACCAGCCACGTATTTACCATGAGGAGTGTTATAGGCGATTTATTATAATGCGCCTGGTCCAGCAACTGGATATTGCCTTAACGATACAAAAGAGCAAAGATCAGAAAAACCATATTCATATTATGGTGGCTCAAGAGTTAATTAAACGTGCCGTTAATGAGTTTCGAACAGCTGTGAGGACGCTTCTTTGGCCAACTCGTTTGGATTTGGTTACAGATCCCCATGTCTTATTTCACATAGATGAAATGCAATTGGCTATGATGATATCGCGTGGTTATACACTAAGTCAGGTGTCTAGGCGAGATTTGGGTAATGTTAATATAAGACGTATGCTTATTCCGGAGGAAAATAGTTAGAAAATGTAATCTTATTTATAATAAAGTAAAAGTAGTTGTTATATTTGTAAGGATTGAATTTAGTCATGCCAAAAGATGAATAAGTCCATATAGATTCTTCATAAGCATAATGAGATTGTGGGGGAAAACTGTTTATATATGATGAGCTTAAAATAAATACAACACACATCCCTTAAGTCGGCATACAAAATACCAAAGTTGAGTGCAAAAGTGCAACGGTGCGTATAATTAACATCAAATGGCCACAGAAATAATAATACAAAGAATAATAATGAGGGAAAGGCAAAACTTTTGCCTCCATACAAAATAATATAATGGGACCGAGGAGTTGGAGGAGGCCAAGCGTAAGTCCTGGAGTCGAATAACGCTTCAAAGTGACACCAAAGCCATAAAGAACTTAATTGAAGCTTTCATTAGGCTTCCACAATTTACGCGACTTTTCTTTCTTGTCCTTTTACCAAAGACTTGGCCTTTGGGCAACTATGGCAACTTTTAATTAAAATATAAAATAAAGGGAAGCATTTCGAACGGTTTCTTATTTTTATTTGAAGATCCTCCTTCGTCCCTCTTGGAGTCTTCTTAAAGGTGTGTTAATGACATACTTGTTAATTTAATTTTAATCGAATTCTAACAGTTTTTGCACTTTCAATGCCGCGATTAGTGTTCCCTAAATGGATTTAATGATTTACTATGATGAACTTACGAAAGAGTATTAGTATTAGAGTGACCCTTGACCTAAGCATTCAGCAATAAATTAACAGTGACAGTTGGAAAAACATTCGCTTCGCATTTGAGACCATTAAAATATTTACAAACTACTTGAATCCCCAACAAAACTGCGAATCCTGACCTTTTGCAACACTCAAATACTTGAAGCGTATACTCTAAGCTCCCACCCCCCCTAACACATGCAATGGACTCAGCCTCACAGTTGTCGTCATCTCGCTTTAACCACACCTACACCCACAACCACACCCATACCCAGACCCAGACCCGGACCCCATATATGCACAGCACATTGCGTCTGCATGGCATGGAACTTCCGCTCCAGAAAGTTTTGCCATTGACGCTCTGTTGCATCTAAAGGACTTTGTTTGACGATAAGTAAAACTGAAAGTTGTTGGTACTCACCAGATTGTTGTTGCGTTTGGTGGACATACGACGTTGAAAGATACGCGCCGGCTCCGTTTCAATTTCCGACTCAGTCTCGGACTCATCGCCATCACGGCTAATCGAAATGATGGGTATAATGGGTACGGGCGAAATGCTGCCTGAACTGCAGGCACTGCTGCGACCACTGCTGAGACTACTTCGAGTGCGACTTCGACTCCTCGGGCTGGCAACATGAAGCGTATCGAGTTTTATGTTAGCCATTGTTGAATTTCTTTTGTAAATTTCTATTGCATGTCTTTAGGGGCTTTTGTCACGTTGCAAGGACGATGTCAGGGTCTTTAGTAGAGTTTTTATATTTTTGAATAAACGAGTATCAGTATCCCATGGAGGAGTAGCCGCAGGTGGCCACCCTAATCGCTTCTGTTGTTGCTTATGTAAAAATTCCTACACACATTTACTCACACACACAGACACTAATACACTAACACTCACACTTACTACCGTAGCAACGGAAGGACGGTCGTTTTCGTTTTTACTATACTGACAGCAGTTTTTCCATTGCTTGCTGCTTTTTTACGCTTCTAGAGTATGATTATTACAGTTATTTGAATTTTAATTACTCGGTATAAAATCTACACATTCAATATCAATAAAAAAAATAGCAAAAATACTAGCACTTCACATCAATTTAATAATTAATATTAATTAATATAAATATATATATATATATTTTGTTAAGCCAACTAACTAATTGTACAATTAGTATAAAGTCACAAATTTAGTTCAATTCACATTGAAAATAACTAAATAAATATATTGTTTACAATAATTGATATCGTGAGAGCACATTTGAAAAAACTATTTATATACATGTATATGTAGTAGAATAGTGTGAAAGCCGCTCTTCGTAATGGAGTAAAAGTTGAATTTTTGTCCTCTGCTTGTTCCTTTTTTTAATTTATACGTTTATATATTGCGAGAATTCCATTTAGTCTGAGCAAGAGGCAAAAGCCGCGCGGCGAACTGTACGAGACCGCAACCCTCACTGCCAGGCCAGGATTGTTGGCCACAGAGGCAGCATGGCTGGCGTCCCCATGGCGGCAGGGTTGCCACGTGTTTAGACAAAAAGCAATGGCGGCCAGAAAATTCTAGTCTCAATGAAAAAAACAATAATCAAATGTTGTAACGATTGAAACTTGACTTAAAGTTGATTAAAAACCAAAAATTAGTTAAATTTGATAAAAACTTAAAAAAAAGTAATCAAGTTTAAGTTTTAATGAATAAGCTTTTTTCCGTTAGATAAACCCGTTGACAACTCTTTTTGGATGAGCGTACCAAAGGAAAAGAAAATAATTTATTATCTTTGCCTTTGCCAACAAGTTTTTGTGCTCTACACTTTGTTGCCATTTTTGGGGCCACTCTCTTGCTCTCTCTCTCTTTCTCCGTCGCATCCAAGTAGACACAGAGCACAGCTTTGGTTTTGCTCGCTCTTTTTCTTATATCCTTAATATAAGTTTCATTGAAAGATACTCAGCTCTCCGGCCTCAACAAAGAAGCGTAGCAAAACAAAACGTATGAAAATCATAAAGAAATCACAAAGTAAACAGGAAAATCACAGAAAAGCAGGGCGGTTTGAAAATCTAAAGGGGGAGTAGAAACAAAAGAAAAGAGAGAGAGAGAAAATGGTAGAGGGATAGGAACAAGTACAAAGGAAAAAAAAGGCCGCCAAACGTAAGTCATACGAGCGGAATACTCAACGGTATGAGCTCTTGGCCCGGTTTTCCCGGCAACACATTTCTTGTTCTTCTTACTTGTTGTCATTGCTCCTTCAGTTGTTGTTTACTTGTCCTCACACATATCCCGTCGGGCATTACTCTTTACGCCTGAGTGCAGTTACTCAAGAAAACGAGAAGGTTACCAACGAAGGCGCGTATTTACTCCATTAAACATTCACATTGTTGCTTGCCCCCCAAAGAGCAGCCGCCCACATACATACATATATTTTGATTTCGTTATTGTGCAGTCAACGGCTATCCAATTAGGAGCACAATAATTGCAACTTCATGTCGATTTTTAATGCATTTTAAATGTACTGGCCTTCGATAAGTTACCATTAAACTTTTATTTAAATTGAATTGCCAGTGAAATGTACGAAATGGCAAAGAATCCAATTTTATTTCAGTTTGACATTTGAAAAGTTAAGTGAATTTAACAACAGAATTAAAGCGAAATACAGTAGAGGCCAGGAAAATTTTTCTGGAAACAGGTTAAATCTAAAGATTTAGTAAAAACCTTGACCGATTATGGTATGGAACGAGACTATTGTTAGACAAGTTTTATGTAGGATTCGCAGATATCTAAGCATGTTCAATGCAACAGTCATAGACCCAATCATAGCGATCTGCATTGATTGTCTGACTTCTTTTGCCCTGTAAGGATATGATATCAGTTGTATAAGATAAGTAGGATCTTCAAAGAAATACTTTACCCTTGGTAATGCGAGGCAGCGTCGAAATCGCATACGTTCCCAAGTTGCGCCTATCCCACAGGCAGAGCCAAACTCATATACACTTGGTTTAAGTAAGAATCCTCCCCAATTGGCTGGCATGGGTACTTCCTCCAGCGGTCGCCGAAAGAGTGATCCAAAATGCTCTTTCAGCTTCTCATATACCCACGATATGTACTTCTTGTGGCGTTGTTTGGGAATTTGTTGAGGTCGTGGTTGAGGTCCCGTGCTAATGCTTAGCTGTACATGACGTGGATATTTTCGAAACTGGTGCAGGGACTGATCAGCAGTCAATTGCCTGGCGCTTCCGGCGATCCGAACACTTCGCATCAAGGCAGGCCAATTGAAATGCAACGATATGTGTGGGTTGCTACAGATATCACCCGCCTGCCGACTGCCCATGCAGGTGAAGAATGTGATGCCAGCGGCATTCACTTCCTCAATGGTGGTCAGTCGGGTGACGGGCTCCCCAGCACTATCCACGGTGGCCATGCAGGCCATATGGGGCTTACATTGAGGAGCATGCATCTTGGCAAGCTGAAGCCACTGCTGAAAGATTACATATGGCTCCCTAATGGCCACGTGCTGCTCGCAAGGCAGCGAGTGGGCCAAACGTTTCTGCCGATTTATATAACCTGAAGCTTTCGTTGATGCAGTTGAATGCTGACAAATTAGTCCCGAAGAGGTCATCATTATCAAGTATCTTCGTAATAACGACGCCGACGCCGTCATTATTGATAAATTTAAACGCCTACAATGTAAGCCTTGTCTAAAAATTTGAGTGAAAATTAAAAGAATGTGAAAGCTTAAGCGAAAGTAACTAGCAACATATTTAATTTACAATTTCTCAAGATGCCAACAGTCTAATATAAGCAAAGCAGTTTGGAAGACATTTCAAATGCAAACACCTCTCACGCATTACTTTTTAAGGGGCCAGTCTCTCGTAGACCCATCCATCTTCTCCGGCATGAACCAGTTTGCCATCAACTTCCTTCTCGACATTTGGGCCTCGTCTGAAACGTATGCGGTCATGCAGACGATCCGATTGTCCCTGCCAAAATTCTATAACACTGGGACGCACCAAATATCCGCCCCAATTTGGTAGTGGGACTTCGCCATCTGCTCCCAGCTTGGCCTTTATACCAGCCTCTATCTCATCCAGATAGCCACGAGAGGGAATGCGTTGACTTTGTGGACTGGCTGCTGCACCAATTTGACTAGCCCGTGGACGTTCGTGGAAATATTTTAGAGATTCCGCTTGGGGGATCTTCTCGGCCACACCTTCAATCCGTACGCTTCGATGTAGTGGTAGCCAATAAATTGCAATGGCCACATTTGGATTACTGGCAATGTCATTTGCTTTGCGACTACCATAATTTGTGAAGAATGTAAAGCCCTCGGCGGAGGCCTCCTTGACCAGCACAAAGCGATTTGAGGGCTTGCCTTCCGCATTTACAGTTGCCAGAGAGGCAGCATTAGGTTCGAGTATTTCCTTATTATTGAGAGCATCGCCCAGCCAATCACGAAATACGCAAAACGGGTTCTTCACCTTGATGTTGTCCTCAAGGAAGGTTTCTTTTCTTTCGTGATACTTTAACCGTATGGCTAAAGGGAACAAAGACAATTAGTTTTTAATATTTATAAAGTTAACTATAATAACCACTGTCACATCATACCGGAAAGTTGGACTTCAGCTACGTTTTGGGACATCTTCCTTACGTTTGTGATGAATCTCACTGTTGGATGGATTGTGGAATGATTAGTTGCAGTGACTGAAGCGATTAGAGTTGCACCCACGTACTTGTTGAAGGTCAGTACAAACTACAATTAATTGTTGTTCTTATCTTATCAAGCAGAAAATTATTTATTTTTATAATAACAGCTGTTCTTCATCGGGTTGCCATACAGTTGAAAAGCTAGAGACGGTAGAGCTCCCAAATAGTGGTGGTAAATCAACAGTGTGCGAAATTTATTTAAGGCGGAATATTTGAAATCTTGTTGGCAATGTGTAGCCACTGAAATATTTTTTGTGGACAAAAACAATCTTATTGTGCATAGTTTTCTAGTTTAAAATTTTCTACAAATTACCATAAAAAAAGAAGAAGAAGAAATTTAAATTAAATCCTTAAAGTTAAAAGGTTAAGAATAAAAACCTTTTTTAAATATAAATTTCTATTGTAAATTATTTTTATCTGACAACCCTGCTTAGCAAGAAAAAGGAATAAGCAAATGCTAAAAAAAAAACAAACGTGCTGTTTGTCCAAAAAAGGATATTATGCGTGCGCGTATCCCTCTTTGCGTATATGTGTGTTAAAAAAATTAAAAAAACAATCAAAAAAAATTGGTTTAATTTATTTTATTTTAATTTTTACCTTTAAATTCTATCCAATTGGATTAATAAAATCAAAAACAAAAATTTTGTAAAATTTCCAAACAAAAAGTCCGAAAATAAACGACGCGAGGCAGGCGCTTTCGTACTAACAGTCTCTGCAAAAATCATTCGCACGGGATACAACAAATTTTTTTTATTCTGAAATTGATAAAGTGAGCCAAACTGTTTTCCAACAATTTTCATTTGTAATTTCTCAATGAATGTGAGCATCCGAAAAAAAAGAAAACGAGAATAAAAGCGAAATAATTATCCAACCATGCGAATAATTTTCGCAGAAGAGTTTTTGCTTCTGCTTTGCTATAGTCCTTTACCTGACACCAGTTCCTTCTTCCCTTTTGAGAGCATTTCTCTTATATTTCTCTTATATTTCTCTTATATCTCTCTTATATTTCTCTTATATTTATTTTTTCCCCTCGAATGAGACAAACGCTGTTTGACTTGCAACGTTGAAAATTGAATTTTTGAAATTCATGCTTGTCTATTCTGCTCTAGGTTTCCAACACGAACGGCTGCTGGACGTGTGTGCTGCGAGCTGAACGAGACCGACCGAGAACCGTGTGCGGAGCAAGCAAGAATTTATAGAGAAAGGCCAACGAGAGATATACATAGAGAGCAAAAGAGAATCAAAGATAGAGTGGGCACAAATTTATTAATATTCCAATACGATTTTAACTAATTAATAAATTATTTGGAATACAGTGAAAATTATGTTATTATACCTGCCAGTTATTTGCCTTTAAAAGTGCGTATACGTGATATATGTGTGCGAGTGCAAACGATTTATTACAATTTGAAAAGTAGGTTAACACAGTCTGTGGGGACTTTGAAGTATTTCCTTTTAATTCAATTTTCTTCTTCTCCTTTTTGGCATTTTTTGTCTTCCTTTCGTGGAGGTCGGTCGTAAAAAGCGCTAATAAATTCTCTACGTCGAATGTGTGTATGCCGCAAGGAAGTGATAAAATGCAGTTCAACGATAAAAACAAAAGCGAAATGCAAATGGCTTGATATTAAATTGTAGCAAATGAACTTTCAAACATTTCGATTAAAAATTCTCTAACCATAAAAAAAGCGAGAACAACAAAACGTGATATTTTTACAACTGTGGCCTGTTTTTTCGCACAGTTTTAACACACACACACACACGAAACATACACAACAAAGACACAAACGCATACACTCATATAGACACACACATATATACGCACAAATACCAAGACTCATACACATACACATATATAAAAGTGTACTAGCAATATATGCCCATTGAGTGCCTTATATCATTTGATAATAATCCACAAGGTGTCTACTATGCCGGACAGGAGCTATCTGGCGTTGTTGAACTTAGCGTTGATGCCACCAAACGCATTAAAGGTTAGTACTTACCCTACACACACTCACACACACACACACACACACACACACACACACTCATTGACCCCTCTTATGAGTCACGGGGCGTATGAGTAACACATCGTGTTGCATTTCATTTGTGAAGGACATCAGCTAATGTCGTTATTAGTAAAAGTAAAAATAATATTTCTAAAGTGCAGACATGCTCCCCACCCGCAACCTCCTCATTTTATTGTACCGCTGACGCCATTTTGAATGTGGCATGCAACGATTAATTGTTGTTGTTGTTAGCATTTTCCTCTTCCTGGTTCCAGGAAATGTGAACTCTGTGTGTGTCACCCTTACCCACTATCCGCTACCTAGTACCGCAGTATTTCTCATTTAGTTTTCTGTCTGTTTGTCTGTCAGTCTGCCTGTCTATTTGTCTGTGTTTTGGCATGCCGCCATTTTTATTTATCCATGAACTCGTTAAAGGCGTGGTTGATGTTTTTATTGTTGTCTAGTGATGACGGCGATGACGATGACGGTGCTCGTGTTGTCCTTTGTGGTTGTGATTATAATGTTTGCTGACCATGTGCAATGTACTATGTACTTTTTTTTTCTTTCGCTTTTATCGAAGAAGGGGAAATGGAAATATATGGTAATGGACATAGTTCCGCTAAGACTTCTTTAATTATTAATGTAGTTCAATGTGAAATAGTAATTGAAGACAATTGGCAAAGAATTGAAGTTAATATATAGAATATATGAGTGCTTTAGGAAAGGTAATCATCAATTTGGTTTTTGGCACTTCTAGATCTTATCTTTTATCCAAAATCTTTAAACTTTTTCGATCTTGGAACTCACAGTATACATTTTTTCATAGGTATCCATGTCACAGTCAGTGGTTATGCCAAGATACGCTGGATAAAAAAGGGATATCCCCGCGATAGTGAACGTGCCATGTGTCGTGCCTATCGATCCTATTTATCATCGCGATCCTATGTGCTTGGTTCCTGTGCAAATAATTCGTGCATTGATTGGCCAGCTGGTGAATATTCATATACATTTCATGTCATATTGCCTGACAATCTACCAACATCGTTCGATGGAAAGTATGGACAAATACATTATGAGATTATAACGACTATCGAACGGATGGGACGTTATCCGAAAGTGTTCAAGCTGCCTTTTACAGTCATTCAACCATTGGATTTGAATGCAGATGCCATTTATAGAGTATGTATCTTAAAATAAATTCAAAGATTCATTTGTTTAATATTTGTTAATCTTTGATTTGTACGAAGGTGCCGTTAGAGATTCTGGATCGCAAAAGGTTTTGGAGTTTCTGCTGTCCCACGGGTCCACTGACAGTTAAATTTTCTACACCTTACTGTGGTTATGCTCCCGGCCAGAAAATCCATTTTGTGCTATATATCAATAATGAATCATCGATCGATATAACCGAATGTGAAGTTAAACTAAAACAGGAGGTCAGCTATGAATCCCATGATCCACAGCATGAATATCGTTATGATAAACATTTGATAGCACGCAAACAATTTGGCAATGTTCTGCGATGGTCAAGAAAGGTCTATAGAGGCTATTTGGATTTGCCCTCAATTCCACCCACATCGGTGAAACCCACATGTCCCATTAGTGTTAACTATTCGATCAAAATTATTGTTAATCCAACGGAATTCCATTGGAAACTTAAATTAAAAATACCCCTGACAATTGGTAGTATACCGATTATGGAGGGACCCGAGGCCTTGATGCGTTTTAATCGCCGCCAACAACAGCACCAAGTAGTTAGTCAAAATTTACAAATCTCAACGCAGCAGCAGAGGCAAACTCATCGTAGAACTTCCAGCCAGAGACGAGCTAGCAATAACAACAACATCAACAATCATGGTAATCAACAACGTTTTGTGAGTGCTGGAACACTGCCGACCAATAGCAATAGTCAAATGGTGATGAATGTCAGTCCAACGCCCACAAATTCAACAAATTCATCAACGCCAACCACTGCCGCCCTGAGACCGATGCCGGCCATGCCAGCAATATTGGTGACCAGTGATAGCGATAATCCTCCAGATTATATACCCATGAGTAAGGAAGTTCTCCTTGTCTATATTTTCTAATTAAGAGTCTTAAATCATACAAAATTTGATTAATTTATATAGTACCGCCCTCATATGAAGATGCCATGGCCTTGAGCGAGAAGTTTAGCGATGATACAGAATACTTGACCAATGTTAGCATGAGCAGCATTATGTCCGCTCAAGGTGTCGATGTGACAGCCACAAGTGAGCCCTTTAAACCACGTTATCCGGTCTATTACGATTATGAGACACCGACCATACCGCCCGGTAGTGATGATTCCAATGAATCCGACACATAAAACCAAAAGAAAACTTAAAAATTGTTACACAAAAAAAAAAAAACACCAAAAGACAAACAAAAAGAAAAGCAAAATGCTAAAAAAAAAACTAATCAATTGGTTGAATGGCTGAGTGGCATTTTTCTATTAATTTCATTTTATTCCATTTCTAATTAAAGTAGCTAGAGAATCTGTATTTGTCTTTGAATGGTAAAACTATCGAGATTGTTAAAAGAAAAAGATGAATCCGTCCGTCTTGAAAATGAAGAATGCCAATGTAGCTTTTATATAGCATACTTTTGGGCATACGAAATGAAAAGTTTCGCATAATTATTAATTTAGTCTGTTTCCCTTTTAGTCCGTTTTAAAAACTGTTATGGTGAGTTATCCGAGAGAGTCAAAGGACTCAACTAAAACATTCCACCCTTTCCGTTTTGAATTTCTGAAAGAGGCGAAGGATCTATTATACGGCTGTCCTGTTGTCCGTTTGCCCGTCTGTCTGTTTTATTACATTTATCTTTATACAAATATATCTCAATAGATTAACCAATTTTATTCTATAAATGTTATTAACAAAACAACTTATGAATATCGAAAATGTTGCACGTTTCATTATTCCATTCAATTTTTTATTGCCAATTCTAAAAGATATTTAATAATCTATAAATTTAAAAAAAATATATATATATATTAAAAAATTTCATTATTTCTTAAATTTTATATATTAATATAATCAAATTTTTATTCCATTTTTCTACTGAAAATTTATATAATATACATATATAGATAACATTAATTTTGAGAACTATATTGAAAGAAAATATATATACATATATCATATTTACGCCAAATGATCAAAACTGAACTAAAGTTCAGTAATATATGTCTACTATATATATATCTATATATATCTAATTATGATTTAAGTAAATATGCCAGCTTTATTCTCTTTTCAATTTCCTTCTAAACTTTGCTCTGAAATTAATTAAGAAAGCCAATTAAAGATCATTACTAAATGTGCTTAACTTTTGTAAATTCTATTCTCTTGTTACCGCCCCCCCTCCCAAAAAAAAAAAAAACACATGCAACAACATATTTTGTACCGTCCATGACCACGCCCACATCACAGAGACGCTCTACGATGAATCCAGTATGCAATCGCATCTACGCCTAGTTCTTCAACCGGATGCAACGGCTCTGGCCAGGGATGAGGAGGAGTGTGTGCCAACACAAGAGTCAACAGTTTATGCAACTTATGAGAAGAAATGATACAAGAACAAAAACAACAACAACAACAGCATCAGTTCATTATGCAGCATAGATAAACTACAACAACAATTACATATTTAATCAAAATCAAAAAAATTATAAACAAATAAAGCCGAATGTTAAACAGAAATTTAAATCTTAAGTCAGCAAATGAATGAATGAATGAGAAAACTGAAAAGTTTTATAAAAAAAAAACAACAAGAACTCTATATATACATACACAAATATATATATATTTTGCAAAAAAAAAAAAAAAAACAACAGCATATAACTAGTAGAATAATATAATAATGAATATGAACAGCTAATTGCAATTATTTACCAGATTCATTACAGATTTCATTTATTAAAACAATCATTCAATTTTACTTCGTGCCATATCGCAAAAACTTGACAAATTGAATTAATTTTATTTGTTTTTCTCTTTCAATTAGAGTTAATTATCTGCCCTCCCTCTCTTTCCAACTCTATTATGAACATTTGGTTCTACTATTATTAATGAATTCTCTTTCTTGAAACATAGCACGTACACAAAATTCTCCATGGCAAAAAACTTATATACGATTAATTTATATACGAAAGTAGGAATCAATGGAAAGTGTAAAAGGAAAAAAGTATAGAAACTTTTTTTAGGCCTAAGCTAAACAAAAAGAAAAACAACAATTAACAATTTAAACAAAATTTGCACAATTTTACCCCAAAATAAAACAAAAAGAAAAAACTTAACATTTTCAATATGTACGTATTTATAATATATATGTATTAAAAAAATTTACAAAAAAGAAAAAAAAAAACCGAAAATCCTAATGAGTAATGAAATTGAGGAAAATCCATAAAAAAGATTTAGCCAAATTATTATGTATACTTAGATTTATATTATATATGGAATCTTTGCCATCTTTAACTATATTCGGTTTATATCCCCGATTTATTTCCATTTACAATTTACTATCATTAATTTTAGGTCTTTAAGTATATATATATATATATATCTATATCTATGTATTAAGTGCATTTTGATCTAGTTTCTGATTTTAAGATTGTTAAAAAACCTTTTTTTGATTTTGGTTAGCCAGTCTAACCAGTAACTCTGATATCTAAGTTAATGCTGTCTTCAATAAAAACTCAATAAATCAAATTAAGCAATATATAGTATACAAAAATACCATACATATATATATCCGATATTTATATATATATGTTTGCATGCGTTAAGCAACGGATCTCTTTTAAATGGGTTCAACGTTTCTTATACAGATTATTTTTATTTAGAGTCTGCAACTTGTTTTTTGGGGAACTTGTTTCTATAAACGTATGGTAGGTAAGTGCAGTAAACATACAGATACAGATATATATATATAAGCACATATATATTTGCCAGCCAGTTTCATAAATAAAATTATTAATATCAATACGAAATCTTGCATTCATTTCAAAATGAGTAAACAAAGTCGAAAAATCCGGTCCAAATAAATGTCTAATAAATGTAGAAAATAAACAATTTAAATATTTTATCTTATCTAAAGATTATCTTTGGTGTTATCTCCAAAAAAAAAAGGCTTAACAAGGCTTAAGTCTAGTTTACAATATAAAACGGCCCTAGCAATTCCTTTTTGGCTAACGTCATTAGAACCTGTTTGTTCACTTGTTTCCCCAGTCAGGTTAAGCAACAGCAAAACTTACTAACTGAACTGGTTGGCCAACTGATAAGCAGTAAACTTCTTACCAAAGTACTTACTTTAATTAATATTTGGAGTTTGCAGATTATTATTGAATATAAACATTAGAAAGAGTTCCCACAAATTTGTTTTAGTTACTTTATCCAATCTGTTAGAAATGTTATTGATTTGCCATTATAATTTATTTCTACCATTTGTGATCTCCTTTTGCTTGGCCCTAGTCCAAGCCTTTTTAGTTATGACCATTAGAACCTGTTTGCTTAGTGGAAAGCCAACTACTCCAGCTGGTTGGCAAGGAAGTATCTACTAATAATACTATTCTTTGTTTGTTTTCTCTAATTTGTGAAATAAGTCACAACAAATCTGGTCATAAACTATATTTAAATTTATCTTTATGTCTGTTTTATCTAACAAAAAGAGAGTTCTCTCAGAAATGGCATTCGAATACAATTGTCGCGTGCGCGCGCTCCTTTTGTGGGAAATAATTTCTTTCAAGACTTGACAAAAAACCAAAACAAGCAAAAGTCTCTGACTTGGTTTGAAACTGGCAACAGTTGTCAGGCATCTGTCGCTGTGGGTGCACTTGGAGCTCCACACTAACGTTTTTAGCGTGTTTGCGTGTTTCTACCTAATGAAAAGACAGTTAAAAGTGAAATTATAGAAAATATTTCAGTGCAAGTTCAAAAATGACTATAAAATGCCAATTTAAATTATCACGTTCCGCTGGTGTTTACTACACTGGTGAACAAATTTCAGGCACAATTACATTGTCCACAAACAAGAAGCCTGTACAAATTGAAAGTGAGTGGCCATTAGGCAAATGATTTTGTATCTTATATCTTCAAGCGTGAAGAGCAAAAATAAAGATTTGTCTTTTGATTAGATAAGAGGGCGGCAAGAGGTAAATAATTAGATGGCATTTTTTTAATTTATCTCTACAAATTTGTTTATAGACATCAAAATATCTCTCCATGGCATTACAAACATAAGCTGGAAGGAGTCTCTGAAGATACTGCCACAAATCGAGCATAACGATTGCTCTAGCCATGCGGAACCTGTGGAAGAGTTCTACAAATCGTCTATAACTCATATTGATAATACAAAACATCTGGCAAATGATTTATTATTATTACCCGATAGCCCTCATTTGGCCAGTTATGAGTTCCAATTACCACAGTCATTGCCAGCCACATGTCGTCTTACTCATGGCTCTACAAACTATATATTAAAATTGAATCTGGAACGACAGGGAAAACATGTAAAAAGTTTTCATCATCGTTTGATTATAAAGAAATGCATTGACTTGAACGAACTGAAGCCCCAAAATAAAGAATCTTCCCATATGTGTTTGAAAATGTTGCGTAGTGTCTTTGTGCCTGGTCAAAGTGTTGGCTATGAATTGGAAGCCAAACAAATACTGCACGAATCCCATATAACTCGATTGTGCCAATCTGTTGACTATAAAAGTGAAATTCCAAGAAGGAAAACGAAAAATGTGATTACTGTTCTATCGGAGAGCAAGAAAATGCTTGGACAACTTCATTTACCCCTCACAATGCCCATTATGACTGAAGTAGATCGCAATGCTCCCATACAAATCAGTTATTTCATTGAGACCTTATATATGGAAAGAGGTCAACTTTGGAGTCTCCAATTGCCAATTTATGTGGGAACCATTGCACCGCCAATAGTAAACTCAATTAGCATAGAATCTGCCCCAGAAACAACTCCACTCTGTTTTGTCAATTTAGGTGAGTTTGACATTGAAAAAATGTTTATAAATATATATAATTTCATTCATAACTGTGATCTACTTTTAGCCCTAAGTCAGAGCGAGTTATTTATGCCAATTAATCAATTGTTGGCCAACAGCTGTTCGCGGGAATTCAAAATCATGGAATTGGGAAAACATTGCGAGGAGAGTATAAAGTTATTACAAAAGAAAAAGAAATCATATATACGATTGGCCCTCCGATATTTCTATAAAACGTCATTACAATAAATGCAAAGTTTTTCCATTGCTAAACAATAATAAACAAAATATTTTTGGATAGAAAAACTAAATATATTTCTTGTTTTGATTTAGTTTGATTTATCAGTATTTATTGTTAGAATCGAGCCAGAGACTACAATAATCAGGTAATATATAGTACATTCACAATTAATAAATACTGACGTTGGACCGGCCCCTCCAATTGACGTCAGGAAGGGGCCAAAATATTGTTAAAGCACAAAGGAGCACAGAATCAAATTGCACAATTATTGTCCACCGATTAACGCATGGGTCCAATAAAAGTAATTAAATTATATATAATATACTTGGGTATTTCATGTTACTTGACTTGTTTGTATAAATAATTAGTCATTAATGCGTTTAAAAATCTTTTCGTTTTTTTTTTTTTATGGCACTTAATAAGATCAATTCGTTTTGATTCGATTCAATTCAATTGGATGGCAGTTAAAGTATATGGAACTGTGATCGACGGACAGAGCTTTAGCTCTGAATACTTATACTTAGCTATTACGTATGTATATATACTCCGATCTAACGATCTCTATAAGACACTGTATTGTAAGCTTAGAATTGATGCTCCTCTTGAATTTGATGCACTTCGGCCGCCACATTGTTCGGTTCAGGGGGCACAATTTCTTCAATTTCGACCTCCTCGGACAGTGGACCACAGAGTGAGCCAAAGGTATCAAGACTACGACCCGTATGATCTGTATCGAGTGAACCATATGAACGATAATGATGCATATCCAGGCCCGAATCCTCTAAGCCATGAGCTGGAGCAGTTCCAATAAAAGTGCTAAAGCCAGGAAATTTGGGCATATGGACGCGTTGAAGGGCCGATCCCTGGCTATCGAGTGTCTGTTGACTGCCAAGTGTGGCAAAACTAAACGAGGGTGGAACTGAAATTGAATTGTAGAGTAGAGTAATGCATTTGAAGTTAATTATTATTCTTTTTCCTACTTACGGCAACTATCATAAGTGGGCGGCTCATCATCGGCAATGGTTTGATGCGGTTCGGCGGATGTTTCCTGCGCCGTCTCCTCCGTTACTGTGGGTGGTCGTGGCGATACTCTCTCGATCAGACGTTGTCTCTCTGGTGTGGGTGTCCTTCGAGTTGGTTGTTGTGTATGCACTGATCCTCTCATATGTTGCAATGGTATGGTACCTATTACAATTGGCACCGATAACTCTGTATCATAATGGAAATAGCCCGTCTTCAATTTCAATTGTAGTGTATAATGAAGAAAAACTATATAATTAGGATTTAAGGTTGAACGGGGCGTGTCCATCGGAACACAAATGGATGCTTCATACAATCGTTTCGATAATCGCAATGTTCGATCCGTTATCAGTTCCTTGCAAAGAGTTTTCGTATAAAAGTTTCGTTTCACGGGTTTTCGCGAAAGGAATACAAAATGTTGCTTTATGGACACTTCTATTCCAATAATATCATAATGTGGCGATTGGTTGTCAACCTCTAGACGGAAAGGCACTTCTTGAAGTGGAGTAAAACCTGATGCAGGTAAAATCAGTGTTGATGAAATGGGACCAGAAATACATGGCCAATGGCACAGATATTTGATGTTCTCATCCTTAACAGGAAGCTAGAGAAAATGTATAAAAGTTAATTGAAATGGAACTTATAGATATATACTTATAGTTCTTTTGCAAAAGTAATTCAAATTATATCTTAACCCAACAGCTGGCTTAATATCTCTAAAGCTTTCATTAGGGCACTTAATGTTTGCCACGTCACTCGCTCGCACACACACACACACACATACTCTCACTTATATACCCTTCCTGTTTTAGCAAACATCTTTTCTACTTACCGCAAATTCAGCATTATAATTCAAATCTAATGTTTGGACCACATTGATGGGCTTACGAAATACTTCATCAAATCCCCAAGGCTTGTCAATGGTCAGGGATATATTGTAGGCTATATAGCCATAGGGTCCTTTACATGTGGTTGGGCAATCGGGTGGTATACGCAATGTAAGCACATAAACATGAACACCAGCGCGAAACAGTGAATTGTCAAAGACATTAGTCCGTGAATGTAAATATTGCTGATGTCCCGAATAATTGGCTGTTTCGTTCTTGCCACTCATGGACCACTGAACCTTGGCCTCACCCTCCAATGTAACATAGACCGCTGCAGGAGGAAAACAGATATTTCGTTATTATTTGTTATTATTTTGTTATTATTTATTGTCACACACCATTCACACGCTTCACTTTATCCGTACGTAATAGAATACGTCCACTAATATATTCTCCGCTATTGTAAATTGGATTCAAGCGATCCAATTGAAAAACACAGGTTGTGGGCATTTTCACGGAAATGTATATATGAAAATGAGCTTTTTCACTACTTTATTTAGAACTTCATTGCTAAAAACAAAACTCAACTCAACTGCCATACAGCCAGACGCGCACTGAGATTGAAGTTCCTGTTACGCTACGTTCTCTGGCTCAAATGGACGCAGCAGCAGCAGCAGCATCCAGCGACAGGCTTTCGCTTTTCCACTGTGACGGGGTGGAGGAGGCGAATCAATAAGTTGGCGCCTTGTCTACATGTCTACTGTCTGCTTCTTGGTCCAATATATCTACTATACCCAAAGAGAAACGTTCGAACGCTAGGGAAATGGAGCAACTATTTGTTGGTTGCCTTTGGCTTTGGCCCTTTCAGTTTCTTTGTTTGGCCCGAACAACAATGACTATGGCGAGGTCGGCCACCCATTATTTTCACATATATGTTACATTTACATATACACATACATATATGTATATATATATTTTTTTTGGCATAACACAACAACAAGATGTCAACGTTTCAATATTTGGCGAGAATATAAAGGACAGGGCTAAGTGCGTTTTATGCGTACCTATTTAATTTTTTAGTAGCCACATAATGTGGCAAAATCGAGCTTAAATTTCCCCATTAAGGCCTCAAAAATGTTGAAAGAGCATTCGGCTCGATTAATTTGATATGCATAATTGTCATGGTTAATGGACTTGCCTACGGTTTCGGTTACATTAAGGGTTGGACGACAAAGAGCGAGGGGTAAGATGACAATAAAATGAAATCAAGTGTAAAAAATAATCTTCTAAACAAAAATTATAATATTTGATTTATATGCATTAGTTAGAGTAACTGATTAAATGCCAAGGCATATCAATTAAGATCATTTAACTTTCTTACTTAAATATAGGATAATTATATATGTTTCATATATATTTTAGTTGTTCATAATGTTTAGTATTCACATTTTTGGTAATTTCCAATTGTTTTTCTTTTGGGTTTTTCTATTTTACTTACCACAGTCATGATGCGCCCACATGTATGCTACGATTACAGGTGGCGTCCAATGCAATATTTAATTAAATTTGAATCAAATTATGGTAATAGTTTAGGACAAGTGTGGTTGCTATATAGATAAGCATTTGGCAAATTGCTATAGCAAACCATTGTGAATGGCCTAGACCCATGCCAGTGTTAGATTAGATAAACAACAAAACAATAAACCAATACGGCGGCAAACTACTTTACTTTGCACTTGTTGGCATCTGATATTTGTAAATATGTGTGAGTGTATGTATTGTATGTACATATAACCGATAACGGTAACGTTAGTGTTTAATAAGCAAAAACATTTGTCAACAATTCACCAGACATCGAACGGCAGTCGTTGAGTTAACATAGTTTACAGAAATATGAACCATTCGTGTGATATGCAATTGGACAGACCCAGTGGGGTCTATGAGGCCGGCCAGACGATTAATGGCCATATCTACCTCACCCTGCCAGAACGTGCACTAATTAAAGGTAATTGTAAAAAGAAGTGAAAGTACAAACATGACTCATGGTACTTATAAGGACTGATAAAGCAACTCAAAATAAGTGAGTCATCCATTGATGGTTCACCTAATTAAATTGCACATGAAAATTTGTAATCTCGTTATAAATTATACTCTACTATCTGAAACAGTTTTCTAATCTATTCCTTTTCATCTTTAAGCCATTTTATTGGAAGCAAATGGTTTTGCAGCCACTGCTTGGCTAAAGCCTCAAAAGCAAAAGAAACAAAAGGAATCTCCGAAACAGAAGCCACAAGCTCAGAAGCCACCATTAACTTTTGAAAATCGTGTGGATTACTTTGCCAAAATGGATTATTTTGTTGGCTCTGATGTTTCCTTGCCACAGATTATGGAGGCCGGCACATATAATTATGGTTTTACTGTCAAGCTACCCGATAATTGCCCCAGCAGCTATGAGGGATCACATGGACACATACGCTATGTAATCAAAGTCCTTATACACAGCAGTGCGGATCGGGCTGTGGATGTGGCTCATGCCCGTCAACTTAAGGTCTTTCAGCGCAGTGACTTGACCCAAGAAACTGTGGGAGCTTGTGACATGAAGCGAGTTGAGCAGATACCATGCCTTAAGTTTTGGCAGAAACCCTTGCTACTCCAACTGGAGATACCAAGACGGGGTTATGCTCCAGGTGCTGGCATTTCTGTGCATGTCAAGCTAAATAATCCACAGCAATTGCCACTGACTGAAGTGGTCTATAAACTAAATATGATTGTGACCTATGTGGCCCTGCAGCGCGATAAGCCAAAACGAATTGATTTGAAAATCGATAGACAATCTCTCTTGACCAGCAGCCATCAGTTGACCAATCTGCCACGTGGAGAACTGTTATTTTTCCAACATTTGCATATGCTACAAGTGCCACAGACAACGGCTACACTGAACACTTCAACCTGCTCCTGCATACAAATTGGCTATGAAGTGGAGGTTATAGTGAAAACTTATCAAGAGAAACGTTTCATTGTGGCCCAAATTCCGGTGATTATTGGTAATGTGTTGCCAGCCTGTATTAAGGATAATATAATGGAGCCACGTATGCTAGATCAATCGGAAGGTTCGGCACCTGATTTAACTCCCGCTCCGGAAACGACTTTGATGACAGGTCCAAATTTTAGCCAATCAATGACATCCTTGGGTAAGTCATATCAATTTACTTTTCTACATTTTCAAATTTAATTTATTCATTTTTTTAGCTTCAAATTTTCGTGAGGCCGAATTCATGATAGCCACCAATTTGAATAAGACCAATAAGCATGCCCTTTCCGGTGATCAATTGGACTTTAGGCCACGTTATCTATATTACCAAATGGATGGAGCTCAAGCGTCGGAACCTACCATTACCATTACCAGTTAGTTGTTTAATTTGATTAACTTAGTATAAATTATAAAGCACAATCATCACATCGAATAGCCATAGTAACTTCCATCAATGTTTAATACAAAATATCTGTTAATACAATCGATTTACTTTGCATTTCAATTATTGTTTTATTTGATACAAAAATAATTTATATCAAGTGCTAAGCTATAGATGATTTATGTGTGTCTATTATAAAGAATATGTGAGGCGCATAAAAAGGCAGATTCAATTCAGTTTTATCAGTGGCAAAATTAATATCGAATATATATAAAATATAAGCCTGAGATTCGATTTATGTGAGGTAGTTCAATTTAAGTGTTTGTATTCCAACCATAAGTTTGGACAGTGTGTCCATTGTGTCCATTCGATTCACTCTCTACATTATTATCACTTGGTGCACTAGGCAATGCCAATGCTGGATAAGGTGGTGCATCTGGTGGGCCATCTGCTGCTCCATCTGGGGGTGGAGCTGTAGGCATGGCAAAGTTTGTATACATTGGATACTTGGGTATAAAGTCATCAGTGCGATTGTGTTCATCCACATCAGTATCTACAAATTTCTCTCCAATATGAGTTGCCTGTTCGAATGAAGGCGGTTCTACAATAAAGATAAAGCCAGATTTCGTTAATGGATAACTTTGATTATCAAAATAGATAAACTCACTGCAGTTATCGTAGGAGGGTGGCATATCAGCTGCTGCTCCGGCTGGTGTATCTGGTGTCGCTGGTATCCAAGTGGATGCATGTGCGGGATCTTCGGCACTTTGTGCTAATGGTATAGTACCAATAACAATGGGTACTTGAATCTCTGAATCGACATGACACCCTCCTGTCTTGATGTACATGACAATGAGGTATCTAACTGTTAAAATGCCATCATGCCTGGACGATGGCGGTACGGGCGGAATGACTAATGTGCCTTCAATAACACGTTTCGATAGACGCAATACCCTTTCAGCTTGCCCATCTGTGGTTAGGGTATTATCACGCTCACGTGTCTTATGATGCGGCGAAGAGGCCACAAATGTATATATCTGTTTCAACTTTAATTCAATGCCATCCAAATCATATCCATGAGATTGGTTGTCTATCTCTAGGCTAAAATGAATCCTTTGGCCAGGTGCATAGCCACCAAACGGTATGGTCAATGTTGATATAACAGGACCCGATGAACAAGGCCAGCAACAAAAGTACTTGACATCCTCGTTTTTCAACGGAATCTAAATTGGATAAGAAGAGAACTTGTATTAATCATAAGTTCAACTGAACAGTGCAGCAATTACTCACCAGCATTTCCGGATACATATTCAGATTGTAAGTCTGCAGTACAGTCAACGGCTGTTTGAATACATTATTAAATCTCCATGATCGATCAATCACCAACGATAGCTCATAGCTGATCTTTCCATACTTCTCCACACACGATGTACGGCATTCCAGGGGCAGAGGTATGCTAAAGGTGTACGTATGAGTGCCCGCTGGCAAATCGCCTTCTCCGAAGACAAGGGTACGCGTATTCAAATATGTTTCTCTGCCACGAAAGTATTCCGTATAGTGCTGCGTTTTACCATTAACAGTGCGAGACTTCTGCTCGTCCCATCGTACTTTAGCCTCGCCCTCGAAAAGTATATAGACCTCTTAAAATAAAAATAGACATGTGAGAGATATTAAACAAAACCAAAATGCAAAGGGGAGCTCACATTCCTTTATAAGCTTGCGTTATTTTTTTTTTTTTTATTTTTTGATAAGAACACACTGGTCTGAGATATATTTTTATCGGTTTGATGCTTTGAGATTAAACTGAATTTAAAAATTATTACTAATTGAGATGTTCTGAATATCTTTTTAAATATAAATTTTAAAGTTTCCAGAGTTTAAAAACTCTTTCAACCGTTCCCTACGTGAATGCACTTAAAAGTATTATTCTATGTTAATATATTTAATTTTTTAATTTGTAATTAATTTTCTTTTTATACAAAATTATTTATTTCACAAATAAATTTACTTTATTTATCTCTGCTCATATGTTTAATTTTTCAATAGCACTCTACCCACTGTGCTGAATATATAAACTTGTTGCGCTGATGCAGACGCACACAATTCTCAAATTTTGTATGTATCTCAAACATATTGCCAACCAAATTTTGTGTGTGGATGCCAAAGCTAAAAAAATTATCCGGTCTAAGTAAAAAGAGGACAGTTGGTGAGTTCATTCCGTCAGAACAATTTTTTTGCAGTATATCTAAGTGTGGGTGACGTTATTTCAATGCAATCTATATTTCCATTTTTTAAGTGCGTTCATGTGACTCTGTTTATTGATAACAAAATATGGGAATTTTAAAGAGCAATTGCAATCGTTGCATTCATTATCTGGTTTCCATCGAACCATATTCGATGGACTGTATTTATGCTCTATATGTTAATTGACGATCTTACCATTAACCGATTTGTTACTGTGAGTGTTTAGCACAACCCGCCCATTGATTGTCTCGCCACTGTAGTAAACCGGTTCCCGGCGATCAAATTCGAATACACAATTCGATGGCATTTCTGATAATTCTTTTATTTCAAACACACAATCTGCTGCACGCCAATGCAATTTGAAAAAAATTTAATTACTTTGAGAGCTCATGTTTATACACGATTTTCATCCAAAAATAAAAAATAAACAAAGAAATGCCTTCAATACTCAACGAGCGTCACAAATGAACTGCCAAAAGCACTAAAATATATACAGTTTAGAATCCAAATATGCTTGGCTAGATGATAACATGAGCGCAGACGGACTACAAATATGTGACATCATCATTTTTGAGAGCAAAAGCTTTCACGTAGAGAGATAGAGGAGAGAGTAAGATGTGCCGTCAAGAGCGAAAGCTTTCTATTCGACTTGACTCGAGTTGTTGTTTTTTCGAATTAGAAACGGAATGGTTGATGTAAACAAAAAACAGGTGTAGCGAGGTTAACAGTGAGAATCAGATGTTATTCTATGTAGAGCGCGTTGTAAATAATTAACTAAATAAAATAAAAACAAACTGTTAAAATTGATTATCATATTTTCCCTAATATGATAATTGTTTTTCTTCTCTCTATGCCATTGTCAGCTAATACATATGTCTCAGTTATGTAAAAATGCATTAATTATAATAAAAATGTATTAAGTTAGCTAACTGCTAACTAATGCAGGTAAAATCAAGGGTGATAAAATGGGGCCAGAAACACATGGCCAACAACAGAGATATTTGATGTTGTCATCCTTAACAGGAAGGTTAAAAAATATATAAAAATTAATTGAAATAGAACTTTCAGAAATAAAATTATATAAATTCGCAGCATGAATTTTAAGGGTAAGCTGTATTTAGTTCCTATGCGCCAATTTCTGTGGCAGATGGAGTGGTAGAAACATTTCTTTTGGTTCTGTGCAGATTCGCTTCTGCTGCTAACTGCCTCATTCAGGATGCTGGCAAAATAAATGACCTTTCAGCTTAAAAGTATGCAATCTAAACTACTACCACACAGACAGCACTACCAAAAAACGAGATTTAAGACTAATTGTGCGCAAGGCGACCGATTCGCCAATGTCCTTATATGAGCTGAAGGTTTTGTAAATATTCCGATATAAAAGATTGAATTTTGGATTAAATATTTTGATTATTAGGATATCCCAAACTCATTTTCAGACTAAAACAAATGGAATTAGGATGGATCAGATGTTTTTTCGCAAATAGTTCACATAACCCAGGAAACTTAAGCTTGGTTTCAGAGTGTCCTGCCAGTTCTCCGAATCTGATTCCAATAAAAAATCTAAGCGGGAAAGCCAAAAAATTAACGTAGAAGACCGCCAGTTTTTAAGAGAAGTACTGTCTCAACTTCCGCTCCATAAACAAATTTGATTACAGCACCAAATTTTATCTAATCAATGAACTTCTTGGGTAAGACATATCAATTTTCTTCTCCAAATTTTTAAATTAAGTTAAGTTAATTCTTTTGGCATAACATGGCAGATACATTTGCATCACTGGCAAAAGTAATATTAAACCTATATAAATTCTGTGATTCTATGTGAGGTAGTTCGATTTAAGTGTTTACATTCCAACCATAAGTTTGGATAGTATGCCCATTGTGTCCATTCGATTCACTCTCTACATTATTAGCACTTGGTGCACTAGGCATTGTCAATGCTGGATAAGGTGGTGCATCTGGTGGGCCATCTGCTCCATCTGGGGGTGGAGCTGTAGGCATGGCAAAGTTTGTATACATTGGATACTTGGGTATAAAGTCATCAGTGCGATTGTGTTCATCCTCATCCGAATCCACAAATTTCTCGCCAGTTGCTTGTTCAAAAGAAGGCGGTTCTACAATAAAGATAAAGCCAGATTTCGTTAATGGATAACTCTGATTATCAGAATAGATAAAATAAACTCACTGCAATTATCGTAGGAGGGTGGCATATCAGCTGCTGCTCCGGCTGGTGTATCTGGTGTCGCTGGTATCCAAGTGGATGCCTGTGCGGGATCTTCGGCACTTTGTGCTAATGGTATAGTACCAATAACAATGGGAATTTCGATCTTTGAATCCTTATGACAACCTCCCGTCTTTATGTACATAAGAATGTAGTAACTAACGGTTAAAATGCCTTGACGCCTGGATGATGGCGGTACGGGCGGAATTACTAAATCGCCTTCAATAACACGTTTTGATAGACGCAATACCCTTTCAGCTTGCCCATGTGTGGATAGGGTTTTAAAATGGTCACGTGTCTGAAAATGCGGCGTAATGGCCACAAATGTATATACCTGTTTCAACTTTAATTCAATTCCATCCAAATCATATCTATTGGATTGATTGTCTACCTCTAGGCTAAAATGAATCTTTTGGCCAGGTGCATAGCCAGTAAACGGTATGGTAAGTGTTGATATAACAGGACCCGAAGAACAAGGCCAGTAACAAAAGTACTTGACATCCTCGTCTTTACAAGGAATCTAAATTGGAAAAGAAATTGAAAACTGTGTTAATTATAAGTTCAATTGAATAGTGCAGTAATTACTCACCAACATTTCCGAATACATATTCAGATTGTAAGTCTGCAGTACAGTCAACGGCTGTTTGAATACATTATTGAATCTCCATGATCGATCAATCACCAACGATATCTCATAGCTGATCTTTCCATACTTCTCCACACACGATGTACGGCATTCCAGGGGCAAAGGTATGCTAAATGGGTACGTATGAATGCCCACTGGAAAATCGCCTTCTCCAAACACTTGGTCACGCGTATTGAAATAGTTTTTCCTGGCACGAAAAGTTCGCATGTATAACTCCGTTTTACCATCAACAGTGCGAGACGATTGCTCAACCCATCGTACTTTAATCGCGCCCTCGGAAAGTATATAGACCTCTTAAAATAAAAATAGACATGTGAGAGATATTAAAGAAAACCAAAATGCAAAGGGGAGCTCACATTCCTTTATAAGCTTGCGTTATCTTTCTTTGTTTTTTTATAAGAACTCACTGGTCTGAGATATATTTTTATCGTTTTGATGTTTTGAGATTAAAGTAAATGGAAAAAGTATAAAGAATTGAGATATTTAGTGCCTGAATATCTTTTTAAACATAAGCTTTAAAGTTTTACATACAATTGTAGGTCATTTTCGATTTGGGGAACCAATCGGATTTTAAGGTTTAAAAACTCTTTAAAACTTTCACTAAAGTATCATATATTATCATTAACAAATTTAATAAGAAAATTTGCAATTATTGTTTCATTTTTCAGTAGTGCTCTAACCACTGTGCTAAATATATAAACTTGTTGATCAAATTTTGTATGTATGTATGTATGTATCTCAAACATATTGCCAACCAAATTTTGTGCGTGGATACCAAAGCTAAAAAAATTATCCGGTCGAGAATTGGAGATTCATTTGCATGGCATTTATTATCTGGCTTCAATTGAACCATATTCGATGGACTGCACTTTTATGATAATTGACGATCTTACCATTAACTGATTTTTTATTCTCAGTGGTTAGCACAACCCGCCCATTGACTGTCTCGCCACTGTAGTAAACCGGCTCCCGGCGATCAAATTCGAATACACAATTCGATGGCATTTCTGATAATTCTTTTATTTCAAACACAAAATGCCAGTTAAAAAAATTTAATTACTTTAAGAGCCCATGTTTATCCACGGTATTTATCCACAAAAAAATGCCTCAATAGTCAACAAGCGTCACAAATGAACTACCAAAAGCACTAAAACATATATAGTTAGAATCCAAATATGCTTGGCTGGTGTCGCGCAGACGGACTACAAAAATGTGACATCATCATTTGAGAGCAAAAGCTTTCATAATAGAGAGATAGAGGAGAGAGAAAGTTGTGTCGTCAAGAGCGAAAGCTTCCTATGCCATTATCAGCTAATAGGGCTTAATTATGTAAAAATGTATTAATTCTAATAAAAAAAAGTATAAGGTAACCTGTATTTAGTTCCTATGCGCCAATTTCTGTGGCAGATGGAGTGGTTAGAAACATTTATTTTGATTCTGTGCAGATTCGCTTCTGCTGCTAACTGCCTTATTCAGGTTGCTGGCAACATAAATGACCTTTCAGCTTAAAAGTATGCAATCTAAACTTCTACCAAACAACCAGCACTACAAAAAAAACGATATTTAAGACTAATTGTACGTAAGGCGACGGATTCGTCAATGTCCTTATATGAGCTGAAGGTTTTGTAAATATTCCGGTATAAAAGATTGAATTTTGGATTAAATATTTTGAATATTAGGATATTCCAAACTCATTCTCAGATCGCCTTTTTTAGACTAAAACAAATGGAATTAGGATGGATCAGATGTTTTTCGCAAATAGTTCACATAATCAGGAAAACTAAAGTTTGGTTTCAGAGTGTCCTGCCAGTTCTCCGGATCTGATCCCAATAAAAAATCTATGTGGCACACAAAGCCAAAGAATTAACGTGGAAAACCGCCAGTTTTTAAGTGAACTACTTTATCCAATCAATGACCTTCTTGGGTAAGTCATATCAATTTTATTCTCTAAATTTTTAAATTAAGTAAGGTTAATTCTTTTAGCATAAAATGGGAGATATATTTCATTTTCATCATTGGCAAAAGTAATATCAAATGTATATAAAATATAAGCCTGATATTCGATCTATGTGAGGTAGTTTGATTTAAGTGTTTATATTCCAGCCATAAGTTTGGATAGTATGCCCATTGTGTCCATTCGATTCACTCTCTACATTATTAGCACTTGGTGCACTAGGCAATGACAATGCTGGATAAGGTGGGCCATATGCTGCTCCGTCTCGAGGTGGAGCTGTAGCCATGGCAAAGTTTGTATACATTGGATACTTGGGTATAAAGTCATCAGTGCGATTGTGTTCATCCACATCCGTATCTACAAATTTCTCTCCAATATGAGTTGCCTGTTCGAATGAAGGCGGTTCTACAATAAAGATAAAGCCAGATTTCGTTAATGGATAACTCTGATTATCAAAAAAAATAAAATACACTCACTGCAATGATCGTAGGAGGGTGGCATATCAGCTGCTGCTCCGGCTGGTGTATCTGATGTCGCTGGTATCCAATTGGATGCCTGTGCGGGATCTTCGGCACTTTGTGCTAATGGTATAGTACCAATTACAATAGGAATTTCGATCTTTGAATTCTTTTGACAGCCTCCCGTCTTCATGTACATAACAATATAGTATCTAACTGTTAAAATGCCATAACGCCTGGACGATGGCGGTACGGGCGGAATGACTAAATTGCCTTTAATAACACGTTTTGATAGAGGCAATACCCTTTTATCTTGCACGTGTTTGGTTAGGGTATTATCACGCTCACGTGTCTCAAAATTCGGTGAAGTGGCCACAAATTTATATATCTGTTTTAACTTTAATTCAATGCCTTCCAAATAATACTCATTGGATTGATTGTCTATCTCCAGGCTAAAATGAATCCTTTGGCCAGGTGCATAGCCACCAAACGGTATGATCAATGTTGATATAACAGGACCCGAAGAACAAGGCCAGCAACAAAAGTACTTCACATCCTCGTTTTTCAACGGAATCTAAATTGGAAAAGAAAATGAAAAATGTGTTAATCATAAGTTCAACTGAACAGTGCAGTAATTACTCACCAACATTTCCGGATACATATTCAGATTGTAAGTCTGCAGTACTGTCAACGGCTGTTTGAATACATTATTGAATCTCCATGATCGATCAATCACCAACGATATCTCATAGCTGATCTTTCCATACTTCTCCACACACGATGTACGGCATTCCAGGGGCAGAGGTATGCTAAAGGTGTACGTATGAGTGCCTGCTGGAAAATCGCCTTCTCCAAACACATGGTCACGCGTGTTAAAATAGGGTTCCCAGCCACGAAAATACTTCATGTGGTGCTCCGTTTTACCATCAACAGTGCGAGCTTGCATTTCCTTCCATCGTACTTTAGCCCCGCCCTGGGAAAGTATGTAGACCTCTTAAAATAAAAATAAACATGTGAGAGATATTAAAAAAAAAAAAAAACAAATTGCGAAGGAGAAATCACATTCCTTTATAAGCTTGAGTGTTTTTCTCATTTTTCTACCCTGTACCCATGGGATAAAAGTGTATATGTATTAAAGTCGAATAAATGTATGTAAAAGGCAGACCCCATTAAGACATTAAGACATTTTGAGACATGTCCTTCGGTCTGTCCGTCTATCTGTCCCTATAAACATCGAGATCTTATATATTATAATATAGTGTATAGGCAGATCAAGTATATTTCAAATTTTTTGAAATTTTTGCAGACGCACACAATTCTCAAATTTTGTATGTATCTCAAACATATTGCCAACCAAATTTTGTGTGTGGATACCAAAGCTGAAAAAATTATCCAGTCTTAGTAAAAAGAGGAGAATTGCGTTGCATTTATTATCTGGTTTTCGTCGAATCATATTCGATGGACTGCACTTTTATGATAATTGACCATTACCATTAACTGATTTTTTACTCTCAGTGGTTAGCACAACCCGCCCATTGACTGTCTCGCCACTGTAGTAAACCGGCTCCCGGCGATCAAATTCGAATACACAATTCGATGGCATTTCTGATAATTCTTTTATTTTAAACACAAAATCTGCTGCACGCCAATGCAATTTGAAAAAAATTTAATTACTTTAAGAGCTCATGTTTATTCACGACTTTTATTCAATTTAGAATCCAAATATGCTTGGCTAGATGATAACGTATGTCGCGCAGAAGGACTTCAAATATGTGACATCACCTTTTTTGTCAGCAAAAGCTTTCACAATAGAGAGATAGAGGAGAGAGAAGTTGTGTCGTCAAGAGCGAAAGCTTTCTATTCGACTTGACTCGAGTTGTTATTTTTTCGAACAAGAAGCAAAGTGATTGATGTAAACAAAAAACAGGTGTTGTGAGGTTTACAGTAAGAATCAGAAAAAAACAAACTCTGTTAAAATGGATTCCCCTATATTTCCCTAGATGATAATTTTTATTGTTCCCTCTATGCCATTATTAGCTAATATGTCGAAATTATGGCCAATAAAACGATTATAATATATATCAAAGATAGATAAAATTGACAAATAAATTGCTATCTGGGTAAAAGTAAATCACCCAAACGAAAGTTGTGATTTGTCAACAAACTAAAAGAAATTTCCCCTCTATGAGTAATCGAAATAAATTTGTTCTTATCGTTAGAAGGGCCCAAACAGAGAACTTAATTTCAGTTAACTTGGCTATAAGTGCTTTTTATCTGAATTTCTTATCAGGTGGAAGACACTTTTATAGTATGTTATTTATTTGTTTAACATTCTGCATACAAGTAATGTGTGGGTACATTAGCACAGGGTGTTCATCACCACCAAAAGAAAAGTTTGCAAATACTGAAGTGATAAGATATCATGATATTGTGGTTAAGCATTTACTAGTATATAGTGACGAGTACTTTTCTTTTCAGATCTCAACTGGTGACTCGACTGGCTCTTTTTGTTCTCTTTTCTCTAGGCCTTGGTTAGTTTGCCTTCGACGACGACGACGTCGTCGCTTTTGGGGGGGATTCGGTGGCGGGGATTGGAATGTGTCCACATCAAAGACTGGATAACGAGGAGTAAAGCGTGATGCCTCACTAACCGTATTGACATCCGTATCAGCTATATCGGCTGTCATAAACATGGCTTGTTCATACGTTGGTGGAGCTAAATTGAAAAATTATTAGTGCGAAGTTTCTTAGTCTTTTAATTTAGTTAACTTACCAACATCAGCCACGAGTTCCTCTTCCGTCTCAAATTCGTCATCTCCATCGTCGGGTAGTTCAAAATCTTCAAGTTGTTCTGTGAGTTCGTAGCCGGGATTACTTCTTCCAGCTGCTGCCAATTCCATGGCTCTTGCTGATGTGCAAGGCAAATCGGGCGACAAAGATGCCTGACTTGGCATAGGAGTAGCTCCAAGTGGCAATGCCACGGTAAGGGGAACATTTCCAATGGTTATCGGAATGACAGCCCTTGGATTCGCCATTAGCCAATTCATTTCAGCCACCACACGCACTTCGTAGGAGACACGCACCACTTTGCTAAGATGCTCACAGGTTGGAGCTGTGGCCGGAATTCGTAATGTTTCCGTAAATGATTTCTCCGAATTTTGAGCTACTGATCCACATTCCTTTTTGACAAGCATAATCTTCTCCGAGGTGGTTCTAATAGATGGCTGATCAGATGTATAGGTGGCCCTTAAGTGAAGCATAATGACTAGTTTCTTGCAGTCGGAACTGGAGCTATTCTTTACATGGGCATGAATCAACATAATTTGTCCAGGCACATAGCCCTGTTGCTGCAGAGTGACCTTCAAATGAACCGGCTTGGTATTCATAAAGCAAAAGTACTCCAAGGCATCATTGCTGGCCGGTTCCCTTATCATTTTACTTTCCTGGTTTAAGTCCAACAGCTTGAGCACTGTGAATCCCACATTATGGGTACGATTTGATGCTCCAGGCTTAAGGAATGTCACCTTGGCCAGATAACGTATATGGCCAAAAACACCCTCAAATGATGATGGGCAATTAGTTGGTATGGGACACGCAAATGTATATGTATAAGTTCCTGCATCTATATTAAATATTTTACCAAGTTCCGACCCCATTAGATATGTCGTGGAGGCTATATAATCCTCTCTTCCAATATAAACATGCTTGCGACGCTTTTTGGTCTCTTGTATGGCCACAGCTCCTCTCCTCCGGACCCGCCATTGTGCCAATGCATAGCCAATAATCTGAAGTTTTATACCTGAAAATGAAGTAATCATTAGTTCAATCAAAATCTCAAACAAATGTGATAATTTCTTTTAATCGTTATTATTAAAAACTAAAGACAGGAAATTGTTTATAAAAGTACTTCTTGTGAATTGTTTTAAAGATACAACTGAAAACAATCTGAAATTTTTAATCTGAATCTTTAGAAATGGTAGTCGAATTGAAATGTTTAATTGAAAATATAACTGTAAGCTATAGAAATGTAAGTTAACATATAAGGAAGAAAAGCTTTTGCTATATAAGGAAATGCAAATGATCTCAACTGTTAAGTAGCTTAAAGCTTTCTTTAGATTTTAGTTTATTGCTGTAGCTGCAATTCTAAACAAGTAAACTAAAAATTCTAAGTAAAAATTAGAAAAATTTGTGCATTCAATTGTCAAGTAAGAACCAGTTAAAGTAATTAACTTGTGACTTTAATCAGACATCAACTGATATAGTTAGCTGCTTTATATGACTAATAAAAATATTTTTAGAAAAACGTTTTATGATTGTCAAAACAACAATATAAATTTTACAATTATTTCTAAATTATAGAAAAAAAAAACTACTTTTAGAGGCATTTCCGGACAATTTCATGCCATAATAATTAGATCATTTTTTGTTAGAATGGTTTTTTTTTTTTTGTTAACGCCATCAATTAAATGGCATTTTGTTTATGGTAAACTTCTGGCTTATCATTGAATCACATATTTTAATGGTTTGCCAAATATGTCTAGCAGCCTACCAACTCAACACCGATAAGATAAACTCTAGATAAGTGAAAAATGAGCATATATGCGCATATAACTATATATATATAGTTTAAGAAGGAAATCACTACAAATGCTTAAACTTACCACGCAATTTTTTAGTCTTGGTAAAGTTAACTATCACCTTGCCGCTTATCACTTGGCCTGTGAAATAGGTACCATGTTCATTTTGATCAAATGTTATAATGCAATTTTGCGACATTTTCAGTTATATATATATCAACATATAGTATATAATATATATATTTTTGGTTGCCTTTTAAAGCAGTTTCCCAAACGCGAGTACCGCACTCACTGGCGGCTGAACGGCAACTGATCCATGTTGGCTTGGTCAATATTGTGTACTCGTTTTTTATATAAATATATATATGTGACCATTATATCTTATCGTTTAACCCCCATTGATATATCAAACAGGTGGAAGAGTTGTTGTGTGGGTGAAGGCACGAGTGCAAAACAGAAAAAAATGAAATGAAATGAGTTTGCCTCTCCCCTTTTTTGTTTTTATTGGTTTGAGTGGAATTGTCATTAAAGTTTGTACTAGAAATAGTTTTAAAATAGATTTCACATAGATATAAAGCAAACAATGTCTTATCTATTGTTTTTATATTGACCTTGATTCATTGAATACAATTTATCAATATTTTTGTCATTATCTTTACTGCATGGCCAAAGAATATGAAAAGTAATAAAGCTATTACTTAACTTGACTTTTTTTTTTGGAAATATCCTGTTGTAAGGATTTAAAGTTCAAATAGAAACTCATTCAAGTATTTGAACCGAAACTGAGCCAAAAAGTAAGCTAAAACTTTAAGAAATTAGAGGAAAATTTGATATTGAATTACATTTTATAATACTTCTTTTTTGCATTTGAACCTCCTGTTTAAGTACCCTGTATTACATATTCAAGCAAATCGTTTTCTTTGAAAATACATTGATGTTACTAACGCCGTGATAAGATAAAAGTAATATGTTATGTCTATCAAACAAAAAAAAAAATATATACAACAATTTATTGTTTGTTTCTATTCTCAGTTCGTGCTCGTCCACTCGGCGTGGAAGTAACTTTCTCAATTGTTTCTGTTTGTTAACAGGAAGGATAACCATCGTTTCTATTATTATTATCTATAAAAATGGTCGTAATCTGTGAAATTCAGTTTACCAACAATCCGATGGGTGCTTATTTTGCTGGCCAAGTGGTCACTGGACAAGTGGTGATGAGATCGGATAAGGTGAAACTTGTGAAAGGTATTTTAATAATTAAAAGTATAAAAAAATCAAATGTACAAGTGTTTAATTGACCATTCAGTAGCCCAAATGAGTCATCCATTGTGGTTATCAATGAACCATTGAATCGGTTATATTTCGGCGGGGAACTTTGTAAAATACTTTATAGTTACTGATAAGTTCAAATTATCTGTTAACCATAAAAAATTAACTCAAAAGTGATAATTATTAACATGAGGGAAATAATTTTCTTTCAGCTGTTGTGTTGAAAATCAAAGGATATGCCCACACAAGTTGGACTGAGAGTAATTCAGATAAATCCGATGATTGGTATACTGGACATGAGGATTATATTTCAACTAAAATATATCTAATGGGCTCCACTGACACTAATGGTGGGTATATCGAAATAATCATTTTTATCTTTACATTCATTTTAAAATTGATTTATTTGAATTTTTTAGAGGTTTCCATTGAGCCGGGCATTAGAACTTACAAGTTTGCCTGTCAAATACCTATTAGATGTCCTTCATCATTCGAGGGTTTGCATGGACGAGTACGTTATGAAGTCATTGTGAAACTGATAAGACCCTGGAAATTCGATCAAACCTTTAGACGACCTTTTACTGTTCTCAAACTATTGGATCTGAACACGGAAAGCTATTTACTTAGAGTAAGTCTATTGATTAATAAATTTCTAAATTATTGCTTTATTGAATAGTTTTTCATTTAGCCTCCAGCTCATGCGGAAACCCAAAAAACTTTTGGTTGTGGCTTTTGCCGTTCTAGTCCTCTTGGACTTCGTCTATCCCTACCCCAAAGGGGATTTGTTCCAGGTCAAATAATACCAGTTAGTGTTCTGGTCAACAATGAGAGTAATCTCCGTGTGGAGGAAATGAAAGTTAGCCTTGTCATGATGGTCGTCTGCTATAGTCAACCTCCTTCTGGACATTCGATAACTCAACAGTTTGTGGTTGCCAAAAAGAAGGGCGAAGGTGTAATGAGAAATTGCACAAAACAGTTTACCTTCGATATTGGAGTACCGCCCACACCGCCCTCTTGTTTCGATCTCTGTCGCATATTGCAGATTGCCTATCAAGTTCTTGTTGAGGCCAAAGTTAAGGGCTGCCATATGAATGGCACTGTGCACTTGCCAGTGACCATTGGCAGTGTGCCCTTCAGTCCACAGGTGCTGCAACAGCCAAGACGAGCGGAAATGGAACCATTGACACCAATTGTGCCCCAAGATCTGGATGCCAAGGCATTGATTTTAATTGAAAACGATGAAATTGATGCTCCAGTTACTCCACCCAGTCCCTGGATAACAGATACTTCAATACGTAATGTCAAAAGGAACAAATCTTTAGTTTATAAACAATTTTCATAAATATTTTGTTTAATTTTTAGCTCCTCCCAGTTATGCTGAGGCCGTACACATAACTCAGGATACGAACAAATCGAACAAGAAATCCCCAGTAAATAAGCCAAATGAAGAGATTGTCGAACCTTATGTGCCACTCTATCCAGTATTCAATGTTTCCAGTCCTTTGGCAACCACTGATGAACAACAAACTGGCCATTCGAATCAAGGAGGATTTGTCAATGATGACATCGATAGAAGCAGTTGGTTGTGAAAAGGCATTACTAATTAGTATAGAATTATCGTTTTGTTGTTAATGAAGGAGAAAAGTGTGCAAACTTTGTGAATAATAAATACCAGTAAAAGGCCGATGTATGGCAAAGGTAAACCCCGTCGTATGTGTTTTATGATTGTATAAATTGCATTCAGGGAAATATACCTTTAGGATTTCTATTTGACATATTGATAAGATAATGTATGGCCCATAGGTTGCCACAACACCCCCCATTTAATGTTTCAATTTCAGTTTGTTTCTGACTTCCATGCTTTGAGCACGTTCTTATCAAACGAACCAAGCCGAAAAGTTAACGCAGAGCTCATTTAACTAATGTTGAACCAAAGCAAATGGTTAAATGAGTTAAATAAATAATACAAGACTAATTAGTTGTTTTTTGGCTGTCGACAAGATCGGATTGCGTTATATATATTGATCCGACAAAGTAATTGCCCTGCCATGCCTGTTACATGCGAAATTCAGTTTGATGGCAATCCGTATGGCACGTATTTTGCTGGCCAAGTTATTACAGGCAAAGTTATATTGAAATTGGACAAAGTGAAATTGGTAAAAGGTAAATAATAGAATTTATATCTTAATTTGTTTAAACAAAGACCGTTTCATAAATAAACTTTTTCTACTCATGAGTCATGCTTTATCTTATCAAAATTTCATTTTTAAATTTTTTAGCACAGATCAAATTGCAAATGACTCATAATATAACATTTAGAGTGAGTGTAGTGAGTGGTTGGGCAGAATGGGGAGAGGGGGAGGGGCACGTGCCAAATGAAATGAACACATTTGATAAATATTTTTGTTATGATAAGATTAAATTATTTTTAAATAATCAATATTAAATAACATTGTCATAGAGATGTTTCTTCTTTCTTTTACTATCCTGCCACAGCCGTTACCCTGAATATAAATGGTTATGCGGAGACACGATGGCGGGAAAGGACCAGCACACATGGCAAAAGACGTCAGCATACATATTACGGACGCGAGGACTATATAGCCTCTACGACTTTCCTAGTCGGCTCCAATTTGAGCTGTAAGTTGTCAATTATTAAAGTATTCTCTATCAATCACTAAATTTTGTACTATTTTTAGCCCAAGTCTCCATTGAGCCGGGAATTCATGTTTATAATTTTAGCTGCCAAATACCCGTTCAGTGTCCATCATCATTTGAGGGCACTTGGGGTCGTGTCCGCTATATGACCCAAGTGACTCTAGTGAGACCTTGGAAATTTGATCAGAATTATACTCGCTGCTTCACCGTACTTAAGGTCATGGATCTAAATTACAATAGTCCATTGTTAAGAGTAAGTCTTGTCGGTTAAAAATTTATATTATTTATTTATTGATTTACTTTTTTTATAGGTAGCTGCCCACAGTGAAGCCCAAAAGACTTTTAACTGCTGGCCCTGCAGTTCAGATCCACTTTTACTTCAGGCATCATTGCCCGAAACTGGTTTTGTGCCAGGCCAAAGTATTCCTCTAAGTGTACTGGTCACCAATGATAGTCACATTCCTGTGGAGGAACTTCTTGTGACTTTGGTCATGTTGGTTACCTATCATTCTAAGCCGCCATCGCTACCAAATTCCAAATATGAACAATTTGTGGTCAATGCCCTGAAGGGAGATCGTGTTGTGCGCAATTGTAAGAAACAATTCCTCTACGAGTTTCGTGTGCCGCCCACACCGCCCACTTGTTTCAATCTCTGCAGCATTATACAGATAGCCTATCAGCTAGAGGTTGTGGCAAGAGTCAAAGGTTGTCATACAAATCAAAAGGTCAGCCTACCAGTTACCATTGGCAGTGTGCCCTTGGCGCAACATGTGCTAATCCAACCGCGTGGAATGCAAACTCTCAATGTCCAAACATTAAGTGGAGGCGATGGCGGCGATATTATAGCGGCCACTGCACCATTACCACCTGCAGATGCAGCCAATCCCTGGGCTATCAACGATTCTATACGTAAGTTCTTATATCTTCTTCAACCCAAACAAAATAACTTAATTTTATTATATTTTTACAGCTCCGCCAAACTATCAAGAAGCTGTACACATGCGCTCCATTGGACCAAAGGCTGAGGATGAAGATGATCCACCAGCACCACAACCAAACACTCTTAACTTGGATGGTAGTGCTTATAAGCCCCTTTATCCTGTTTTCAATATACCCAGCCCCACGGCTCCAATGGATATAAACGAAAGAGGTTTTGATAATCCAGCGACTGATATGAACAAGGATAAGGGAACTTGGCTGTGAGACAATAATTGACAAATTTTATACTAAAATTTATTAATCATATTCAAATAATAAAGAATTGGATTAATTTAATGTTTATACAGGGAATATTGTATCCATTCGAGTGAAAATTGTTATTGAAATTGATTTATTGACAATTCTATTCGATTGAGTTTTGTGTCAACCTATCAAAGTTTAATAACTATAATATATATACATATATATATATTCATTTCCTTCGCTGTATAAATCTTTAATAGAAAACTAAACATTAACATAAGACTTAACCTAGAGCCAAGGTTTTCTCTGTGTCTACGATAAGAATTTTGGCCTTCAATTTTTCTTTTTGAAATCAGTCACGGACTCAACGTTTCAGTATTTCAAAGTATAAGCAAGAACTCTTATAAAAATTTCAATTCCATTCCATATCTTACTTCCACGACCCTAACCAGTGCTGGACTAGTACGCCTTATCGCCTTATCTAATTCCACGACAGCTACCACGAGAGAGAGAGACCCCAACCCCGACATTTCTCATTTAGTCAAGTTAGTCGCAATCCGTTTGTCCACTCTTAATGTGGTTCATTTAGTTTCTTGCAATATTTGCACGGATCGGAAAGTGATACGGATCGTAACATTTAAAATGGTTGTTACATGTGAGATCAGTTTTGATAATAACAGATATGGCACCTTTTATGCTGGACAATTGGTTGAGGGTTGTGTCACTCTGAAATCGGATAAACCCAAAGAGGTTCAAGGTATACAAATATGTAGTTTAGTTAAACCCAAAATCAATTTGCTTATAGATGCAATAAATATTATAAACGATAACGATAGAAATTTAGTATATAAGGCAGTTGATTATACTTTATATGAATATATATGTATGTATGTTTGTGTGTTTGTTTATGACGACATTCCTTATAGTCAACATTCTTTAGCTGATTTGAATTCAAAGTGTGTGTATGTGTGTTTAAGAGAGTGTGTGTTAGAATGAGGGAATGTTTAAAAATGTACGATAAGAGTTCTATTAAAAACTTGGGTGTAAATTTAAAAATGCGTCTTGATAGATGCATGAAAAGTTGGAAAGTTTTTTAAATACAAAATAAGTTGTTGAAGACATATTCCAAATCATATATAAGTATAAAAGTATAATGATAAGTTGAACTTCTTATCATTAGCTGCTGTGTGGTTTACATTTATATAGTTAAGATAATATGTTTATGCTAATTTGTTTGCAGCCATCATAGTTAAAGTGGTTGGTTATTCTCTTACCAAATGGAGCGAAAGGCAATTGGCTACAACCAAATTATATTCAGGACGAGAGGATTATTTGTCATCGGCTACTTATGTAATAGGATCTGAAGAAAGTAAGTATATAAGCATCAGTGAAGAATCCTTTTTAATTTGCGATTCCAGATAACAATCGGCACATTATACAGGCTGGAATACATACATATAATTTTGCTTGTCAATTGCCCTATCAATGTCCTTCGTCCTTTGAGGGTCGTTATGGTTGCATACGATATTTAGTTAAGGTATTACTAGTGCGACCCTGGAAATACGATCAAGTGTATACACATGGGTTTACTGTTCTCAAACTGATGGATTTGAATTTTGAGACACCTCAGTTGAGGGTAAGTTAAATCAGTGACTTAATGCAAGATTTAAATTCTAAATTCTGATTTGTTTTTTGCAGTTGGCATCCCACAGTGAGGGCTATAGAACATTCTGTTGTGGGCCATGCAAAACGGAGCCATTGAAAATGGAGCTACATCTACCACAAGCTGGTTTTGTGCCTGGCCAAAGGATACCTGTGACTGTGGTGGTTATAAATAATACAAATTTGGCTGTTTCCGGGTTAAATCTTAGCCTGGTCATGCTCGTTCGTTACTATAGTATAAATCCAGATCATTCGCGAGTGGAACGTATCATAATTTCCAGAGCCAAGGGTGATTCAGTATTGCGTCAATCCACACGATCTTTAACCCTTGATATGTTAGTACCTGCCACACCGCCCACCTGCCTAGAGCATCTCATACAGATTGCTTATCACTTGGAGGTGGAGGCCATGGTGAAGAGTTTACGAGAACAACAGCTGATGATTATGCCATTGACCATTGGCACCATACCCTTGGTAGTATCTGGCATTGTAGTGCAGCAGCCACCACGACGAAGTGCCCACTACGAGGGAGCTGGAGAGGGACAGAATGGACAGAGAGTTAACGATGAATTGCCCATGGTAACTGCAATAGCCACTGTACCAAATGCTCTAACTCCAAGCTCTTCAGATATAGGTAAGTTGTTAGTGTTATTCCTTCCAAAGTTTTCCCTACTTTCATTTTACTTTCCTTTTTATTAAAGCTCCACCAAAATATGAGGAATCGAAGCACACAGTGCGCGGCAACATCAATGAGGAAGAGCTTCATGCGTTTGGTATAAATGAATTTGCACCTTTGTATCCAGTTTACAGTATACCAAATCCTCCACCGGTTCTATCACCGAATAGTCGAAACATTGGATTCATCAACCAAAGCTTTGAAAAGTAATCTAAGCTTTCGTTTTAAATTAGCTTTCGAAACGCTTTTTATTATTGAAAATATATGAAATATTTTATAAATACGTCTGTAATACAGACAAATAGAACAAGCATCCATTGTATAACAAAAAAAGTATAGTATGCTAGTTGTTATACTCATGAAACTATTCGTAAATGTTTTTGTATAACAGCTAATCTATAACAGTTTGCGCGAATTCCACCCCAAAGGACACTGTTATAAGGATAAGTTTGTATAAAAGTAAGTTATACTTTAAGTATGTTATACAGTGTTTACTTTTATACACTTTTTGGGGTGGTTTTGTTATACAACTTTTTAGGGGATGATTCGAGTTTTTGGCACTTTATTAAAGTGGTTGATGTTCAGTTAAAATTTTGTCCCAAAACTCTCTGTTAGTTAAAAGAGTCTGAAAATTGAACTGCTTTTTGCAGAATCATTTGCACTGCTTGCTGAATTGTGTTTTCTGTTATAAGATGTCTTTGATTGCTTCACATCTATGCTGGACAACTATATCAGCAGCATACAAACTTTGTACAAAGTAAGATTATTCCTATTCATTTATTTCTTAGTAACTTTAAATCAACTGGAAGCCTTTACTGTCACCTTTGAAAGGACTTCTTATATGGCAGGTTTAGCTAATTTGTTTCTTTTCCAATTAATTTTTGACTAATTAAGCTGATTTTATATACTCTTTAAATTATATTAAGTAACTTTAACACTTCTTACAATTTTCGATTCAACTCTTTAGTTAATTTGAAGTGACATTTATTTGCAATCGACAGAGCCAGACTAACAGTGCAGCAATGTTTAGTGTCTGTATAATCCATTTAACTAAACACCGTACTCGCTCTAACGGCACTAACATTAAGTAATTTTCAACACCAACCCAAGCCCGATTCAACTCTGACACGGATTCCCAGAAAGCTTTAGGTTTAACTTTGCCACTACCACTGTTTCCGACTCTATCTCTGTCTCCGACGCCGACTCTGTCTATGGCCATGGGTCTAGTTCTAGGTTCGGGTGTCTGTTTTTGCCCCGCTGCGTGTAAATAGCTTACTCAATGGCATTTTCGCGGTAATTGGCATTTGGCTTTGCCATGTCGGGCTGGTAAACTGGTAAACTGGTTAAACTAAAAGCATAACTACCATTTCTCTAGTTAGCTAGTTGGTTGTAGTTGCATTTACAGTTTCGAATTTCAGTTATGCTATTGGTTTACAGCATTCTATATATATATGTATGTATGTATATATATTCACAAAGATATCTTAGAGCTGAAAACAGCATTTCACATTAGCATAAGGATTAGCTTTTGCCATTTGGCAGTTCGTTAACTGGGTAATGGCTAATCAATTTTTCTGTTTAAGCATAAAATACTATTTACCTTTTCGTATATATAGTTTTCAAAGTTTCTTTTCTATATTTAACTGACGTTTACCACAAGCTTGTTAAGTATAAACGAATATTGTTTTTTGCCACTTATTCACTTCACGTGTATGTCAGAAAAGTCAACTTTTTTATTCGATAAAGGCAAAAAAAAAAAAAAAAAACAGCTTCTCCACCCACTAATCACAAGTGCCCAATCATCTTTATTGCTTGACATACACACTCCCATATGCAGGCAACATGCCGATGCCAAACAAAACAAGAATATACGCCACAGGACCTCACAAGATTGCCAGCGTCAAAGCCGCTGAAAATTTCGTTTGTAGAGAAATTCACTTGCGATTGTTTGTCAGGGCCGCAAAAAACCAACAAAAAAAAAACACCAACAAAGTGTATATGTAGGTGGTGGAACAACATCAGCTATAACAACAACAACAAACCCAGTGGGTTAGGAAAACGGAAGTTGGCATCCGTGAAAGCCACAATACAAAGCTGTGTAAAAAAAGGAAGAAAAAAAGTGTAGCACGCTATTTGGCATGAAGGTGCAAACCAGGCGGATAAAACGAAAAACAAGTTGCCGCTTCTAGAGAGATAGAGGAAGAAAGATAGAAAGAGAGAGAGAGAGAGAGGGATACAAAGTTCCTACCCAGTTTACTGTATATAAAAAAATGCTAATTCTGTTGTGGCTCTAACAACCATCATTCGAAATAGACTGTTAACTCTAACATGTTTATCTATGCATGAGTGTATCTATAATCTATTAGAATGAAATCAGCCTAAATCGAAACATAGGCAAATCAATTGCCCTCACTTGACACATAAATAAATTGGTATTTTAAATACGAATATAAAAATAAATAGGATAATAAATAAATGCCAGCAACTGTCTAAATAATCTAAATATATGCAATGCATATATGTGTTTTATCGATGGAATATAATCCCAAATCAATTACAAATTTTATATTACATTTAATGATTAGCAAGGACAGAAAGTAAAGTTTACAATTCTCCCTGCCTTTTCTCGTTAGATTCCTGATTAGAAAAGCAATTTCACACCAAAAAATAAAGTATTTTCAAACAATGTAAACCTAATTATCGCATCATTAACCAAGTATTTAGCTCGCTGCTTGGCATTCCAAAAGAAAAGTTTATTTAACTTTGCTAATGGTAAAAATTCACCAACCACTTGCTCCCCTCCCTTCCATAACCCACCGAAATTATAAAACTGAAAACTTCATTGTCACTTGTATGAAACAGGAACGGAAAACACAAGCAAAAAGTCGAATTGCAGCAGAAAATGTTTAAGCCAGCCATCTCCTAAAGTTTTTCGTCAACACCCAAAAACAGAAACTTTCTTTTCATGTGGCAAACAGTCAATGTATCGACCCACCTCTACAAATAAAAAAAAAAAAAAACTACTTCCCAATGAAAGTTTATTCAATTGAGTTAAGGTACATATCTACAAAAAGAAGAACATTGTCTGACAGTGATGGCAATGTCTTGTGATGCCTCCAAAGTCAATGCACTGACAACGCCCCAGGCCAAATTGAAGTGCATTGGATTCGGTTTGAATGTACCAGAGTGTTGGATGTTGTCATAACAGGACCGAATTTCATAAATCAAAGTACACCACCACACTGACTCTGAACTGAGCCAAGGATGGAAAAGGAAAACAACATGGATTCAACGCACGCCGCTGTAATTGCTTTATGCTCTCAAGCGTGATGCGGTCAACAACGCAACAACGTGAGCAAGCCATTTGTGTTATAGCACAGATACAACCACGTACACACACACACACATACATACACAAAAGTTGAAAAGTTTTATGATATTTTAGCGATTCGATATATGATGGAAATAAAAAACCAAAAGTACATCATGCGGCAAAAGAAGCTAAACAGATTTTTCATTCCTTTCAACTTTTACTACTTTGTGTAAACATTATTCATTCTATTTTCCTTTACAAGATGTTCCTCTTTCTCTTTGACCTTTCATTATTTTCTGTTATTTCAATATTTTACTCCTAATAATACTTTTCTGCATTATTTTGCTATTTCCTTTTGCCCTATTAGTGTACCTTCTAATGTTTCATTTGCACTTTTGCATTTTTTTTTTTTTTTTCATTTGTTTTCACTTTGACAAAGTCAAAGAAGTTTTTTTTTATGCTTTAAAAGTTAAATATAAAACAAAAGCTTGGAATTACATTTTGAAAACAAAAAAGAAATGATTTTTATTAAAAACTATTTAGCACAATTAAGTTTCCATGGCAAATGAAAACGAACTCTTGAAAGTAAATTCCGAAATTTGCAATTATAAAAGAATTTCGTGCTTCTGCTGATGATGTCTGATGTAAAGAAAATATTTGTCGTCTGTTTCAGCACCTTCAAATTCTCTACAAAAGTTAACACAAACACGTTTTTCCTAAAGGGCAATGCACTGGCACTGTCAAAGCTAATAGCCAAAAGGACGAAGAGCTACACAAGCCCAAGGAGGTAGACGTTCACTGTTTATGTTCAAGGCTTTCATATACCCTCCAAAAAAAAAGAAAATAAACAAATAAGAGAATTGCAAATATCGAAGGTAAGTTTTCTTTATAAAATCAAATATTCAATTACTTTCATTTGTTTATATTTTTTAGAAAATAAAACAAGTCATCTCTTTCAACACTGTCAGAATTCTTAAACTTCCATGAAAAATTAAGCTAAGAGAGTTTTTGGTACTCAGTTTTTAGCCGAACTTTGAATCAACAATTTTACAATGCGGACTTAAAGGACAAATCTAAATAAGGATATACAAAATTCGACAAGTCTAACTAAACTTAGCTTGCTTAACTACTTCTCTCCTGTGCCATGGCAGATTTATGGGTATATCAAAAGCACAGACGACTCTGACTCTGATGATGATGATGGGAGTGATGGCAAAGGGTGATAAAGATGCTGTGCAGGTGGTGAAATTATAATAATGGCCATATGTGTGCAATGGTTGACTATCCTTAATATATGTATATGTATGTGTATATAATATATCTGAAACACGTTTTGTGGCTGCTGCACTAATTAATGGAAGACTTTGCTTGCACCTTTCTGCCATTCTATCCACTTTTTGTCCCTTTTCTAGTTAGTTATGTGGCTATCTATCTCTATTCCACTGTCAATGGTATAAAGAAAATTTTGCTAATTAAAAAAACAGCAATTGGTGCCAAAGCTGCAAAAGCTGCAAGAAACTTTTACAAGGTTTCCCTCCTTTTGGCCATTTCTTGTGATTATATTAAGCAACTTTGGTGGACCAAGCAAACGACCATGTTGCAATTCCCAGAATTCACAATACACAGTGAGTCCCTGAAGGGGTGTGGGTGTCGGTGAGGTAGAAGGATGGTAGACTACGAAAAAAAAGCCTTACAAATTGCTCGCGGGCTGCAAGTAATTGTCTCTGGCTCGTTTGCTTTGGATTTAGATTTGCCTGCACCACTACCACTACACATTCACGTTACATAGCTCCCAACATCATTAAATGTGTATAATGGAATTGCTGTGATTTGTTTCGAGCACAAGATTTATTATCACAGGCGCGGAATAAAAATACCAAAAAAAAAAAAAAAAAACAAAACAAAACAAAATGGAATAAATATAAAGCCTAGCAAAGAGAAGAATTTTGGTTTTGTGTTACGCTTGCCTGGTGACAGAGTGCAGCCAGACAACGATGGATACGAATGACACGATGAGCACAATTCAAAGTCGTTTACATAAACACTTTTCTGAAATTTATTGCACTCCCTATCTTACACCCACTCTGCCATTGATGTGTGTCTGTGCGTGTGTGTGTCAATTGCAAAACTTTGCACATTTAATTTGTGTAAAATTTGCTTACAACTCAAATTGAATTATCCAGATGGGCCAACTAGAATGCCCAAAGAAGGATGCTTTCATAAACAATTTCGCTCTCGTTTCAATAGCCTTTGTTCTAGCAGAAAATAGTCCTAGATAATATGAAAATGAGCAAGTTAATGATATAGAATGAGAATAGGAATACTAAAGTACTTAAGTACAATGTTCAAATGCATCAATAATCATTTCCAAATTGACTTTAATAACTAAATAATAAGATACAATCTTGATTAAGTTGATAACGATTCACTTCTAATTCACATGCTTCATTTAGTTAATGATTAATGAGACTTTCACTTCTAACAAACCAAATTGATTAGGTCGATAATTATTAGACTACCACACTCAGACTACGTAAGTGAGTTTAAGTGCTGTTCTCTATACTAAGGTCACTGCTCTCAAATGTATGCTATAGCAAAAATACAAATATTTACAAAAGACTGGATAATTAATTCAGTTGGATTACAAAATGTGATTTAATTAATATTTTGGAAGTAGAAATCATATAATGCATAAGATCTATATAGAATACCTAAGACAAAACAAATTAGTATAAGATATTTATTACATTTTACACACAGAAAACAGTAGCAATTCGATATAGATTAAACAAAGCTTATATATACGATCCATTCCAAGTGAAATGAGAACATTTTTAAAGAGAAAATGATTATGGGAACTTTATTTTAGTTATATGACAAGTTTTTCTCTCTGACATTCATGTAAATTAATTTGCATTTAAAGTTTTTCATTCCTCAAAGTTCGTTTGACAAGTTCTTTGGTGTGCAACATATGCTCGAGATTCGTTCAGTTATGTCTTCATTTTATTAAAAAAGGGAAAAAAAGGAGAAAGTATGGGACAAACACACACACATTGAAATGTTTTGAGTATGTTGGCTTTGACATGAATGATGGCAGCTATAGTTGAAATTAATTGCTTGCAAAACTAAAACAAAGTCATTTCGGTTGTCCTGTTGATATTTTATATATATATATATATATGCTAAGGTGAGCAATTTAACATACATATACATATGTATATATATGTAAGTATCAGACAAACAAAAACTTATCAAATAAATTAAAAAGTTACCCAAGACAAAAGGGCCATGACAAAATCTTTCAAGTTTCGGTTGAGAGATTATCTTTGGGCTAAGAATTTTAAGTGAAAGTTGTGTCTGTGTGACAGATTTCTGACAAAATGAAATATCCTCATACCAAAAAAAAAAAAAAAAAACGCATGAAAAGGGTCAAGTAAGTTTATTGTGTAGAAGGGAAATTAAATAGTTTTTTTTTGCGTAAAATATAAGTGATTTTATTTAATGTTTAACAAGTTGCGGGAATTCAATGAATGTTTTTAATGGAATTTAACTATTTTTTTCTTCTTTTGCATACATTTTAAAATTCATTTTTTGTTTACTTTTTTATATTGATTTCTCTTAACATATTAGAGTTAATTTCACATACAGTTTACATATTAATTCCAATTGAAATATTAATATATTAATGCTTATTACATCTGTTTGAGGTTTTTTTTATTCACCTTGCATTTCATTTTATAGTTTCTTTTTTTTTGTATGGAATATTACAACTGTTTGCCCTCAATACTTATTATTTATTATTGATTTTGGTTTCAATATGTTAAATAAAAATCTGCTGTGATATTTCATTAAATTATATGATCCAACTGTCATCAACTCTTAGGCTATAAAATCGGGCTGCCAATCAACAACAAAAATCCGGTTTAGTTGTATGTTTGCCCTGGCTCTTTAGATTTGTCAAATTAGCCGCATTTAGTGGCAGTTTTTGTCTAACTATATTTGCCCTGTCTGGGATTTGCCCTGTGCACTTAATACTTTGTACGTGTCTGATGTCCTAATTAATGCCACACAACCATGGGGCACAGATTAAACATTGTGTAATAAAATGGATTTGTTTGTTAGTGTCCAAAATAGTTTTGGTCAGCAAATTTTGTAACATTTGTCATTGTGGTATACAGTTTTATGACAAAGGTAAATGTTTGACTTAGTTTTAACAAACTTCAATGAAAGTGTCATTAAGTGAATTGCTCTGACTTGAATGCAAATAGTTTAACCTTAAATAACATGATCTTTCTTTAATTCTCAAATGTATGAAATATATGCAGCAATGTTTTTGCGCTTAAGCCCAGTTTTATAGGGACTCTATAACCTTTAACAAAAACTCTTTATTGGTATTCGAATGTCTTGGATTCACAGGAAAACATCCTACTCAATGAAATCTGGGCGTTTTATGCCTTAGTCTCTGTCTAAGTAAGTTGTGTTGCTACATTCTAATGGTTTTTTTTTTCCTTACCCATAACAAAGGCTCGCTCTTTCGTTTTTGGTCAAGACTCTGTGTATCTATATTTTCTCTTCATAAATAGTTCATTGCAATTCCATTAAGGAGTTTTCCTATGTCTGATCATTGACCCTAATGTATGCCATTCATTATGTGCAATTAGAGTTCAATTCATGGCAAAGTTCAAGGTTTTGTCTAGACAACAACAATAATACCATCTTGACTATGCCATAAGGTACACACACACACACACACACGATATATAAGTGTATAACACATCATTAATGGTTATGTTTGTGTGTAAATGTGTGTGTGTGGTAGAAAAAGTAGTAAGTATATATGTAAGACATGAATGTATATGAGTATATATCTCATAATGTGGTCATTTGTTTTCATGGCACACGTGCCACGGCTTTCAGTTAAATGCTCGCTTAATAGACACAAACATTTGCCCGGCAAACATTTTTCCAGCTCTGTCGGAAGCAATGTTGCCATTTTTTTTCTTCTTTCCAAATTGTGTCTCTTTTTTGTGGTCAAATGAAAGTGAAATTAAATACTTGTATGAATATACCAGTCGATTTTACCTGTTAATCAAATGCCTAAAACCAATTCATTAAAACGTTTCAACATCTATATTTTCTTTAAACTTTTGCCCGCTGTGCAGGGTATTTTAAAGTCATTGTCTCAAAGTGTCTTCAGAATTTTTGCCTTTTGCATTTTAACCATAATTGCATGCCAGTTATTCACGTTAATTGTTTGGTATATATTTTATTTTGTGTTAAAATCTCGTTGCTTGATTGCTTAATTAAAATTTTAATGATTCCCCGAATTGACATCATTTTATGACAAAAATATGCCGAGGCACTGGCACAGTAATAATGCATATGTCAAGCTGCGTTTTTTTCTTTTGTGTAATAAAAAAATGCCTCTGGTTAAATTTTGGTGAAAATTGATTGAAATTTCAATAAAAGTTCGCATCGAAAAACTGTTCAAAAGTTATATAAAAAAAAATGAGAAAAATATAGCACAGTAAGCAAGTAAAATTTGAAATTGTTCGACTCACATTATTTTGTTTCCAATCACATTTTTTTACACTATTCATATGGTTTAGTTTGTTATTAAAATTATGTCGTTTGTCCAATCCATTAATAGAAATGGCAAGACCAAGCCGGGGATATTAAAGAATTCTCGTTCAAGTGTCAATATATCGACCGAATCCAGCAAAGATAATCCAAAAACAGACCGCAAAGTGGTTCACCTGATCAAATCCCATACAAATAGGATTTCAAAAGACCAATCTCAAGCCTCTTTTCAACATGTCGGCGGAAAGTCGGGGGAGAAGAAAAGATTCCAAGATTATGCAGATATGAGCGTCCATCCGAGTTACAATATTTTAAATATCTCATAGTAAGTAATGCCCCCGAAGTGTAACTAAAATAACGAAAATAATGTATGATCCAACAGTGATTTGAATTGCCATCAACGTTATCTGGAGACAAAGAGAAAATATGATAAGCATTTCATGTCTGAGTTGGAGAACCTAATAGATAGCAAAACAGTTGTACGTGATCAATATTTTACTAGAAGGTTATTACAGATCAGTATTACTTAAATTCGAAACTAATTTAAACAATTCTCTTTAGCTTTTTGAGCTATACAACTCTTTGGCCTCCGTTGCATACAAAACCGGAGATTGATTACTTTTTTAAAAAATTCTTTCAAATGACACACGAACAGAAGAAGCGTTTAAATTATTTAATGACAACCGATATGAGCTTAAGTCAATAAAATAAAATGCAAAATAATGTTAATCCAATTAGAGTGTTTCAACCAAATTCAATTTTCACTTAAATCAATTTGAATTATTAATCACTTCAATTCAATCGTTTGTAAAAAATTAAATAGAGCTAGAAAAACTTTTACTATTGTTTTGTTTTTTTTTTTTTTTGGATATCATTGCTTAAATGGGTGAAAATATTTGTCATATTCGTTTTGTTGTTATGGCAATTGTTTTTGTTTGAGTTCTCTGTTGTTAACAGGAAGTTTGTCATTTGTCAAACATTTTGCAGTTTACCCATTTTTTTTCCTTCTTTTTATTTGCCTTTAGCAAGTACCTGGCAAGCGATTGCATCAGATATGTGTAATACTATTGTTTGACCTGCTGAGTTTCATTTCTTTTTTACAAATTTGCTATAATCAAATTTATTAGTTTACAGTAAATAACTCGAGGCATTCAAGTTGATCGGTTATTCATAACAAAATCAATATATATATATATGTATAAAAGAAGAAACAAAAACCTACGTCAATTTCAATTGAATTGCCGTGCAAACACAATCTAGAATACGTAAAAATTGCAAGTTACATACAACAAAAAAAAAATAAATAATAAACTTAAATCTTTCTCCATAAATGTGTATTTGTAACCGCAGGCGATTACTGATTCGATTTAAATTCTTTGTTTTTATTTTTTAATGCATTCCATTTTAATCTGTAAATTTATCTTGCTTTTATTTGTGTAATGAAATATTTTTATTTCATTTCGTTAGACTTTGTAAAATAACTTAAATGGAATAAATTTTCTATAGTTTTGTATTTTCAATTGAACTAATTTGAACATTTTTCTAAAGAAAACATTATGTTAATTATATTTAAATTGAATTTCTAACTGCCAATATCATAAAGGCAAAGGTCATTTTAAGTTCTCAAATTCAGCTTTCAGTTGGATAAATTTACAAAAGAGGAAAAGGGGGAACTTCTACAGCCGTGTCTTTACTTTATTTTCCTTTACATATTTTTCCCACTGTTTTGTTTACTGATTATTAGTTCTTTAAATCATTTATTATTCACACTTCATTGCTAATACTTTTCATTGCAATAATTTTCATACTTTAATTATACAAACAAAGCTAAAATTTCAACATATTTTTCATAATTCAATTTAAGGTTTGAAAATGCAAATTTAAAATAGGTGCAAATCACAAAATTTACTCCCCTGGCATCTGCAACTTTGAGCCATAAATTATAATTTCCGCATGGTCAGCCATTTCTGTTTTTTTTTTCTTTTGCTTAACCTGGTTCAGCCGCTGGTCATTCACCGGTTTTTATGAAGTTTATAATAAAAAAAACTTGAAATTAAAACAAAAAAAATTGTTGTTACTGCATGGCTGCAAGGTGTGCGCCAATTTCCGGTGTGTGTGTGTGTGTGTGTCTGTGTTGGTCTTCTCTACCGTTTCATAAAATGTTTCTCTTTCACTGACCTGACTAGAGCACATGTTGCCATAAGCACTACCACTGAACTCTATTTGAAGTGACAGGCAAATGCCCTGGACTGATTACTCAACCATATCACATGTATTTAACTGTTTTTGAATGTTGTAAATTATAGTAGAACGAGGTAACTAAATGTCATTGGAAATTCCAAATATATGCTTACATTGACTTATATCTACTTTGTTGAAATGTACATATATATCATTCCTGTTCAAGTTTACACTGATTTCAAACGGCACAAAGTGAGTGCTTACCTTTGAGGTAGTTAAATGTTGTTTAGCACTTGTAACATAGATGTACATATGTAGTAGTGTATATATTTAACAACCAAATAGCAATTCTGGGCAATCATTGCTGCTAGTTATACTCATTTAAATGCATGTTTGTATACTCTAGACTACTAAAAAGCATTTAGACTAGCTTATAAAATACGTCGAACGAAATTCAATCAAATGTTAAGAACAAAACATACATACATCCAAGTTACTTATATTTACGTAGGTTAGCAGATGAAGCTAAAGCTTCTACAAACTTATAATACTTTTAGTGATAATATCCTCTTTTAACTGTAAACAAAGCTAAGATCATCTTTAAATTTCCTTTATTTTTTGTGCAATTTTAACTTAAGTTACTTTGTTTCTATTAACCTTTAATGTAATTCATAGAGTATTTGAATCTTGTATAATGTTCATGTACATTCAACAGTCCATAATTTTTATCATCAACATTTCTTTTTTTTTTCTTTTTTTTTTTCTTTTTTTTTTTTGCTCCAACTCTTCCTTCAGTGTCTGTGTAGGTGTGTGTGTGGGTAAGTTGCTTGTGGTTGTGGTCGTGGTCCGTTTGGTCGTAACTTCCGCTCACCACTTGAGTTTGCACTCTTCTCGTATTTGTGCTGGTGTGTGGCATTGCAAAATGCATTTTATACGCAATAAAAATACACTTACGAGATTTTTACAGCTCGCTCGCTATGGCTACTCTCCACCAACAACTCCGCCTCCATTTCATCCTACATTCACATACACTCACACTCACACACACTCACTTACTCAGTTGCTTGCCCGCCGAACAGACCATTTCCTTTTGGTAGTCGTTTTCCTTTTTGGCGCCGTATTTATTTTTTTTTTTTTTTTTACTATAATATTTCCTACTTACACACAAAATAAAAATGAAACGAAGTCAGTTTGGTTTGCCACTGGCTTGTTTGTGTGTTGGTTAAGGAAATTTAATGAGCTACTTAATGTTGCTGCGCTGTGTTGACGCTGCTGCAACTTGGTTTACGATTTTAACAAGTTGGTTGTTAAATAAATTTAAATTATATTGTCGCTCCCTTTACAAGCCCTTGCCGAGGCCCGTTGGTCATTTATAAATATATTGTTCTTGTTTTCCGCTTTTTTTCCGTTTCGTTACTCTTACTTTTTCTTTTTTTTTTTGGTGTGTTTTTAAACGAAACTTTTCATTTGCAAAAAAAGTGAAATTCATGGCGCCCCTGGAAGCAGGCTACAAATTTATTAACAAACACTCAATCATCCGAATGGCTTTCGATTCATCTTCTTGGGCAAATGAGAGAGAGAGGGAGTGGGACTTTTTTTGTATACTTGTGCGTATGCAGAAAATAAATTTCTAAAATATTGCTTTATCATCATTTTTGTACCTGAGTGTTATACATTTTAACTTGCATGAGCAAGCATTCCAAGTTTTTGATGGAAACCAAATTTCAAGGTAAACGCAAATTAGAAATCATTTATTTTGCAATGTACAAAACAAAGTTATGAAGCAATTAAAACTGTTGGTAATGTAAGCCACCATTGTTAAATGTTTCTATAATAATTTAAATAGAAATAAATTGGCTTTACTGAACTATAATACTCTCACTTCAATGTAAATTTTCACTTCCACCAATTAAACTAAATTTCAAATTCAATTTCCGTACAGAAATCAAAAGTCAGGGATTGGAAATTTTGTGGTGCCGCAGTTCTTATCTTTCATTTTGTCAAACAGATGCATAAAATCATCTATAGGCACACACACACACACATAATCAGCAAGTGTAAAATTCAATTACATAGGCAATTGGCAAAAATGCACAAAATGCAAATCAAATGCTAAGTAAATAAGGTCACTTTTGTGCTAAAAACGGCAAATGATGTGGCCTCGTTGCCCAGCAATCAGCAAAATGCCAATGGGTAAAAGTAGAAAATCGCATTAGGGCCAGTCCAACCAGAGCCAACATCAACGAACTTCATCGAAAATCGCCAAGAGCAGTAATCGAATATGCACTCTTTCTATGCAGAAAAATATACCTATATGACAGGATGTTCCAGAAGAGAATTTCTCGGAAACAGCAAAGTTTGAGCTAAAAGCCAAAGGTTGATCAAAAAGTAAGTATTGTTTTAACTTTCAAATCGGATAATCTACAAATCCCCATTAAACATCCAATCAAATAAGAACTACTATCATAAAAAACTATAATGACTTCTTTGGTTTGTGAGTTATTTCCTTAAAAAATGAAATCTTATCATGTTCAACCAAATAGTATCTATGGTATATTAATTCTACTGCATTGCAAATTCAAATTTGCAATTCGTCAGTTCATTTCGACGGTGTAAACCAAACTGAAAATTGTTTCAAAATTTACTTTTGGCTTTTTGACGGGCCAACGGGCCGAACTTTATTCAGGCCAAAGTCATAAATTTGACCAAAAATCGGGCATGCCATGGTTTGGCATTGGTATTCTTCTATTTCAACATTTTTGGTATGCATGTTAAATGAAATTATTGCAGAATTTTTGTCCCTTTTTGTGTTGTTGTTGTTGTTGTTGATTTTTGTCCCTGCTGTCGGGTTGTAAGGGGTAACGTTTGCCCAATTCATCAATCAGGAAGCGTTGCCGACCTTTAGTTGGTTTTCTTCTTTTTTTCTTCTAGTTTTCTGGTTCGCTTTTGATAAATTTTTTTTCTGGGGCAATGTTCTAACAAAATGGATTAGATTTATGCGACAGTTGCCGCATTTCATGTGTATGCTTTTCTATATGCAACAACTAGCTGGTATATATCTATAGAGTTATATATATTCGTTGGAGCTTTTACTTTTTTTCGGTCACTTAAACTTAAATTTGTCAGATATTTGCATTTTGGTTGGAGTTTGTTTGGCACTAGGTAGGGGCTAACTATATTGCATTTAATCCAATTTCCCATGCAGTTATACACGGTATTTTCCCCTTTTTTTCATGAAGGCACTGTGGAACTTTGGAAAAGTTTGCAAAGTGTTTGCATATCTGAAAATGAAGAAAGAGTTTTTGTGATGACAAAGATAGGTGGGCCAACAGATGCCACAAGTCTTCAAAGACCAACTTACAACTAAGAATTAGGTAATAAATTTAGATGCATTAATGCATTGATTACCTTTTGCAACTACGATAACTGGAAAAGATCTCTTGTCTATCCTGTACTAAAATAATCTACTAAATACTTTAAGCAGTGAACTTTACATTCATTATTTACAAAAAAATTAATTAAAAGAAACATTTAAATGAGGTTTTAATGGATTTTTGAATACATTTTCAAAAACTTTTTCAATTTGCATATACGTTTTTTTTTTCTCCCTCGCCCTTTTTTTCTCTAAATAAAGTCAAAAATTTTGTTTTTCTTAGCCATTGTATTTGGTTATAGAGCAAACAGCCCTGAGTTCAGCCCCGAATCGCTAACGCTGCTGGCTATTTTAAATGTTGGCAACACAACTCAATTAAGCCTGTAAGTGACGGGAGAGAGGGGAAGCCCCGACGACAGTCTGGCTACGGCCTAACCAAGCCTACAGTTCCACCCATTTACACACGGAGCAAAAGAGAGAGAGAGAGAGAGAGGGAGCAAGAGTCAAAATTTGCCTGGCAGCCGGCATTTTGGGTGCAAATCTACAGTAGTTTGGGTGGCCACTTTAGGCCAATTGACGGGCTTTCGTTTTGGCTGGCAGGTGTGCCAGTTGTTTTTGCCACTCCATTGCAATCCTCATTCTCATCCTTATCCTCTGAGAACTGTCTGTATTTGTATGTGTGTGTGTGTGTGTGTGAGCTGTCCGTGTGCGTGTTAATTACATTTGGCTTGCATTTTGGCTAAAGTTTTGGCCAAAATTGAATTACAAGTTTTTCACTCCAAAGCATTTAGTAAAATGTTTTCTTTTCACTTTTCTTTCCTTTTCTTTGCCACACATGTTCAGTGAGAGAAGCAGAGATGAATGTGCTTTCCCTTTGCTTAAATTTCTGGCAAAATAGAAATCCAAATTGTTTAATCTTAAGTTGGTTATTTAAAATTAATAAGTAATCAGCGTTTAGTTAGCATTTCATTAGAACAGATTAATTTAAGATATGGTAAGTTTACTTTGCAGTTCTACTCAGTTGCTATTGTGTTCGTTATCTTTCAAAAGATAGTTTGTGATAATTTCTCTTTACTTTCAAACTGCATTTGGTTGGCCACCATTTCGCATTGCTCTTGGGCATCATTAACCTTTCTTCACGCAAATAATGAGCCAAAGCCGGGCATTGTCTACAATTTTGTTGTATACTTTCATGGAGAAGAAGCCAACAAACACAATTTGACTCTGAATAAAAGGGAAATTCATTGCCAAATTGCATAGAATATCGTTGAGAGTGCTAAGAAGGTGCTTCGGGCAATTTTCCATTGGGCCACTGAAAATGACTTGCCAAATGAACATGCAGAGGGAAGCATTTTAATTACCGCAAAGCGCATTACGTAAACGCTGGGTTGCAGCTGCTGATGATAAAATCGCATTCAATGCAAAGTTAATTAAAAATGCGCCAAAAAAAACAGGAAAAAAAAATAAAATAAAATAAAATAGAAGAACTTGCTTGAGTTGGCTCGACTTGACTTTACTTTAATTAAAACTTAATTTGAACAAAAGATACAAACGTCCACGCTCTCTCTCCACCTCTCTCTCTCTCTCTCTCTCTAGGGCCTTATTGTGCTCTCAATCCAATCTATGTAGTCCGCTACGCGTGTATATACACCAGGCCAGCCCTCAAGGCCGCAACGGTTGCCAAATGAGACCACACCCTCCTGATACCAGGCCTTTTCATAGGCTTGCCGCATTAGCGGTCCACCAGAATCACCATCGCAACTATCGTATGAGAATTCCCCGCCAGCGCATAGCTGTGACTCAATCAAATTGATACGCCGGCTGGCAAATTTATTTGCACACGTCTGATGATCGGCAACGGGCAGGGTAAGACGCTGCTTAATGGCACTCTGACGGGCTAAAAAGCAGAAGAAACATTTATAATTTATTAATTATATCTAAAAAATATTGAAAGATAATTGCTTACCCATTAAGGTGCGTCCCCAGCCGCTAACCACAAGTGGTTCACCTGTTGTGATTGGTCTTCGTGTACTGGCCAGAGGCAAACAAACGGGTTGTATGTACTCATTCAATTCAACTGGTTGTCTTAGTCGAACCAAGGCAATATCATGATGACGATTCTTGTTCGTATCATCGTATTCGGGATGGGCAATCGCCTGCTCCACATCGACCTGAATGGCAGCTGGATTACACAGACTTCCGACACAATCCACATCTGTGCTTGTGTCATATTCGCCAACACGAACACTAGTTCTGCAAGAACAAGAGATGGTTCAGAATTCAGATTTGTTAGCAAAGTGGCTGTATATACGTACAGACGACCCACTTGAGTCTCAATTTGACCCTTGACACAATGGGCAGCGGTTAGAACATAACGATTATTGATCAAACTTCCACCACAATTGGCCTGGCGATTTCCTCTACCTAGGAATCAGATAAAAAGTTATTAATTAATCAAGTAATTCATATTTTTAAGTCACTTACGATCGACATACTCCAGTAGGACCATCCAGGTGAACTCATCTATTGCCGTATTATTGCCATTGTATATCTTATCGGCAAACGAATCTGGTCCACATTTTGGTGGCGATGGCAATGAACTGTCACCAGGCATGGCTATGAAAGTGGTCGGAGTTGGCCGCGTAACTGTTTCTCTTGGTGTTGTTGCAACATTTCTTATATAGTTCTTATCGGATGTGCAGCAAACCTGTGGCAGACGACCAATACCATTCGAGCATTGCGATTCTCGTAGAAAATTGCGCTCCTCTGTACTTATACCCGACTGTTCGACAACTTCAAGTAAACTAGAACAGTCATAAATGGATATACAATTACCGCTGTTCCGATTTGGATTGTTACAATCTAAAAATGAGTGGGAAGATATAACAACAATGGAAATATTAATAAGTACCTATATTTAGTTTGTATTTACATAATGATATATTAAAAGATAGCAAGCGCATTTGCATTTTACTTGTAAAAAGCTTAAAAGGCAATTTGATATGCTTTCATTTCACAGACTTTTGATCTGACTGTAAGTAATTGAAAACAATTTACTTATATAACTAAACCATTTCGTTAGTCAAGTTCTCTTTCGAATGATTCAAACGTGTAACAAGATCAATCCCTCATTCTGCTTTCCTTTTTGCGAACTTTTCACAAATTTCCTTAGCTTTTATTGCTTATTTGATTGATTTCCAATGCAGATATAAAATTTAGGGAATTTTTATAGAATGTACATAAATTTTTTATATAATACTTTGGACATTCCATTAAATTTCTTAAAATTTATTTTTATTATCAATTTTAATTGCAGGGGGCAAATGTGAATAAACTGTGAAAAGATTATCGGTTTAATTTATTTCTTACTAAGGAGAGCTTGGAAAATCCCATTTATTATTGAAAATTATAGAATTCTATATGGGAGATTTGTGACATATATTTTATTGGCTAAGAACTTTAACACAATGTATAGAGACACAGCAATCGTTCAAGCGGCGTTCAATGACGTCGTCACTTCAACTGATAACTGGTCAAGTCAAGTCAGCAAGTCAAGTTCGTTGTCAATGAATCACAACGATTCATATTAAGTACTCACTTTGTTGTGCGTAAACCAGAAAATGTTGTAATTGATGCATCACATAGATGCAAAGGAAACCGAATCGCAATCGTGTTGACTTCATAATTATGTTTGCTGTTGGTTATTTCCCACACAGAATCGCACGAGAATGTGAACCACAATTTCCAAACGACTAGATTGGATTCAATTTAACTAAGAGACTAAGAGCTCGGCTTCGGATGCGTATCTCAACTAAACTTGGGGAGCAATGGGAGAGATGTTTTATACTTTTAGCTTGATCATTCCCCATATACAATTTGAACTTGTTTTGCAAAAAGAAACTGAGAGTGAAGAGCGCAAATCTAAGCGAGAGCGAATGTGATGAAGCTTTTGTTCGAAAGCTTTGCTGATAATTAAGATTTTACCTTGAATACATAGCTTTATATTTGTTGGTATGAAACTTAAAATAATTCTAGACATTTTACAAATATATGGATAAATTACAAATATTATGTTATATCGGTTGTCATAATCTTTTTCAAGCGCGACTTTTCCGATTCGCTCAATTTGAAAAAATTCTTACTAGTCGAATCTAATTCCTTTTTAGTATGCAATGGAGGCCAAAGTGTCGTATAGCTCATCATTCTAAATATAAGAAGTAAAAGTAAATTAAAAGTTTGCTACATTTGATCTAGTTTAACTCACCTTACGCATTGGCAGGCATCCAAAGCAGTTGGTTGATTTTCAACTAAATGTTGAATCTCCTTTTGGAATTGTGCCTCGTATCTGTATCCAGCTCGTTTATAGTTATCCAAACAACGTATCCGTCTGCAAAGAACGAAATAACTATAAGAAACTATTTAAGATTCACTTTTTTGAACTTACAGAGGTATATGGAAATTCGAATAGCTGGCATTTGTCAATGCAATATCAGGAGAATCATTACACATATACTTTTCTGCAACAAAATCCTTTGGACTCGTTGAGCTAAAGTCCTTTTCCACAAACAATTTGTCCATAGAATGTCGATTAACCATATCGGGAAATTGTCCACGAATCGTTCCAGTCACATCATATTTCTCTGTTAGGCGACTTTTTCGATTAAGATTCTTAAGAGAATAAACTGAATCGCGATTCTTCTGTGTGCTTTGTGATCCTTTTCCAATTATTGAGCTTACTGGAAAATTGAAACCGATTATAGATTTATGAAATTCCATATTGCTATTGGTATTTATCCTTGCTAGTATGATTCGTTGGTAATTTTTTTATAGTTTTATTATTTTTTTATTCTGTATTTTTTAGGGGCTGTTTTTCCCCTATTTTTGTGTGAACACTTTGTGTGTCGTAATGTATACTAACGAATCTGTTAGTTGTACGTGACTTTTCAATATGTTATGCTTGCTGAGTTTTTCATATATATATTTTAGTTGATTCTCAGCCTCATATTGCCTTGAAATAACATTCTTTACAGATAGAAATACATATTCAGTTCAAGAACATATTAATAATAGGTGATACTTTTATTTCACAAAATGGAGAGGGAACCTTTACGTACTGTAATAAGTTTACCCAGTCATCTCTCTACCGGAAATATAAAAAGAGTGCCCACACGCATATTCACTGCAGAAGAACTTGAAAAACGTGAATCACGAAGGACACAAAAACTATCTACTTTCAAGACACCAACTTATATATCTGAACAAGAAGGAAGTTTGATATCGTCCATTGACAATTTCAAATATAATCAAAAAGAACCCAAACTTTACAGTCGAGAGCCAAGTTTTACAAACTTTAAAGTTAGTTAGTAAGTAAATAGTTGGGAAATCATTGCAGAAATCGGAAAAATATATATGTATTCTATCCTTAAGTAATGTGGTATGTGCTGCTCGCTATAAGAAAGCCCGAGATGACTATAATGCTCAATTTGAACGTGAAATTAAAATGCTTATAGAACATTCAGCTTCAGCTAATGATGCAGCTGGTTTGGTTAGGTAAGTTTATTATTCAGATTCGTACTATAGTTAGATATATTTATGTTACTAGATGGACTTCTTATACAACCTTTTGGCCACCTTATCATAATGTAGCCGAGTTAAAAGAGACAAGTAAAACATTTTATAAACTTTCTAAGAAGGAGCAGCATCGTCTTAATAATATAATGAATACAGATTTTATATGAATCGAAATCGAGAAATTTGTAAATTATATATTTACAATAAACTTGTTCTTCAATTATTTCTTAGTGTTTTTCTGTTGATCTAAATGTCCAATAACTGTCTAAACCATTTAAAGTTTGTACAAAACTAAACTTTGCCTGCAGTGAAAAGAAAGGGATAAAGACAACGAGAGAGAAGGGCATAGAGAGAATGTGTGATTTTTGCCAAAATCCATTGAGAGAATAGTCTTATAAATATTTCAAATCAATATAATAATCAATATATATTTTAATTCACACTTGGAAGTTGATTGGAGCTGTAAATTAGATGTTGTTGACAATTATAATTTGATTATTTTAGTACTATACATCAAATATATATACTTTTTTATCTTTGAGTATGTTTTGTGTTCATGTCAGACCAAGACCATAAGGAACATGGCCCATAAGCAGAGAGAGAATAAAAATAGCAAATATATGTGGTGTGGTAGTAGAAAAAAGAAAACCGAGTGAAACTTTTGCAAAACTTGTTTTTCCTTTGCCTGTTGGCATCGAAGCGAACGAAATGCTTCAGTGTCCTTCCTTCTCCATCTTCTGATGCTCTTCTTTATCTCTATTTCTCTAGCCTGGAAGTTGTCTCACTCCATCGTCCTTGTCCCCTCTTGGCTTTACTGCATGGTCCAACGCTCCGGCTTCTGTCTGTACCTAAGTCTTGATGTCTATCTCTTGTTGCCTGCTTTTGTTTTTGCTGGTCTATTCATAATTCCCCCAACGAGAGATGGCACAAATTGAAAAGCAAACACGTGGCTCCATAGTTGGCCTTATCACCCGCTACAGTTATGCATCCATCGGAGGTAACAGAGGGGGCATGCAGGGAGCATCGGCTCAGACCTCTGAGCCGCTGACACTTCGTCACGATGAGTTTGTCTGATGTGCTCTTTTTTTCTCCTGTTTTTTCTACCTCTACTGGGGGGTCTTGGCCTGGCCATTGATGTCACTGAGTTGGCCATTTTGTTCTACTGTGTAGACATTGTTTGGGTCCAGCATTTTGCTATCCATGAAATGGGCTTTCATTGGCATTCCAATGCAGTTTTGATCCTGCTTCTATTCCTGTTCCTGGGTTCATTTCAGTTTTGTTCCTTGCATTGTACAATAATTTTCCTGCTTAACCTCAGGTCTTGGTCTACCGGAAATACCAGACAAAACTTGTTGGACAGAAATTTAACAAAGCTGCTTCTGTTCGGACTTTTCTTAGCCATAATGATGAAATTATATGCGAACCGATGATAGGTTTTAGAGCTAATTTGCCTATCCGCTGCTGAGTTGGTAAAAAGTTGAGGGCAAAGTTTTATATATTTTTTCCACCCCAACATCTGTCTTAAAGTGTATGTGTGTGTGTGTGTCAGGGAGAAAAGTGCAGGCATCAAGTGCAGGGCACTTGAATTGAATTTTCCTTTAAGCCAAAGGGATGAGTTCAAGTCAATTTGATGCTACAAGTGTTTGTTTCAATTGCCGGTTTTACTTTAAATATAACCATCAGCCATTTGAGATAACTAAGCAGAGATGTTTATATGTATATATATGTACCTTCTAATCTTAATAATAATTATAAATTATAAACAGTTTTAATTACTTTATTAATAATTAAGAAATAAAATTTGAAATGTTTCCATTAGATTTTCTGAAGAATTACCTAATTATTTTTAATGCATTTTGACATTTTGACACGATCTTGAATGAATTTCAAATGAAATTCAATTCGAAAGTTTCCACTTTCTGACAGTTTGACCAAAAGGCAGCAGCTTAAAAATTTATGAGTTTCAATTTGAACTTTTTGCACTCTCTTATCCACCAAAAACAAAAAAAGGAATAACACTGTTTTTGTAGCGTGGAAACAATGTTTAAATTAACAAAACTACATTAAATTTATGTCTCAATTAGTTTTTCCATGTTTTTATAAATTTGCACTCTCTGTCGCTTCCCCCTACCCTCCTCGTTGTCAAGCATAAATTTTGCCAGGGAACAAAATTTAAATTAGCTAGCAAAACGGGAAAATGGGTAAAATAAATTCATACAAACGAGTAGACAAAAGAGTGGAACATAATGGAAATACATTCATAGAAGCGAGAACTCGCATACATACATAAGCACATACTCACTCACACACACACACACAAACATACTAACCGCAAAATATTGCAGGTTTACCTTTTAATTTGTAATTGACCAGCATAAATGTGGAGCTCTACTCCGCCTCCCCTTCAACTCATTCAAATCTTCTCCGCAATATTAATGAACTGGAAAAGACAATGTAAAAAATGGAAAACAAAATATAATAGAAAATAACATAGTCAAAATACTAAAAAACATTTGGCTAAAAATAGTAGAAAATGCCAAATCCTTTGCCATGAACACATGCAACACATGTTCAATTAGGTAAATGCTTGTTTTTTGTCTGTTTTATTTAACGGTCTGTTTGTTTCTCTTGCCACATGCATAGCATATGTGTTATTTAGAATATGCACTACTTGGCTTGCCTTATACATTAGGTCAGGCCATTTAATTAGTGTTGAAAAACACCCCAAAACTCTAACCAGACTCTATGCAATCATGCTCTCTTGCATGGTACTAATAAAGCTATTAAATAAAATTTCAATTAGCTATCCATTGTGTGTGTGTATGGCATCCTGGACATGTTTATAGTTTGCCCAGTTAATGGGATGAAACTAGCTTGGCATTATTTTGCAATATTGTTGGACCTGCTTTGGTTTGAGTAGTATATTATATTTTCAACACCATAAAAGGACTTATTTATTGCAAATTATTAAGATAATGATCATGTTGAAAATAAAAATGAAATGCAAAAACTGAAAGAGAATGAACCAAATGAACCAAATCAAATCTCACCGACTACAGTAGAACCAATATCATGTTAAGATATTCAATTTTATCTATCTATTATCTAGTTTTTAGGGTCTGGGGGTTTATACCAGCAGAAGAGCTTATACCTCTCTACTGCTAATGGAAATAATCAAAAATATGTCTAACTTATGTATTCAAAAACTTGTTTTCGAAAGTTTTTTAAGCAAAATAAAATTGGTTTACAGATTTTCGACTAACAAAAAAAACTAAAGCAACATTCATGAGAGTCTATTGAAGAAAGCAACAGTTGAATAGTTAAGTTAATTCATTATCTAATAATATTAATTTTTGTTGTTGTATTTCCATTCTGCAGTCGAGATTTAAGATGTAAAAATATTATTCTCGCAGTTGCCAAACTTTCATCTTTTGCAGTATGCAAATTAAATTATTCAAAAGAAATTCCATATCCTTGTATAAATAATTAAAACTGTTTTTTTTTTTTTTTTTTCTAATGTCAATGTCAGGCAATTTAATTTAAAATACTTTTATGTAAAACAACAACTTCAAGTTCATTTCAGTCATTCATTTGCTTTTTGGTCGACTAGTGCAAGGTCGCATTCCTTGCACTTAAGAACTTGGCTTGAAAATTTCATAATTATTTTATTATTATTACTATTTATGGCAGCTCTTTCCTTCGTTTTTTTGTGCTTTTCATTTCCCCCAAAAGCAACTTGATTAACATTTAAGTGAAATAAAATATATACAAAGAGAAACGCAACACAAACAATTTGTAGTCAAGTCGTGTAATCAGAAAAAAAGGGCAACTAAAAACCCATTAACCCACATTTTTGTTCGCTTAAATGCTCAGACGTGCCACATTTAACTGTCTGACTATATGTGGATTTGCGACAACAACAACAACAACAACGATAACAACAACGGAAAGAACTAACACTAACACTAACAAGGAGAGCAACAACAATAGGCAAAACGCCTCACTTATGTATACTTGAAATGCATTTCACTGTCGCACAACCTTTTCATTTTGCCAACACAAATCCCCTAAACAGGCAAGCGGCGACTAGGAAACAAGTCAACACAACAGTAATAGCAACAACAACAACAACAACAACAGCAACAATGTCAAATGTTGCATGTGGCACCCACCCACACTTACACATTAACACCCCTTCATACACACACACACACAAACGCCTTGCTTGCATGCCTCATGAACATTTGTTTTGCCCAAGCGTCACAAGTGGCACTCGACTTTTTGCAGCTTCCGTGTATGCTGTGTGTGTGTGTGTGTGTCTGTGTGCGTTGTCATACTGTGCGAGTAGTACAGCATTCCAGATGATGCTTTCTCCTTTTGGCCGCGCAAGCAATATCTTTCTATCCCTGTCTCTCATCTAAGAGAAATCTGCACACACTGAAGAGAATCAAAAGCTCTGTCTGAAAACGAACCGATACGAGCCAAAATAATGCGAATCCATTTATAAATTCGTTTTTATTCTACAGTTCGGCATACTTCGTGCTTCAGTCCTGCTTCTTCCTTGCTGCTGAGCGGTTGTCCCTGCCCCCATATGTATGCTATATAAAATTGTTGAATTAAGATTTTTAGAATTCCTTTTAGCGTGAAATTGATAAGAAGACTTGACGCAAAAATGCATTGACATAGTTTCCTATGTGGCTATAGAAATAGTTAGTTTCTTCCCCAAGGAAAACTTCCATGAACGTTGCCTAACCGTTCAGGTGTGCAGAAAAACTTTGTCTGCCTGGCAATTTTCAAACAGAAGTCAACCTGAAGATGCCACCCTTCCAGCGAATGTATTTATTTTTATTGCTGTTCATTAGTTGGCAGTTGCCATAATTTCAATTTTATAGTTTTCTTCCTTCATCCTTTTCTTTTTTGGGTTTTTTTTTTTTCTGTTTTGTTATTAATTTATGGGGTCAGAGGCTGGAAAGTTTCCAGATATCCTCTTAACAAAAATTGGTTTATGTTAATGGATATTTCAGCGAATTTTTCAATTGTTTTTGCAGTTCTCTCCTAGTTGAATATAAAGTACTTGCATTGAAGAGAAGACACAAAAGGGGGGAGAAACAAGGAGGAGTAAGAATGTAAAAATGGATGTAAAGGATGTGGCTAATAAAGAAGTCAGCATAGAAAGATGGTAAATAGTTGATCGAGAAGACATAGAGTAGTAAGGTAACTTAACTTAAGCATAGATCAATAGTAAAGGAGTAAATTTGTTAGAGAAGGAAAGTAAATAATAGAAAACGGTGCTAAAGGAGAAACCTAACCTAAGAAAAGGTTAAAAAGGAGCAATAGATCAAGAGATCAGGTATAACATAACAGACAACTTAACTTAAACAAACTATTTAAATCTATTAAGTATCATTAAAAACTTTAATTTGAATGATAAATTATATTAAATATTTTATTAATCTCACAATAACAATGAACAATAATTTGATAAGAGCTTTGAAAGGGTATGCCATTGTCGTTGTACTTTGGTTTGATTGTTTGCAAAATCAACGAAAAGTTTTTTTTATTGGCATTGAATGGTTCGATTTAATATTTTCTTTAATAATATAGAACAAAGAAATCTGCAATATTATTTAAATTGATTTTATTAATTTCGCAATCATCATGATTTTTTTTCTCTTATAGTTTCATCTATCAATTATGATTTATGCTCTCGTTCTCTCTCTCTCCCTCTCTCTTTTTCGGTGGGGCAACGTGCGAAGTGGAAATATGGAAACAAAACCCATATATATATACATATGTATGTGTATATACTTATATACGGACGTAAATTGTTTCGTTTTGGGCAACATCAAATTAAATATAAGCAGCTTTGTGCCCACACAGTTTGCATACAAAATGCGGCAAAGAAGTCTTTGCATTGAAATATTTATGCCAAATGTGGCGATATTACCCCAGACCCAATGCCATTCCCCTTACCGCCAATTACTATTATGGTCAGGGGTAATAATTCAACATTTGTTCAACCTTTGGCGAATGGCCATTAAAACTTATTTTAAAAACATGAAATATGCACTTTAAACCCTTTAAAAACATTTAGCCGGACTGAATTATGATTGTGGCTTTTTAATAGAAAAATTTATAAGCGTTTTGTTATTTTTGTTTTCATTTTTGCAAAACAGTTTTTATAACATGTTCTATATATTTTACATGTGCGAAATCTGAACAAATAAATACAAAAACAGAGAGAGAGAGACAGGCATAAAAAAAAACCAGAGAAAAACTCGACAAACACGCAAATGCTTGGCAGTCATAAATTTAACGGTTTGCAGAGAAAAACTAGCCAACAATTTTCCACGTGCAGAGTCGAGTCGAGTTTCGTTTCTGACTTTTACACATGGCCCAGACCATTTTTGCATATGGAAGGGGGGCACCAAACAGGATTCAGTGTAGGACTAGGACTCGGGCTCAGATTCAGACTCCGGCTTCGTTTCGGGCGGGGGGGCCATTTAGCCATTTTGTTTCTGAAAACTCTATTTAATTTTGCAACTTTTCTTTCACTTTTTTTTTTTGTTTTACGTTCTTTGTGTTTTTTATGTTTTACTCACGTCTCACTGCACTTTTCTTTCGTTTTGCCTCTCATTTTTCAACTGAATGCAGGATATACGTTTCTTTTCTTTTTTTTTTTTTTTGTGCCTTTTCCCGTTTTCCTCTCTGTTCGGTTGGACATTGGGCATAGCCCAGCCGATTTTCAGCATTTAATTTAAGTTACAGCACAAGCTGACGAGATTTATTACTGACCCTTAACAAGACTCACTGCCACGGCGAATGGGTTCCTTTTGTTCCCCTTCTTCTCATTTTATCCTTTCCATTTTACTTCTCCTTTCTCTTTTGAGTGCGTTGCATAGGAACACAGAGGACACAATATGAGAGCTGTAATTTCTTTTCTTTTTTTTTTTGTATTTTTGCTCTTTCTCTCATGTTAAATTTTTTATTGAGAGGTACACAGTAAGAAAGATAGAGTAGATGGCCAATGGGAAAGTTAGAGAAAATGCCTCTCATTTTTATATTTTTGCGAGAATTTTACGAAATTTTATCTTTCATATAAACGGCTAAACATTTTGTCATACATTTCCACAGAAAAGTTGAGGCCCAAGTTCATGTCATCAAAGTAAAACTTTTTGACCTGATCCTAGTGTGAGACATTTCCAAAAGCCATAACCAATCTCAGTGCAATAAATTCAATCTAAGCGATTCGAATCGTATGCGATTCCACAGTCCAGGCAACATTGGTCCACATATGTACTGCAGACTGGAGATGGGAAGGTATGGGGGGGGGGGCAATAAAGCAGAAAGCCACTTCTCAGTTTGCTTGCAGCTCGAGCGGAAACCATATAAATGCGGAAATGATAAAAATGCCTGCGAACATGTTGTCAAAGCGTATGCGATAAATTGCAACGTCAAGCAGGACCTTCTCTAGCTGGCTGGTTGGCTGGCTGGCTGCAGTCCCGGCCAACCAGACAATAAAATAATAATAAAAATAAGTAGAACAAAGCAGACAGAGGCAATAGCAGCAACAGCAGCAGCCAAACATCTAACAATGAACCTAAGGGAACTGTTCAATAAATGTATATGGGTGAATGGCAAATATAGCATTTTGCCCCGACAAAAGCTACATATACATATATATATACATGTTTAGTTTCAACTGAAGCTGTGGCCTTTCCCACTCACTCTCTCTCTGCTCCCTATCAGCCAGTTTAATGAAATTGTTTTACACTCAATTGAGTTGCCAACTAAAAAACAAATTGTACAAGCAAACCATCTTGTTTCTGACAGGGCGGCGGGTTGCGTTCTATGATGTTGGGCCAAAAGGGCAGCCAACTAAATAAAATTTAAAGTAACTGCAAAAGATTTTGGGTAATTTGCATGGCCTTTAATATCCAACGACCCACACATACACACACACACACACACATTCGCTCTGAAGTTAATCTTTTTTAATACAAAATGGTTGAAATCGCTGATACAAAATGGAAGCTGTCAGAGAGCGCTGTCAGTTAGCCGAGTTTGGGGGTTGGTTGGCCCACAACCAAGCAGAAAGCCAACAAATGATGGCAATGTTGTGACTTTGTCACGATTCACAAGTTATCGTAGGAGAGCAAGTGATTTAGGGACTTTGTGGAATTGTATAAATGTTAAAAGGAATTTCAGAGCAATGAAAAAGTAGTCACGATGCAGAGTGGTTGAAAAAGGTCCTAGAAGGAATGTTGATCATGATCGTTGTCCATTTTAAATGTAATTTAAGTTAGTTGCGTGCTTTGGATTTGTGTTTAATTTGTGATTTGGTTTCTTATAGTTAAAGAATGAGTGGGTGATTGGATCTTCTCCTTACAACATTTCCTTATTGATGATTATTTTGTCTTTCTTATTCAAATTTTCCTAGTTTATGCAAACTCAGTGATATTTCGTTTAGCATCTCTAATCTCATACTGACAATTTCCCAAGTGCCATGTCGCCTTAAAATTTTCCACCCACAATAATGCTGCAATCTAACACTAAGCTAAGCTTTGACTTTTACGATTATGTTGCGAGCAGTGTATGAGGGGGGCATGTAGGTAGTCTAAAGTATAATCTGTTTCTATTTGGTTATCTGCATGTGTCTCTCTCAGATATACATAGAATCAGACGCCAACACTCACACACTCTCACTTACATATGTGTGTGCGTTTTGCAGTAATAATCATTTGTTCGTTAGTGAAAATTGCTTTTGTTGACCTTGCTGGTAATTGGTAAGATTATTTTGAATTGGTTTCTCGCTTCACAGAAAATACAGAAAAGGCATTTTCTTTTAAGGTTGACCTTGTTGTTGTTGTGTTAGCAATGAAGTTATAAAGCGAAAATTGCTTGTCAGACAAACACATTGAAGTATTGTAAGAGCACACACACACACACACTCGCACACACAATCACATCAGCAATAGGAATATGCAAATTGAATTGGGGGCCAAAGTCAAAAAGATAAAACGAGAAGCAGTTAGTAAGTATGTATAAGTGTCTGTCTGTGCGTGTGTGTGTGTGTGTTTGTCTGTCGTTGTGTCTATTTGACAAAGGTCACCAAAAATAAATCAAATATTTGCCAAGAATTTGGTTTTATTGAAATTGAAAAGTCAGTCATAGAAACTGCCAACCAAGACAGATAAATATCTTGGGCGTCGGCCGATATTTGCTAATAAATATGTTTTTCTTGCACCCCAACCGAATGGAAATTGATTGAAATAGAAAATTCAACAGAATGGCCTATAAAATCCAATTGGGTATACAGATTAAAAATGAAATATGTTGTAAATGTAAAAAGGGCGTGTCGTACTCTCGCCCAATAATAGCTTTAACTTAACATTTGATATATGGTGAAAAAACAAGTTTTTCTTTCTTTTTATTTGTATTTGCCATTTCCCATTTCCATTTCACATGAATTTAATAGGTCTTGATGTCTAGAACTAAATGCAATTTATACATTTCAACACAAAAAGACCATAATCACGGCCATTAAAAGTCACCACAAAGCCAATACCGAACAATCCAATTTCTCTTGTTTATATACAATGCACTTAATGAACCACACACATGCATTTGGTGTCGATGGCTTTGCTGACAATTACGGTGGAATTGAGAACATTACAAAAAAAAAAACAAAAACAAAAAGTAGCCATAAAAATCACAAAACAGGGAATCCAATTTAACATTATCAAGTTGCAAATTTAATACCCTATCCAAAGTTCCAAAAATATTCAAAATGCAATAAGCCCCTAAAAGAACATTAATCAATTAATAATCAATTGAGTTGATTTATGGAAAGAGAATGTTATCTTTATTCTCTTTTCCTATCTCAAGCCCATTACAACTTTTCTTCAACTTAATATAGTGATAATTGTATTTAATGAAACTAATTCAACAAATTTTACAATTTATGATAAATGTTCAAGTACTTTAGTCTATTGTCAATTTTCCAGCTTTTGCCATGAATAAATAATTTGAATCACGTAGCGAATATTGCCAACTAAAATTACTGTAGGATAAATTGTATACAAAAGTGCAACAAGCGCCGCATGCATTGACTCGTATTTGTAATAATTGCTTCTATATTATAATAAAACACTTTTTACAACACATTCACACACACACACATGGACACGCGAGACACACGCCTAAAAGCATGCAACAAAGCATATGAAATGGCATATGTTGTTGCCGTAGCTGTTGTTTTGCCCACTCATGAACACATACTCACTCACTCACACACACACACACCTATGCAGTGAATTGTATACGCAGACACTTTGTGCTGACTGATAAATAACGACACAATTGACTCGCAATTGAGGCTACGTTTGTCACGCACTCACACAACATTGAATCGATAGAGGTGGCAAAATGACGTAGTGAGTGATAATATGGAAAAGAGAATGGATGTTACCTGCGTTTATTTGATTTTAATATTTGTTTGCTAAACGCTCATAAAAGTAACTTTATTATGTTTTAAAAACTATTGGCAGCAGCTTGGAAATAAATGATTTAGTTTCAAGCAACGATTCTTCCCATTAAAGTAGCATAAAGTTAAATAGAATGTAGACAATCAACAGGTGCCATTAAAAAAGCTTTAGTTATATTTGAAAAATAATATTCTAAGGTAAAAAATGTTTACATTTTATATTATATAAAATTGAGAGAGATTCTCTTTTGCAGCGAAAATAAAAAAAATAAATGTTTTGAATATTAATATGAATATTTAATTATAAAACAATAAGCTCAACAATCTCTGTTTATTTGCTTTTTTTAATTCTCATCTGATAGTTTTTATGTGAATTTAATATGTAAAAGAATATAAGCAATCAATTTCAAGTTTGATTTAAATATGAATTTAACTCAAAATTGTTCAGTTAAGTATTTAATACTAAAAAGTAATGAATATTTCAACTAAAGATAATGAAGATTTCACTTTTTGCAAAATAAGAAACAGAAAACGGCAGCAACTTAAAATACAAATAGACTTATGCATTGGATAGTAACAATATCAAAAGTGATAAAAACCCTGAAAACTTCATAAACTTTTCCTTCTACTCATTGAGATTTATTTTTCTTATTTATGCAACATGCATAAGAAAATTTTAAGTTTTACTTGCTTTTTTTTTAATCCTTGTGCCATCTCTAGAGTTTCGGTTACTTTTTTATGGCATGTTTTTATTGTTGCTTTTCACACATTCTCTTATTTATTTATATGCTCTGCATTTGCTCTTTTTTGCACATTTTTTGTTTTGTTTCTTTTTGCACTTTTCATTCAACTGTAAACTGTATTCATTTTTTGTATTTCAATATTTGCTTTTTGTATTGCTGCTACCCATCTGGTGGATATGGGATACATGGCTACTGAAGAATATCGTTGGGGGTTTAGGGGTGAGAGGGGAAAAACTTTTATTAATGACCAATATGTGGAGATTTCCTTTTCATGGTCTTTTATTTAGTTTTCAACGAGTTATAGCAATGTAGATTTAATTTTAAAAGCTTTTTTCCATGGCAATGGCTTTAAATAAACCAAAGCAAACAAAGAGGAAAAAAATGTCGAATGGTGTCACATTGAGAGGTTGTAAAATGTATGTATATGTATATATTTTGATTGTTCAGCATTATGCATTGTCCAATTTGGCATTAATTTAAATGATTTATTTATATTTTGTGCACAAAAGAATGGACGAGAATGATTGATGGATCGAGCTGGACCTAGTCCTCTTGCCCAGCATTACGGATTTCGTTTGATTGAAAAGAAAAGCGTAAAATCAATTCGGGCTAATGGATTTTTTTTTTACATTTTTAGATAGAGCAAGAGAGAGCGTAGGCCTTGTTGATACTTTCACAACAGTTTCATATCAAATTTCTCGATTTCATCTGGTAAAACGTAGAAGAGAAATTTAATTTTAAAACATTTCATCACATATCGACTTGAGGCAAAAAAAAAGAAAAGAAAATAGAAAATGGTTTGCATTCCTTGCTTTTTGATGCCCCTCGTGTTTCCGGTGTTGCTGTTCATCTGGTTTAGAATTCTCAAGCCTTTGGCAGCACTTTGTTGGGGCAAGCAAAACAAGATGGAAATGGCTAATACTAGCAATACTTGCAAGAACTTGCAGGATGTGGATCCAATCCTGATAACCGAATGCAAAAATGGGGAATGCCGTCTACGCTGTGCGGCCAAGAAGGCAAGTGAGAGCCAAGAGCAAAAGGAAATGGCTCAAACAGGCGTAACAAATTAAATATCTATATCGAAATTATGTCTTCTCTTTAATTGTTTACGAAATTTACATTAAAATTAAATAGACATGCTCGCATTGTTCGGCCTTGGCAGAAAGTTAATTAGTTGGCATGTTTAAAAACTTAATTAAATTGCCCTTGTTGTAATTAAGAGTATTGGCAGCAGATGATGTCGTGGCGCGATGAACAATGTGCGTAATTCTGCCACCTAACTGAACTGTTGAGCTCCATTAACATAATGGTCGGTCAAGTGATATGGCCATGACAGGCGCTAACGAATTGCCATTGATATTGACGTGTTCACAGCAAATGAAGATGGAAGTTAAGACAAGAACCAGACGGTCAAGCAAAACTTTGCTTACATCGACATTTCTATACTCTAACTAATGGATATTTAGTTATTGTCAATGGAACAAATAAGTCATTAATAATATTCTTTCAGTGATTGTTTTCATAAGAGATGTATGAATGATGAGTTTCAATTATAATATTTTCTTTTGTTATCATTTCTTATATTTAATCATTCGTTTTACAAGTCCAGCAAATAAGTAAATAATGATAAATGTTAAAGAATACTATGACATAGAAACAGACTGACAGATTGGTAAAGTTATTGCAGCTCAATTTTCTTGTAATCTACCACGCAAAATGTAATCTACAAGGATATGAGACGAATGGAATTTAATGGCAAAAATCCAGTATAAGAATGTGAGATAAGACACTTTAAAGAAAATGCTTCATCTCCTGCTTTCAGATAATCCATCACAAAGCGTTCAATTATGCCAAAGAGAATGTGCTGAGAATTAGTACAAAATTCTGTAGCGGAGTCTTTTCCGTAAAGGATACCCATGTTGGTTGGATATTTTATACTCGGGGATGTCGCTGGCAATTAAGTGCAAAGCTGTTGTCATTGCTTGCTGCACATTGTTGTTGTTGTTGTTGTTGTTGCTGCTGTTGAAATAACAACATTGTTGCTGTTGCTTCTCCTCATGCTGTTGTTGTTGTTGTTGGATGATGTTGAAAAATGCATGAACTTGCCGGAAGCTGCAACCACCAGCTGTGTTAGCTTTGGCCAACACTCACCCAGACCATCAGCAGCCAAAGCGAGGATACAGCACCACCAGACCCAGACACACAAACACAGATACAGACAAACACTTATATATCCCTGTATCCTGGGTGAGTGTTGAAAATTTATACAATAAACGCTTGCCAACTTCAGCACAATTTCCTCATGCATCAGTCGTCCACACTTCACTTCACATCACATCACAACAGTTGCAGTTGCTCCACAACCCTTAACCACGACTTTTTCAGCCCTTCCGCCATACCCCCCCCCCCCCCCACACACACACACACACTCGATTTCTTTTGTTGTGGTGTTTAAAAATATAATTAATTTTCATGGTTTGTCTTTACGTTTGTCGGTCAGCATCAAGTTGAAATTGAAGTTGACCAAACACCTGCAGGTGTTAACCAAAGTAACTTTACAATTGCTCTTGCCATTGTACTTGGTCAGTTGATGTAAATGCCAGCCAAATTCTTCTCTCTGTCTCTGTTGTTCTTCTTAAAAAATTATTCAAACGATCTTTTTAGTACACTTTAATGAGTGCTTACTTCAAATGATTTTCTTTATTTCGCCACTTCATAAAGTCGCCTTTAACTAGATCATTATAATAATACTTTATTTGTATAATTTGTAGGCAAAAATAAGTAATAAACCATAACATTTTGGTGAGTTCTTTACCTTTCCTGTCCATCCCTCTTTTTCAACCATCACTCTTTTTCCTTTGCCGTTTTAACCACATTTTCAGTAGTTGTTATTACTTGTTTGGTAAACAGGTGGAGCGAAAAGACGTTCGTCGTATCCTTTCCAGACGGCGGCAGCAGCAGAAGGAGAGCAAGTGAAGCTATGCGGAACCGCACAAATTCTTTTTCCTTTTTTGTGCTGCTACTGGCCATAACAGTAAAAGCTGTAATAAGGACCAATAAAAATAAAATGAAAACGAAAACGAAAGAAAGTCAGATAATAACATTTACATTTACACTTTATCCCTTACCTTGGCAAAAATTTTAATATTTTTATTCTTTTCGTTGCATATACACGAATATTGTATGTACATATATATATATTCCTGTTCATGTCTTTGCCTTTGCATTCACTGCGAAAATGTTAATGGCCATCAACGCTTCGCTTCACATTATCATTACAATTATTGCCTTGTTCAGACTGACAGCAATTGGTAAATTTATTAATTATAGCCTTCTGCTGACTGTGAAACCCTTTAATCTGATATTGCCATTGTCTTTTCCTTGTTTATTTAATCTCTTTTCCTAATGTGACATGTCAGGACACACTTTTCTTGGACGTGTGTGTGTGTGTGTGAAATTTCAATTAATGCATTTTCCGTTTTAACTCTTTGATCTAAGCTATTCAATTACAAAGAACAATAGATTGCATGAGACAATGCTTTAAAGCACAGTATGGAAGCACCTCAAATGCTTTTTACATTGAAGGATAACCAAAATCCTTGCAATAACTTGAATCATAGAGTAAAGCAAATTGAATTGGGCATATTAGTTGTACTGAGAAGTTTAACATGGAAGAGAGAAAGGGGTCATTTTGTTAAATTAAAATGAAATGAGTTATATTATACAATTCCTAACACATTTGTCATACTCATCTCATCTTGCCATATGCATATTTCACTCTTATCTATACAAAAACTTTTCTGTTTCATTATTATTAAAATTATCTATCCTGATCTTTTTTCTTAAAAGAGTATCTGTAATTCCTTGGAACTTGTCATTCAATTAGAAAGCTAGGAGAATGCCAACAGCATGATAAAAATAGATGAAATATGCACTCAAGCGAATAGAAAGTGAAGGTAGATAAAGTATAAAGGATAAGGTAATTAAAGACATAAATACTTAAAAATGCAGTGAAAATTTACATTTATGGACTTGGAAAAGTTGTTGATTAAATTCAAGTATAACGTGTAATGCCTCAAGAATTGATAAGCAATGTTATAATACAAAGATTTACAGTATTTAGGGTTCCCAAAATACACAAGCTCATTACTTATTCCAAATTAAGACCCTACAATTGTATTATATTCGCTGCCAGCGGGTTTTAATCCGCCTGCTGGTAATCCGGCATTAGTTAATCTTAGCATTTTTATATTTTCATTTCCATTTGCCGCTTGTTTTCCACTTTGCCGGTTTGGTCGTCTTTCGCCGTTTTACTTTGATAATATTTTAATGTTTAAACGTTGTCTCTGGCAAGTGTCCTTTAACTTTTCGTTGATTGTCCACTCATTTTGCTGGTTATCATTGTGTTGTACAGTTATAATCTTATGGCTGTCCTCAAAACAAGTTGCAGATGGGAATGGGGCTTGAATTAAATACATATTTCGCTCGGTTTGCCAGTGTTATTGTTGGTTTAAAGTTTTTTTTTCTTTTTTGTGCATTTCATTTTGTTGGCCACATTCAGTAGACGCTTAAATCCTTTACACAAGCTGTTTTGCTCCGCATAACGAAATAAAATAAATAATCCCGTTAAATGGAAAAGGCAGATGTAGAGGCGCAAGTAAAGGCTCAGGCTGAGGCAGAGGCATACGAAAAGAGAGAGAGAGAGAGGCAGCAAACAACAGCAACAACAATGGTCCCCAGCATCACATTTCCTTTCCAATTTTCTTTTTGCTGTTTTTCATTCTCTTGTTGTTGTTGTTGTTGGGCCATGTGTATGTGCCCCACCCTCTTATTGTACGTCTTCCACATGAACGTGGCTTAAGAATTTTTACTCATTCATATCCTTTCAGTGTGTCCCTGTGTGTGTGTGTATGCATATGTATGTGGTAGAGACCGCTGTTGGCGCCTTGATTTAAAAAGGAAGCATTTCTACTACGGCATCAACATCCTGTTCAATATGCATTTGGCTGTAGTTAATACCGCCTTGGGAGTAACAGATTACCATTCGCATTATGCATTTAAATTGATGCACATTTCTTTTGCCAAAGATGCATATATGCACAAATGCCAGTGTATATCCCAAGCAGTTCCTGATTACAGAGCCGAGCGAGCACATCGTAAACTCCTGAGGACACCCTTAACGAGCTCTTAAATGCCATCTCAGACCAAACAGACAGTTGAGGGAGTGAAAAAGGCAGTCAGCAAACCATCTCCAGGCCAAAATGTTATGTTAAATTTAATATCGGCTCATAAACGATTTTCTCCACCACCTTCATTCGTCTTGCCTTGATGTCTACTGTCCTGGGACAGTTTTGAAATAACCAACAGGCGTCTCGTCTGTGACTTTATGGTTATTTAATCTGTTTAATTAAAAGCTGGCTTTTAATTGAAAACATTTTGATACTTGAGATGTCACAACGAGTTAAGAATATTGGCAATTAATCAGTTTTCTTGTAACCAGGCCAAACAAATTGCAATGATATTAGGCCCAGAGGCATTGAGTTCAAATTGTTTTTCCAGTTATCTATCCAAGCAGACTTAAGAGGTAATAAGATGGAGTGAAAATATGCCAAATCGTAATATTGTACCAATAAAATTTTCTGCCTTTTAAGAATCTATTGCTATATCTAGCAACATAGAGACACCAAATTAAGCACTTAAAATCAATAGTTAAACGAATTCTTTCTGGAATTTACTTGGAGTGTCTTTCATCAAATTGTTCATTCATTTCTTTTTCATGGTCCTTCGATGTCAATTACAAGATTTTTTTAAGTAAGAATATCAACTAAAAGCTTATAAAATCAATAAATATTGTGTAAACATTTCTTTTGTTTTGCTTCAATTCTAAATAGTCTTTCTTGACAAGCAAAATAATGTTACCTAAAGATTACATTAAGTCTAATAACAACATGCAATGACCTTGTTTTTATGCAAAAGGACATTTAAATGTTACATATATGTATCAGTTCGAGCAACATTTATTGCCTCTTGGCGTTGGTTTTGTAGATATAATAAAATTTACATATTTTCATGCTTTCACATTGTAATTAAAGCCGCCGCAGCGTATGAGTGATGTGGCATGAAATTTATCTACATAACTCATACGCCATGTATGTCGGCAAGCAAAAATATACATTTTCCACTACCCTCCCCACCATCATTGTGTGGATGTAGCAGCTGCAGCTTAATGATTTTTGCGCATGCTGTTGCACTTAAGTTTTAGTTACTTTCTCTTCTGTTTTTCTGGGCTTTTTTTTTTTTCCGTGGGTTGAACGAGGCGTTAATGGCAAACAGAGGCGACAACAACACACTTATACAACCACATATCCCCACATACACACACATGCATGAGCGTATCATTTAGCTGCTGGGCAACAAAATTCCAAGTCATTAGTCGTTGTCCTGCGGCAACGTCTGGCTCATGGTGTGGTGAATGAGGGGTAAAAAATGCATTGCAACTAAATTACAGAGGCTACAAAAAGGCTTTCTATAGGATTATGGCATGAGAATGAACTGAATAATATCAACTGTACTGAAATTTATATACTCTTTGTACTACAACAATAATATACATGCTTGCCATGGTTTTAAAATGTCCTTTTGGACCATAAAAATTCGAACCAGATAAGTATAAATAGCAGCTGATTGGCTTAATATTCTTAATGTTAATCAATACATTTGCTTAAAGTAAGTTTATTATAAATTATTTAATGAATTAAGCAGAGACTTCTACCAGTTGTTTTTTTATTTTTTTGCTGACTATTGCTCATGTTGATTGTGCAAATATTATACTTTACAACGTAAATCAAAAAAGCAAAAGGGAAATACTTTTCCACTGTCTGTCTCACTGACTAACTGTCTGAGTGAATGTCTTGCTATTTGCCGCCCGTCTCGGCACCCTCTTGCCAATCTTTTCTGTCTTCTGTCATTGCATCATCGGACTTGTTTTTTGGGCGAAGGCTGACTGTCAACAGACGGATGTCTGCCATTTCCAGAATATGTCCATGGCGTTGCCTGTCATTGCCCATCAGCGTCATGTTGATGTGTACTATACACAAGTATTTCTGTCTTCTTTGCCTCTCTCTCTCTCCCTATCCCTCCCTCTACCTCCTGCCACTAGTCAGTTTTCTCCGTTGTCAAGGTAAATGATATAAAATTAAGCTACAGCCGCCTGCGACAGTTTCATTGTCTTTTGTCGCTCAAAAGAACTGTACGTGAAATTACAATTAAAATGTGCGAGCGAAATTAATATCAGCTTACTGACTTTTATATTCTTTTCACGAATGTCAGATTTTAAAGCTGCTTATGCTTATGAACACAATTAAGAATCTGCCACACACACAAACACACACACACACACACAAAGTGTTCAATTTCAGGGATATGGGTAATGTGATATAAAATCATAAGGCGCTTAGATTCTACTTAAAAGACTGCAAAAATTGTAAAAATTTACAGCACGTATGTGTTCAATTTAAGCAAAATTTTTAAATATATATTTACATTTAATTTAAAATCTATTTTAGTCACTAGTACTTTTACAATTTTTAGTCTCCTTTGTGGCCAATAATGTAAGCCTGTCATGAGATGACATGCAATTTAAATCCTTCCAATTAAAAAGCATTTAGTAAAAGAAATAAAAGAAATCTATGGCACTTATTGAAACAAAGAAATTTCTACAATACTTTAAAATATTTCGATAACAAGAGTATTTGTTTATCGTTGAAGCATTGTTAACTTTTTGAATAACTTTTGTAAACCACAATTGTGTTAAATTTATCAATAGATATCTACTTGAATTTACAATTATATAATTGTATATTAGCATTTCCCCTGCACTCATTTCCATTTTAATTTAATTAATTTCAAAAACCCCTTTTTGCCTCCCATTGCTGTTTATCTAACAAACAATTGTTGTCATAATGAAGCAACTTTTGCCACATTTTTCATTCCGGCGGATGTACATGAAAGTCCCTTCCGTACCTGGGGTCAACATGCATCCTCATTTCATCCCGAAACCAACTTTCTCTCACTCTCCCTTTTGCCTCTCCTCACCTGCCAGTACTCCGTAAATATTTACATATGACGTGTTATCAAAATAAATGTGTAAAAAGAGTGTTACAAATTTCTCAAAAAGCCCAGACAACAACTGGCAATATGCAAATTAGTTTAAACAAACAAAACCCAAACAACAACAACAAAAAAAAAATTAAATGCCCTTAAAGAATCTTAACCAACAAATAAAATATATAAAAGTTGAGGTATGTTGCAAAAGTTGTTCCATCACTTATTTTTTTTTTTTTTTTTGGGTTATTTGCTTTTAAAAATCTGTAAAATATGCAAATTGACATAATTGCAAATTCATTTTTGGTCAATTTTCGATATATTATGAGAGTCGTTCGAAATTTTCACTCTGCTTTTTATAATTTAATAATTTACCATGTCATTGAAGGCTTTAAACTGCTTTTAGCTTTATTCAGCATTACTTTTTTTCTTTTTATTTTCATTTATACGAATATCAAATTTTTACATCTTAAATGCAGGTACAAAATCCTAACTTCCTTTCAAGCCATTTTCGTAGACTTTAGTAAGAGTATCTAAAAAGAGAAATTGGATAGTTGAAATTAATGACTCAACTTACAATTATGTTTGAGTTTCGTTTTGTAGAACATTTTCCATTAATATTAAAATATATTTTACTAGAAGTTAATTGTAATATATTTGGACTAACTCAAAAAAGCAATTTATGCTATTTGTTTTTGATGTCCTATAGAATAATTTACTTTATTTCAAATGGAAATTGTAACTTTATTATGATGATAATTCTTTACTATTTTCTTGCTAATACAATTGTAAAAAGTATCAACATTTTCTTCTATTAAAGAGCATACAAAATTTCACCTTTTCAATACTCGACGGGAGAACTTTTCCTTCTTTTTAGTGCCATTTGTGCGATATTTTTATAAAGTTACCTCATGAATTATTCATAAATGACGTAGACAGAGCAAAAAGTTGAAAAGGAAAAAAAAGATACAAAAAAAAAAAGGGAAAAAGTGAAAAGAAACCTAAGATGAATAATCTTTAAGTTTTCCGTTTTTGGGCTTCCCTCTACCCCCTCCACCGCTTTCTTGGTAAACAGCAAAGAGACAAATGCCTGCAAGTTTGCTGGGCAAAAATACACAAGTATGAAAATCTGATTAAGTTATGTAAAAGTTTATAATTGCTTTGTTATTAATACCATGGATTAGCATAAATTTTGATTTGAATTGAAAATAAATTTACCACTAAACGTTTAAGCTATTATGTAAATGGTTCAAGTTCAAATTCACGAAATTGATATCAATTGAACACATCAAAACTCTCGAAATATACAAAAAGAAAAGGAAAAATGAAAAGAAAAGGAAAACTCTCAACCACAAAGTTATGAGTTTAACGCCCTATTATCACTTTAATAATTTAGTTAACCAAAAGCGAAAAAAAAAATGAAAGAAAAAGTAAGGCACAGCAAAAATGAAAGCCACAGAGGCGGAAAAAATTCGTCTAAAAAGGAAAATTGCAAGAAAATTGCTATGATTCAACCCCAAAAAGGGAGAAAAAAAAGAGCACAGAGAAGATAAAAACTTATGAGTTGAGAGAAAATGGTTGCATACATCTAAAAAAAAGCAAATTAGCCGCAATTAAATTTAATATAAAAGATCCTAAACATTTAAGCCCAAAATATAGGCCAGAGATAGAAATTAAATCAAGTTGAAAATGCCTTTTAAAAGTATGAATAGATTTTCAATAGATCCACAGAGGGGGAAAGGTGTTTAAGGCCTTGAATCATAAATTGCCTTGAATCATAATTGCAGTAAAAGCTTTAATAATATTTTAAGAAGAGGGTATCTTAAGTCGGTGCTTCAATATCCTTAAGATTTCTATTCACGTTAATTTTGGCTTAACAAACAATCAACGGTTCTACGTTGGCGAAGGCAAACATTATTTCTCCTGTTTCTTTTTTCTGTCAATTTTGTATTTTTTAATTAAAAGCCTCACAGTCTTGCCAGGTATCTATAGATGTGTGTGTGTGTGTGTATGTGCAAACGCACCCAAAGTTAACCTACGAAAAGGATAACAGAATACGCACAAAAGCAGCGCTAATTAAAAAATTGCTTGGCCTTTTTAAAGGTTTCATCTACACACCCCCCTGCCCCTTAAAACCATTTTGCTTCTTGGACCTATTCTTAGCGATGCACGGCCATGAAGTGTGAAAAATTCAGGCCATTTTTAAATAGACTTGAACTTGTCCTTTTTTGTTTTTTTTTTTTTGTTTTGTTGTTTCAGGCAACGCCTGGCATTTATTTGGCTCACTTTTAGAAATTAATTAAAACACTCGCCGAGGCAAGGTCAAGTCGTGAAATTGTTACAATTAAGCTAGCGGATGTTTGAAAAACTGCAAAATTTGTTTGCCTGTTTTTCATTGGAGAAGCGGAAATGTTAACTAGCCTGGAAGGCTTCTCGTCCTCTCACAATTACGCTTTTAATAAAGTTTCAGGCAACTCTGTGCATAAAATTAAACAATTAAGCAAATACGCATATAGTTCCAAGAACTTCTTGACTTGAAATATGCCAAATGTACGGCATTCAGTGGTGATTTATAATGACCAAACACAAGAAAGTTTCATTAACGTAACTATTTAAATAGGTCAATCTATGAAAAGGAGTCTTAAGAGTAGAGAATCGATCGATACATTTAAACAACACTTAAAGAAATTCAAATTCAAATTGATTTAAATTGACTGTAAGACAATACAAGTATCAGGATTCGTATATCTACTAAGGCAATCTTCAATTTAATGTTTGCTAACAAATATATCTTTATCATATTGTATTACTTCAGTCAAATTAGTCTAATCATCTTCACAAATCAAAGCACTTGTGTGTAAAGTGTTCGATTTGATTGGTCAATGAACAGTTCATTAATCGCTCATCGAATGGGATGACATGCAAAATCAATGCTTTAATATCTTCACACTTTGTCAACCAATAATCCAATCTTGAACCATTTATATTGCACATATTCACCAACATCTAGGAAAATAAATTAATGGGAAAACCAAAACGGAACATCCACAGTCACGCCCACACACAATGTCAATGTTTATACTTGCAACAAAAACAATAGTAGCCAACCAGAAAAAAAACGAAGAGACACAGCCCATAAATAAAGATCTGGCTGTGCTGGGTCCTGCTTCGTCCTGAACTGTACTGGTTTCAGCCTGGAGTATTTTTACTACCACAATTAAATGCAAATACAAAGAAAAAAAAAGGAGCAACATACTGTCTCTCTGCTTACCCTTCTGCTTTCGACCTGTTCCCCCGTCCACTGATGTCAACACAACATTTTGTTGAAGGATGGCAAAAGGGACAACTGAAGGACAACAGCAAGAACAACAACAACAAGCACGAAAGCCTGCCTATCAACATTGTTGGCTAAAGAATAACCAAAAAAAAGAGAAAGAATGGCAATGGATATAGCCTGCAGTACATATATATATATATACCCCGGTCACACCCATCAGAGCAACAACACAAAAGTAGTCCTGGTGCATTTAAGTACAAAAAATTGCCGTCACACCTATAAGTTGCATTTTTACCATTCTTTTTTTTCTTGCAGCATAGTTTTAATGCCCTTTATTGGCATTTTTATCCTTTTCCAAGAAGAAAAATGAAATGAATAGCATTTTACCACAAAGAAAGACTTTTTAATATTGATAAATTATCGTATACTCTTTTTGCAATGGCTAAATAAAAACCTTTATGTTTTTTGAATCAAACTTCTCTTTCTTGAAACTTTATTCCTTTTACCCAAAGGCGTTGAAGATTCAATTTTATTTCAAGCGCTTTGACTTTTCAAATGGAATACTAAATACATATTTTATAGATTTCAACTCCAAAGAGTTTCAAACCAACAACAAGCACTTAGTTATGAAAGCCAATATAACTTTAAAAACAAACTCATGTTAACAGGGGTTATTTGGGTTTCATTTAGTTAGTTTTTTAGATGCTATATCTATATGTATGTATATAAAAGTTATTTCAAACAAACTAAATATATATTTGCTTTTACTTGTGAAAAATCACAGAGTTTGCACTCATCTCTAGCTGACTGGCATTTTCGCCCCCCCCTTATCTACTTTGGAAAATTGCGGCCAACACAGACAAAAAGAAAATGTTATAAACATTTTTCCCCCTTTCGGTCCTCATTTTTTTTTTTCCTTTATTTTTGCCGAGGCACGCTTTGTGTACACTACTTAAAAAACAGTAAATATTCGCTTAAAGCATTTAACATTTTTTTGTTAAGTTGGAATTACATTTTGTTTTAACTCGGAGCTTTAAAATATGTGAAAAATGAAATAGATTTTCTTTATATTTTGGATATAAGCACAAAATGCAATTAAAATTTGTCGCCTCCACGCCACAAACAAACATTTCTTAATTACTTGTGTTTAGTTTTGATATTTCTGATTTATATGGTTAGTTTAGTTTTGGCTCTTTTTGTCGGTTCACTTCAGTGGCCAGAGAACGTGCCTCAAACCAAAGCAATCGTCTGGAGGTCATTCGGTTTGATTATAACCGGAATTGCAGTGAATGCTATATGGAAACGTGACTGGGAACGAGTTGAATGGGTACAGTTGGCAAAAGCTCGACAATATAATTCGATTAGTGTGTAAGGATTTCAAGTGGAATAAGCACTAAATATAGAATAGGGTATCAAACACTTTAACATGTTAAATTGAAAACTAAATAAAAGAGTTTAAAAAGTGATTTTCAATTTCCTTAAAGTTCTTTTTATGAAAGAGTTTTAAATGTTATTTTTTTAACAGCTTAAAGAAAAGTATAGATAGCAGCAGTTAAAGTTTCACTTGAAGTCAAGGTACTTACCCCAAAATAGATTTGTGTACTATCAAACACTTGTTCGAACAAACGTTGTGGTAACACCTGCAATTGGATACATGTGGCAACATTGCACAATATTAATTTCAAATTCGTAGACAAACAAAGTTAAAGTTTAGCGAAAGAGTTGTCTTTTAATAAACTTGTGTATGTTATCGACACATGTCAACAGAATCATTTTTTAAAACTTGGAAATTGAATTGTTTTGTCTTTTTTTTTTAACACACAAGACTTACGGAGACGGGGGCTGCCATGTCGAAGGAGGATACTGGCGGCGGAGCTGGAATTGCTAATGAGCAGGCACAATCCGAAACAGATTATTCGCCAGGCAATGGACCACGTTCGGCACACAGAGCCAATGCCATTCCCTTCAAGAAGAGCAGGACGGGCAGCAGCAGCGGCAACAACAACAGCAGCAGCGATGGCCATGGAAACGATGGCAATAGTAGTGGTCCGGAACTTAATAGCAATGAAAACAGGGTCAGTCGGGATGCCAAGAAAACTGATCATAAGCCACACAGAGTGCAGAATGATCCGCGCTTTCGTATTCGACCCATGCAACAGGTATTATCCGCTTGTAGTGGTGCCATGATCACTGCCTGCTTCATGACTCCACTCGACGTGATTAAGACCCGTATGCAGTCGCAACAAACGCAGTCGGCCAAATGTTTTCTCTACTGCAATGGACTAATGGACCACTTGTTCTCTTCCCGTAGTCCTGCATATACCTCTGTGGTTAATAGTCCAGTGCCGCATTTCACTAGCTCGTGGGATGCCCTTTTTAAGATTGGGCGGCATGAGGGTTTAAGATCGCTGTGGTCTGGACTTGGACCCACGCTGGTTTCTGCTCTGCCGTCTACCATCGTCTATTTCGTGGCCTACGAGCAATTCAAGGCCATGTATATTGGCATATACGAGACGCACTTAAGGCATAGGCAACATCTTGCTAACGCGAACATGAATAGCGCCTTATCCACAACAAACACTGATCTTCCTCTACTGGTGCCCATGCTGTCGGGAGTAACGGCCCGAATTTGTGCCGTATCATTTGTGAGTCCCATTGAGTTGGTACGCACCAAAATGCAATCTCAGAGGCTGACCTATCCCCAGGTCATGGGTTTTGTGCGCAATGTGATTGCTCTGCAGGGAATCTGGGGTCTCTGGCGAGGATTACCACCAACAATACTGCGAGATGTGCCTTTCTCGGGCATTTATTGGCCCATCTATGAGTTTCTGAAAAGTCGCTTAAGCAACAGTGAGCATCCAACTGTTGGTGCCAGTTTTCTATCCGGTGTTGTGGCGGGTTCTCTGGCAGCTTTGGTAACCACACCCTTTGATGTTGTCAAGACCCATGAGCAAATTGAGTTTGGTGAACGGGTCATATTTACCGATTCGCCCGCCAAGGAAATGGAAAAGAAATCCACCTACAGTCGCCTATTAGCCATATATAGGAGGCAAGGACTGCGAGGACTCTTCACCGGATACGGACCGAGACTGTTTAAAGTGGCTCCCGCCTGCGCCATTATGATATCAACATTTGAGTATAGTAAATCGTATTTTTTTCACTACAATGTGGAGCAACATAATCGGTACCTATTGATGAATAATCCAAATGCCAAACTGGTCCAGGAGGATGAGCTCGACTAATTAGTGAGGATTCCTTTCGTTTTGTTTCTATAAATTAAATTTGGTTCTTTCATTTTTAATTTGATCTGCGATGCAAAATTTATTATAAGGAATTAAGTTAAGTGTGTGTAACTTTTGCATATATGTATATGTATGTATATTCAGTGAATAATCAATATTCATTTCCATTCCCTTTTCGTGTTGACTTAATGAAATATTCATTTATTTACATTAACTGCAATTTACAAGAAAATTCCAGAGGAAATTAATGAATAAAACCAAAAGAAGACCAGTGACAATATTTTTAAGCTTTAAAAAAACATTTTGCATGAAGTTCATTGAAAATCATTTATCCCTTTCAATTAAACAAGTTCCAAGCACTCAATTCCCCTTCCAATTAAAAGAATAAAGAAAATCGGAATATATGCAAGCATCAATTGATTTTTTTTATTTCTCCCCCCCTTGCGCGTAGGTTGCACTCAGCACCCTCGTCATTTTGCATTTCTTTTGCTGTGTTAATAAACTGGCAACATATTGTGAAACATGTGTCAGCTCTGACACACACACACACACATATACCCCCCTCATCCCACCACAATCGCACACCACAAACTCCCGCACATATCCATTCAGTCTCACATCATGATTTTGATGTCAATTATTTTTTCCGTCAGCAGTCACTTTGGTTACATAGACTTGGCCCTTTCTCCTCTACCCAATAAATGGAACGAAACTCAACTCATACTTTTGGCACACTTGCAGCTTATAGAGAGTTTGGGGTCCACCCATTTGTGCAACATCTGAAGCTGAATAACAAAAGGTGAAAGTAGTTGCCACTCCACACAAGGTGGGTGGATGAAGCGAATGCATGTTAATTACCAAAAGTGAAAGAAAAGACAATAAACAATACCAAAATGAATATGCTTTTCGCACAAAAGTATTTTAATTGTCAGGATAAGACAGAGAGAAACGAATGGATGGAATGAAAATGCTATTAAAATCAGCAGAAAAGGCAGAAATTGCTTAAGATGCATATATTATTAAAACGACAACCACAGAGAAGTTTATTAAAGAGGCAAAGTGTTTCCCATCTTGGATACAACAGAAATTGAAAATATTTTATATATTGAATCGAAATTAAATCTTGGCTTGGTAGCAGGTTGACACATACCTTGAAAAAAGTTCCCAATATCAGGTGAAAAGACTATTAAGAATAGATAGAATAGAATTCTCATATTGTTACCAATTTGATTCTAGTAAAATAGAAATATATAAAATAATCTAAAAACTAGTTTAACTTCCAATATATCAACAAATTTTCGTTGAGCATATCTCTTTCTTTTTTTTTTTATTTGGGAAATCCTTCTTGCATTTTCTCATGACAAGGGCAAGTTGCATGCAAATTTGAGGTATGTAGAAACAAACCAAATGGAAGACAACAACATCATGAACAAGGATGCCAAGGACAAGTGGTTAACGCTTAGGTAAAAACAGAAGACAACTTTCCCAGCGAGTGGAGCGTCTGACAAAATGTTACGCCTGATATGATTACGTTGTTGCTGCAGATGAACAAGTGCAGGAGCAGAAGTTTGGCTACGGCTACAACCTTTCTCCTCCTTAAACTAGTGTGTAAGTAAGATGCTATGGTAAAAGAGAGACTGAGAGAGAGAGATTGAAATATGCCAGCATGCAGATGGCATATGACAAACTAACTAGCGTCACCTTCACGTCCGCCTACGTCACCTTTTCCATCCGACATTGTCTTACATTTATGACTAACATTGTTATATGGAATTTGACACGTACGTAGCTTCTGCTTTGCTTCTAGGACACGTAAAGTTCCGTGCTGTAAGGGGAAGGGAGGATGGATTGGATGTGTAAGGCTTTATCAGGGTCGAGCATGTGCCGTGGTGTCGATTTTGACACGTTGGCCATGTCTGCATGTGTGAGTGTCTGTATGCGTGTTAGCTGGTAATTGTGGTGTAAAACTGTAGAATAACAGCACTTAGTTGGTTGCTAATACCAGCACGTGTGTTGGGCCACATTGACACTGCCATATAGAAAGTGCGAAAAATACAAGAGGACAGCAGTACAGATCTTCTTTCTCTCTCTCTCTCTCTCACTTGATATGCATACCATTGATCAATGGGATTAACTGAAAAATGTGGCCACTTGACTGAACAGCCCTTGTATATACCGAATTTGGTGTATTTACTTACATTTTGGACCATTCATTCGTTTCATGTTTAAATTAAATTTCAATTTCAGACACTCGAAGCAAAAGTAAATTAAACCTGAAAAATAACATGCTCATGTCCATGTGTTTTGTACAGGCAAATTAGAAATGTGTATAATGCAAATACAATTAATTAAAATTTCTGTTGTTAATCAACCTAATCGACTAGAAGAAATTCATTTGAAACTATCATTTACCAGTTGTCTAAACATTTCATTTTGCATTTTTGGCCACATTTGTGCATTTTCATTTTCATTTTCCTTTTCATTTGTATGTATGATGAGAAGAAGATGCATACTTATAATCAGCTTACGTCAATGTGAAATTTTAATGTATGCACATTTTTGCTTATTTAATTAAAATCGAAAATAAATTGAACGAAGGCGGTAAGCAAATGTTGACGCCTGCCGCTTGTCGTTTGCCCTCTATCAATATACACCCACACATACACACACGCACATATGAGCCAATTGAATGCCTTCGTATTGATAGTCCCATATGCCATGCCAAGGAAAATTCACAGACAAAAAGTCAAAAGCGAGTAACTGGGTACAAACGACGGTACGAGGCATGGTAAAAGACGAAAAAGTAGCACGCGGCATTCACCGCACAATTCCATTACGTAAAGCAAACATCAGATGGCGTTGGCAGGGTCGGATGATTGTGTTGCCGTTGCCTTTGCTTTCTCGCCTTTGCTATAGCTACATCTCCTGCTCCTTCTCCTTCCTTCAGCTCCCTTTTTTCACATTCCACTTCGACTTCTGTTGGTGATGATGGTGGCTTGTGTGGCAGGCTACAAGCTCGGCGCCAGTAAAAAGCAACATATTGAATATTGATGCGCATCGATTTCGACTTGAATACTGCAAAAGTTCATACACATACGCAGAACAACATGCATGCTCTTTGTTTATGATAAAAACATGTGCAATTTCTTATTACCAACAATTGGCATCTACACTAGACGACAAAAACCGAGAGTAAATCGATATAGCTACTTAACAATTATTCAACTATTGAGTAGTACATGGCAAACATTTCAAGGTTAAATTATTTCTAAGAACAAAAAAGGAATTTGAGCGTTTTGTAAACTTTTTTTATTAACAAATTTGATGACCTTTTACCTAGGAAACGTTTCTTTTGCCCCTAAGAAAAGGAAAACATATTGATTATTTTAGATGGCACACATACAACGTGTCGAATGAGTTATTTAATGAAAATTAAAGATCTTTTTTATTAAAAACATTTGGCAATTTCTTGATATATTAAAACTTACTCAACTGTATAGATGGTCTATCTATATATTAAACGTTGTGTCCTGTTCCATGCATTGCAATGTATTTGCACATTCAAGTGGTTTAACATCAGACAGTGTGCTTGCTGATTGTCCTTGCGCTGCCTTTGGCCTCTATAACGTTCAAGCAATTTGAGTACGCGCGACGAGCATTTAAAACAATTGGTGCCAAACAATTACGAATTGCATAAGTGGTAGGGGTGAATGGGGGGCACCAAAGGGGAAACCAAGTGACTTTACGCGCCAAATTAGCGACAAATGCGTATGGCAGACTGAGTATGGACCGTGTGGGGAGGGGAGGAAGGGGAAGTTGGTACAAAACCAAATAGTGGATAGCAGAGAGCGACCCAAATTGCAAATTGCAACAAACTTAAATGGAAGTGGAACGACGATGGCGACGAAGGAGACATTGTCTCTGGCATAAAAGTTCGTAATAAGCAAATTAAATATAAAGGGGCCCTGAAAAGTATGCTACTATAAAAATGCATGAGGTTGCTGCTGCCAATTCTCGCATTAACACTCATACGATGTGCCACGCCCAATTCAACAAACATACCAAAACACACACCCACATAAGACCTTATGCAATAACCACAATATCATGGCGTTAATTGCTCCTCGAACGTTGAATGCCTCAGCAGAGGCACATGCCTCTTGCTGTTGCATGACTCCCTTAAGGTTTCGCTTTCTAGTGCAAGTCACGTTCCATATAAAGTTTTCTTGCACTTTTTATTTACTTTTAGGGAATTTTATCCTTTACTTTTCTCTTTTTGTTCTTCTAATTGTCGTTTTGTACTGTGTGAGGCATCTTAGCAGCAGAGCCGATAAACCATAGGTTTTGCTTAGGTTACTTTTGGTTGCTCGCACTTTGAGAAAGAAAATTGATCTGAATTTTTTTCCAAGTACTCTTCATTCCTTTTTAGTGTACAAGTAACTCCCCATGGCTTATGCTGTACTATTATGCCAAGAGTCGGACTTGGAATCTTTACTGATTCTATTAAAGCGTTCAAGTGAATTATTTTTTTTAAGTCAAAGTATTTTAATCTTAGCTAGATTTATATGATAACAGTTTTAGCATTAAAAACTTTAAATTAAACAAATAACTATTTAAATATTTCTAATATCTTGAATATTTAGTTTATCATTAGGTATTGATTTTATTTTGCATGGAATTTATTGACCGATTTCCATTATAGCGTTTGCAATTTTACGAGCCATTGAACTTTTGTGACCAGCAAACAAAACAAAACCGAAATTTATAAACAATTATGCAGATTAATTAAAAATAATATAATGAGCACACAGGATGCGTGTATGCACATATATTATACACATACATATACAGAGGAAGAATATATAGGTTCACACTTAAAATGTATTTAATTAAATATTTATAGAATTATTTTTACAACAATTTCAATGATGATGGCGGACATCATTTTCCCATGCAAATTATATTCATTTGAAAACGCAAAAACTAAACCACAAAATTGCATTTAAATTTTACACAAAATGTGTTTGCACCCGAAAAAAAAAGTAATATTCACCATTTATGAAAGTAATCAGCAGATAATTTAAATTTTTCATTAAATAATCAAAATATAATTTGGTCAAATTTATCGACAATTTTCGATGTTAGATAAATAAAAATCAAAATTAATTTATTGGTTGACTAATAAAAATAATTATTCAACTAGAGATGATATAACTAAGTTTTAGAAATGCTTGACGTAAAAAGATGATTTGAATTGAACGAGATTCCTAACCATAAAATTATGAATAACTTTCTTTATGTCCATGTTCGAGGGGTTTTATACGTTCATTATTCTGGTGAAGTTTTGAAGGCATTCAATAAAAAATGTTGCATTCCGCTATTTAATATTCAACTCAACCCAACAGCATTTTTGTTTGCATTGTTTGAAGCATTTTTTTTCCCCCATTTCAAAATAAAAACATTCTTGTTTAATTTTTATTTTTAATGTGACTTATTTTTCAAATACAATCTACAATAATTGTTTGAATTTTAAATTATTTACATTATATTGCTTTTTAAAGTTATATGTCTGTGTAGGTGTAATTAGAGTGTGCTTGTATGTATAATTGCTTGTATGTATGTGTGTCTCTTTTGATGAGTTGTTTGTGCCTATTAAAATATTAAAATTTTCATTAAAAAGTCAAACATTGTGCACAACTCGTATTGGAGAAACAAAAGCCATGGCCATACATAATTTGTATGTTTGCCTTTGGTCTCCTTCTGTTTGTTTAACGTTTGTTCTTTTTTTTTTTGTTTTCGTTTTTTTTATTGTTTATTTTTTTTTATTTTTGTTAAAATAATGTTAGGCTTGTGGGCTCGTCACTTTTGTGGAATGTTGTTTTTGCAATCTGTTTTGTTTTTGTTAACCAGTTTTTTATGCTATTGAAGTTTTTGGTTTTGCTGTTTGTGGAAGGACATTATAATGAAATGATTTAATATGCATAAATAATCGAATAATACTAATTATAAAGTGGTTTTAAGCTGCTTAATCAACAACAAAAGCATTTGTTTTGCCCTCCTGTCGACATTTATTAGCTGTAATTATAATTAAACACATATGTCCTCGCAATTTGCATCAAATGAATTGTTTTGTTCTTTCGTGGTTGAATAGTTTTAGTATTTAAGCTGCCAAATGGCACTCGATGGTTAATATATTTCTCTGATTAACGTAAAGATAATCATAGATAGTCGTATGACTAAGTGGATTAAAGTAAAGTGAAATTTAATTTATCCTTGCTCAAAATGACAAATTTAAATATAAAATTTACTGTTTGTTTGCCTTTTTTATTTCGGAAATACAATTTTATTATAAGTTTAGCATTTTGGTAAAAAGGAAAAAAGTCGAAACAGTAAATCAAATTTAGAGACCAGAACGAGTATTAATGCCTGAATTGTTGTCCTGAAAGTTTGCCTTTTGCCAAAAGTTGCCTAGCATTTGCCCTATTTTGGTTTATTTGTTATTTATTTTTACTTTCTGACTTTAATATACTCTTGAGTTGCTCTAATTTGCGGTTGTCAGCAATTTTTGAAAATATTTACGGTTTGTTAAGGGGAATCAACTACACACACAATCCAATCCCTTGCCATCACTTTACTTGTTAGACTTGAGGCAATAAGGTTTAGTTACATTTTTCCCCTCTCCGCTTTCCACTTCCTGTCTTTTTGCGGTTTCCTTGGTCTTGGGCAAACTTTGATTTGCTGGTTTAATTTGTTTGTAATTTTTGGCAGTTTATGAATTATTCATTCAAGTGTACGAATCCCCAAAAATAGTTATGTTCAAGATGAATATTTAATAGCTATTTAAGTGTACATAATTGTGGGCAAAGAGGGCTTGAATAAGTTACGATTACATTGGATAATCATATCAATTAGGGGAATTGATTAATTTGCCATTGATTGGCAAAACCAAATCTTAAATTAATTAAATGAAGTATTTTCTATTTTTTTACAATTTATTTTGTTTGCTTTTGGGGTAAATCAATAGGAATGTTTTAAGATTCCACTTTTCAAAGACTGATATCAATTCCATTACACTTTCATATCAAACTAACAAACTTCCATTTAACACTTTATAAAACTTGCCATCCAAACGCACACACACAGACACACGCACTAAAGTTATCTTGGTTGCTGGGTGGTTTATTCAATTTAAGGACTATTTCATACACTTTTCAACTTGGCAAAAAAGAATTTCTTTTACTCACATACAATCTTAGCCCCCTCCTCCATGTGATGATGTAGGGAAAAAAACTTGAGTTTTAAAAAAAAGAGTGGAAAAAGCATAAAGAAGAAAAAACTGCTACAGGCATTTTTCAATTGTGGCAAATTACCCAGCTGAAAGGCAAAGAAAATGTCTGCCGAACAGGCGGAAGGATGAAACGAACGAAAGAAGAATCTCATATCAAGTTTATTTTTGCATTCCTTTTACTTCAATTCATTTCCCTTTGAAGTGGCTACTAAATGCCAATGTTGTCGACACTTTTCCCCAATATATAGTGAAAAAGACCATTCATTGAAATTTGTCTAGGTCAATTAGCAATTTTTGCGTAATTATACCCAAAGGACTTGCCTACGGCTGTCATTGACATCAGTTTCCTTTATGAAATTAGCGATGAACAAATATTTGTGGGAAATGACAAAAGTATTTACAAAAACAGAGAGAGAGAAAGAGAGAGAGAGAGAGGGGGCGAACCTCCAATGGGGCATGCAATTTAATTACGGGAAAAAGCGTAAAGGAAACATTTTCAATTTCAGTTACGCGAGTCAACCAAAAACTTCAAGGCACAAGAGCAATTTACATAAAGGACCCAAAAGTACTGGTGGGGACTGTGGCACAATAACTCAATTCGTTCTGGGGAAAACCAAAAAAGTAATGGCAACACAAAACAGGTAGGAAAAGTGAAAACAAAACTTTTTCGTCAGAGCATGGTAAATCCTGAAGGATAGAGAGCTTAACTACATAGCAACAACTATGCTGCGGTGACAGGAGCTAAACCACTATACCCCATCAAACCCTCTCTCTCTCTCCCTCTCTTTCGATCTTAGTTACCCAAAGGAATAGAGAGCAACTCTCTGGCCAGAAAGTGAGAAACTATGTGGAAAATATTTGAGAAAAATGTTGACATTTGCCAACTCAAAAAGTGAGTTTGATTTGAAACTTTGTCAGAATTTTGCTGGTAAAAATGAAGTTGGATAGAACGACAAAATTGCTTTTGGTATTTGCCTTTTGCTGGGGACAATGAACATAGTTCAAGTTCAGTTTTGTTTGGTTGCCCCAGTAACCAGGCTAAATGAGGCATTTGCCAATTGACTGACAGGACATACAAAAACAGTTTGTAAAGTTAACCAAATAAGCTCATTGATGTGTGAGGACTTAGATCTAATTTGCCAGACAGAACAGGCGTTGATTGTTTTCCTTTGACATATACATACATATATACTTAGTAATACTTATTTTGATTTCTTTGCTGTACAGTTGTCGATAATGAATACCTTGTTTGATTAATATTCAATTAATATTGTTTAACTTTGTTCATCAAAATTCAATTATTCTCTTAGAATTAATTTGGTTTTCCTTTTTTTTTTTTTGGTAAAGATTTGCAATATATTTTTGAACTTCGATATTGCTGAAATTATTTTAATATATTCTGATAACCAGTTTCAACTTTCAATTTATATTGATATCAGGCTATTATAACCAAGTTTCTGTTTTCAACTTGCAAATTTACGAGTGGAAAACTTTAGCTGAGTAAACCACAAGAAGAATGCAGCTCCGCCCCAGAGTCAAAGATAAACTTTACGCCCAAAAATGTAATATTAAATTTATACAAACCGAGACAGAAGAAGGGAGGGAGGGAGTGTTAAGGATAGAGGATTCCATCGGCTTGGAAGATTTGGTTATGCCGTTAGCGATTGGCAAGGATTTGCCAAGGCAGCAGGCAAACTGTCAACGGAATTGCTCGTGCTGCTGCTGCTGCTGTCGTCGCAATGCGACGCTGCTGGATGGGATGCCTCTTCTCTTTCTCCATCTCTCTCGCTCTGTTTGTCTCTGTCGTTGTCACTCCTTCTCTATTTTTGGCGTTAAATTGAGGAACTGTGTGCGTTCCGTTTTTCTTACTTATATCTTAGTTGTAATACATTTACTTGGCGACTGATGCAGCTCAGTGCGCACTGTGCCCGTTGAGGATGATGACGAGGAAGTGGCCGATGTGGCCGATGCGGCTGATGCCGATGAACCAGATGATATTGTGGAATTAGTGCGGAGAGTCGGTTGATATAAATCTTTGCCGGAAGCTTGACGCTGCAATTGTGGTATACGGGTTGGATTTGGGTTAGATGGAGCTTCTACTTCGGCAGTTGCCGCAGGCAGCTCCGTAGCAACACTTCCAGTTGAAGCTCTAGTGCCTGGCACAGCAATCTGTGTTGGTCGTGGTATAAGTGAGGTTCTGGATGGGGATTTCATGGGCTGGGCATATAAGTCGCCATTGGGCGCCGACCATGCACTGGGCGAGCTGGGTCCTGAGCTGGCCTCAATTGAATAAATGCACTCAGTGCGCTCACCTTGTGGCGGCGTGTCCTCATGGACTACCGGCGGCACAGACTCAAAGGACTGAAATGATCCGCTTAAAGCTGTCATGGTATTGGACAACTCGGCCTCTGATCCAGGCAGCCTTGCATCAGTGCGTTTGGGGCGCTTCAACGAAGTGGCCGGCGATTTGGGCACAATGGGCCCAAATATCAAGGTATTTTGCGTAATTGGAGGCTCTCCCGGTTCATCCTCAGCGCAATCCTTGGCCAGTTGCAACGGTGAGGTGGTCACATTTGTGCTATCCCTGCGATGCCTGCCCAGAGTGTGACTGGTGCTTCTGGGCGGGGGCACTGGAGGATTAAAATTCTGCGGCGGTAATGAATTCCTCTTTAAATTTGCTGCTGTTGTCCCCATTAAATCGTGGGCCGTGGGTAGAACCTTTGGGTAATTGCGTTGCCTTAGCAACTCCAATTGCTGAGCAGCTGTCAAAGGCGCGACATCATTTCCCAAGCTATCATCTCGACTTGTCACATTGATGTCCACATCGTCGGCATGCACAAAACTGGTGACCTGTTCATCAGCAGCCAAAATCATGTCAACTGGATCTGAATGAGAATGCTGATGGTGCGATGCAGCTGGCTGGAGTACATCCTCACTTGGTTCGGTTAGTGCGGAATTCTGACGCTGAAATAGCAATTCGTAGTGCTGCATATCGTGCATGTGTTGGGGTGTGAGCAGAGCTAAATCAGAGACTTCCATGTCCTGGCATATAATGATACGGCTGCCATCAGCCGTGGCCATCGGCGGTGGCGGTGATGGGGAATTCGTGGCAAAGCTGCCCGACTTGGGTAGCGTGTGGTTATGACTGGACATCCATTCGCAGACCTTTGTATGGGTATCCACAGTTGAGCAACTGAGTTGTCTTTGTATGGCATAGCCATTAATTGGTGACCTTTGACTTGTCTTAATCGCCTCATATGTATTGGATTTCCTTACCACATCTAATATATAACTATCGTCGCCATCTCGTGACTTGCTGCAGCGCTTTAATTCATCATCATTAGCCCCGTCATAGGAGATAATATTACCGCCCAGTTTCCTTTGCAGCGAGGATGTCTTAGTGCGTCGTCGACGCAACAAGAATGTCCCATATATAATCACGTTTAAGATTATAATCATGGCTATCAAGGCTATCAGTAATTGTAGTGTTGTCTCAGACTTGGCTACCGTTTCCGAGGAACTGCTGCTGCTCTCCGTCTCCACATCATTGGCTATGACTTGGATGTGGCCATGGCCAGGGTTAACTGATCCTATTGTGACCACTTCCTCACCTTCGCCCTGTTGCTTGTGAATGTGCCCAAAGGTAGGCGGGGCATTGTACATATTTTCAGCTGCCGCCTCTGTCGGTTCGCCTACTACACCCATCAGCATTTTCAGCGTACGTACCGGATCTCCGGCGCCATTGTCCCGTGACCCATAGTTGCTCATATGACCCGTAATCACTTCACTTCCTGCAACTACAGAGGATTCCTGTTGCTGCTGCTGTTGCTGTTGTATGGCCGCGATTTGATTCAACTCATCGGGCAGTTCTTTGTTCCAAAAGTTCATGTAGATTTGCCGATATTTGTAGCCAACAGTTGGTGGTATACCTAACCAGACAAAGAATTCAGCTATTGAAAAGAACACGAGAAAAAGCGTAAAGTGCTTACCAATATTGAGATAAGCCTGAGCTCGCTTATTAAATTCCGGCCAATCCAGGTCATACCGATCCCATTCCAATGCATGGGAATTGAGAAATGTACCCTTCCACGGTGCCTTCGGATTCCTAATCACACACACAAGAGAAAGAGAATCACAAAAATTTAAATTGAATAATATTATTTCTCCATTCAGAAAAAAAATAATGATGAGGATTATATAAAGGAGATTATTATTCTCTTATTCATTGGCACATTCAATTTTTATGACAGCAAAATCTCATTTCCTTGTATGCATAAGCCAGCATTCAATTGCTCATTAAATGACATGATTATGACTAAAATTCTAATAAACGCTTACTTTTCCACAAAGTGTGGAGATTTTTCACACACACACACACACACATACAGATATAGCATGGGATGCCAAAATGTCCTGCTAACGATCTGTGATTTCAGTTTTGATTGCCATTATTATGATGCTGATTTTTTTTTTTTCTACTTTTTATTTTTGCGTGCTGAAGTTTGCCAGCAGCCAGAGATGCATTTCAACTAATAATATTTGCATGTCTCACCGTCCCACTTATGGTCGAGAAATAATAATAATAATAAAATAAAAAGAAAATGTATAAGGAGCCGGCAGTAAAAATTCTATTCATTTCTCTGTCCAAGCGTTGCAGATTGCAAAACGTGCCTCGACGCGTCGTAGCCATGAATATCATCTCCCCCCCTCACAATGCATCCGCATTCTCTCATTCGCATTCGCATCCGCATCCGCATTTGCATTTGCATGCAGCAAGCTGCGCCTCATCGTCGTGTTTGATGTTGATGGCCACCGCAGCCATCATCCGTGCCATTGGCGGTCACAAATCCAACGTGGCCACTCGTTCTTGCCACTCGTCTTCTGCCCAGACATTCGCTTGATAACTTTCTTCAAATGCAGTTTGCCATCCGCTTTCAATGTGGCAGTGCTTTACTTTCTGGAGTATACTCACCCAGTCTTTACGAAATTCGTCCAATATGCCATTACCGCCTCGGAAAGAAGCTTTTCCTGCACGGAATAGTTGTGGCTAGGGAAAGGACCAGCCGGTGCCAGAGGCGCACCAAAGATAAACGCCAATTCCTCGCCCATTATACTATGCGGTAACTGCAAAAGTAAAGTGAAAATCTTAATGTTAAGCAAACCGAATAATTGAATACGCTTTTGAAAATAAATTTAAGATAAATAATCCTAAAATAGGATAAATTCACCAAAGTATCGCAGATCAGTTCATTGAAGAAAATAAATCTTGTTCAATTAGTTTAGGTAAGATCAACTTGATGAAGAAGATCATATTTAAGTAAGCAACAAATTTTAATAAATTAAATTAAAAATATAAAATATTTCGAATATCAGTATCAACATTCTCTCATATCTACACTTTCAAAATGTAAAGCGATTGAAAATGTTTTTATAATGCTTGAATCCTTAGATCAGTGTGAAATGTTCTCAGCACCTTTTTTCTTCGTTTTTGGTTGGCCAAAGGAAGCATCAATCTTTTTAGGCAGCCTGCATAAATATTTGGCCAGCCAGTCAGTCGGTTTGTTTGTCCTTCAGTCGCATAGTCTGTCTGTCAGTCCGTCAGAGTGGTCGGCAGGGGAGGGGGATCCGGGGCAGACGACTGCTGGATGTAAGTAGGTAATAAAGCCAACTTTTTATTGTAGCCATGAAAAATGTAACAAAGTCACAAAGCATTTTTGTCTGCGCTCATAAAAATGACTGTCCTTTTGGTAGTCATAGTTGTTCTCCCCTGTTCGTCCTTGTTGTTGGTATTGTTGTTGTTGCTGTTATTGTAGGTCTTGTCGCCGTCTTATGGCATTTATGAATGATGAATTTTGCTTTTTGATTTTGCAATTGTGCGAATTTGATGAAATGCGCGAATATGGCCCAAAGAATATTGGTTTTTTTTTTTTGCTGTCATTTGATCAATCTTTGGGTCCTTTAACCTCTTTTTGTGGCATCTCAAAAATTGGACAATTGACAAGTTTACAAAAGTTAAGCGAATGGTGTGTTTGCTTTCTTTTTGTATTTTTTATTAACCAAATTGATTTTCATAAAAAACAATTTCATATGCTTTTATTTTGATGGCATTAAGTGAAAGATTGTTGATAAGTATTAAAGATGACTGGGATTTGGATGAATTTTAAATTTATATATTTTCACATAATAAATAAAGGCAACAAAACAAAAAATAGACTTTACTTTTATTTATTATCGATTTCTCTTACACTTTTCCACTTGAATTAATTGTCTTCGCCCTCTGATGAAATTAATTGATATAATTCCTAAATTTCAGCTTATTAAATTTCAAGTACTTTAATATATTCTCATGAATTGCTAATGGCAATTTTTTTTGTATTTGTATTTGCTTTTGTATAATTTTATTTCTGTATACAGTTGCCGCTTCCTGTTCCCAATTATCATTTCTAACAAATGTGGAATTTTATATATGTGTATGTATATAAAAACAAGAGCAGACGGAAATTCAATTTCAGTAAAATAAATGTGTACATTTTTGTAAATTATGACTGTGTTGTTGTTGTTGTTGTTTTTGTGGAAGTATTAAAATATCCTTGCGCCCTCTCGTTTATATCCGGTTTTTGTGTCCTTGCCAACGGCAAAGAACGGAAGCAATAATTTGACTTAGCACCCATTTGTCGTAATAAACGTAATCGAGTTAATGGCCAACACGCAAATACATATATATCATAAATTGGCCAAAAATGTGAATTCCTAGAAATTTTTATGCCTCAACACTTTCAAGATTTAGCCCCCTGACCCACCAGGTGGCGTCTAATTTACTAGCAATTAGAATATATTTATATAACTTCCATCAAGCCAGTCAAGTTCCTTTTATTATTTGCAAACGTCTTGTGTTTGGTTACAGTCAAAGCCTTACTTTCTCGCCCCACTCTCTCCTCCGTACTACCAAAACTTTTGCCTAACAAAAATATATCAAAAAAAAAATTCAAGTTTAAGTCATATTTATTTTATTTTCATAAATTTTCTTTTTCCTTCCTCAAACATTCGTTTTGTATTCTTATCAAAAGTAGTCTCAGAGAGTCTATCAAAAAAAAAAAGGAAAAACTTTCGCAAAAAAAAAAAAACAAATAATAAAAGAAAAGGAAAAACAGGACACAGAAAAAAAGGGACCTATCCAGACGGGACATACTTCAACTTGTGGGTTTTTATTTTGTGGTGAAAAATAGAAAAGAAAATTTCTCGGTATGCTGACCGCATTTAGAATGCGATGATGATGATGTTGATGATGAAGCTGAATCTAATATGAAGAAACTTATTAATCTTTTTGTACAACACAAACGACTTTTTTCTATTTGTATTCTCCTTTTTCCCTTTTCAATTGATTTAATAACAAAGTGGGATTTCTCTCTTTAAATTCTTTAACTAATTCAGGTTTGTCTTATTTGTTGAGTTCGTTTCCAATATTTTCTAATGAAGTTCCCGAACAAGTTAGTTCAATGACCTTGAGAGAAACAACTTTTGGGAGATAAACTTAAGTTTATCAAAATTTAACTAGTGTTATTATATTTCCTCACCTTGGTTATTTTTATTAAATTTTACATAAATGATAAATATCTTTTGCCACATAATGTTCGCCAATTTTAACAATTGCCCTAAAACAACTCAGACAGTCACTTGAAGTCTTCTCAAGTGCATAAATGCTGCTGATGCCCCGCTAGCTCTTCTTCTATATTTTGCTATTTGGCCCATTTAGTTGGGTTGGCGGTGGTTTCTTTGGCTCTGTTTTCTTCTATTCTTCAACTGGCAAAACATGCAAGACATGTGCCAAAAAGTTTTACAATATGCCCGCGGCCTTAGTCACAAAGAGAACGCAAGAGAGAGAGAGAGAGAGGGAGGATAAAGCAAACGAGAGAGAGAGAGAGAGAGAGAGGTATAGGATATAGTTTGGAGAACAAGTGCTGGAATGTGGGCGTTTCTGTCCGTTTTGTTGAGTGGCCTGGATGCTTAAGCATCAAGCTTGGCATGAAAATGTAGTACTACTTGCACCAGAAGCGCAGTTTATGCACAAAATTTTCACATTCAGCTGAGTCGTTTCGTTTCATTCTTTTTTGTTTTTTGTGGTTTTTTCTCCTTACCAAATCTAAGGAGTTGAGTTTTGTGTATTTGCATGTTTTTATGGTCTGTTTGTCTACTAGCAACGTTCTAGATGCATAACATGGTTAGGCTTTAGGCTCCCCAAAAAAAAAGGAGGCAAATTTAACTCTACTGAGTTTCTCTGGAATGTTTATAATCCGCAAGGCTTCTTTCTCCAGGGAGCTTCCGTTAATAGTTACTGGATATAAGCTATTACATTACTCCATGTGCACACAGAACTTGATTCCTTTTACAACCTATCATTTACTCAGCTTTAGAATTTCTAAATTGATCACGTACATGAGATTTCGTTAGTCCTGCCTCCTTTAAAATTTATTAAGATTAGTTGGTTGACTTGTCACAAGGAAGTCTTCCTTATGTTTTAATACAAATGATGAATTCACTTCGCATTGTATATAACAACTACTTATCCAGAAGGATATAAATGGGTCTGCAGTTGTCCTGTTTGTGTATAAGTTCAACTATGCTATTATGTCTAATTCTGTGAAAATTTATCAGACATATTTTTTGCCCAACTTTAATTACCCGCTATTAAAAAGTTGTTGCCCTCTTGTTTCTATGGCGAGAGTGAAGTGGCCATACTATACATATTTACCACAAATTGTTGTCGCATTTAAAAAGTCATAGAAACTGCATTATTTTTATTTTTGTTTCATCTATTTTTCATTGGAGTTTATTTTGCCAGAATTTTTGCTTTATGTCCAACTTTTGTGGTATAAAAATGCGCAAAGCCAAAGTTGCCAACCAAGAGCGAAAAAAACAATGACGAAAAAATATAAAAAGGAAAAAATTTAACGTTCTTTTTTATTTTGAATGAATGGACCCTCCCCCTTTGTTTAGACTTTTATTTAAGTTTTCATATTCATTATTTTTATGTGTCTGTTTTGCTTCAGTCTGGTGGTCAACAGATCTGGTTACTTTGGCAACAGATTTCGACTCAGATAAAGATTAAGACGAATCCAATGATGCTGTAAAGGGGACACTTTTTAATTCTTAAAAAAAAAAAAAATCGATTCTCAGAATTCTTAATCTTTTGAAATGCAGATAAACTTCAATAAACTGAGAATTTAAAAAGAAAACAAAAATAAACTTCTTGTTGTCATTTCCCATTCACTTATTCGAGTTTTCTATTAAAATTTCTTAAAGATATTTGTCTTTCTATCACAATTAAATCTATTTTCTATCATTTATTTCACATTTGTTTTGCATTAATTTGACAATTATTTACTGAATGTCAATTATAAATGAATGTGCCCATTTATTTATAAAGTAGAGAACACAATATTCGGCATTGGCAACGCACAAACACTAGAACAAACAGTAGGAAAAAAGAAAAAATATGGAATACAAAAGCTATCTCAAAAAGGCAATCAGTAACAAATCCATAAGCATGACAAAGCCATAAAAACCGGCAGCTAGCAATGGATACAAAAAGCTAAACGAAGCGGACTCCAGTGTCTCCACACAAGACCCTAAGCAGAGACACAAATATCGGATGAACCACCACACCAACAAACAAAATCCAAGCAACCACCACACCCATACAACAAATGCCCAGAGAATGGAATGACCCGTTGGCGGACACAAATGAACCCCAAAGTCAAGTGGATGCCGTCTACTTAACGAAAGACTTGTCTGTTGATGTTTTCCTTTTTTTGGCTTACGTTTTTCCTCTCTTAGTTGTTGTATTTTTTCTCTCCTTTTTCTTTTGTTTTTATGTTTTTTTTTTTGTTTTTCTGTTTGCCTTTTGTTTTTGGCGTGAGGTTTCAAAAGAAGTTCATTGTCTTTATTATGATCATTCGCGGAGACCGCTGAAAAGTTGCGAATTGCTGGCCAATGATGAACTGAGCCGGTTGGCCAGCAACCGCATGCCAAGTCAAACTTTTATGGTATTCCCAAAGCCCACCCTTTTACCAACTTGAAAATTGTTTAGGCATTATTATTGTCTATAATGGAAATGGTAGAGGGAGAGAGAGAGAGAGAGAGATGAGAATAAACATGAAAACTCATTAGATGCCAGCTCGTCATGCTGCTGCTGATGCTAAAATGGGCAAATATTTCGAATGACCAACAACGCTTGACCACGGCATTTAAATGAAAAGCGCTGTGTAATGAGGAAAATTTGCCATTTCAATGAAAGTCGAATGCAAAGCCCAACTTTTCAATACATATAACATTTCGTACTTACATTTGCATACGCTCCCATTGCACTATTATGGCCAAAAACGTACATATAATTACGCCGATTGACATCGGCATGGAACATGCCCGTCTGTAATAGTGGACCGACCACCCGGGCATCAGAGAGTATGTCCAGCACAACGTCACGATGCTCCAAATTAGTGGCCTTAATCGGATTGTTGTACATGTCCTGATATCTGCAAATGAACGAAACAAAACAACAAAAATAACCTCAGAATTGGCAAAACAATATGAACATCATTACCACGCGGCGTATACGTAATGTGCATTGTTAACAATCGGTTTGTTGCTGCTGACTACTCCCGAACTTACTCAATTATGTGGCTAGCTTTCTGTTGCAAGTTCCAAAAAGCAGCAGAGGCACCAACAACAACTCAATGAATCAGCGAGGGATCAGAAGTCCAGCAAAAACCCAATACAGTAAATGAATTTGGAGTATTTAATTAGTTAGAAAATTGCAATAAATTTCGTTAATTAATTTCAGTTTCATTTGTTAAAACTAATTGAACTTGATATAATCGCATCAATTGGATGATTATTTAATAAAAAAGTTTATAAACTAAAATGGAATTAAGTTTGCTTCAGTTTAATGTAGTTTATTCTACTTATACAATTAAAATTAAATAATTTCAATTCTTGCTATACAATAAATTCTGACTTTGAATTTGAATTCTCTAAACTATTTATTCTATTGCTCAGTTTTTAATAACTCCAAAGCTAGCCAGCTCAAGCAAGGGTCGTTGAAGAATTTCTCATAAAATATACTTTGTTATAGCACTGAGATATGACAAAGGGAGAGAAGTCAAACCCAAACCAAACCAAACCAAACCAAAGCAAACTCAGCATGAAATTATTGTGGCCTGGCAGTTAAATGTGAGAAACTGAATTCCCAGTGTGCATTGGGGGTTTGGCTTGTAGAGATGTGTTTGTACATGTCAAGCACAACACTTGGCCTTTTTCTAGCCGCTGTTCAGGCAGGTACAATATGCCACAGACACACGCACACATACGCAGATTAGAATGGGAGAGGGGAAAAGACTGGCTGGCGCGTTTTTCAACGTCTTCTTTGGCCTAACTTAATGTACATATAAATAAATAGAGCCATATTTTCCAACATTTTCGTCTGGCTTGTACTTATTTTTTTCCCCCTCGCATTCGCTTTTTTCCTCTATTTCTTTTAGTCTCTTTTACTTTTTCATTTTTTCTTTCCTTTTCTTTGGCTTGTTGGTTTGTATCTGTCTGTTTGTATGTTCTGTGCCATGTTATGCATTTTATTGTCGGCTACTTAAGTTATGCACTTTGACCTCGATACAGAGAGCCAAAGTGGACCCCCCAAGGAGCCGAAAGAAGATGTGGCAAAGGGAAGGCCAGAACGGTAGCCCACTCATGAATGTATAGCCCAAGGTGGTTGAGAAGACGTGTTGGCTTTTCTTTTTCCTCACCGCATTTCATGTGTCTGCGTCCGTTGCAGGAAACGACGAGAAAGCGAATACTTTAAGCCGGAGACACATGTTTGCCCGTATATTATGCCATTGGACTTGACGTCAAAGTTTGCTATATATACATATATAATATTTATTTGTAGCAAATATGCTTTTCCTTTAATTTACTTAACAATAACACAAATTGCACACTGTGCTCTCTGAAATACCGAAAATAATTATTAAATACCTTTAGGATCAATAATGACATTAAATTCAATAATCAGGAACATTTCCAGATTCCAATTTAAATTCTTCAGACACTGATATCAGATTATAGAGACACAAGCGCGCACACATTTGAATCTATCGCAATGGCATTATAATAATCCCCACCGCCCACTTAATTAAAAATGCATGCAAAAACCGAATTCTGGATTCATTTTGGGGAAAGGAAAAAACTTTTGCCGCTGTCCGGCCACAGAAAAGCATCATCAAAATGTGACAAGGCAAATATAATTTGGAAATCAGATGAAAATGCGACAGGCAAACAGATTTTTCCATGCATACCAAGCACAAATGATTAATTAAAAGTTTGCCAAACAAACACCAACACCACGGAACACCACACAAAAAGACCATGAAATGGAAAACATTTCAGGTGGTCGCCATCTATAAAACAAATGTCCAACCTAAGACGAAAGTTCTGTAAAACCAAAGTTAACCACGACAATATAATTAAATATGTATATAAACACATTTCTCTATGTTAGTTATACGCACCACAAAATGCGCCCACAAAGGAGCAAAAACATATGAAAACACTCAAAACTAACCGCAAAACACTCGAAACATAGCATCAACACCAACGCCAACACCGTGGAACGAAAAACAAACGCCTCAGGGAAATGGCAAATGGCAACCAGAAATATGCACAACAAACAACACTTGAAAGTATGCAATGAAAAACACAAAAGGCCAAAGAGGCAAAAACAAACTGATGCGAAACAAAAGCGTAGCAAAACCATTTGGTTTGGTGTCACGCCCACAGACAAAACAGACAGAAACACAAACAAAATACACCACACACTGAAACAAATCCACATCACACACACACACACCTCGACTAGTTACCAAAGCTATGACCATTCAAAGTCCTTGTACAAATTTACCTTTCGGTACAAATGATCAAATAAATACTATACAACAAAATTGTGATTTGAATATTGTATCAATTTCGAATTTTTAGATGTGCAAATTCAGTATTTAGTTTCCATTTTAATGACAAATTTTGCAGCTTTATGTGAAACTGAAATTGTAGAATCAGTTTGTGGAAAATGCATCTAAAATAAAATTGACATTTGGTCTGTTTGAAAGTCTAACAATGACTTCAACATTTGAGTAGATTGCACATAGATAAATGTTATATATTATTTGTAATTCAAATATCACACAGAATAAAACTAATTATTATAATTTTTATACAAAGTTTTAGAGTCTTCAATTCTGTCAGTAGAGTAACCTTTAAGTCAGCGTTTATTTTTATAGGTTTCCTTCTTTAATTCATTAAAATTTGGCTATAATTTTATTAAAGCATTTCTTTTCAAAGCTCTTTGAGCTATCCTAACTAAAACATATCTTGTTATATAGTGTATATGTTGAATACTCAACCGTAACCCCATTCCTATTATCCATTCACCCAAACATAAGCAACACTCACATTTAATTTCCGAAGAGCGTGTGTGACACTTTAAATATTTCCGCACTCAGGCAGACACTTTTGTCCCTTGTGTCTTTTACTGACACCGAATGTCTGTCTATGTATGTGTGTGTGTGTGTGTCACACAGACTTTTGGCTACAGTGCCAGTGCCCTACATTTTGGTATGGATTTGGCAGTTGAAATCGAGTCTTGACTAAGAGATGCAGATACTTGTAATGAATTTGTTAAGGGGAGTTTCTGCTAATGAAGTATTTTAAAACGAAATGCAATTTGAGTTTAAACAAGAATATGCTTGTGCAATATCAATTAGGGTTACACAGATGGGCAGTCACTGAGTAAATTGCAATTTAAACCAATTGATATCTAATTGAAGAAAGTAAAAGTTATTCCAAATACCATATACCAAATATAATCATGATAGTTGCTTTTTATTTTCCCTTTGAATTAATTTCTATTTGATGTGAAAGAAAGTCATCATCATCTGATTACCGCAATTTTATGATCTAAAAATTATGTTGGCCCTTAGGTCAAATTCAACCAACTGACTTCATTAGCATACCCAAAACCATATCCAAATTGGGGTTTTATGATACAATCAAAGTTAACCAAACAAGAAGAAAAAAAAAGAGGAACCCAAAGCCAAATCCATTTAATCGTTCCATGATACCCTTATATCCATGCATAAGCATAAGCACAAGGATCATCTTCAAACATTTGCACAAATCTGTATCCAATATCCCAGCCAGGCATGGCGAGTTGTATCTCTCGCAGGCGTTAATGTAAATCTCTGTATATGAGCGGTTAACGAGGGGGAGGGTTTTGGGCCATACAAGGAGTGGCGGCTTAGTCTAAGTTCATAGACCCCACTCGACTCCACACACACACACATAGACAAGGCTCGCATGGCTGACTGACAGATACATAGATGTGTAGCACTTGAGGCTAAAAAAAAAGGGACACGAGCCGTTTGACTTGGCTGCTTGGCTACTTCATGGCATAATTACTATAATGAGAGTGCACAGCAAATCAAATCAACTAAAACTATATTTAATTTTGGACTTTAAACAATTTATAAATTATTATGGATATTCAATTATTTATATATGCATGTCCTTACCACACATTTTGGTCAACAAACATAATGGTAATATATTGCGTATACGCCATGACAATCCTGAAACGTAAACCGTTTACCCGAAATTGCTTCGCCGCATGCTGTGGCCGCTTTGTGTGTTGTTGTAAACATATGTGTACCAAACAAACCAACAACACTTGCACAACATACATATAGTTACAACAGGCTCAAACCCCCCGCATCCTTTCCCCTTATCACCCACCACTGACAAACGATTATGAATAACTGTACAATACGCTTGGGGAACATGTAGAGCAATAGTTAGGGGAATATGTATACTATATATGAATGAGTGAGCGGGGGTGGTAGAAGGTAGGTAGGGGAATGTAACGGACTTTGAGGATGCGCATATTTATGCCCCTTACAATGCAATAAGCAACATTTTATTACACTACCATGGTAACACTAAGCAACATAAATTAAAAACGATTGAGGCATGAGCAATAAAATACTAGTCCAAGTTTTTATTTATATTAAAACTTTCTCTATCAAGAAAATAGTTAAGAATAAATTCTTGGAGCTGATATCAAATATTTATCTAAACTATATATATTTAGTAAATTCTTTCTTTATTTAGGCATTTCATATTCTTATTTATCGGCTTCAAATAAAGTAATTTTTTAGGCAATTTCATTTTCAAAAAATGTTTGGCTACGATAGAGAAAAATACCAAAGAAAAACTAAATCCCAATGCTTGCTTCCCTCAGGCACTTTGTGAATAAAATTTTAACATTTAAATTTTGCAATTTAGCATATTTATAAAGTAAGCAAAACAAACAAGTGATAAACAAATAAATAACATTAGAAAGAAAAAAAAAATGAAAAGGAAAATCAAGTTTTAGCTATGCTATGCATATTATGCACACTGTTCCTACTGATAGAGAGGGTTAAGTTGGATGGAGGGGTGGGTGGGGATGCAGCTTTGAGAACTGGGAATTCTGAACAGCAAACCAGATTGAGTTTGAATTTGAGTTTTCAGCGCGTACACACAAGAGGCGTATGTGGCAAAAGGCACGCATGTAATTTATGATGTTTCAGCGCGCAAACAACACGTTCCGAACAGCCGAAAAACTTTATGAAACACAGAAGGAGAGAAGAAGACAGAGCGAGAAGGATGCAGCAGATTGGTCCAGGAAAACCAGGAGGATCTGGTACTATATAGAAACGCAGCAGCAGCAGTTGCCACGGCATTTAGTCACTTGGGAACAAACGCCCACAATGTGTAGCTATTGCGAGGGAAGTTTCGGCAGTTGTAAAAATATTGCATATTAAAAGAGTGGCACTCCAACTCTTACATTACCAACGATCAGCCCTCTGCCAGCCGGCGAGAGAGAAAGCTTCAGTTTTATGCAAGAGCGAAATGCATGTTTATCCAGAGCATTAAAGCCATGAAAGCGTAGCAAAGGGAGCAGCAGATGGAACAACTACCAGGCAGCAGCAGACGATGTTCCGTTTAAAAGTTTATGGCTTTTATATCAGCGACGCCCCCCTTTTGAAAAGACCAAAACTCTGGCATGCCCCTCTCATCATCATCATGATCATCATCATCATCATCCTCATGACCAGAATAAGCATAAGCATCATCATCATTCGCTCTGTGGCTCAGACCCGACTGCGGGTACACTCATAATGTATGCAACTTCCTGTCCCCGGGCCCAAGGACTATAAATTAAAGCCAATCCCCCGTCCCACCCGTCTCAAGCTTCAGCTATAGTATATAGCTTCCACTACAGTTCCAGGTTGAGCAACACGCCGTCTGTCGCCATAACCCCAAGGAACGAGCGATGAGACTGAACCTCGGGCAACGCGTGACCCAAACATTGTTTTGCATATTTTTTTATAAATAATATTATAATAAATAAGTTTATGCTATTAAACGTCTGTTTGGCCAAAAAGCCTGTGGCATTTATTCTCCTCGCCCTAGTCGTCCGGCTTTTGTTGCTGTTGTTGACCCCTGACCCTGCTCTTGTGTTCCACAACTCGTCCTTAACTTGTTATCTATATGTCTGCTGTGGCTTCACGTTTTGGGGTTTTAAAGCAAAACATCGTCTGTGGCCAGCCGGGATAATTAAAGAGCGCGCTACGCATTTGCGGTTTATAAATTACTGAAATTAAAATGACAATATAAACCTGTCAACGACACTTTGAGTCAGGTCATCCCCCTTATTGGTGCTTGTTGCCAGCCCCCTTCCGTTTCCTAGTTGCTAATGAAATGGGCGTTGTCATGAGTCTTGAACAGATAATCTGAGGATTATTCAAATAATAAGTGCGCAACAATTGTTTAAATCGACAGAGATAAGCTATAACAAAAATGCTGCAAGTTTTAAATGAAAATAATGAAGAGCAATGACAGATTAAATTAGTTTACTAAGTTCCTCGGGCTAGACCTGATCAAGAGCAAAGTTTCCTCTTAACTGTGATTATTAAACAAGTTAATTGATGTTTGCAATTGATCAAAGATGATCGTTGACTTGAATCATTGGCAAGATAAAAACCTTCTCAATAGACTACTTAATTAGTATCACAATTATTTTTAGTATTTTACAGCCTTTGCTGTTTATTTTTAATTAACTAAATAATATTTTCATATCGCTTCCAGTCGAATATTTTCTTCACTAGCTTTAAGCTTCATATATCATATATTCTTTCCATGAAAGTTATCGCATTAATTGGTTATTATTTTCGCTCCATGTAACGTAATCAGATTACTTATAAATATTTATTACATACACATCAAGATCTATTTGCTTTGTGAGTATCTTTTTCATTTCTCGCATAATTTCCTCCTCAAGTTCTTCGCGTTTGGTTGCCCACTTAAAGCTCAAACGATATTTCCTTGCACAACTTTATACCAAATTTCATTTGGGCTCAAGGACCCTTGAATGCTTTATGCTCTCTTTCTTTCTCTTTCTTTTTTTTTCGATTTCTTTTTTTTTTCTTGGTTTTTTCCGCTTTTTTTTTTTTTTTTTGCTCTGTCTCATCCTGCATAGTTTGGCATTTTATCTGTGCTGCTTTGTCGCAAGTTTTTTAAGAGGAACATTTTAACTTTTTAGGCACTGCGCCACTTTCAACACTTTTGCTTTATGGCAGGCGGCTACCAACTCTGGCAAGAGCACATGAAGTATGATGGGGATTAGGGGGGGTGTGTGATGGGTTGGATGTGCATACCAACAACGGGGTATCGATGGGTAGGGGGGAGCAAAGTAGAGACCCATTTGCGACCCCTTTTTAGCATGCTTGAAACGTGTTTTAGAATGGGAGGGGGAGGGGCTGCATTTAATGGTTGGCCGAAAACAGTTGCAGATACAACTTTGGGACCAATGGGCGTGGCTATCAGGTGGTAGCTAGGTAGGTCCTTTATGGGGAAACAAACACTAGTAACATCAAAAATTGCACAAACAACAACTAGTTGTAAGATAAAGGCCTGGGAAATTTTGGGTGGTGACCACGCCCAGTTGTGCATGTTAATGATTTGCCGGTAAATTGCCTAAAATTGTTTTTCCGTTAGTGGGAGGTGGGGAGAGGGGTCAATTGTATGCAGGTTGTAAGGTCGGTAAAGTGATTGCTGGTAGTGAATAGAGATGGAGCTAGATGGAGCATGTCGTTCGCCTTGTCCAGCGTCTAACTGCAGGTGTGTTTGATTTACACTAGCCATGAAATTGGCCATTTTGGCATTACCGTAGCATTCTGTCTTCTTTTTAAACGTTAAGCTGACATACATTTGCCATGCCATCTGAGATTTATGGCCACAACGAAATTGTCTACACGCTAGCAAATTTGTGGGTGGAGGAAGCCAAAGCAGCCAAGTGGTGAGGAAGCTGCCAACTGAAAGGCAATTATTTAGTGCTGGTATCTCCGTATCTTGTACATAAGAGTGTTGGTATGTACTTCAGGCCACATTGCTTCACTGGGCAGAAGGGATTAAGCGAGCAACAGTAGAAGGAAAGGCAGCAACACTTCAAGTCTTCAAAGCCTTTTAAGGTAGATGGAAGGAAACATCACTTGAGCAATTTTCATTGTGTGTGCAACTAGCCGAGTGATTCTTTCAAGAAATTCTAAGTCCAGCTTTAAGAAGATTTACAATTGCAACCACTGCAAGTGTTGAGCAACCATAACAATTCTTCAGAATGCAATCTGTAAGTAATCTGCTTCTTAACATGGAGTTTACTTTCGGCTGATTTGAACCAATGCAAATGTATAGAGCAAAAGAGTGAAACTGCATTTTACTTTGTTCGCAGTCGCATAATAATAAATGAATATCTTATATTAGTTAAGTGAGTAAAGGTGAAGTGCATTATGGTAAAGTAAGACTAGAAATGTATCAAATTTTCAGCATAATTATGGTACAGGCCCAGCGGCAGACTTAGTCAGTGTATTCTTATTACTATCAAGAACTAAGGGAATATGTTTCAACCCAGACACAAATCTGACTAATTTCAATCTTTAATATGAAATGGTAAAAAAAACTTAACTGCTTTTGTAACATTTTTGATGTAAACAAACATTTATTAATCCCTTTTTAAAATAAAAGAAAATGTAACCTGATCTCTGACGTGATATACAACAAATTAACCTCTTCAACTATAACTTTTGAATATGAAACTCCATCAAACTGTGAATGGGTTTTCATAATTGGTATAATAAATAAAATACATTTCATATAGGCATTAACGTTATCTTTGATATTAAATTGATGTTATTGTGATGTAAAATATTATTTATTATCATATTATTATTAATCTTTTAAATCAAATGTGATATGGCAGACACTTCACAACAGAAAAATATTTATGCAACGTGTCAACAGAATTAACTATATATTTTTTTACATATTTACCAAAGGGCTGTATACAATGCACCGCAAACAATAACTCAATTGATTATACCTTATATAGATATATATATATATATACATATATATATATACATTTGTTTGAATGCCAATGGCAACCATAATTGACCACTTTTCCATATCAAGCAGCTTTCGTTCTTCTTCTATTCGTGTCGGTAATAGTCAGACATCTGCAAGTTCTTTCCAACTGAATGGAATTGAATCCTCTAGATTTGGAACTGTCCTGCACTTTTTCAGCCAGTCAGTTCGTCAAATTGAGAGTGGGACAAATGGATATAGAATAACAAAATGTTTGTATGTGTGTGTGTGTGTGTGTGTGGGTGTTGGTATTTGGTGTTTATGTCCGTCTTTTTTTTTTTTTTATTTTTTCTTCGACTGCCATTTAATTCAATGACGGACAACAAAGCATTGCCATGGGGATGCAACATCAGCGGCAGATGTTGAGGGATCGCCGAGAATACATACAAATGTGAGAGCTTGTTCTGCTGCAAGCAAAGCCTCAACTGAAGGGCCAGCAAACGTCATACAAAACAATTTCCCTGGAGAGTTTTCATGTTCAGTTATTCTCGTGTGTGAAAAAGCGCATCTGTTGTTGATTGTGTGAACTTCCTTTTCAATCGTTTGTTTGTCAGTTTGTTTGTTTGTTTGTTTGTCTGTCTGCTTGTGTTATCCTTTTTCCCTTTTTTTTTTTAGTCCTCATGCTGTTGCGGGTGTTATTGCTGTTATCCGCTGCAAGGGAACTACCAATGCCTGCAGCTTAGTTGCGAATTTTTCCCTATCTCATTTTGTGCCAAGTACCTAATGAAATTTGCCAAGTAAACACATTTTCCAAACTAATAATTTACTGCTAAACCAAACAATTGTAATTTAAATTATGGTAAATTAAATTTTAAATTGAGTTTAAAGTTTAAAGTTAAAGTTTGCGAGGCTTTCAGGGTATACATGCTTCTGCTTCTGCATTGCCTGAATACTGCACTTTTGCTCGGACATTCCGTTTATAATCCTTGCCGTGCGTCTTTAGAAACAATTGCGCTCTTTTGTGCAAAATAACTTTATAGTATGTTTCTGTGTGCCTGGGTCCTGCCTTTCCTGCACCATCACCATCTCTTATGCCATGTTCGGAATGCAATTCTCTTGTCCCACAAACACACATACACACACTTACACACAAACACATTCACAACTCACGGCTAGAGAATTCAGTTTAGAAAAAGAAACGTTGACATTGGATGTGTTGGACAAAAAAAAAAAAAATGGAGAAGGAAGCCAGGAAGTTTGTGGGTACTGTGGGGCAGTGGGACGCCCGTGCATTGTGCAATTTATTTATTGCACACAAAACTTTCATGTGAGGAAAAGAGCAGAAGAGAACTTAAATTTACTTGGCCTGTTTGCTTCAGCAACTGCTGAAAATGAGATAGTCACTGGCATTGTTTTGTTGAAATGAAATGAACGGAATAATGAATGGGGGATTCTGTTTGTATTTTTGTATGTGTGGCCATTGTTGTTGTGTATTGTGTGTGTGTATATATGACTCAGTACTGGTCCCTGAACCTGGTCCCAGAGCTCCTACTCGAGGGACTGTCAGCTATGCCCTGGTAGATGCAGTAATAACTAACCAGCTCTCTCTCTCTCGACATCAGAGAGCATTTGCCCGAGTTTTTAGCCATTTGATAGTCATTTATTATTATTTATGGAAGTTTAAAGAAGGTACAAAATAATTTCTAATATATGTGATTTTACAAATGTTAGTGCAATGTTAGCATATGAAGATATATAGACTATATAACCATAACTTTTATCTTTGGTAATTATTACAACTCTGCTGATTTATATGCACTGTTTTTAAAGTATTGAATGGTTACCATTTGGGTATAGAAAAGTAAAAGTAACAGAAAGAGTTCTTATCAACAAAAAGTAAGATTTTCTACATAAAAGCCTGAGTTAAACAACAATTTGAGGATTATTTAAACATTCTACAATTCGATTTAAGTCTGGTTTCAAGTTAGTCTTGATATGCCAATTGGAAAATGTTTTCTTTAAATCGAATTCTAATAATGTCTAGCATAAATCTTCACCTTTTTATATTAACCAATTTTTATTTATTTTTCGTTTGAAACATCGCTCTATATTATCGTACTATGTTATTTTTCCTTATTTTTTTGGGTTGGATTTAAAGCTTGCTTAGCGAGACTATTTATAACATGAATAAATTTCAATTTTAGTAGCAAATCGTTTTAGTGACGTCAACGCCAATCTAAAATTGCCCAGCAGGAGGAACAGGCACAAGCTCTGGTTGAGCAGTTTGAGGGAGGCGTCGCTAATCCGCGGCACTTAGCAAACAAATTGCCGCACATAAACAATTCTAATTGAGATGAACGATATGGTTATGTACTAGCAAACAAACATACATACAGTCAACCATTCATCCATCCATCCATCCATCCGTCCATCCATCTACATACATATATAGATGTATGTATGCACATACATATACTATATTCATGCGATTTACAGAGAGTGTTAAATGCAAGCAAGTTACGAGTATAACTCTCAGCCACAATGCCCAGCCATCCCATAGCATAGATGAAACAGGACTATGGGCAGCAGATTTTCCATTTTCCATTCAGACTATCATCTCATAAAGGAGAACATAAATTTCACTTACTTCTTTAGCGTGGCAGCCAATGCCAAATCGGGGCGTACATCAAAGCGACTCTGCATATAGAAGCGTAATAAATTATCGCGTTCATTTTCACGTAATCCTTCCTCGAGTGCTAATGCGGCCAATGTATGATAGGATTCTGACTCCGTGATGCCGAATAATAAATCATAACTGTTCAGGATAAAAAGAAAGGGAAATGAGCGTTAGATACCGACATATGACAAAGAGAAAAGAGAGAGAGAGAGAAAGTAATAGAAAAATAGAGAGATAGTTCCCTGGACTAAGGCTATTTGTGTTTCCACACTGGGAAAAACTTGAAAATTACAACTATTTAATGCAATTTACATTTGAAACTTTAAAACTGTTCATACTTCAAGTTTCTTCTCCCAGTGGATGTCCGTGGAATACCTTTTTGCAAAGTAATAAAATAAAAAAATGGAGCAAGCAAGTCGTCCCTGCCGACATTGAGTATACCCTGTACCAACTAGTTATATTAAATAAAATAAAATATCCTCGAAATCGTCATCAATTTCATGCAAAATTCTCTTTAACATGCAGCTACAGCGAACGCATGCTGTCTCGCTCACTCTTGCCAGCCAATGTCGCCTTGGCAATGCAGTGCAAAACTCATATAGCTATATCTTCGATTTTTATTGTCCGATTTGGACAAAATTTGGTGAGCTGGTCCAGTTTGGTTATATAATTAGGTGTGCCAAGTAAGAATACGATATCTTTAATACAGCTCTAGTAATACGTTTTCGCGATTTGCGGGGGCGGAAGTGGGCGTGGCAAAAATTTGAAACAAACTTGACCTGTGTATGCATTAGACGCATGTTCACACCAAATTTGGTAGCTCTAGCTCTTATAGTCTCCGAGATCTAGGTGTTCATACGGACGGACGGACAGACGGACAGACGGACAGACGGACGGACAGACAGACATGTCTCAATCAACTCGGCTGGTGATGCTGATCAAGAATATATATACTTTATGGGGTCGGAAACGCTTCCTTCTGCCTGTTACATACATTTTAGCGACTTTAATATACCCTTTTACCCTATGGGTACAGGGTATAAAGAGAGTTTGTTTTTTCTTGTGGCATAACTTGTTACGCCGCCTGATAAATGGGCTGAGTGCCCGTGCAACTATTAAAAGTGAAAAAGGCAAACCAGCCGTTTCAGGTCCTTTCAAGTCGGTGTCCTGTTGCGCGGTAACCTCATCTCATGCCGTGCACATTAAAAGTTATATAGATTCTCCAATGCGGAATGGGTAAAGTTGTCAATAAAAGTATCTCTCTCTCTCTCTCTAAATGCAAAACTTGTTAGATTGAGAAGACATGCCGCCAGGCATAAAAATAACTGTATAGATAGATTGGCAAAGAGTTTTGCTTCAATTCTCCTTTAATCTATGGTCGGCTTTTGATAAAAGTGATTAAAAGCGAAACTCGATTCCATTTCCATAAGCGTGGGTGTGCATCCCTATCAATGCCTTGAAGCAACAACTTCAATCGTGTGAAACGTGCTTTCATTTGCTTTATCGAGTTTTATATTACGGTAGCTTCGGTGATGAGTCACCTCCTTCCCTCTTTTCATCTTGTTTGCTCCACCCTCCCACATACCACAATACCAGTGTCTGTTTGCCGTAATTAATGGCTCTTCCTGTCAGCTATTATTCTATTTTTCCCCATCTTGTTGGCTCTATAACACGTTTAGCTTGCCAAAGGATAACAATTAAAATCAAATTAATCACGCATTTTATTAGATTATACCGTGTTATGTTGACTCTGAATGGCTACTGCGGCTACGTGACTCTTAACTTTCATGGTATGAACCAAAACTGAAGCTGGAAATAGAACAGGTCTCGATTTTGTACTTGTTGCCCAGTAAATGTATTGATGAATTGATTGATTGATGGCTTCCATTTATTTATTAGAGACAAAATTGTGTTTGCTTTGAAGCATTTTCATTTCATTTTTCTTTTTTCTTTTGTGGGAGTAAAATCAATAATGTTTCGGTATATGAAATTGTCTCACGAAAAGGGTTTTCTCATATTGAAAATATTTGGCCATTTACGGTTTTTGTTTCATTTTTGTTGTTATCATAATTCTAAACATTCAAAGGGCTTTTTATTCAAGGGAAACCATTCGTGAGCATATAATTTATTGCATTGTCCATTCAATCCATTCACTTTTTATTTATACAATTTGGCACCTTTCAAATGACCTTCAATGTGACCGCATTTGAACCTATTTATCGCATAGTTTGCGGAATGTCCAACAAGTGACATTTCGAAATGTAATTTGCTTGATGATAACTAAACCGATGAACACGATGACCGAAATGGTGTGTTAAATGGTGTTGAAGTCATACAATAGTATGATTTCACAAGTGATTTGATGTTACCTGAGGGCAACAATAAGGACACAAAACTCAAAATACCAGACGTCTAATCAACTAAAGCACAATAAATAGTCCTGCAAATCGTCCAGTGTCTACGTCAAAAAGGAATGTTTGGCAGGTCCCGGAGAAAAAAAAAAACAGAAAAGAACAAAAATTGAAGGAATAGCAATGGCAGCTGGGTAAAAACAAATATCAAAAGCAAATGGCAATGGTATTAAATGGGCAGCAATTGCTTAACAAACCGGCTGAAATGTTCCGTATATTGGCCCATGACCTTGTACGGTTGATTTGGTATTACATGTCCATCGACAATTGGACCCAATGATGTTGAAAATTGTGGCAGAGTTGTTGGTATGTGCAAGATATCCTGGTAGCTGTAAAGAGTAATAGGAAAGGCATTGAGTATTGAAAAAAAAACAGGCGTAAAAAAGGTCATATAACTTAAATGAATGTATCCCGAATACGATGAGGGCTGTTGTAATGTAGCTTTGCCTCTAACTGACAGCGGCAACTTTTCACTTTGATTTGAAATTTCTAATAAATTTTATGTGTGATTTGTTGTTGCTGGACTTTTGGGCCAAGCTGCACGTGCCCCACATAAAGATACCAGCGGCAAGATACACATATGTGTTTTAATACAAATGGGAAGGAAGAAGGTAGGTAGTTAACAGATGCGTTTTCGTTTTCTCTAAAATTAATAACCATAAAAACTAGATCATTATATAAGATAAGCAATTGACCTTTACAAGGTTATCATTCGAAAGACGACTAAAATAATTTTACTTTACTTCAAAAAGAATTCAAAAAGAAACAGCTTATACTATTATTGAGCTAATTTAACTGGTATATTAACTAGTTAAGTTTGGCACTTATGTACATATGGATTAAGGTTCAATTTTCGAATGGTTTAATCTTGAAAGCTGTGAAACACATTGAAGGATTTTGCTTAATAACAAAAATATTTCCCAGCTGCTCATAAATTATCACAAAACCAAAACTTTGGCAAGAAAAATCATAAGCGAAAGGCAGCTTAAGCATGATTAACTCTTCAAATACATCCACATTGAATTTTTTTATATCTCGATCATAGCCAATTTAAACTGCAGTTGTTTTCATTCAAACAAAAGTCCTTTGAAAATATTTTCCACATACTTATCAATGGCAATCGGCAGCACACATTTTGTGTATATATAAACATGAAAACAAAGTTCAAAGAAAAAATGGGTAATCAACTGTACAAATGCTGTCCAGTTGTATATTGCCGATGGCATTTACAAAATATTTTTTTTTCATTTTCATATGCATAAAGGGAACCACAAGACAACAACACCATTTAAATCGAACAATATTACAAACTGGTATCTGAAACTGGAGTTGGATTCATATATTTTTGCATGAAGCCAATGCAAACAAATAAGCACACCTCATGCCCCCCGATTTATAGTACCCTTACCACCATCGTAAGATAAAAATTGTTACGTTTTTGTATGAAATACAATCAACACAGATATAAGTAAGTTTGGTGAACCTTTTGCTCTTGCTTCGATTGGTCTGGGTGTTGCCTTGAACAAGCATTTCAATTTGAACGCCGAACACTGAGGACTGAGAGCTGAACACTGTGTGTTGTATGTGTGTGTGCGTGTGTGTGTACAATATTTGTGCTATACAGCTCTTTTTACTGCCTTTCACATGGTTCCCTGCCTCGTATCTTTCCCCTCATATTGATACAAAAATTGCGTTGGCAAATGGTTGTATTGGGTGCAATTTCTGGCATAGTTTGCATAAAAATCCCCAATACCAAAAAGCTTCAACTGAAGTGTCGAATGCACAGAAATTGGCACAAATTAAGAAAAAAAGAAAATAAAAAAAAATACAGAATAAAAAACGTTAAAGTGAAACCCAAAGAAAGTTTGTATTTGGCAAGTTTTTATCTGGTGAATGCAGACAAACCAAAAATGTGGAAAAGGTAAATAAAATTGAAGCTGAATTTACCATTTAACCAATACGATTTTCTATATAGATGCTTTATATGGAGAGAAATAGTGGAAGAGAGAAAGAGACTTAAATGACAATATTTCATTATTGACAACCAAACCTAGAAATATTTCAAATGCCGTACATAATGAATTGCTTTTGCAGTATTCCGTTTGTGTATTAATTCACTTAACACCTTTGGAAAATCCACATTTAGAAGCATATTATCGTAATCCACTTAAGCTGCATACCAAATGCAGAGCAATTCAATCGATAAGAGAAACCCAAAAACCCAAACCCAAGCCCAAACCCAAGCCCAAGCCACGGACAGCAGCACTTTAAGACTCCGTCAACCACAAGCCAACAGAAGCATTGTCAATTGCAGGCAACAGCACATGTTCCAATTCTTGTGGTCAGATTGTCGCTACGGTAGTGGCAATCGACACACGGCCAAAAGTTTATTACTCTTCCTTTACACCACTCCCCCGCCCCAAAACAGTCTTATGCAATATCCTTCAGACACCTCCGGTTGAGCTACTTTCTGGCTTTTGTTTTGCTCTCTCAACCAGTCAAGGAGAAAACTGTATGAAGAAAGTTGTAAGTCAGGGGAAAAGACAAACTTGTCCTCCATTGGTGGCATAAGGATGAGTATAGATGAGGATATGGGATATAGAATAGCTGGTGATTTATGATTTTCATATGGTGGAAGAGTTTTGTTGTGTCTTATTAGCTAGCTGGCTCGTGGAAAACTGTCACAAGTTGAGCTGCAACTGCGATTAACTCGTTAGGTATACAATATGTGAGCTAGATTGCTGCTATAGAAACTTAACTATATGTGTTGTGGCAGACAAACACACACACACACACACACATGCAGAATGCACAATTTGTCAGTGTTTGTGTATGTGTCTGTGTATGTATGTGGCAGGAACGAAGATTGATGATATCCTTATGGCTTGCATGTTTTAGCTACTTGAACCAGTAGTCCTTTAGATATATATGTATATATATATATATATATACAGTTGAGTCCTAGCAAACATTTATCCTTCTTTAGTTTTGGCCTTATTTCACTCAGCCAAAACTTTCTATTTAATGAATTTTTAATATGCTTTCGCCACTTTATATTTTATTTTTACTTCCGGATAATTCAAGTGCAAAGAATGCAATTGCAAACAAAGCCTCTGTCTTAAGATTAACCGGGCGTATACTTGATATAGTTTGTTGCTCATACTTTCTGCGAAAGAGATTATTTTACATTTTCTTGGTTTTATTTTTCTTAAAAAATATAAAATAAAAATGTAAAAATACTTGTTTCTATTATTTGAATGAAAGAAATAAACTTTTGTTTCATCAAATTTTGTTCGGCTTAAGTAGACTGAAGCTTTATTTAAATGAAATTAATTAACTTGTATTGTGTGCATTTAGTTACTGAGAAGTGTTCATTCAAGTTTCCGTTGTAAGTTGTATAAATTATTCAAAAATTTCCACTTGTGTGGCAATCAAGTAAACTAAATATTTGCCCAAATCAAAATACAATACACTTTTAATAAATAAACAAAAGGCTAAATTCAAATAAAGACACATCTAGTTACAAATAAACATTTAAATATATGCATATATATACATACCTATATATACATATATTCAATGCCTAAATGGACAATCGGAAAATGGCAGAGCAAAAATGTCAATAATTAAAGCAAATATTTGTCAAAACCTTCGAACAAGAGGCAAATAAAGATCACAAAAGTTGTTGTTTTTCTAGGGCAAACACATTAGGCAAAGAAAATGGATAAATAATTTGAATAAATTAACAAGGACAGGGAAACACACATAGAATGAATGAGACAGCTGTATGGGCAAGAGTAAGGGAAAGTTGGAGAGAGTCATATTAAATATTTAAAGTGTTTAAGCCCAAAAGACAAAAGAGACCACCATCAGCCGAAAGGAAAGTTTTCCTTATATACTCTTACAAAACATATATCTGTATTCGTATACGTACAAAGGTTGTGGCTAACTTGTTTGCTCAAGTAGTTGTTACCTGTTTGTCTTACCTCTGTGTGTGTCTGTGTGTGCATGTGACAGTATATGAATGTTTGTATGTATGTGTATACGTTCCTTTTGTGGGTAAAACTATGCGTACATTTGCTCAGTAATTCATACATAATTCATTGCATTCATTTAACACTCCCTTGCAGTCGGAAAGTGTAGTTCACTGAGTCACTCATTCATTCCTTCACTCACTCATTCACTCACCCTCTCACACTTTCATTCACTTTTGCATTTGTTAGCTCAGTTATTTAAGCAGCCACATGAGACTAAAACTCTCTGTGCCCATACTAAAGCTTTTCTCATTCATTAACACATTACATTGCTCTTACTTTCGATAGAGTATGTTCCGATATGCAAAATATAATCAGATATTAAAGATTGTTACAAATTTTTAACATATATTAAAGAAAAATACTTTAAGATTTTATTTTTACAGCATCCTTTTGTACTATATTTAGATTGGAAAAAGTAAATTCCAAGTAGCAGCTATCTATTGCCTCTCTATAAATTTGTAGTAAATTTTTACAATATTTCTTTCTAGCTAATGGGAATGGATAATTTTTATAGAGTATAAATGATTCATTATGCCATAGATTAGCCTTCCCTTACGGATTTCTCGTTCATTTCACTGAAAATGTTGTCAGCGAAGAGTTTCTGGTGTAGCGACACGAACCCATCCAACAGTTGCCAAGTTTCTGTGTCAATTTGTAACAGGCAAGCGGAAAGTTTTTAAGTACTCAAACACACACACACACACAGACACTCTGTTGCATCTCCATGTTTATCTAGAGGAATGAGTATGTATGTGTTTGTGTAAGTATGTGCTTGGCATAATTAACATAATTACTATTATTGTGCCGCTGTTGATTTAGTTTTACATATTTAGTTTTATGCGCTTTTATTTCATTTTGTATGCAAATTGTTTTTTAGTTTTCTTTTGCTCCTTCCTCTGCGCATATAAATGAAGTGCACTTCCTCACTTAAAAAAACACAAACACACATACATACATACATATATATATGTATGTATGTATATACTCAGGGCATATGCAAATGGTTTAAATTTTTTCACTCTAATGGGCTTAAAGTGCAAAACTATTTGATTTTAATTGAAATCAGTTATAGTACTAATATCCATTGGGATTTTGGTGATTTGCCTTTCAAAATGAATCAATTAGAGTAATCCCACTATTTTTTCTAAAATAAATTTGAATAGTTTAACAAAAATGTGAGGGAATCTCATAAAGCCTTGATCTAAGCCTCTCTATAAAATCCCTGAAATAAAGCTAATAAAAAACCATACAGTAAATTCTTGATATTAAAAAATCAATTAACAAAACAATATTTTCATTATTTTATGGATATTTTTAGCAACTTGTTATCCACAAAGGAAAAAGGATCTATCAGTTAAAAAGCAAATTAACATATAAATGATTGATAACTATCACCAGATTTCATATCAAGAAGTTTTTTAGCTCTACAAATTTTGCTTAGATTAAACAGAAATTCCCATATATAATGAAGTTTTTCTTTCGTTCCCATTAATTAATAGATTCTTAAAATGTTCTTTTAAAAACTAAAGCTTTGATGGAAAAGATTGATTTGTCTCTAATTAGTCGAGCTACTGAATAAGTATATAAACTTGGCTCTGCTCACATTACCTTTGTGGATCTGTATGACCTTAATACAGAGAAATGCTTTAAATTTACGCTTCATGGAGCAACTTGTATAAGTGGGCCCTCGACTAAAAGTAAGTGATTAATTGAAAAGCAATTAACTTGGGACATTTCTCACGTCCTTTGCAAAAGGTGTGCAAAGAGGACACGGGAGATTACAATTAATCTGCAGGCAAATACTCATGCCCTTTGCCTCAAGTGCAAAATGCCAAAGTAGGGACACGGACACCACGCATGATTAGTTTTGGGTCCCCGAGACCTAAGGGAGGCATAGAAAATGAAATGAGAATGGAGCTGCTATGCCTCTTTACGCCCCATTGCCAACGCGAGCCAACAAAATTTATCGTAAATTTATCGAATCATTAGGCAATGGGCACAAAGGCCAGCAAAATGAATCACTGGACACTGACTGCTAGAGAGTGTTGTCAGAGTAAATGAAGTTGGCTCAAAATTCATAGCTGACACACTAAATGGCATTAGCATGAAATTATGGTACATACACCCATCATACATACACACACACCACACACACTCCACACACCACACTCATCCACCAAATAATTCAATAAATTCACGCTCACTTACCGACGCTGGCGCAAACATTCTAGTAAAGCATCATCCTCAACATGGTCATCCAATGGACAGTCTAGGTTGTGGGCAATTTGCATGGTCAATTGCAACGATTGATTGCTGGCGGCCCAATCGGACATCGCTGAGCCGGACATGAGTATGGCTCGATGAAATAAACCTACCCAAAACGGATTTATTCTCATCGAATTATGCCGGTGTTATAATTGCTTGGAATTGTTACCTGATGCCACTGGCGATACCATTAGATAATTGACACAAGCCGCCCCTGTGCTATGTCCCATTAGAGTGACACGCGAACTATCACCTCCAAATGACCCAATATTCTCCTTAATCCAATGCAATGCGGCAATCTGATCGAGTAGTGCATAATTGGCAATGTTGTGGGCATCGATGCTGGGTCGAAGAAAACCTGTCAAAAAAAAAAAAAAGATAGAGAGAGCAGTTGACATAAAAGTAGGAAATTAATGTATACATACGACTTACCCAGAACACCCAAACGATAGTTAACAGTGACCACAATCACCTCTCCATAGCTGGCCAGAACAGAGCCATCGTAAGGATTACCACTATTCCATTCAAATGATTCGCCATGAAGATAAACCAATACAGCATGTAACTTTGGAGCAGCAAGTGATTCTACATTATAAAGGACATATCAGTTAGATTATACATATTCAATTTTAAATGCTGTAGACTCACCTTCATGTGGAACATATAAATTCAAATACAGACAGTCCTCACTTTCCGTTCTCAAGTAGGGCATCAAACGACTCAAATACCTGTAACGACCCCGTGACATATTCCCACTGCTTTGCGGTGAGATATCCGGTAGCCTTTGTGGACAAACTGGCGGCAAGTGACGCGCTATCTTTAGACCCTGCCATGGCAGTGGAGCACCTGCAACCAAAAAAAAAGAGCAGGGCAAGTCGTACAAAATGAAAAGATGAAAAAGTGCAGCGGCAGCAAAAGTTAGAAAAAAGGGAAACACTTTAACTTTTATGCAAAAAATGGGAAATTCACAATGGGTCGAAGAGTTAGGAAAAGAAATTTCTAAAGAACGCTAAGATACATTTTTCGCAAGGCAGCTAACGTTAATCGTCAGTTTTTTCAAAATTATTTTACTTTTAGAATTTTTAAAAAAAATTTCGAAATTGAAAAATTTTCCTCTTGCAATTGCCCAACAGTCCATAGTCCAATGTGAAATAGTCCACAAAACTGTGACAGTTATCATCTACATGCCCAAATGTTTTTCTAGTTTTCAGTGGGTTTTTGCTCTACATCCTTTTTATGTATGTGTGTGTGTGTGTGTTATTGTGTGTGCTCTCTCTCTCTCTCTGTAGGGGAAAAACGCCATTCGATTGGTTTCGAAGCGCTTGGGTAAAAAGTCAATTTCGTATTTATGTAACACGGTCATCGGGCACTTGAAAGTGCCGTAAACAAGCAGACACACAGTCACACTTGAATTTTACACCCTTACTTCTCGCATATCCTGAATAGCCCGCACGTCCTGTATCCTCTCGATTCTCGGCTCTCGTCTCTTGTTGGCCAAGTTGACTGCGGTTAGCAGTTAACGTCAAACCAGGCTTGTATATGCGGAGTATTGTTTGCCAAATCGCAACCACGATTCTTGGTCAAGTTAGTTCTGATTCTGGTTCTGGTTTTACTGGATGCAGACAACGGCAGATGTCCAAATCTACAGCCACAACGTCACACCGATACACACACACACGAATAGCCAGCAAACACACAAACTCACATTTCGATGTATGTATATTTCAAAATCCAAACCGTTGTGGTTATTCCAAGTGCAAATCATCGAGGATTGGCTTACAAAATTGCTTACAACGCCCTCAAACACCACATTGTTACGATTTTAGCTTGCTTTTGTGGTTCTGGCCAAAACTGACAAATATTGAATTACAGGCCAAGCAATGAAAATGCTTTACATTTAGATCAAATATGTAAATATTTGTTGGGCAACTGACTAATGATGGCAAAGGGGCTTACGCATATTAAGTGTAATATTCACAATGTTCTAAATAATTTGGATTATTTGGCTAAATATGCACATTATTAAAGCAATAGAATGAAGATAATCCTGCAAGGAATCTGAACTTAATAAGCAAAGATGAAATATAAAAATTTAAGCCTAAAATTTTCTTTATGATTTTCCATTTGAGTGTCTATAAGTGTGAACTACGATGCCAGTAATGCTGTAGTAAACATTGTCTTTTCACAGCCAAAATTTGCACACTTATTGTATGCAATGTAAAAGGACACGACTTGCTATGCATCGCGTATAAGGATAATAAATTAACAAGCGTGGCTGGATCGTAATCTAGTGGCCGGAGGCGCAAGTGTTTGCTACGACGATTTGTGTTTTCAGTTTGTACAAAGTTCGCGTTGCGTTTATTGAGCACTTGAGTGGCGAACGACCAGCAACAATAACATCAGCAACACTAGCAACAACAACAACAGCAACAACGACAATTGATGTAGTTTTTCATAGAAGAGCGAGACAGAAGGCATATTTGTCAACGGAAGTTGTTTGCTTTTGGGCAACGATAGTGCTGCATTCACTACAACGAAGACTTCAAATCTGTCAAGCAAATATAAGCCAATGCAAATACGCGTACATTGCGTATACGTAATGTTGGGAAAGGAAACTCATATGCAAACAGAATGTGGCCCCATACGTGCGTATATGTCCTCTGTGTTTGTGTGTCTATGTATGTGCGACAGATACAGCTTGTGCTGTAGGAAACAAACAAACAAAATACACTAAGTTTTCGACAACACTCCAAAAATTGTCGTATGTTTTCTATATGTGCTCTCTGCTTCGTTTCTCCTTTGTCCTGTTACCGCCGGTTTATTTATACATGTCTACATATAGATATATATATATATAGATGTATGTGTGAGGCGCTTCCTTTTCAGCAAAAACCTTAATAACAAAATGCAAACAAAGCTGCCAACTGGCAATCGCGAATATTTGTTCACCCTCAATATAGGTTCCTCCAACGGCAAGGTTGTGTCTTTTCTTTCTTTCTTTTTTTTATGGGCTTCAATAACACAGGCGAAATGAATTTTCTGTCTGTCTGTTTTCACACTCACACACATACATAAACTTATACAATATATGTGTCAAAGTGTAAATGTTGCATATTTTGTGGCGTGATACAAAAATTGAGTGTTTCAATTTGATTTATGTATGCATAACTTCTGCTTTCATTCTCAAATAAATTGCATTTAAGGTTATTAGGTTGCAATTTCTCAGTCTCTGATTTAAGTACTTTTTGTTCAAATAATGCCATAATAAATGACAATTCATGAAAACTCAATTATAACCTACATGTTATTGTGTATGAGAGGAACTTTACACTCTGCTAAGTCCTATTGAAAATCCTTTCAGCCATCCACAATATAATCTTTCATATTTTTGGCCCATTCTAATTTGCATGAAAACATTCTCAGCAAAGAGACAGGAAATTTTTCGGCAAAATATCACAAATTATAATTCACAGAGAACAGTATTAATGTCCACAATTTGGGGCAAACTCTCATGCCAAATTGTGAAAGCCTAATGCCAGCTCCTATAAACCAGGTTGCAAACAATAATAGCTTTAATTGCTAGCTTCACATTGAGTGTCCATTCGTGCTAATGTGTGTGTAAGTGTGTGTCAGTGTGTGTGTGTGTGTCTGTTTGTGTATATATGGGGTTGGGAGGTTAGGATAGCTTGACTGTGCCGACTCCGTTTTGTGGCTGGGGCTAGTTTTGGTTTTGTGGTTTTGGCCTGTTTGCTGGCACAAAGTAGCAATTCCCCATCATATTTGAGGCATATATGTAAATGATGGCTTAAATACAGAGAACATTTCACAAAGTTTAAAGACAAATCATTCCTTGTGGTGGGTAACAAATTGTCTGCAAAGTCTAAGCCACGTCTAAGAGAATGGCTTCCAGCTGACGTCACCAATGGAAATCCCCTTAGAAAGAAGATGTTAAAACTTAAAACTCTTCTTTGTGCGAGAAGATGACAGTTGAAATAGTTTCCCTAAAGGGAAATCATCAAATTATTCATGTTAAAGAGTTCCTTAAGTTCTTTAAGCTAAATATAAATGCAACTGTCGAGCAAATCAGATATTGATTTCAATCAATTGATTGCTTTTATAAACAATAAAATATTTATGTTTATACTTACCCGGGGGCATGAAGCGTCGATTGGCCGTGGGTGCCTCTGCATAGGGTAAACCTAAATACTGATCAACTTCTCGCAAACCGCTGGTCACCTGAAAGCGTCGTGTGATGCCCATGAGGCGACCCTGTTTAATTTGAATCTCCTTAGTGTATTGCAGCTTATCAGGTACCACATGACGGCGTTCCGGATGGTGTGTGGTAGTTGACTCTGCGGCTGTTAGATATGTTGTGCCATCATCATCGTCATTATTATTCCCATCTCCAGGACCAAACTCTGACTCTTGTTCATCGCTGCTCAACAATTTGGCCATAGTTTGCTTAAAATTTAGCTCCAAATTTGATGGTGTGTTGGCCTTGGCGTGTCGAATTGTTTGCTGCGCCATTGATTTACCCATGAGCGTTGCTGTGGATGCTCCAGCATTGGGGACATCCGGCAACGATGTTGTTATATCTCCAATAACCTGCTGCATTTGCTTTGAGGTTTCACGCAATTGCACTGCATTTTCCAGCTCATTTCCTTTGTTTCTCAGTTGCTCGTTGATTGATTTTTGTTGTTGCGCGGCTGTGACCCCTGGGCGGCAATCACTTCGATTGCTTAAATTCTGACGATTGCTAACAACTGTCAACAGAAATAGCCAAAATAGTGCCAAACGAAACTTCATGATGAATTTTACCCTTCTTTTTTTCTTGCTTTAACTTCTTTTAATTATATTTTGTCCGTTGGATGATTGTTTTGCAAAATTTGCAATTTTCTCTTTACTCTTGAGCAACTTTTCACTTTACCCTTGGATTATTTGTCACATTTTCTTTTTTGGGTATTTCACTTGAATATTGTCAAGTTCTAAATACGTGCTTAGTTGCTTAATTTATTTAGTTGAATTGTTTAGCATTTTACTTTGTTTATTCTTGTTCTTCTTCTCATCTGGTTGCAACAGTTTCGTTTGTGTGAATAAAGAGAAACATGAAGAAAGAAAGAAAACAAAACAAAGAAATTTGAATAAAAGTAAACTAAAAGTTATCCAACAATTTTGTTTCTTTTAAGCATCTTATAAAAGGTAAAACTATTTGGGCTTGGAATTTTCTTTTACTATTTTCATTTGTTTAATCATGGCAAATATTTACATTTTTCTCTACTTTCGCTTGGGTTGCAGCAGTTACCAGTTTCAAAAATGCCAAACCAACAAAAAAAAAGGACTAAAAGGATTCGCATTTCAAGTTTTAAATTGAGTTCTAACAAAATTTAAATAATATTATCTAAAAGAAAATGAACTATATATATGAACTATTAATTAGCCAAGTACTAGAATTTGTATGTTTTAACCAAAAAAGTTAGGAATTCTTTAACCTATCTAAACCTTAACTTTCTTTTGGGTAATTAAACTTGGTCCAGCTGCCAATTGTCAATATATAGAAGTATAACTGAAAGTTATCAATTTCTTTTTTGGGTTATTCCAATTTCAATTTCTTTCTGACTGCCACATCAATTCATTTCAATAATTAATTCCGCTTCCATTTTATATTGACTTGCCATCAATTCATTATGCTGCTCATTTTTCCAAAATCTAAAATAATATTTCCATTGCCGGGTTTTTTTCTTCTCATTTTTGTAGCAAGACATTTATTTATAGTTTGGCCTCTTGTGCTCTCATTTCTTGTTGGACTTTGTCAAATCGTTTCCATTTGAAATGAACTTCCGACACTCAATTGGAAATGTATTTATGTTCAGGCGAATGACTTTCCCTGGTAAATTGCTGATAAGTTGTTAGACGGCCATAAAAGCACAATAACAAATTCGTGTAAACACGAAAAATTGAAAGCAAAAAAGAAATAAAAAAAAAGAAAGAAAAACAAACGACTTCCATTCAAGATGCTTTTTTCCTTCAATTGGAAATATTTATGTGCCAAGCTAAAAACAAGATTTTGTATGTGCAAAAAAAAAGAACCTAAAACGGGAGAATTCCCATGACGATTAATCATAAAAATACCGATGAAAATTCAATTAGATTTCATCGCTTTTCACTCTAGCAAAGTGAGCTAATTTTGCCGCATAAAAGCGAAACCGAATGCAAAAATGGCAAAACACACACAAAACAAGAATACAGAGCACGAGTATAAGGCAAAGAAACAAAAAGAAAAAGCATTTAAATTGTTTTTTACGAGCATGAAAAGTCAACAGAGTAGTGCGAAGGAACATGTGTGGGAACTTGGAATTTGTTTGTGTGTGTTTGTGCTCATGAGAGTGTGTGCTCTCTGTGTGTGTGAGTGTGTATGAAAATAAACATAACGTTCTGGCACACTAAAAGCATTTTTCACAACAACAAACTAAATAGAACAAGTAAATTTAAGAAATAGCAAAAATCTTCTTAGAAGCAAAAATACAAGAACGACATAGGAAGTACTCTATGAAAAGCATTTCGTATTGGAATATAAAATATTCGATTGAATGTTTTATGTTTGGTTAAGTTAAATCTCTTGACAGAAAGGAAAACTTTTCTCATTTTTATAGGAAAGTCCTTAGCTGAAACAATTTTTTGTTTGATTCTTTCGGTAACCAACTTTCCCTTTTAAAGTAAGAGTATCAAAACTTAGAGAAAACAAAATATGTGCCAGAACGGAAAATCGAATGAAAATTCTTTCAAATGATTTTGTTATTTATTACATTTTTTCTACTCCGGCTTCTTTTGTAAACATTTTTATTTGTGTCTCTTTATTCCATATATATATACTATAAATGTCAAGGTACATTACTTAAGCATATAAAGCTGACCTTTTTTTTCCTAATTTTTGAGAAGAATGAAAAGTAATGAAAATGCTACCAAACATTTTCCATTGAGCACTTAAGCAACCATGAAAATTTTAAGGCAAAGAAAAGTCATAAATTTATCACCCATGTTGAAGCTAATTGAGTCAACATTCGCTTCCCTTCCTATACAAGTATAAATATCTATATATGTATAGTCATTAAAATGGTACGGAGAGGGGGTAGCAGAGCGATAGAATCATGTACAAAGTGAAATAAACTGTGTTAACATGTTCGCCAAAGTGAAAGTGGATTGAAAAACGAGAGTGAAAACATTTTAAAAATATAACAAAATAAATAACTAATAGAGCAGAAAGAAATACAACCGAACACAACAATGGGGAGAGCATCAATGCAAATTGAAACAAAATGCACATTGCATTCAAAATCAACAACAAAAGGCTTAAAAATAAAAACCAAAACCAAAGAGCGCAATGAAAGGAAAAAAAAAGAACTATTCACGGAATTTGCGTTGCGTTGTCGCTCCAAACAAAATGTCGTCACCGAAAGCAAAATGACAGGGAAAGAAATACAATAAAAAAAAAAAGAAAAAAATACAAAAAATAATACAGTAAAAGAGGTGTGCGAGTCGACTTAAGAATACCCTGCAGTCTGTAGAAGAAAGAGATAGAAGTGAAAACATTGCCAAACAAACTTAAGGCTTAAAAATCTGTTTCGGACCTACATTGAGTAGAGAAAAATGTATAAATTAGTTTATCTGCTGATATCCTGAAACTATATTCTATATATGTAATAGTTTCCCAAACACTTTTTGTCAAGTTAAGCAAGCCAAACAGTTTTCTATACAGAGTATTAAAAGAAAGAAAATCACTAGAAAAACTGGCAGTTGGCAGCTGTGAAAAGAAAAAAGAAACCTATAAAAATATCAAATAAAGCAGAAAGAAAGCGAGAGAGAGAGAGAGAAACTGAAAAAGAGAGAGAAAGAAATACTATACGGAGTGCAATTGGAATTTAAGTAAAGTAATTTGATTTGGATTATTTTGTCGCCAGTGCAGCCACTTTGCCAACTTCATCTTGCCCCTCCATCCGGTTGTGGCTAAAACAATTTGAGAAATGCTTTTTCTCAATCTCCGTTTGCTGATGGATGGTCGACGGATGTGCCTGGGAATGTGCCTTTCCAATGACTTGACTAAAGACAGATGGACACAGGTTGATTTGAATTTCGAGGTCAATTGGCTAGTCATTCATTTGTATATTATTAACTTCTAATGGAGACAAAAAGGTAATAACCAGAAAAATTCTTTGTTAAATAATATTTAGGAAGAAAAGGGCTTATATATATGTATAAGTAGAAACTAGATCAAGAATTTTGGTATTTTCCTTGAATATGTATCCCTATTTTCTAATATTATTATATAGTATGTTCCTAATTCATTTTCAATTAAAAACTAATTTTGCTTTTGTAAATTCTAAAATATTTTTGTTTGCATGTCAAAAATGTCAATTTTTTTCCCCATTTCACATTATTTAAGCTCAAGGTTAAATCACCAACAGTTATATACCCTTATATTCTATATGTATGCAGGGTAATAGAAACCACAAAATGAATATCATTGCAATGTGCATTCATCCAAAGTGTCATAAATCATATGGTAGCTGGCCATCATAACGCCATCAAGCACACCAAGACACACGAACGGCATTCCTCATTTGTAATGCAAATGATGGCAGAGTTCACACTCCTTCGTCTCCAACTGCTACCCCACACCTCTCTTGTGGCATGTACCCCGAAAAAAAAAACAATAAAAGAAAAAAAAGAACCCAAAGAAAATTTGCATAATTAGCACAGAAAACAACGATGCGCATTGAAAGCTGTCACAATTGACACGCTATTTCTCCCCTCCACCCCCCTTCTGTCATACAAACTGAAACGAAAACAAAAACTAAATTTAGAGAACTAGAAATAAGCTAAAGATATATATATTCTACATACATCTATGTATCTATCTATGTATATCTGGCGACAAAAAGTTCAACAAACCTAATAAACGAAAGAGATATGTAAAAAAAAAAAAAAAATAAAGATAAATTAAACTAAATTATTTGGCAAATGTTTTAGCTGTTTTTTTAGGACAAGTTGCAAAAAGTTTACAAAAACCAAATGCAAAAATTGAGTGGGGGAAGCCAATAAAACATTAAGTGCATTTAAATGTTCAGCATTATTATGCAAATTCAAGTTAAAAGTTTAATTTTGCAATATAATTCTCCAACTGCATAAAACATTTGATGGGTTTAGAATAACAATTGAAAAGAAAAACAATTTTTTGTGGATTAAGTAAGTAAAATATTATGCTGAGTGAAAATTATTATTTACTAAATTTGAATGGCAATTGAATTGCTTAGACTAGAGGAGGAAAACTATTAAATTGTAATTTTGTGGGTTTTTGTTTTAAAAAATATGGAAAATTGGATTGGTTTTCCTAGGATTAGTCCTCCAGAGAGTACGTTTACTTTATCTCCTAGTGCCAAAATCTTGATCAGTAGGTTAGGCAGCTTGGTGTACATTTTTCAGCTGGAAGTTTAAATACTACATGAAATTTCTAATATTTTATTAAGTTAATGCCCAACTATCACATAACTTTGCCTGAAACAGTACAAACCGAAACTATTGACCATCAGACCTATTAATTGACTAAAAACTAACTTACTAAACCTAATGAATCATTGATCAGATACTTCCATTTGCCATAAATTTGAACATTCCACAAATCTGAGTCATTTATTTTTCATATGCTATACCACTCTTATTTGATTTGCATAATTTCGAACAAATATATATTTTTATATCAAAAATTTATAAAAAAGTCATTGAAACTGTTTATTCTAAATTTATCGCAATATTTTGATAAGATATAGATCACTTTAAAAGATATATATAGGCAAACAAATATATAAAAATTCATTCTTGATTTATATTTCCTTTGGCTTAGATTATCTCTGGCAAATCCATCTATATAAATCTATATATATTTCTCGTTCAGTCTTTTTCATAAATCCTAATGGATAATGTTTATACTCTGTCGCTTTATGGCCTGAACGTCACTTTTCGCTTAAACATTTTCACAGCTTTTTTGTTTAATGATTTCTTTTCACACATACATATAAATATATAAATGTATATAGAACGGATATATGTATGTGTATTGCATATAAATATATATTTGAAATGGGAAATCGAATAAAAATTAAGTGAAAACATGCAGACTTGATTTACAGCAATTAATGTGTTATGCACACATTTTCGCATCGCCACATTTTTTCGCTGTAGTTAATTTTCCAGAAATTATTCATTTAATTAATGCAAATTGCAACAATAATAAACAAACAAAACAGAAAGAAAAAATCAAACCGAAAAAATAAGATACATTTGCAATTGGTTGAATTGAATTGCCCTCAATTAAAAATGGCCTTGCCATGGCCAATCATGGGTAAAACACACTCACTCACTCACTCACACACACAAACACACGAAACACGTTAATAATATGCATTAAGGTATAAATATTCAACTTTTACGCATTATCAACTTTTCGCGTATATAAATTATTTGCATTTACCAATTTGCTCGCTTGATTTGCTTATTATTTGGCAAGGCTTTGATCTGTTTTTGAGAATTGGACAAAAAATAAATTTGACAAATGCTTTGATCACTCAAACTGTTTGCCATTTGGCAACCGATAAAATTCAATATTATTCCGAAATTTGTATACAATATTCCATTAAGTATTTCTGTTGGCTTTTGGGCAAAATTTATGATTTATTTTCACAATTTATTTTTGCCTCGTCGTTTTCTTTTTATTTACTTTTCCTTTTTCTTAAACTTCACGTACGACCGAATTTACTTTGTTGTTTGTCCCCCTTTTCTTAACTTGTCGATTTTATCTTATTTTGTTATTCTTTTTCTCGTTGATATTTTTAGAAACACGCTGAAGATTTATTTTCTAGATACTGTTTTTTTTTTTTTTTGTTCTTTCTTTTATATGTTCGCCCCGGCAGAATTTTACACAAACGACACGATCAACGTTCAAACTGCAACTGTTTCGACTTCCTCGGAAATATTTCGAATCGGTCTAGGGGAATCTTCTCCCTATGCCTGTTTTATGCTCTCTTAAGTATATTTCCTCTTTCGACCAGAATATGGTCTAAGAACATTGGCAATAGGGGAAATTATTTCTGTGATTTTGAAATGTTTTTCATATATGATATGAAATGTTTACACAATCTTTAAGGAAATTGTCGTCGTGAAAGTTCTTATCTTTCAATCACCTTTAATTTACTTCCTGTCAAGTATTTCCTGGGTTTATCATGATTAGCTCAATTAAAGTATAAAGATTTCATATAAATTTCATTCATCCTTAATTTTTAATTACTTATCGATTTCTAAAAGCAAGATTTTTCTTACCTATTCTCCGATTTCCCAGCTTTGCTTTACTATATCAGAGACTTGTGTATCTTTCACTATTCTAACTTACTGGTTATTCGACCATTCACCGAGTAAACTCAATAAACTCTTAAGATAAAGCACATTGAACGAATTTCAATTTTGTCCATTTCAACACATTTCCTTTTCTTCGTTTTTTCTTATCAGCAACTTCCTGTCACAAAATCTTTCAATGCATCGACAGTGAGTGCAATAAGCGTGTGCACAAACTAACTTAAAGTCTTAAATCAGTTGCTTGGCTGATGGCCAAGCACTCAGATGAAAAGAAACAAAAAAAAAAGAAAATAGTAAACTTCCTTAACTAAAAGGTAAACTTGTTTCTCCTTGCCAGAAATTTTTGCATCTGTTGGAACTAAGTGACTTGTTTGACTTCTTCACTCTGTTGTCTGGCTGCCACTTCACATGGCAAAGAGAAGAAAGGAAAAAACCGAAAAGCGTTTAAAGGTGATTGCCAGCTTTCCACCGAACTCTGCACACGTTTTTTATGGCCAGTTTTCCCACTTTGCACGGCAAAAAAAAAGTAGAAGAAAAAAGGGAAAAGCAAGATATGCAGTAGGCATTTGACTGACAGCACAAAATTCAACATTCTGCTTTTCAATTTTCGGCGCAAAACAAAAAAGTGAAAATGGTAAGTCTATTAAATTGACATGCCTTTCGATATTTTCTAAAGAAAAGTACCTAATTTACGAGCATCAAAGTGCGCCAATAAATTTCCTTTAATTGCAAGTTAATTAAAATCGAAAAGCACCATTGCTGGTAGAACTACTCTCTCCCCCCTCTCTCGAACCAGCTCCCTCCGAACCAAAAATACTCATACATAGAGCAGGAGAGTGAACCAAAAATCGCACACACCCATCCGCGGGCCATTTAAAAATAACCGACGACGACGTCAACAAGCAAACACTGCGCTTTCTGGCACAAAAAAAAAAAAAAAAAAAAAAGAAAGAAAGGAAAACAAACAAACAAACAAATTTTACGGTGCCAAAAACAAAACAAAAATAAAAAGTCATAAAAATATCTTTAAGCGCAAAAAAAAAGAGCATTTAAATGCAACAAATAAAGTTAATTAAAATATCCCGAAATTCCGACATATATTTACATACTATTAAAATATTTTCCGATTTGCGACCATGTAAAGCGAAATTTTTATACTCTTCCGGATGAAAAGCAGGGACAATTGAATACATATCATATATTATATTTATATTGGAATTTCAAATCCAAATCGTGATTCATTATTTTCCACCTAATTATCTTTTCTGAAAACTGAATGACCTGAAACTAAACAGTTGTCGGCTGTATTTCAATATAAAACCAAACAAAAGTTGCTCGTGCCCAAGGCACTTTGAAAACAATTGGTCATCTGTTTTTTATAGACTGATATGAAAAACAATAAAAAAAATATTGACCCACATGGAAACCAAAAAAAAAAAAAATATTAAGTGTAAATATAGGCAATGATTTTATATACTGTAACATTTATATATATTTAAAAGTTGACATTGAGTGAGTGACATTTTGACAACTTTTCTTTAATTAAGTAAAATTTTAAAAATAAATGATATTTTGGTGGGTTTTATGCCTTTAGCTTAATATAAGTCAGAGGTTTTATTAACTTTTGATTTTGATTATCTGTTGGAGAATGAAACCTCCAACTTATATCAATATAGGATCTATAATGTGTTATTAGGGCAACAAAAGTTCAACTGATGCCTTGAAATTCTCACATATGGAATTAATTCATGGGCAAAACACATTTCTAATGAGAATTTCAATAACAATTTGATGAATTTAATAAAATTAATTTCTTTCAACTATAATTTAGTATACTCTACTTTACTCTTTGCTTATTTTTAAGGTAATTGATTAAATTACATATATCGCGTTTTCAAGTTCAGTTTCTACATTATTCGAGAGTTGACATTGTGATGACTTGATTCAGTTGAACAACTCTTTTGGCTTACTAATTCTTCATGTTTTTCCAGGCAATTGGATCTATTCATTAATGAGTGGAGATAAAGTTTACAATTTGCTCCATAGTTACGACCTAATTAACTTCGATTCTTTTGCTCGCGGCATTTACATAATTACATTTTCCTCGAGCATAATTTTCAACATTGCAATGCCGTGCCAAAAGATAAGAGAGAGGATAACTAGAGGAAAAAAAAAAAAATAACAAATAAAAGGGAAATGGAAAAAAATGCTAACGCAATGTGAAAATCAAGTTAAAACTGAAAGTTGAGCAAAAGAATAGAGCAGAAATTAGAAAAATCAAGTGAACAGAACGAACGAGAGAGAAAAGGAAAAAAAAAATGGTTGTAATTGTGTTTTGCTTGGTGGTGCTGCCGCTGCAATTGGTTGGCCATATGGCGGCCACATTACACGGCTACACGGGTTAAATGAAGGCCAAGGCAGCAGGAGGAGTAAAGTCGAAATCAAAAGCCCAGATGAAAAAAACTGTCATGGAGCGGAGCTAGGGGACCAAAGCTCCCCAATGATGGCAAATAGAAGGCAAACTCTAATTAAGTCTGCCATGAGTTGGTCATGGCTAAAACAAAACGAGTCTAAATGGCTAAAGGGAGGAGTAGAAGGCCAAGAAAAAATGCAACGGAATGATTTAATTCAAGTGCTTCAAGCCACAACCAAAACTTTTCTCTCTTGTTTTTTATATTATTTTCTATTTCCTTTTTTTGGCTGAAATTATGAATGCTGCAAGTTTTGCTTAAGATGTCGAAGAAAACGCGGCTTTAGTTCTGTGACTCAAGTTAGTCCGACCAAGTCAAGTCAAGTGTTTGCCAAGAAGGCGCACTACTTGGCTAAGTGAAGTGCAAATAAATTAGGCAAGAAAATGTTCTTTCCCCAAAATGCTTTCAAGTCAAAAGGCCAGAGATTGTTGACCAGCAAATAAGTTTATAGCTTAACAAAAAAGTACGAAAAATTGTCGGGATCTTTGCAGGTTTTAAGCACATTAGACTGGAAATCTCTCTAATTTATCCTATTTTGAATAATTTAATATTATTTTTCTCTAAAAAAGGCTTCAGTTCATTGCCTCTCTCTCTCTCTCTCTTTTAGCCAAATTCAAGTAATGCAGCCAATGGCTCAGAAAACCCAAAAGAGATTCGAGAGTTGTTTGTTTGGCCAAGTAAATTTACAGTAAATTGGCCGTAAAGTAGCCTATTGATTTTTTCCTTCAACCCTTAAACCCAAAACGAAATTTAACTTAACTGAAGGATAAACTTTAAAATGGTCTAATTCCAAGGAAAGGATAAAGGAATGATACTCATTTACACTTGTCGCCCTCGAATTCTACAAAAAAAAAGACACAAATGTTAAATAAACAAAGTTTGCACAAAAAAAAAAGGCGATTACTGAAGGTAACTCTAAGGCAACGAAGTTTAAATGCTCTAAACAAGTTGAGTTGTGAAACTATTAAACAGCTTTGTGGATTATTAGCTAACTATAAGTAGATCTTATTTTTATTTTCATAGTTCACTTATGACCTAGATTGAACCAAAAAAAATACCCTATAAAGCTTCTGCATCAGCACTTTGTGCTGTCTTTTGTTTCTGGTTACAAACATCTTATACACTTCATAGTACCCTTTGTAAGGGCCTCAAAATGCAAAACTAAACGATGACTAAATCAAAATGAGAGAAAACCCTTGACCAAAGTTGGTCACAGATTGTGCTTGAAAAGTGGAAGCGCCCCTTGAAACTTGCCTAACAGTTCTGCATGCGAACGTGAAAAGAGAAAGGCGAACCAAAAAGGATAAGTGCGGAGAAGGATGAGACGACACCAACGACCATATACAGGACTGTCCACTTGTATTAAAGAAAAACGCTGCAGGCATTTTAAGTGTTGTTAATGCCGCTGCGGTTCTCAGCTCGAAAGTTTCTCTTTTTTTTTCTACTGCGCAAATGAAACAAGTTTCTTCCATTTTTTCAACCACATTTTTCTTGTTATTTTTTTTTTTTTATTATTCTTTTTTTTGGGCGCACGTGGCTGTGTGCCTGACTGTCTAGTTGGTGGATAGCCAGTGGTCTCCCCCCTTGAGGACTACACCCACTTTTATGCATTTTCGCCAAGCCATAAAAAATAAAACTCAAAACAAACCAAAGTAAAAGGGGCAGCAGCATAAAAAAATGTAAGAAAAAACATAACAAAAAAATGAAATAAAATTGAGAGCGGAAAGTTGCATCACTTTCCGCTTACGCGTGGCTGCTTACGTGTTGTCATCCATTCATTTGGAGCTTCTAGTCCCAACACAGGAGTTCTGTTCACACTTAAACACACACCCACACAACAAAAGTAGAAGAAAAACAAACAAAAAAAATGGAAAGTGGATCTAGGTTGGGTCAGTGGTTTGTGGACCATCTCTTCCTATCTAAATTGCAGGCGGTTGAGAAGGCTTAAATCTTAGAGCCTGAAAGATATACGAATGCAAAACAGAGGATAAAGCCAGGACTTCCATTGAGTTTGGGTACCAAATGTAAAAGTGAAAGAAGACCAACAGAATTGAAACTTCTATCTTGAAAATATTTCAACAAATTTTAATTCATATTGAAATGAAATTATATAACACAAATTATATAATGGAACTTCTTTCAGTTTTGATTTCAATTATTTTTCCTTTGATTTTTACTAATTTCACAGAAATTCAATATATTTAAAGCAATTCAATTTCATATAATTTTGTTCAATTTATTCAATTAAATGCATACAGTTTTCTGTTTTCTGTTTGCTTTCTCATTTACTCTGCATTTATTAATTAATTTTCACCTTTTTGCTCGCATTTGCATTCAATTACCAATTTTTATTATTGTTAGCAGTTTATTGCCATCCTTTTTTTTTTATTATAATGTTTCGCCACATCTGGCACCTCTTCTTCATGGTAATATTTATGAGCTATGCAAATTTTCTTATTCACTGGGAATGTGCTGCGATTTTCCATAAATGCGTCAAAAGCAGCTGCATAAAGATGAAATTAAATGTTAATAAGAAGAGGACCAAAAGTTTGTGCATCTGTTTCGCATTAAATATGTCATATCCTGTTTCCTTCAGTTGCAGCAGGAAGACACAACGACCGAGCGACACAATATGAGGCTCTCCACCCGCATGGTTTATCGGCGGCAGGTGAAAGGGTAAAGCAAACTCCAGCTTTCCAGTGTTCCTCCCCAGGAATTTACTTACTCCTACTGCATCTGAAGGGGGAGCCGGAAGGCAGCAACTCATGCGAAGGATTTCAGGCACAAACAGAGCGGAACATAAAGTCCTCTCATTCTCATTCCCCCCTCAGCCCAAAAAATCCGCTAAATGATATGTTTTCCTTATACTCTGAATTATTTGCCATATACTCACTCTCTCCCAGCCTGAAGGCAAAGTGCAGATCATTTCTGCAAATTTTGTTAATAAAGAGATTCCAGAGATAACTTTTGGTTCTTGTAAATCCTAGAAGACACTTGACGAATTAACAATTATCAAAGCAATATTTATGAAATTTAAATTTCACATTTAAAAGTAGTAAAAAGAAAAGTTTTCCAAACCTTATACGAATAGTTTATTACTAATTTTCGAACTTACATAACTATATCTGGGAATTATGGCAAAAAAAAGTCAGCATCAATGCAAAAGTCATCTGAAAAAAAAATGCAAAATTATATTTTTATATATATCTTAAATAGATAAAATATTACTTACCTGGGGGAATATAAATTCTGAGCTCACAATTTGTCAGTTTGAATAATAGTTTTCACTTTCATTTCAGAATTTACTTGCAATAAAATCAAATTCAGAAAGACTTTCAATTTTTATAATCTATTTCAGAAACTTATTCCATACTACAGATTTATTTAAACAAAATGTTAAATCTCAACCTCTCACTAATATACTTTTTAAAAAATGAAGTGTTTGATCATTCTTATATATGTATTTATAACCAACAGAAAGGATATTTAAAATGCAATATATATACAGAGCTAAATAATATTTGTTCTCTTTCTCTTGCAATTTTTGTGCTACCCTTTTACACATTGTTGGGCCATTGTTTTCTTTACTTTTTTTTTTTTTAATTGTTGTTGTTCTCGCCGTTGGTGTAGGTGTGTGTGTGTGTGTATCTCCTGCCCATGGACATGCCTTCTCTCTCCGACTCGGCGATTGTTGACGTGGCTGGAAAGCGCACACTTAAGTGCACTTGAGCGTTTTTAATTAAAACGCAATTTTTCAACCAGTAAAAGCATCGAAAAATGCCAAGCAAAAAAAATTATATATATAAGAGAAACATAGTGCAAGAGAAAGGAAAAGAAAGAAGAAAAACGAACTAAAATATGTTAAACTGTTCTTGCCAGTACATTGAATATGTATATTAACCAAAGTGTCCATTTTTGGTTTTGCCTTGTGTCAGCAATAGATTGGCCACTTTGATTTGAATTTAGATTGAAGACGAACATCAATCACGGGGGAGTAGAAGAGTCACACAGGGGGAAGGGGGGTGCGTCAGCTAGTCGTACAGTCAATCAGACTGTCTTGAAGGGTCGTTTAGTATGTGTATTTAATATTGTTGTTGCTGTTCCTTTTGGTGTTGTTTGTTTTCTATGCAACATAATCAACGTCATCTTCTGCTGGCAGTCAGTCAGTGAAGTCAGAGCTAGAGATGCATAGCCAGAGCAACTTTGTCGTGTTTTCCCCTATTCTGATGTTATTTATGCAGTTTCCCAATGTTGCGTCTGCTGCTGCTGATGCTGTTGCCCCTGAGGATGATGACAACAAGTGCACAACCCTTTCGCCCTCGGCGTTGACTTCGGTTGAGATCGTCTTTCGTTTTACTTTGCCTGTTCTTGCCATTCCCAGCTGCAGAGGAGGAGGAGCAGGAGAAGGAGGGAGTTTTAGCTAAAGCTGTAGCTGAGACTAGAGCTATGTATAGTATATACACATGTACGTGCCACCATCAGAAGCTGATGCTGCTGCTGCTGGTTGGTGGCATGCCACATTTACTTGCTGCACTTGCCACGCGCGTACAAAAATAAACAAGAAACGCTCCACATAAAGAGCGGGAACCATGAGGGCTGCCAAAACAAGCCCGCAAGTGCAGCAATTTTGGCGAAAAAGCAATGTGCATGGATGAGAATGATGGCTATGACTTGTCGCCCCAGAGGGAAACACTTTGAAGGTATAAATTGCTCTAAAGAGCGTTAAACCCAGCAATCAACTAAGGTGTACGTTTTTTCTATATACAAAAGATACAAATATATATAATACATAAGTATAAGAAAAACTTATCTAAGAAATATACAAGAAATACCATATTAGATAACAATTTCCATTATGATTATTATAACAATTAATAAATACTTATTGTATGGAATGCCAAAGCAATTATAGAAACTGACCAACAAATGCTAAATGAGAATGTTAAATGAATAGAAAATCCTGCATTCAATCTTACAAATATGTAGGCCACAATTTCATATTCCATGCTTCATTTGGCCTCCATACCAAACGACAAATTAACAATAACTAATTGAAAGATAATGAGCCAAAGATGTGTTGCCCAGCCCACACCCCCCAAATATTCCATCACAATAGTGCTCTAACTAAGAGCATTAATATGAGAAGCAACAACAATGAAACAGACACTATATGGCCCGATCACCCAGAAGGCTGAAGGTCCTTCGAACTAAGCTCCATCACATATCACATGCATATATACAGACATATTTCGGCATAATTAGCACACAAGCTGGAGGCACAATCAAATAAACATGACTGGCAATATGAATAGAGTAGTGAGATGTGCATCTTCCAACACATATAAATATATATGTATGTGTGAATATGTATATCTATATATAGTCGCTATATGTATATGTATAAGCGAATTAGATATACTCTTTCTTTTAAGGCAGTAATAAATGTCAAGAGCTTTAAATGTTTGAATGCCAATTAAATTGATTTGTCTAAGTATTTTCTTAATTCATATTGAAAGAGCAAAAAGTAAATGTATAATGTGTATTATAAACAATATATTTAATAAATAATATTCCATTAACTTATGGTAATAATTGTTTTTAGAAATATTTTAAAATTCTGCCTAAAAGTAAGCAAAGATTCAAAGTATTGGACTGTCACTTCGAAATAAGAGAATCAATATTTTCCATTGCTGTTTTTCAAATTATATAAAATTATATTATAATAATTTCTTCTTTTTTATGTGGATAGTAAGATTGTCAAAATGGGAAAAATTAAAGGATAATTAAAAATTTTTCATCATATTTCCATTTTATATATTTTTCAGAAATAGATCAAATATCAGAAACCTAAGAGCTTTCATTATCAAAAATTTCTCTGTTTTTAGAGTTTAAAATTCAAGTTTTAAAAAGGCATAGAAATTCCAAGTTTTGACACTGATAAGCAAAATCTGAATTCTACTAATATTATACAAAATATTTCTAAATTTTCTAGGAAAGATTAAATTCTTATCTATATTAGTTAATCTCTTTTTTTTTCTTAGACATAGAAGGAAATTTCCTTAACGAAACAAAAATGTGCTTTTCCCTAACTTTTTCAACATATTGTCACCTAAGTGTGTATGTGTGTGTTTGTGTGGGCGTTTTAGATATATGCATTATAGATGGGTTATATATATATTTGAAGAGTGTGCCAACTCAACTCGCACTTTGTGTGTGTGCTGTCATCAAAGTGTAGAGCCATTAGGAAAGGAGTTGACTTAACTTGACTTGAGTTGAAGGCAATTAGAATATGATTTTGCTTAATTTTCGTAGGATTCAAAATGGAGAACGAGGAAATATAACTTAGATTATAAGCACTAGGGAAATTTGCAATAATATAAATGTAACAGTAACTGCTTGTTGGTTGGATATATTTCTATTGCCAGACTTTTACTAATTAAAATCGTAAATAATAAACATGGCAAAGGGGAAATTCACAAAGTCTCAATTGGCGAGCTCATCTCCATTTGCCATCTCCTTTATCATTGACTAGAGCATAACTCAAGTGGCTGCCACTGAGTAGTAAGATATTTTGCATACCGTTAACCAAGAGAGCGATGGAGTTCCATTTCCATTTTGCAACATTACCAATGCTCAACTACTCCATGTGCTCTCGGGCACAGCCTTTTCAGTGTTTGTCCCTCATACTCGTAATGTCTCGCGTGTTGTGTGCGTGAGCATCATTTTGTCCTGAAGTGACAGGCAGCCATCGCATCTGTCGTCCCAGTCTCATTTTCGTCCTACGTCCCACGCATTCCTTTTTTGCTATCCTGGCAGTCAACTAATGGCCGCTTTGCGGCTTAAGTGTAGAGTGACTGTCTCCCTGCCAGTCTGTCTGTCTATCTGTCTTTTGCTGGATGGTTGAGTGGAGGCAAACTAAACGACTGAGACAGTCGTCATGAAGTATTTAAGCCAAGTTAGTTTCAAGTCTCAAGTCTGTAGAAAAGTCGAACATTTTCTTTCTAGGCCAAGAGAAAAAACGATGCCTTTTGCTCAATTGCCTGTGAATACTTTCAGTTGACATTGGGTTGGGTTTTCTTGGTATTTAAAACATTCAGCTCCAAAAGATCAAATTTATATTTTAAAATTTCATATTCATGTCCATCAGAGTTTTTGCTAACCTGTCAGAAAATTTACATTTTATATTTTTTAGACTTTTGATAAATTTCATATTCATGTCTATCAAATGTTTTTTGCAATCGTTCAGAATTCCCATTTCATTTACCTGTACCCCGTACTTGACCATCTCTATATAAAGTAAGTATGCTGATGCAGTGCCCTTAAAATACCTGCATTTGGGCAATCTATAAGCCACTTATTGAACGAAATGCATTTTGGGATGAAAGAAAGAGAGAGAGAGAGAAGAGTAACAATATACTAACTGAGTTATGCCAACATATGAGTGTGTGTGGGTGGCTGTGTGTGTGTGTGGTCAATTGACAGCCTGTGTTCATTTGCAACTCTTCATCCTTGAACTGGCACAATGTATTTCCTATTGTGTGTGCGGTTTCATATAGCCCAAACATTCGTTGGCTATAGCCATCATCTTATCGATTTGCATTACAAACGCTTTTCAAAAATGTAATTTACACACACATTTCTCTCTCTCTCTCTCTCTCTCTTTCTCTCGCTCTCTTTCTATCTCTGTACATGCATACATGAGGGATTTGCAAATTTGTGTAATTTTGAACTTGCCATTTACTGTGTGAGAGTGCGTGTGTGTGTGTATGTGTATATTGACCAATTTCCCAAATAATCAACATTTGGTTGGCATTTTGGCAACTCGAAATGTGCAAATGTCTAAACATAAACAAGAGTGCCCCTTGAGGCAGTGTCTTAAGTAAACACACCGAATCATGCATTTCGCATAGGGAAAATACATTTGACATGACTGCACAATCCCGCTCCCAAGTCAATTCTCCCTTCTTTTACTAGCTCCACTCCACTCCACTCCACCCCCCACAAATTCAGTATACCCCTTGTCATAAAGCTAATTAAAGAGCACACGCGTGTGATATGCCACGCCAGATGTTAGCGTGTAGATGTCTCGCATATATGAGCATTCCTCCCCTATATAGAAAATATATAGTAAACATGTTGCAGTCACGACATCGCTCATACAGCATACAGCATACAGCACACAGCCCCTTGTCTTCATATTCTAATCTCAACCGCAAACATATTTTAAATTTAGCATAACACCAGCAGTCATCAGCCAGCAGGCTGGCAACTTTATGCTAAGGTCGCGCATCTTTGGGGACTTCTACGGCTTTGCTTTGGGGTGTTTGAACTGTGACGGGGGAGAGGGGGGATACTAACAAAGGCGGGGCATGTTTTGGTTTTGATTTAATTTTTGTCGCCGAAGCCGATGCCACTGCCGACAAAGCGCCAAAAAGGTAAACAACAATTATTCTTCACTTTCTCAAAAGGGTACATTAGTTATCTAACTAAACGAAGTATTTTACAATCTGACAACCTTAACATAAACTTCTTATAAGCAATCAGAGAAAAATAAATTAATTGATCAAATCAAAAATTTGCATAAAATTGCATATAATAATTCTAATTCGTTATGAGTAAAGTTTTAATTTCTAGCTTTTTGGTTTTAACAAATTCTTGAACTCGGACAGAATATATTTAAAAATTAACAAAAACCAAATGGATCTATATAAAACATAACAATAAATGAATAGACATTAAGAAATTTCTTATATGTATATCAAAAACTTATATAATTTTTCATAACAAGATCGTAAAATTTAATTGATACCAAAATAGATTTGATTTCACTATTCAAAGGTTAAGCAACATTCCAAAGTATTAAAGTAAGTGTATAAAAATTGCCGTACAATCTATTTGATAATTTTTTATCTTGCCCTTGGCTTCTTGAACAAATTTTTACCAAACTGATGATGAAGTTTGTCACCTAGGGAAAAGTAAGTACTTAATAAAACAAAAACATTGCATAAATCTTAATTTTTAATTTCAAATATTAAACAAATGCCAAAGTTTTGTCTACAAATTAAAGAGATTGCTTTGAGCATTGCTGAATTGCTTTGTAACTCTTTAAAATAGAAATGAAAATGATTTAAATATAGCAAATTGGTAAAATATAAATACTTTTCCACATATATGTACATATTCAGAGAGCATCACATGATTGCTGCGTTTCTTTCTATATTGCTAAATATATTTTCAAATTCACCCATCGTTATTAGTTCATGGGTATTCGATTTTATTAAAAATGATTTCCAATAATATTTAATAAATGAACAACTCAATTTGTATATGTACAACAATAATAAAATATATATTTTTAGCTATGCAGCTAAACCTGCAAATAATCAAAACCAAAAAAATAATATGCAAACTCATAGAGCAAACGAGCCACCAAACTAAACTCTTTCTATACAATATATGCAATCAATGTGATCAAATTTTGTATAAAATATGCACTTTTTGGTAAAATATTACACAAAATATTGCACACAAGTTGCTTGTTAGTGGCAGCAACAAAATATGCACAAATTTCCATACAACTCGTCGATGATTAGATAGCCCAACTTTGTTCTCTGATCAAATAGGACTTAAAATTGGCTTTAAATATAAAATCTACTCAATTTCGATTCAAATTTTTTTTAAGTTTTTTTTTTCATTATACAACAAACAGAATATTGATGTAGTAATTCTATATAAAAACAACTTTTTACTGTCTTAATCCCAGCCACTTACTACAAAGGGTATCATCAGGTCAAGCTAATCCATATTGTAAACAATTTTTGTTGCCCCCCGCAATATAAAATAATAAAAAAAAAACACACACACACATTTTTAATAAAAAGAAAACAAAAGAAACTCTATTCGATTATTTTAAAGGATACTATGAAAAGCATGTGAATATGCTGAAACGAACAAAATATAAAATTTCTATAAAACAAAAAAATATATACCAGAGGAAATTTGTGGCCAAGACTTTGTGATACCCTGTATTAAATTTATTATGCTATATATAGAAATAAATACTTTAAACTGACAAATGAGATTACATTTTTTTAAGATAAAATTTTCTTTTATAGGATGTCTTTTGACTTGACTATTATTTAAAGACTTTGCTTTGTTCTTTGACCCTTGGAAAACACAATTTTGGCGTGTGCAGCAGCAAAATTCCTACATACATATATACAAATATATATTTCTTTTATAAAAATTGTATACGATACGCTTCTATTTTATATTTCTCTTTTCTTTTATAAAAAAAACTCTATACGATTCGCTTCAATTTTTTGTTTGTATTTTTTTCGTTCAATTGTTTTGTTTGTTCCATTCGGTTTGGTTTTTTTCCCGGTTAAATAAATTGCACTGAAAAGTGCATGGAAAATAGTTAAGTGATTGATTTAGCATGGCCTGGTGGTACTACCCACAAGCCCCCCAAACTCCCCCAATCACCCCGCTCTCACTCACTCAAACTCCCTCTCTCTCTCTCTGTTGCAATCAGCAAACTTTGGGAAAACTGTATCGAAAAATTGATTTTTTTTTTATTTTAAAGTGTTTCAATCAAGTTGAGCACAAGAATTGAGGGGCATGAATTAAGCGGCAGATTTATTAACAATAAAATTCCATCAATTGCCGGAGAAGAAGAGTGGGGTGGGAGACAGTGAAAGTGTTGGACGAACTAAGAGAAAAACTGCTGACCCATTTTTTTTGTTTACTTTTTGAGAGAGAGGATTGAAATTTCAACCGCCATCAACAGTTATGATTTAAATACTTAATTAAACGAATGAAAACTTTTGATTTCATCTACCATAATAATTTTATATAAAAAGTTAGTCATCCACAGAATCATATCAATCATCATCATTTTATTTGACCCACATTGTCTCGAACTTCTCGAATGGATGAAACTAACTTTGTGCCTTTACTGTAAACTCAATGCCTGGATTTATTCTAATCTTTTTATTGTCCTTTGTGCACCAGACGAATATAAAAAAAGGAGAATGTCGCAACTATCTTAGATACTGTATCTTCAACATAGCCAAAAACCCAAAAAAAAAAAAGAAAGGGAGAACAGAATTCAAAATCTGAATCAGTTGCAGACTACTCTGTTGCAGTTTTTGGCTCTTGCTCTCTCTCTAACTGCTGAGGTTAAATTGCCCGTGAAGGATTTATTTGCTGAAAATTATGATTTATAAGGTCAGCAGCCATTCGCAGACTCGGTTACACACACATACACCCATACACATAAACGCATCAAATCAAAAACTAGAATCCTTAGCAAATGCCTGCGGGCCACTTTCTTTTATTGTTTTTGGCCATTGACCTCGATAGTATTTTAGTGGGCCAATGCCTTCGAGAGAAAAACTGTTGAGAGCAAACAAAAAATAAAAAAAAAAAATTATGAAATTGAATTATGCAATGCTTTTAGCTGCAGGTGAGTTACTTGTTTATCCCAGTACCTTTGTTGGCAAAACCAAACACACAAAATGAGACCGCAAGTGGAATGAACTTAATGCCCAAAATGCATTTCAACGAAAATAAATTGCAGTACCCATTAATGCTGGTCATATTTACGGGTCAACATTAATTCAAATTTAGTGTTTGCTTTCAAAAAGAATTCTCATCCTACAATGGAAAATTATAACTTTAAACTTCTTTCAAGATTAACGGATTGACTTTATGGCAAAGATTTGAACAAATTTGAAGGATTATTCAAGAGCCAAAGGCTTGATTCCTCTGGCGTTTAATTTTGGTACTAAGAAGATATTTCAAATCATTAAATTTTGTTTCAATACTTTACACAACAACAAAAGTTTTCCGTCTAAAGCTTAGCAGAAAGCTTTAACAACAGGAGGCATATGTAAAACAAAGTGAACTAAAAGCTCATATTTTAGCAAAGTCTCTCACAGCGCGCCGAGGATACAATTTGTAAAGTTTAAAAACAAAAACTTTGGGAAAACTTGTGGTCCGTAAAATTTTGCAGAAAGCTTACGTTCTCATATACAAATCCAATCCGATTTTAAAACCAAAGTGATTTTTAATAATGTTAAATATCTGTCAGCAATTGACAGCTACAAAATATTAACAAAAGCAATTACAATACTAACAAGTGCTTAAAACAGTTTCTCAATTACGATAGATGAGTTCATGTAAATTGCACTAAACTTTGTTAGATCACTGAAATTAAAAAAAAAGCAATATTAAATTAGAACAGATTTTTAACTAGTTTACAGATTAATGCTTATCCTTGCGCACCTCCAATCCATATGACTATTCGAAGCATAATTTCACTCAAAGAAGAAAAGAAATAATAAAGAATAATTTCGGACTATATATTTTTAATCAAAATGAAAAAATTAACATGGTTCATATACTTTAATGAAGTTCAGATGAATTATGTTTCTCTTAATGAGAATCCATGCTGACTTACCTTAATCCAATCAAATTAAATCCAGCCAATATTTAAAAAGATATATTGGTTGATAGGCGTATTCCAGCACATCGAAGTATTTGGAAAATCGCAGCACATTTATCGAAAATTGAAAACCTCTCTGATTTGTCCGTTCTGAAGTCCAGGAAAATGATCTGTGAAACAGAGAGAGAAAAAAAACAATAATTAGTTAAAGAAAGATATAGTTAGTTTAACTTTGGTCCTCTTGGAAAAAGTCTTTAAAAAGAAATAGAAGAAATCTTTAAAAAATTAAAACAAAAATAAACACTTAGAGAAAATCTTATAATTAATACTTAGAAAATATCTACAAAAACTAAACAATAAGAAAAAAAACTATAAATATAAACACTTAGAGAAAATCTTATAATTAACACTTAGAAAAAAAACTATAAACATAAACACTTAGAGAAAATCTTTAAAATTAACACTTATTAACACGTATTATTTAACATTTAGAAAATATCTACCAAAACTAAGCACTTAGAAAAAAAAAACTATTATAATAAACACTTAGAAAAAACCTACTAAAAATAAATACTTAGAAAAAATTTACAAAAATAAACACTTAGAGAAAATATTTAAAACTAACACTTAGAGAAAATCCACAAAAACCAAACACTTAGAATAATTTTAGATGAACAAAAACACTTAGAATTATTTTAGTCTAAAAAAAAACACTTAGAAAAAAAACTTAAGAAAAAAGACTTAGAAATATTTTGATCCGTTCACCTTGACACCAAAAGTGCGACTGATTTTTCGCCCCCACAGAGCGCTCTTTATATAGGCAGAAATTGGCGCGTTTTTGGTGCCCTTGTAAGTAGGCAATAGAAAATGTTTTAATAAAATTCTGTTAACTTCAAGCTTCTGTTATGTTAGAGCCGCTGTTAAGTTAACATTATCATTTTGGAGCAATGTTAAATTTGATTTTGGCGGGGCATTTTTAAATTTGAATTTTTAACTGCTAACTCAAATTTGAATTTTTAGCTGCCAGTTCAAATTTGAAAATTCCGTTACAACGATTTTAAAAATTTGAAAATGCAGTTTTGATGCCATTCAAAATGTGCTATGAAAGAATTTAATTTACATTAAATTATTTTCTATTGAATTGACGGTGAAAAATTGATTCAAATTTAAAAATGCCCCGCCAAATTCAAATTTAACATTGTTAATGATAATGTTAACTTAACAGCGGCTCTAACATAACAGAAGCTTGAAGTTAACAGAACTTTATTAGAACATTTTCTATTGCCTACTTATAAGGGCACCAAAAACGCGCCAATTTCTGCCTATATAAAGAGCGCTCTGCGGGGGCGAAAATTCAGTCGCATTTTTGGTGTCAAGGTGAACGGATCAAAATATTTCTAAGTGTTTTTGTTTTTCTTAAGTGTTCTAAGTGTTTTTTTAGACTAAAACATTTTCAAGGGTTTTTGTTCAACTAGAATTATTTTAAGATTTTATTTTTTGTAAGTTTTTTCTAAGTATTTATTTTTAGTGGGTTTTTTCTAAGTGTCAATTTTAAAGATTTTCTCGAAGTGTTTATTTTTGTAGACCTTTTCTAAGTGTTTATTTTTTTCCACAGATTTTCTCTAAGTGTTCATTTTTTTTTTAAAGATTTCTTCTGTTTCTTTTTAAAAACTTTTTCTAAGAGTATCAGAGTTAAACTAATTAAAGCCTTCTTCAACTAATAATTGTTTTTTTTTTTTTTCTATTTTACAGATCATTCTCCCTGGACTTCAACGACGGACAAATCAGAGAGGTTAACAAATTTCAATCAATGTGCTGCGATTCGCCAAATACTTCGATGTGTATTGTCGGCTGAGTGACTGCTGAAATACGTCTTTCAACCAATATATCTTTTCTTTTATATATCTTTTTGGTTGGAGTTAATTTGCCTATATTAAGGTAACCCCGAATGGTTATTAGAATGTATATGTGTATCACAGTTTAATTCCTTTTTTTTTACTTTCGCAGATCTTGTAAAAGATAAACAAAATCGTTAAAAACAGCATAGACAACGAATATAACCCGTTTATAGCTTAAATTCACTTTAAAATGCAGAGGAATTATTTTGATTATTCTTTATAATAAAAACGAATATGTAATTGAAATAAATCTAGATCAACATCAAATATCAAGAAGTAGTTGTCTGTTGCCCATGTAAAGTCGTACAAGAATCGTTTAATTCTTAATTGCTTTTTTGTCATTGAAGCGATCGTAAAAAAATGAAATGTCTTATTCAATTTTTTAAAAATATTTCCCCCAATATATGTAATTGAATTAAATTTTATATTCTGCATATTTGATAATAATCCACCCTAACTTTATTTTAACTGATAAATTATGGAGGCTAATAAAATCATTCTGAATTACCTGAACAATTAGTTGATACTGCAGTGTTCCACTATAAATTGAATGTATCATATCCGTTGTGTTTTCTTTTATTTAACTTACTGCATGCGCAACATATTTCTTTTATTGGTTCAAATATGATGCAATTCGTTTTGTTTTTATTTAACCAAAAGTCCATTGAATTTTTTTTTTTTTTAATTTATATTATATTTGTAATCTGTCGCTAGACAATGAACAAATTGTTTGAGAAATAAAATTGACGGAAATAATATTGGAGCCAGGCGGTTGCGACTGACGCCAACTATAGTTGCTTCCGAGAGCTCTACCAGTCATCTTGTGGTCTGAATGGGAGATCAAGGGTGGTTTCTCTTGAGTCTCCTGATCTGTTGACTATTGTCCAGGAGATTAAGTGCCAAATAAGTCCATTAAGTGATAAAAATGATCCTGCTAAGCTTAACCGAAATAGGTTAACTTTATAAAACTGTCGTCAAGCCTGTAAAAATCAATATGTATATTGGCCTACAAGTTTATCAAAACTTTATAATTTCAACTAATCACAAGCAATCAAAGAGCCAAAAACAAATCTCATTACCGAAAACATAGTTTTTTTACTTCCAACCTCAACGTAAGCGCTTCATCTTTCTAGCAACAAGTCAATCTTTATTTTCGAATTCATCTAGCGAGGGGAAATTATGCTAACCTGTCATAATATAATATTTCTTGCCTTGCCTACATTCAGACTCCTCCTTTTTCAATACTGGGATATATTTCCCCTTTTTACTTTCTCTCTCTTTATGAAATAATGAAACGGTCATGCGCCAACTCCCCTATGAAAATTTAGTACCAAAAACTACCATTTGGCGTCTGGGTCGTGCCATCAGGAACTTCGACACGAAGGTGGCATACGAACGTTCCAAATTTATACGAATGTTGGATGTTGGCCTAAGTCTGATTTTGGTTGCCTGAAGTGGCGAATTTCCATGTCAGTTCACGTTCGATATTTGTGTTGTTTGGTAACGCAAAACGGGCGCCAATTTTCAGCGTGGCCAAAACGAGAAGCGAGCGCGTCGCGTTTTTTGACCAATTAAAACTGTGTCCCCTCTCTCACACTTCTCTACACAGGACTATTAAATGTGTGTGTACGTTGGTGCGAGAAAGGCGTTTTTGTGGCAAAGTGTGGAATGAAATTGTTGCATTGACAAGAAGCAGCAACGCGAAAAAAAAATTGGATAAATAAAAATAAACAACGCCCAACAAAATACATAAATATATATAGCATCATTTAAATCTTTTGGAGAGATCAAATCTGACCTACCAAAACAAACGCAAAACAGAAAAATAAAAGGAAAAATAGAAAGAATACAGGAAAAGGACGAAAGAAAAAGCCGCTACCGGAAATCAGCAAACAGCAGCCAAGTTTAAGTGTGTCGTCGTTGGCCAACTGTGCGAGTATGTGAGTCAGTTGCTGTGTCCTTATGTGAGTGTGTGTTTGTGTTTGTCTCTGTATAAAAAAGTGTTTCATTGTGTCTGTGTGTGTGGTGTATGTGTGTGGCATACGTCACAGGCGCCACAGCGTCCCAGCCAACATAAGATATAAATAACCTACAAAATAAAAGTGAAAATAATAGCAAAAAGTCAAAAATCAAAATAAAATTCAACACAATAAAAGAATCAGTAGTAAAAAACATCTGAAGTCAAGGATCATTATTTAAATACGGTAATTAAGCTATTATTATTCTCGATTTGTGTGATTTGGTAGAAATCGTCGATCAAAGCGAATTCAAATGCTCTGATTAAACAATCTATCATTTGGATTGAGTTGGGGTCGACTAGGGTCGTCTGATTGATTGAAACGCTTGTGTTTAGACTGTCAAGTGTTTGGCCAATTGGCAGAATACGCGCTGCTCACATTTCCATTATGCCTTCTATCACTCATCATTTTGACATGAACTGTGCAATTAGTGCATTAATCGGATTGTAATCTGACCCTACAATGAACTCCACGCCAATCATTTGAATTCAATTCAATTGAATGAGAGGATTTACTCATTGTTTTTTTTTTTTTCTATCTTTTTTTCTCGATTATTCACAGTTGATTGAGCTTGTTGACATGGGATTTAGTTTATGACAAAATATATGTATATCGTTCTCTTTGTGTTTATTATCTATGTGCATGTGTATATATGTCTACGGATTAGAGTCTCAATGCAGTTCAAATATTTATAATGGATGCAAAATTAAGCCAAGAAAGATAATGTCAGTTCAAGTTAATCCTTTACTTTTTATGGTCTAATAAACTAATCGCTTAAGCATCTTAAATTGAATTGAAATTAGGAGACTATAAGAAAAACTATATAAAAGTTTAATTTTACTTTTTGGGATTTCTGAATTTGAAATTTTTGTGTTTCCAAAGTATTCATATGAACAAACTAACATTTTAAGTCTATTAATGAATAATTAAAATAGAAATCTGCAAAATTATCTGTAAATCACTTTTTTTTATTGTTTAACTATTTTTCATCACAGCAAATTGATACCAAAAATGTTTTACAAAGGCTACAAAATCAGTCTTTGCCTTATCTGGCAAATTTCATATTATTCTACAAAAGACAAATTAACAATTTGCATGGCTATAAAGGCAACTTTGACCATAGGCAAACTATTAGTGCTAATTTCTGAATTTTCATTAAACTATTTTCCATTAAATTGCAACAGAGTTGAGTTTTAACCATCATAAAGAAAAACAAATTTTTGCCATTTCGCAATAAATTAATTAAATTAAATCTTATCGGAAAATCATCACCATGACTTCGGGGCGAATAGTGGCTTTTCAACATTCATAAGGTTGAGTGGAAGTTTCTGCTGAATTCAATCAATCCCGATGGACTTGAATGTGTAATTGAATATTTATTTTTATGTGGAATTAATATGCACACATTAGCACTGGGTGAAGTTCAAGGAATTCTTCTAGGGCTATGACCATTGTAATTAAGTATTTGAACGAAATTGCCGGAAGTGCTCACTTCAAGCAGTAGTCCCTGCTTAGTTGCTGTGATTAATAATGCCTTAATTGTAGTTAGTATTTCAGAAATTTGCCAAAACACAAGCCCGCAGCGAAGATTTGTTTTTCCTTATTTTTATTTTCTTTTTTCTTTTTTTTTTTTTTTTTGGTGTTGTTGTCGGTTGGCATTTGATTGATTACAACATTTTGTCGTACTAATACCAAAAGCTTAGGGCATAACTCAGTTTGGCCAGCAATACTTAAGACTGAAGATTAGTTAGTTCCTGTTGCCATCCAAAAGAACTGAAACCAAAGCCAAGGGGAAGGGCCGATTGAAGGCAGAAGACAGAAGCCAGCAACCAGCATCGACGCCACTTGAAAGCTAATCAACAATTAATGAGCAATTAATATGCAATTTTTGGTCCGGCTAAGTCAGATATACAGTAAAAGAGGGGGCAAGTAGGCGTGCCAGTGTGTGTGTGTGTGTGTGTGTAATCAGGCGTCAGTTAAATGCATAAATTAATAAACGCTTACATCGGTTTGGGGTGTTGCCGTGAATTTGGTTTGTCACTCATTAAGCATACGCCATGTGTGGCAGATGAGTAAATGAAATGTCCATGAATCAATTGAATCAACTTATTAAGTTGAAAAATTCACTAAAGCAAAATGAATACAGCACAATTATTATTATTCAGACAGCCAACCATTGAACTTTATGGTGATAAATTAAACCATTGCTCAATATAAATTAAATACTCAAATCGGTTTTTTATTCTCATTTAAAGTTACTTCATATCTCATCAAATTTGGTTACAAAATATTTATACATTAAATAGAAAATTCAACGACATTATTTATTGATTTCACTGCATTTTTTATGCAAAGCTCGAAAACAAATTGTTCAACTGAAAAAAATACATGTTTCTCATATAATAGCAATTAATTTTTAATGTTAATCAAATATGTTTGAGGGGAGGAAAAAAAAAACAGAATTGACCAAAGCAAACCAAACTAAAACCAATACAAACTTGGTTTAAACGCTTTATGCCAACTGAAAGGCCAACTTGTTTACTAAAGCTTTAGGGCAAATTAAAAGAACATTTGCACGAATAAATAAATATATGTATAAGTATATAAAATATAAATAAAAAACCAACAGGGTGGTTTACTTTTTGCTTTGACTTTGCTTTATAATAATTATCTTTCTGTCAAGGAATAGAAAAACGAAATGCCAACTTCATTTATAGAGTAATGCTGAGTAAAAGAACTTTTCCAGAATCTGACATGGGTCACCCTGTATATTTGGTTTCAACTTTACCATCATGCATTACAAATGCGCCATAAACTGTGGCCGATAAGACGGGAAATTACTTGAAGGTTTGCGGTTACTAAAACTAAATGTTGAATGGAAATTGCAACATACACCAAGTATATACATATGTATACATATATATATATGTATATATATAATAGTAAAATATGCTACAATGTACGTGCAGCTAAACATAAAATAATGAAAGTCATAAATCAGAAATATTGCCCTTGTCAAAATGGCAAAAGAATTATATGTACCTTATATATATTTCTTGCGATTCGGGAAACGTGCTAACCACACGCAATCGAAAACTAAAAGAAAAATTTACTAAGTAAATACCTCACTGCTTAGTTTAGATTTTTTGAATCAAATGATACAACTTAAACATAAAAGAAGCATATTGGATTCAATGCAGTTTCTAAATTTTTTAAGTATTATAGAAAGAATTAAGGTAATATTTTCCAAGATTGCTTTGATATACATTTAAAATTGCTTTTCTTTTCTTTAGGCACATTTTTTTGTATATTGTATACTTGAAATTCAAACTACTTTATCATCTAACATCATCAGTCTTTCTCTAACATTAATTAGCATGCTTGAATAATAGATTAATAAAATTACCAAACAAAATAATTATGTGTTATTAGCAAAAGTTTTTGCAGTCAGGCATAATCTATTTTGTTCATATTTTTTCTTTTTTTTTTTTTTTGTTCTGAACCTTTTTTCACCAATTTTTATAATTACGAGCATACGCTCGAAAGGTCGCATTCACTCGAACATTTTCTTGCGTGACAGCAAAAAAGAAAAGAACATGGTCATAATTAAATCAAAATATAGGCACAAGAAGAACAATAACAACAAACAATGCAAATTTGCTTAACAAAAGCAAAAATGTAAAGTTTGATGAAATTGATTCGCCCCCATCTCACTCACACAACTAACCACCCCCTCTTCTCTCTTTGTCTTGCCTGAGGCATTAATTTTATTGTTTCTCGAATAGCGATTCGTTCTCATTGTTGTTGTTGTTGTTTCTGTTGTTGTTGATGATGATGATGAGGGCAATTAGTAAAGTTACCGAGGCTGGCATGAAAACTATAGTCTACTTTCCGGCAAATAACAAGAGTGGGCGTGGTTATTGTCGCATGCATAGGTGCTGCTGTGCTATTGTTGCTGCCACTGTTGTTGTTCATTGCTGTTGTTGTTGTTGTTGTTGTTATTTTGCAGTCGAAGAGGTAAAATGTGCCATGTAATTGAATATTAATCATACGCCACCCATGCTCACCATAACTCATACGCCCCATGGGTCCCCAGCAGTTGAAGCAGGTGAGGCAGAACATCCAGGTAACGACAACGTTCAATACAGAACAAAACAAAAATTGGCTTGCCACTCTACATATATGCCAACGAAACACCACCACCACGATTCATTTATGCAACAGCAAAATGGTAAAAAAAAAAAATAAACAAAGAGAAATGACAACAAGAACAGGAGACCTCGTCTTGTTCATGGCGCCACGCCTATTTTTTTTTTTACCTCTACTTGGCTATAAATAAATTTGCTCATATTTCAGCACATGAACAGTAATTAAATTCGTTCATATTGGACACAGGCAAATGGCTAACCATTTGCTGCTCTTCACATTTGTTGGTAACAGTTTCTGCCTCTCTCCTTTGCCCCTTCCTGTTAACATTCATAATGGAAATGAATGCTGATATAGCAGTTACCTCCCCCCCTTTGGCCACTCTCGAAACACCAATTAATTGTTTATTTTCCGGGTTCTGGAACCCCAAACAAAAAAATTTTACACCAAGCGGTGATTGTACAACAAGAGAAAAAAAAAAACACATATTTTTGGTAGGCAAAGTTGCAAAAAAAAAATTTGATATTTTTTTCCATTTAATACAATTGGTTATTAATTAAGAATGTTTGAATTTTTTCTTATATTTTCACCCTTACTCTACCAATTTTTTTTGTAGTGGAAAAGACTTTTATAAAACAGAAACTTTACTTTGCAATTTTTTTAATTTTTTCTGACAATGCAATAATTTTACCTCAATTATTGTCTACTTTTTCAATATGTTTCATGAAGAAGAACTTCGACTGCCAATTTTTGTAATACAAAGTCGACTTTTGTTTAGCATCTACACAAAAGTTTAATATTTACAAATACATTTAGAACTTTATCTACTACAAAACTAATTAAATGAAATGAATTAAAAAGTTTTGCAAAATAATTCATTAAATTGATGGTTTTTCAGGTTTTTGCATTTTGAAAAGGTGAAAATTTCTCTTTTGCAATTTTGTTGGCCAAGACTAAAATATTAGTAAAAGCTAATACAGAATAATTAGATTTTCAAACAAATAGAAATACCATAGAAATTTCAATTAAAATTATGTCCAATAAATTAGGAAATTAAATAAATATTTTAAATAAACACTCAGCATATGTAAGCGAAAATGCCAGACAACATTCGCCTAATTAGTTAATAAAGTCTCTCAGTCTCAATGTGTTTTCCCTTTAACCGCAGTCAACATGAAAAGTTTTCTTTAATATAAAATGAGTGAGAAATCTGTTTGCGAACATTTATAAATCTCCTGCATACATACATACATATATAAATGACATGAATTATGTACAAACAAACAAACATACATACGTTGCCTCCTGTTTTTGACACAATTTTAATATATTTTTTTCTCCCTCTCTGTCTCTGTTTTGCCGTTTGATATTAACTCGTCCCCATGTCACTTAGTTAACAAAACCGCAATGAAATATGGCACTTACTCTCGATAAGGTTGGCATTACTTTGCTTCCAGGCATTTCAAAATTAAAATTCTTAAAAAATTCATCAAAAAAATAAAAAAAAAAGTAAAGACAACAAGATAATGGCGTCAAAGGCGCACAAGCGTGACGGTTTGCCTGTCAGACAAGTGTCACATTGTCTCAAAATGACACTCTCTTAAGGCATCTAAGGCATGTGGCGCAAAGTATCTTATAAGTTAACCTTTACCTATTGTAAACTGCCAGCGTGGCTTCGCATGGCTTTAATTATGTCTACAAGAAGAAGGATTTCGTGCAATGTTTATTGTATTTGCCGAACATTTGCTCAAAATTGTAAATGACACGGCTCTCGGCATTGATATTTTATGGGTCTTTGGTGACTTTGGTAGTATCATTGCCAAATATGCCACGCAGCTTTTCGAGGCACTTTACGAGCATCAAGAGACCCAGATCGTCTTCATGTCTCCAAGTCCCCCAAGAACTTGTCAGAAATTTAAAACTTATCAAATCCATGGCCCCAAATGTGCCATATGCTCATATGCATGTAAATTTTCATTGCTTGTCACATTTAAATCAATATCACTTATAATTTTATAATTGAAAAACCCAATACCTCCGCATTTGTTAATATTTACAGAGTGAAAAAAGAACTCTCCCCCTACCCCTGGACCACATATGTTTTCTGTTTTTAATTTGCTGCAATGGACCGGAAGTTGGTAAAAAAAAAAAAAGAAAAAATTGCTCATTTAATTGCAACCGCAATGAAATTTATTGTCGCCTTTGCCACAACTGTTAAAAAATGGCCAAAGGCAATAATGATGGTAGCCATGGTAGCCCAGATAAAGCCTTAAATTCACCCTCAACTGATTGAATAAAACGTGACAAACAAACAAAAATATATACAAATTGAAATAAAAGTATAATAAATATTTAATTTTTGATTAACAACAGTGAAAGTACAAAAAGGTGTGGAATTCTTAAAGAAATCTCACTTGATTTGCCAAGAAAATATCATAAGAAAAAGTTCTTTAAAATTTAATTACATAGCTTAAAAGGAAACCATTTTGTACTAAGAAAATAAATCCTTCTTGTGACTCTTTTACAAATTAGACAATAAAGCCAAAACAAATTTTCAATACTTGCAACATATTGCCAATACTTTCAGTAAGAAAAGTAATCTGAGAAAGCAAAAGAAAAGAAAAGGAAACCCTGTGAGAGTTAATGTCTATGATTTTAATTAGTCTTGGTGAGTGGGTAATATGCTGAGAACACTGGAACGAAATATCTATTAACTTGCCCAAGAGTAAGCTATAAAATCAGTCAAAATGACTAAAACACATGACGCACATGATGGACACGCCCATTTTCGTTGGCAACATGTTTTCTGTTTTCTTGGCTTTATTTATGGGCCCAAAAGCAGCAATGTTACGCACTTTCATTCCACTACCCTTTCCTCTACACTACACTTGTTTCTTTTCCATCAACTTTTTTTGACTTCTCTCTCTCTCTCTCTCTCTCATTCTTTCTGTATCTCTCTCTTTCTCCACTTTGCGGTGATAATAAACGCGATGACGAGTATGATATGCATGTGTAGCAAACCGAAAGCATTGGCAACAGAAAAAAAAAATTGTATAGCCCAAGATAAATGACGTTAGTTGGCCATGTTAACCAGTTGGCAAGGAGAGGCAAAAAAAAAAAAAAAAAAAGAAATGAGACGGGAGACAAGTGAAAGGGAGCGGTAACTTCCGGTACAATGCCAACACTTGATTTATGTTTATTATGTTTCCTCTGTCAATATTATAGCTATGCCCATGCCTGGCCCAAATGTCTGGCGTTATATAAATGCTTTTTGTTTATTATAAGACAATGGCAGGCGATGACAGCCAGACAGCCAGCCAGCCAGTCAACCAGAAACAAAGTAAGAAAGAGCAAAGAAATATGGGTGTAATACGAATAGCAATTAATATTCCTTTCTCTGTCTCTCTCTCTTTCTCTTTTTCTCTGTCAATATTTAACCATATTTGTTTGAAAAATATTTCAACTTTCCATCAATTATTCATTGGTTTGTTTGTTTTTGTTCACATTGAAGTGAGCGGGTGATGCCCTGTTTGTTGCCCAAAACCCATTCAATGGTCTTGATTAATTGAAAATAAACCCCAGCAGAGTTTTTCCTTCCCACAATGCCAAAAGGGAACATTATAAACTGGAACTGCAACTGCAACGGCAACGGCAACAACTACAACAATAAGAACAACCAGTATTAATGCCCATTTGTGTAATGCCAAACAATGCGAATGCACACGAAAAAAAAAAAAAAAAATGGAATCACAAAAAGGGAAATGAAACTTTTTATTTGTGGCAGTTGCATTGCATCCTCATCATCATCGCATGACATTGAGAAAAACTGAAAACTGAAATGGAAGAGGAAAGTCATGTATTTGTGTGGCAATGATTTGTGTTGGGCCATCCCCCCGTTTTGTTTTTGCCACCTCACTGCCTCTTCTTTCATCACAATTTGTGGCACACAGTTGCATATGAATTTCCATAATTACTCAGATATATAAAAGAGAGGAAAACTTTTGCTTTTGCAGCCTTTTGGGCGCCTAACCTTGAACAATTTAAAGCCAGTCGCTTTTCTGTTCAGCGACAACGCTGAACAACTCGTCGTATGCGTGATTTTTATGCAAATAACCAAACAATACACAAAAACGGATCTTCAAACAAACTCAGGCGAATGAATGTGAATGCCTGTGAATGTTGAATTCATTCAGCTATTGTAAGTGTGTGTGTGTGTGCGAGTGTTTGTGTGCGACTACGAGTGTTTTTCTCTTATTTTTGGTTGTTATTTTTTGTTGTTGTTGGTTCGCCTTTTGTTCAGATTTCGGCGAGCGTTGAAGTGTGAAAACGCGAGCTTTAAATAAATTAAATGTAATGTGAGCATGTGTTTGAATAGGTTGCGGTTGTAATATGTACTCGAAACCTATATATATATATATGTATATATTTATATATCCATTAGTCTAACGGATAATATCGTTAACTTAATTGTTGATTTTTTTCATTGAAATACTTATAATTGACATATTAAAGGGCAATTTTGGCAAGATGTAAGGAAGTGACAACAATTTTTACTCTAAACGAACTCTAACTAATCTTCGCTTTAAGGCATTAAGAACTGCAAAACGCTATTAAGAACATTCTCATTAAGTGTTAAGGGGACTTTGCTTCCGGTATTAACAATATTATCCTAATATTAATTTAGTTTAATTTTTCCTGTGTACGTAGGGAATCTAATTATTCAACCAGCGAAAACTTAAAGCATGAAATTTAAATAAATAAAAGCCATTATACTTATCGTTGTGACCTAAAAAATTCATTGCTTTCATTTCATTTACATCAAGTTTTATCTATAGTTTCCATAAAAGATTTCTATTTCATTCTAAAAACTAACCAACCAAAAATAATTTAAATAGTATTTGAATTGCAATTTTATTTTACTTTAGTTTATTCTCTAAGGGATAAATTTTACTTGGCTTATGTCCCCTAATAGATAGCCTTAGTTGAATGTCATTTCATCATACTTTAAGTAACTCAGTTGACAGACAGCTGATGTTCATTGTCAAATATGCATCAAGGGGAGCAGCAGATGCAGCTAAGCAAACCAAAAAGAACAAAACAAATGAAAGTGTGCTAATTTCGGTTTCTGTTTTTTTTTTTCTTTCTTGCACTCTTGTTTTCCTCTTTTTTTTTTCATGTCACGGTCAGTTAGGGTGAAAAAAGCCAAAGCCAAGCAAAAGCAGACGGCATGTCAATCAAGCTCACGCTTTTGGCTAAAAGCAAGAGAGAAAGAGGGCGAGAGAGAGAGAGTGAGATAGGACATTCAGTCAACAACTGGCAGAATGCAACAAAATGTCTTCATTTGGCTAGGTCGCAGAACATGAAAGGACAGAACGATGACTGTAACTACAGCACTGAGTTATGAAAACAAAATTAATGTTAGAGACGGCCCTCCAATCCTTGCAATCCTTTTCTTTTTTTCTTTTTTTTTTTTTTGGTAGCCCTCAACACTTTCGCCACTCGTGGTCGTTGTCGTGTAACAGATTTCCTTCATCAAAGCGAGTTTAGTTTTTCTTCTCGTTTGCTTTTTCGACCTTTTTTCCTGTCCATCTCTCTCTCTCTCTCTATTCGTTGTCGACCTTGTTAATGACAAACAATATACATAGTTTTTGCCAAGAATTTTTTTCATCTGCCAGAATGGACGGACGCTGGAAGGCACATTTGCACCATCAGGCGTCAGGAAAAGTTTGTTACCCCCCTTTCAGTCTTTACCTCTTATACAGCTTCTCTCTCTCTATCTCTGTTTGTGGCTTAAAAGAGTGCACAGTTCGCCTACTTTGTCTGTCTCGGCAATAAAAAATGAAGCGGCTTTCAGGCTGGGCCCAACATAAATAGGCAAAAATTATAAACAAAAATGCGTCCAACAGAAAGAGCTAGAGAGTAGGAGACCGAGAGAGAAAGAGACAAGAGACAGAGTAACCCCATTGCCTAGTTTTTCCTTTTAAAAGTGGAAATGTCAACAGCAACAACAACAACAAGAACATGAAGCTAGCATGAACCTTGTTTCCTTTTTTATGGCCTGGGCATTATGCAAAATTTTTTCCGACTTTTTATTGGCGTAACAAAAATGTTTTTAATACGCAATGGTCTGGAACCGGAGTGATAAGCTTGAATTATACCCAAGTACATATAGATATATATATATATATTATATAGTATATATATTTCTTTCTCTGATTTCAGTTTATGTGTTTTTGTTGTTGTTGTTGCCGTTGCTGATGATGTTCTTTTAACTATTTGATGTTGGCAAATTTCTCGTTAAATGTGGGTCAGTCCAACGTTTGTTGATTGAGTTGCCAGACCGTCAGCTTGGGGCATAGGCAAAAAAAAAAAAAAAGAAAATAGTAGAATGTGCGGAAAAGTGAAAATGTCCAACATTTCTTTTTTATGTATGAATATATGTATATTTGTATGTGTGCGTGTGTTGGCACGTTTTGGGCTTAACTTTATTCAGTTTGTTTGCTGATGGATGAAAATAAACTAAAGAAATGTGTTAAATAGCCAAAAGAGATTTTTATAAACGTGAGAGAGAGAGATGAGCAAAAAATTTGTTGGCCAGCTTAACAGAAGCTTTAAAAGATCAACAAAATATATTTTTAAATAAAAATTTCTAGCTTTAAATGAAAAAAAAAGGTCCCATAACTGACAAGATAAGATTTTAAGCTAATCATTTTAATCTATGGAAAATATAGTTAGAAAAAAAAAAAAAAAGAAATGGAAGAGATTATAAGTTAATCATTCTTATCTATATTATCCCTACATCTGATATTTGCAATTAAAAATTTTTTATTTGGGGAATATTTACATCTATTTTATATAAGAAAGAATATTTTTGATCAAAAATAACATTGATCAATCAGCAATTATCACATAACTTTAGGTAAGCTTCAATAAAGGAAGACTTCCATTCTTGATTAATAACTCAATTGTCCAAATTAGGAAAATAATTTTATGTCTCAATGCTTAGAAATCTTCATATACCATATATAGATATGTAAGCATATGTGTTGATGTATGTACATATATACAACATTTATGTATTTTTATTGATTTAATTTTTGAATAAATTAGCATATTTGCCTCTAATTAGGGAAATTAATTATTGATTGGCCTGCCTTCACAAGGCTATTTTATGAATCCTTTACTCATTTTCAATTATGGCAAACTAAATGTGAGTTTTGGTGCAAAACTAAAATATACAATAAACAACATTTTGTTGCTTTATAAATAAACAAGATGAAAATACCCGCCGCTAGACTATTTCATTTCATTTACGCCCGTTTCATAATTATACACACACACACACAGGGCATTTGTATACGCCCCAGCCACGCCCTAATTTATCTCATTTTCACATTTCATGGGAAGGGGAAAAATGGGAAACCCCGCAAGCTGAAAAGTACAAAAGGCAAACAAATTTTTTGGCGCTAGTCTAAAATATTATTGTTAAGGGTCGAGTATACATTGTATAGCAGATATATATATATATATATGTACATAATTTTTTTTTGGGCGGTCTCTCTTGCAATTATTATAAAATGGCGCACACACCATCAAGGACAACAAGGACCACCCCTCTGCCTACTATAGTACCGGCTGCTGCTGCTCCTTGGAGACTCATTTTCAAGTGCTGGGCTGGCTCGCTTAACAATTTCTCAAGTGGGTCAACCCAAGAGGTTTAGAAGAAAGCCGACAGAGAGAGAGAGTGGGACCGAAAACGAAAGAAGGAAAGACACAAAATGAATGTGATGCCAGTGGTGTTGGTTGTGGGGAAAAAAGTTCAAGGATTTTATTATTGCAATGTTGTAATTGAATGCAATGAAATTACGCAGCAAGCAACAGAATAGCAGAGCAGAGCAGAGCAGACCAGGGCAGAGCCTATTTGTATGCAGCAGTTTAATTGCATTTATTGTTTTCACCCAGATGCGTGTCCTCCAACGCATTGGTTAGAAATAAAATTGTCCATTTCATCTGAAGGTGGAGTGTGTGGCAAGTGAGATTTTCTACACACACCCAAACAATTCAATTACAGTCCAAAAATGGTCTTTAAATTAAATTTTTCCTCTGCGTAGGCGTGGGTGTGTAGGAATTTTTTATGTTTAGTTTCTTGGAAAAGGAGAATGAATGGCATTCACATTAAGAGCAAGAAAATGTCCAGATCACATGACTTTTTAATGCACTTTGACCACCTTTTTTTTGGTTACCTACTTTTGGGAATACTTTTTCGTATCCTTTGGTTTTTTTTCTTTGAGGGGTCAAGCGTTTTGGCGTGACCAGCCGGAGGGAGGAAAAAATCGAAAAATATTCTGGGAATCAACTTGACTTTTATGGCGGTCATAAAAAGGATTTTAATGTGTTTTATGCCTCGGCAACAGGAAGAACACAAAATTAACAGAAGTTCGCCTTCAACATAAATCCAAGAAAAAACAAGAAAACAAAAATAGAATGAAAATAAAAAAGGAGAAACAAAAAAAAAACAGAAAAGGCCAAGTCGAATGGAATTATGCGTGAGCGCACATCAAATGAGCAGCAAAGGATGTTTTGGTCGGCTTTTCGATTTTATGGCCAAGAAGTTTGCTGGCGTGTGTTTGTGTTTGTATGTATGTATGTGTGCTGGTCCTTAGATAAGGATGCTGGGCCGAAATCAAGTTGTCAAGCCAGAGAGGAAGTTGGCACAGTCAAATGAGCTAAAATAAATCCTCAACTAGAAATAGCAATAACTTCCTAGAGGGGCAAAGGTGTCGCAAGTTTCTTGTATTGGATCAAGGATACGTGTTGACTGCCTGCGGTTATTTGTCGCCCTTCTCGCTGACAATCTTTCATGTGCCACTTAGCATAAAACAAGCAATGGTATAGCTGCGAGAAGTGCGGTGGTATACCTATTTACCTTTAACTTTACCTTTTAGCATGCACGCAAATCCTTCAAAGCAATCAATTTGTTTTTATTGAATTTACCTTCTCCAGCGCATGGGGCAGCAGCATCCTGGCTGGCTGACTGGTGGCTGGCTGGCAGCCTGACTCTACATGGCAATTTGCTAGAGGACATTCATTTTGAGTACGCATGACACGCCCTCACAGCTATATCCTATATCCTGTCGTTCTACCTGGCGCATGAGTGACGTATGGCTAAGCATTTGTTATGGCTTCGTCCCGTAAACGAAGCGTAGGTGTGAGCAAAGTCCCTGCCCCTGCCAACTGCCTTCCTCTAACAGTTTTTTTTTCTCATCTCGTTTTTATTGTACGCTTCCTCTTATAGCCACCCAGGACGATTTCATGTGTCTGTTGTTCCTGTCAAATTTTATGCTGTTCAAATTTCGAGCAAAACTAACGTTAAGTATACGTCCATGTGGGTCCTGTTGGATATATGTATACTTGTGCGTGTCTGTGTGTGTGTGTCGGGATTGTTCAACATGTTCTATCTATGTATGTGTATGGGCAACCATTGTTTGTTTTCTCCATATTTTGTTGTTATTTTTGCTCCATTTTTCAAATTGATGTCTATCGCTTTGGCTCCTTTTCAAAGTTTTTGGCATTTTACATGTGCTAACCATTGAATGGAACCCGGAACACTCCGGGTCATGGAGTATGAGAAATGGACATGTATGTGGCTTGGCTTTGGCATTGGTGTTGCCGTTGCCGTTGGTCATGTGGTTTGCTTCATGCTGGTCTGCTCTCCCCCACCCCTGTCACTTGATATCTGTACACTAAAAAATTCATTCAATGCCGCCTGCCTGTGGCAATTTAGTTATATCTTCTATAGTTTCACACAGTTTCGGTACTCCCTTTCCCCCACTCACTTTCTCTCTCTCTCTCTCTCTCTCTCTTGTCTCTTTTTGTATATGGATGAAATAATGAATACTTTTATGAAACACTTTCAATTTCCTTTTAGCAAACTTAAGTCCCAGCCATCTTATGTCGGCTTAACCATATTTGTGTCATGTGTATGGTTGTACTCTTTTTTTTTTTGCCTCCATGCGAAAAGTATGGTAAAACCTTTTGACAATCGATTCTTCATGACACGCTACCAAAATCCTCACGATAGCAGTGCGGGAGTCATGACAACCAACCGAAATCTCTGCTTGTCGCCTCCTTCACATTCACATCGACATGAAATGAAATAAAAATCCTCAGACAGGATATCAGAAAACAATACAAAATCCATGCTGTACAAATATAAACATTATTTAAATGCGCCCTAAAAAATATGCTACAGAAATGGAGAAGCAAAAGCAGAGAAAGCAACGAAACAGAACGATAGAGCAAGCAGCAAAGCAAAGGAGTGGGCAGAAGGCGACCAATAAAAAGTAGGACGACAACAGTGCAAAAGCGAAAACAAAAATCAAATAAATGGCAATTTAATACACTCAACATGCCATTTTGTTGTTGTTGTTCAAATTGTTATTGAGGCAACATAAATTTGCAGCACGCAGTTATTTGAATACAAGAACAAGCAGAAAACAAAAAATGGAAAAATGGAAAAAAGTTAAACCAAAAAAACAAATAAAAAAAGGAAAAACTGCGAGAGGGAAAAAATAAAACAATTTTTTGGGGTAGATTTTGTAAAGGATATTCCTGTGAAATAAACCAAAATTAAATAAAACACAAAATGTTACAGGAATTTCTACATGTCTGTGTATGTGTGTGTGTGTGTATAGAGTGTATATTGCTTCCTGTTTTTTTGTGTGATGGTATATATTTGAGCCAATTTATCTGTAAGCCTGTAAAAATGAAATGAAATAAAAAATCTGTTGACCCGGCCACTTGCAAATGCGATAACAGCCGCACACGACCATCACATTTCAACGGTATAACTATACATAAATATATATATCAGCATATACATATGTATATAAATATATTAATGAACAACTTCAGGTTTCAATTTAAAAATGTTACTGGTCACTTGTAAATCTGAAAAACAAAACAAACAGAAGATTTCAGTACATGCAATTAGCATCAATTGAAATAAATCAATAAGATTTAAAGGATCTCACTTATACGGGCGCCCCTATATACAGATAAATATATATGGGCCAACTTTCTCTCATTACCTAGCAAGTTTCACGCCAGATTGTACTAGCCAAGTATACAAATACACAATCACACCTTCACACACACACATAGATGTTAATGCCTTCGGGCCATGCAAATGGTCAACTAATTAATTGAGAATGCGAAATTGTTGTCTTGTATGCCATTTGCTCTGGCGCCTTCTTGCTAAACTTCGTTGAAACATTTTGTCAGCTTTTTCCATAGATAATGAGTTAATGAGTTTTGCTAAAGTTCTGATGCAACATACAGACTGTTTGTTGGCTACTTAGGAAATGTCCTTGTCCTAATATTGAAATAAACAATTAAAAGTTGTCATCAAGAAAGTTGTAGAACGCACAAACAATATGTTTACTTGAAAGACAGTTTAACTTGTGCAGTTTCAACTATAGTTGAAGTTATTTTGATTCAACTGGAGTGCAAAGAAACATAAAAAAAGACTTTTTGGGAAAATAAAATAATAGCCAAACTATTATTTCATATTAGCAGAGCAATAGCCTTAATTAATTTTATTTTTCTAAGATTCTGTACTACTTCTTTTATCTTAAAGGCGACCTTAAAGCTGCAATACTTTTATTGAAATATCATTTGTTTTAAGATATATATTCCCTAGCTATATTTCTTTCTTATTCGAAAATCCACATATGATTTGACCATAAAAATTGCAGCATATACACACAAACAGCTGGCCTGGCCTAATAACATAACAAAGACATAACTCAAAACTCTGGCAATATGAAGTCATAAAAATAAAAATAACTATCGTTGGCAATACAAACAAATGAAATTTATTGTACATTGAGCCTACAAAACTCTGTCAATGGGTAACAGCAGAATGCGGGCCATGGCCATATAGAGATGAAGAGGGATAAAGGAACTTCAAGGCAACCTTAACTCCAGTGTGCCAATAATTTTAGAAATTTATTGCACAAACTTCTTCATATCGCATTGAAATTTTACGCACTACTTGCTTGCAACAGGAAACTTTGGCAATGACGTAGAGAGAGAGGCCACCATAGAGAACCTACACAGAACCTACACAGAACCTTCAATGTTGGATCATACGCACAGCCAGCAACAAAAAATGGATGGCATCTCCTCCCCCTCCAAAGTCAATAAAACAAAGCCAACGAGCAAACAGTGGGTCACATTTTATGATACAACTCATTCAGCGACTGAGCACTAAAACCGCAACAAAGTTATATGTGTTTTGAATGAATGAATCTCATCTCCCCCTCCCCTTCTTTCCTTCCACACAGCAATCCTTATGCCATCTGCTGAAACTAAATGAATCCTCCGTACCGTAAAGTCATAAAATTGGTAGCTCTTTGCTTTTATGTGAATACTTTTGACTAATTTATTTATACGATTATAACTAAATTGTTGAAGGGGAAAAATTTAATGTGATTGCATATTTTAATTATAATATTCAACGCAAAAATGTATTGACAAAGCGAAATTTGTGTTTGATTTTGATAGGAAATTGATTCCATTATTGATTTAATTATGCCAACGCCAAGTTTAGTAATCCCGATTAATTGGTTTTAGCTATAGCATAGTATAGCTTTGTTTATGAAATCTCGTTATCATTTTTAGTCAATTGCTAAAATAAATTTTAATTAAAATTTTCTGCTGTTGTCAGAAAAATATTTTATTAGGGACATTTTCCCACACATAACTCTCTGAGGTTAGCAAAGAGAAATGACGAGAACGATGAACGATGAGAAAAATGTGAGTAAATAATCAGGCGTCTGGTTGCTATTAAGTTGAGAGTACATTACAGTGGTACAAAAGTCATATTTTAAACTAATAAAATGATTAATACTTGGAATAATGTCATTTGTGTAGAACTTATATATTTTTGATAGCAAATTTTTTAGTACTAAGGTAAGATATCAGTGTTAGTGATCTTTAGAGTTTGTATAACCACTGTGCAGTGAGTATTTTGCTTTTCCTTATGGAGAAGAGCATTTAAGTGTAGAGTGTGCTGCGGATGATTTGAGATGACAGCAAACATTTCATTTTCATGTGTTTATGTTATGAGCGCTTAATGAAGCCGCAAGCATTTTAACTTGCCCAACCGCATAAACGCCACACACACACACACCGCCTCCGGATTGTCCCCATGGCGGACACACTCAGCCAGATGGCACTTTATTAGCCAATTTAAGACAAAAAGCTGTGACACTGTGATGAGACGACACTTTCTCTACCACTCTCTCTCCCTCTCTCTGTCTCTATCTTTCTCTTATTTCGTTCACTCCATCTGAGCTGTGGTGCGTTTTATGTGCTGCGATGAATTTTGGCGGCATTTTTCGGTTACAGGCATTCACTTAATGACTTAACCTCTTACACGCACACACAAAAAGAGAAAGAGTGAGAAGCATCCACATAAGGACAATACCACGCCCACAGTAAAAGTGCAACTGTTTGACTTGAAGGGAAAATTTTTGCCTCTGTTACCACAACTCTTACCCCAACTTACCCTTATCCACTTAAAACAGTTGACAAGTGCCATTAAAGTGTGTTTGACTTTGACTTTAGTTTTTGCTCGCTCTTCACTCCGATTCTCTGTCTCTCTCTCTCTCTCTGTTTTTCCCTATCTTTTTAGTTACCCTCGACCACGACCATCGCTTTTTAGTCCTTTGGCATAACGTTAATTATACGACTCGTTGACCGCAGCTATTACTTGCTGAGTTTTCTGGCTTGAAAATGTACAAAACTTTGTCATACTTAACGCTGACTTTATGTGACTGTAAATTCAGCTTGGCCACCCACTAAAGTGGCTCCCTCTGCTGTGATTCACCAAAAAGGGTCGTTTTTACTGTGGTGCTAATAGAATCAGGGATTGGGTGGTGTCTTGCAACATTTAAGATTCATTTCAATTGCTTTTCATTAACAATAAATTTTCGTTTTTTCTTATTTGTTTTACAGGTATGCATCCAATTTAAAGTTCAACTACTTATACTACATCATATGGAAGTAAGACAAATATTTAATAAATTCTGCATTTACGCAAAACCACAAAGATGCTGATGCAACCAACGATGAAACCAAAAATGCAAATCACTCAAGCAATCATCGAAACTGCAAAATGCATTTTCATGCATCCTTGGCATTTTCCTTTCAAAAAGCACTCATCCACACACACACCCACACCCGCACCCACATTCTCATTCAGACAATGCTTACGATAAGTGGATATTACTAGACAGACAAAGATAGTTTGAGTAGAAGATAGAGACGGAGATAGTTCTTTCACCAAAAGACATTTAGATAATGCAAAAACCACAACACTCCCAAAATGTGGCATGGCAGCTGCCTTAATCGAAACTGATGATGTTGCGGTTACCTTTTGTGCTGCCTATTTAGAAAATTTTCACTTATTATTTCTGCTGATTAAGTAGATTGTCTGCTTATAGAGATGACTTCTGGAGTAAGAATAGAGATAATCAGTTGGATTACTTTTTAATTTGTATTATCAGTAATTTGAAAGGGCTTGTCAAAATGGCAATAATAAACTAAAACTTAACCATTAAGTAATAATTTTGACAATAAGTAATAATTTTGACAATTTTAAGTAGTAAGTACTAACACAAACTTTAGACTTTACATAAAGTACAGTCATCTACAAATAATTGCCTTTATATTACTTTTTTTTATATATTTTTTTCAAACTGACACCAGTCATTATCATTTTGTTTTAGTTTTGATGGTTGCATAAATCTTTATTACGTATTCAACGGTTAGTCTATAGTTTTATTTTAGCATTTCCCTCAGTTTTAAGCAACCTTAATAAAATTATATAATAAAAAGTAACAATAGAATGTGTTGAACTTGTCAAATTTTAAGTACTTTTTTAAAATTTCTTGAAAAAACAATACACAAAATTTTTGTCAAGCTTAAAGAGAACAGTGAAAAAATATTGTAATTGAAATAGTTTAAATTCTTTGAAAATTAATGACAATCAAAATTCTATTTAAATGATTGACATAATTAAAATTAAAAACGTTTAATGCCTAAAAGTAATTAAAATATTGACCGACAGAGTATAGATTCCTGCTTGTATGAGAGATTCAATTCAGCCTTCTATTTCTATGTCTTGGCAGAAAATTTAGTTTTCATCTTACTTCTGTTACAACTCCTTGATGATTCCCAATCATTTTTTGAAGTAATAAATTAACCTACTTTCAATTCAAATGAATACTGAAATATTGATTGTTATTCAAATTGAATAGAATAGAATTAGATGTGTGTTTATGTTGCTTAGTGCATAACACCAAATGCTTTTCTCACTTTGGTACATTTATAGACACTTGGTTATTCCACAGCATGCATAAAATCATTTATTATTATTGAATAATTGAATAGATGAAGGCTATCCCCCATATATGTATAATATATACACACAATATATACATAAGAGGGTGCACGTATGTGTGTATGTGTATGTAGGCAGCTAAATTTATAATGCATTGAGGTTGCTTTGGCTGCTGTTGCGGTTAATGAGGCAGCCTGCCTGTGGTAAGCCAAAACCTCTCCTTCACCTATTACTCATCCACTTCTTGCCGAGAAGTGGCAGTTGTCTTGGCTCTTTGTCGGCCACGTGGCATACACCTGGGACATTTTGTGCAGTTTCATTGTAATTTGTATAGATTCCTTTTCATTAGATTGCATAATATTGTATCGACTCTGTGCGTGTGTGTGTGTGTTTGGTAGAGTGTTTTACCTTTGTAATATTTCATTTTGTGGTTAAACATTTAATTATTTATGGTCTTTGGGTTGCTTGCAATAGTTGCCGCCTCTCTGCCAAAATAATTGAATATTTAAGTTGCATTGTACATTTTCTTTTTGGGTATTAACACAAAATGTCCTTTAGTTTGTAGATAATCCAACTGCAGTATATAAGCATTGTACATGGATTGTTTAATTTATATTTGTTGCAGTTAAATTTTAAATGTTTCTTTAATGAAGTTGAATTTAATTTGGTTTCAGCAGGCGACAAACTTCCAAGTTGATAAATCTATTGTTATACAGTAACCTAGTTAGAGTGCATACAAATTCCTGCATATAAGTATATATATTTCATCTGCTCTTGCCATTCGTTTGTAATTCTATATAAATATAAGTATTTCTATATATGTATAAGTATTTTTTTTCCTTTGCGACATGCTCAAGTGCTTGCTAACAAAGTTAACACAAGATTACTAATACGCACCATTGTACGTGACTTTTTGCTGTCAGCTAAATCAAGTTTCATTATGTGTCAAGCAGAAAGGAAAGATGTGAAAATATAGATACGAAACAGTGGAAGAGAGAGCGACACATACACAGATAGAATAAATGCGAATAACTTTGTGGTCGAAATGAAAAGGATGTGGCGTGGTGGGGTACGTTTGTAGGCAGGAGTTCGTCTGCATACTGTGGTGTTTGGGAATTTCACCTACGGCAACTTTTGCTAATTGTGCTGAAGCAGATCCACGAGAGGCAAGTTTGCAGCATAATTAAAGACCCAGACATGCCCCGGAGACATGCTAGCCCTAATGTCATTTGCATGTGAGGCACGCACAGGGCATTCCTCAGTATTACCTGAGCCAGCTAAAGGATAAATTAGAGTGGATGTCCATGTGCAGACCATTTGGTCATTTAATCTACAACACACACACACACAGAGTTGCTTTCGTATTAGTTATTATATTTGTCACACACACAATCACACATTTGTCATAAATATTTAAACTTACAACTTCGATATTACAGTATAATTTATTCGTTAACCAAGTCCAAGAAAAATCAACAAGCAAATTCGTAAAATAGTTGCATACTAAATGTAAGGCTTGAGGTTTGTGGTATACCCAAAAGACCCAAATGCTGCTCTCACAGTCTTACCTTATTTTCACTTGGCCTGATTTCATTTTCCACTCACACACACACACACACACACATACAGTCTCACATGCCTTGACTGTCTTTTCTGGCGGTTGTGTGTGTTTACCCAAGGTATCATATTTTCCAGATGCACAACTTTAGATACGAGTTCAACTTTGTAAGCAGCTTTTCAAAATTTAACTTGACACATTTGAAGGCAAATTGGGAAGGCATTGGAGACGATGAAAAACTTTTTTGATAGCAACTTTTTGGGGTAATTCGAAAATGGTTAAACCTATATTTAGTCTCTTATTTATAATAAAATTTTATAGAACGTAATCTGTTGTATCGATTTGGAATATAGAAAACTTTCAATTGCATAAGTTCAAGAGAACTTTTACTAAATGCGGTTTAAGAATCTCAAGCAGTTAACATGTATAAGACAATTTGTAAGATAAAAATCAGTTTTAAGCCAAAAAAAAAAACGAAACTTCAGGTTACAAAAGTTCTGGGCAATCAATCTTAGTAAATGTCAAATTTTATTTGTAAAATTTGTCCAAAGATTTTTTACTCTTGTAACTTTCCTACAGGTTATAGAATTTTTTGAAAAGACTAAAAAAGTTGCTTCAGATTTAGTTAGATAAGTTATATTATAAATAAAAGCTCTTAAAAAAATGTACTTTACTTACATTAATAAATAAGAACTAAGTAATTTGATTAACATATCTTTAAGTTAAACCTTTGAACTACTTTTACTCCTCTTCTTTCCTAGCTACTTAGTTACTACGTTTATCTATTTCCGTTATTTTCTTCATATCACTTATAGAATTTTGTTATCATATGTTTCTGATAACAACTTGTAATCTTATTGATTACCTTTTGTATCTTAACTTTAGCTCACTTTTATATGTGGCTTTTTTTTATTAATTTAAGTATCTAAGTCCTGCACACATTCACATAGAGTTTATATAGTCAATTACCGTTTGGACTGATCGTAAAAGTTTGGTTGCATTTACGACAGTATGTCATACGGCTACCAGTTCCACTCTTCTTTCCCTCTCCTATCTTCATCATGGCAAACACTTGTATAGGAAATTTTCATTCCGGTTTCTTGTCTGGCGTAATTGCTACACGCATTTGGCGTACATTTTGTTCGGCCCACTCGGTTTTTTGAGCTAATAGAATTGGCACATAAACCGCTTTATTGTCTGAAGCTTGGACATATACACACATACACCAAACACACACTCACATATCCAAATAGGCACTCGTAACAAAGCGTTTTTATGTCAGCAGGGCGATTTCGCCACTGAGTTTTTGCATATGTGTGTGTGTTTGTATGTATCGGGCGTGTCTAGGTGGATCTGGTCAAGCCATCAACCTGGCAGACCATAAAGGAAAAACTCACACAAAAAAAAAAGAAGAAAAACTCATTTGAAACGTAGGTAAAATTATGCGCTTAGCTGACGCACTGCAGGTGAGCTCATTACACACGGGAATTTTTGCGGTACAGGATGTTGGCCATTATGGATTGTTGTTAGGCTGTTCATTTTAGTCACCATCCCCTTAAAAAACGGGAAAGCAATGGGCATATTTGTTACTCAAATTCGTAGAACCTTCAGTCGTAGGCAAACTTTGTTTTACAACGTGAATGATGTTGGATTTTGGATATGAAATATATAACCTTTGTTTGTTGTATAAATAAATTTGTTTCTAAGCTAGTAGAAGGCTTCAAAGGGCCCATTTATCTCTTTGTTAATTGAAAGTTGATTGTGAATTGTGGAATATGTGAAATCAATATGTGACAAAGGCACAAATTTCTATTCAATTTATATTTTACTTATATTTTTAACCTCAACAACATATTGCTGTAGTTCATTTTATTTCTATAACATTTCAAAGGTATTTTTTGGTCTTATAAGTAATTTTATATATTTGCAACTTGTTTCTATCTGTATATTTAATTATCCTAAAGGTTATGACCCTAAGGCTCATTGTTAAACGAAAGAGTGAAATTTTCCTTATGAAAATATTTTAAAATTGTTTAATTTCAAGAAAACACTTTCTCTTTCAACAAAAGCATTCATTTATTTTATGCCCATGGATATAGCTAATTAAAATGAATTAAATTAAGTTCACTTAAATGTCTAATAAACAAGCATATGTTTGTCTCTGCTTCTTAATGAAATCAATGTATACATTTAGCAATAACAAAATAATGCCAATAACAAAAATATTTGTGAAATTCTCACAATTCCAGAACCAAAAATTAGACCTAGGCCCAAGACAGAAAATTGCCACATAAAAACCAAGTAAATAGCTAAGCAACCAAAAAAAAAAAAATAACAGTCGGTTAAGGCGAACATTATATACCCTTGCCAATACAAGTATCAAATAAATTTTCATGATTTTCCAGCCAATTTACTTTTTAGCTAAGCAACTAAGCGCCTTAAAAGCAGTTTTCTAATTATATTTTCCATCTATTATATATTTTTGTTATATAAACTCTTTAATGAAACGAAAATACCCCAATTCGAAAGTAAAACAAAACAGCGAAGCAACTAATAAAAGAAAACAGAAATGAATACTAAAGAGCAGAAGGAAAACATTTTTGTTTTGCCCCAAGGGAATTAAATCGTCGTAGGCAGATAGTCCTTGTAATTATCCGGCAAAAGTGAGTGAGCAGAACTTTAATATAAACATATCTGGGAAAATTTTCCAACTTAACCTGAAAATAGAAATATATGCATGTTGAAGGGTCTTTAGCTTTAACCGACTTCATTCATGTAAATATCTGCAATCTGGAGCGTGAAAAATCATCCAACACTTGTGCTTATGTTTTCTTCCATTTTTTCCAGTATTTTTTATGGTTTTTATTTTTTTTTTTTTTGTGCTTATGGCTTGTTAGCCGTCAGCATCTGTTGCCACGCCCCTGCGCAACGATATTTTGTGCCTGTGTTATGCCTGCTCTCACCCCCTAACAGGATTCTAGGTTCCCACTAACAAGATTCGACATTTGAACGAGAGTAATCCATCAGCCTGGTGTTGAGTATAAAAATGGATTAAGGCTCACAAGAAAGAGAAAAAAATAAAAATGTATGTATCCTGGCCAGAGGGGGAAGCAATAGGAGAGGGTGGGTGGGGGTCTCCGTATCATATCGACAGCTCGGCACAACGACTCCTCAGTCTGACTTGATTTTGCCCATTTTCGGATTTTTTTTTTCCTTTCGTTCTTTTAAATCGTTTTTAATGTGTGTGGCATTTGCGTTCTGCCTACTCTGCGACGAATGGCTATGGGCATGGTATATATGTATTTATGTATGTATGTATGTATGTTTGTATGTATTTAGGTTCATTTTTCACAATGGAATGAAAGTTCAATTATTTGATTTGACAGGCATAGCCAGGAAACTGGCATTCAAAATGGGTGGATCCCCAATGAAACAGGCACAGAGAGATAGGGGGAGAGGCAGGCAGTGGGGAGCCAGATTTATTCGCATGCCAGTGCACACACACACACACACACAGAAACAGAAAACTGCCACAACATATTTTATACAGGAAACATGACTTTGACTGTACAATTGAAGTGTAATTTATTAACTTTTGTGAAATGAGTTTGCCAGCAAATCGATAAAACAAGGCACAAAAGTTATCCAGTTTTAATTTACATAAACAAAAAACTTTGCATTCAAATAATAATTTAAATTTGTTGCAAAATTTATTATGTCACTGCAGATAAATGTGAAAATATTTACTTAAATTGTTCGTTTTAGTTAAATAATATCCATAAATTGCTAATAAACAAAATCTCTATTTGATAATATTTTCTAAATTTAAATGAAGCCTTGGCCATTGGTGAAAAATTCTAACAATTTATTTTGCCATTAAACAAATATTTCAATTCTTCTTCATTATTTTCTATGGAATATTTATACACCTTTCTAGTGCATATTTTAAGGATATTTTTCTAAAAATTTAACCTTTGATTTGTACTCTATTTGCTGTCAACTTTTGCTTTTTGTTTTTGAGATGTGAATTATATTTAAATGGAGCTCGAACAAGTCAGGTGAAAAATAAACATTTCATCTTGAACTGAGATTTCCATACTCTTAGTCAATGAAAGAAAAAGTTTAGTAATATCTTTTAATGCAAAAATTTCAACCCTTTTTTTCTAAAAAAACAAATAAATGTTTCTCATGAGTTTTGGTTTTGGGAAAACCAAACATTTTCCACACAAATCTATAAGCCTCCACCTACACACACACAAACACACACATTAAACTCACATCTCCATATATGGACACAAACACACTCATAGATAAAGCATTATCCCTTCAACCGCACTCACATACGCACAAGTACACCTTTATCATGGGTTCAACTTTATCCTTCTTGCTCCTGCTTAGAATTTATAACCTACATTTTAATGAGCGCCCATCTGCGGGTTCATTTTGGCCTTTTCAACCCGCAGAGGAGTTAAATTTAGCTTTTATTTTTTTGGGTTGGAAAATATTTTCGATTTTATTTGTTTTGTGGCCCATAAGTGGTTGACAATGTTGTATCTTTTGTTTGCCATTTTGTGGAAAAACTAAAACAAATTGTGGTAGAAAACAAAAAAAAAAAACATACAAAAGAAAAACAAGTTTACCCTATGCAAAAATTACTGGAAAAAATAAAATAAAAAATGTTAAAGTTTGGCTAGAGTTAAGCCATTTATATTGAGCGGCCTAAAGCATTGCTTAGTCTTTGCTCTGTATGTGTGGAGTTGGAAACCAAAGTTTCGTTTCAATACGTACTCATCAATAAATCACACAGCCAATCTGAAAATTCCTGATGTGAGAACCAATTTGCGACTATTAAACGAACGCCATAGACAAAGAGCTGAAGAAAATGCTATTGCTCCTTTTTCTCCTTGACTGTTTCAGTGCAGTTTCAAGTGGATTTGACTGAGCACAGATTTGAATGGCTAAAACGAGCAGTCGAAAGGGAGGGGGGATTGAACATTGATATGGGAGGTAGAAACATACGACAGTCGAAGTTGGTAACGACATGCGAATAGGGGAAATGGAAAAGCAGCGCACAAAAGCGAGCTACAAATTGCAGCACTTGCTATCGAGATACAATCTGAATGCCCCCTTCCCAATGGAACGAAGAGCCAATGAGACCAGTCAGCCAGCTAGCTAGCTAGTCAAGATATTTGCATAGGTAAGACTCTAACCGTATTTGCTTTTCGGGTGCTTTTGTTCAGAGGCATATATTTGAAATGCTTTTGGCCTTTTGACGACACTAAATGCCAGACGGCAGCAGCAGCAGCAGCAGCTTTAAGGCAATAAAAACACACTCACTTGAGGGTGGCTTAAATAGTTAGGCACCATAACGATTGAGACATGGCAAAAGAAAATGACGAAAAAGAAATTGTAGGTGGAGTTGAAGTGTTTCTTCTTCCTTTACTCATTTTGACATTTGTTTGACTTTGGGAGCAGCAGAAACTTTCGCTAAAGTTTGTAGGCCAAAATGGCATGTTTGTGTTGGCATAAGGAAAATGAGTTATGTTAACTATTTCAGAAAGTCGCAAATGTATATGTACGACTAGTATAAAGGAAGTCTTTTCAACAAGAAATTCACTAATTGACATTGCATAGCAACGGATTTTTAAACAAGTGCTCCATGTGACACTTTAATAAATGTTTAATTTTTAGACAAAACGTAAGCTAACTGGCTATCTAAACCAGAAACCAAGCAATTTAATGTTAATAAAATCATTTACCAGACTAAAACAAATTCTATTGAAATTAAAGCCTTTGTTTAAATTTTTGGTATTTCAAAAGCTTATCCTAAATGCCTGAGGTAACGATAATCTTGGCATCCATGTACATAACCAACAACAACCATAACACAAATACCCGCATTACACCTAAGAGGTCACAGATTGCGTATACGCCCCATCTTACGTTAGCCCTTTGCCTGCAAACTGATGCTACTGCTGCTGCTTGTTTGTTAGGCAAAAAAGAATTTGCTGCTGACTGTGGAAACTAATTAAAATATGCACAACTTGCCAAAATACTTAAAAGCAACACATGTGTGAGGGAAACATAGGAGGCAAAGAAAATGAGACTAAAAATGCCCATGTGTGTAACAGTGTGTATGTGTGTTAGTATGTGTACATGTGTGTGGGGGCCATGCAAAGAAGGTAAACGCAGGTTATGCAGTTTTCTCTTTTTTGCCTCTGTTTTGTTTGTAATTTTCCACTCTACAGATTTCTACTTCCTCGTTTTCTTGCAATTTGCCAAGAAAAAAACACATTGTATGGTCGCAGGGCGTGGCATGTATGGGCGTTGCTTATTTGGAGCGTTGCGTTAGCATCAAATGGTTTATTTATACACACACACACAAACAAATATTTAGTTTTTTTAAAATTAATTCACATTTTCTTCTCTTTACAGGTGAGCACAAGCAAAAAATTGAATGCCTCTGGACAGCAACAAAATCAAATGGCTATAGAGTAATGACCTGATTATTCATATTATATGTAAGATGGACTTCAATTAGATTTAAGTTTAAAAGGCTTTTGTAAGTTTGAACTCCATATTCCCAAGTCTGGAACAATACATGAAAAGGAATGGAAAATTGGGCGAATATTAAAAAATTTAAGAGATAGAAAGCAAAAATATAATGACAAATTAATATTACTTTCATTTCAATCAAAGGCAATAACATAGTATGAACATTCAAATCCAAAGACTTCAATTTGAGCCACTGATGAAACAAGATCTCAGCAGTATAGCAAATGATAACCAAAACAATTTCTAATTTCAGAATTTCAGCTTCTCATTAATATTTTGAACTATGAACAGCAAACCATGTGGTATAAAGATTTTAACGTAACTTTTCTTTTTTTACCTCTCAACAAAACTTGAAAGTCTTTGGCTGTTTTTGCCAAAAAGTTTTGAACTAATTTTCTTGTTTTGGCGCTTAGCTTTTCTGCCAAAAAGCGCACAAGAGTGGAAGTCAAAAACTTGTAGAACAAATTCATCGTTAAACTTTTTGGCTGCAGAGGCAGAACAATTAAAAAGATTTGTTTGCTAGCTGGGTTATATTCTGCTCTCCTCTCTTCTCTTTACTTTTCTTTCCTTTTTTGTTTTCTAAATTTTTGCCTGTGAGCTTATTAAATGGTTATTTTGTTTTAAATAAATATTAAAGAGACCCTGGGCAAAAAAAAAATCTAAAGTCGCTTAATTGAATGCACCCCAGCGAGTTTCTAGTAATTAAATTCACGCCCACATAGGGGACTGGGAATGACAGAGGCTGTTATAGGTGGCAGTTGTAGTAGTAGTGGCAATAGATAGGGAGGATGGAAGAGAAGTGGCATTCAAATTAAGCCGAAACATTTTGGGATGTTGGCTTTGTTGGTGTTTCGGTTGCCTTTGCTGTTTCAGTTGCTGCCTGTCATTATGTCTTCTATCCAGAGACAGACGCACGCCTTTCATACCAGCAGGCCACTTGACGCCTAATGACCAATTTAATGGCAGACAAAAGGGAGTCAGTTGGCCAAGCCCCAAACCCACTTGAACAGGCGTGCGCGCTTTAAGCGCCTTAATGTCCAGAACATTTGCAAATGAAATAGCCTCTACAATAGATTGAGTGTTACGAAAGAGAGGGACTACAGATGGGTAGTTGGGTTGTTAGGTGGGTAATACTGCCTGCCGATTACCTTTTCGGGGTTGTTAATTAAGTTTAGGTAGCCTAAATGTTATGGCAAAGTTTTCTATTACCAGAGTTGAGCGCACGTTTGCTAATGAGACACGTAGGCGTATGAGTAACGTAGGCCAAACAGTTTGCCAATACGATACGTACATTCTATACATAGAGGTGTAAGCACTTACCTTTGACGACGACGTGACAGAAGAGCTCTGACTATACATAGAATAGTTAAAGCCATTAGATGCCCAGCAGCAAACTAAATCAATTTTGAGACCTTATACGACTAGTTTCTATGACACAAACCGTAAGCTGAAACTTACTTTACCTTTTACTAACTCAATTGGACATATCAGAAGCTAAAGGAGGAATAAAGAAAATTGTCCCTCTACTCATATAGAACTGCTGCCGATTTCTATTAATCACTTATATCCAATTCCACATGTCCGAAGCTTCTTTATATTATTTTCTAGAATATTTAAAGTAATTAAAGTTCTCATTGTTTCCAAAAGAAAGGCGTATTAAATGAAGCATGCAAGTAAGTTTTCTTTTTTTGTTCGTTTTGGTTGAATTGAAAAAGTCCTTCGAATATTTTACGCATCTAACAAATTTTCAAGCTAAAAGTTGGCTTAACATGTAATGCCATACTCCCATCCTATCTATGTATGTGTTCCCTTTTACTTGATATTTTTCTCCTTTCTCTTTTTTCCGTTTTTTTTTCTTGCTTGCTTACAACTTTCACTGCTTGAAACTTTTCGCACATGAGCTTCAAATTGCGCGTATCCACCCAGTAGATGGGGTGGTAGATGGAGTGGTAGATAGGGTGGCTGATGGGTTTTTGGGTGTTTGGGGCCCTCTCTCTCTTTTGTCGAGGGCCAAACTGAAATCGAAAATTGTTTGCCAAGCGAAGCGCTTAGCTAAATGTCTTCCGTACCAGTTCTCCATTGGGAGGATGTCGATTGTTGTAGCCGGAGCAACAGAAAGTAACATGAGCGGGAGGCAGGTGCTGCAGTCCTTGCCTAGCCATAAAAAGGAACGACAAGTGCAAACATACATATATATATATATACAATTCTCAGCTCTCGGCTTACCCCCCCTTCCCAATTCCTTCACATACTGGTTACCACATGGCTGTATTTACATGCAGACAATATGAACCAGTAGTATATGTTTATAACATCCGCAAATTGTTGAAGATAACAATTATTGTGCATTGAAAGGCAGAATCTGAATCAGAGTCAGAGGCATGGCAAATCCTAGCAGCTGTAGCCGGAAATGGCAGTTTACGGAAACATACAAAGCCAAAGACAGACACACACAAAAGCCAACTTCAAATAGCCTGGAGATGTGCCATTACATACTCAGCTACACTTACAGTTCCTGGCTACAATTTAGTTTCGTTGTGGTTAACAAAAGCAAAATAACAAAAATATGTTAAAATATATATAAATACAGTTTGTGTAAATTTAACAATGCGTGCATATATACTAATAGAGGTTTCCACATTAAGCCAACACAGACATCCAGGTGTTAGCCATTAAGACCACAAAACAAAGATTGCTTTTACTGTTTCGCTTAGTTGCCCGAGAATAGAAAATTCTGCAGTTAATTTTTCATCAAAGTTCTTTAATTTCTTACACATTTATTAAGTTGCTTATGTTGAAAAGTTTAAAAACTATATTTAAATGTCACAAAATGTCCTTTAGAAGTGAAATGGAACGTTGTCCGAAAGATTCTTAACTTATTTCTTAGAAACTTGTTGTAAAAGAAGCCAGAGACAAGCAAATTTCAGAGAAAAGGGATAAGAGTTTTACTACTTAAGAATTTGATTCATAGGAGAATAATGTTGAATTTGTATATAAAATTAAAGAAATTGTAATAACTAGAATCTTCTATTTCTTAAATATCATTAAAGAGAGATTATATCAGTTTGTATTACAAAGGAAAGGGCAATCTGTAGGCAAAATTAATAAAAGCATCTTCATTGACCTAGTCCCATGAAATTGATTGCTTTTGTCTAAATTAATAGATTTTTTTTTGCAAGTTTTCTTTTCTTTCTTTTTGTTTCATTTTGTTGGCCAGTTTCACTATTTGCCATTATGCTGTATTCTCTATTGTTGAAATGCCATTTAATACTTGTAAGCCTTGGCTTTTATCTATACTTTTTGCCTCTTTGCCTTTATATAACAACATCAAGATTTGACCTTGCATTGTTTAGTCGAGTCTCTTCATTTTGCTTTGCATATTTATAAGTGAAATACAAAACAAAAAAGAAAAATATCATCATATTGCCTGAAGGACACTAAACCGAAAAAAAAAACAGTGGAATGAAAGAGAAAAGAATGAAAGAAACAAGCATTTGTATTAACTAAGTGAGCAAAAACAAAAGCTAACAAAATGGTCGACAGGATACACTTAAGCCCACATACACACACACACACACCATAGATTCTCTTCCACGCCCTCATTGAGTAAACATTGAGTCAACACTTCCGCTGTGATAACATCAACATGGCGCCAACATTATGGACGGGCCGCCCACTCTGCTCCGCCAACGCGCTATATCTTAACCCCCCCGAAAAAACGACAGCCAAAATAGATATTCCAACAAAGATAACATAAGCGAGAGACCAAAAAGAAAGAGAAAAATGTCTGGAAAAAAGATCCTGAAAACAGACTTTGTCACATCGGTTTTTCAATACCCTGAAACCGGTTAAAGGAAAGAAAAAAGCATATATCTGAAGATTGGTTGGCATTTTTTAAATAAAGAAACCTAATTTCTCTTTCCAATTAAATATGATTATTCACTCCAATTCTTATTGGCAAGCTTCATAATTCAAACACGATCCTAAAAACATATCCAAACATTTCTAGATAAAACTATAAACATATATTTTTAGTCACATATTCTTCTATATAAGAGTATCCAAAAATCAAGACAAAAAAGTGAAAAACCAAAAAAAAAAATTGCTTAGCTTTTGGCCAGGCGATTTTTACCCAATAAATTATTTTATCTGCCAGCAGCTCAAAGAATGCCACGTGGCATAAAATGGTATTCGGAAGCCCTGGCAATGGGTATGCTTCGGATGTTTATGAAAATGACATTAAAATACTCACACAATAGTAAAAGTAATCTCCCTTTAACCCACCAGCCGATCAAGTAAGCGTAACACAAAGACCCAACAAAACTTTATGACATGAGCTTGAAATTAATTAAGGAAAATGCTCGAGCGAAAAAATAAATATGCATGCGAATGTTTCTATGGTTGGCAAATTGATTTGTCGCAGATATGTACATGTACATATATGTATATAGTAGATTTCGCCATTACTATTTGCTGGCCGCCCACATGAATGGCCCGCCTACTGTTCTAGTTATGTTTGGTATGGTTTACTATGGTCTAGTCTGGTCTGGTTGCGTCTGTATGCCTCATTATTTTGTCTGCCGCAGCTTACGGGTCGTATGCGTAATGTCTTTCAGCTTCCTTCAACATAGATGATGGCTCTGTGTATGTGTATATGCGTGTGTGCGTCATTGCCGTCATTTATTTTGCATTTTTGTTGCTTGGTAATGTTGTAATGTTGCTTTAATATCATTATTTCGCCCCTGAAGGCAAATCATTTTGATGCTTGCCATCTCATGTCGTCTCTTAGCATTTTGTCCAGGATATTCTCGCCTTGGCATAACAAATTCAATTTTATGCCCGAAAACATATATGTATGTATATGCATACACACACACACACACACACACACATATATATATAGGCATCAATGAATGAAGCCGTTTTGTTGTCATGTGGAGAACTGTTGCCAAATTATTTGCCAGTATTAAGCGATAATTTATTTCTCACTGGCCCTTATAGTCAGCATTTGCCTGGCTTTTGCTTTTGAGCAAATTTGTTGGCCGCGGGCGTTAAATTTATGCTCATACCAAGTTTGCCCGCATACACCCGCACACACACACACACATACACACACATACACAGACACAGACTCGAACATTGTAAAATCACAGGAAAATTAATTTTCCATGCATTTCATTTCAGTTTGTCTCACACACACACACACAAACAAACAAGCGCAATTGTGCGCAAAATTTATTGCCAAAGCTAATGTGTGTTGGCCCCGAAGCATTGAAAAATTTTTTGTTAGGCAAAAGATTTGGTAAAAAGAAGTTTACATAAATTATGCACATTCGAAGCGTTTGATTAAATTTGAATCGCAATTTAAATGTGAATTGATGTCCCATAAAATGTACGCTCCCAGTTAATATTATGAATACCTTATATAGTTTCATTTTGAATGGAATGGAATTGAAAGCCATTGGAAATTTAATTAATCCATTCAGAAATCATACATTTTCATTTGTAATATAGGAAAAGTATTTTGAACTGTGATTTATATTAAGCAAAGTTTATATTACTGGGCGAGATATAAACAAACGAAAACGAAAATGAAATTTAAACATTTGTCCTCCATATGAATGTTTTAATTGGAAATGTTATAGCAACACACACTGAAATTCTATCTCCAAATGAAATACCTTTTGGCAGTACAATTTGAATTGATCAAAACATCACAGTACAAAGCATTTTAAATTCGAAATGCTTCTATTTCCCCAATTATGGTATCAAAACTCATTTGAGTATGATATATCTAGAATTTCACTTAGCAATGCTTAAACTTTTGCTGCAGTCTGTTAATAAAATGGCTGAAATATGAAATACAAACATTAATTAAAACCTTTGAAACCAACCCCCCTTTGGCTGCTGAGGCAGTTAAAAATGAACCGCAAACAATACCCTAAATGGTGACTCACCTCTCGAGTGTAATACACTAGAGCTTCATTACACAAGCCACTTGTCGGCAACCTGAGATGACTCTATAAACTTTACAATTTAAGCCATGTTTTTAACATTTATTTAAACCAAATGCATATTGAAATGAACTAAAAAGGAGAGGGATACATGAGAGGCTCTCTTTGTTTTTAATACTTTACTAAGAAGCTTTAAAATTTAAATGACCAGTTTGCTATATTAAAAATGCAGTCGGTTTATGTTTTGTGCCTTCATTTACTTCCAATTCTTCCATCTGGAAGTTCGTTTTTTGCCTGCTTGGCAGTTCTTCCGCTGCTGATGAGGGCCAACTTATTTCTATTGTTCCCTCTTGTTGTTGTTTATATGAAAATGGCATTGTTTATGCCGCTGACTACTTAAAAATGAAAAGAAACTAGTCCTGCTAGACATGGTCCCCGTCTCTATAGAAAAGCCGGGAATGACCAATACAAATTAAAAGAGGGCACACAATGAGAAAGAAGAATGAAAGGCCAGATTAAAACAGCAAAAAAATTTAAATGAAATGTAAAGAAATTATCTCCACGAACAAGGAAAATGCATTTAAAACTAAAACTAGTTAACAAGTCGCATTATTTACCATCATAGTCAAAAGTTTAACTTCTATGCGTTCTCTCTTTTATTCTGCTCAAACTTCTAGCGATTCTTCAACTTGAGAATTTTCCATAAATTTGCATGAAAAATGGCTGCACTTTTTCTCATCATTTATTTTATTTTGATTAAGGAACATAAAACAATGATTTTTCTTTTCTACATAGTTTTAGCTGTTGGGCATTTATTGTGAAGAGAAAAAAACTTTTTATTTAACTATATATGAATATATATGTATATGAGAAGTCAAAGTCAAAGCTAATGCCAATCATGCCGAAACGAAAATGCTTTTCTTTTCCATTTCCATTCTCATTCAGATTTCCATTTGTTGTAGTCTTCCTTTTTTTTTTCTTTTTTTTTTTGCTCTTTTCTATGGCATTTTCATACTCACTTAACCGGGTCCGGCCAGCAGCAATTTCAATAAACTCAAATAACAATGGCCAGGCAAAGTAAGTCAGAAACATTTTCATTTTCAGTCCAAAGAGATGACTGCTAAACAATCTTGCCGGAGAATCTTCATACCTCCTTTCTTTCACATTCCTTTACTGGGGATTTTTTTTTTCTGTTGACTGTGTGAAGGCAGCAAGAAGATTCCTTTCGGTCTTTGCAAAACTTGCTTTAGCACAAAAACTGATTAAATTTCCTGAAATACATGCAGCATGGCTTATCAATCGATATGAAGAAGCATTTTTGTTTTCCTCTCCACTTCCCCTTGTGTATGTATGTATGTGTTTGACTAACAAAAAAAAAAAAGGGAGAAAAGGGAGAATGTCTGCATAACGTATACGCCGTGTGGGCGGAATTCAATGACAGCAAGTTTAGTTTATCATGGCCAATATTAAGATTATGTATATATGGTTCTTTCGGTGAGTCAGCAACTTGAAAAAAAAAGTAAAATAAAATCCCTTGTGTGTCAAGTCAGTTTGCTTGACTTTAACTTAAGCGGAACATAAATTTCTGTAATTTCTACCTTAACAAAACGCATCGGACAAAAGCCTTTTGAACTTTATTGCCCATTTCCTTCACAGTCCTTCATTTACCACCATGTCGTCTCTCCTCTCTAATTGCTAGTCCCATACAATTCTTAATTTAGTTGTGCTACTTAAGCAGTTTAATGCCTTGGCCTCGTCTCGTCTCGTCTCGTGCCGTGCCGCAACGCCTCGTTTTGCTTCTCTCCCACACCTCGGAGAAAAGACAAATTAATGACCCACGAACGTAGAATAACTGAGAATGCGGATGCCGCGTCTAGATCTGACTCTGTCTCCGGCTTTAGCTTTGCTCTGGCTGGAATTTATGGCGTAAAAGTTGCGGCAAGAAGACGGAAATTGTGGCCAAGCGGCGCAAAGTCAAGGAGTCAAGGCTCGTTCGTTGGCGGAAACTGGGCAGAATTTAGCGGCCTTAAGTTGCGTTTACTTCTTCACCAGTTTGGCTTTCATCTTCATCGCATTCCCTTGCAGCTTATCGCGTTTTGATTTTTAATTAAGGGAAAAGTATTTTACGAAATGGAATTTTGCCTTTTGCCTACTTGTTTTTGTTTATTAGCAATTAAATTAGGAATGAGGCAAAAAGTGTAAGCAAATACAAAATCCAATTATCTTTTTTCTTCTTTTGAAACAAATTTGTACATGTTCATGCCAAATGCAAGCAATTTAAAGATATGATAAAGTCATTTCTAATACATTATTGTATTGAAATTTTCAACTTTCTGACAAAAAAAAGTTTTTCTTCTTTTGTTTTTCTTTCGGTTTATTTTTGCAAGACAAACATTGGAAAGTTTCCACCAGGTTACTGCTCATGTAATAACCAGAACAGAAATATAATATCATGATTATGAGAATGTATGACAAGGTTTTAAAAAAAGAAAGCAAAAAAACTTTTTTGAAACACATTTCAAAGCTGGATTTAACTGATAAACAGAAGACAAACAAGCAAATGAAAAAGAAACGTTTAGATACGTTACAGAGAAAATTGCATTTGTAGATTATTACTTGGAATCCAGTTGTTTCATTACTTTGATGGGTTTCTTCTCTTCCTATTTAAAGACAAGACTGAAGGAAAAGTTTTTAATTTGTTTTATTTTTAGATAAGCTGGTCAGCTGTCTGGAACAACAACAACAACAGCCACAAAAAGGACTTTGTTTAGCTACTAACTCGTTTACAATAAACACAATTTTCTCATTCTCAAGTTTGGTGTGCAACAGGGCGTATGATTTACAATGTTTACGCACTGTCCAAACTGTAACTGTTCCAACATAATACACCTAATACTTCAACTCCATCTTACTTGAGGTTGATGTTACTGTTGCCTGTTGTTGTTAATGTTGTACTTGTTGTTCTTATTTAACTTAAGTGCTCTGTGTCGCATTTTGTTTACTTTAACAACTATTTATACATATTTCACATTCTGTTGTTAGCCTTTGGGGGACTGTATATATTTGTTGCCGAAAAATTCATTTGTATTTACATAAATAAATTAAAAAGCAACTTTGTATATAGTCTCGAGTACAAGTAGGAGTAGGCGTTAATGAAATGTGCAAAATAACTCAATTTCCACGAATACAATTAAGGCGTTGGTTGCTGCTTCCTCTACGAATTTATGTGGTATACGGTAGAAGGAAGTCTAATTACTTTGCTAATGATCTGCATAATAATTTTGCTTACACTTGAGGGCATCATATAATTAAAACTTTGCTTTTCGATATACACATATAAAGATTATAGTGATAGGAAAGTGGACTAGTCTATACACTAACCAAATCGATAGTAAAGAAAATTTATATACAAAATATAAAGTTCTATAATGTTAGGGTATAGAGAGTTCAAGCTCAATTGTGGTGCATTCTGCTAATACTACTTAAATAAATTGTTTGCTCACGGTTGTAGGCTACTTAATATGCGTTTAAATGGCGCATGTCTATGCACACCACTTAATTATTAATCATAGTTTAAGTGCCATCGTCTCAGTATTATCTAATGAAATGTTGTTCTCTTTCTCGTTGTTTAATCCCTTTCCAGGCAAACAGCATGACGATGAGACGGCAGCTACTTGAGAAGCCCACGACGATGATGTGGAGCACGTGAGTGCGTCTCTAGAAGAAAAACAAAAAAAAAAGAGAATAAGAAAAAGGTAAAGGAAAATGCCCGCTTGCATGACAATTGTAGCGTGCCGGCATTCAGACAACGCAGAACCTGAAGCAGATCCTGCAGACGCAGCAGAGCGCAGGGTACGTGAAGTGTTTGTTAACAAGTTGATGCTGGCTGTGTAAAAAGTATAGCCACTGTTGCGGCAAGGACACATGCAAGACACCAATCTACAGTCAAGGCAAGTCTTAGCACCTGCAACAGCAGCAGCAGCAGCAGCAAAGGCGCAGACAGCCAAAGAACAACGTACAGAATAAGTAAGTACTACGTGCATGTTAACGGTTAAAGAAAAACGAAAGACAACAAAAAATTTTCCAAGAAATATAAAAAGGATAAGATCTGGCTACCAGGGCAATCTTTAAACAAAAGGTAAAAGATAAAAAGTTAATAGAACAATTGAAAGAGTTGGAATCGATAAAACATAGAATTAATGTGGGTTTCGTTTGAAATGCAATTCAATCTACTGTGACTTGACAATTGTCATTAACAAATCTCAGGCAATTGCAATGATTGTCAAACCGTTTCTGGTATCTAAATCACTTTCTTTGACATTGACTTCCTTTCAACGATTTGATCCATTGACCCTGCCTGACAATTGACTGGTAAAGGATGCATGGCATCACTTTAATGGCGCTCGGTCATTTTCCTTTTTGCTAGGCATTCACATTGTCAGAAGTTGCTTTCAACCTGCCCTCACATGTCTCACATATGCAAAATGCCAACTGTCCCCCAGTCTTCATCATTCTGTGATGTTTTGTTCTTGTTGTCGTTGTTTTCGTAGAGGTTGTTGACAACAACAAGGGCAAGGACACTACACACACAGCAAGTGCAAACAAGGTGCTCGGCAAAACAAAAACACATGCACACACACACACACAGAAGTCTACTAACGAAGAAGATGGTAAAGAATGGGCAAGCAAGAATGGAGGTATACAGATAAAAGTGGGCTGATATTATGTTGTTGTTGTTTTTTTTTTTTTGTTCATTCCTTGCAAAAGGCTTCCAAATGGCATTGCATACGTTTTGGGGCATGCTCCAAGGCATACTCGTTGGGATTGGCTTAAGAGCATAGACATGAGACAACATCAGAGAAGAAGCATGATGGAATTTTTTTTTTCGAGCTAAAGCTTTGTAGAAGAAAAAGAAGAGAGTACAGAATATTCAATTTAATAAAGATGAGCATAGATAGATATTTGGGGCTGATGGAATTTGATTTCTATCAAATGAACACAAAAAGGAATTCTCTTGTATGGGTTATTTAATATACTTTTATTAACTTAGACTCGAAATGACATTATATGTAGAGTTATTGAAGAAAATTTTGCATTCTCTATAAGAAATTAAATTTGGAATATATTTTGGAAAGAGTAAAAAATAAGAGGGTATCTATTGGAAGGAAATGAAATACAAATATAACTGATAACTGTCTGAGATGAAAAAGTAAACTTTTATAAACTAATATATGTTTCCCCCCTTTATCAAATACTCAGCTGAAACTCTTTAAAAGTATTCCATTAGTTCGTTGAAGAATTCATTGACCTAGAATGATAATAAGACATAGAAGCTTAATTGACATTTCAAAGTTAAACATGAACCATTCAGCTGCACTCACTATCAATATTAATTATATTCGCCTTTCTGCTCTTTTTTTACAGTTCACTTAAACTGCCATTTCAAAGTGTATAAAAAAAGGAAATGAAATTCCAAAATAAAAGGGAAAACGCCGTTAATTAAAAAACAAAAGCAAGAATCTTTGACAACAAACAACAAAGTGAAATCCGGGCAAAATAAAAAAAACAAGCAAAAAAAATAGAGACGAAAGCGAAACCGGGTCACGCCACAAACAGCAATATTGTGGTCACTTCGACAACAACAACAACAACTGTTACAACAAGAGTTACAACAACAATAAACAAAAAGCCAAGGCATCAGGCATACCAACACCAACAACAATTGCGACCAATAATAATAATAATAATGGTAATGTTGCTGCAATTGAAGCGACAACTGCCGCCGGCAGCAGCAGCAGGAGCAGCAGCAGGAGCAGCAGCAACATCAGCAACACAAGCAACACCAACAAGAACTAGGCGAAAAACATGGACAACAGAAGTAACGCTGCTTCTACTATTACCCCTACTCGTGCTTAGCCTAACCCATGGCAGTCGGGCCGCTGGCATCAGTGGAAATTTGAGTGCACCGCAGAGAAGTAGCATTAGTCCAGCAACAAGTCACAGTGGTTTGGTATTGATCGGATCAAGTAGCGCCACAGGCAGCAGCAGCAACAGCAACAGCATCGGTAGCAGCAGCAGTAATAATAATGGCAACCCAACCTCAACTAGCTCCAGTTCTAGCTCTGGTTCTGTGCCCTCATTATCGCTCACTTCATCATCGTCAACGTCTGCTTCCACATCGAGCAGTTCATCCTCCAGCTCTAATGGCAACCGCAGCGGACGTCTAACAACAGGAAGCGCCAGCAGCAGTAACAGCAACAACAATAACCAAAATCATGATCAATTACCCGCACAACTCTCATCGCGTATTATCCATACACGCAATGGCGCCATATCGGGCATAATTGTCCAATTAGATGGTCGGCATTTGGATCCGGTTGAGGCATATCGAGGTATACCTTATGCCTCACCACCAGTTGGAAATTTGCGCTTCATGCCTCCTGTCTCGGCAGCCATGTGGTCAGGTGTTAAAAAGGCGGACAGGTAAGTCAAAACTAAGCTTCACTCGAGATTAAGAACAGAGGGAGATGAAGGCGTAGCAAGTAAAAGGCGAAGGGGGCAAAAGGTTGTTCCAGTGTGCAAGTGTCGAGTTTATAAAGTTGTTCGCATAAATTTCAACTTACCGGATATATGCCAAGTGTAGGTGTTGCAGGTGTGTGTATGTGTTTGTTTGTATGTGTCTGACTCTGACAAGTCCTATGGTTAAGCATACGACATGTTGTTATTCCTGTTGTCGGTTTGCTTGAAATTAGGTAAATGACTGCTAAGCTATTCTACAGAAGGTTTATAACGCACAGAAAAATTAGAAGAAAAAAACTGAAAGCAAACTAAAGTTTTGGAGAAAACTTCAATAGATGAACAGTATTTTTCTTCAGGCATTTTTATTATCAGAAAACCACTACCAAAGGCAAACGAAACTAGTCTTTAAAAGCATTAAAAATCGAAAAAGGAATATATAGAACAATAGCAAATATCTTCGTAAATAATCTAATACGTTTTTTAAATCAATTGAATAGCCAAATTTCAAACTCTTAGTTTCCTTTATAGGGATTAGGCTCACATTTTTGCATTTGATAGGCTTGTCTGCCCAACAGGCAGTAGGAATTCTCTTACAGAGTTTAAAAGGCCGAACCAAAAAGGTTCTACATCTCTGATATTTAATGATTCTATAATGTTTGTCACACAACTGGAAAGTATATATTTTTCCCCAAAACACAAGCTTGAAAATTCCCAAAAGTAGGCAACACTTAGTTTCTTCTTTTTTCTATCAATTACTTTCATTTACCAAAAGATTCTTTAAAGAGAATTAGAAACCAGTTGCCAGTCTCTAGTCCCTAGTCAATAATTTGATTCAACTTTTTCGCTCTTTAAAAAAAAAAAAAAAGAAAGAAAACATTGACCCTTGTCTAGCTAATTTAATAATGGAGTAAAGAAAAGTTTAACCCGCCATTTTGTAATTCTGATTCTTCTTCTCATCTTTTTCTCCTTTGATATCCTATATAGCTTTTGGCTTCTGGCAATTTAAAGGGCTTAAATCACTTTTAGTTACTTGAAAGCTGAGATGGGTTCGCATTTCACTTATATAAAATGATCAAAATGCCATAACTCAAGGGGCGCTCTTGTGGGCCATTCAAGAAGGTCCAACAAACAATTGTCACCTCAATTAACTTGCCCATTATTGTTGTTATTTTGTTTATTGTAGCAACCCAAAAGCCAAAATGTGAATATAATAAAAAAAAATAAAAAAAAAAAAAGAGAGGTCGAATACGAAAAACATTAACAAATTCCAAAAGGGAATAACGATAAGGGCAAGGAAAGAAGGAAAGAAAAAAACGTCGCAGGTCAGCCAAATATGGGCGGCCTTCCACTTGAAATATTTCACAAATTAAATATTTACGCTGTCGCAACAACAACAATAACAACAACGGCAGCATACCAGCAATAGCGACAACAACAACAACAAGAACAACTTTTAGCAACAGCATCAACATCAGCTAAACAAGCAGCAGCATCTAATTTACAAATGCTCCCAAGTGGCAAATCATTATTCACAAAAAGATGCCAACGAGATTCCCAGAACACCAGCCGATGTCCTGTCCTGTAGACCCGTCGCATCCCCCGCATCCACCCTCTTTTCCTTCTTCGGCATTGTTAGCTTTGACTCTTGTATAAAAGGGTGACTCTGTGGAAAGAAAATAAAAAAGGGCCGCCAAAATCAGGGGCAAGCAAATAAAATTTAATTTTTCAAGTTTACCGTAGCATGATGATGATGCCGCTTGATGGATGACAATGCTTGATGATACTAAAGATGCCAAATATTCAGTGGCCCACAGCTGGCCACCTGTCCTACTCTCAAGATATTTAGACTTCAGAAAATCTGGGTCTACTTTTCTTAAAATTCTCCGATACCGGGCATTTCGTTGTCTGGTGGAAGGGCAACTGAATTGTCATGACTGTCTTCCCTTTGGTTTTTTTTTTTGCGATGCTTCTGCCTCGTCATCGTCACTTTTGGTGGCGGTCAATGTGGAGCGGCAGCAGCTTTATTTGTCAGGCCAACAGCAGGAGGCCAGCCAATAAACTGCTTGAGTAATGTTCAAGAGATTTTTCACCATGTCAGCGTAATAAAGTTGTTATTGTTGTCCATTGCCAACTCAGACACAAGAATACGAACAAACAGGAGGAGAACAATAGACCATTAGACGGGTTTTTATTTTTCCATTAAAAGTTGGTTAAATGGAACCAATAAAGGTGAATTGAGGTTACAGTGAATGATAAATAGATAGGTTATTAGATTATTTAAAAAGTTCTGCTAAAATGGAATCTTATACCAACATTATGTCCTGCAACTTAAGAGTTTCTTTATAAATAAAGTATAAAAAACTAAACAAAAATTAAAGGCAAAGACTAAAAATCTTCTTCATTTAATTTGATTCCCTTTTCAAGTTTCTGCCCAAGAAAATGAACAAATATTTCACATTTCAATGGACTTTCTTTGTTCCACCTGCCACATGTTGCTTGGTCATCTGCTTATCGCTTATCATTTTACACCAAACAAACAACTCACAAATACTGATGGCCATAAACAGAGCAAACAGTATTAATTTTTTTTCTTCTTCAGTTTGGCGTAGTTTTTGACCCTGGCCAAAGACATGCACAGCATATAAATCACACGGCCAAAAAGTAAACAAGGCTGAACAAAATTCAAAACAATTTTCCATGTTGCCACACTCACACAAACACACACACACACACACAGGGACATGCAATTTGAAATCCACAAACAAAACATAAAGAAGGCAAAAGCTGTTGCCAGAAATATGTGTGTGTCTCTTCTGTGTGGTTGCTACCAAGGCTAATCTGCATGCAGAGCAAGTGGGATGGCACCAAACCGGGGGACACAGCAGACTGTCAGACAGACATTTATAAACAGAGGCAGAGCCAGAGCCAAAACCAGAGCCAGAGCCACAGCCAGGTAACAGATACACTCGAGTCACGCTCTGGGTATTGCGGTAAACGAATGGTAGCCAAGAGATGAAGAGCAGAATCACTCGAAGCACTCGCCGCTTTTGGCTTAAATACATCAAACAAAAGCATAATCTCAGCCAAGCAGAAAAATACACGCATACACACCACACCCCTGCATCACCCCCCCCCCCTTAGAATGGCCACAGCCATTGCAGCAGTGTGGGTAAGAGGGGTGGGGTGTAGTCAGTGGGCGAGTTCGACATAAAATTATATGCGACATTGCGGCCACATGAAGTAAAATAGATTAATTTTACCTTGTGGGCATCGGGGCAGAAGGTTCTTGTCATCCACAACCTCGTCCTGGTTCTTGTTATTTACCTCCCCCCAAGCCCTCTCCCAGCAATTCTTGACTTGCACACAAATTAGATTTCCAGACGGCATATACCAAAATAAAAAATGAATGAGAAAAAATTGCCCCTACCTCCCTAGGACCATTACCACCGCCACCACCACCACCACCCCGTTTCATGGATCCTAACCTGCCACCGTCACGCATAAAGCTTTCTTGCCGCAGTCAAATTAAATAAAATCCAATTTAAAATGAATTTTCGCAATTTCATTTAGAAAGGCACAGAAAGGAGAAGGGCAAGGAAAAAACGTTGGTAGAATGAACCTTTGGCTCCACTCATCGCGTTACATCTCCTACACAGGAGCCACCGCAGCAATTTATGCAGCACCGCTAGCCAAACCATAGGGACGAAATGGCGGACAGCGGTGCGCTGATGACGATGGCTTCCATTCTGCCAACAGACATTCCTTTACTGCATACCCTGTGCGGTTAGCCAAATTAACTAGAGATGGTTAGAGTATTCCAATTAAGAAGAGAAATATATATAAACTATTTCTCTGACCACATTTTATGAATTCTATCGATGCGAATTCAATATGAAATGTGGTTAAGGATGAAGGAAATAGAAATAACTATACACGAATGGGCTATGTAGTAAGTTAACTTTTACTTTGGTAGCATGAGAATGTAATAAAGAAGAAACTATGAAACTTGGAATGGACTTCACGATGGCTTCAAAATTATTAAAAATAAAAGAAACGAAGACAAACGATGAGTTCAGAGTTGAGTTGTCGCAGTTTTAGGCTAAAGTTTCGAATGTTTTTCAAAGGATCGAATTCTTAGCACTTACCTAGATTGATATATCATTGAAATTTATCGATTGTTTAACTGCCATTTGTATTTTAAAGATTTCTCCGTGTTACCGAAATCTAATCTAAATCCATATGTTTTTTACCATATCTCTTGTGGAACAGCCTTAGTTTTATTTCTGATCACGCTGTCATCTCTATTGCTGCGCCTTAAATTGGTATTAACGTTTTTTAATGATGGAAGTTATTTTGCCCCTTCTCCATCGTATCCTGCTCGAGTGCACGCATTTCAAGCAGAGGTCCTCTGTTTGGTTTTTTACTAACCATTCCCCCCCTTCTCTCCCAGCCATTCATTAATGCGCTTTTTTATTAGGAAAATCGTTAACTTGAGTTTTCCACTTTGCGTTTTTTTCTCTTGCCCCCACTCACTGCTCTCTCTCCTTCTTTTTTTCCTTGCTTTGTTATTAAAAGCCTTGGCGTCATGCATAAAACTCGGCAGTTTATTGCGATTTTTACACTTCGTTTATGAGCTGAAGCGGAATCTGAAGCTGAACCTTCTGTACCTAAGCCTCAACTATAGAGTATAGAAGGTTGGTAGCCTCTTTTGGCCTGTCGTCGTTACTAATCCGCTTGTATTTCATAATCCTTACGCCAAAAGCAAAGTGCAGGACAAAAAAATAACACACACACACACAAACATATACAGATTCTCCCACACACACACACACACATACTCAAAAAAAAAGTGCAAAGTGGCTGGAAAATTTATTCCATTTTCATATTAAAGGCAACGACAACAACAACATTAGTAAATAAGAGGGGAAGAGAGGCAGACAGGCGGGCCAAAAGCAGATGGGAATGTTAGACAGGGGGGCGGTGGGGAGGCAGGTGCGTGTTGATGTTGATGATGATGATGATGTTGGTGACACGCGTGGCTTGTCAAAGCCGCATGAACAGCTGCTGATGCCTTTCCTTTGAGTTGCCTAGAAGTGCGGACAATTTGTTTTCTCTTTTTCTTTTATTTTTTTTTTGTGGTTACAATATTATAACGCAAAGGAAAGAAAAAAACAACTCGACAAAAGTGTTGAGAATTTATTTCTTTAACAATAAAAAAAAAAAACTGGTAAACAACCAAGCAAACCCTTTCACAGTGGCACATATCATTATATAGATTGGGTAATAATCCTCCCATTGAAGTACGAATCCACTGAGCTGCAACTAACTGAGGTGATTAAATTTAGCACTATAAAATAGCGTAAAGAAAGATATTAATCTGTCATAAAAATCTTCAAGTAATTATCAAGTTTTTGCCCCCAAAAGCGAATGTTAAACGCTTTGAACAAGAACTTTGCCCATGACCCTCGACCCATTTTACGAAGTTCTCAGGTTTTTTTCTTACCCTTCATTCAACTAGCTTATCTCGGTAACTTTAATGTCAACTTCAGTTGGTTGGTTAAGGAACAAAACGAACGAACAGGACATAAACAAGATCGCTTGCCCTGACTTGAAAATGGTGGATACATTTCGTTTGCCAGAAGGGCACATTAAAAATGCAAAATGTGGCTTTTACGACCCCATGGCTAGAGGGGCCAAAACAGTTGTGCAGGATAAAGAACAAGGAACACGGAACAAGGGACTACTACACTGGGTATCACCTGTCGTACTATCTTTGACAACAGCAGCAGCAGCAGAGAAAAAGCATGAACAACAACAACAGCCACACTTCGGCGAGTTGCCATAAAAATGTTTCACTTTCATTTTTTTTTTTTTTATTTTTAATATTTTCTCCTACAAGCTGGACGCGACATTGTCACCAGTTTCATACCAACCCCCTCTCCTCTGGCAGCCCATTAAGCCGAAACAATAACAAAAAATAAAAAGGAGAAAGCGTAAATGAAGCTCCTACTAGCTGGAAGCTCCGAAAATGAAACTTTTATTACCTGCCTTATTGTTTTGCCATAAAATTAATGATTATTATGGCAATCAGAATGGGCCACCACAAGCGTCCATTAAAACTGAACTTCACTGTGGCAACAGCGTCCGTTGGTGGGTCAACAGCAACGCAACGGCCACAGCATATCCGACGAACGAGGCGTTTCAAATGCCATAAAAAGAAATTAAATAAACCAAAAAGCACGAAAGGAAAAAAAAAATGTAACCAGTGAAAGGGCACAGCGAAATAAAGTTAAGGAAATTAAATAAAATAAATTCTCATTTCGCAATATCATTAATGTTAATGCTGCCTCCCAACCATAATAATGGGCTCAAAGATATGTGGGAGGGGGCGGGTTCGAAGATGAAAACAAAAAGAATAACCATTTTTTAATGTCCCTATTGATTTTCGCTTTATGATAAATTGATGGCCAGAACCAGTTAATGAGTTAACCCGACCAAATATGAGACTTAAACTTGGTCTTATGTGAAGGCAATCAACTCAATTGGCATAAATCAAAAAGAGTTTAAGGTTGGAAAAGGAGCAAAAAAATGAAAAAGATTTTTATTTAAATTAAAATAGATTCATTTAAAGGCTGAACAACTTTAAGTTTCTGAACAGAATTCGACAGAAACTCTGCATAGAGATGGAGATAATCAAAACCAACAAATATAAACCAAGCAATTATTTGCTAAACCAATTTTGATGCCACAAACGTATGGCAAACACTTTCTTTTTAGCCTTTCGTGCCTCTTTGACATATTTTCGATTTTCGGTTTTCGTTTTCTTTTCGTTTCGTTTTTTTTTTCTTTGGGCCACTTAGGATCGATGTCTGTCACACTGGCACACAGTCAGATTAAAAACAAATAATACCTAACCCACCCACAAGCATTTAAACACACACAAACATACAAACACACACACACACACATATGGTATAGCGAACAGATACACAAATCCAAGGCCCACACAGTGAAAGGAAAATCGAAAACCAATTTACCAGCACGCCAAAGACATAAGAAAAATGGCAAGAAGGGGAATATTGGCCAAATAAATTAGACCTGCAACTTTTTTTTTCTGTTTTGCCCAACTTCAAATCAAAAAGTTATTATGATGGGCCACACACACACACACACACAGATACACAGAAACAGCCTAAGACAATCAGAAAGTTGACTTTGACTTCGACTTGAACGAACGGCTAAAAGATTACACAATTTCAGGCAAATTAATCTGTTTATAACGACATTCGAGGCCGAGCATAAAAATAAGCCTATTTAACAAAGTTTTTCGGTTTTTCGTTTTTTTTTCTGTTTTTTTTTTTTTTTGTGTCAAAACCTTTTTATACCCGATTTTCGTTTTTGTGCTTGCCTCTTTTTTATTTTGCCAAAGAAAAAAGTTTGACAATTTGGTTTTCTTTCTTGTTGCAGATTTAGTCCAGTTTGTCCTCAACGTTTGCCGGACATTTACAATGAGACGGCAGCTTTGGAACGAATGCCGAAGGGCAGGCTAGAGTATCTAAAGAGACTCTTACCATATCTGCAAAATCAATCAGAGGATTGTCTTTATCTAAATATTTATGTGCCCATACAAGGTAAGGCTAAGAAAAGAAAGAGAAAGACAAAAAAATGAGTATGCCATATTATAACTCACTCCTTCTTTTACATAAATATCTATATAAATACCCTATAAGAAATTGTATGCATATAAAATGTAAGTGAATAATAGGCACGTGAAATTTTAAAATAATTAAAATTAGTTATGCATTTACAAACAATTGATTAAAAGGTGTTTCACTCGCTGTGGAAAATCTTGAAGAAATAAATCAGATTTCAAATATTTCCAATCTTAATTTACCTTTTCCAGGGTACATCAAAGTTCTCCCTTTTGTAGGTATCAAAAAGGTTTTTATTTTTTTTTTTATTTTTGCCAACACCAAGAAAAATGACAAGACCCAAAAAGAGTCCAAGAGTCTTCTCTGAGTCTTGTTTATTTAGCACTTTGCCAAGCATTTGAATAAATTGGCAAGCTCTAGCAAAATGGTGTGAGTAACTCGTTTCAATTTTTCTTCGTCCTACAACGCGCCTAATCCCAAAGGCCAACGACTGCGGCGTTGTTAGTAGAGTAGAGAAAAAAAAAAAAAAAGAAAAAGGGTCAGCTTGGGTGAAGTTTTTTAATTTTTTTTTTCTTTTTGCTTTTTTTGGTCCGCATTTTTCGCTTAGGTTTTCGCTTTTTATCCATGCAAAATGGACAAATGTTTCGACATTTTTCAAATGCCAAAAATATTTGCTAAGCTGTTGGCCAAAAAAAAAAAAAGTATAAGGGGATAGAAAGAAGGTAGAAAAACGAAGAACCAAATGCAAAGTGGCTAAATTTATGGATGAATGTATGAAAGCTTTATCAGTTGGTGGGAGTGACTGTCAGTCGACTGATAAATGTAAAATATATATAATAATTTACAATCGCTTAACAAATGATATAAGAAAGCAATCAAATAGTAATGCAAAAACTATCTGAGAACTAACTTGAAAGAGATTTTTAAATCTTGAAACTTTAAATTTGTTTTTTATTCTACATTTTTTATGTGAAATTTCTTAGAAATAATTCGCATAAAATTATCTACTTGAAATTGTTAAATTACACTTAAACTGTTACTCTTAGAAAGAAGCTTTTTATCTTTTGTTTGAGGTCATCAAGTATAAGTGAAATCAATTTGCAAACATCTTGGCAATTTGATTATGTCTGATGCCATGAAATGCTCCAGCTTCAGCTTCAAATGCAGGCCACTGTCCGTCAGTCCGTCAGAATGGAAAAGCCAGTAAAGAAAGTGCAGTGGTAACTTCACTATACACTCAATGTCCGGACATTCTGACGTTCGACATGGCTGTAAATTACGTTTTAATTAAAAAGCAAAAGAGAGAAAAACCAAGTTCCGGACTTAATGGAAGCTATCAGCGGCAACAGTCCGCCATCTCCGGCGGCACCTGTCAGTCAAGTCCGGGCAAAAGATGTGCAAAGGCACATCTTGTTAGCTGGCCGAACGGATGGATAAATGAATGGCTAAATGAATGAATGAATGAATGGATGGATGTTGGATAGTTGAATGGCTGAACACAAAATTCAATTGTCTATCAGCAAAACTTTAAGATACAAATCCAGTCAACTGACAGTATTTCAACCACAAATGCGTCAGTCAAAGTCAGGCGAATTTAGTTGCCCTTCAGTTCTATCAATAGAGTGTTCTTTCTATTGGTTCTTATCATTTTTGTTTTTTTTTTTAAACTTTGCGGTCATCTGGATGTATTTCTCATTAGTGTCTCTTGCTTTATTGCTATTGCTGTTTATCTAAGGTAATTGCTTTTACTTTAGTCAAATTGCGGTCTCGTTTTATGTTGTGTTAAGTAAAATGCAAATTAAATTTTGGTCATCTACCACAGAAAATAAATTGCAAACAAACTTAGACATACATATATATAATTTTAAGACATTATTGGAAACACTTATCAATTTAAATTGATTAAATCTGAACTTGTGAAATTTTCCGCTTGAATATATATTGTCCATTATCTTGTGATCAAAAGTGTCCAATTATATGGAGAAAATTCCAAGGAAGCGAGAGAAAAATATATAAAAAAAATGAAACAAATATTTGTCGCGCATGAAAATGAAATTCATTCAAGTATAATCAAATTTACAATTCTCTTCTCTTCATGCAATTTGTCCTTTGTTGGCAGATGTTTATTTGCCAAGGTGGGCGTGGCGTTCACGAAGGCGGTGCTGAGTTGCAAGAGTTTTGTGCCCCGAAATTATGATAAATTGTCTGCGCTGCCATGAAGAGTAAGAGAAATCGCCAAAGGACTTAAATTGAACTTAAGAAAGGTTTTTTTTTTTTGCTCTCTCTCCATCGTCTTTTTTTGAGTTCAAGGACAAAAACAAAAATGTTGGATAAATGAAATGGAAAATAAAATGTCTGGTTTTGATAATTGAGTAAGCAGTTGTAAAACAAGACAAAGGTTCGGCTAATTGAAAGTCAAAAAACATTTAAAAAAGAAAAGAAGAAAAACCGCGTATATATGTATATATAAATTGGTATCTCAAGGACAGACGCATAACTTGAACATCTGACAACATCAATAAGATCTGATAAGCCGCTTTTGGCCTTATAATAAATCTTCTGAAAAGCAAAAGAAAAAAATCAGCCAACAAATATGCAAATTTTTGACAGTTTAACGCCCAAGCACTTAATGAGCCTTTTTTCTTTTGGCTGGGTCCTACCTTTTCTTAGACAGTTCAACACTGAAAGAAAAGAACAAAAATTGTAACGATGGAAAACAATAAATCATTATTTATTTGTTGGTCATGTCAAAATGAATTGCCCGATAAGCAGGACCAACAAAAACGAACAAACAATGAAAATTTTGAAGAAGAGAGAAAAATTAAGAAGAAAAATGTTCGATGAAGAAATTGTTAAGGAACTTTGAAAAGGCAAATTCAATTTGATGCTCTAATGAAATTCCCATTTGCGTTATATGCATATACATATATATGTATAAAAGTATGTTATAGAAAGATTGAAAATATATATATATTATATATTTTTATTGCATACACACACACACTCAAACATAGATACAGACGCACACGCAGATAAGAACATAAATCTTTTTTTTTTCTCCCTTTTATGTAGCATCGGTGTTCAGTCCGGCGGACTTTTGGACATGCAGCTAGTTTAATCTACTTGGACATGACAATAAAATTTATATCATCTTTTTCCTTCTTGGTTTTTATGCCTCTGCCTTTGCCTTTGGTCGTCCTTTTCTTGTTCATTTCTTTTGGGTTGCTTTGGCTGCTGCTTAGTGAAGTCCTTTCTCGCCTCTGTGGTTTTTATTTGCCTTTTTTTTTCTTTTTGTTTGCTTCATCTTCCATTTTATTTTATTTTCTGCCTTTTTATGCTATTGTTGTTGTTGCTGTTGTAGCTATAGCTGTTGCTGTTACTCTGTCCGTTGGCATTTCTTTTAAATCTTGAGCTTGTTCTCGCCAAGAGAATAAAAAATATAAACCTACAAATGCCACATTAAGCATGATTTGCCGCTTTTCAAGGCAAAAGTCCTTTGGGGGGCGTAGTACTGAGCAAAATACAATGTCTATGTATACAAAACAAGGATACACTATTCCATGCAGCATCTCTCCTACACTCTCCCTTTCATTCTATCTCCCCCCTTTTGGTCTCAAGTTTATATCACTGTTTGCCATATTTTGTGCTTAACCGACTTTTGTGTTGTCGAGGAGCGGTCCTCCTCCTGCTTATGGTCCAAGAATCAGCAATGATAGAAATGAGAAATGAGTCGCCATCATTTTGAAAAATTAATGTCATAATTTCTAATCTTAAGCATTTCCATGTGATTAACTTCTTGGAAGCGTCATTTAATCGCTTATTATGTGGAATTTTGTGGGCAATGCCCATTGAGATTGACTTGACGTGACCTTCGTGCCGCAAACCAATTGCCAGCATTTCCATATAAAAACCATAATGAAATCTTATATATACATATATATGAATGTATATAGACACAAGTAGATATATGTATATATCTTTACCCTATTTCACATTCAAGGAAATATGCATACATAAATCAATAAGCCAATCAAGTCAAGTCCCACCATGACTACACTTGGATATAAAAGTTCTTCTTTTGCGTGAGAAAAACAAAAAAAAAAGCAAACAAAACAAATATTTATCATACATACGCACTGTATGCCCGGGCATTCGCGAAATCCATAAAAACCCCCAAAATAAAAAAAAAGAGGAACAAAAACAGAAACGCCGAAAGAAAGAGGAAAAAAAATAAACCAAATTGATATATGCCGACCATATGTGTTCCAACAATATTGGGTGAACGCATAGGCAATCTCTGGTTGCTGGTTGTGTTACGTGTGTACGTGTGTACCGTGTAGTTTATGAGATTGACGGAAGGCAAAAGGGAAATGCCTGGATGGCGTTTAAAGAGGATTGACCTTGAATAAAAGGTGAATAAATAAGCCATATTTATTACCATGACTTAAACGTGAGAATAATTGAACTTAATTCAATCATTTTATGCCAAAGTATGCCACAGAGCTTTATCTATATCCTTGGAGGTTTGAAGATCCATTATACCCAATAGAGATGAGATTGAAAATCAATTCCTTATTTGGATTTGGTCATGACTTTCTAAAAGAAAACACATTTAAATCCAATTTTCAGTTGGAAAGGTAAATTACGTTTGTCTTAAACTCAGAAACTATAAATAAAATATTTTTGTTATCATTAAAATCTGGTTTAAAAACAGACTAATAGAATTCTTACTCAAAGGAGGGAAATTTACACTTTCAGTTTATAATTATTTAAGTTTGTTTACTTATAGCAGTCTTTTACTTCTTTCAGAGATTATTTTCTACTTTACTTATTTGTAGCTTGTTACATTTAGTAAACTTCTCTAAAAACTCTTTGGAATAGTTTCCATAATCTTAAATTGCAAGCGAAAATCTACATTTCTGCTACTGAAAATGTTTCAATCAATGCGTTATTTTCCTCTCTTTTATCAGATACAAGGCATAACTCACATAGGCCAAATAACAATGATATGTATTATTAATGAGGTTAACATGTGTGTGCGTGTGTATCTGCTGTGTGTGTGTGCGGTATGTGGGTGTGTTTTCCCTTATGTGTAAACACAGAGTGCGTGCAGCTTTCCACACGCAAGCAATTTGGCCAAAATCGATGCAAAATGATGAAGCCTGATGCAAAAACGAAAAGTATTTCAGCAAAAATACTAAAAATAAGCCAAAACCGGATTTCGTTGTAGCAAACTCTAGGGATAGGGAGAGAGAGATTTTTGGCAAAAAAAATTGCTGCAGTAGACTACAAATTTCCACATCGATGAAAACTGAACTCGACTTCAATATGAGAAGAGAATGTTGCAATTTACTTTCATTAGTTAAACTAAAGTCTTGTTTACTCGCTAGAGAACTTAATAAATTGTTAGGAATATTTCTGAGCATCGAATTATATTTGTATATCTTACAAAGAAACAAATTAGTTATAAAATTTTAATCTTCATCAACACTAGAATTAGTAAATATACAAATAAGCAAGAATATAGCAAAAAGGGAGATTGAAATGCTAATTATGTAATAAATTTTCAACGGCCAGTTGCTAATAAATTTTTAAATACCAAAAAACCCAAAGACTCGCAGAGCAGAAGCCGCCGTCGCATTCATAAATAGAAAAATTTTGGTAAACAAAAACCAGAGTGACGACAATGAGATACCCTATTTAAAACGAGGGCACACTTTCAAGTTGATAGTTGAAAAATTCTGAACTAATCCTAAGATAGTAAAATTTTACTATCTTACAGATCTGCATCTGTGTATATAGATTGATAACTTTGAATTGGCTTGTAAATTAATCTGGAATATACATATGTATATACATTTTCTTTATATATAATCGAGATCTTCTTGCTGACTTTTACTTATATTTTAATATAACCTTTCTTATTTTTCATTACTGGGTATAAAGAGAAAGAGAGAGAACCGGCAAAAGTTTTTAATCTAAGCTAATTAAAAAGGCAATTTAAATGCAAACTAAATGAAATGAAATGTTGCTGTGCAAACTTAATTAATAAATCGCTAACAAATGTGGGCGTGGCACTTGGCATTTTTAATTATGCCAAGGAAGCAAACAACCTACCAACCTACCAACCAACCAACAAACGAACAAATGAACTGCCAAGACCAGAAATTGGTTTTTAAATTATGTTCATCAGGAATTGCATTAAAGTTTCTCAATCTTCAAAAAAAATGGAAACTCCTCCTGCATTTCCTTTTGCATCTCCACTGCATTCAACAAGTAAGGGCCTTCAGTCAAACGGCACTTTCCCCCCCCCTTCAATTCATTTCATAATTGATGGCAATCGTTCCATCTTCTTCTGTGGCTCGAGTATCAAACTCTTTTGTGTAGACAAGCCAAACTTTGAGGCATAACTCTTCGACCAAAGTCCACAAATCAACCAAAATGGTAACAATGGGCAACAAGTTACACCCACACAGATTCCCATCGATGTACCTTGGGGCATGAAATTGCTTTAGTTTTGTGTTTTAGCCCCTTTTTTTACGATTTCTCATCGAGAGACACACAAGACATGAGCCTTGTTATATTGCTGATGGATTTGTTATATGGCGTTTGTGTTGCTGATTGTATTTGCTGCTTGCTATTGCAATTTCCTAGGCTTTACAACAACAACAACTACCTACAAGTGCTGATGATGGAAAACCATAAATACTCTTTCAATATATGTAAGAGTTGGGATAAAAGCGGAAACTTTTGTCAACTTTTGCGTTATAAACGAAGCGCTAGAATACATATTGACTTTAACTGAAAGCGTTTATGTTGATTGTGTGTGAGAGCGAATTCGGGTGTGTTTCTGTAAGTGTGTGTGCGTGTGTGGGTGTGTGCATGCTGCAAATGTACTTGTGTGTGTGTATGTGTGTAAGCGTGTTTGTATATTTGCTTGGCTGTAGTACGAGTGCTATCAATAAATCTACAATATGTATGAGGAGCAAACTCGCTGATGGTCCAACATGACGAGCACTTTAAGCCCGTCTGTATGTGGGTGAGTTTTGTGTGGGTTTTCCTTTTGGAGTGTGTGTGTATACAACTCTCCCTTTTCCACTCCTACATACCTCTCTCTCTCCCTTTTTACGCCGAAAACAATGCCGTTGAGTCTTTTAGACATTTATTCATATTTTCATACTCTCATTTAGTGAAGTATTTGCAAATTCACAAAAATCCACGAAAATTGTTATAAACTTTTATCAAAATTTTATTTTCTATTGTTGAATAGGAACGAGAATGCATATTGATTCATTTTTTTGTTTGTTTTTTCTTTCTTAAATATTCAAAGTGAAGTAAAACTTTTTTTATTTAATTTTCAGTGTAATCCAAAGTCGTTTCAATATTTTCTTTGTGGGTTGAACTTTTATCTTTTTTTGTTTGTTTTTATGCAAATTTCAATATTGAATATTTACACAGCAAAATTGCGCTTTTAAAGTGACTGTTTTATTTTGAAATTGTCTGACCCACCCCTTGCCGTCACCACTACCCTCCCCTACCTGGTTAATATATGTATGTATATATTCTTGTTGATCAAGCCACGTAACAAGCATTTGACTGCCTTAAACATGAAATCCAAAAAAAAAAAAAAATCATGGGCATAAAATATGCATCAAAAATTTGTCACATCTCAACCAAAAATGACCGAAAAGTTTACCTTTTCAATGGCCACTTGACCCTTGAATATTATGACTATACACACACACAAGCAGACTCTCACAGGCAAACACACACACACATAACCTCATTGAATTTAAATTGCGCATTAAATGTGTCCTTTCATTCAATGTGGGTCGCATTTTCCAAGAAATTGATAAGTCAAAAGTTCATAATTGGCTAATGTATTCCTTTAGCATTATTTTATTTATTTTTTTTTTTAGTTAAGAGTGAATTTAGAGAGAAAAGTATAGTATCAATTAGTTGAAATGTCTGCAAATTGAGCTGAGAAATAAAAACAAATAAACCTTTCCGTGTGGAGGCGACAAATAAAGTTGCAAAATGCAACTTGCAAGTTGCATGTACTCAAGCCATTTGCATTTTTGCCTCTTTTTTTGTTTGTTCTTTCATTTTGCTGATGTCTTTTAGTTTTTTTTTCTTGTTTTTTTTTCTGTGTATGTGTTGATTTAGCATGTCATAGTCTAATTACAGGGCGTTACTGACTGCCATTTTGCATGCTTGCTGTGCATTAAGTATACGCCCAGTCTTGCTGGCACTGATTTTGTAATAGAATGTTTACACTGGAAACCAAAAATATTTCATTGAAATGAGCAATTGAAACCGTCGCACACTTTTCTTCTTTTCTTTTTCTTTCTAATTACTAACATATTTTGAATTTCATATAGTTTTGTTTGCCGACACGCTGACGTCAACTAATCTCAAGTATAATTCCAACAAAAATTTTACCTAGAATATGAAGAAGCTATAAAATCTTCCTTTTTGGTGGGTATATTTCACTTTCAATGACTTCAATTCAAAGTTGAAATCGAGAAAATTTTATCACTATTAACTGCAAGAAATCGACAAAATTTTATCATTATTAACTTTTCTCAATCAAGTCTTCTCTTTTTGCTTTATTTTGCTTATCCTAAGCAACAGTGACAGAAATACTCACAATTTGATATCAATTTGTGTATTTCAACCCAAAAATGTTTGTTCAAAAGATATTTTTAGTATTTTTCACCCTCGCTGTTGTTGTATGCGGTTTTAAGTTCGATGAGTTACGAAATGATGTATCTGGTCTGATTCTTGATGAAGGGGGTGAACCTAAGGGCGGTTGCCAGGATAATAGTGGCGGTAAGGGTAGCGAGAATTGCAATATTAAAATGTCTGGAGGTAGCAACTCCAAGCAAAAGGCTTCCAGCATAGCTTTAAAAGCTGCCCAAGAAGCGAAAGCTGCTTCAGATTCACAAATGGCTGCTGCTGAGGCCGCTGCCCGGCAGGTGAAACAGCAACTAGCCGAAAAGGCATTTGCGGCAGCAAAGGCGGCTGAAGCTGCTTTAGCTGGAAAGCAGCAAATTGTTGATCAATTAGAGAATGAGGTGCACGAAGGTGAACTAGTTATCCAGGAGGAGGGAACTGCCCTACAAACCACTCAAACAACTTGCGCTGCAGCCTCTCAGGCATCTACTCAGGCTGGCGTGCAGTTAAAAACCCTTACCGAGGCCGTAAAGAATGCTCAGGATAATGTGCAGAATTCAGAACTGGCGGCCAGTGGGGCAATGCAGGAGCTAAACGAGAAGCAGCAGCTTGTCGAGGCGGCCAAGAGGCGTGTAGAGTTACTGCTCAAACAACTGGAGGGTGCACGAACGGATTACAAGAATACCAAAAAGGCTGCAGAGAGGGCAGCCTGTGCCGCCCAAGAGGCCAAACAGCGGGCAGTGCGAGAACGTCGCAGGGTCGAGCTACGAGAAAAATGGAAACATCAGCAAAGGCATCTTAAAGATTGATTTGTATATTTTTTTTTATAATAAATTAGCTTTTTTTATTTAAAATAAACTAAAAGCGACTGGGTGAGTCACACAAAAATCATACTATCAATCATTTATTCAAACTTATTTTTAGTTATTTCAATCTTTTTAGAAGTTTCCATGAGTCAAGCTTTTTAAGCAATCAAATTGAGCAACCGCAAACTAACCATGACTTTTAAGAATTTTTTTAATCAAGCGTATGAGTTGCCATTTTAAATCTGTCAATTGATTTCCAGGAACTGTCGAACTGAATTACTTAAGTAAAAATCTTTTAGAATGTATAGGTAAGACATTTTGCTTCAAGACAGATGCTCTGACATTGGTTCGGTCAGCCAGCAGACATTACGGCAAAAGCATTGTCATTTATTACCTAACGTATACAAACACATTCACATCTATATAAACTATATATATACTTGACTGCCTAACTGCCAACGAGCGTATATAATATTTCATTATAAATTACACACGACTTACGTCAATTTGTATTCGAAGTGAAGTTGGCAGCCAGGCAGAAGGCCTGGACAGGCAGACAGACATAACGACAGACTTGGGGGGCAGAAATCTCATAAGTAAGCCATAACAGTTACACACACACAAACACAGTCACTTATACGCACACACACACATTGAGAACAACATGTACGTATATATATATATATGTATATATGATGTCTCAGTTTATTAGACAGCAAAAGCGGAAGTGGCCATAATTTACTAACAAAGCCATAACAAACAACAGCAACAACAACAGTCACAGCGCAAAAACGAAGAAAATCTCAGCTAGAAAGTAAAAGTAAATTTATCAATCAAAGTAGCAGGAAAAAACACTTTCGAATAGTTGTTAGCAATAGATATAAGATATTTCTTCAACAGAGAAAAAAGAAAAGAAACATATCAAAAACATATATAACATACATGCTATATATATATCGTATACATATATATATATAAATTTCTGTACTGGTTATGGCCATTAATATTTGACAATTTCTTTCTTTAGTGTTAGCAGATTGATGGGGCCACGTGGAGCGGCATCGGTGCCGTATGACTTTAGCTTATTTTTTGTATATTACGCATACGTCATGTTAGTTATTGATGAGCCATGCCATGTGCAAGCCATCAATTATGTTGCAAGAGAAGAAAAGCATATCAACCATACAGCCAAACGTCGTTAAAATGCAGATGAAAAATAAAAAAATATGACAAAAAAAAAAAAAAAAATAGGGGAAATATTATGCATACGATACAGTGTGGTAGTTTTAAAAGGGTTCCGGTATACCAAAAAAAGAAAGAAACGGATGCTCAACTAGGGGGGGATTTAATAACAAATAAATTGGTTTTAAAAGAAGATGGATCATGGAGACGATTTCGTTGATCCTAACAAGTGAAGACACATTTAGCATACTAGATAAGCAGCTCATATTCTAAATATAAAAAAGAAATAGTTAAAAATATTATATTAATTCCTGATCGAGCTATTTTAGGAGTTTTTCTATGCCTGAACCAGCTTTCGATAACTTTTTTTGCTCGTAGGGTTAACAAACATATTAATAACTAACATAGATGAAAAGAGTATCAGAACGAAGAATATATATCATTTGATCCTTGTTACATGGTTATTTTTTGCTGCCTCCGCCTCTGACCACATCGTATTGCTTGAGGGACATTGTATGGCTGTTTTGCAGCTGCATTTATGCTGGATGAAGGAAATGTAACGAATGCAGAAAAGAAATGTGCACAAAATGTAACTGGAATGCAATTATGTGCCACATAAATTGCAGAAAGAGACCGAATGAGGCCAAAGCCGAAGAAGTAAAAGGGCACAGGGCACAGGGCACAAACAAAAAAAGAAGAAAAACTATTAAGCTACCAAGGTGCTAAACCACTTGCTTCGATTTAATGCAAAAGAAAAAGTCGGGTATAAAAAAAAAGGGAGGATGGAAAACGGGAACGACTTTTCAAATGGCAGTCAACCAATTTTCTTCTTTCGTTGCAATTTTCTTAAGCAGTTTTACGCCTGAACGCTGACATAATGTTGTTAACCGATAATACATTGAAATTGAAAAAAAGGAAGAGAAAAAAGAAACTAAGAAGCATAGAGGCAGAAACAGGAATAAGTAGGAGCAGCAGTAGGAGAAGAAGCAACTTTAGTGGTGAAGCCAGGAACAGCAGCCACAGAAAATCTTTTACGACAAATTGCATATTTCAATTTGCAACAACATTCAAGGGTTCTAGCCTTCGCTCGGCTGCTGGCTGGCTGGCTGGTCCAGACACTTGCCTCTGGTATATTTTCCAGCTGCACCTTTTTCTTTCTTTCTTTACTTGTGGCCTAACCAGTTGAGGGATTTTTTTCTATTATATAGTATTTTTTTTCTGTTTGCTTGTAGAGAATCAGGTGTCTGCCGCATATTGGTTTGGTTAAAATGCGCTCACACTTATGCGCTTATGTCTCTGTCTGTGTGTGTGTATGCAGAACTAACTGAAAGCCTTTGGTGGTAAAGTTAAGTCAGAGTTAAGCTGATGCATGGCTTAAACGGTAAAATGTATTTAGATTAAGTGGCATTCTCTTCTAGACTCTATGCAACGTTTCACTTGTAAAATATTACGTATACGCAGTGACTAGTAGTAACCGAGTAGTGGTTTAAGCCTGATTACATATAAAATAGATTGCCGTAAGTATTTAACTAGCTTGAGAATTTCCAAAAAGTAAAGGTGAAAAAAAGACACTTTAAATATTCATTTCTATGTTGGACTCTTTTTGCAATAACATTTTATCACAATAACTGACGATTTTCCCTTCACACACATTTGAACATGGCATTTCTCACATACTCTGAAACAATTTGTACAACAAATTCCCAGTTAGCACATTTCGCAGAACCAATTACCTTTCCATGGATCGTTTAGAACACAAAGTCGGCGAAAAGTATTACGAATTTGTATGTATTTGTAGCCCGAAACATGTATGATTTTTGTTGCCAATAGCACAGAAATCTCACTCACTGTCTGTCTCAGCGACTCGTCAAATAAGAAATGGCAAAAAAAAACATGCGTTGAGAAATGTAGCCAAAGGCATCATAATATTTTACATTTTTATGAAGTGCCAGACGACGCTAAAGGGCCAAAGGCAATAAAAATTCGTATTTTGTGGCGTTGTAAAAACATACAGAAAAAGAAAAAAAAATAACAAGAAATTGGAAAGAAAAGGCAAAAGGAGAAAGTAACAGCAAGTTGGCAGCATTTGCCATTTCTTAATGTTTTTTAATGATTTATTGGCATTTAAATGTTGTGCAAAGGGGGGTGGGGTCGTGGAGGTATAAGCAAAGAGTAAGAGAGTGACTCATCGTAAACGTCTTTTTGCCTCTGTGCCTAATTTAATGCATTATTTCTCTTCTTTTTTTTTTTGTTTCTGGCATTTGCTTTCTTGCATTTCACATTTATTTGGCCTTATCAGTGAGGAAGCAAAAGGCATTTGTGGGTGTGTGTGTGTGGGTGTCTGGGTGTATGAGTGTTTTGTGAATATGAATGTAAATTGAGTTTGGCGTACAAAGTACTTTGTAATTTATGGCGTGCAATGTGCGTAAGAAGTCACGTGATAACTTCATACTCAGCTTCACTTTCTCAAACTCTCTCCTCGTCTTTCGCTCTCTTTCTATCTACTTTTTCTTGACTCTGTTTGTGTCTCCTTTCTTTCTTTTATGAACTTTTATGCTTGCTTGTTTATATATATATATATATTTATTTATGAGTGTTTAGCCACATTTTGCATGACGAAATCATAATTTCATCTCTCTCTTGGCAGCCATTTTTGACATTTTCCCTTCTCCTCTTTTTTTTTTTTTTGTTGCTCCTGTCGTGGCTGTTGTTGTTGTTTCCTGCGCTTTTTTTTTTTGTATAATATATTTTATAAGTACGTGCCATATATTAAATGTGGTAAAATTTGTGTGTTGAGTTTATTAACATTATCAAAGTACATAGATTATATGAGATTAGATGCCTCATTTAGAGATGAAACATGTCTAAATTTATCTTTTTCTCTTCCACTCATTTTCGTTTCTCGTTTCTCTTCTTTTCGTGTTTTGTTTATGTTTTGTTGTTTTAAATTTTTTTCTGCACAATATTGTGAAAAGTTCCTAGCAAAACGGTCAAAGTTTTGCTTAAAAATTTCAAACTTAAGCAAAAGTTTCTTCTCTTCTCCATGCAAACTTCAACTTTTGAATGACTTTTAGAATTTTTGAGTGAAAATATGTTTGCGAAACGTTGATTGATTTGTTGGGAAATTAAATTACCTAGAATTGAAATACAACTTTAAAAACCAAAAAAGGAAAAAATTACTTTTATTTTATAAATTTCTTTATATATATAAATTTTAGTTATAATCAGGAAAATCTATAAACAACTTGCTAGCAAAGAGAATTACTTTACTTTATTTGTTCAAGAAATGTTTTCTTTTTTTTAAACAATTGCACTTCATGTTTTTGTGCTGTTTTCCGGAATAAAGTTCAACAAACATGTTTATCTTAATCTGCTTGAATCGTCTAAGCTCCATAACCCAATCAACAGAAATTCATTCAATTGAGTGAACACTTAAAAAAGTGCCCAACTCTACTACAACTACTCATACCATATTCAACTTTTACTCACTTTCCGGATTCAACTTTTCCCTCCAACATACAGCAAATAAAAATCGAAAACAGGCAAAAGTCAGCCAAGCAAACCAAAATAAAAGAAAAGGAAAAAGAGAAGAAAAAAAATTAAAAGAAAACTTAGGCGAAAGTAATAAACTACAAAGCTGTAAATGCACTTCGAGGGCAACTGATGATCGGTATTGTAGGGAGAGCTAGGGACCGGCGGCACCTAAAAGCAACACAAATTCTCTCTCCCTCGAGAACACCAAAAGTACACGAGTGTAATAAAAATTCTACCGTGACCAAAACTGTGTCAGTGGAAGAAAAAACAAAACCCAAAACCCGAAAATTGCTTAGTGCAACTAAAAAAAATGAAAGAAAGAAAGAAATGGAAGCGCAATGAACCTTAAATTGAAGACATAAAAATGGATTGGAAGGGAAGAGGAGTAGGTTAGAGGTAGACCTGCAATTTATTAAATCGATGAAAATAAATCGCCAATTTTTTTGGACAAAAGAGAGAGGGAGAGAGAGGGACCTATAGAACTTTTGTATGTTTTTCGCAAAACATTTTAAAGTCAACCTGTGGCGGAACCAAACAAACATCTACAGTAAATAAAGGCTACAGAGAATAGGTTTGAGTTGGAAAACAAAAATAAATAAATAATGATAAATAATAATATTCATATTTATGTTTATATATATTTGAAGTCCTTAATAGTTCATTTTAGTCTGTTACCAACAAAGTTTGTTGCTTTTTTCGAGTACACTGAATTTCTTTTGTTTTTTCTTTTACATTTCCGTTCCACTTGAAGACCACTCACTGTGGTTGCACAAATTTACTACTATTCTTACACAAAAGGGCGACAGTAAACTTGAAGCGCAACGAAATGAAATTTTCTACCAGATTCCCATAAAACTGAAATGAACTAGGTTCGTTTTAGGATGGAAGAAGGGAGGAAGGACAAGCAAATTGCCGCAACCAACTGTGGCCTAGGACAAGCTTCTTGAATCGGATACAAACAGCATTGTATGTGGGGCAAAAATAGAGAATAAAGAGAGAGTGCTACCAGAAAACTAGACGACAATGTAGTGGTAAGGGGGGGAACAAGGCTAAAAGTTGAGTTGGTAAGACAATGAGTTGAAGTAGAATATTGATTTCACCTAGTTTTTGGTTTTGCCTTTGGCCAAGTGATGACTCTACACATTCATAGATACATACATATACATACATTCTGAAATGTGTCCTACACAAAAATTATACGAAACAAATGAAATTATTTTCTTTGTTAAATGTCAGTAACAATCTAAGTTCGAAGAACATTTTCCCTGAAAATCATTTCTCAACGCATTTAAACAATGAAATGTTCTGTTTTGTCATCTTCAACACATTTTGTTTGTCTTCCTTGTCTGTTGTTCATTTTAACACTGTCAATCAAAAAGAAATGTGTCTGTGTGTGTTTATATGGATAAATTCTTGAATTCTTGCCACATGCCAAATACACATACACACACACACTACATACCATATATGATTAAATTTATGCCACTCAAAATTACATAAAAACCATTCCCAAGAGAGAGAAAGAGAGGGCGGGGCAGTCTTGCTATCAACATTGGCAAAATAAAGTGGCAAACATAATGACAAATCCGGCTCAACACCAAACTAAAATTTACTTGATGGTGCAAAATTGTAGCAAGTGAGAGAGGGGGGACGACGGCACTAAAAGCTCTTCGTGTGGCATGTAAATTAAAACATGTTCAACTTATTAACAAGGCAACGGCAAAACTAAAACCCAAAAGTCGCATTTAGTTGTCTTGCCATTTTGAACAATAAAACATATACAAGCATTATTATAAATATATATACAACATTTCCGTTCGACTGCTTGCAAGTGTGTGTGTGTGTGTGTGAGGTTAAAATTATGCGCGCCCAAATAACTATGCTACGTAAAAGTTTTTTAGGCAACATTTCAAGACAGTTGTCCTTGTTGTCTATGTTTTTGTGGGTAAATGGGCATAGGCATAGTTGTTGTGTGTGTGTGTGTGTTGACTTCTTCTTCTGCTTCTTTTTGCCGGGACTACGGCAGTATAAAGTTTTTTGGTAAGTAGCACCCCCGAGAGCAGCCAAGAAAGAACAAGAGAGACAAAAAAAAAAAACATCCATGCAGACGTCGCCATACTTGTCAACGGAGGCCATGTTGAAATGACATCAAAAAGTTTTCCCAGTTCGAGGAAGGATGAAAATTTTTGAAGCAAAAGTTTTCAGCGAGACAAGTTTTAAATGCTGTTTGCATGTTCATTGGTTGCCCTTTCCCACCCCTTCGCACAATTTTAATGTCCACAAATTGCTGTGATTTTTATGCCTCATTTTCAACAAGGGGTAAAAGTAAATTTATTTATTGCATTAATTTAATGATACGAAATGCTGGAATAACTATTTGAAATCGATTAAACTGATTTAACATCTGATCACGTATCAAGGTCACGAACTAAACACTAGAATTCGACAATGCTTCAGAATCAAAATCCGTAACGCAAGCATTTATCAATTTTTGGCAGAATGTCTGGCCCAAAAAAAAAAAAAAGAAAACCAAAAAGAAGGGAGATAGGTAAACAGGACATTAAATCAGTAGACCGATTTGTCTGGGGGATTTTCGTTTTGCCGCAGGACGAAAGACAAATGAGTGTCTAAGCCTCAAAGTAAGCAAATTATATGTAAACAACTCTTTCTCCATACTCAATGAAGGGCTCAAATATCGAAAAACATCATCAATGGGGCGCCGGTAATTCTTCTCCTTAATTTTTTTTTTTTTATTTTTTGGTCTAATGCCTTCTAATCTGAAAATGGACACGTGTCGAAGCTCAAGATATTTTGTATAGATTGAATGGGATTTTATTTTCTTAGTTTGAACAGATTGAGCTAAGGATGACATGTTTAGTAGATGTCCAAATTGGAAATAATGTTAAGAATGAGATGCTTGGTTATAAATATAAAAGATTCAATGAAAATTTCTATAAAAAAATATCTGCTTGATTAATTTTTCTTCGTCATCTTTCACAATAATTTATTTATGTTATTGAAATATATATAAAAATAAATATATTCTCTTTTAAATTTCATTTTAAAATTGAGAGCCAGAAAAGTTGCTTTCAAAATGCATCTAATACTTGTCCTGGCATATATACATGTATGTATGTATATGTATCGTTCATGTATCTATATCTGTATGCATGTATCTAAGCTAGTCAGCATCAGCAGACTTGAAGCCTGAGACCAAACAAAAGCCACAACAACAACAACAGCAAATATAAAATACAACAACAACAAAATTGAAAGAAAGAAGAAGAAAAAAAAACGATGGGAATGAGTATATGGCCACATAGAAAGTTCAGTTATCCTCTTCTATTTGGTGGAACAAAAGGACTTGCTTATCAAAGCGGAAAAAGAGTTGAGCTTGGTGGTTTGGCCAAGAGTTAGAAGTGGCAAAAAGGAAAGCAAGTTACTGTGTCAGTGACTTTTATAAATAGCGTGAACAAAAGACACGTGGCCCATATGAACCTACTACCAGGCCACAGACAATGAATGGTCCTATACACACATATATATACATATATGAAAAGCTATACATAAACTGAATGACAGAGTGAGACAGACAGACAGCTCTGTATATTTCTAAGAGTGTTTATGTGTGTGTGTGTATGTGTGTCACACCAATGTCAATATCTATTTAAAGTTCGCCTCGGAGACAGTATCCTAGTATTCATCTGCGTCACTCAGCGTGTTCACATTTCAAAGTCACATTCGCACCTCACTTCCTGTTGCTGCCTCTGCCACGTTGATAATTCGATGAGTTTCATTCATTTTGGTGTTGGTCTGCTGTCAGTTAGAAAGAGTTTTTCATCCAACAACAAAATGCCATAAGCAGATGCTATAAAGTATTTAAACGTTGTTTTCTTTCTCAAATCGATATAATGGCACCATATCTAAATGTGCGGAAGCACTTTCAATTTAACATTTTTATCTACTTTTTGCAGTTACTTCTGTTTCCTGCAATTGAACCAGCTGTCAATTAACAAGCAAAACCATTTCTTTCGTTTCTCCTTTGCAGTGGGTTCACGTGATTCAGCGGGCAGCTCGTCATCGTCATCGTCCTCTTCCTCCTCCTCATCGTCGTCGTCAAGTTCATCATCATCGTCATCCTCTACAGCTGGTAGCGGACCTGGCAAGTATCCTGTGCTTGTATTCGTTCATGGCGAATCATATGAATGGAACAGTGGCAATCCCTATGATGGCTCCGTGTTGGCCAGCTACGGACAAATATTGGTGGTAACCATAAATTATCGCCTAGGAGTGCTGGGTAAGTGCTTGACCATACTCAAAATGCTAATGCTAATTGATATGCTGAGTGCATGAACCGCCTGAATGAGTGTGCAGACAGTGCACGGCCCACTGAAACGAGGAAAACGTGCCAACCAACGAATAATCGACAGCAGCACTAGAGCTGCTGCTGATGTTGCTGCTGCTTTTAAGCCGCTGCAATGGCAAAACCAACACCAGCAACACCAACAGCAGCAACTGCACTTCCGTTGACAGCAACAACAACATCAACGACGACAAAACAGCTGCAGCCAGGCGTACGTTTATTCCATAATCTAACTAATTTAGTTACAGTCTGCTAAAAACGACAAAAGAAATTCAACACAAGGCACAGTGGTTGAAAATGAATAAGCAAACGATACGAAAACTTAATGTTATCCTTCTTTAAAGAGAACTTGATTTAGTTCCTTAGTCAGCAATTTGCATTTTATATTGACTATTAGGTTTCTAGTTCTTAAAAAAATATAAAAAAAGAAAACTAAATAAAAAAATAGCAATTAATCAATAGTTTATTTTCATATTAACTTAATCATTTGACTCCACTGTACCTTGGCCTCTGCATCGTAAAACTGAAAATTAAAATACACACGAAATTAGAGTGACCTCATTTGCCGCATATTTACCCCTTGCCTCTTGCCCCACCGTTTGTACTGCTGTTGCTATGTTGCTGTTGTTACGTTTGCCGTTGCTGCTGCTGCTGCGGAAACGGAAGTGCTGACATCATGATTTGCACGCGTGACTTTGCACATTTACACAGAAGTGTTGCCGTCCATGCGTTTGACATTTTAAATAGGCACAAGAAGGACAAACCGAGTCGTCGGGGTCAATCTATTGAATACCAGCACCGCAGAGTCGATTAAATTTTCATTAGCGTCCAAAACACTGTACCTAATCAGGTGTAAGTAAATACTAATGATGATAATTCATGTTTTTTTTCTCCCCCAGGATTCCTTAATGCCAATACAGATCGGTATTCCAAATTGCCGGCCAACTATGGTTTGATGGACATTATAGCCGCCTTGCATTGGCTCAAAGAGAACATTGCGGCCTTTGGCGGAGATCCAAATAGCATAACATTGGCTGGCCATGGAACAGGAGCGGCATGTGTACACTTTCTAATATCATCAATGGCAGTGCCAGAAGGTGAGCCGCCGCCGCCGCCGCTGCCTCTTTCTAACACTTCTCTTTCTCTCTCTGCACTTCAATTTGCTAAATGTATTCTCCTCCTGCCTTTGTTTGTTCAGGTTTGCTCTTCAATCGCGCCATATTAATGTCCGGTTCGGGTTTGGCTCCTTGGTCGCTGGTCAGTAATCCTGCCAAATATGCCGCCATTGTGGCACATCATGTGAACTGTGCCTCGGATCTACCGCATGCCCATCTCATGAAATGCCTGAGGGAAAAAACTTTGGAGCAATTGTTGAGTGTTCCGATACGTCCACCGGAATTTGGCTTTGCATTTGGCCCCAGCATTGATGGAGTCGTTATTGATGGTGGTGATTATGTACCGCCAGCACCGGGATCTGCGGCAGCCCAGGCTCAGGCACAAGCATCAACAGCTGCTGGCAATGGTTTGGGTGGCGAGGCGGGAATTGCGGCAGCCGGTGGTTGGGGCACACCCGGACAATTGGAAAATATTGGTGAGTCTTCTAACACACATTGAAATGTCATTTTATGTATATATGGATAAAGGAACACATTAGAAAAGATGGTAAATTTTGTAAGAGACATTTAATTCTCTAATAAATAAGATAAAAACTAAATTCAAAAGCTTAAATTAACTTTCTTCTTTTGAGTTAATTTAAATGCAAGGGTATACACATTTCGGTTAACCGAACTTGAGGAAATAAACTTTAATTATTTGTAAATGAAATGAAACAAATTATAATGACTTATATATATATTTTCTTTTTCTCTTATTTTTCTCTTACCATGCTCTGTCCATGATGACTCTGGCGACGATGTTGGCTTGCACTTGTGAACCGTCATGTTTAATGCCGCCATCAACACACTCGCGTTTATACACACACACACACACATTCACATAACCACAACACATATATACAAACAAACACACTAATACATTGATATGTATGGGCCACATGTGGCGGCTTTTTAATTAATTCAGTATTAATGAGAAAAACTGCCATTAACAAGTTGTCAAGGTAAGAGGTTTTTTTTCTCTTCTTGCTTCTTTCAGCTCTGAAATAGCGGTGGTGATGCTTAATTATTTTTTACCTTAACACACAAACACACCACTCACACACACACACACACTCTCATTTAACTGCATTATGCAATGTAATTAATTTAAAGTTGGAAAATGGTTCTCTTTTTTTTCCTCTGCTCTTATTTTTTTGTTGTTAGGGAATTTTGCGTGCTTTGTGAACTGTCAAAAGATTTTATCATGATTCTTGTTGCTACGACAAGCAGTCAAAATGGCGTTAGCTTAACCAGCGATAAGCCAAAAGCTCACACACACTACACCACACAGCGAATTAGACACACACACACACACTGGTGTAATTAATTTATGCATATTAGACACGCAAATGCTGCTCACCTTCCATTTTGTTCAAATGTTTCCAACAGCAATTGAGTGGGCGCGCCCTTTGACTTCTGCCCTTTTGTAGGTATTTACATATGTGTGTGCACTCTATATATGTATATGTATTGCGTATTTAACATAGTTAATATATATATTATTAACAGCTAATTAGTCTGCGATTTGATTAAGTAATTGATTTTATAGAATTTAAGTTATTGCCACCAAAGTGAAGCTTAAATTGTAATTAGATTGAATCACTTCAAATTCATTCATATTAAGAAACATAGAGAGAAGCAAATATTTTAGAAATTAATCTACTTCAAATAACTCTACTAGCAAAGTTTTGAAATAACTTTAATTAAAGTAGAACTAATTTTGCTTTTCTACTCAAAATTAAACTTCTTTATCAATGTTTCAATCAAAACTTTCGCTAATGAACTCAATTTCGCTCTTTTTTCCCACAGATCTTTTAGTAGTTCGATTATTAGTACTAAAGTATTTAACTAACTTTGAAATAAACACAATAATTTGAAATTATTTTCTATTTTTCCCATTTTCATTTGGCAAAAACAAATTTAACTGACCTTAAAGTTGAACCGCAACCACAACACTTGATCAAAAATATGTAAAATACCGCATACATACCGCTGCCCCCTTTGGCCTTTAACATTTCAACTAGATGCACTTAAAAATTTATTTTTGTATCCACACACATACGCACACACACCCACAGAGAGACATATGTAGATACACATTCTCATACTGAGATAGAAATAGTTGAAAGAGTTTGAGTTGTTGGGAAAGCAAAAGTCTTGCATTTTATTTTTGGTAAATTTTATTTGCTCTTTGTGCATGTGTTTAATGGAATTCCTTTGGAACATAAAAAGAAATAGGAGAAGAGCTCATGGTATGTGTGTGCTTCTGTGTGTATGTGTAGGGGAGGTGTCTTGCCCTAAAGCAAATTGCTTTTAAATGTGCACAAAGAAATATTTATATTCCTTTAGCCAGCCAGCTTGCTGGCTAGCTGACTAATAGCCTTTCGGGCATTGACAGTTTAGAAAGCGCAAGGACCAGGATAAATTGAGGATACTTGAGTAGGAGTAATGCAGTAAAACTTAAAGATGTAGAAATGTTACAAGCATGCTGTTGAGACAATTGCAAAACTTGAGATTAATTGGCAAATTCATGCATAAATAAGTCAAAGTGCTATACACTGCGTATACGTAATCTATAAATCGTTTTGTTTTTTCTTTTGGAATTCACTGCTGTATAACTTTATTGGGCAGTTTTCTACCAACGAAACTCTGAATAATTTCACACAAACACTCAGAGCCCTTTTCGTGACTGGCTGGTGGTAAAGTGGTGTGAAAGAAGGGTCGGTGGTCGGTCATCTTAACTGAGACGCATCCATCTATATTTGTACACCTTTGACCCCCAGGAGCAACAGCTGCTCATTCTTCATTCTGATTCGCCTTTTCTCATTTGGTATTTCACATTTTTCGCAGATACGACCTGATGGCCGGCGTGACACGTGCCGAAGCCTTTTTCAGCTTCAATTCGGGCGACGTGCAATATGGCATCGAGGCGGATCGACGTTCGAGAATTTTAAAGGCCTACGTTCGCAACACGTACACATTTCATTTGAACGAAATATTCGCAACGATTGTCAATGAGTATACGGATTGGGAGAGACCGGTGCAGCATCCAATTAATATCCGGTGAGTAATTGCGTTTGTGGGCGTTATGGTGACCCCGACGACGATGCGAATATTTTCTCTACCAGTAAATGGAAAGGGTGTTATATCATCTGAAAATAGTGGGAGTGAATGGGTGATTTGGCAGATGTAAGGATGATTGGTATACGGGAAAGTGTGTACCGAATAAATATTTCGTTCTTAATTAAATGCTCTCCAAGCGTCAGGCGGGCGTGCGGCAAACTCCTCTTTCCCTTTCCCTTTCCCACTGCCCATCATTCTTTCTTTCCTACTTCGTCCTTTGGTTATCCCTATTATGTAGAGTTTTTCAATTAAAACGACTTGACTGAATCTTGATCCAATCTTTTGTTTATGTAAACAAATGCAAATTTTTTCTAATTTTTGATTCCAATTCATATAGGTAAAATAGCAAATATCTACATTTGGCAAATAAATATTATTTACTTTTTAATATTGTACATGTTTGAGTATGTATATATATGTATGCTTGCATTTGATTTATAAATATTGTGGGACTGGGTCAAAGTACAACAACAAAATGCATATTGACTGGCTTTCAATTCAATTTTCCGGGCATTTTTCATTCAGCAATTTTTGTTTGTGAAATTTATTTCGAATATACATCTTCTTCTTTTAGATTTTATTCAATAGCAAGCGAAAAGCAAAATCAAATTGATTTCCGTTTTTCTATTTCTTTTTTTTTTTTATTTTTCGTTTGCGAGACTCACATCTCGTATACTTAATATTTCTTTTTCCTCCCCCCCCCCCCCCCCCATATTTTCAAAAGCTATAAGAGTTATGCAAAAAAATTGTTGCTTCAATGTGCAGACGTGCGTTCAGATGCTTGCAATGAAGCATCAAACGTTTTACGCTTCATCTGTGGCACAAGTCCTTATCCCCTCATCCTAATCCTCATCATCCGTATCCGCGTATCCGTATATTCTAAGATTCGAGTGACGGTCGTGCGGATATTTTAAATGGATTTTGCCATTATAGAAGCTGAATAATAGATATGACAAATGCAATCAAAATAAATATTAATATGGGAGGACTTACCGACTTCCGCATGAACAAAGAAAAGAAAAAAAAAAGTGCTATCAATCTGAAAAGGATTTAAAAATTTTTAAAGAAATATTTGATGAAAGGAACACAAAGTTTGTTACAGGTGGAAAAAGAGATCTACAATAGTATCACTGTAAAAGTATTTATCTAAGCGTTAAGGAAATATTTTTTCACTTATTTTAAATTTTAGATCATGGATTCTGTTTTCTTTATTTAATTCATCAAATGAAAAGGGAAATTCTCGCCACCTTAATTATTTCACTCACTTTAAATATCTCTAAGAAAATAGCAAAAGTTCATTTAAACATTTTAGTCATTTATATAGAGTTTCTTTTGTACAATGATGAATGTATTTTTATGCTGCTTATAAAGCATAAAAAAGAGCTACATTTATTGTCTACAATGACAAAAATTTGAAGACTCTGCACAGTTTTTAGTATTTGCGACTTTGACTCCAACTTTTCGGCAAAAGAGAAATGTATATTTTGTTAAATATGTAAAAGCATATACATACATTCATATATATAAACTATGTATGTATATTTTTGTAGATGTGAATATATCAAATGATATAAAAAGTCCTTGCCCCTGGCGCTCTAGGCGGCAACCAGTCAGAGCTAGCATTTTCCCTATTACTGAGCCCAGATGTTTTTTTTTGTTTCTCTTTGCGTGTTGTTTTTAGTTTATTTTTTATTTTTATTGCCAGAATTCTGTGTCTCTCTCTCTCTCTCTCCTGCACTATCTGCATCGGCCAAGATATGTATGCAAATGCGGCAAATGGTTTTTATTCAAATTTTACGCTAGTGCATTTTCAAATGCATAAAAGCTCACACAAAAAAGGATGCAGCAAACTTTAAAAATATAACAGAAAATGTAGCAAATCAGTAGATATATAAACGATTGCTGATATATATACTTATATATGTTACCTTAAATAGGCTTCTGTTGAAAAACGAACAGCAGACGCCGGCTATTAAGTGGCAGCACTCCAAAACGGCTTGTTTGTTGCTCACTTGAACACAACTCGATGGTTGGAAGAAAATAGCCGGAAAATTGCAATGAAAATTGTTATTTAATTTTAATGCTATTTCATTTCTTTTTCCTTTTTCTCTCTCTCTCTCTTCCTTTTCTACTGCCAGAGATGAAACATTGGAGGCCTTAAGCGATGCACAGGTTGTGGCACCGGCAGCCCAAACTGTTGATTTGCACTCGGCAGATCATCGCAATTCCTATCTCTATGTGTTTGACTATCAGACACGTTTTGGCGATTATCCGCAGGTGAGTTGTACTAACACATTAATATATACATTTTAGGTACATTTTCATTTAAATAACTGACATACTTGCACACATTCACACACTCATACTCTTAGTCATTAGCCTGAAGTGCCTAACCCACACACACACACATACAATGTGAAATGCCACAGCACTTTGGTCCTAACCGACAAGCATTCTAAACAATTCCCTTTTACTCTCTTTGGGGGCCATTTTACAGCGCCAGGGCTGCATACATGGTGAAGATTTACCATATATCTTTGGTGCACCGCTTGTCGGTGGTTTCAATCATTTTACGCGCAACTATACGAAAACCGAAATCAGTCTATCGGAAGTTGTAATGTTTTACTGGTCCAACTTTGTGCGCACCGGGTAAGTAATTACATAGGCAAAATATGGTTGAAATCAGGGTTTTAGTTATACACTTTAATATGTGCAGCAATCCAAATGAACAAATGGAAACGGAGCATGGCAGTCGACAGGAGAGAAGTCGTTATAAGACCATCGAATGGACAGCCTATGAGAGTGTTCATAAGAAATACTTGAACTTTGGTAAGCTAAAATTCTTGATTAGAAAATAGTTACCAGAAAAACATATTTTTGTTTACTTATTTTATATTTTCCAAAAATCTTTTCTTCTTTTCTTCTTCTTTTAACAGACACTAAACCAAAATTGAAAAATCATTATCGTGCCCATCGTCTCTCGTTTTGGCTTAATCTTATACCGGATTTGCATAAGCCTGGAGGTGATAATGTCCCTGCTGCTCATCATCAACTCAATGATGATGATGAGGAGGACAACAATATACCTGGCGATGCATCGGTGAAGCCCTTAAATCCACCCTACTCATCAAGGGCAGCTAATGCAGCGGCAATGGGCAATTTTACCATTTTTACCAATCAAGTCTTCTCACTGCTGAATCTTAGTTCGCCTTCATCCTCGTTGCAACGTAATGGCACACGATATGGCAGCGGAAAGATCTATCCAGATGACATGATGGATGGCGATCATGCTGGAGGTGGAGCAGCTAGTGCATCACAGGATAATGATGGATTTGCAGCCTATTCCACGGCATTGAGTGTAACAATTGCCATTGGTTGTTCCCTGTTGATTTTGAATGTTTTGATCTTTGCCGGTGTCTATTATCAAAGAGATAAGACACGGTTGAGTGAGCCGCGTGCCCAGACCAAATTGAAGCGCCAAGAGAACGGACAAATGCCCAATAATATTTGTGGCGATCTGGAAACTTTGACCATTCATGCTAAAAGTGATCCAGCAACTATATTATCACATCATCATGCAATGCAACATCATCAATTGCCACCACCTGAGTTTGCCGACATTCCCCATCGTGCTCCACCACCGCCCAAGCACATGAAATCTCTCCAGGATCCAGGAGGCGGCGGTGTGGGAGGAAGCCAAGGCACTGGTCCTGGGATGATGCCACCACCTCACGCTCTGCAAGTGCTGGGTAATCAATGCGGCACACTGACCAAAAAGAGTTGCATGAAACAGACTCAAGCCCAGCAGCATTCGCCTGCCCAGCAACAGCAGCAGCAGCATCAGCAACAACAACAGCAGCAGCAGCAACACGTGGTCAGCCATCAGCAACATATGCAGAATCATCATAATCAAAGCATGACAACGGTGCTGACCACAGCTGGTGGATTGGTAGTACCAACGCCACCCACAGTTCCAGTAATCGTAGCAACAACCACACAGCAACATTCGCAGCACTCACAGCAACATTCACAGCAGCAGCAATCACAGCAAGCCCAGCAGCAACAGCAAGTACAGAGTCAGCAGCATCCGCTGATGGATGAGTTACGTGTGTGACATTAATTGACCGTGCGTTTTAAATGTGATCTCTAAGCGCACAATCAACCGACCATGAGCAGAATGTGGAAGTCCTTTAGCTGCTGATTCCTGTTTTCAGCCCTAAAAGTGTGTGAGTACTTAGAATCAATGTGAATAATGGGTATGCGCCTAGGCAGAACTAACATCAGAGAAGAGTTGCAAATTAATTTTGTATATAGATAAATACAACATTTAGTTTAAGTTAGGGACTAAGTTTTAATCAGCATGAATGTGTTAAGGTCGTTAAATTCACTCAAATCGTAATAGGCTTCAAATCGATGAAATGTCAATGTGTTTATTTTTATTCTCTGTTAATTTCAATCTTTAGGACCAACCACACTATAGAAATTTCTCAATTTAGTTAAGCTTAAACTTGAAAGAAATTCTTGTTATATATACATACATACATAATAAACATATATATACATAAAAATATATAGTATATGTAAAACTGTAGAAACAATTCTTTAAAAAGTTTACTCAAAAACAAAAAAAAACGACATGAATGTTATTCTTCCAAAGACTGAATTATAATTGTGTATGTATGTATGTGTGTGTAAATAAAACTAGTTGCAAAAAAAAAAAAAAAATTAAAAATTAACAGGAAAAGAAAATGCAGAAATTATATTAAAAAAAAAGAAAATAAACCAAATATTTCATAAGACAACAGAAATATAAATGTTTCAAAATAAAGGATTTTAAACAAAGAAAGTTTTTTTTTCCAACAAAAAGGAAATGTTTCCATGATAAGTTTTGTTCGTCCTGTTCTTTTCTTTCGTTTAAAGTCGATTCTCCTCCTCCTTTAATAGAATCAAATGAAAATGAAACTATTTCAAATCGGATTTAATAAAAAAACAAAAACTCCTTATTTGGATTCGGTTCGTAAATGTAATAGAATAGGTTAGTATCGGCTCAAATCGATATTTTTGTTTTGGAAAACAAGAAAATTCTGGATAGATAGCTCTGTATATTGAGATTTTTGAACCGAATTTTGCAAGAAAAGTAGTTAATTTTCATTCCTGTTTAAAACAAAACTTTCGTGAATACTGTTAGTAAGAGAGAGCAACTTAATTTAAAAGAAAAAAAAAGTGTATTGTTAATTGTAAGCATGCAGCTACTTTGTTATGTAACTAAATAAATATTTATATAGCTATTAACATAAAATGCATTAAAATAACTATCTATATATGTATATATATAAACGTACATGTATTACGACGATATAGGAAAATACAATTTTCAACTGCAGAGAAATACTTAAAAATTCCATTATCAAATGGCCAGCAAAAAAGGAAAAAACAAAAACAACAACAGAATAGCGCATACCAAAACTGTTTTTTGTTTTTGTTTTTTGTTTTTAATACTCACCATTCAATTGCCCAAATGTGTAATTAAAATGAAACAAACATTTAAAAAATGGAAATGTGAAAAGCAGCTCATTAAAATGAAACAGCACAAAAATGACAAACAATTAAAAGTTGCGCGCATGTGAAAACACTTTGTAAATTATATAAACGCATTTAGTGGGACAGAGTAAAGAAAAATGATTTAAATTGATACAGATTATATATACATATACATATATATATATAAGTTCATCCCACTACATTCGAAAATGAATAAATGAATCGACTTCAAAAATCAAGTCACCAATTCCTCAACCATTCAATGTAAAATCAGATCCTAAGAGTAAATTATGTATGGCAACATATATATATATACATATATAGATAACTGTAAAACTAGCATAAATATTAGCAAATTAAACAAAAATCTATATATATATATATAAAACTATATGAAGTGTGATGCATATAGCCATCTGTAAAACGGTTTAATGCAAAACAAGACACACAGAAAAAAATTAATTCAAATTTATGGCATTAGGAAATGTGTAACGAATGCGATAAAGAGAAATGAAACTTAGCATTAAAAAATCGAACTAAATTATATATAATATAAATATATATATAAAACTATAAAAACTGAGACAGCTAATTGAAGAAGTCGGAGAAAGTGAAAATATTAAAAATGAGACAACAACAAAACAGAAAGAAAAAAACGCAAAAAAAGAAACTGAAATTTAAGTAATAATAAAGTTGCAAAAATTATAAATTCTTTTTGCTTAATTTTTATGGATTTTTGTTTGGGTACATTTATATGAATAAGTTTGAGAATAGGAACCATTTATTTACTTTTCTTTATTAAAATAAAATCCAATTGCATAAAATGTACCTAAAGGAAGGGTTTGCCAATTGAAGTAAAAATGATCCATCCATCCATTGATCTAATGAAAAAGAAAGCTTCAAGTATCACAATTTTATATTGAAGTTATACCAAAAGTGTAAGCATTAGGTCTTGGCATTAATTTGCGTTATTATAAATTGATAGTAATACCATTTAAACTTGCTATCTACGACACTCCGCCCCCTTCGCATTTGTAGCAAAAGCAAATGGAAAGCGTAAATAAAAGGCCATAACGTAGAATTTAAAACGACAGTTAAGTCGATGGATAAATGGAAGGCAAGCTGCAAGTATGCTTATACGAAACAAATATGGCGATTGCATACACACACACACACTCCCACACTCACCACTGACAAACATACAGCCCACGCATACTGTTTACCAAATGTGCTCCATAGCTTCATACTCAACTGCTGATGGGATACATGTGGGGGCATATATCCATATAGCCAGCCAAAATAAAGGAAGAGAAGAACCAAATGTATAATAATGCCTTCCCTTCTATTGATACGTAAAAACGAAGCGAGAGATAAAACTTGTGTAAAGACAAAAAAAAAAAAAAAGAAAAAATGGAAGAGAAACAAACGAGAAAACCATTGAAAATAGATTTATTATGCAAATTTGCCAAAGCGTAAGTGAATTCACCATATATATATGTATTTATACGAACGAGGGTGGATCAAAGAGTATAGAAAAGAACTATAATAAGGATAACTCTATAAAGAAGGATATATATGTGAGTTATGTACATATATACAAAGTTAAAACTAACTTTCTTAAACATCTTTCAGTATGTTGTCCAAACATTCCTCAAATTAATTTAAATTTCTTGGCAAATTTATAGGAAAGAGGAACATCAGAATGACTCAGAAAGCACTGTGTAGATATATTCCCAAAAAAGACCACCTTCGACTAATGAAAAAGTACTTTAAAATTCTCCTTATCTAAATGTATAAACTATTTTCTGAGATACTTTTCGAACTCCCCCTCTCCCATCGATAGATTCTATGCATACTCGTAGTACATATATTCTCTTTCAGGCAACGATATAGACTCGACTGCTTAATTTATAAAAAATAAAGTACTGAGTAAATGTTTGCCCTTTGTCTTGGCTCACATATACTTGCATACATATATATATATATATATGTATTTTGTAATTGAATAAAAACATTTCCCTATCTTGGCTTAAGAATTTTTCTTTCCCTTGATTTTTATTAGTTACGATTTTTAGCCATTGAAAATCCCCTTTGCCATAATCCCTTCAAATGGCCTAGACGAAAAAGTTTTCCTACTTTATGCATATGTTGCCTTCTGTAGTTAACTTTACAATGTAAGTGAGTGTGTGTGTGTGTGTGTGTGTGTGAAGGAGAAGTGGGCGTGACTTTTGCCCTGCTGTGTTTAATTTATTAGCCCAAGCTTGAAAATTAAATAATAAAAGTCTTCCAAGTGGCTATGTGAGTGAAAATTATCACTTTTAATGCTGCCAAAAAGGTCACAACGACTCCCTGAGAAGGATGAAAAAGGATGCAAAAGGATGGCGAGAAATCATTGGGAACACACACAACTCTGGCAAGTTGATAATTTATGTTGGCAAAAAACAGTTGAAAATTGCTTTATAACTGTATTCATGCGACTTAATTTAAGGTAAGTAGAGAAGTTTGGAGAAAATTTCCCTATACACAGAATGAAAAATCTTGTTAATTGGCTTAGTAATTGGTTTATATATACACGTTTATAATAAAGTAATTTCAAACCAAAAAATGTTTCAAATTTGAAAAGTTCTAAATAGACCAAAAGTATCCCATAGACTTTTTTAAGACTTTAGTCCAAGTGGAAAGTTTTGCCCCCGCTTGAAGGGAGAAGCACATTTCATTTTATTGCACATCAGCCATAATCCAAAAACTAAATTGAGTTCAGCAAAAGAAAACCAATTGGAAAATCTTCAACCCCGACGCCCCCCTCCTCACTCTCTTTATAACACCAATCGTCTCCTCCACAAATTGATGTGGCAAAAACATGGTCTTCTCGGTTTATTTTTTTTTTTTTTGTTGTAAATTTCGCACAATTTGCGCAACTTTTTGGGGCAGTTGCAACAAAAAAAAAAGTTAAAAACAGAAATCGAATCGCAGAAGAAGCAACTGTTTTACACATTATACCACTTTGCAACGTGGTGGAGGAGAGAAGAAGTGGGGGTGGTGAAAAGGCCACTTTAAAAAAAAAATTGCAACTTTATTTTCAGCAATTAGTTTGTATTATTCGTGCAACAATTTTTTAGCCCGAAACTTTTTAAATATTTATACAGGTAAAAACTACGGGGACACGATTTTTCGTTTGCTCTACGCTTTTTGAATGCCACTGAAAAGTTTTATTAGTTGTTGACCAAAATATCTCTCTTCCAGCCCCCTCCTCATGCTCCTCTCAGACAGGGAAAAAAGTGAAAAGTAAAACAAAAATGTATTGTTGAAATAACTTTGCCAAAAAAACAAAACAAAAAAAGAATTAAACCAAAAAAAAATAATCCAACCATTTGAAGTTTGACCTTGTCGCTATTTTCGTATACCCTAACAAGATTGAAATCCGTTTCCATTTGTAGGAAACAAAATTCCATAATTCTAGATCAATTAGTTGGACTGAGATAAGAAGCTTAGAGAAGAATTCTTCGGAGAGTTTCTATAAAATATTAAAAGAATGATTCTCTCAATATTTGTCTATATACCCGTTTTGAAAAAGAGTATAAAAAGTAGAACCGCACACGTGCAATATGTATGTATATGGCAAAACCCATTGGCCCGTAAATCCAATTGCAAAAACTCTTACAAAATTCGCAACTTTCGTTGTTGTATGAAACTTCAGCTAACCGAAAGGAAATCTCATTTTAGATTTTGTTACTTGAAAACCGATAATTAACCAAGTAAGACATAACGACTTAGTTTTTAAGTCCAACTACTGCAAATTGGCTCTGTCAAGAAGAAGCTTTTAAAGCAAAACTTTATACTTTGTCTTAGATACAGTTTGTTTGCATTTGACTCTTGACTTATTAGAAAGAATTATTTATAACGTTTTTATGCTTAAAGGTTTTAGGAATTTTTTTCTAAAATTAATAATAAAAGCAAAGCTTACAGCAAATGTTGTATGTCCTTCAATATTCCTAAAGCTTTAAAAGGTTAGTGAGAATAAAAATTAAATAAAAAATATAATAAGAACTAAAAAGAAACAATTTGACTTGTTTCAAAAGTGCTTCAAATCATCATCATAAGTCAGAGAATGAGGAGAAGTAAAAGAGCAACAAATGGAATTACGAATTAACAAATTTTACCCACGATTTGTACTGAACTCCCTCCCATTCCTCCTCAGGTATGAATTCTAATGAATTTGTGATAATTTTTCAATTGGTTAACAGTGACCCACCCAAAGAGCAAACATCTCAATGGTCTAGCATATCGCATTGATTATAGTTTCAGGATGGAAGAGTCAAGGATGAATGGATGGATAGGCGAATGGGTGGATGGTTTAGCTGGTTTTGATAGTGGTTGGCACGTCATCGCATCATAAACATGAATAATTGCCATGCTTAACGGTCGTTGAAAGCTCAGGAGAAACTTCGACTCTGCTGCTACGTGTGCGTTCGTGCGCAAGTTTTCACTTCAGCCACCCACTGACTATCCAGCCCTATTCGCTATACATTTTAACCCTCACTCTACTATACATACAATATACACATATATACAACATGAAAAGTAGCTTAACATTAGACAGGAGGACATACGACACTTGTGAGGAGGCAGCAGCAATTTGCTGGTGCTTCTTTTCCAACCATTGACAATCCATAGAATGGAAAGAGTAAGATAGACATGGAAAAAGAGTAAGCGAGATAGAATGGAGGGGAGAAAGGGTATGAGCACTGACCTACTCTTCAATTGCCCAGTATGTGAGTGTGTGTGTGTGTGTGTGTGTGTGTGTGGTTGCAACGGATATGAGAAGCAGCCACTCGAGCTACCCATTTTGCCTGCATTTCTGATTCGATTTGATGTGGCTGAATGGCCAGATTAAGGCTTCACTGTATATGCCAACGCCAACACTAAGACCAGGTTAGTTATTATGGCTGCAACTATTTCTCAATTTCTCATATCATTTTCTATTTAATCTAATTTTCTCTTTCAAATTTGCTTTAATGATTATATTATTCCGTTAAATTAACTTAATTCTAAAATGGATTTTCAATGCTCTCCATTATGTAACTGTGTAACGACACTATTAATTACCAATAAACCATCATTAAGCATAGTGTGTAACTTGTACCCAAAAACACACTCACACACACACACCCGCACACTAAGATCTATATACATAGTTATATACTAATGTGTTTTATAAGTAGATACATATGATTAATCAGCCCCATTGGGGAAAATCATGTTTAACTTGGCCGCAATCCTTTGTCTTGTGTGTGTGTGTGTGTGTGTTTGCATGTCCTTAGTATAAGATTATTAACATGAAATTAAACCAAAGCTACGTACGTACAAGAAACTTCAATTAGCGTACTAAAACTGAGAAATTGAACTTTACAAATTGTGGGCAAAGTGCACTAACATTATGCTTTTGTTAACTAAAACAAATTTTATCCAAACGCTGCATAAACTTGGCTCCCATCAATTTATCGAGTCAAAACAGAAAAGAAAGTAAGAATATGAAGTGAAATTTTACGTTTAATGGAAAAAGTTTTGCTGCTGCTAATTTGATTGTCATTAGACGATAGCGGCATCTTATGAATATATATATATACCTATATAATATATATCCATATAGATGTAAACACAAGAGGTAATGCATATAATTGAATTTTTTCAACAACTGAAAAAACAAATCTTGTAGAAGCAAATTAATGAATCGACAATCAAAATATCCTATACTTAAGAGAAACTCTCAGTGGAACATTTAATAAAATATTTAAAAAAGAAGAGAACTTCCCTAAGACATTACCACATTCGGATAAACTAGGTATAATCAGTAATCTGTATACAAAATCGAATCCAAACCATTCAATATTTAAGACATATTACTATAATGCTAGAACACGTTTAACAAGTCATCATAATGAGTGAAAACTGTTATTTTTAAATAAGTTTTTATATGACTTTTATCACCGTACCAAAATTTCTTATAAGACTTGCCAAACAGTCAAGTATCAATCACTGTACTGTCTACAAACAGAATAAAGATTCCATATAGTTGAATTGACTTTTAATATTGATACATATCTGGCTATATAGCCTTACTTAATAAATACCAAAATGCCTCTTGGGTTACAGGGTATTAAACGTGAAAAAAATGCCTACACAGACCTCGACTTTTTCTGCCTTGCATTGCTCCCCTCTCACTGGCCAACAAGAGCTTTTGTTGCTAGATAAAAAAAAAATATATAAAAAAAAAAGCCAAACGCCAGCGAAATTAAAGTGAAATTGAAAAAGTTTTATGAGCTTTTTCCCTTCACACCCACACACAAACACACTCACCCACACATACATACCAAAAAGGGAATGAAAGAAAAATATTGCATAGCCAGCGACGACGCGTAAAGAAGACAAAGGCGAATGCCTCAATAATGTTCTTATTGTTGTTGTTGTTGTTGCACTTGTTATTGTTGTTGTTTTTATTCAACTGCCACCGCTAAATTGCCTTCCTGCGAACGTCCATAACTTTTATGCAGCAGGTTGCTTAGGTAACAGTTTTATGTAGTTATCCAGCGCTCCAAACTCCTCCAACATCCTCAACGACCCAGGCCATGTAATTGCATAATAATTGCAGCGCCGCCGCCGCCGACTCCGACGCCTCTGACAGACACTTTTTTTTTCTACTTATCTTTCTTTCTTCAATGTTGCTCAGTCGTGTGTAGGAGTAAGAGGCAGGAAGGCGGGGTGTATGAGTGTGGATGGTGGCCGCTGCTTAAACTAATTTTCCCTTAGAATTACTTTGGATGAGTTTGGTAATTAATGGCAGGCACGCAGCAGCAGCAGCAACAGCAACAGCAAAGATGGCAAACGGTAAGCAAGAAACTTTCTTTCATAAATAATAAAAGCAGATAAATTTAAAAACCGAAAAAAAGATTGATAAGCCGTGTATGCGAATATTAAATACACTTTTTCTGCAAATACAATCAAAGGAAACATCTAAAAAAAAGAACTATTTAAAGCAGATATTGCTAAATTTTCCAAGAGGTAGTCGGTCGATAATTTATCATGAAAGCTGAAATTTGTTTATAATTTCTGCAAGAAACAAATACTATTGGATTAATAAAGAATTACTATTAAAATATTGAAATTTTTAATTTGTTTTAAATAAAGTTTTACTATATTACATACATTTAAATTAAATGCTTACTTCCTTCCTGTCAGGCCTTTGAAAAGATTGGGAAAATTTAAGTTTCCTTCTCTTACAATAAGAATATTGCAGTTCCCTGTGGAAATACAATGAGTTTTCGCTTTTAAAGATTATTTGTTGTTGAGATACTAATTTTATTATAGAATGTTCTCTACTATTATTTATGAAATAATTCTTAATAAAATGAACAGCCTAAGACATAATCCAAAATGATCTATTAGATGCCTTTCAGAGAATCTTTGGCATTAAAACCCTTTAAACTGTTCGAAAAACTTCCTTAAACATTAAAGAAAGACCTAACATAAAATTAAAACTCTATAATTTATCAAATAAAATAATTAAAAAGTGACAGAACAAAACTCGACAAAACAATTTGAATTCTCTAAAGATTTAGATTTCAAATTGCTTTTGAAACTCTTGTCATTAGCAACACAAATTCCATTTAAGAGTCTCATATTTTGTGGCATTTAACGATTGATTAATGGAATGTCTGATTTCAGTCAATGTCACATGTTTGGCCATATTCTTGATATACCCTTGGGGGCATACAGGAGGCAGCCATTACACTAAGTCACAAAAAAAATTCAAGCGTCAGCGATTCAACGAAGCATAAAATATGTCTGTAACCCATTGAGAGTCAACGTCAGTGCAAATTAATTGAAAAATCTCACAGTTTCTGGTTACTGTTCACATTTTGATTTCTTTTTTCCTTTTCTTTTTATATATATATGAATTTTGATTTTTTATTTTGTCGTTGCTGATGGCGTATACAAGAGACTGAACTCAAAAGGTTCAATTTGCTGTGTACCCTGGGGGAAGTTGGCTCATTTGTCAGCCAGACGAATCGATTGCGCTTCAAATGACGGTCCCTTTGATAATAAAACTCGATAAAAGTATATATGAAATGTAATCAGAGAGAGGGAGAGATATGAAAATGAAATATAAATTTCATAAAATGTAGATACAAAATATATCTGTGGATATAGTACAGTTTCAATATTCAACTAAGGAAAGCTTAAAATGAAATTAATAGATATTTAAATTCTAAATGCAATTCATCTTCAAGGACATTTTCAAATACTTGGCAATCTGCAACTAAAAGGCAAATAAAGCAATTTTCTGCAATGTTTGCTTACGGGCGTACTATGCGGCGTATGAGCAACTTTATGCAAATAAACCACAAAACGAAGCACACACACACGCTGAGAGGAGGAGTCGAAAGAAAAACCTTCAATTTTGCCAAAAAGGACACTTACTCAAGTCGGTCTCGGCTCAATAGGGCATGTGTCTAGTTGATCTCTAAGGCTCTTAGCCATCTACAGCTGTTGGCCAAGAAGTAGTTGACACTTTTTGTGTGGTCGGTCAAAGCAAAAAAAAGGAAAAGACGACGAAGAAAAAGCTGTAAGCAGATAAAAGCAAACTTGCAATCTCAACTTTAAATTACAAATTCAACATTCTGTGGCAGAATAAAAGTTCCAGAGAGAAACAACATTCTCCCCATACCAAGAATTTATATAACATTTGCCAAGAAAAAAATACTATAAATAAAATGCAATGCTTAAATAAATTACAAATATTTTTCCCACTTTAAGTACAACATGCAGAGAATTTTTCAATTAAAACTATTATTTGAGGGTATTCAAAGTCATTTATGTTCTTTGCATACAATTACGCAAAACTAAATCCATAAACAAAAGGACAAAGGATAATAGCAATAAAAAGCTGCTGACTAAAAGAGTCATTTTGTTGCTCAATAAAAACTTTAACCATTCAATTCATTCAGATCATAAAAAAAAGGTAGATAATTATTCTAAAACTACTTTTAAATAAAATATTGACACCATATTTTGATTCAGAAATTTCCACTTCTACACCGAAGTAAATTTTAGCTGCCGATCACTTTTTTAGTGGATCAAACTCTCTTTTCTTGTTTTTGTCAAATAACTTTACAGAATTTAAAATCAATAAAAACTCATTTAATCATTTGTAAACTTTAACCACAATATTTGTTGCTATTGTTTGATATTTAATTATGTGCATTTTCTATCTTAATTTTTCATTGCATTCACAGTTCAATAAGCAATTTAATATTAGATTTCATTGCGTCGGCATTTTGCAATGTTTATCGTTTGTTGGATGTTGCACTGCTTTCCCTCTCTCAAATTTTTTTCACCCACATTTTGATTATTGGGTTTTTTTTTTTTGTTGTTATGTTTGTATAATGTTAATTTAATATTATCAATTATGTTGGCATTACGTTGTGGTTTTTATTTCCATGCAAACAATAAAATTGTTTGTTTAAGCCAATGTGGCTTAGGCAAAATATTTCAGTTTTTTCATCCATTTTCTAGCTGATAATAATATGCAGCATTTAGTTAAGTTTAAAAAAAAAGAACTGTGAAGAGGGGAAAAACCAGAAAACCAACCAAATAACACCGTAAACCAAATAACAGTTTGAAAAGCGAAACAAATAAAACTTTATGTTTCAATTTCAAGTAGAATAATATGAAATAACTCACCCTTATGGTCAATTTGTTTATATATTATTAACTGCATTTTTACCTATTATTTTAGTTTCGTTTTCCTTTTGCTTTCGATTCTATAAAGTGTACTTTAACTATTGGCATTTGCTTAATCTGATTATACTATATATAACGATACGATTCATTCCCATCCATCGGGACTAAGCTTAATGCATTTTTCAATTAACAATACAAAAAAAAATAAAAGTGGCATATGAATCATTAAAATAACAATTAATTTTCATTGACTGTCATTTGTGAATGTTTTGGTAGTGGGTGGTCGTCGGTCGGGTCATCAGGCACACTTCTCTCTGATCAGGTTCGTTCGGGCCATATTCACATATATAAAGGGAGGCCAACCCATACTTATTATTTGTGGAAACGCATATATATTATATATATATACATACATATAGATGGAATGTACAATATTTTGCAGTCAGTTGTTATTATTATTTTTATGACAACATTTTATAATCCTCACTTTTTCCCCATACCACAGCCACACACTAACTAACAGCATGTTGCATAGTAGTTAAAAGTTGTTGGATTAAAAATCTTCTTTAATTGGGCATTTATAATGAAAGTATTTAAAGGAGTTAAGACATTATTAGTATAGTATATACTTTATTTCTTTCAAAATATCAATGAAGTAATATCAAATGTCTATAAAAAGGATATATGCTGAAAATTCAAACACAAATAGATAACCCAACAGCTCTCATGTCCATTTATAATTGCACTTTCTTTCATTTTTCTCAATATAATTGCACTTCCTTTTGTATATATTTCGCTCAATAGTATGTATTTGACCACTGTGCAAGTTTGTGGGTTCGGGGGGTTGTACTTTTAATTAATGCAAAATGCAATGGGCAGCCGCAGCAGCAGTTACCATTTTTAATGTGACATTTGAACATGTTTTTCTACCCCAAAAGTATACAAACAAACAAAATACAAAAAAAATAGACAAAACAATAAAGAAAAAATGAAAATTGCCAAAGAGAAGAGAAATATTCAATATTATTTCTGGTCATGGATGTTTAGATTGTCTTTAAGGCTTTTTTATTATGACCCAGAATAATTGCATTCCCCCCCCTTCTTTTGGGACTAGGAAAGTCCAAAAATTGCAATTTGGTATGGCATAAATTTTAATGCAAAAGTGCAGCAAAATATTTATGGCATATACAAAATAGTTCACAGCATTTGGAAGAGCTCCTCCAAAGGGTATGACTATGGGTAGATAGATTTATTGGGCTCTCTCTCAGTTTAGGTAGGAACTTCAATTGATCTTGTTATATATGTAGAAAACTAATTGATATCAACAATAAGGATGTTCATTTGTCAAGGCTTTTAATGGAAGACAATGAATCATATTAATTTTTAAATCAAATATGATGCATTGTCTCATCAAAAAGACAGGACATGATGTCTCATGTGTATCACATGAAGTTGCAAGAGAATTTTATAGAATTTTTACCAACTTGCATTGAAATAAAATGCAAATTAGTAAAAACTCTTGAAAGTTTATCTTACTTTTCATTAATGAAGAAAAAAATGACTACTTCAATTTCCATTTTATACAATTTAGGCTGAATATAAGAAATACTTTTGGAATTTTTAAAAATTCTTAAATTTTTCAAAACTAAATTTAAGCAAATAAAAGTTCCTAAAAGTAATTCTTGGTTTATTTTATATATTTTGCACGTTTACATATAGTTCCAAGTTCACTTTAGACAACTTTCACAAGAGTATAAAAAAAATTTTAATTTTTGTGTAATTAGTATTTATATTAAGTAATATTGTTCTTTTTATTATTTAAATAACTTACCTAATACATTTAAATAACGATCCTCATATGACAACTATAAATAGTCCAAATCAGCTTCAGATCAAGCTGATATTTAGTGCTAATGTAGTATCAGATAAGAAGGGTAAAATTTTCTTATTAAAGTCAATTCGTTATATATATGTATATATAGAGGGAGGGGGGCAGCATTTTTCATTTTTAACAATATTCATGGAAATTCAAAATATTTTTACCAATTGTATTTGATTCTTTTCAATAACTTATATACCCACTCAGATACTCTTACATACACTTCACGGCACAGTCAATTTCACATGGAGGCTCTCTTTCTGAAAAACGAGAAAATTCTCCATTATTTTTAGTATGTTTATTTTACATATTTTAAGGTAATGCTATTAAATGGTAATACTCACACGTTTCGCACGCATTCCATGGGGTTCAGAGATGAAAGAGGTAAGAGGAGGTCATTGAACCGACGCAGGTGAAAAACGAGCACAGAAATAAAATTGGCTAACCAGGTGGTGTGGCCTGCTTATGGTAGGTTTTGGGTTGCTGCCGCCTCTCCTCCACCATTCATACATATTTGCGGGTATTTAGTTGTGCGGAAATTTAGTGCAAGTTATAAAAAAGAAATGGTAAATTGGTATGTTTGTTTTCATATGGGCGCAGCAGGTTAGCTAGCTGACTATTTGTCGCCAGGGAGGAAATAAAATTGGGTCTTTAGTTTTAAATACTTTATGGAATGTGAATAGTGCCAAAGTTGGTAACTAAACCCAAACAACATTTGAAATTACAAATTCAGTCTCTTTAGATTTTGGAACGCGAAAATGTTTTATAGATAAGTAATCCTAAGCCAATTTGTTTGATGCCTGGAAACATTGTGGAACTGGCTTTGTGTCTCAAACAATGATCCTCTTATTAACGATTGCATAACGCTGATAATCAGAAATGCTGTACTTACATTTGAATCGATACTAAAATTGTAATTACAGCTTTCCCGACTTTCAAACGTTATATTTTTTCTATATATGGGATCATGTTCCATTGACACTCTTATGACAATGAGTAAGTAATATTAATCAAGCGGAACAGCCGTCACAACAATAAAATTCAAAATTGAGTAACAAAAAAAAAACATAAAACGATCATGAAATGGAGAGGAAACTGGTGGGGGGGCAGGCAAAACTGAGAGGCAAGCAAATGTTGTTAAATAATAAAAGTGTGTCCACAAAATGAAAATTTCTTTTTGACACGCAAACAATAAACTGGCAATAAACAAACACAAACTAAATTTGTACACATACACACACACAAACACACTGTGGATGAATATATATATAAAAATATATATAAATATATATATATATATATATAGTGGGAAAATTGTTATTAACGCAAATAGAAAATAAACAAAATTGCATGTGTTTGCCATGTTCTGCTGTGTGAACATCCATTGGGGGGGATGGAGGTAGGTTTAAGGGCAACGAAAAGTAAAATAAGTAAGCAACAAAAATATAAAAAAAAAAAATATAGTAGAAAAAACAGAATTTGCATAATGAGGCTATTATAATTTCAATTAAAATTTTCTCTCTCTTTCACTTTTGCAAAATTTTTGGGGACCTTCTAAAGTTAGAAAAAAGTAGAACGAAGGAGATGAGGGTAAAATGAGCTTAGGTGACCTCGTACCCAGTGGCAAATGCTTTAATTACATTAATAAGTACATACTTATACACACATAAGTATGTTTGTATGTATGTATGTATGTAAGAACACATGAGTTTTGCAAGTGAAAGTATTAGCAAATAAAGAAGTTGCCACAAATAGTTTTAGCCAACTTGCACACATAACCAACCTCCTTCTACACCAACTAATTGGTTAGATAATATTCATATTACAAAGTACCTAATTATTATCTGAATGAATTCTTTTATTTAAAGAACATCTTTATTACTTGGGTATCAAGATAGAAGTTTGTTATAAAGTTGAAGTTGTTAACTAAAGAAGCTATTCAAATTTGAAGTATAGTGAGTATTAGTTCCTAAGATATAGGAAAGTTCAAGTTTCAGTCTTCGTAGATATTTAATAGTAATAAAAACAACAAAAATTCTGTAAAAATAAAATAGTTTTCGAACTAATTTGAAATGTCAAACAAATTAACTTATGTCATACAAATCCTTAGTCAAAAATATAATAAAAGAAGAATTTCAAAGCAGATTACTTTACCAGCAGCTCAAAGAAATCTTTAGATCAAAGAATTATATACATATATACTCTACTTTAGATTTAGTTTTCCCTCTTTTTATTTATAAATCAATTAACCAACAGGTATCAGCAGTTCAAATGAGTCCTTTGGCTTGTGAATCTACTAAAGATTTCACTTGAAAAACTGATAACTCTTCTTTTTGGTTAATTTAAATGATTTATTTACATTTGATTGTATTTAAGGTAAGGTATGGGAGTTCGCAGTCTGATTGTTATTAAAACACAATTAGTCTACGGGCTCCAATTAGATTACCATAAATGAATGTTTTTAACTTAACCGAAAGCTGTAAAACAGGACCACAAAAAAGTATATGTATATCAAATAAATATGTTGCTAGCAGAGAAAGAGAGGAGAGTATAAGTCGCCATTTCTTCTAGTTCTCATCCTTCTTTTTTTGCTTGAAATGGAGGCGAAAAATATAGCTGCGTTGCCATATTTCCCAGCTGCCAGTGTCAATGCAAGCCAAATGCCATAAATTTTGCATGTGAGCCTCCCCAGTCGAGTTGCAGACGCATTCCTGCCCGGCTTCTGCTACTGCTGCTCCTCCACAAATGCAAAAGATGCACCTCATAGACCTCCTTCTCATACTGCCATACCACCAATACCAACCAACCACATCAAGCTACATTCTTCTCCTCCTTCTTCTCTTTGTCGTGGCATAAATTTTATGCCAATAAATTTAAATTAGCACAATGTCGCTCGTACAGACAGGCCCGACCCATGTCTGCCTCTGCACACAGTATTTATGACAACGGCATCGACCACGAAAGGGAGGGGAGAATGGGAGACATGGAGAAGGAAGTAGCCCAGTTGCAGCAGAGTGCTGAATGTGGTGTCCCAAGTCTTCCAGCAGGAGCAGCACATGGTAATGAGAAGAGAAACAGTGTCAACTCCCCACACCTTCTAAGCACATTATGTTGTTGTTACTAATTAGACTTGTCTTTGCTAAACCAACTACTAATTGGAATGAAAAAGTTTTCGGGCACACAAAAATTCTAAAGTTTCGATTGCAGGGGAGATGTACTTGAAAAAATTGTACAAAATTACCATTACATTTAATTGAACACAAAAATAAACTAAATTTAAAAAGGAAATAATGTTGAATAGTAAAGGAGTCTAAAATCAGGTGGTTATTGACCCGAGAAGGAATTGAGTAATTAAAAGGTAAAGAAAATATCAACAAAATACATAAGTTACATATTAACTTAACTTAATATCAAATATATATATTTCTGTAAGATTTTACACAATATTTAATTAAAAATTGAAAAAGTATAAAAATTCTTATGAAAAATAGCACTATATATAATTCCCATCAAGGGACTTGATCCAAAATCGTTAGATAACTTTGTGTACATAATTTACAATATATTTAGAAACATTCCATACAATATATATTTGAAGTTACAAGTTTCAAGTTTAACAATATCTGAGTAATAAAAAAATCCTTTACAAGAGCAATTTCAACTGAATTTTTAACAGCCAAGAAAAAGAATTTGTGGATGTGACAAAAATTTTAAACTCTCTAAATGTGAGAAAATTGGATTTTACTGATTGGTTTCGTGAGTTCGCGATAGTTGCGCAAAGGAAACAAAGCAAAAAAAAAACGACCGAAAGACAGATAAAAGAGAAATCTGTAAAAAAAAAAAAACACATTGGACAGATAAAAAAAAGTTAAAGTTAAATTGTAGTGCAACAGTTGCAAAGCTAAATTTTATTTCTATTAATTAAAAATGTGTTGTTTCACCATCAATATACTAGACAAAACCACAAATGAACTTAAAAAAAACCAAGAAGAAAAGAAAGCAAATGTAAAACATTCACAAAAGTTCATACAATGTCTCTCCTTGACCCAAAGGCGGCGTCTAGGGGACAGTTTATCATTTTGGGGTAAATAACAAAGATGCCGGAGAAGAGGAAGAGAAAGAGTAGCACCAATGTCACTAGCAGGAACAAAAGCTGGACTAGAAGTGCGCTATTCCTTCTCTCTCCTTCATTTATAAACCCCAAACAGACGGATGGAGAAACCGCCAGACAGACAGACAGACAGACAGTCGGGACCGACATTGACCAGAACACGAAAGCTCAAAATGCAAGACCACAAAACTGTTTGGTTTTCCTTGCCTTCGTCTGCACATTTGCACTTTTCTCTGTCCAACAACAAGGACATTGAGAATGAGACGATCAGCCCAACCCATACTCCAAACCACGCCCACATTCATCCAAAGGAAGGCTTGACAGCTGTCATCATGAACAAACGAAGGATGGGGCAAGGAAAGCCAAACCGAAATGGCCCAAAAAACGGATAAGTTCGTCTACAGACAACAACAACAACAACTACTGCTAACTGAACTGAAAGACGAAAGCAGCGAGAGAGAAAGTAAAAGTTTGTCAGTCAATTTTTGACATTGTGCCACGCCCACACTTTAGTCCCCACCCTTCTCTCCACTAGTATAAAACTAAAATGTGTGAATAACTGATGCATTAATGGTCAAATTCAATTTGACAAGGAGAAGCGAACTCTAACCAACTCAAACTCGAATATAACTTTTCTTTTTATTCAATTAATTCGGTTTTTCCCCCATTTTATTTAACTTTTCGTTTTTTTGACGGTCAATGTATAAATAAAAAAAATGAGTGCTCACGGTTGAATGAGAATGTTTTCTAGCGGGAAATGTAAATGGGGAAAATGGCTTAATCATGGCAAAGATAATGAATTTTAAATGTACCACATACAAAAAAATTTGGCAACTATCTGTGACATGGCCCAGGAGAAGTGTAAGAGAAAGTTTTATTTTGAGTATCCTCTATATAAAACTGACTATACATAAACCATAGTCAAAGGATGACATTACTTAGTAAAATTCTAATAAAATATACATAAAAGCAAATGTATCTTTTTTTTTTTTTTGTATATTGACTTACGATTTTGGATTCATATTGTAGAATGTCAAAATGTTTCTGGTTGAATCTCCAATGCTTCTCATCTCAAGAAATAGAAGTTGCTTGCCCTTTAGCCTAACCAATCTCATATTAAGATTTCATTTAGAGCTAAAAAAACATAAAAAAAATTTTAAGAATTTCAGATTGGTTCTACTAATTTTACACAATTCACTTACCCAAATTGCATTCTAAGTAATAATTAGGAAATTTATTTATTGAAACCAACGCCAAAAGTTTATCAAGGATCAAGTGGAAACTCACATCTTCGTTTATCTGGTCATCATATTGAAAGTATCTATTTAAATAAAAAATTATTGGTAATGGATCACTAATCCTGATAAATGCTGCCCTAAATAACTTACTTTAAAATAAATTTCAACCTATTCCAAAACACAATGTGTAAAAATTGTAATAAATATACCTCTCCTTCCATACTTTCTCTCTCTCTCCTTTGTCGTCAGTTAGCAAAGCGTGAAATTTCAATTTACTTCTATTAATAAAACCGCCAACTGGATAACCAGCGAAACTGAGCCAAAAACACACACAGAAGAGACAGATAGCTCCTGCATAGAATAGTATTCCAAGCATACATATATATATATATATATATGAATTCTATATACGACCAACTACAACTATGTGCATAACAGTTAGCGGACGGCCATCTCTTGAAGCGGCCACAAAACAACTTTGGACTACATTTCACAAAAGCCACAAGAAACGAAACGCACAGAAAGAGACAAGTAGACAGAGAAAGAGAGGGCAGAGCCACGCCCACAATTTAGACAATTTCACACAACAGATAAAGAGACACAGAGAGGGAGAAGGAAGGGCAAAGCTAGTGAATGAGCGAACTGGTTGTTGGTCGGTTGAAAGAAGAAGGGAAGGCAGGCGGCAACACTTCCGTTTCCGCTAGCTTGCACTGATTGTTTTATATCCTGTCAAAGGACACAACGCCAGCGCCGTTGCAGTTGCCGAAAATTTCACAAACTTGTTTTGCGCTTTCTTGACTTGAATAAGGATAAAAGCAGAGAAGCACCACCAGCAACAGCAGCAGAAGGAACTAATAGAACTATGGTCCCACAGTCCCACAATCCCAGTCCACTGCATTGTTGCGGTATTTTAATGCGGTTCTCCTTCTCTCTTTTTCTGCTTCTTGTCTGGGGCAAATAGAGTATCCTTGCATATTTAATCAAAGTGAATTACAAATATGCCAAACCAGACAACGAATTTCACTGAGGGAATGGAAATGGTAACGGCAAGGAGCAGGGAACAGGGAACAGGACAATGGCAAATGATGGTCCAAGATGACGCCCCATTTTCCGCCATTTGCGAAAAGTGTTGGATATACAAAACACCAAAAAAGCAGCGACAAGATGAGACAATGTTCCATTGTTAGTTAACTACACAAATGGGCGAAGGGCGTTGTACCATGTAATTCAAAAAGTGAGATCAAAAAGCATTCACAGTTAATATTGGCGCAAAGGCGGCAGAATTGAGGGAAAGTCCATTATTTAGTCATTGATGGGAGTGTAGTAGAAGAGGGATAACAGTCTGGGTCCCTGTTCGGGCGGGTCCTTTAGTCATCTGTGCTTGAAACAAGAGTTCATTTATTTTCTTTTGCTTTTTCTCGTTTTCCATCTCGAGCAAAACCCAAAGCGAGAAATTTATTAAAAAATTGTTAACTTTATGCAAAAGAAAGCACAAGTTGCAAGTTTTCCCCACCCCGAACCCTTAACTCAAGGCTTCTTATTACTCTTACCTGCCGAGGACTACTGTTTAATAATTACTCATTTGCTTTTTAACCAAATTACTTTGTAAAAAAAATGACAAAAAGGAAAATTAAAAGAGTCAAAAGAAAGAATAAGTTAAAAACAGCACAAAAAGGACCCTTTTCAGTATTTCTTTTAAGGTCTTTATGGGGTAATATTGTATATATATACAATGTATATAGAAATGTGTATATAACCTTTTCAAATTAAAACTGACTTTTGGGTTAATAAGATTCAATTGTTTTGGGTTTTCTAGGAAGCAAAGCAAAAAAAAAATATATAAAGCATCCTGCAAAGTTTAATTAAAAAAACGTTTTACATAAATTTAAAAAAAAAAGTCCATTTATACTCGTATAGAGTCGGTATTATATAATATTCCTGGTCTATTAGGCATCAATTAGCCAAGTTAAAGAAAGATAAATCTCAGCCAATTTCGTCAAGAATTAGCTTAACCTTAATTTGAACTTTTACTTAGAAGACCAGCAAACAGGAAATAAAAGGAAATCAAAATATTTTATCTAATCAATATAAAATTTTGCAAAAGCAACGAAAAATTTAAAGTACTTTGACCTATAAAATCGAAGAAATATCTTTAAGCCAGCAAATTTTTGTGATGAATTTGCTCTTTAATCTATTTTTCATCCAACAGAAAATGTTTACCTTTCGTTTAACGACTTCAATTAATTAATTGACAAGCCATTTTAAACGCTTTTGCAAGCATAGAGAAGAGACTTAAATTCTTCACTTTCCCCCCTACAGATATCTACAGGAAAAAGGAAAAGCGGAAAACAAATCAAAAGTAAATGCTTGGCAAATTGAAGACAAGAAAAGTTCTTTCTTTGTCTCTCTAAAGAATTTTTGCATACTACAAAAAGAAGTGGAGAAAATCATTGTTAAATTTTTTACCATTTGCAACTTGCCCTTCCCCCTTCTTCCTTTCTTTCATTCCTTCTGATGCTGTGATTACGTATCAAAGTTTTATTTTCCTTTTTTTTCTTTACGCAACAAAAGCCGCAACAATTTTTTTTTTTATTTTTACGCATAGAAAAATTTGTCTGCATTTCAAATTCTAAATAGTTTTCTTTTAGTCAAGGCGAAACAATAAAACAAAGAGTTTGGGATAAACGACATGCCTATACCCTGTAAGTTACTTTAATTTAAGTAAACTCGATTGAAATCAAACTTAAAATTACAAAAAAAAAAACAAGATGAAGAATCTTTTGCAACTTTGTTATCAACGATTTCAGTATACCCTTTTGATACTGGGTAAAGAAAAAACCAAAAAAGGAAAAATATGAAAAAGGAGAAAAAAAATCCCTTTGGGTGCAATAAGAAGGGAAAACTGAAACTTTTTACCAAGACCCAAATTATTTTTATAGACTGCAGGGGGAAATCCCCTACGTTATCTTAAGTTTATAGACTTTGATTTTTATGTCCGTTTCCATATTTTTCTCCTTTCCTCCACAGAGTTTAGTCCTTTCTCATCACACGTGCGTGTGTGTGTGTGTGTGTGTATATTTGGGCATGTGAGTCCTTGCGGTATTTTCAATTAACCCTTTGACATTGAACTTTTTTTGAAATTTAAATTCGCGTCAAGATTAAGGCTGCTTAAAATTTTTAATCCCCGTTCCTGCCGCCTCCCTCCTTCTTTCTTTCTCATTTTCATAAGCCTCGCCAAGCATCGCATATCCAACTAAGCAACCACGCCCCCGTCCCCTTCTAATTCTCAATAACATTTTAAGCCTATAATTTACAATGTCTTGACTTTTCATCTGCCATGAGAAATAAAAAGGCGAAGGGGGGTGGGGGAAGAGCATTTACATTTCTTTGTCGTTCCACTGGTTTTTAATTTTATATTTTTTTTTTTTTTTGCTTTGCCTAACTGAAAAATTAAAGTGCGCGCAAGTGTAATTAAGTACGTACTCAAGTTATACCAAATAGAATCCTTGGGACTTGATCCTTTTTCTGTATTTTCTTTACTTTGGTGTTTTTTCCCCCCCTTTTTTTGTGTGTGTTTTGGTGTTGTGATGATGATGATGGGAAGCCATTTTTCACCCTGAAAGTCAACTGGAAATGGCTAAAACTCTTTTGGGGGATTTATGACAATTTTTAATTACTACAATTTAAGCATAAATATAACTTTTTACTTCATAATTTGTATATTTTTAATGCACATTTTGCTTTTGCTGCATAAAGTTTTTGGCGACAAATTTTAATTTTTTTTTTTGCCACGTTTGGCTAAAAAGTTTTATTGGACTTCGGTTAATTGGACCAGATTGACACAATGAAGAACAAAGATGACAAAAAAAAAAAGTAGATAATGTAACGCCGAATAAAATGTACTTTGAGATTTCTCAACATAATATATTACAAAACTAAACGTTGCATAATATAGCAACAAATGTGAGCTTAAATGGAAATAAAAATTTAATCTTTACCGGCAAATATACGCATGACAACCCTATAAAAACTATTCGCCATTTCTTTTTCATCTTTTTTGATGCTGGCAATGCCGCATACTCGCATACTTTTCCCCAAGAATACAGACACACACACATTCATACATGCATACGAACAATTTTGGTTAGGTAGAATATAGAAAATTGATACATATTTTAGACAAGGGCCTTTGGATAACAAACATCTACATTTCCAAATCAGATCCACTTTACTAATTATTTTTTAAACAGGTTTATGCCTTTTCACACACACACACACACTAAAGTAGATGTGAACATAAAATTTTCAAGAAAACTCGTATATAAAAAAATTCATTTATGCACGTCGAAACAATTTGTGACAGTTTAACAATTAATCCAATTTGCCTTTTCAATTATACATTAATAAATGACAAATGCACCATTCAATAAATTTAATTTTCTGATACATGAAATGTAATTAAAATTGTCATTAAGAATTTCAAATGTCAACTTACTTACCAAAGAATATTTATTTTAGTATTTAGTTTTATATCAAATACACATTTTTGATTAATTATGCAGAACAACTAAGAAAAAAAAAAATTAAACACTAGTTACCAGGAAATGGTTTCGAACGGAAATGAGGAATGAAATTGAAAGAAGTTCAATATGGTAAGCTGCATTTAGTGTGACCAATTCTTAGGCAGATAAAGTTACCAAAGTTTAGAGTAAACTTGACATTGTAATAGAGTGGTCAAAAATTGAATTGGCTTATGTTGATAAGTTCATATACATACGTACATACAAAGGGATAAAAGTGTATCATTTTATTTCAATTATTTGCAATTGGGAACGATCAGTATTTTGCCAAAAAATCCTGTTTTAGTTATAAGTTATATTATGTTTCGGAGCTCTCCCAATATAAATCTATTCAAAAAATAACTGTTTAATGACTTGTGTAATGAAAAATAAATCATTACTGATAACAGGCAATTTCAGAGTTGCATAATTTTCCTTTTAATTAATAGTTTAAACGGTTGCTTGTTTTAATAACAAAATTAACTCATATTTAATTTACATCCCCAAATAAATTTCGAACAGTTACGCAAAGCAGTTCACTGTTAACTTTCTTTAATGTTAAGCTGCGCGCGCAACTTTAAAAACACATTTCAGCATATAACAGTTGGCAAGGGTCAATGTTGACAACCGAAAGCAACCGCAATCAAAATATTTGCAAAATGAATAGAATAAAAAATTTAATTATAGTAACTCTTAGTCATAAGTGTGGCCCACTTAACCCACAATCCCCACTTTGCACCTCATTATAATGTACATGCTGATTGTGAGTTTAGGAAATTCTACATTACAACGACTCCGACTCATTAAGAACAATCACAGACAATCAAAATACAGCTGTCAAGAGTAGACGTTCGCTGTACCTACCGGTACTATTTATATTTTTGTGTTTTTGTTTTGTTTAAATTTGAAAAAATCTTATCAACATTGATTTTCATGCTCCCATTACCTCATGTATTTCACTCTCGATTTTCATTTAATATCAACAACAATAGCAGCACAGCAATCAGAAACGATAAGCGCCGTTTTTGTTGTTCGTATTGTCGAGCGTGATTAAACCGAAAAAAATTATACTGAACTAAAGCGAACTCAATTGTGGGGTTGCAAGAAGTTAAGTTTATTCACAGTCTGTGGAACAGATATTCAGTTGTTGCCCGTCAATTGTCGGTGACGGAAGTGTCGTCTGTACTTTATAATTATAAGTGAATAGCTTAGTAATTGATAAGAACCATGGAGATTCGTGTGCCAGTTCCTGATCTAGTCACAATGGGGCTTAAGTATGTTCGATGTCCATCATTAATCTAATTTAAGAAGTGAAATTTAAGTGATGATTAGATAAGCAATAGCCCCCCATTTGGCATACTATTTGTCGTGTGTAGTTACTATAAATTCTTTCATAAAACCTTAACCCATTGCAGACTTATTCGTCACAAAGTAATCCAATATCGTTTGGGTACCAAAGACACCAAAGTCATATGTACAAAAAATGGTCAATTGAAGGGATTGCGTCGAAAGGCCATCTATGATAATGAATTGTACTATGCCTTTGAGGGAATTCCATATGCTAAGCCACCTGTGGGAGAATTACGTTTTCGTGCCCCCCAACCCATTGAACCATGGCAGGGTATACGCGATTGTACATATCTACGATCCAAGCCCGTACAAAAACATATGGTATTGGGAATGGTGGAAGGATCAGAAGATTGTCTCTATTTGAATGTTTATGCCAAGCAACTGAAAACGGAACATCCACTGCCCGTAATGGTTTGGATCTATGGTGGTGGATATCAGATTGGTGAAGCCACCAGAGATATCTATAGTCCAGATTATTTTATGATGCATGATGTTGTTCTAGTCACATTTAATTATAGATTGGGTGCATTAGGTAAGTTGAATTATACCTATTATTATTAATAGTATGTGATTATAAATTAAATGGGGTTTAGTTCAGATTAGATTAATTCCAAGTTTTAGATGATCCTTTATTCTTACGCTTCGATTGATTGTGCTTAGAGTAATCTAGTTAACTTATTATTAAGCTACATTTCATATTCTTCCATAGAAGGTGTTTTATTTTCCTTTTACATATTGCTTTTCATATATCAATATATATTGATATATCAATATCAATCATGATTTATGTGGAATGTTATGTATGTACATTTTTTTATCCGAAGCTCACAGTTAAATAAGTAAGTTCTTTTTAAAAAATACATTTTATTATAGTTTTAGATATACATTATGAATATCTATTCTCTTTTTGTCGTAATCTCACAGAAAAATAAGCAACTTTACTTAGTAAAGTATATTTCATAAAAGCATTCCATTTTAATAATGGAAAAATGATGTTAAAAAACACCATCTTTGTTTTTCAATAGACATTATTTTGCATTTTAATTACACAACTATTAATAATTAGATGCAAAGGAATTTGTTCGGTAATAAAACCGATTTTAAATATTATTCTTAACGATGGCAATCAAGTGTGATTATTTTAATTAAATCTTATGCATATGTATATATTTAACTGATCCATTTAAATTATAATTTTCATTTCGTTTTATCAATTAAACAATAATTGTTGACACATTTCTCACATATTATTGAGTAACACAAATAAATGAATAATAATTAATTTCTTAATTGCAGGTTTTCTCAGTCTAAGTGATCGTGACTTGGATGTCCCCGGCAATGCTGGCTTAAAGGATCAGGTATTGGTTCTACGTTGGATACGGGAGAATATTGCCCAGTTCAATGGTGATCCGAATAATGTTACAGTGTTTGGTGAAAGCGCTGGAGCGGCAAGCACACAGATTATGATGAATAGTGAGCAAACCCGTGGACTCTTTCACAAGGCCATCCAGATGTCAGGATCATCGCTATGCGGTTGGGCCGTTCAACGTAATGGCAATTGGGCATATCGTTTGGCCTCGCGTCTCGGCTATAAGGGAACTGAGAATGAGAAGGAAATTTTTCGATTTTTACAACTTGCATCAGCCAGTGATTTGGCTGTTAATAGTAATGCAGTTCTTACTCTGGAGGAACAGAGAAACAATAATTTATTTGCCTTTGCCCCTGTGGTGGAGCCGTATGTAAGTAAGGATTGTATTATACCGAAGCCGCCAATTGAAATGTTAGGCGAGGCTTGGGGCAATGAGCTACCTTTAATGATTGGTGGAACATCCTTTGAGGGTCTCTTTTCGTATCAGTCAACTGTGAGTGACTCCGAGTACATGTTGAGTGCATTTGAAGCTCTGCTGCCCATGGATATTAAACAACAGGCCAATCCTGCACAGCTTAAGGAAATGGCAAGAAATTTAAAGATATTCAATTTCGATGACGCCACCCGAGGACGCATGGAATTATTCGAATGCCTCCACTTGTTGTCCTTTACCCATTTCTGGCATGGCGTTCATCGCACTATTCTCGCTCGCCTATCCTATGCTCCCACCACGCCCACTTATCTCTACCGCTTTGACTTTGACTCGCCTAGTTTTAATCATTATCGCATAATTTCATGTGGACGCCACGTTCGTGGATCATCTCATGCCGATGATATCTCATATTTGTTTTATAATGTTGCCGCCACCAAATTGGAGAAAACTTCTGAGGAATATCTTACAATAGAACGTTTAACGGGAATGTTTGTGGCATTTGCCCAACACGATAATCCCAATTGTCCACAGATTGCTCCCGTCACATGGGATGCTCTGGAAGCAAATGGACCCAAAAAGTGTTTGAATATCAGCAAACGTTTGGAGTTCATTAAATTACCCGAGAGTAAACAATTGGAATTTTGGGATAGTCTATATGATCAACAAAGATTGTTTTAGAATTTAAAGAATCGAAGAAGCAGCTGCATATATGTATATGTCTATATAGCATCTAGTTATTACAAAGTTGTTATGTTGTGGATTAGTAATCGAACGCAGTTAACTGCGGATTAGGTTTAAGGTTTTTTGTTTCTATTACTTTGAAAGGGGAGTATTTATTATGGTCACAAATTTGCAATACGAATAAGAAAGGATTTTAGAGCCTTAGTTTAGGAGAGCGTTTATATATATATATGAATATAAATTCATTAAACCAATTAGTAGTTATAGAAATTTCCAAATACAGTCACAAAGTAACGAATTTATATTAATTTTTGTTAATATTCTAAGAAGAAAAAGAAAATGTGATAAATTAGACAAAAATAAATAATGCAGGGAGAAAACCATAATAAAAATGAATAATAGTTAAATTTTAACAAATTATCTTAAGTTTCGGTTATGAAAAGTGGATTTCGGTTGTGGACTTGAAGATTAGTTCCAATATGGTTTTATTTCTATTTGGGTTGTCACAAAAACTAGTTATAAATATTGTTTTAAAATGAATAAATGCCTAAATCCGATAAAACTTTGTTTAACAAAATTTGTCAAAATCGAATGATACCTAAGCAATTATATATAACAAGTTAAAAAGTTTTATAAAAACACTTTTAAAAAAATTGTATACAATAAATTTTTATATGGGTGTACCTTAAGAAATAGATTAAGCTCTTGGAATATAGATAAAAATTTCGTTCTGATTCATGGATATTTGTTAATAGAGATCTTCTTTGGAATAGAAACTATCCCAGGTGGCCAACTTGGGGGCTTCTGGTAGTTCAATCATTTCCAAATCGTGATTGATATTGAAACACATCTCAGCTCCACTTTGGGATAATTTAACCGGCTTCCATTCGGCTGGTGCAATTGCCTCACAATTGGGATTACCGCTGGCAGCAAATGCAGTCCACATGCCAACCATGCGTTCTATTGTACGATACTCCGATGATGTTTTCTCCAACTTGGAAGCAATAAGATTATAGAACATATAGGATAGTTCATCGGCATGGGACACACCACGTATGTGATCGCCACAGACTAGGCGTCGGAATTGGTTAAAATGCGGCGAATCGAAATCAAAACGATACAAATAAGTTGGCGCCTTTGGGGCATAGGTTAATCGAGCCATCACAAGCCTATGTAGATCGTGCCAGACTTGCCGATGAGAAAATATATAGAGTGCCTCAAATAGATCCATGGACTTTTGTTCGGCGTTGCCAAAGTACGATTGCTTCAAAGTCCTAACCAATTGATCAACTTCTTTGGGTGTACTCGTCTCCTTAATCTCTCGTGGTATAATATTGTGAAAATTAACCAATACCCAAGGATCGTCGCGTACTAGTTGATATGAGAATAGTCCCTCAAAGGAGTTTCCGCCAAGAATTAAGGGTATATCATTTCCCCAGGCATTGCTTAACATATCCTTATGTCTTTTGGGGACCACACAGTGAACAGTCTCATATGGTTCGATAACCGGGCCAAAGGCGAATAAAAGAAAACTATGAATTTCATCTTTAGTGACAGTATCCTGATCAGCTGATGCAATTTGACGTGCTGGCATCTTGCTAAGATATTTCAGAACCTCTGAGTCCTGTTCGCTACCCTTGTAACCCATTTGTTGGGCCAGGCGATAAGGAAAATTTAGATCTGGAGCCTCTACCCATTCACTTAAGGCACAACCCGATTGGATGATTGCCTTATGAAAGAGTCCTCGTGTCTGCTCGGTACACATTAATATATTAGTGGAAGCTGCTCCGGCACTTTCGCCCATTACCGTGATGTTGTTTGGATCCCCATTAAAATGGGCTATATTTTGGCTTATCCAACGTAAAGCCTGCACTTGATCTTTGAGTCCGGCATTACCGGGAACGTCAAGTTTACGATCCTTTAAGCTAAGAAAACCTGCAAAAAGAGAATAGTGGGTCAGATGATTAATAATCTAAATATTTATATCATTATCTATATAGGAAACTCACCCAATGCTCCTAGTCTGTAGTTCAAAGTAATAAAAACTACAGGTTGCTTCATAAAATAGTCCGGACCGTACAGATCTCTTGAGGCTTCACCTTTTTGGAAACCGCCGCCATAGATCCACACAATTACAGGCAGTGGCTTCTCCGATTTCAGTGTCTTGGCATACACATTCAAATAAAGGCAATCCTCAGATCCTTCGACAATACCCATTACCATATTCCTTTGGAGCGGTTTTGATTTATATGTCGTGCAATTCAGTACTCCATTCCAAGGTTCTGGCGGTTGGGGTGCTCGAAAGCGTAGTTCGTCCACTGGTGGCTTAGCATAAGGTATTCCTTCAAATGCATAGTACAACTCCTCGTCGTAAATGGTCTTCCGCTGCAGTCCTCTAACTTGGCCATATTTTGTATCGACTATCACAGTATTGTTAGTGGACAAACGATATTGCTGTAATTTGTGGCTAATCATTCTATATAGACAGATAGTATAGGCAAAGCAAAACAAAACATTATTAATAATAGAGATAACGAAACTGATAACCCTACGGGATTGGGTCAGGCAAGGTGTTCAAAGTCGAAGTCCTGACCTTTAGCACGGACCACCCGCTTCCATTTCTGCTTACTCACTTGGTCCCCATTTTTATCAGTTTTGGCCATCCTACATGAACTTCCATTGTTAGAAATTTTCAAAACAATATTGCAAAAAATTAAAAAATTTGTTTCTCAGATCCAATTTTGTTGACTGCAGCTGTTCGACTAATAAAAATTTCCTCTGTAACAGGTACTTAAGTTGGCTACGAGATGCTTTCTACGACGCCGCTGCCGTTGCCGAATGCCGGCAAACACTTGTGCAGATATAAAAATATAGCGGTTCTTTGGGTTTCGGCCTTACCTTTGGACCTATTTTGCTGCCCACCATTTCATCAGAACAAACTTAAATTGTGTCAGCTTAAAAATAGCCTGGCCTTTATTTTTTAACAAGATTTCAAACATTTGCCTCCAACATTGAACTAAAAGCTCACTTTAAAGAAGCTTTTATAGGGCTTTTGAAAAAGTTCAGAGATCGGTAACAGTAGGAAACCCTTGCTTAACCCTATACATAAATATTTTTACTTTTTTTTAACGTTTTTTAATTGTTTTTTTTTTTAAACTGTCACTTTTGACAACACATTCGCATGAGAATTTTATTTAATTTTTGAAGTTTCTTTCAGTGTAGACTAACTATAAATAAGAACCACTTAAAATGCAATAAAAAGCAATCAGGGCTACGGTAATACTACCATTTAAATTAATAAAATATTGCGGATTTTATATATTTTTCATATATTTTTTGAATTAGTTAAAGACAAATAAATGCACTTATAAATGTATAATTTGCTGTAGGTTCAAAATAATGATAAGGTTGCCCTGGCGAAATTGAATCATTTTCATGTTTATTGCAACTGCGTGATCGCTTTAGCACTTCCCATTCATGGATGCAAATGCACCAGATTATTATTGTATTTTAGTGACGTCATATGCAATAATTAATGTCAAATAGGTAATTAAAATCAATTAGTTATTTTTGACTAGTTATTAAACTCAAATCTCTCATATTTACTAACTATCCTGACTTATAATATCAGAGCAAGAGTCAACTAACTATATCTAATGATAACTTTAGCACTAATGACGTAGTTTTTAGCTAACGGGCTCTCTGGGTGCATACTCCATTTATTAACCTGCTGCGTGTTGCCTATACAGAGAGCTCGAACGTGATAAAAAAGCAAACAGAGAATCAGCTGTCGCTCTCTCTCGCTCTCCCTATCTCTCGGAAAAAAATTTATATATCTGGTCTTTGTTGTGGTTATGATTCTTAGCAGCTGAGAACGTTTTTAGCGCGATAAAAACTAGTGACATAAATGACTTTATGTTAGATAAAACGCGCAAAAGTCAAAATTCATTATCATTACAAGTCGGAATATGGAGAAGTGAGTAGGTGCTAAGTAGAAGTGAAAATGAGTAATAATTTTGTGGAATATTTTCTTTTACTGTTATTTGTTAAGCTCTGAGGCAATTGAAGTTAAGACTAACAGTGGTTCCATTCTGGGCAAGCAATGTACTGGAATCTATGGAGATGAATACATTAGTTTTGAGCGTATACCATATGCAAAGCCGCCGGTGGGAGACTTGCGGTTTATTGCACCTGTCCCGGTGACGAATTGGTTAGAGACGGGACCGCTAGATTGTCGCAGTAAGGGCGAAAAACCATTACAGTTCAATCACTATACAAAGCAGCTGGAAGGACTGGAAGATTGCCTCTACTTAAATGTGTATACTAAAAAGGTATGTTAATAAAGTCTTATCGCGTCTAATAAAAACTGTTGCCAGACTTCGTCATTTTAAATTCGGTTGTTAACAACAGGTTTTTTGCGTTTTTTTGTTTTAGCTTACTTCCCCGAAACCCCTACCATTGATAGTTTTCTTTTTTGGCGGAGGTTTTGAGAAGGGTGATCCCACAACCGATCTCCACAGTCCAGACTACTTTATGATGCGCGATGTCGTCATAGCCACAGTTTCTTATCGCGTTGGCCCCCTGGGATTTCTCAGTCTTAGCGATCCCAAAGTAGGAGTGCCTGGCAATGCCGGCCTAAAGGATCAACTATTGGCCATGCAGTGGATTACGGAGAATGCCGCCAGCTTCAATGCAGATGCCAATAATGTAACAGCTTTCGGGGAGAGCGCTGGTGCTGCTTCAGTACATTATTTGATGCTTAATCCCAAAGCAGAGGGTTTGTTTCACAAGGCCATTCTACAATCGGGTAATGTTTTGTGCTCCTGGGCCCTGTGTCCCATAACGAATTTGCCGCGTCGCCTGGCCGCAGTTCTGGGTATGGAGGATCCGGATAAAGCTAACGATACCGCAATTCTGGAATTCTTACAAAGTGTTCCAGGTGATAAGCTGGTCAAACCTTATTTGCTTAGTGCAGCAGAGCACTTGGATGATTGCGTCTTTCAGTTCGGCCCCATGGTTGAACCCTATTCCACTGAGCATTGCGTGCTGCCTAAGCAACCATTTGAATTGTTAGCCGGAGCCTGGGGCAACAAGATTCCAGTAATGATGAGCGGTACATCCTATGAGGGTTTGCTAATGTACGCTCGTGTCCAAATGGCTCCTTATCTGCTGACAAGTTTGAAAGATCAACCGGAGCATATGTTGCCGTTGGAGGTGAAGCAATCGCTGCCGCAAAACTTTGCTCGTAATTTGGCCAAACGGTTGCAGGAGGCACATTTTCGCGATGTGCCGATATCCTTGTCACCGGATGCAGTAATGGCCTACTGTGAGGTAAGTGGTAATTGCAAAGTCTACTTAAAAGTACCTCCTCTTATTTATAACACTTTTGTTTTGCAGTACGCCAGCTACAAAGTCTTTTGGCATCCCATTCTTAGGGTTCTCCGCTCCCGCCTTCGCTCTGCTTCAGCTCCCACGTATCTGTATCGTTTTGACTTTGATTCACCAACTTTCAATCATCAGCGTATCAAGTATTGTGGTACCAAATTACGGGGCGTGGCACATGTGGATGATCATTCATATATATGGTATGGTAGCTTCTCCTGGAAATTGGACAAGCATACGCCAGAGTTTCTGACCATAGAGCGTATGATGGATATTCTAACTACATTTGCTGAAACCTCCAATCCAAATTGCCCAAGTGTACAAACAGAATTGCTAAGTCATCAAAAATGGCAACCCTTGGACAATAAAACCAACTTAACTTGCCTGAATATATCCGACAATATCAAAATAATGGATCTACCAGAATTACAAAAACTTGAGGTCTGGGAAAGTGTTTGCAAATCGAGCACAAAATAAATTGTAGAGGAATAGTTGAAGTACAACTTCCTCAATTTAGAATTTTAAAAATCAATGTAGTCAAATTTATTGTGTAGATTAAATTTGCTTATGCATAGTGTATATATAAACCGATTTTATAAAAATGTGTTTCGGTAACATTCCGTGATTATCTTTAACCACTTTTTATCCTGTTTGTTGGCTTTAATTTATGAAATGTTTGTGGTATCAAGATGCTAGTAAAGTTTGTGCAAGATAAGTTGCCTTTTTTTCTTTTATATTGGTCAGCTAGCAAGCTATCTTTATCATGAACACACCTTATCACCTATATATGCGTAGATTATACTATGCAGAGGTACAAATCGGAATTCAGTGAACAGTTTGATGAAAGGTATAGATGGCAGCGGACGAGTAAGTTTTAATATCAATGAATAATTGTGATGAAACTAGTTTCTGGATTTTTCCTACAGTAGCGAAGTAGCTCCAGTGGTGCAGACGACGCATGGCAAAGTGCGTGGAACCGTGCTTAAGACAATTTATGATGAATCCTATTATGCATTTGATGGTATACCTTATGCCGTGCCACCATTAGGTACACTGCGGTTCAAGGAGCCATTTGACTTGAAGCCATGGTATGGAATTCGGGATTGTAGTAAGCCAAGGGACAAGTGCCTGCAGGTTAGCAGCTATACAAAACAAGTCGAGGGCAGCGAAGATTGTTTGTATTTAAATATATCTGTTAAAACGGTAAGATTTTAGTCAAATTATAATAAATTAAACGTCATAGCAAGTTTTTGGTTCTATTTTCGACTAGTTTAAAAGTGAGAAACCTTTGCCGTTGATGGTGTATGTGCATGGAGGTGCTTTCAAGGGCGGTGATGCTTCCAGACGTGCCTGGGCACCCGATTATTTCATGCGGGAAGACGTGATTCTTATAAGTATAGGACATCGCTTGGGACCATTTGGTATGCATGCAATAGATAACGAAAAGTTCCTCGATTCATAGCCCTTACTTTTGTAGGTTTTCTCAGTTTCAAAGATCCATCGGTGGAAGTTCCGGGAAATGCCGCTCTCAAGGATATCGTGCTTGCCCTTAAATGGATCAAAGCTAACGCCCACAATTTCAACGGTGATCCTGAAGAAATCACTTTATTTGGTCATAGTTCTGGTAGTTGTACGGTCCATCTATTGCTTATGACTCCACAATCCGAGGGACTTTTCACAAAAGCCATTTTAATGGCAGGTTTTTCATCCGAAACAAATCGTCTGCCCAATATGGAATATCGATTGGCCAAACATTTGGGATACGAGGGCGAGAACAAAGATAGCGATGTTTTTGATTTCATACGGAAAGCAGATCCCAAGCTTGTGGCTTCTGCTGATTTTTGGACACCAGCCGAAAAGGAGCAATTTGGTCTTCCTATGCCGTTTGTCCCCACTGTTGAGGCGTATGCCACTCCTACAAGTATACTTTTGGCTGAACCCATAGAATTGCAACGAAATGCGTGGGGCAATCGTATACCAATTATATTGGGGACCAACAGCGGTGAAGGTCTGATAGCAGCTCTTATGAAAAATGCACAACAATTAAGGAGCCATCCTGAAGATGCCCTGCCCCGCACACTTCAATTACGTTGTGATCCTGGCCAGCGTCGTCAACTTGGACAGACTCTAATGCAGTGTTTCTGCAAAAACAATGAGCTTGATGTGGCAACTCTTTTCACCCACAATATGTTCCATTCACAGCAGCGTGTGGTCTTGGCCCGATTGACTTATGCCCAGGCTCCAACCTATCTATATCGATTTGATTTTGATTCACCAGATTTTAATTTCTATCGCATACGTTTCCTTGGTCCCGAAAAACGTGGTGTGGCTCATGTCGATGAATTGGGCTACATCTTTGTTATACCTGCCACCTTCAAGCTGGACAAGACTCGACCGGAATTCACTACCATTTGCCGCATGATTTCGATGTTTACCGAATTCGCCAAAACATCTAATCCGAATTCAATTCTTACTAAAAAGATAGTAGATTGGAAGCCTGTAACTCGATTTGGACCACGAATGTTATTAAACATTTCAGAGGAATTGAAATTTATGCCACAGCCAGAGTTTGAGAGTCTAAAATTCTACGATCGCCTCTATGAACAGGCTTCAGTGGACTTATTTTAAACCTAAATCTAATCTTTGGCCATATACGATAGCTTATCAAATCTAACAATAGTTGAGATTAATATTCCGAAAAAACTGCAATTACCATGTTCTTTATCAAAAAACAAAACGAAAGTATCTTTAATGGGGGTATTTCCGAAAGAAAATATGTTAAATTGTAATCCCCAAGAATTTATGTTTTATCTTACATTTATTTAAATAATTATATTGTCCATAAAAATATGTATGTTCTCTTTGGCATGATTAACATTTTAATAAATGGGTAAGGTTCGGGCCCGAAGGTCATAACAAATTTTCAGAGTTAATTATCTCAAACATGTAATAAAAGAGCTTTTCGCTTAGCTTTTTTTTTAATTTCTTCACTAAACCCCTTAAAACTTGAAGATTTGTAGTTGAAAGCTTGCTTTATCAGTGGACATAATTTTTTAAGCCTTTACTGTATGCCGAACTTTTAGGTTTCGTTTGTTCTTAAGCGCTAACTCATCATTTAGTTGACAAACGGCGCTCGAAGCAAAACAATATCACTAAACAGTTGCTCTCACCATGACAACAGAGTGAGTATTTCTTTCATAACAATTTCCTTTCTCTCTATTCATAATATTATAATTTATTTGCATTGGATTAAGGACTTGTGAATTAACATTGCCCCTGGGCAAGATCAAGGGCGTGAAGCGTACAAGTTTATATGATGATGAGTACTACAGTTTTGAGAGTTTGCCGTTTGCCAAGCCACCAATTGGTGAGTTGCGTTTCAAAGCCCCACAACCGGCAGAACCCTGGAGTGGGACTCTAGATTGCACCAACTATGCACAGAAGCCTACGCAAAAAGGTCTTTTTGCCGACGATATTGAAGGTGGTGAGGATTGTTTGTACCTCAATGTGTATGCCAAACAGGTGAGCCCGAAAAACAACACTGATTAAGATTGATTTTGTCATTGATAAGTATTATATTCTATATATGTATATATATAGCTCAAATCGGCAAAACCTTTGCCGGTCATGGTTTATATCTACGGTGGGGCCTTTACAATTGGCGAAGCCACACGTGTGCTTTACGGCCCGGACTACTTTATGGCTAAAGATGTTGTTCTCGTGACACTTAACTATCGTGTTGACTGTTTGGGTAAGATATTTTGTTATGAGTGTTGGCCTGCTTATCTTCTTTTGAATGACAAACAATTTTCCGGTTAAAGGTTCTTTGTTAACTATTATTATCTACTAGGCTATCTAGTCAAAGGTCTTTATGAGAAAATAATAATAATTAATACTTGATATACAGGTTTCCTTTCGCTAAAAGATCCCAGTCTAAATGTGCCTGGCAATGCTGGACTAAAGGATCAAGTGTTGGCTCTTAAATGGGTTAAAAAGTACATTTCCCATTTCAATGGTGATGATAATAATATAACAATCTTTGGCGAAAGTGCTGGTGGTTGTTCCACCCACTATATGATGTGCACCGAACAGACACGAGGACTCTTCCATAAGGCCATACCAATGTCGGGAACCCTTCACAATTACTGGTCCAACACGGATCCCAGTGATTTTGCGTATCGTCTGGCTAAGGCTTATGGTTATACGGGAGAGAACATTGATGCGAATGTATTAAAACATTTGCAGGGAGTTAATCCATTGGATTTGGTTAATCATAATCTATTGACAGCAGAGGATCGCAGAAATGGTTTAATTTATGCCTTTGGTCCTACTGTCGAGCCATATGTAAGTGAAGATTGTGTGGTGCCCAAGTCACAGGTACAAATGGTGCGTGAGGCCTGGACATCTAACTTGCCTGTCATGCTTGGTGGCACTTCATTCGAAGGTCTCTTTATGTATCCCTCCTTGTCGGCCAATTTAAAGGCTTTGGATAGTTTGCCACAGGATCCTCTCAGAATGGTACCATACGATGTAAGGATAGAGAATACAGAGGAAAAGAATTTGGAGTACAGCAAAAAGATGATTGAACTATATTTTGGCAAGGCCACACCAAGTTCCCAATTGTTGTTGAATTTCATGGATGTAAGTAAATGATTTTGAAATTCATTTTTCTATACTAACTATTCCATTTCTGTTTTAGTATTATTCCTATAAGATCTTCTGGCATGGCTTTTATCGTACTCTTCATTCACGTTTGACTTATGCCACGGCTCCCACATATTTCTATCGCTTTGATTTCGATTCACCCGATTTCAACTTCTATCGTAAACGATTCTGTGGCGATAATATTAAACAAGGTGTAGCTCATGCTGATGAATTGAGCTATTTGTATCGCAATGAGCAATCGTGGAAGTTGGACAAATCCTCACCAGAATATCGTACTATTGAACGTATGATTGGCATTTGGACATCTTTTGCAGCTACATCGAATCCAAATTGTAAGGAAATTGATGGTCTAGATTGGAAACCCTCAAAAAAGGAACAAATCCAACGAGTCCTCAATATTAGCAATGATGTAAAGATCATTGATCTGCCAGAATATGAGAAATTATTAGTATGGGATAGTATGTACAAACCCGAATCGTTATATTAAACAACATTCATTAACTTGTGATTATTGATTTAATTTAAGAAATATTTTCATATTCAAATTGGCATTTTGAAATAAATTCAATCTTTGTAACAAATTCTTAAATGTCAGTTCTCTTTGAAAATCGAATAAATTCACTCAATAACAATAACAAAAACAATTATAAGACCAATTTTAATTCCATGCCTCCTCCAATGGAAGATCACGTCCCAGTTAAGCCAAATCCCTTGTACATAGAATTGGAGAATCTATTACTATGGCGCAACTGGCAGAAAACGGCCATAATTTTCATTGGTATTTTCTTACTTCTCTTGGATATTGTCTATCATTCGATAATCAGTGTTATGAGCATGACCTGCATCACATTGCTTCTGATATCGATCGGTTATCGCTGCTATGATCATCTACTGCAATCGTGGAATAAATCCAACTCTATGGAACATCCCTATCGTAGCTATTTGGAGATGGATTTTAGCATTTCACAAGAGAAAGCCATGCATTTGGTATGCCTAATGGTGGACAAACTAAATATTCTGCTCATCAAATGTCGCTCTCTATTCTTTGTGGAGAATATTTGGGAATCGTGTAAACTATTGCTGACACTATGCGGTATCAATTTATTGGGCGATTGCTTCAATGGCCTAACCCTTGTTGTCTTGGGTAAGTCAAGTGAAACTCTTACAGATTGTCTATCTTTAACGACTGCCTTTTGGCGGATCTTAGCTCATGTTTTATTATTCACATTACCCAAACTATACGAATGGAATAAGTTAATTATTGATAGACATTTGGAAAAATTTAAGCTACTACCCTCGAATGAGTCTGAGATACTTGAAGAACAACAGCCCGAGTCGGCATTTGAGGGGGAACCGGATGAGAATTCTCCGATACCTGAACAAAATCTATATAAAGTTTGTGATAATATGCAATTATTTGATCTGCTCGAGGAGGAGCATGGCGATGGGTGTCCCTGTCGTGATTGTCAGGACATTCAGGGCATACCAATTGAACCTCGTAAAAGATTATAATACTCAGACTGACCTTTTATGTTTTCACCTTTCTAAATGTTTAATAATTGAAATTTCTAGCCATGTAAGAGTTGGAAATGAAATCCGTTAGGCGGAAATTGAAATCAGTTTGAAAATGTACTCCAAATTTATATTCCCTTATTTAAAATGTTAAAAAAAAGAATCCTACTAGCTTTTGATTTTTATTTCTGAAGTTTTAGTTCTCTTTTTAACTTGTGTCGAAATTCGTTTGCATCCGATTATGACATGTTGAAATTGATTTCCTCAAGTCGTAGCGCAGGAAAATTTTATAAATTTTTAAAGGAACAGTTTCAATTGACGCGGCAAGTTCTAAAACTATGTACTAACTCCACGGATTCGGTGGTTGTGGATCTGCCGGAACTGGGCAAGGTGCGAGGAAGGCGACGATGTGGCATTTATGGAGATGAGTTTATCAGTTTTGAGGGTATACCATTTGCCAAGCCACCAATTGGAGAACTGCGTTTCAAACCACCTCAACCGGCTGAGAGCTGGGGATTAGACAAGGAATTGGATGCCCGAAGGGAACGCGATATTCCCTTGCAATTGGATCGCAAAATGTGGTGTGTCATTGGTAATGAGGATTGTTTGTACTTAAACGTGTACACCAAGCATGTAAGTAATCCATGGAATCCTTGTAGTCACTTATTAACTTAACCATCTTCCTTCCATTAGTTGGATAAGAGTAAGCCATTGCCTGTGATGATTTTCATTTACGGTGGGGCATTTCGTTCGGGAGGCGCCTCAGCGATTGCCTACGGTCCCGATTATCTTATGAGTAAGGAGGTTGTCTATGTCCTGTTCAATTATCGTCTCTGTTCGCTGGGTTTTCTCAGCCTACCTGATCCAGAATTGAATGTACCTGGCGATGTCGGTCTGCAGGATCAGTTATTGGCTATGCGTTGGATAAAGCAACATATTCAACATTTCAATGGCGATCCCAATAATATAACATTGTTTGGCCAGAGTGCTGGCGCCGCCTCTGTACATTTCATGATGTGCATGCCGGAGGCAAAGGATTTATTTCACAAGGCCATCATGATGTCTGGCAGCATGTTGTGTCCCTGGACCCAATCGCCGATTAAGGATCAACTGTTTTGTCGTCTAGCTTTAGGAGCTGGATATGAGGGATCGATAAACCAATTGGAAATCTTAAAATTTTTACAATGCTTGCCCCCTGATAAGTTGGTTCAACATGATTTCTTCAACTTTTGCCACAGATGCTTTGGCTTTATACATCCATTTGCCCCGGCTGTGGAAGAACGTCCATTGCTGGAATTAATGCGTGAGGCATGGTCGGTTCAGGTCCCTCTGCTCGTTGGTGGCACCTCATTTGAAGGCCTCGTATTGTATCCCGTATGTAAGATGAGTAATGGTTATATAATCGAACTGCTAAAGCAAGAACCAACAATGGTCTTGCCCTATGAACTATATAAAATGTTGACTCCCGAGGAGCGTGAATCTCGAGCTGCCGGTATAGTAGAAACACACTACGGACCGAGGACCATTGACAAGACCAATGTGTCGCAAATGTTGGATGTAAGTAATTGTTGTCATTGATAAACATTCCTCTCATCTGATTATGTTTCATTAGCTTTTTAGCTATAAGGTCTTTTGGCATGGCATTCATCGTATGGTACGTTCTCGTCTGGCCCATGCTCAAGCTCCGACATATCTCTATCGTTTTGATTTCGATTCACCCAAACACAACTTGATGAGAATCAAACTTTGTGGCGACGATATCAAGCGTGGAGTATGCCATGCCGATGATATGGGTTACGTCTTTCATAAGCTGGGTGTTGAGAAACTACCACTTGACTCGGCCGAATATTGTACCATCCAAAGATTGGTTAGCATGCTAACAACATTCGCACGCACTGGCGATCCGAATTGTGCCGAAACTGGACCTGAAATATGGACACCACTCACAGCAAAATTACCTTATAAGGTTTTAAATATTGGACAAAATATTGAAATTTTAACGCAGGGCGAAAGACAAGGATTGGAAGTTTGGAATCAACTTTATGATAACAATGAAAAAACACTTTATGGATGCTGAATAGTGTATGGAATTTTAACAATTGTGACATTAATCAATTTGATTTGTTCAATATAAGTAAACTCCACTGTTAAATCGTAGTCCAAGCAAACAATGTAAAGCTCTTTTTTCAAGGGCCGAGGTGTTGGGAAGAAAGCTTTAACGACAACGCCCCTAACGATTGACGAAGAAGCTTTTCAAATTTCTAGATTTTTGTTTACAGTAGATGTGCCGGCACGATCAAGTGTGGTTGACCCACTCTCAGCGATTGCCCCCGGTTTCTCTGTTTCACACGCAAGCTCGCTCTCTCTGTCTCTCTTTAGAGTTCCCATATTGACCTTCTCACTTAGCGCCAACCGGCTTTTCGCCCATTTGACTTTCAGATACTTGTATTTGTTTACACGCATTGAGAAATTAAACAAATTTGCTAATAAAAATATCAAAGAAGCTAACTTCGGCTCTGCCGAAGTTTGTATACCCTTGCAGCTTCATTGTTTTATTATTTAATTTAAAAACAAAATTTTTAAAGTAATTGAAGAGAAAAAATTTTCCCGAATTCACTGAGAATCGAATCCACCAAACACCGAACCATCGTGCGACCGATCTTTACGTACTACGTCACCATCCTCACTTAACTCACTTAAGCTAGTTCGACATACATATACATATAGCAAGCGCATGTCATCTCGCTCTTTAAATTTCGTTCTGTGCAACAACACAACGCAAATGTTTCTGTCTCTCTCACACACCGCGTGGTGACCAATTCTTGCATATGTATGTGTGTGTGTGATTGCTTGGAATTTGTTTTTGTTTCTTTGCTGACAAAGAAAATTGCTTATTTTACTCGAGGTACCTCCACGTTTTAGTTAATAACTCCGGTTATAATTATCCGATCCGACTAATTTTTAAACTCTACCTGCGCCATCGATTGGGGAACTTAACTTTTCATGTCTCAACTATGTAGCTTAAAATTTAAGGCCGTCATCGTGATTCAAACAGACAGACGGACAGACGGACATGTCTCAATCGACTCGGCTATTGATGCTGATCAAGAATATATATACTTTATGGGGTCGGAAACGTATATTTCTATGCGTTACAAACATCTGACCAATTTTATAATACCCTCTGCAAGGGTATAAAAATATCGTTTGATGCAGCGTTTTTTAGTTAATTATGCAGTCGCTCAAGGCGCGCCTTTAGAGTACTTTACCCAACCACCCACCCACCTTGCTCTGTACTCACGGTAATCTGACATGCGACGCGCTCTACAACCCACCACCCACACACACGCAGGCACTTCAGCTGGATGGATCGACTGTGACTCTCTGGAACGTTTATCTCTGCACAGCATATTAGCTTTTGTTTTGCTATATATTTTTTTATATAGTATATATATGTTTTCTTTTTTTGTGTTTAATTTGTATTCAGATATTTGTGTTAATGTAGTATATTTCTCTCTCGGCTTTTTTTTTCATTATTATTTTTGCCACTTGTTTATTTCGCTTGTTCTGTATTGTTCGGTGCGGTGCTGTTCCGCTTGTATTTTGCTTGCCAATGGAATTCAATATGAGTAAAAGTTTATAATTTCAGTTTCTGTTTGGAGCTGGCGCAATACAGTTGGTACGATCGGTGAAAGATCAGCAACAAATATAACAATTTGAATCTATAATAGTTGTTTTTAATCTGATTATTATTAATTTGTCAATAAAATCATGAACAAAAATCTCGGTTTTATGGAGCGCTTGCGATGGCGCTTAAAGTAAGTTATTGTCTATAAGAGTGATGACCTCAACTTGTTTATAAATATATTGTTGATTAATTTCATTATAAATTTATTAAATGTCGGAAAGTGCTTATTAGGTTTATATACTATATACATGTATATCTATAATTGTATATGTATATATGTAGATGTGTGTGTGTAGTTGTGGTTAGCCAATTGAAGCGGTTGAATTGATGTTCTATTTTTTTTTTTACTTGTTGTGTTGTCTTTTTGCCATATTTTTTCTGGCTATTGTCAGACATGACTAAGGCCTTTATATGGATGAAGGTTTAATAATTCATTTAATGATATTGAAATATTTGTTATTCCAATTGTAAAAGATAAGATAAATATTTTAACGTGACGTAAACTAAAACATTTGTATATAGTCTACTTTAAAAGAATAGTTTTTGAAAAACCTATTGAATATTATTAATTATTTGATTAGAATTGTTTAACAAGCACTTTATTTCTTTAGCTTGGTTTTTTAATTATTATTTAAAGTAAACTGGAAGCCAGTATGTCCTTGAAATGTACGATATAATACGAAAAAGTTTATAAGAGTCAAATTGTTTAAAGAGACAAATTATATAAACTTTGTCTCACTTGAAATCTTAACATGGATTACTTTCTATTTGCTCATAAAAGATGGAACTACAGAAGTTTTAGCCCATATTGAATGCTCTAATAACCAACAATCTGTCCTAATCAATATTCTCATGTTAATGTTAAATTAATTAACTGATAACAATGCCTTAGGCAATTTATAATCCGTTTGTAAAGGGTGGAGGACTCCTGGCTAACTTAGTAAAACTGTCCATATTAATCTTTCCTTTAATCTTCCGTTTACTTGTAAATATCTGAAATGTTGTGAGCAAAATTAAATTAAAATTAAATGTTTTTGTTTATTAATTTCCGCCCTTACAAGACCAATCAGTCTCTTTAAAATTATTGCAAATCATAAAAAAATTGCTTTCCGACTCGTTCTGTCATTCTGATAAGTATTTCACCACTTTAATTTAACATAAATTAAACAATATTGCGAAATTAGTAGGAATGATTAGTAAAGATTATTCAAAAGGCTATATTTTATAGTTTCCAGAAAGGATTCTTATCATCCTATAGATTTCATTTGGGTCATTAAATCTCTCTCATAAGCACTTTATCCAATCAAAAACTTACACATTATATCGTAAAATTCTTTCGATTAATTCATAAAACTAGCCAATTTATTACTTAATCAGTTTTAATGTTTATGACCTCATATAGTATACATATGTATATGTACATTAACGGTATGTACACATTGTACATACATACAGTTAATTACTAAAAATACAAACAAAAAAAAAGTGACAAAACAAATTTTTGCCTACATAAGCAAATATTGAAACAAAGGGTTTTCGTTGTTTTTGTGGTTATATGGTTACGGCTATAATTGAACATTATACTATATAAATGAATATATTACGACACGTGTTGAGATGTACATATTCAATTAATTACAAATCGTACAATAAATGTGACATTTCTCTGACAACAAGGATATATCGAATATGGAATTCCAATAGGGTAAATTTACTTAGCTGCACCCATAAAACTAACACTGAATTCTGATTTCTCGAATAGATGAAATAACTAATTTTGTAGCCTTCAAGTGTAATAGAAAAACAGAAAAGCAGATGAAACAAAAGTAATTACAATTAAATATTGAAGTCTATTTACATTGGCAAATTGCTGAAAGGCAATTTAAATATTTTTCAACTAGAGATAGTTAATTGGTGTATTAAAATTTTATCACGTCGACGGTTAAATAAGTGTGTAAAATGTAATTAAAACACTGTTTCGTATAATTATCACAATTTTTCAAACAGTAAAAATAGTTTTTTTTTTCAAAACATTTCATAAAATATAAATAAAGCAATAATAATTGCTTTTCTTTGTTTGAAAAAAGGAATCTTCTATCTAAAGTGAAAGTTAATATTGTCCACTGATAACACTCAGTTAAAGGAAAAGAACATCAAGTGTAAATGATAAGAATAGGTTTATATATAAATTTTACTGTCATAAAGATTATAAGCACTTTATATGATGCTAATTAATGTGAGCGATAAGCAGAAATGACACTGACTCTGACTTGTTTACCATGATCTTTAGATGGCCTAAGTAATGTTATTTAAGCTAGCTAAGAGGGAACATCGGTGGGCGTAAGAGGAGTACAGTTCGCCAGCTAATTTTTGTTGACTTACAAGCACTTACACATACACACATCTACAAAGCGTCAAAATGAATCGTAGGGTTAGTATTTCCAAAAATACATTTCCCGCGTAGTCGTCATATATGCAATCTAATAGGAAATCGCTCTGATTGATCCAAATACTCATTATAGTTTCATCATAGTTTATTTGGTAGAGAATTGCATTTAATTTAATGAATAATAATTCATTTAAAATACTAGGTTGCGCGTCGTTTTAACTTCAGTTTCAGGGCTGCAGTTTTTATAAGAAACTATCGATAATTAAAGTCAACAATTAATGCAACTTGTGAACCTGTGTGCAAATCGATAGCGCGATAACAAAATAAAATAAACTTAGGGCCACTCTTATACATTGAGAATAATTGTTGCTTAAGGGACTTAGTGTTCAACGCTCCATGTTTCAAATCTTGAACATAATTCTTCAATAAAATACTGCGAAAAGTGACCAAACAGTAAATAATAATATGGAAATTCCGTTATTTTGGATTTTACTTTGTGCAAAGAATAAATTTGTACCTGCAATAATTGTTGATATAGGGTATCTTTAAAACGGCGACCAGAAATCAAAAACCACAAGAATTCTTTGATAAGAATTCCGTTAATGTGCACCAAAAAAGTAAAGGCAGGGCGTCGCAATAATCTCGTTAAAGGGGTTGCCAGACAAGTCAAAAATATAAAGCAGTTCAGGCAGTCGTACATATGTATGTAAATAAATGTTTCGAAATCTTAATTGTCTTGCACATCTCTTTTCTGAATTAGAAAATTAAGATTTACTTACTTATGCATGTATTTATGTACTTACATTAACACAACATGTAATTTTACAAGTTACAAGACACTTCAGAATAAAACAATTCGTTTTTGTCAGTGTATGTCTTACAGTATGAACTTTAATTGCCTGTGGTCTTGCACTCTTTTTGAGTTTTATTTTTGGCGAAAATAAAGCAAAATAAGGCAAACACATGTTTGTGTGTATATATGTATTAACATTCGCATTAGCAACGATTCTTAGATATTTCAATCATGGCTATAAATCGCAATTAAATTAAAGGTTCTTCAGTAATAAACAGATTTCCATTTTAATCATGCAAGAGAACTTCCTTGGTGACCTCAGAGTTCTTGCAGCTTGACAAGTTCTGAGTATGCAAGCAGTAGCAGGTTGTGTTAATTTATCACTGACAGCCAGGTACGTCTCTGCAGGTGAAGTGGTTCTGTTGTAGGCCACACACAGTTGACTGGAGATGAACTGTTGCAGTAGCAGCAACAACAAAACAATTTAAATTGCATGCAATGTGGCTTTGAAAATTAATTAAAATAATTAACTGGCACCAATACTTGCAGTATATAGAAATATATGTACATATGTACATACATATTAAGCTGTTTTGAAATGTATTATAATGGTAATTTTATTTTACAGAACTATCGAGCATAAAATCCAACAATATCGTTTGACAACCAACGAGACAATTGTCACTGATACCGAATATGGCAAAGTGAGGGGTGTGAAGAGATTGTCTCTGTATGATGTGCCATATTACAGTTTCGAGGGCATTCCATATGCTCAGCCGCCTGTCGGTGAGCTCCGTTTTCGGGCACCACAACGACCCACACCCTGGGAGGGTATTAGAGATTGCAGCCAATACAAGGATAAGGCAGTGCAGGTGCAGTTTGTCTATGACAAAGTGGAAGGATCTGAGGATTGCCTTTACTTGAATGTCTTTACCAATAATGTAAGTTACGTACATTAGAAATTACGTATAGAAATGACAATGAGATAAGTGCTCATGTAAATTGATTTTCCCCCATCCCCAATTTAGGTCACGCCTACTAAGCCTCGTCCTGTGATGGTTTGGATACATGGGGGCGGTTTTATACAAGGCGAAGGCAATCGTGAATGGTATGGTCCGGATTATTTCATCAAAGAAGATGTTGTTCTAGTCACTATTCAGTATCGTTTGGGAGCTTTAGGTAAGTATTGATTATTTAAATTAGGTAAAATACTTTGCTAATTGTAATTTTTTAAAGGTTTCCTCAGTCTGAATTCCCCTGAATTGAATGTGCCTGGTAATGCGGGTCTCAAGGATCAGGTGTTGGCTCTCAAATGGATTAAAAACAATTGTGCAAACTTTGGTGGCGATCCCAATTGTATCACCGTTTTTGGAGAGAGTGCAGGCGGTGCCTCTACCCATTATATGATGATTACGGATCAGACACAGGGTCTTTTCCATCGTGGTATTCTGCAATCGGGTGGTGCCCTTTGTCCTTGGGCGTATAATGGAGATATCACCCACAATGCCTATAGAATAGCTAAGCTAGTCGGCTACAAGGGCGAGGATAATGAAAAGGATATTTTAAATTTCTTGCAAAGTGTCAAAGCCAAAGATCTGATACGTGTGGAGGAGAATGTACTTACTCTCCAGGATCGTGTTAATAAAATTATGTTTGCTTTTGGACCTTCACTGGAGCCATATTTCACACCTGAGTGTGTGGTACCCAAGCATCCAAGAGAGATGATGAAGACAGCTTGGAGTAACTCTATACCCATGCTGATTGGCAATACTTCCTACGAGGGCCTCTTGTGGTTGCCAGGTATGAATACTTAAGTGCTTTAATGTTAAATCGAGACTATAGTTTGATTTTTGCAGAAGTAAAGTTCATGCCACAGGTGGTACAGCAAGTGGATGCTGGCACTCCATTTATTCCAAGTGAATTGCTGGCCACTGATCCTAGCAGTGACAAAAAGGCGGAATGGAGTGTAAAAATTCGTGACGCTCATCGTACGGGGGAAGTGGCCACTGCAGACAATTATTTGGATGTAAGTTAAGGAATACAATGAATGAATGTTCATTGTTCATTTAATCATGCATACTTTTCTTTCATTTACAGGTGTGTTCCATCAAATACTTTGTCTTTCCTGCTCTTCAGGTCATACGATCTCGTCATGCTCATGCCGCAGGTGCTCCTGTTTTCTTCTATCGCTACGATTTTGATTCTGAGGAGATTATTTACATATACCGTATAATGCGTATGGGTCGTGGAGTAAAGGGTGTTAGTCATGCCGATGATTTGGCCTATCTGTTTAACAGTCTTCAGGCACGTCGTCTGCCCAAAGAGAGTCGGGAGTATCGTAACATCGAGCGAACTGTTGGCATCTGGACACAATTTGCGACCACAGGCAATCCTTATAGTGAGAAAATTAATGGCATGGACACTCTCACTTGGGATCCAGTGCGTAAAACCGATCAGGTTTTCAAATGCCTTAACATTAGTGATGATTTAAAGTTCATTGATTTACCGGAATGGAGCAAATTGCAGGCTTGGGAAAGTCTTTATGCGGATCATAAGGATTTGCTTTTCTAATTTTCTTGTTTCTACTTTGCTATCTTTGTATATATAGATAAAAGTCAAATGTTTATACGTAATAGATTAGGATCAATATGTGAATTTGTGCTTTATAAATAAATATATATGCATCAAGTTATCTAGAGTTTAAGTTGGCTTTGAATCAGACATTGAATGAATTCGGTAAAGTCAACTAAAATTATAAAGTAAAAACAATATTTCGTAAAACAAAAAAATAAAAAAAAGATAAAAAATTGAAGAACAATGGCTGGTGCACGCCGCTTGAGTCGAGAGCTGGCCGAGATTAAGGAAATCGATTGGAAAACTGTCCGTAATGTACAGACATCGGAAGAGTCTGTTTTTACATGGACTGGTCTGCTTGTGCCAGAGAAGGTGCCATACAATAAGGGCGCTTTTCGCATTGAAATTCTATTTCCGCCCCAATATCCCTTTTTGCCACCCAATATACAATTCAAGACAAAGATCTATCATCCCAATATTGATGAGAAGGGTCAAGTGTGTTTGCCCATCATAAGTCCAGATAATTGGAAACCCACAACACGTATGGAAAGAATTCTACAGGATTTGGTATCAATTGTGCATAATCCTGAACCCGAACATCCTCTACGTTCTGATTTGGCTGAGGAGTTTACAAAAGATCATCCAAAGTTTATCAAAACGGCCGAGGAATTTACCAAAAAGAATGCAGAAAAGCGACCCGAATAAATTAATCAAAACAAACAAATTGTATTCAATTCAAAATTATAGTCTAGTTTAGTAAGATACATTTTGTTCTATAAATGCAATAAATTCAAGTTGGTTGGCTTAAATAGTTTCTGGTATAACGTGCCAGCAGGACGAGGTCCTGGAGTGCAGTGGATCTACCTCAGTTATTTGTACATATATCAGTATATATAATATGTACATGTGCCAAGTGCATGACAAGTCTCAGCTCTTGCTGTGTCCGTTTGTAGCCTTATTACATAATTTATGGTTTCGACAGGACGCACACACGCATGTACACACGCACACATAGAGTGTGTTAACTGAAAACTCAAGTTGCCAATGGCACTTTGAATAATAATTTAAATTTAATGTCGCTCTCCTTAATAATATGTTTAGTTGAAATCCATTTTCAACCAAGAGCAAGTACATAAATAAGATCCAGTAAGAGAGAAGAAAAGAGAGGGAAAAAGATCACAATTTTATTATACTAAAAACTGGCGTGATATTTGATTCACTATATCCAAAGACCTGTTCAATTAGCAACTCCGGACTTCTGGTTCGTCAACTTTTTTAATTGTTCAATTACTGGCTAAGCAGAGGAGCAAGCTTTCATATGTAAAAATATTCTACAAATATACTATACTATATATATATATATATATATATATATATATATATATATATCGTATACATTTTAATATAGGGTGTCCGCTGGATAATAAATTATAATATTTCATCATCCGGCTATGACAATGAGAACAAGCTTGAAAATGCGAACTTTTAAATAAAAATATACTTAACAATCAATAAACTATTCAATATTATCAGTTTTAACATTTATTGTCTTTATATCAATATAAATTTAATCAATTTTAATTCCTATGACAATATACGATTACCTCTAATCAGAATTATATACAAGAATTTCTAACACTTGTAATCGAAGTGCAATAGAACCTTGAAATGGTCGTTAAAAAGGTCGCCAAGGCCTTCAATTGGAAAAAACGTCACTTAAAACATTCTAAAATTTAATATTTCTTTTAAATTTAAAACTTCTGAAAAATAAAATAAAATTTATTATACATTTTCCAGAAATTTACCCTTTTTAGGGATACATCTTGAGAGATAGAAAATGCATTTCCAATTCTAAATTTCTTAAAAAGAAATAAATAGTTCTTGTGATTCAAAACAATCTTTCTGCACACGGACACCCTGTATTTAGATAAAGTTCAGTTTGTTAGCCAATTTATTTGGCTTGTAACTTTTTGTCAGCTTACGTTTTATTTTTTGTTTTTTTTTTATATATATTTAACAAGTTAGTTTGCGTGGCTAAAAAACAATAAAATGACACAGTTTGACTTGTATAGTATAATTTAGATAATAAGTAACTATTATACGGTGTATCAATCATCCCCTTCCCCTTTCCCCTTCTGAGCTCTGTAGATGGCCTTTTTCATTAGCCATTTCATGAAATGTTTTGGTCAATAGTTCTCGTTATTGATGTTATCATTTGCCACTTAGACAATTGCACTTGGGGAATCGTCAGTCATAATTGTAATTGACATTGACTCAACATAAAGCTTATTAATTTGCCTTATCCATCAGTTGATATCGATTCCATGGCATAAATTGATTTTACCTTTACTAAATCGTTTGTGGTATAGTTTTGAATTCTCATGCATTATCCTGTAAAGCATAAGGCTATGACCAGTTTGCCCATTTCCGACTTGAGCGAACTTTATTACCTGTAATGACTTAACTATGGAAAGCACAAAATTTCCAGTTTTGAGTCTTAGAAACGTGTCCTGATACATTTATTGAGTAATTAACTAACTAATTTTTGGTTAAAAAGATATTGATGTGTTCATTTTTAAGTTGAAAGTAAAACCAAAAAAAGGTTCGCCAAAGGACCTGGTAGACTATTCTTTTCCTTTATGATATATGGTACAACAATCTCTAGCAATCCTTTAGGTTAACTGATCTAATATCTAAAATTTTCCCGATTTCTCAATTTGCAATCAGTATTGCAATATTCCTAGTTAAAGTTTTCTAATCAGTTAACGACGATCACTAACATATTCCTGATAAGCAATGAAAAAACTCTAACAAGAAATTTGTTATGAAAAAATGTGAAATTCATTTGATTTACCCAATAAAACGAAGGAAAAAGTTTAAAGGAAAGTACTGAAAAGGTATGTAGTAATAATAGCGATAACAATAACAATTAGGCGACGAGCTACATGCTATAAACAATAAACAAAATAAAGAGACAACAACAAAAACGATAACGTTTAAACAAAACAACGGCGCCCAGCATGGGCAGAAGGCAAATTCACTCGAGTAGACAAAATGCTAAAGGCATTTGAGCGTACACAAAACAGTGTGAGATACACACACACATACAGACATGCATAGCTTGAATATCACTCATACGACCCCACAGCCAGTAAATGAGTAAATGAGTGGAAAAATCAGCGGCAACTCTTGTGAGAGTCACAAACAAACACCAACAAAACGACCGTCCGAACGTCCGAGCACACACAGAGCAACCAACCGCACACTAAACTTAGCCGGGCGCTTACTTAAAGTGTTCAGTTGACGAGCAACCCCTGAGTAAAACGAACATACAAAAAAACCTAGATCCAACCTTAGCCTAGTGTCTGGCATTAGCCTTAAACAATTATAATCAGTGTTAATTAAATTTAAATATATAAACCAAAAATTGAAAAGCAACAAATGAGAACAAACAAGATTATACATAGTGTTTCGAAATAATAGTGAAATAAATCTGAATATAAAAAAAAAATATTCAAGGAATTTACAAAAGGACAGATAACTTAAACTTGCATTACGTATACGCAGTGTTGGCGACAGTAACTATTGGATTTATAGATTTTTAGTTTTCAGTCGTGCCGATTTGCCGTTTCGTATTGCTGCGTGTGTGTTGTTGTATTTATTTTTGTTGTTGTTGTTGCTGTTTTGCAAAAGAATCGATTTGCAAGCGTGAGACCGCAACAAGATGTCATTTGATATAGCCATTGCCGATCAGATGCGAATTGCATTGAAGTAAGTGAGATTATGTATGAATATTATTAAGAAAATCATATAAAAATAAATTGTTGTAATTCAGTTTAAATGATTTAAACGAAAGAGGTTAGATTATTTGGCCTCGTTCTATATATATGTATAAATTAAATAGTTTGATTGAGGGTTGTACTACAAGTCTAACTGGTTTTCCACAATTGCTGTTTCCTCGAATGGTTATTGAAGTGCAACAGCAAATGAAATTTTCTATATAGATTCCATTTAATCTTTATGAGAGTCTGGGATAAAATTTTCTATTCTTATTTATTTGTTTGTTCTCATAATTGAACTATTTGACACTATCTCCATCTATCAGTTGCAGTTTTTGTCTTTTGCGAAATGAATCTCTATCAAGTTTAATTGCCCTTAACCTCTGTGTAATAATAACCTAAGCTAAGACAAGACGTGGCTCATTTTATTAAGAAATCTTATCTTCTTGAGCCTATATTAAAAATAAAAATAAAAAAACTCTTGCGTCAAAAGTCAGGCCCACAATGCGAGAGGAACTTATCAGCAATTGAGTCGGCAGCAGATGTGAAATCGAAAATCCGGGTCTAATAAATATATATATAAATAAATTATGATAAGAACTCGAACTCACTCACTCTCTCTCTGTTTCTATTTGGGAATGCATCCGCATTTGTCTGCAAGGCCAAATTGTGGCTATTCATAGGGAGATTATATATAGTATATATATATAACTGAGACGTTATGATAGGAAATGTCTGTCTCGAGTCATTTGGCTGACCTCTTTCATGATGATGATGATGGTCACAATGAGTCGACATTGCACTTTGTACTCTAGACGAATTTTTGCTAATCAGTAATCAGTTGCTGCTACTCAATTAAACAACACTTAAAATAAAATTTATTAGAATTATTTAGGAAAAAGCCTGTCTATGATAAGAGCCATTTGATTCCGTGTGTTTACCTTATTAATTATAAAATATATCAATAAGTTTGATAAGATTTCTTTCTGTAGGCGTGTGTCATGTATTGAATTTAAGGCGGGTTTTTGTCTTTCAAGTGCGTCAAGAAATTATGACTTTTAAAGTTTCCAGCGATATAAATCGTTTAAAACACATGCTTTTCCATTTACTTAGTTCATTATCAGTTCAGTCAATTTTATAGAAAAATTGTGAAATTAAAGTCACATAATTTGGTTATATTTTTTTGCGAACGTGTTTAAAATGCCAAGGCTGAACAGAGTTAATGCAAAGTTTGCATAAAGCGTTTTGTTTTTTTCTGTGGAAAAATCAACAGAAATGTGCTTAGAGAACAGGTTCAATGGCCACTAAGGGGCATTGGCAAAATGCATCAATGTATATACATATATATAGATATATATTTATTGGTAATTTTAAGTAGCAAATATCCATAAATCTTTAATGACAAATATTAGTCATAAATAAGAAAAACTTTTGCAGAAATATCAAAATGAAATATGACTCGAAGACCAAAAAAAGAAATAAACATAGAAAGCAAAAAAAAAAAAAATACAAACACTGCACGGGAATCAAATTAAAGTCGTTAAACAAAAATCTTACAATTCAAAACTTTTTATGATATCAATGAGAAATCTTAACCATATACTTATATTCTATATATACATATGTATATTTTATATTGGACTTTATTACTTGTTTAAATTACTCTTAAACTTGGACATCATTTGGTCACAGGTATAAAAATTTCAAATGGCTTGTTAATTGCTTAAACTTAGAATTACCATTAAAAAAATGTTAATAACTTTAACTGAGTTAAATTGTCAAGCAAAATTGTTATCTAATTATTATTAAAGCAACTCGGTTAACTTGTTGATATAATCAAAACTAATTACACTTGGGAATAAAAATTTAGATTATTTAAATTCATTTTTGAAATTGTAGACGAAAACATTCAAAATCCAACCAAGTGAAGAGATACCAAAAATGTTTTTTTTTTGTAAGAATTTTAAGTAACATTTTTTTTCTCTTTGTTTTGTAATCAAAATGAGATACAAATATGTATATAACAAATGATATTTCAACAACAGTTATTTTTGTGGAATTTTTAGAAAACATTTTTGTTTCGCACATTCAATTTAACATTTACAATTTATTCTGTTTTACTTTTATTTTGGCTTTCAACAAGCAACAAAAAAAAAAAAAAAAGAGAAAAATTCTATGAAAATATTTTATCAATGGCAGCTTTAATTTTTGCTTCTATTTTCCTACTTTTCCTTTTTGTTATTGTTGTGTTGTTGTTGTGATGCATTACTTTACACTTGGTTGCATGAAATTGATAAATGGAAAATTCACAAAATTCGATTTTTTTTTCTTTTTGGCACATGAATATAAAAATAGTAAAATTTTGCTTAAGCAAAATGCCAATGACCTGCATTCGAAAAAATTAATGAATAGAAATCATAAAAATTGTACAATATATTGATTGATTTAACTCAAATAAAATTTTTCCATTTTGCTGGCTTTGTTTTGTATGTAAATATAATTTCAGTTTCTTAATATGAATAGTTTCCTGTTTCCATTTGCAATTAAATTGTGAAAGAGAAAGGAAAAAGAAGAAGAAGAAAGAGAAAAAAACAATTTGAGTTTTGTTAATTTCTTAGGAAAATTTTCTTAGTGGGTTGGTTATTTACTTTTTTCAGTTTAAATTCGTTTACAATTCTCAGACAAAGTTGTATTTTTTTTTTATGTCAATTCAGTTTATTGCCAACCAGAAACAGAATTAAACGAGTCCATAAAAAAACAAAGAGAAGAAATAATCAAATTAATTATTATTTAACACAACATACTTGAATCTGTGGTCATGACCTTGACCATTACAATGGAAAGTGGAATCAAACAATTAACGCTTCATATTCATAATTCACACACTGGAAAATCAGATTCCAGCTCAAAAGTCCCCTAGAAGGTTTTTCATACAAAAGCTGTTAATTAATTTGCCGACTCTCTCTCTCTCTCTCTCTCTCTCTCTGTGTGTGTTTGTCTATGTTTACTACTCGACGTAGTGTGCTTTGGGCATTCCAAAATGATTTGTTGCCATATAAATTGTCTAGATGTGTGCGTATATAGTATTTTCCTATGTGTACGATATTTAAAATCTTTATAAGCATCATAGCATAATGTATCGGTCTGTTGTAGATCGGCTCACGCGTCGTTTAACTCGCACGTTTTCTAAATGGAGAACGCACTTGAAATATAAATGGGGCACGCCTCCATATCATTATGGGAAATGAGTTAGCTATCTGTCAATATGACTTTAGTTGCTCTACGTTTTTTGAGACTTCTCAGATATATAATTGGCAAAACTAAGGCGACAATTAAAAATTAGAGTTCTGTTTTGTCTCCTATATAAATTGGGTAAATTTCTTAGATTGCAACTAAAATTTTCTACATTTTTCCAAACTTTGTATACTGAGTCTAGAAAATGGGAATAGATAAGGTCAGAAATTGGTTTTTAGGAAATTTTTTGATTGATTCATTTCTCTATTTTGTTATTTCATTCTATATTTATTTATCGAAACTCTTTCACATCTGTAATTAATGCCTTCCGGTCTCAGATTCTATAAGGCACACTTTAAATCATTTTAAGATTTTATTTCATTTTCAGTAACTTAACTTATTCACCTACTGTAGATCCCATTCAAGTCTCCTATGTCTGATCAATTTGTTTCTACTTAGTTTATGTTTTCTTTTGTTTACGTGCTAATTGAAAATTTGCAAATATAGAAAATCGATCTAAGAAAATTGTTTACAAAGCAAAAGTAAAGAGCGCTCTCTTTTAAGCACTAAATTTTTGAGTTTTTGCATTTGTTTGTCATTTAGCTATGTACGCAAAAGATAAACGAAAAATTTACAAAAATTTGCTCAGAGTTTTTCCAATTTATTTTTAAATATTTTTGTTTTTGAATTTTTCCAGCTATGTCAAGTTCAAGACAAAGCAACAGCGACTTCGCAGCAATGACAAAGTCATCGCGGATACAATTTATGGTAAAGTGAAGGGCGTCAAATGGCAGTCGATCTATGGGAACAATTACTATAGTTTCGAGGGTATACCATTTGCTAAGCCACCGGTGGGTGAGTTGCGTTTCAAGGCGCCAGTTGAACCGGATCATTGGACCGAGGTGAAGCGTTGCACACGGGAACGGACAAAGCCATGTCAGGTGAACATCGTTATGAAACAGGTGCAGGGCAGTGAGGATTGTTTGTATCTAAATGTGTATACCAGAGAGGTAAGTTAATATAATAAACAAATTGTATTGCATTTTGGTTTAATATTTACTTGTTTATTGCAGTTACATCCACAGAAACCGTTGCCTGTTCTTGTCTGGATTTATGGCGGTGGCTTCCAAATGGGTGAAGCTTCACGTGATCTCTACAGTCCCGACTATTTTATGATGGAACATGTTGTTCTCATATCTATATCATATCGTTTGGGGGCCTTGGGTTTCCTCACCCTGGAAGATGAGGAATTGGATGTGCCCGGAAATGCCGGTCTCAAGGATCAAGTGATGGCCTTGCGTTGGGTTAAACAAAATTGTCAATTCTTTGGCGGTGATCCGAACAATATAACAGTTTTTGGTGAAAGTGCTGGAGGAGCTTCCGCACATTATATGACCCTCACGGAACAGACACGCGATCTCTTTCATAAGGCAGTAATAATGTCCGGATCGGCCATAGCACCCTGGTCAATAACTCCGCAATCCGATTGGGCCTATCGTCTGGCACAGGCCACTGGTTATACGGGGGAGGAGAATGATCGGGAGATTTTGGCACATTTAAAGAAGACCAAAGCTAGTATAATGCTAAAAGTGGCCGATGATATCATTACCATGGAGGAGCGACATCAACGTAAGGTGATGTTTAGCTTTGGTCCTAGCGTTGAACCATATGTATCCTCCCATTGTGTGATACCAAAACCTCCACTTGAAATGATGCGCAACTGCTGGGGTAATAGTATACCCATGGTCATTGGTGGTAATTCCTTTGAGGGTCTATTAATGTTTCCCGAAGTGCGCAAATGGCCGGATCTATTATGTCATCTGGGCGAATGTGAATACTTGGCTCCCGAAGATGCTGGTCTAGATGAGGAACAGCGACGAGCATTTGGCAAGCAATTGAAGTCCATATACTTTGGTGACAAGAAACCCAGCCGTGAAACAATCCTTCAGTACAGTGATGTAAGTTAAAGGTCTGAGAATCTACAAATCAGTATTAAAGTTTTAATTTTCTTTCTTTTTCTTTTAGCTATTCTCATATAAATACTTCTGGCATGCCATTCAACGCACATTACTCTCACGTGTCCATCATGCACCCAAAGCTCCCACGTTCCTATATCGTTTCGATTTCGATTCCAAACATTTTAATATCATGAGGATTATCACATGTGGACGAAAAGTTCGTGGCACTTGTCATGGTGATGATTTATCCTATCTATTTTATAATGCGGCTGCCAAAAAACTAAAACGTCGCACAGCCGAATTCAAGACCATTCATCGTTTTGTCTCCATGCTAGTGCAATTTGCCGCCTGTGGTAATCCAAATATACCATTGGTTACACATGACCACGACCATCATAAGCATAGCGAATCACCTGGACATGATGCTGAGCCAGAAATATGGTTGCCCATCTCAAGTGAGGATTCAGTTTTTAAATGTTTAAACATTTCACATGATGTGAAAGTGATTGATTTGCCAGAGGCTGAGAAATTACGTATTTGGGATAGCATGTATGTGGATAGAAAACTTTTGTATTAAAGTTTAAAATTTACCTCTCTCTTTCTCTCTCACTCACTCTCTCAGTCTCTCTCTTTGGTTACTTAGCCCTAGGCTAATAAATTGTATAGCCATAGTTAGTTATTTGTAATAGATATTTAAGCTGGCCCTGAGGTGGCTCTAAAACCACACATTCAATGTACACAAAAGCTCTCAAACATGTAAATAGCGTTAATACTGTTTAGTTGTAAGTGTAACAACAACAATAACAAAAAGAAAAACAACTTCTTTTTCAAAAAAAAAAAAATATTGAAAATAACATTTTACATTTTATGTTGGTTTTTATTGCATAGTTTATTTTGCTTAAATAGCCAGAAGCAAAAGTATACAAAAAGAAATCAAATAAAATGTATGAAAATGTGAAATAAATATTTGTTAAAGAAAAAAATGTATGTAAAAAAAGGTTCATATGTAAAAACCAAATATTTATTAAGACTTTTGTGCAAAGCAAAGCATATTTTTTTATATCTAATATTAAACAAACATTTGAAAAATTGAATAAAATCATTTATAATCTCCAAATTGGCTTTCGTAAAAGATAAAAATGAAATTGAAACCAAACATAAACGGATGTGGGGGGAAAAGATAAATATTTAAATAGAATTACAATTTTATATTTTATTCCTTCTTCCTTGCGTATACTTAATATTTTTGGTTAGAATTAGCAATCGATATTTCATTGTGGAATATTTACTAATCACCAACTTAAACACGTTTCCGTAACCATTTTATTTTAAAGTCAGTGGGGCTTACTAAACGCATTCACTTTGATATCGAAACGTTGACCGAAATTGATCTGATTATTTATGTTGAGAATCACAAAAAAAAAAAAAACGGAAAACCCAAAGCAAAGCCCAGCCATAAAGTATGCAACGTGTTATGATATTAAAAATACTTAAATGCTCAAACCTGACAATATTAACACCTGCCGGCATACACACACACACACACCAACAGGCATACTCATACATGGACAAATGGTAAGCTGTCAAGCGAGAAAGCCGAAAGCCTGCGCACACCTGCCAATAGATAGACGGGCACACACACATACAAACATACACACGCTGATACACAAGCTCATTTGGAAATTTAGGTAGACAACAGGGGAAGAGGAGTTCTAATGCTTAACATGGACGTAGAAAGGGAAATATCTTTTTTTTCTCGCAACTTTGTTGTTATTCTGACTACGCCTTTGGGTTATGCTGTAATGACAACAACAACAAGAACAACAACTGTATTTGGTTTATGCTTGTGGTAACTTCAAAGGACGCTAAAAACACAATGCACACGGCCTCCGCTTCAGCACTTCTCCCTTTGCTAAGGACCATTTCTCTTTCCTCGCCGAACCATTAATTGTAATTAAAAACTTACACGTGCTTCACATTTACTAAACCCGAGTGCTCAGTGAATGTATGAGTGTATGTGTGTGTGTGTATGTGTGCGAGATGCTTTCGTTGACCTTTGACCCACCTCTTGGAGGCTTTAAATACTTTCCGTTGCTCTGACATTGTGTTTATGTTGTTATATTTTAATTATTATTTACAGTTGGTGCAAAAATAATTTATTACTTACTTTTGAATTGCTTTTTGGGGACTTTGCAGCACAGCCTAAAATTATGCTATCTTTTTTATTATTTTTACTTGGCATGTATCGCCAAAGGTGGCAATTTAGGATTCGTTTATTTATAAAATGGAAGGACAAATATCATTGAATGATGGCTTAAACTTTCCTTTGCTAGACTCAGGATAAGAGCTCATTTTTAAAGAATATTTAACTTCATTAGACAAATAACATTTTTGAGAACTAAATAAATGAAAAATTGCCACAAAATTCAAGCAGGACATGCGTGTAGCTGCCCTTTAAAGCGTGTCAAATGTTTGTAAAACTTTAAAAATTCCAGACAATAGTTTTGTTTTTGTCACGTGTAGTGAATGCAAATGGTTTAAGTCGGCTAGTCAAATTTTGCCTGAATACTTCCTCTCGCACTCATCGTTTGAAAACTCATGTTAACCATGTGTCTCCATGTGAGTGTGTGTCCTGTAGTCGAGTCACGAAATGGCATGGAAAAAGTCACGCGAGATTGTTGAACCTGCCGGAAAATTATGACTTTTGTATGTGTGTCTGTGTGGTGTGGCTTAAGGCATATATATGGGCGTGGCAAGTTCGTTTGATTTTCTTTTAAAAAATTCATAAGCCAATTGCTGAGAAAGTATGAAATGAAATGAAATAAGCAACTGACACAATGTTCGCCATGAAATGACACCGAGTCCACGACAAGTAAAGCTCAACCTTAAAGGAAAATCAAATGCTAATAAATATTTGATTATGGGAATTCTATGAAATGAGTCTAAACTCAAAATTTCATCATGATGACTAAGAGAAACCAAACGAACATTTGTCTCGAAAAGTACACAATTCTGCAAAATTTGATGTTTACAAGAGGAAAAGGCAACATCTGGTTGCAATCAAAATTGTTAAGAATCAGCAAAAACGAAATCATTTTTTTTTTTCCAGTATTCGGTTTTTTTCTTGCTTTCTTTAAAGATATTATATTTTGTATTAATCAAAATCATTTAAAACATTTCACAATTGGGCATCAACTGCGGTGGGACGACAATAGCCAGAAATAGTTTATTTCAATTGATTTAAATGAATTAGAGAAAAGGCAAAAAAACGTGCACGAGATCATTTTGCTCAATTTATTGCAGAAAGCTCATATACTCTCTATCCCCCTCTCGCTCGCTCGCTCTCTCTCTCTCTCTCTGTCTCTCTCTATCTTTCTTTCTCTCTTTCTTTAGAGCAATTTAACCCTTGGCAACGATCTCTTTCTCTCATTAAAGTCACGAGAGTTTGCGTTGCCGTGCCAAGGTTAACAAACCTCCCTCTCTGCCGCACACTCATCATTTCATTAGACTTAATCAATTCTGATTTCAGTTTAACTCTACGTATATATGCTATGAGAACATTCCCCAGTTGCGTGCTTAGTCCAACTAACTAAATTTTAACTAGAACTGACCAGAACTAACAATTATTGCCTTGGCTTATAAAGAATAGTTTAACTGAAATTACATTTCAAAATATTTGGCCAAAAGCTTGAAGCTTTATGTGGCTAAAGCTTTTGCCTTAAACTTTACAAATAGCAACAGGAGGCGGCATAGGTCCTTGAAGTCAGCTGATAATACATACATATATATTCTTATTTTTACTTTTACTTGTTTACCTACAACTAAAAGTTGGCAACACGTGCCCCGGGCAATAAGCACATGACATGAATATGTACATACGTATAAATGTATTTTGGAGAAAGATAAAAAATTATTGAGCTGTTCTCTGTTCTTTTGTAAAACTTCAAGTAAAAATAATTTAAAATGTTATCTCTAACGAAACAATACGTAGCACCTAAATATACAATTCAATCTAAATGATGGGTGAGTCAACCACATTTCAAGAACTCCCCCTACAATAGACTCTTATCAGTGTATTGTTTGGTGTTAATCATAAAGATTACATATTCGTTGCATGTTCACAGTCACTGCAAAATATGAAATCACTAATTGCTTACCATCTGATTGATAACATTTTTATATGGGTGCTTATATACTACATGATAGTGTATAAACAAAGTTGTGGTCAAAGTCAAAGACTGTTAGAATTTGATATGTTATTTAGTTTGTAATGTTAATTAAGCGACGCTCCTGATAACACCATTCGAAAAGCCCTATAGAAAATCTGTATAAATGTACGAGGAACAACAGTGTCTTATAGAAATAAAAGTCTTTCATTCTTCATTATATAAAACTATAGCATAGCATCTTTATCTTTTAAAATAGCTGACGATCAGATGAAAAGCTTTAAGCGCATATCATTTTACAATATAAAGGGGAAAAAATTATAGACATTCTTTCATATAAAGTAATGGGTTGAGGTAATAGTTTCAAAGTGCAATAGATAGTTAAGATTATGACTCCATTGGGGTCATGATAATTATAATGATAATGATATTAACAGCCCTAGATACACATTAATCAATACACTTGTCGATGATTCACTTGAATGGGAATTCGCACTTCTATAAATTAAAGTTCAAATTGTAGCATAATGTCTTTGCTTTGCTGTGATTCAGTATATGTACATGTATTTGCCTTCTTATGAAAGTAAAAATGTATTTCTAAGTACCTATTTATCAGCAAATAACTACTTGACTTGTATGTACCTACATGCAGTGAGAGAAATAGCTTAGCAATTGTTAATAAAACAACTTAATATATCAAGCAAATGAAGCACTTTGACTTGATGAAATTTTGGTGTCTTGTATATATATTTAGATTATTGGTTTCGTATATATGAAACTTGAGGAAACATTTTACTTTAAATGGATAAGAAAACATAGTTCAATTATAAAACAAAACCTTCTACTATAATAACTAAATTATACCAGGAAATCTTTAAAATTGTTGCTCATTTTTTATATTTACATTATGAGAATTTCATATGTTGAGTTGGTCAAACAGGTACTGTTTTTTTTTCAAGTGTACAATTTCCAGTGAAAAGCCCACGCAATTGACTGCACGCTTTTTATGCTCCACTATCAAGAGAAAAAAAAGCTTTCAGTTTGCCCGCCACGCGCTTAGAACTTTTGCTTCTGTATGAGTGTATGTTTGTGTGTGTGTGTGTGTGTTACGTCTGGGGTCGGGGGGCTTTTTTCTTGGCTGCTGCTTTCGCACACATACAGAACAGTTGACGAGCTGCCTTCACACCAAACGGACGCGCAAAACTTGAACCAGCAAACCAAAGCCAAACGCAACTCAGCACAACACACAAAAAAAAAAACTACACAAGCAACAAGCTAATAAAACTATTCAGACAAAAACCACAAACTACAAAAGCCAAAAAATAATATAATAGAATTAATACAATTTGAGTGCTATATATATAAAATACACAAGTATTTTTCGCGTGATTTGCAAAAGTTATGTGACATCCAGAGTGAAAAGTAAAGGAAGAAACCTGTGCGTGTGTGTGTGTGCCACTGTTGTCGTTGTGTAGGTGTTTGTCTCTAGGCATTCAAGTGCGTGTGAGTGCGTGCGTGTGTGTGTATGTGTATATATAACTGCGCAGGACGCAGGATATAAAAGCTTCTGATCAGTAGGCAGTGCGTTTGTGTTTGTGTGTGTTTTGTTGACAAAAGCGCGCAAAAAAAGATAAAAGAAAAAGTCCTGCCAAGGCCAATCAAACAGCTGGCAGTAAATTAAATAAACTAAAGAAGCAAAAAAAAGAAAACACGGCAAAAGCAAATATATATCTTATATAGATAAATTACTTACAATATAACTATATCTTTTTTTTTTGGAAATCTTTATTTTTCCTTTTTTTACAAATTTAAACAAGAAGAACATTCAAAATGTCTTCATTGGCTGCATTTGATCAAATTAAAATTGGTCTTAAGTAAGTTGATTATAATAATAAATAATTTTTCAATTAGTTATATAAGATTTTAAGACTTTCAAGTTGATTAAAACGTATTTTATTCCATTTGCCATAAATGGAAAAAGTCAATTTACTTATATAAAGTAATTTAAGCAAGTGAAATGACATCAGCAAATTGTGTCATCTCGCAGTTCTAAGCTCTATATAATTAAATACTAAACATCAATTGCAATATATGTAAATATGTACCTAGATGTAGGTGTATATACTATATACATATATATAGTATATATAGGTGGATCCACCTAACTTTGCCCTATGGCTATATATATGTATATACACCTAACGATGATTAATCTTAATAATGCCTTAACAGTACATTCATTTGTACAAATTGGTTTGGTTTTAGTCATTTGGCTTTTTGGTTTCTTGATCTAGATTGAATGGCAATTCAAGCATAGGTAATGCCGTCACATCGTATATGAGATAATGAGATATATGAGAATGACGTAAACTGATAATTTAGGTAAACCCTAACATTTCCTTTGTTCCGTCACATAATTCAACCATTTTGGGGATACTTCTATTGTTTCTCAGACAGTGTAATAAGTCTACACAAACGTACACATACTTATACATACATATGCATATATGCATATATGTATATATGCGTGTCTGTATGTATAGACAAACTATGTGGTCATTATGTGTGGGCCATTGGGACTGTCTTTATCCATATTTTGTGTGTATGCCGGGCACTTGAACTGAACTGTGCAAATAATTAGACAACTGGTCAACAAAAAGGGGAGCAAAACTAAATAATCGTTTACAACAATGTATAAAATTGTATGCTCTAAAAACAAGAAAGACATCGAACTACAAATACCCTATATCAAACAAAATTTGCCAACTCTTTCTAATAAAACATCTCTGAAATTTTAATAATTTTACTCTTTTGCATTATTTTATCTATTTTTATCTATAGTTGTTTTTATTACCAGTTTAATATACCCACTAAGTGTGTGTGTGTGTAATGGGTGCTAAAATTTTAGTTACACTAAACTTAGCCATGAGTCATTTCAATGTCTCTATATTTGGCTGAATGTTTGAAATGTTAGACAACATTTTGCATGAGATCAGCTTGAGACAACGGGTTTTCAATGGTTGAAAGAAAGAACTGGATGACTTCATTATATTGAAATTGCCAACACATGTAGAAATTGAAAAAAAAAAATTATTATAGTTTTTGCAAAAGAAAATGAAATTATTCTTGTCTACAACTATGCAAAATAGTTGACTGATACTAAGCAAAAAAATGTTTAGTTTCCATAAATCGTTTTCAATTTCACAATACATTTTACATTGGGACAAAAAAAAAGGCAAATGAACTTAAAAAGTTAAACCTTAAATTAAATATAACTTATCTTTATTTGTGCTTTAATCTAGGAATTAAAAATATTTGCAAAAAAAAAAGGAAATTTAAATAGATAAGTTTGTTGCTTTATTATGCTTTTCTGTCTGCTTAGTACATTTTTTATATATATATTGATATATAAATTTATATACTATGTGCTACGCAATTTGTTTTCAATATTTATTGTTTTTGTTATTCTGTATATTGATATTAAATTACGTGATATCAAAACCAATTTCGCATGGCTTACTTTCAGATACTTTTTGGGTTTTTGATTCCCCTTTTTTTTTTTTTTGAATATTTTTTTATCTGCGGTTTTTCAGGTGCATCGCAACGATTTGCATATTCATTGCACTGGTTGTGATTTATGACAGTTTCATGTATTTTGAGTGGTGGGGCAGTGGGGGGAACACTCAAATTGTTATTCATAGAAAGTGTTCAATCAATTTGGCAATATAAATTACCATTTCGCTGCTAACAATGTGCTCAAAAAATTGACAATATTCAGTCTTTAAATAATGATTTATAAATAGCCACAAAATAGATTTTCATTTCAATTTAAATCAATCGAATTCATCACTTACACCTATTAACCTTCAATTTAAGACTTAATTGCCAGAAACTGATTCTCTAAAACAAAAAAAAAATTTCATATAATTTAAAAATTCTCAACTTGATTAAGCCAATTCAAAAAGGCCTTGAAGACTTGCGAATAACATGAATAAAATTTGAATATTGTTCAACATGTTTTTCCTTGTTTTGCTTTGAAATTTTATACAATTTTTTGGCATTGCTTTTAGTACTAGAGAACAAATATTCTACTATATTTGTAGCTATTATATAGAATATATGGATCTGTAGCTTCCACCCACACACACACACACACTCTCATGGCACTCACACAAAAGCAAACTTGTCAATTTCATTTAATTTTTTGCGGCATTTGTAAAGCTTTTTGAATGGCGACAAAAGAAAACGCAAAAATTGTTTTATAAATGAATAAAGTATGTAGAGGAAGAGCCAATGGCAAACAACAAAATAAATATACAAATATATATATATATATATTTTTGTATGTGTGTGTGTGTCTCATCTGTATAAAATGTTTTTAATGAAGCAAAATGTTTGCCAGTCTAAAATATTGTTTATTAGGTAACAATTTGAAATTTACTAATTAAAACATTGATTAAATTTGTAGCAATTAAAAAATAATGTTTTATACTGGGGAATTCATTTGGTTTAGATAATTACTATTATATTTTAGCTAATTTAAAGTAAATGCGAGGAAACAAATTTTATATAATAAAGCAAATAGAACTTACATTTATTAATTGTGGGTTTTCTTTCAATCTCAGAGTGTAAATCTCTGTGTCAATTTTGAAGTGTTAATTGGGCCACTCAATTAACTTTTGTAGCTTGCAAATGTTGCTGGGAGCCAACATCCTTCAGAAGGACCTCGTTGACCTAGTCTTAGTGGCAGTTGGACAACAACATGTTGTTGGCCAGTTGACATTATTTTACCTTCCACTTGTATTTTATCCTTGTGCCAATTGTGGTTAAGCTTTCCTCACTCTCGCTCTCTCTCTCTCTCTCTCTCTCTCTCTCTCTCAAATCTAGAGTTGCATATTCGAGTAGATGTTGAGCCTAAAGCTTTTTGAAACAGGACACGCATTAAGCTTTACACCAAGTCAAGGTTACAACAATGTAAACGAAAACCATCTTTTTATCTTACAAAAAAATCTAATTTATTTGATAAGCGCAAAAAAAAAGTAGACCTTGACTTGGTTTTATTTTGTCTAACAATGAACCAGAAACCTGTCTGAGGTTTTCTCTGTTGTCTGTCTGGGTTTCACTTCTAGACGAAGAGAGGGGAGGAGAGAGGAGATCGGATTGAAAACCACAACCCAGTCTCGTCTAGTGACTGATAAGCTAAATGTATGGAAAATTAACTGAATGAGATTAAAGCGTGTGCCCCTGATTATTCGCTTTCTCTCTCTCTCTCCTTCTCTCTGTCTCTGTCTGAGAGATTGGCAGAGGAGATATGATCATGTAATTCTAGAATATATTTTACAATTTAGCAACAATATCGATTTATTTTCTGCGATTACCTCCCTGATCACCGGACAAAATGATGGCAATCCGAATGAATATATTCAAGGCATCCATATAGATGGCCAAAGCATGGTTGATGGGATCATAGAGTACACTGCTATACTGTGGATGCATCTCGGCAGCCTTTACAATTCTCTGGGTATCATAGAGTAGAAATCCACTGAATAGAATCAATCCACCGTATAGGGACATCGATGCCAGGCCAGCTCCAATAGCCGTTGTTGGTGGCAGCCACATGGAAGCCAGCGATGAGGCAAATACAACGCCCAGACCAATAGCCAGGGGTCCTCCCATATGTAGAAATTTATCGCTTGGTGCACAAGCTGCCACCGTGGAGAGGGCACCGACAATGCCGCCAGTGTAGAGCAGAGCTTTGGTCAAAATGGGACCGCCAAGGAAGCACATGGGGGCAACAACTGCTCCAAGCACAGCACAATGCAGAGCCCAGGCCAATTGTTTTGCACCAAGTCCTGGTTCATAATTAATGGCCTGAGCCAATGCACCGCTGCCCATGACCAAGCCCAAGGTAATCAATGAAGCCACCCATCCTGATTTCATAATCAATCCCATTAGAGCCTCCGATTGAAAAACGGCCGCTGATGAGGCTGCTGTTAAAGCACACGAGGCTCCAAAATACGCATAAGTGGCATGGATGCGATCCCTCACATATTGTGGCCACATAACCGAATGGTCATAGATGCTTGGTTGCTTGGCCAAACCGAGACCATAATAGCACAGGGCCACTAAACCCATTAGAGCTGCTCCAGCTGCTGCTCCCTTGCCCATCGAGTAGGCATTCTCGGAGGGTGGTCCCATCAAACGATCCTTCAATGATGGCGATCGTGTACGGCTCTCCATATGTGTACGATCACGATCACGCGAATTATCGGTATATTTACGTTGTCCAACATTTCGGGGTATCAAGGATTTTGGTTTCATAGGACTTACAGTTGGCAAACAACGTTTGGGCATGGGTAAACCATGACTAAGATTCGTTTGACTGAAACGCTGACCCGTCGACTGACCCAACAGACGTAACGAACGTCCTGGCAGAGCATTTGCCAAACGTGCTAAAAGCATTTTTCAACTTGTTCTCAGTTTGGTCTAACCGTAATCGTCCAGAAATTTACAAAACTATAGAATATTGTTTAGTTGTCTTTAGAATATTCGAAAAATTCATACTATTTTCTATGGATAATGTGTAAAAAGAAAAATCTATTTGAATTGCTTTCAGTTGGCTAACTTGATTTTCAATGAAAAGTTTTGTAAAAAAAAATCTATGAAATTCTGGAATAAATTTTAAAAAATATAAAACAACTTTCACATTTTTCTTATACTACAAAGTGTCTTTTCTTAACCTTAAAGAGCGCCCCTGTTTTCAGGGCACAGACAATCAAGAATATATTGTTCGTGTTTATGTCAAGCGTGAAATAAAATTGGAAATTTTGTTTTCTTTTTTCAAACATATAACAGCTCGTATATTTTTTTTCTTTTTGTTGGTTCATTTGCCTTTTTTCATTCTATCTCATTTGATTTTCTTGTTCTTTTTTTCTTTTCTCTTCTGCTGCTGTCGTCACTTTTGGCTAATAAGCAAATGCCCGGTTCTACGTATATTTTCTATAACAACAATTTGTTTATTTTTCTTTAACTTATTTTCATCTTTTGGCCAAAAATAATATACAAATCAGTCGAAAACTCATTCAACAGATGCAAAAACAAGGAAAATTTTCTATATTATTCCCTAACGGAAATGATTAATATGAAAATTTTTGTTTGGTCAACTGGATAAAGGACTGGAAAATTTATTGGTTAACCAAATGACTTTATGGCATGGCAAATAGAAATTTAGCAAACATTTTCTCCTAGTCTTTCTCTTGCCTTTCTTCTTTTCTTTCTTTTTATTGTAGTTTTTTTTTATCATTTATGACAATCGTCCAGTTTTGTGATGAACATTATTTATATTGCTGTTGGGTCATTAAGTTGAGCGGTTTTTTTTTTTTAGGTTTCTCGTGGTGGCACACACAGAGAATTTCTATGTCAGAAGTTCAAGGCTGAGTCTCTCCTAATCGCCGGATGTACTCGGATCAGCGACATTTCATGCGTTTTTCACAGTTTGCTATTTATAGGAATAAAATTTTGACATTCTTCTGTTGCTTTTGATACCCCAACTCAAAATAAGGGTATATAGACTTACTTGAGAAGTTGATCTTGTAGATATGATATTAAGTAAAGTAGTTAGTAATAAAGTTGTTAAGGTAAAATAACTTTGGCAGTGACTGTAAACCTGTTTTTAGATCTAGGAAGTAGCGAAATATTTATATAAATTCCTTTTCTTTATTTTAGCAGTTTTTCTTGGCTCAAATTTAAGGGTATATAAGCTTTGTCTATTTTAAATGTTTTTTTTTGTTTTATTTCCAATTTTTGCCGACTCTTGAGTTTTGATGACAGATGCATTTATACTGAAATGAGTGAATACATACATTGTGTATATATCTGTATACATTGTATAGATTATGGGATACACAGAATTGAATTTGTTTAAAAATTGAATCACGTTTCATATGCTGAATTGTCGTTATGTCGCTTTGTTCACTGCCACTTTAACTATTTTGGATATCTTTGTTATTTATGAGTGGCAAATACAAAAAAAAATGGTTAAATGATAGATTCGGTTTCAGTTTGAATTATGGGAAAAAAGAAATCAATAATATATCAATGGGATTATTATGCAGAGTCAACTTAAAATGATTGCAAATGTATTAATATAATAATTCCATATAATCTATATAACAAAAATAAAATGGAACCTTTAAAATTTATATATTTATAATGAAGAAAAGTTATTCTGCTTAATGAAATATTTGCTATAGTTTGTGCAATTATTTTGTCTTGCTATATCTTATCAGTTTTGAAAGCTTAATTGAGCTTATAATTCTCTCGATTTTAATGTTCTAAAATAAAATTACAATGGGTTTTGATTTTTATTTGTCATTACTAAGCATTTTTTATAAACTTTTGTCTAGTTTTCTCTTTGATTTTGTATTATTATTTTGCTTTCTTTTTGCTCTTGTTTTCTTCTTGTTGGCCTAAATATTTTTCTTGCTTTCATTTTGTTCTTTGTATTAAAGAAAAACTTCCTCTCTGTTCATATATTTAATATGTTCATTAAGGTAGAAAATTTCTATAAATTTGTTTAATTAGCAACAAATTTGACCTTGATTAAAACATACACAAGTTGAATGACTTAAAAATTTCAAGCATTTTCATTCTTTACATACTTGTTCACATATATATATATACATTTCTTTAGTGGATTGTTTATCTTTTATATTTGTCTAAAGTCTTTTTACTCGACTGGCATAAGATTCGACTAAAGTAAATATTGCCAGCTGATATCAGCGGAAAGCAAGTAACTGATAAATGACACGCACCTGGCTGAATCTTATCGGGGAGAAATGAAATTAAGTGGCTAAGGCGGAAAGACGTTACCCATCAATATTGGCAATTCTGCCCATTGTCGTCTGATTAATGTCAAAGTTTTGATTAGGATTTAGTATGTACTTATAGCAAGATTTAGAGAATAAATGAGCAAATGTTTTATACGATTTATTTAGATTTTGTTTTCCCTTACAGAATGGTCGATTTTAAAGTACAACAACGTCGCTATCGAACCAGCGAAAAGACTGTCGTCAGTACCACCTATGGACCCATTAAGGGCGTGAAACGAAAGTCCATTTATGGTCAATCCTATTTTAGTTTCGAGAAGATACCATTTGCCAAACCGCCAATTGGTGAATTACGTTATAAGGCCCCACAGCCGCCAGAGATTTGGACCGAGGTCAAGAGCTGTACATCTCAAGGTCCAAAGCCATTGCAAAAACATTTTGTTTTCGAGATGACAGATGGCTCGGAGGACTGTTTATATCTCAATGTCTATACTAAGAATGTAAGTTGACGACAGATGTGATATATGTATATATTTCTGATAATAACAATTGCATTTTCTTGCTCACGTTTAGTTATATCCCACCAAACCCATGCCTGTGATGGTCTGGATTTATGGAGGAGGCTTTCAATTTGGTGAGGCCACACGGGAATGCTATAGTCCGGACTATTTGCTGAGAGAGGATGTTGTTGTGATATCAATAAATTATCGTTTAGGTCCATTGGGTAGGTTCAATGAGAGAATCTCTCTCTCTCGAACTAAATTAATTTACTTGAATTTTCCTTTGTAGGTTTCTTATGTCTAGAGGATCCTGAATTTGATGTGCCCGGCAATGCTGGTCTTAAGGATCAGGTTCTCGCTCTGCGTTGGGTCAAGGCCAATTGTTCGCGTTTTGGTGGCGATTCTGGTAACATAACTTTGTTTGGTGACAGTGCAGGCAGTGCCTCAGTTCACTATATGATGATCACGGAGCAGACACGTGGACTCTTCCACAAGGCCATTTGTATGTCTGGGAATACGTTATCTCCCTGGGCAGTTACCCCCCAACGGAATTGGCCATATCGTCTAGCTGTCCAGGCTGGCTACACCGGGGATAATAATGAACGAGATGTCTGGGAATTTCTTAGAACAGCGAAGGGTGCCGATATTATTAAGGCCAATAGTGATTTGTGCATTGATGAGGAGAAGAAGGAAAGGATTGGCTTTTCCTTTGGTCCTGTAGTTGAACCTTATTTGACTGATCATTGTGTGGTTCACACAAAACCAATTGAAATGATGCGTACAGCTTGGAGTAATAGTATACCCATGATTATTGGTGGAGTTTCCAATGAAGGTCTCTTGTTATATTCCGAGACAAAGACGAATCCCAAATGTTTAAATGAGCTGAATGATTGCCGTTTTGTGGTACCCATTGAATTGAATATGGATCGTGATAGTGCTCTGTGCAAAGAGTATGGTGAACAGCTGAAGCAGTGCTATTATGGAGATAAGACGCCAAGTTTGGACACATTGCACGAGTACCTGCAGGTGGGTCTTGACAGCTGTTAATCCCTGTGATGTTTCTTTAATTGAATCTACTTTTCTTAGATGGTCTCTCATGAGTATTTCTGGTTTCCCATATATCGTACAGTCTTGTCACGACTGGAATATGCCAGCAATGTACCCACCTATCTATATCGCTTCGATTTCGACTCGAAGCACTTCAATCACCTGCGTATTCTCAGTTGTGGCAAGAAGGTGCGTGGCACTTGTCATGCCGACGATCTCTCGTATTTGTTCTACAATTCGCTGGCTCGTAAACTGAAGAATCATACAAGAGAATACAAGTGTATTGAGAAATTGGTTGGATTGTGGACACATTTTGCTACCACTGGCAATCCTAACTTTGATCCTGAGCAATCGGAATTGTGGCAACCGGTGGCCCCGGCAGCCGTTGAGAAACATCAGCTTAAGTGCCTTAATATATCCGATGAACTTAAGAATATCGATGTACCCGATATGCATAAGATAATGGTATGGGAATCTTTCTTTAAGCGTGATGAATTGATTTAATGAATTCGGGGAATGCCATAAAGCATTCGTTATATCCCACCCATGATAGTTTTAGATCATTTTTATATAGCTTTATGTCTCTGGCCTATGTTTTTTTTCTCTCCATACAAAAAAAAAAAAAAACAATGCAAAAGCGTAGCTTTAATGAATAGATGCTATATATACATATATATATATATGAAATCGTTAAGATTTACTATATGTGTGTGTATGTTTGTTAAGTTTGCCGAAATCGAAATTCTATTTAAGTGTGTTAAAATTTTTTCTTCCTAATAAGCATAGAGAACAGGAATAGTTTGTTTAAGCTGAATGGAAACAAGTCGCAACTGAAGTACCTAAAATGAAACGGAAAATGATAAAAAAAAGAAATTACAAATGACAGGCGAAAAGTAAAGAAAGATAAAAAAAAAACAGGGTAAATTCACAAGAATCACCCCCTGCCCCTCTCACCCTCTAACGAAAGTGGTACATTCAACTGCAAAAAGGGGAATGGAAAGCTTTAATTTCGAAACACTGAATGTGAATGCATCCTGTTTAGTTTGAATATTTGATTATGAATGTTCCTTTTAAGTACCACAACAAGCCACTCATACATCAAAAATTTCTGTATTAGTATGAGTATATCAAATACATATTTAATATGTAACTAAAATTATATCTAATTTATAATTAAGTACATTTTATTATTATTCATTTTTTTGGCTTCCATTGAAATGGCTGCGCACAAAAACTATTCAATTCGTACATTATTTTATATACCTAATATATATACATTTGTATATATGTATGTATAATAGGTAGTCCATTAATAAAAAATATTTTATATATATATGTATAATTTTTTGGCTAAAATGTTTTATATTAACAAGAACAACAACAACAAGAAAAAACCTGTCCAAAGATTTACATATATTTTTTTTAAGAAATTTACACAAAAACAAGAACTTGAAAAGTTTTTTCCCTCCTCTTCCCTTTTGAACAAAACAAAAACAAAAATTTTAAATGTAATTCAAAATGGAAACGGAAAGACAACATTCTTCAATCTATATGTAATTCTTGAAAAAAAAAAAAAAAAAAACAAAAAAAAAAACAACAAATTTTTAAAATGTGATGTAAATGAAAACTTGAAAGTTCACAGATATTGAATTAAAAAGAAAATCCATATATATACATATTTTACTAAACTAAAATAAAAACAAACAAAAAAAAGCGATGAATTGTGTATTTGAAATAATAAAAAAAAAAAAGAAAATGAACACCAAAAATATTTTAGAGAAAGTTTTTATCCTTTTTTTTGCTGGGGAATGGATATATAAATTGTAGATCAAAGACATCTGAGATAAATCTTTAAAATATTCTTTAATTTTCTTCGATCTTTTTAATAAATTAGAATCTGAGTTTCTTGAAAAGTTTATTAACTAAACTTTCTTTTTAAAATATCAATTCAAATAGTTTAAATGATTAAAATGAAATTAAGATCATTAACTTTATTGTTGGACTGTATTTTATTTGGACTCTGAGAACTGATATATCTCAGTAGTACTTTGCTTAACTTTTCATCGATCATATATAAGTATTATAAATATGAGAAAATTTTCATTAATTTTAATAAGACTAAAAAAACGATACACTGTACCTGATAAACCTTTGCCATTTACTAATTTGGATTATATAAAGAAGTAAGTAAACTTTCTACTTGATTATATGAACAACATGATTTTAATTATGTCGGCTACCAAAAAAAAAAAAAAATCCCTTATCGTGATTCTGAAACGCCATAATCATAAACTAATACGTCACCGAAAACTGTCTGGGCTCTCATGTGGTAAATGACAAACAATATTATCGCATCAGTCAAAATATTAACAAACGTTCTAAAAGATAAACAAATACTAAAGAGGCCGTGGAAACCAAATCGAAATTTTAATACCCTATAACCTAGGGTATTAAAACTTCGATTTTGTTGATTTAATAGGAATATATCTAAGGTAGATAGTTGTACTCGGTATAGTCAGACTCTTTATATATGTATAATTGAACGGTAATCTTTTCTTCACTTCATTACAAGCTTTTCCACAAAGTTAATGTACTCATTTGGCTAGAACTGACTTCACAATCACAAGTTGAAATGTAGCGTGACCAATTATCAGGTGCAAATTGTTTACTTAGACGTTTTTTTTTTTATAACCAAAACTAATTGGTGTAGAAAAAATGAAAAGTTAAATTTTTCAAAAATTACTACTATAATTATTGAAGGGAATTAAACCGTGGATAAATAAAAATGTAATTAGTTAGTGAGTGAAAAATGTTAGGAAAATGAAAGGAAGCTTTTAATTAAAAGTAAATAATCAGAGAGATTAATTATATCTATATAATTATAGGCCAGATACCAGATGGATGCCAGCATATAACTCACATGGCAACAAAGTAAACAAATTATTTAAATCTCTGTAAATTTATATAGAAAAGACTTTTATCTTTATGGTTATATAAAAGTATTTTACTGAATGTTGTAGGTAATCTTTGTTTTCTTTTGGTATACATAAATATTCTTAAGTAGGATCTGTTGCTGGTTTATCTAGTCATTATTAGTCATCACGCATAGATAATATCAATTTGAAAGGATATATATATCTTACATAGATGAAAAAGTAGAGAAACTGAAAGTATCTGAATGTTCATTTACCATTTTGAGGTAAAGGTGACACATATGACTAATATTTGCTCTTGTCATTTGAACCATTCCATATCCGATCGTAAGTGTTAATAGATACTTCAAATTTGCATCAAAATATATAATTATAGCATTTCGATGAGATCTATTTTGGTCTTGGAATTTAGTTGGCTTCAGTCAAGAAACGAGACAAGTCGAAATGGGTTTAGCAGCTCAATTTGTATTTTTACTTTGGTAGATATATATACTTATAAAACACTTTTCTATATATTACTTTTGTTAATTTCACTTTCAATCTATCAGTTTCCTAGTGGTTTACTTTGTCCTGAGTGATGATGTGCCTTCAGCAGAGGCTGACACTGTAATAACAGAAAGTGAACCGGCCTATACAACTGCAGATGATCTACATTTAATCAATTTCTGATAGTAATTTATTCAAATGTATTAACAAATTTTATCTACAACAGGAAAAGTCAAATCAAGTTTTGCTTTGTGTTTTAATCTAGTTCAGAGTCAAGTTCATAGTCGCACGTTCTACGATTGTTAATTCTATCTACACAGTTATGTGTTCCACTTAAATATACAAACTTACACTACATATGTACTATATGTACTTATGTATATATATAATTATATGTAGATAAATTTGTATGCTTGCATTAACAATGATTACATCATTTTTAGGGGGCTTTGGACTCATTAAAACTTTTAACCAGTTGGGGCGTATGCGCAATGTTTCGTTGTCTCAAGTTCATGTTCAAGGTGTAGTTAATGACTTTGTTCGAAACGGCAAATAACTTGGCTCTGTAACCAATAATACTGGTAAAAAATTGTTTTTATTTACTTTTTGATAATGAAATATAAATAAATAATTTCAAGAATTGGTTTCATTTTGAGTGTCATCGTTGAGAGACATTTTTCTTTATCAAAATTTTTATCAAGTTTATTGTAAATTTATCATAAAGATATTATTTTATCTATTGTCACTTTTTGGTTTCGTTTGTTTAATTAATAAGTAATTAAAAACCGATACTTAAACGGGAATTACACAAATTGAAGAAAAGTTTCTACATATTTTTGCTAAAAACAAGTTCGAGAGTTATTTAAATATCTCACAGTACGTGCTATACTATGAAATTCGTACTGCATGAAATACACTAATATATTTTAATCAGACTAGACTTTGTTATATCATGTTAATTTTAATGTTAATGTATTTTATATTTCCTTTTTTGGGTTGAGTAATATTCTTAGACAAAATCTACAGGAAGTTTTGCACACTTTTAGCACAAAATAATCAGAAAATTAATAATCTTTGTATGCTTTTAAATTATCAGTCTTGGTTAAAACTTAAACTTAAAAGAATAAAGGGAGGGAGTGGCAATTTTGATATAGTTCCAGTGGAAGAAGTATAAGTTTATGACCAGTAATTCGAAATATTTGATTTTTAGCTTGGTTTTATATATATATATCCCTCACAGTGGTTCAAAAATTACCTATATAGAAAAGTAATATTTGATATTAATATTAAAATCGTTTGAGTTCACTTTTCGAACTAATGATCTCTAAAAAAAAGCTTTTTGGACAGACTATTAATGATTTTAAAAACATGTTTAAGCTTTTGATTAAACTTTTTTAGCTTTGGGGAAGCTTCAGGGCTACCATAATACAGAGAGCAAGAGACGAAAACCAGTATTCCCAGTGAGAATCAATGACCGCCTGTTGTGCATGTTTGTATGTATGTATGTATATACACCTGTGTGAGAGAGCGTCTAGACACTAGTTGAACAGCTGCTCCGCTTGCTGCTCCAGTTACTTTGTTGCGCTCTTGGATCTCCTGCATTCTCTCTCTCTGCCTCACATAGTTTTCATTGGGTTTACGATCACCCATAGTCAATCAGTTTCAGGCACACTTTCGTAAAGAACGGAACGATACGGTGTATTAACCCTATTCACCTTCGGTAGTCTCTCAAGCGTGTTTCCCGGTCGCGTGTATAGCTAAAGTAAACTGAAACTTTTTTGCGACACTTTCTCTCCGCTCCAACAAACGAAAGGCATTAACCGTTAAATTTTTTGTTTGTACATACATATTGTGTGTGTGTGTGTTAATTTGGTGTGATAATTAAATTGAAGAGTAAAGAAACAGCTGGAAGAATGACCACTCGATTTGTGGATATGCTTAAACTGACCTTTAAGTAAGTTTTCGCATCAAGAAAAGAGAGAAAAACTTCAATATATTTCTGGGTATTGGGGTCTCCCCACGATGTTGCAAGCCGCAACAGCAACAGCAGCAATCACCAATCAGCATCTGTGTATTGGCTATGTGTGTGTATCTATGTGGCTTTGGTGAAATTGTTGCGCAAACATTATTGCTGGTTTTTGTTTTTATACCCTGTACCCATAGGGTAAAAGGGTATATTAAAGTCGCTAAAATGTATGTAACAGGCAGAAGGAAGCGTTTCCGACCCCATAAAGTATATATATTCTTGATCAGCATCACTAGCCGAGTCGATTGAGCCATGTCCGTCTGTCCGTCTGTCCGTCTGTCCGTCTGTCCGTCTGTCCGTATGAGACACTCGATCTCAGAGACTATAAGAGCTAGAGCTACCAAATTTGGTGTGAGCATCCGTCTAATGCCAAAGCAGGTCAAGTTTGTTTCAAATTTTAGCCACGCCCACTTCCGCCCCCGCAATTGAAAAAAAAACGATAACTAGGGCTGCTGTCAAGATATCGTATTCTTACTTGGTACACCTAATTATATACCCAAACTGGACCAGCTGACCAAATTTTGTTGAAATCGGACAATAAACATCGGAGATATGGCTATATCCGTTTTGTACTGAAATGCCAAGGCGGCATTGGCAGATAAGGAAGAGCGAGATAGCATGCGTTCGCTGCTGCTGCATGTGAAAGGGAATTTTGTTTTGAATTGATTGCGATTTTGAGGTTGTTCGATCATTTGCCTAGTGACCACGCAGATCAAGAGAGTTTAAAATTTTTGCCACGCCCACTTCCGCCCCCGCAATTCAGAAAAAAACTAATTATTAGAGCAGTTTTTAAAGAATCAGATTCTTATTTGGTACACCTAATAATGTGGCTAATATGCATCATCTGACCAATTTCAGCCGAAATCGGACAATAAATATTGGAGATATACGTTAATGCGTTTTGTACTGAAGCGCTTAGGGCGACATTGGCTGGTAAGAGTGAGCGAGATAGCATGCGTTCACTGTTGCGGCATGTTAAGGAAATTTTTTTATGAAATTAATTGCCGAGGGTGTTTGACTTCATTTAATATAATAACTAGTTGGTACAGGGTATACACAATGTCGGCAGGGACGACTTGCTTGCTTCATTTTTTTGCATAAAATTAATGATGTTTTTGTTTTTTCTTTCTGTTGTTGTTATTATTGTTCGTTGGTTTCTTTTGCATTTCGTTTTGCTTATGATTCAGCATTGTTTTGAATACCCTTTATTCACAAGAGAATAGGGTATATCTGATAAGATAAAGTTTATGTAAAGCAACTCTTTTCATTGGCAACATTTTACACTGGCAACATCTCCAGTTGGCAACATTGATGATCAGCAACATAAACATTAATGATTAGCAACTTTAAGTGAAGATTAAAGTTTCCATTTGATAAATTTTCAGTGAGTGAGGGTATATGCAAGTCGTTTTCTTGTAACATCAAATGGCTTTTTAATATTCAGTTTTGTTGTTGTCAAATTGTTTGCTATTATTTGCACGTTTTTCACGCATGTGAAATTGTATATTAGCAATTTTACAGATACATAGTTAGTATTTTTAGCATAAATTATTTCCAAATCTCTTCACAATTTGTGTTAATTGCATGTAGATAAAATGCAGGTAAAAGACAAAAAATCAAATGGTTTATAATTTTAGAGTTTATAACATAATTTCGAATAAGATGAAGATGTTTTACAGTGGACAATGAATTTTCAAAGGAAAATTGTACCATCATGTGAATTGAATTAGATTCAAACTGTTTTCGGACTGCTCTATATCAAGAAGTTAAAGTCAATATTTTTTCGAAAGATTCCTTATTTTGATCAGTTATGAAACCTAACTAAAATTAAGTTGGAATACTATGACTAATATATTTTCTAAATATAGGTAATATATGACAACTGCCCTTAAAAGATCGAACTGTTGATTTTATAAAAGTCTACACACTTGGCAAATTATAGTTCTATTTTATATTTTCTAATCTTAACAAGCAAAAAAACACGAATAAAGCAGGTACATTGATAAACTCTCTCCTTCTGGGTACACAGTTCATTTGATTTAAAGTGAACAGAATAATAATAATATTATGCCATATGGGCATGACATGACAAATTTTAGTAATTAAAACATGAGAGAGACGACCTCTACTTAAACAAATAACTGTTACTATATTAAGTTAATCACACGAGTTTTATCAAAGTCCATTGGATTTATATAGTTCTATATGTTATTTGTGTTGAGTTAATCAAATGGAATTCCTATTTACATTTAAAGTATTATACGATTTTGTTTTGCTGGTTAGCTAATGACAATTATTCCTTTGCCAGTTGTATTTATGACTATTCATTAAATATATTTCTATATATTTGTTATTTACAATATAGTTACATTAGTAAATATAGTAGAGGTTGTAAATAAATTAATTACTGTGGTCATATTGGTTGGGGTTTTTATCAATTCAATTTATACTGATAAGATAAGGTTATAATTAAAATTATCTTCAATTAGTTACAACACAGCTAAATTATTAGGTACCTACACATAAAATTTATTATTTAACTAAACAACTGTTGGAAATTGTTTGACTAGTTCTAGTAAATAATATATATTTTAATTGAGTGTTTTAAAAGTTAAGGTTATATTTTACAAGCTAAGTATTAGATATCTCAAATATGATCATCTATTTACTTATTATATATATTATATATTCAGATATATATCTGAACAGCTTATTGCCATTAAAAAAAAACAAGTTAAACTAAAAGAATTCTGAAAACAAGTTAAACGGAAACTGTTCGATTGCTAGTTTTTAGTTCTATTCCAATTCCATTTACTTTTGATGAAATATATTCCATTTTTGTTTTTTTCAAACTGATCCAATCTTTGATGATTAATCTTAATCTTTTTGGCTTCAAGCTCAATGAGCGATTTGTATGCATTTGTATGAAATGGTTATAAAATGCTTAAACTATGTCAGTGCATCAGTGAAATATAAAATGTTTGATTAACTTGAAGGTGTGCACAGTGGTGCAAAGCCATTAACTGCACCACAATACAAATAGCAATGCAAATTAATTTATCGAGAGAGTGGGCTATAAATATCCAACAAAACACGAAATTGTAAACAAAAACAAAATGAAATACTACTTAACGTATAGAAAATACTTTGGGAACTGGTCATGCATGTTAAGTGTTGGGCATTGAGGTTGGTCAAAAGGCGTTTGACAAATTGTTAAGACTTTCAATTCAAGTACAGGTAATGGAACGACATTGACTGTTGGTTGGTTTCAATTTTCATTTATATATTACATAAATCAATTGCAATGGCTTCTCTATGTAATTCTATAATTTCACTTACAGGGTGCTCAGTTTCAAGTACGAACAACGCAAATTAACTACGGCCATTTATTCGGTGGTGAAAACAAAATTGGGATCAGTTCGTGGAGTCAAAAGGAATACCATTTGGGGTGGCAGCTATTATAGCTTTGAGAGAATTCCATTTGCCAAGCCACCGTTGGGTGAGCTACGTTTTAAGGCACCAGAACCGATCGAGCCATGGGATCGGGAATTGGATTGCACTTCGCCGGCCGACAAACCAATTCAGACACACATTTTCTTTAAGAAATTTGCCGGTTCTGAGGATTGTCTTTATCTGAATGTTTACGCCAAGGATGTAAGTACATATAACTAATTAAAAATATTTACTAATTGAACTAATTCAAAGTTTTCTTATTCTTTAACAGCTGCAACCGAAAAAGTTGCGTCCCGTTTTGGTATGGATATATGGCGGTGGCTTTCAGGTGGGCGAAGCCTCACGGGATATGTATAGTCCTGATTTCTTCATGTCCAAAGATGTGGTCCTTGTAACAGTGGCCTATCGTTTGGGCGCCTTGGGTTTTCTTAGTCTCGATGATCCGGAAATCAATGTGCCCGGCAATGCGGGATTAAAGGATCAGTTGATGGGTCTACGTTGGGTACAGCAAAATATTGAAGCCTTTGGCGGTGATCCGAATAATGTTACTCTGTTTGGTGAAAGTGCTGGAGGAGCTTCAACACATTTTCTTACATTAAGTCCGAAAAGTGAGGGATTGATACACAAGGCTATTGTGATGTCTGGCAGTGCTTTGTGTCCTTGGGCTCAGCCACCGCGTAATAATTGGTCTTATCGCTTGGCCCAAAAGATGGGCTACACCGGCAGTAATAAGGATAAGGATGTATTTGAGTTCTTGAAACAGGCCAAGGGTGGAGATATTGTCAAGGCAACAGCCACAGTTTTAAACAAGGATGAGAAACATAATCGAGTGCTTTTTGCCTTTGGCCCTGTTATTGAACCCTATTTAACAGAGCATACCCTAATCGATGCATCACCGTATGAGTTAATGCTACAGACTTGGGCCAATAAAATTCCAATTATGCTTGGTGGCACCAGTTTCGAAGGATTGCTATTCTATCCAGGTAAGGTTTAAGCTTAAGTTTAAAAGAGAAAATCTATTAAAATATCTATTTTCTTTTAGAGGTCACCCGTCGTCCGGCTACTCTGGATGAAGTTGGCAACTGTCAAAATTTATTGCCATTGGATTTGGGATCCAATCTGGATCCTAAGCTAAGAGAGAACTATGGATTGCAATTGAAGCGTGCTTACTTTGGTGATGAACAATGCAGTGAGGCCAATAAGATGAAGTTTCTGGAATTGGAATCATATCGTGAATTCTGGCATCCCATATATCGTACAGTCCTTCAGAGAATACGGCATAGTAGCGCTCCAACTTATCTCTATCGCTTTGACTATGATTCCAAGCTAGGCAATGCCATAAGGATTGTTCTCTGTGGCCATGAGATTCGCGGTGCTTGCCATGGTGATGACTTGTGTTATATATTCCACAGCATGTTGTCCCACCAATCTGCTCCTGACTCACCCGAATATCGAGTCATTAGTTCCATGATAGACATTTGGACAAACTTTGCTGCCCACGGTGATCCCAATTGTGAGAGCATTAAATCCTTAAAGTTTGCTCCTTTGGAGAGTGAGGAAAATATACAATGTCTCAATATTAGCGATAAAATTGAATATAAAATTTTACCTGAGTTGGAGAAGTTGTCCATATGGAATAGTTTCTATATGAAAGGCAAACTATAGAAGTTGCTGTATGGTTTATTTGGTCTATAGCTTTAGCGATATTGTTTATGTAAATATATTGTACATATTCTATTATACTTATTGTAATATTACTCAACGATTTTCCACCCTTTTAGCTATTTTAATTATGAAATTTTATAATACATTTATATATAAGTTTTTTAAGTTGGGCCTGTAAGTTGTTATTAAAGAATATTGCAAATGCTATACGAATGGATATCATGAAAATTAATTGGTTTTTATATCAAAGTAGAGATTCCATTTAAATTTTAGTAAATTCTTTTATAATCTCTTTCAAAATATTTTAAAATGTTCTAAATATTTAAACATTTTTCATGGTCATTTAAAAATACTTTGGAATTAGCCAAAGTTTCTACTCATTCTGTAGTTGAATTTTGTTTTAATTCCTTGGTTTAAGGACAGTTTCTCACTAAAGCTTACATTGTTTTTTTTTTTTTTTTGTTGTTTGTAGTTTGTGTTTTGTTAACGGGTGTCGGGGCATCAACACACCTAAAACCAACACGCATACACTGGCAAATTCTATAGACGCTGATGTGACATTTATGTGTGTAAGCCAACGCTTGACAATCAAAGGGGACAACAATTTCCGCAACGCCAACGACGACAACAAAAATCTAGAATATTACCACGCAGTGAGAGAGGAGGGAAGAATGGGAGAGAGACAGAGAGAGGGAGTGCGAGAAAAAAATCCATTAAAATTTTTGCAAGTTTTTAATCTGTTTTTTTTTTTTTTTGGTCCCTCCCCTTACCCATTTTTGTGGAACAACGGAAAATGTTTTGCGTGGAAAATCCAACAGAGGTTCCGGCTCTCTACCCATACCCCAAAAAGATGCGTGTTTTGGGTTTTGGCTGTCCGGCTCCGGCTCATCAGGGGCGTGACGAAAGCGAATCGTGAAAATTTATATTTTTTGTTAAATTTTTATTTTATTTATTTTTAGTTTTTAGACTTGTCTAACAGGGAGAAGAGGAGGTAAAGGACCATTGCTGTCAGGATTTAGCAAAGGATATGGCACATAAAAAAATACGACTGAATGGATTTTAGTTTTCTGTCTGTGAAATTGAAAAAAAAAGTCAATCCTTTTTTATTTCCAGTTTTGTTTAAACAAAATAGAAAATTCATTTTGAAATTCTTTAAAGTGGCATTTAAATGAAATTTGATATAATTAATAATGATCTGTTTGCATATTAACTAGAGACAATTGAACTAATTTAATTTCCCATTTTAATTATTATTTCATTTGACAAGTGTGAAAATTTAATAAACGAATTACCGTAGAGAACAAAATATATGTTTGTCTTAGGTACAAGCTCGAATTTTCTTACAAAGGAGAGAGATTTAAAAAAGCAATTGATTGTTTATCAATTTTTTAAATTAAGGAAATTTGCTACTTTTATTTGGTAAGAGAATAAATTTTAAACACTTTCTAAAAAACTTTGGAAACGAAACGCTTTTAAAGACCTTTTTGTATTCCATATTAACATATTACATTTTACTTATTCGTAATCTGTATTTTAGTACAAAAAGTAGTTTTTCATTAAAACTTACTCATTAATTTGTTGCATAGTGTTTTTTTGGTTTGGTTTGGTTTGGTTTGCTTTTCAACGAAATTGGTTAGACACTTGTTTAATTTGATCAAATATATAAATATATATATATTTTTTTGTTGGTGTTTGGTTAACTTAAGCATATATGGGTATGGTTATACTGTATGGTTTGTTGTTTTTATATTATATTATATATAGGGGGAGGGGTTTGAGTTTTTTGCGCGACCGCACAAAAGTATGCAACATGATTTTTTGCGCTTTAAGCTTGTCCGATGTTTGCATGTGTCCATGTGGCAATGGATGTGTGCATGTGTGAGTGTTTGCTTGCATAAGCCATATTCATCCGCCATGTTGCCACTTGCAGTGTTGTATTTCCCTCCCTCTCTCTCTCTCTCTCTCTCTCTCTCTGTGCGTGTGCTCTTTTTTTTGTTGTTACTTGTTTTCTGTTGTTGCTTATCGCAGTCACTCGTCGTATGTCCGATCATATTTGTTTGTGGTTTTACGTTGCGGTTGCCATTTAACAAAAAAATAAAAACCCCTGACCAATACACGGACACACACACGCACACAATACATACACCCACACACACACACACACACACACAAAACATACAAAAGTGCCACAATTATAATGGAGCAGTGGTCCAATTTTAGCATTTGATCAAATTAAATTTACCGGATTACAGGTATTTAGAGCCAGAACAGTCTGTGGTCAGTAGCTTCAGGGCAATACAAGTGGCATTAGCGGTTGTAATTGAATTTCATCCATATAACTCGTCAGCATATATATTCTTTTTGTTTTTGTTTTTTGTATTTTGTATTTTTACTTTTGGCCTATTGTTACCCATTGTGGTTTAATTGAATTTACTTAAAATGAATAATGGAAGAGAATGACCATTCAGTCTGGTTGAATTTCAATTATTATTCCACATATACATAAAGAGGATATTAGGCAAAAAAGGAGTGGGCCACAAATCCGATTTTTGGTACTCTCAAAATTTATAATTGATGCAATATATGTACTATATATGTAGGACCACATGGTCCTTTGAGTGATTTGCAAAAAAAAAAAAAGCAATCTCTAATTTATGAAATTGCATAATTCTCGAGTTAAGCTTATTGAAAAATTGCAATTTATTCATACCGTAAGCCAAAAGAAACATAACAAATGCTAATGAAACTACCAAAAAGAGGGATAAGCTATGAGATTTTCCTTTGTTTCTAGAATTATTAATATTTCTTAATACTTTGTTGCATTTGAAGCTTATGTCTGAGAGATTGGCAGCATGAAACAATAGTTTTTTGAAGTTTTTTTGGGATGTAAATATGCTTTTACCTTGACTTCTCTCATTTGCAACGAGGCAAAATCTCTATAATTAATTTTTCCCCTTTTGAGTCAGAGTTGTCAAGCAAAGAAAGAAGGAAAAGTTATATTTTCTATATACGCGACGACTTGATGTAGGACATTCCAAGTAATAAACTTACTATATAACTCAAAGCGCAGCAAAGCCAGCCAGCATGCCCTGGTTTCAACTATTAATTACGTAACGGAAATGTAAATGTTTCAAACGCTGTTACAAGAAAATGAAATACAAAAAGATGCAACACTTGCAACAAGGTACAAGGCAGATAATTAGCAAAAGTTCATAGTGAAATAAAGTTACAGACTTCAAGCAGATGATACTCTCAAACCTGTTTGTGTCTTTTTCACATCTGTGTTGACAAGTTGTTGCAAGTAGTAGTATATGTTGCATATACGTGAGTGTGTGTGTGTGTGTGCACCTTAGCTTTTCGACAGCTTTTGACGGAAATAACAGAAGCGGAAATTTGCATGTCGGCCCAACTTTTTCTTGACAAACATTTTCATGTCTAGGCGGAAAGCAAATTGATTGCAATTTAGTTAATTTGATCCAAGTTATTTCTGTCAGATTTCCTGTTTATCTGGCATATTTTTATTGCACTTTGCATTTGCTTATCTCAACTTTTTATCATATGGCAAATATTTTTCTTGCTCCCCTTTTAGTTGCTTTTTTTGTTTTTGTTGTTGTTGTGCGAAAGTTGGCCAAAATGGCAAATGAATGGGGTAGGAAAACTATTGAGCATTGTTTTACTTTTGTTGAAATTGTTTGTCTGCTTGTTGCATTTGCCCTAAAAATTGTAAGGGTTGGAGGGGGCATGGGTGGGGATTGACATTGTCTTTTTTTTGCCTCGTCCCGTTTTTATTTTTGTTTTTTATGTATTTACTTATTTTTGCAACGATTTTGTAATGAGAAAACTTTTAGCATGGTTATGCTAAAAATTTGTTGCTTTTATTTGCTTTTGTTATTTTTTGTGTAAATAGAAAATTGAATTGTCTGATTAAATTAAGTATTTATTAAAATTAATATATGAAAAAGGGAAATATTCTATTAAAAGAAAGTTCATGAAAATTTTAATTCTTACTTTACTTGTCTTACGACTCTTTATTTGAAGTAGAAGAAGAGTTTCCTAGCAATTTTCGCACTTTGAAAACTTTTTCGAAAGTCTTTTTGACTTTAACAATAGAAAAAATCTGCTTTTTGACCTTTTATAGAATATCCTTTTGTAAGGGGTATTAATTAATCTATTGTTTAATTAACATGCACATGCAAGCAATTGGATATAATGTATACGCACTGTGGGCATAAAATAAATGCAGCAATGGCGTCTACTCTCATACCCAAAGTTTTGGTCATTCCAAATTAACACAAGTTGCACTGGCAAAGCTGTGCGGCCGATGTGGCAAAAGCGAAAAATTAATTGTGCAGCCAGCGGTCATGCAGCGAATATTTTCGACAGTCGCTTTTCGCCAAATGTCATGCCCCCATGCAATGGTAATATGGTAGTAACGAGGGAGTGTGACAGTCAGAAGTGCCACAGGGAAAGGGTGGCAGGGAGATATAGAGAGAGCGCCAGAGAGTTACCATCCAGGCAGCGAGCCAAAACAAGCCGCATTAATTAGTGGCCAATGGCAGAACTACTGCATATAGTTCCAGTCGGGTCTGGTCTCTCTGCTTTGCATTTTTTTTTTTCTTGCTTTAGCTGCAGTTCCATGACAAATTAGATGTGCCAGTGCTCTCAAGTGTGCAAAAGCAGCAAAGTTATTATGCTTCCTGTCCCGCCATCTCCCTCACTGTCTATTACTTCTGGCCACCATCAGTTTGTTTCTCTTCGCTCTTTGGCTTGACAGTGCATTTGTTTTACGATATATCCGCTCGACTCCTAAAAGTATGCAACATGCTTTAGCCTTTGGCTGAAATGTGCATTGAGTGCATTTACTTGTGTGTGTGTGTGTGTGTGTATAAGTCAGTCTGCTCTCTCCTTTTCTCTATATATATGTGTATGGGTGTGTATTATGTATTTTACGCTGACACTAAAAGCTATTTGTAAATTTCGTGGTTGCAATTATGTTTGCTGTGTTGTTTGACCACCTACCCCACCCCTACCACTTCGCCCACATTTTCTCACTCTGCAACACTTGGCGCACTTAACACATTTACCATCTCACTCTCTCTCTCTCTCTCTCCCTCTCCATTGCCTGGTCTGTGTTTTTCTATGTGGCTTCGCTGGTTATTATTAGTTTGGTGCGGTTTTTCTGACCGTGGTCGCTTTGGCCCTATAGAGCACTCTCTATGGAATCTTTTTCCTTACTGTCCATATTATATGCATACATACATAAGTGTGTGTGTGTGTGTGTGTGTGTATCTGTTCTGCCTGGCACATTAAAGTTTTGGCTATTTCGGTTTATTTTTATTTTTGCTTTTTGCATATTTGGCACACTTTGGAAACAAAAAAAAGAATATGTTTGGTTTGGCAGCATTATTGGCACGTTTGTTGCTGCTGGTCAAGGCATTTGCTTTGCTCGATTTGCATAGAAATGATGCCTGGTAAATATTTAATACTGCTGACCAAATATATTTCAACTAAAGTTTACTCGACATCAGCTAGAAATCTATGACATTGAATCCTGAGGCCATGAATCGATTATGAGGCAAGATAAAAATCAATATTGATATAAGGTAACCAAAATATACTGACATAAATCTGAAACTGCAGCTGATCTTGGACTTTAGTTATAATACTAATAATTTGCACTTTACTTTAGTCTTAGAGTTTCTACAACTAAAAAACATTTAAGTAGTTTTAACCCACATCTTTGATAAATTCTCGACATTTATAAGCCAACTGATGCACTTGGCCAATTTCAAATATGTTTTTTAGTGATTTTCATTTGCAATTTTCAATGGTTTGCAATTGCAATGCAATTTTCTCACTCAAACCGACACGTGGCCAGTTTTTTTCACACGCCGCAAGCACAATTCACAGGAGGCATGTTCAATTTATTTCAACATCCTGTTGTCATTTTTAATTATTGCCATCGAATGAAATTCACAAATAAACGAATAATAAAATTGCTAAGAAGAAAATGTTAACTTTAAATGGAGAGAGAGAGAGAGAGAGAAAGAGGGAGGGGGAACAATCAGCCTTAAGCTAAAAGTATAAAAAATATCGAATAATTTTCCATTGTCTGTGGTAGCAGCTGCTGGAGTAAAAGTTTCATCACCAAGCGACACATTTAGTTAAAATATGCCAACAAATTATGTTCACACTTCAACGAAGGCCAAATTCGATGGTTGTGTCTGCCCTATACATGTAAGAAGACAACGGTTTCTCTGTGTGTCTGTGTGGGGTTTTCTTTCTTTCTTTTTTTTTTTTTTTTTGGTTGTGTCTGCCACAAATCATTCAGTGGCATGAATTATTGCCAGCGCTTAGAACGTGCTCACAGCGTTAAAGTGTCATTACTGGGCTTAATGAGTCGGCGAACTGCAGGGCCAAAAAAAAAAAAAGCAAGCCAAAAAAAAAGACAAAGAATAACACCATAAGCAAAGAGAAAGTAAGAGATACTATGTCAAGGCACACACAGGCACACACACACAGCCACACGCATGCACCGACTGAGGGACAGGCAAAAAGTGGAGGAAAAAAATGTGTAGCATGCAAACAGGCGCACTACATTGTTCATTGTCTGCGTCTAATTTATGTTTTGCTGTTGGTCAGCTAACAATAATAAATAATAGTTTGTGCCCTTAAAACAAATATTAGGGTATCAGTAGGGTATATGTGGCAGACAGATGAAAGTATTTAACTATGAAATTTGTGAGCAAAAGTTGAGTTGTATTTGAATAGTAATTTAAATAACTTGTTGAAGCAGTGTCTGAATTGTTACCAAAGAATACCACTTTAAGTTAAAGAAAAGTTGATATTTCTAGTATCTTGCATATATACTACATAAATCAACTTTTCTTTCTATGTGCTTTAGCAAAGATTCGTTAAGAGTATTAAGACTTTTATTTTACCCTTTCTTAGCTTGGTAGTTGCTGGGACAACTTGAACTATTTTAGCTGATATTATGAAATGAATCAATTTTATGACTTGTATTTATATGATCTTAGTTTGTTTTCTGTTGGTTTAATTAGTTAGTTATCATAAACCATAATTCTAGCTAACTGAAGATGTATTTCGAGTTAGTTTTCTAGATAAGAGAAAATACAAGTAGAATTTCTTTCACTTTATCCATTTCCAAATTAAATTGTCTTAATGGGTACTAACAATTCGACTCTTTATGTCACTTTATAGTATTATGTGTCTTTTGAAATATGTGAACTTATGTTCTTGTTGCTGCTGATTAGTTCCATCCTGATGGGAAAACCCTATTAACACTTAGATGCCTGTTCTGTTCCGCCATGTTCTGTTCCGATCCGATTCACCAAATGCTAAGAAGCTTCACTATTTCAGGTCACCCACAACACAAATCTGGATAGTCAGCCACATCCTTTTTCTTTTGGGTGTAGGTGCCTAGCAACATAAATCGTGGTACCCAAAATGCATAAACCAAGCATGTCGCGCAATCATTTTCAGCTGCCACGTGCCTTGGCATACATTTTGTGCATTTTATGCCGGCCATGCTGGGGGTAGAGGGGTATACCTCCTTCATGTTTCCACTGGCCAAGAAACAAACAAATGGCCAGGAGGCAAGGCATCCTAAAGGGAACAAGGAAGCAAAAGCAGAAGGAGTAAAATTTTAAAGCTGATTACTCAATAAGTTTACTCGAGTAGTGCATAAAATGCCAAGCGTATCCTTGAGAGTGCATAATTCCTTACCCTCAAAAAAAACAAGAAAAAAGGAAGAGAGTGAGAGAGAGAAAGAGTTCTTCAGTTTACCAGTTTTTCCGGCTGCCTTGCTAGTCATTTTATGTGCACTTAAATTATGTTTGTTATTAAAGTATGTATGTGTATGTGTGTGTGTGTTGTTGTTGTTACTTTCGCCCAAATGAAATTTATGCTTAAATTGAGTTGCGTTTCGTGTACCTCGAAGTGTTTTCTCAGAGGTAAGAAAGGAGAGTTTCCTCCTTCAATGAGTCGCCTTCTGAAGATGGCAAGCTTTTTCACATTATTCGGAACACTTAAGTGAATAATTTATGCTTGCAACATAATTGTGTTGCAAGCAGCACTAAAAGCTGCATGCAATGGATTTTGAGGTCAGCTAAGTGGCAACTAATGGAGGATTGGTTATTTCTAGGATTATCTTAAAGCTCAACTCAGATATTGTATACCAAAATGCTTAAGCCTTAAATACATTCATGTCTATTGCAATTTGAAAATGCAATTCCAATGAAAACAAGAAACAAATGCCGAGATTTCGATTATCTGGTAAACACATTAAATGGTGTGGCAGACAGACAAAAACCCACCAACCCGCTCCCCCCAAAATAGAGAACATCTTAAACTCGCGTGTGCCCAAAACAATATTTATTTGCCCCGGGCCCAGCCTTGGCATCGCTAAAATAGAAATCTCGGTTAGCTCTGCCAGCAACAACAAACTCAAAAAAAGAAAAAAAAAGAGAGAAATAGAGGGAAGGGATTGAAAAGAGAAAAAAAGGAATGGAAAGGGCAAGAAATAGCGGAAATACAAAGTTGAGGTATCAGACCAGGAAGTGCATATCGCGTAAAGGAAATGCAATGGCAATGGTCTAACAGCAGCAACAACAACAGCAACAACAACAAGGATGCCAACAACTCGTAAATAAAATGCAATACAAATGCTGGCTGCCAGAGTGCAAACAAAACTAAAGCCAAATTTAGTGACAGGCATACAGTAAACATTCGCTAGCATGGAACATAAAATGTAAAACAAATGGTTAGGTAAATGTTGTGTAAATTCTATGAAACTTTATGAGACGTATTAGTTATTTACAACCCTTTCAAATTAGAAAGGAATTAAATAAATGAACCAAATTTTTAGTTAAAATATTGATTTGTTGAGCTTTCGATTAAAGTTTCTTTTGGAACGTGGAAAAAATTGTAAATAATTATTCTTCATTTTGATTTTTTGATCTCAATTTTCTGTCACTCTTAAATTTGCTTTTGTTTTCCTACATGAAAGAGGTGGACAGCTCGAGGACATACATAAAGGACTTGGCTGACTTGAGTTAAATAATATATATAACGAATATGCAGAGCATGTGTGAGAGTCGTCAACTGCAACTGACAGTCTTGGTAAATTGCGTTTTGGTTAAAGTGAGTAACTAAACTTATATGACAAGGTTAAATGTTAGAGTAATTAATTTGTAACCTTAAAAGTTTTTTAGTATGCATAAATAGTTAAAATTTATTATAAGCAAAGTACGAAGAGTGGAAAGGTAGGACAATAATATAGTTAAGGAAATGTAATTTAAACAAATACTAATATAAATCAATAGTAAAAATTATATCTTTTGGAAATCGGTAAGGGATAATTTAAAGTTTATATAAAATATAAAATAGCCATAAGTATTAGTTAATATAACTCTTTGCCTGGAGAGAACCTTAAGAGAAGTTTACCAAGAACCAAATCAGAAGTTCATTGTTTGAAGTTATAAATGAAAATAAAGCACAAATATTTAATATTTTATTTGGCAGTTCGTCAATGGCAGTCTTCACTGTAAGCACATATAAAATACGCATAGCGACTAACAAATAAAATTGCTAAAAAGAAATCAAATGGCAGCCAACATTCGCCGTGTGGACAACCGCATGTGCTCGCCTTGATATGAGAGCAACAGCGAAAGGGAGAGTGAAAGAGTGGGATATATATGTACATATATATATAGCTAGTGTTAGAGACAGGGAAGGAGAAAGCGTGAGAGAACTGTAGAGACAGCAAGACAGTGAGTAACTTTATTTTTGGTCTTGGCTAGAAAATTGGAAATTTTGCAAATCACGTAGTTCAGCGCAAAGAAATAGAAATGCGCGTTTTGCGTTTTTGATAAGAACAGAGTAAGAAAAAGAGAGAGAGAGAGAAGAAAAAGAACAACAAAATAAATCTCATTCTCGCACACATTCCCTCACAGACACACAAACACACATAGGTATATATATATATACTTTCCATTCTCCAGTCGAATAAAAAATGCATTTTTATTGCTACCTTCATGGCTTGGCATATATGAAAGTTGAAATTGGCCAACTAACATGGCAATGGGCTGAAGGGTAAGGTAAGAGTAGAATGCGAGCGTGTGTGGGAGTGTATGTGGGAGTGTATGTGTTTACTTACCTTCCTCAGCTCATTTGGTAAGCAATAAAAAAAACTTGTTGCCAGGTACACAATGTTTGCCTTTTTGTGTGTAGTTAACCTTTTCATGGCTTTCGTCTTCTCAACACATTGTCCTTGTAGTTGTTTTGGACAAATTCAAATTTTCTAAATCGAAATACTTTCACACGCCTTGTTGCCAACATTATTGGATGAGATCTATGTGGGTGAGTTGTGTATGCACGTAGCCTAAAAGTATGCAATGTTTGTTTAGGTTTCAAGTTAAAAGTCCACCTTTTTCACTGTTCTTGCAAGATTTGCGCTTTTCACAAGGCAAAAAAGACAACTTCAAAGTGATATGGAAAATGTATGCATATTGCCTTAGGATAAAAGTTTCTGCCCTCCGCCCATGACAAGCAATAAAAACCATTTGAGAGGATTTTCCATTTTTTCTTTTGATTTGAATGTGAATTTGCAATATCCACTCATTATTTTTGTTCAGTGATCTAATGTGAAACTAATGGCAATTCATGTAACTAATAAACCGCTTCCTTTCAGTTCAATAAACATGAACTGAAATACACATTTGAACTGGTTGCTAATAATGTGCACAATTTACAATTAAATTAATGTGCCAATTGAAAAAGTCATTGGCCATTTATTAAATTATAACTCAAATAAAATTAATTACCATCATGAGTTAAATAGCATAAACAAAACGAAAAAAAAATATAGAAAAATTATACATTTCACACTGACTACACAAAAATTGGTAGAATTTAGCCATTTGCTTTGTGATTTTATGTTCACTTAGTTGATAATAAATTAGTAGGAAAAACTAATTGAATTTCGAGAAAATTTAATAACAATTTGCATTGAATTGGCTTTTTGAAAAACTGTTTATATAAATCAGTTTTGTCTTTTAATTGGAAAAATTATCACCATTAAAACCGCAATATTATATAGATATATATATATGTATATCTATATCTCATAACTTTTGCTTTACTGAGAAACATTGGCCATAAAGTAATCTCTAAACAACGTAAATCACAATAAAAATACCAAAGACTATATAGCCAACTGATGGTCATTAAAGTGGGCCAAAATGGTGGAAATGGCGTAGGAACTTGATTCAAATGAAATTCTAAATGAAATCTGCCCACATTCACTATAATGTGCTGACAGACCAAAACCAGAGAGAGAGAGAGAGACACAAATAATCAAGCCAAACTGGCGATCAGCCATGGACCAGAAAGAGAGAAAAGAGCGAGGGAGGGTACATAGGGACAAAACCAAAAAGCCAAAGTAAATGACAATAATGACATAATAAAAAGCACTGTTGAAATAGACAACAAACATTGGGGAAAAAGTGAGAAAAACGGGAGACCAACCAGCATGACAATAAAACGAACGTTAATAACGATAAGATAAGAGCAGCTCAGACATGAAAAGCCATGGCAAGGGGGCAAATGTTAAAACAATAACCAGCTAAATGTGCCAAACGAGAGGGGAAAATCGTTGTCTGCCCCAAACTGCCATTGCCATTGCCACTGCCACTGCCACAGTGACTACGCGTGACCAAGAATTCTGAATTTGTCGCCGCTAAGCTGTACAGATGAAGACGTCAACAAGAATATTCTCCACGTACTCCAACAGATTTGGTACCCCTAGCCCAGCCATCCCCTTTTACATTCCCCTAAATGACATTAAAATTATTTCGCGAGAGATGCCGGATAGAGGGATAGACAGGGAGGGGGGAGCATGTTGCTAATACTCAAATATAAAATTGTATCAATGTGAATTGTGTCTTTCATGTCAAATGATGACTTTGTCTTTCATAAAAATTAATGGTAATCACTATTTATATCGAATAAGCGAATGACAATGCCCAAAATCAAACTGATGAGAAGGATTTCGTTGAGTTAGTCCATCAAATTGTTAATGTAGTTTATAAGCCAATAGACTTTGATTGTGAATGAAAGCAATAATATTTTTGTAGCTAGAATAGTACAAATAGTGGACTTTGGCTACTTATTGCAAGTGATTATATTATTATTTTTAACTAAAATTTAACTTCAATTTTCAAACATAAATTTAGCCCACTTCTTTCGGTATGTATGAAGAAAACAAAAGAGAAAGATTTGCCTAAAGAACTTTTCTATTTTCAAACAATGAAAAAGAAGTTTAACAACTTCAAATGCATTTCCACCAAACAACAATTCTTTTTTCCAATTTCAAAGAACTTTCACACATACATGCATACATGTATGTTGTTTACACACATACACAGAGCTGCTATAAACCTTGCCACAAGCATCGCTTCAATGATTTCATTTCGGTTATAGCTTGGTTTTTGGTTAAAGCACCGTAAAAACTTTGTTTGACCCGGCAATGCATTTAAACTTTATGACACAGGTGTTGCTGTTTTGTTGGATTAGACCAAAAAGTGGGCTTACCTACCAACGAATAGCAATTTTTGTGCTATACAGAAGGAATGGTATGGAAAAGAAAGCAAAGATGGTAAAGAAGGAAAGAGAAAACACAACTGCGAATTTTCATTTGGGCAACAGACAAACCGCAATGGAAAAACACAAGCCTATGGAAAAGCTGCCACATGAATTGGCCACATGCGGTGTGTTTCTGAATGCAAAATGTTTTCACAAATGCATCAGATACATTCAACCATTCAGTCAGTCAGGTTTTTCTCCCTCCCTCTCTCCTCTCAATTGAAATGGAAAATTCAAAGACTGTCGAGTAAATGTGAAATTAAAGAGCATCTTAAATATTTTATCACACATCATTTGGCTGATCCCATCACCCATCATCGACTTAAAGCCATTTTCTGTGGTCCGTTTGTTATATGTATATATATATGTTTATATGTACTTGTATGTGTTGCCTCATGTCATAATTAAAAAAGAAAAAAATAACAAAAAAGCACATTAATAATGATTTATTGTCAATTTTATTTACATACTTATATTGGCAATGTGTTCTATAGATTTATTTATGACTTTGGTGTATTGTTAATAAAATTTTTATGCAATAAAATAATTAATAGTGGAAATGCCGTGAGAAACAACAACAATAACCAAAACGGGTCAATATTAAATATATATATATATATATAGGCTTAACAATAAATACAATTAAAAAAGAAAATACAGTCCACGAAATGTGTATAAAGAATGCAACAAAAATATATAAAGAAATGAAATTAATGTTATAACCAAAAGAAGTTAATTTATATGAAACAAGAATTCAAATTGGAAATGCAAAACTGCATATAGCTTTAAATACCGATATATGTTATATGTATACATTAATAGGATTAAGCCAATGTATGTATATTCTCTGATAATATCCCTAAGGTACAAAATAGCTCTTAAAGAAGCCAATTTTAAAAGTTTTCATCTTGAAAACTTACAAATATTTCTCTCCGAGTAACATTATTAGTTTTTTCTCTCACTTTTCATTTTGACTTATGCAAGTCTTGTACAAATCAAATGTGAATACATTTCGTTAAGCTTATTTTCTCATTATGTATTTACAATTTGCATATTATTGGACATTTTTTCCTCTTTGCCATTTAATCGCCTTTATTAATAACAGTTTATGTAAATTTAAATGTATGATTAACCTTAAATCAATAACAGGCCGACTCTTTCATATATAGCATTATTATTACACCAAAATCCATTCGTTGTACTTAATTAACAATGACATTATGTCTGTGTGGTAGTCGCGATATCCATTGCAATGGATTAAAATTTGATGTAAAATGTGGCGGATATTCTGTTGACTTATGTGTTCTTAAAGAATTGATCCTCAATCATGAAATGGAAATATGTATTCAATCCTCTATTGTGGTTCGTAATGCAAGGATTATCTATTAAAGTACTATTTAATTTTAAAATTGTATAAATCTGCCTTTCGTTTCTTAATTTTGGTTATTTTCTTTTTAATCATTATCTAGAACTTTCATTATAATTTCCAGAGAAAGCTAATTCAGCACTTTCGACATGTTTGAGTAGTTGAACAAAAAAAATAAAAGTGAAATGCGAAAAGTGTTTCTCTAGCCAATTGAATTAACATTTTTCAAGACTTTTTTCCGATTGACAGGCAGCACAAGTAAGATAAATGCAAAGAAATTAATGCATAAAAATGCTTTTTATTGACACTTTTCTTTTTGGTCTTTGTTTTTCATGTTGCAAGAGTTTTTCTGCAATGAATAAGAGAACAAAAAAAGCGAAAAAGTGCCTGCATTTGACAGACGAACGGAAACAATGGAGAGGCATGCAATTGGCAGCCAGCAGGAGGTGCCAGGAGGCAACGAAATGAATAAAAAAAGAAAATTTCTGTATATATATAGAGGAGGAATTGAAAAAATATCTTTTTAATTTCATTGAGTGTCCCCTTTAGGGTCTGTACCATAAGGCAGAAGGCAAGAGGCTGTAGGTGTGGCAATCATAGAGTCAGTCGGAGTGCCTGCTTATAATCGATTTCATTATATTTTGTCAGCAAAAGGGTAAACTTTTTAATTACACTTTGTGAAAGGTGTTATTTGAAACTTGGAAACCGAAAATCAGTTTCCTAAGACTCTAAAATAATGAAAACGAAATTTATGCATTTATCTTCTTCCCTATTTCCGTCTTTTTCTCCCTTTTTTTTTACTCCTTCTGTCTTACTCTTTGTCACTCTAAAGGACTTGGTCAAAGTTTGTGCAACACTTAAACTTTAATTGTGCAAAACTTTTGGCCATGTCCTGTGTGAATGTCCTGGATACGTGCGTGCCTGTGTGCATTGTTGATAGATGGCTTTGAGAATTCTGTGAATGGGGTCAGAGTCGGTATATGTATTCCTCTTACTCTCTCAGTTTCTGTTGGTCTCCGTTTGCCATAGTAAATGCATAAAGGATTAGAGACGTTGCATGCTCAAGTCTATGCTGCCATCCTGCCTCATGAGGCCATTGAAAAATGACTGTCACATGTTGTGCGTCGACGTGTGTTAGTGTGCGTGTATGTGTGTGTATTTGTGTGAATGTCCTGCTTGATGTCTGTTTGCCAAATGGTTTAGCACACTCATTGGGTGCTGACCACAAATTCAATTTGTCTGATAAGATATTCCAGAGTGGGGGGTAAAACCATGCAAAAATAGAAGTTTGAAATAACAAGATAAAATAGTAGAATTTCTTAATACATATGTACATATAGATGTATACACCTGAATTTGTCTGCATGTAGACGTATTTACACTGCGCATCTTCAGGTTAACACATCCCAAAACTAGCCACTTTGTTTCCAACACAAATTTCAATTCACTGCTCACAGCTGACAGAGTCTATTAAAAAGAAATGCTGGTTAATTTGAATTGAAAATGATTTACATAAGTGTTAAATATTCTTAAGTGCTATTCATTATTTTTCTTATTAAAACTCTTTGCCGCAAATCGATTTTCTCCTGCTATTTGGATTCTTTATAAATACCTCATCGTTTTTTATTGTTATTTAATGACTTTTAAGCGCATTTTTAGTAAATATAAATAAAATATGTATATATTTAAAGAAAGATTAAGTCCACTTCACCCACCGCAGCAACTTTGTTTATTTTGTTAATAGAAACAGCTGTTGGCGTCCTCGAGATAAAGTGATGCTTTATATGCAGGATCTCATTTTTATAAATGACTGTCACTATATTGTGCTAATTTCAGAAAAAAGTTACCATGGAATTATATTCATAATTAAATTAGCTGCTACATAAGTATTCTCCTTGGCATTACATCTGAATGAGGCTTCTGTTAGTTTTAAGTTCAGGCAGGGGCTCCGCTGTGACGTCACACAAGATCAAGATGAACTTACATATGTAAATACTGTCTCAAACCAAGTTTCATTAGATCTGTAAAGATGCACAACAAACAGTATTGTAAGAGGAAAAACATATTCTAAAAGTATTATTTACTTACCTTTGTGTTGTGAATTCGTTCTCCAGTTAAACTCCAATCCTCTGATCGCACCACTGTGTTGTCTCCATTTTATATAGCTTTTATTCATCTTCACCAAATCTGCACAATGAAACACAACTGTAATGTATTAGAAACGATATGTAGACAAAAAATTAATAATTTTATAAAAACACTTTTTTTCACTAACACCCAGCAGAAAATATACGTCTTCTCACTCTGACAGCCGCGAAAATAATGAAATTATGGCGCGGTATTGCTGCTCTCTTCACTCTTGTTGAGAGTGACTCTCAGTGGGAGTAAATTAACATGATCATGTAAAATAACAGACCCTGTAACATTACACTGTTAACATAGCTGTTACGTTAACATGACTGTTAAATGATAATGTTAATGCAATTTAAATGTTTTCCAACACTGATTTGGCGTTATTTTTCAACACTGAAGAGCTTACTCTCTTTGAGAGTCTCTCACAACAAGAGTGAAGAGAGCAGCAATACCGCGCCATAATTTTATTATTTTCGCGGCTGTCAGAGTGAGAAGACGTATATTTTCTGCTGGGTGTTAGTGAAAAAAAGTGTTTTTATAAAATTATTAATTTTTTGTCTACATATCGTTTCTAATACATTACAGTTGTGTTTCATTGTGCAGATTCGGTGAAGATGAATAAAAGCTATATAAAATGGAGACAACACAGTGGTGCGATCAGAGGATTGGAGTTTTATTGGAGAACGAATTCACAACACAACGGTAAGTAAATAATACTTTTAGAATATGTTTTTCCTTAATAAAACTGTTTGTTGTGCATCTTTACAGATCTAATGAAACTCGGAGCCCCTGACTGAACTTAAAACTAACAGAAGCCACATTCGGATGTAATGCCAAGGAGAATACTTATTTAGCAGTGAATTAAATTATGAATATAATTTCATGGTGTCTTTTTTCTGAATTAGTCTAAATTTAATGTGGCAAAGCTGTATCAATCCGACATTCAGAATATTCTATGATAAAATAAATATAAGAAATAACAAACTGGACAAAAATACAGTGTTATATATGTATGTACGTATGCGTCTCAATATACATACATATATACTTACACATTTTGGAAACAGTTCTTTACCTAACATTTACAACAACTTTGCCAGAAAGTGAATAATGAGATGCAAATATTTTAATGGCACAATCCTATAAAAACACATCCTAAAACGCATACCTATACCAAAAACCCACACAGATACACATACATACGTTTGCATGCATGTGTGTAAAGGTATGTACATATGTACCACCATTCTGTTATCCTGTAACTTCATTTATTTGAAAAGCTTCTCCTTTGGGTTATTCCAAATTCGGACAATAGGGGGAATAGTTGTAGCCCAAAAGGGGAGTAAAGGCAGCGTTGTAGCTGTCGACATGGCCCCCAAGTGAGAAATATTGTTTTAGTTTATCATGACAGGACTTTTACAAGTTTAAACTGCTCATACATTAATTAAAAACTTAATAAAAATAAAACATAGCAAAACCATCTAAAAAGTGGGTGCTAAGCCTTCCCTCTTCCCGCCCCCCTCGAAAAAAAGGAAACGAAGGAGAGAAAAGTGGCAACTAGCAGCAGCTGCATAAAGTAGTTAACAATGTGTGGGGTAAATTTTTGAAATAACACGAGAAAAAAAAACGAACAATATTTAAAGCTACTGTAAAAAATGTTTCACACGGGTTGCCTTTCAAAAGAGTTTTTTTTTTTAATTGCTTGACCAAGTTGTTGACACTTTTGGCCACAAGGGAAAGCAAAATAAAATTGGTTCTTGCAGCAAGCAAATTGCAATTTTCCTTAGAAAAATGGTAACAAAATGAAATGGGACAAGGTCGGAACTAAAAATGGATTTAAAAATATAAAAGAAAAAGAATTCTAAAAAGTTTTAAAAGAATAGAAAATTAAATATACACATATTTATAGATATTTTCATATTTTAGATTAATTCTTTTTTATTTTCTTTATTATTTGCAGGGCAAAACTATTGTAAATTGGAACGATGTAAGCAAAAAGTGATAAAAGATTAGAAAATTAAAGATTCATATAAGTAATATATATTTTTTTATAAGGAATTGTTTTGTATTTTAGACTAATTTTCTTTTATTTTCTGTATTATTTTGCAGGGCGAAACTATTGCAATTCGGAACGATGTAAGGATATATAAAATATGTTAACTTTACTTTTACCTTGTAATGATTTGTCCCTAAAATATATATTGTTTATCCGACTGATAATATGATAAAATATTTACCGAATCTTTGTCAATTTTTAAACAAAATAAGAATAACATTCGTAAAGATTCTTAGAACTTTAAATACGGATAAAACATTTGTATATCACAGAGTTCTCTCACTTATCTTGAGCTTTAGAATCATAATTATTTTCATTGTTTCTTTCTTTTCTTATATTTTAATTTTACGCCTGGACAAAGACAATTGATGTTTTGTCCCATAGAATGCCTTGAAGAGTATCTGTTGGATGCATTTTGAATATGAATATAAATCTAGTATCTTTATATATGTACATATGTATGTAATAATTGTAACGCACAGACTTTGCAATTTTATTTCTTATGCATCTCTTGTTTAGACTCTTTTTTCAATTGTTGTCTTGTGTTATTATTTTTGATGAATTACTTGCCAAGTTTTTTTGCAGGCTCGAGTTGAACAAACTCTTGGTACATTTAATATGTGGCACAAGATGTGCTTAGATCATGATAGTATGTCTATGACAAATTTCTAATTTGTCAATATTTTTCCAGTGAATAGAAGATATGATCTCTTTTGAAATTCTGCACTTGACTTTAACATTTCAAACAAATGAAAAATGTAAAAAGGTCTGATGCAGTTTTCCGACTGAAATTCTGTCTGCTTCCTTTGCCATGTTCATGCCAAGCTCTCGAGTTCCGCTCACATACAGATACGGACATAGACATAGAGACATGTTTTGTCTGTCCTTGTTTGAGGGAGCAGTTAACACACACACACGTAGACTTATAACCAGGCCATCTACCCACTCAGTTGTTGGCTACATTTTTATTTCAAATTGGTCATTTCCGATCATTTTTGCAATTTTCATTTGTTGCTCGACTGCACCAGAAGCAAGCGCTGGGTCTATGCTTGTCCTGTGACCAGGATATGTGCTCCATCATCCCAGCTGACTTGGCAACTTGTTTCCGTTTGACATTTTTGAATATACATATGGATAATTTATACATACACACACACACACACACACGAAGGGTGTGCTTTTCTTCCCTTTCTAAACAAAAGCCATTTTCCGGCACTTGAATTCCGCCTGGCTTTTCTTTTAACGAGCCATCCCCACAACTTGCCCCTATCTCTTACATCATCGACACATACACACACGGACACATTGGTGGTGTTTAATTTGCATTTTTATCGATTTGAAAAGCAGCTTAGCTTTGTCTTTCGGCCATATTCACTTTTTTCCCATAAAATTCCCATAAAAATGTCAACGCGTAAGCAAACCAACAAGAAGATCTTTCCAACTTTTCTTCGTAATTTTTTTTTGTTGTGCCTAAGCCACACTTTTTAAAGTGAAAGATACTTTTATGGCTCTTCACTTTTCTTTTCCTTTTCTTGGCACTTTTCGTGATGGTTTTAAAATACAATCAATTTTATATGTGGCAAATGAATGCGCAACTTTGCCGTATGTGAGAGAAGCAGATGTTGACTTTTATTAGATAATAAACAAGGCAGCTAAATTTAAAGAAATTTGATTTGAGAATATTTCATAAAAAGGATACAATTGCACATACATACGTACATACAGAAAAAGAGAATCCGGTGAAGAAATCCTTTTATCCATTGCCACTTGACTCGTTTCTCACTAACAATACTCGAACAAATAAATATTGACAAATGCAAATGTTAAACAAATAATTGCCTCTGCCTGTATCTTATTTATGCAGGGCACAAAATTCATTAAGCCAGAACACAAAAGAGCCAAAACCCCATAACAAACAGATGAGTATGATATCTACACTGTAAGAAAATTTCAAATCAATTGGGTTTAAATAAAAAATAAATCAAATCTTATGGCAACAAGTTATTATTGTAAGAGAAACAATGATAAATTTTGTAACAAATTGTTGAGTGAAGTAATTAATTGAAATTGTTGAAATTATTCCAAATTAAATGCAATTATATTATAAATTAAAACAGATATTAATAGAAATGAAAATATGTGTACAACATTATACTCTGTACAATTAATAGTTAAGTTAATTAGTTCGAAAGTATTGCTTATATTTTTGGGTATCGTTATTGAAACAGAAAGAAGAGAACGTTTAAAATGCTTGATTGCTTTCAAGTGAGAGTTTAGTTTTCCCTTATTTTTTCTCTCCGTGTAGATGAGGTCGATAAAGAGAATGTGGATAGTGTAGAGATAGAAAGACAAAATAACCAAACAATATATGCAATGCATATTTAATTGCTTATTGAAATTGCATACAAAACAATCATCAACTAGCAGATTTCAATTAAATATCAAGCCAGAGACCATTGACAAGTCACCACCACCAGCAACGACAACAACAACAACAACAAAAACAACAACAATAATAAAAAATCATATTTGCCTAGGCTTTATTTATTGAGATTTCTTTTTTGTTTTTATTTTGCAAACAATTCTTTTAAATTTTGATATTGCCTGAAAGCAAATAAACTGGTAAATAATATTATGAATAGGTTAAGAGAGACAAAGAAGCCAAAGATAAAGAAAAAATACTAAGCCAGGCTAATAGCTTTAAATAAATAAATAAATAAATAAAAAGAAAACGAAAGCAACAACAAACAGCAAGAAAAAAACCAAAATGCCAGATAATGCTCAACCAATATGCAGTACAGCATAATGTAAAGGACAAACAAGGATCTGGTTGCTTTAGTTTGCATTCTATAAAATGCTTAGAGTTTGTCTCTCTGGGTGTGTGTGTGTGCGTGAGTGTGTTTGCGACTGTGTGCTAATGTTTAAATGTGTCTGTGTGCATATGCCAACGGCTTAAGTAAAACCACTTCCGGCTAAAATGCATTTAAAGCAATTAGGCAATTGTATGCAATGGAAAATGGCAACCATAACGACAACAATGACAACAACCAAAATATGTATACATATATACCAAATGACAACTGGAAACAACTGCAGGCAGGCAACATATCGAACATATGCACATACATATAATGTACATGAATATATATCTATATACATATGTATGCAATCTTGCATACAACCCAATAAGCAAATTATTTGTATTATTATAAATTGACTACAAGAAATTGTACATTGAATTCAAATTGAAATGACAAAGTTCTGCAGTTGAAAATAGTTAATTATAGAGAAATATTTTGATCTATGTATTATATAACCTCGTTGTAAGATTAAAAGGGGTTAAGTAATTAATAAATCTCCTGTAACTTATTATCTTAAGAATTTGTCTACTAAAACTAGTGAAATTCAATCTTGAAACTACATTTAATTCAGGTAAATGTCATTGTTTTTTTGTCAATTTGATTGTCAAAATGTTGTCTGGGTTTAGTTTTACTTATTTTGTTCATATTGTTTTTTGTGTGGATCAGCCACAAAATACTTATTCAAGCCCAAAAGAAACGTTGCCAAAATGGCAAAGACACAACAAGATGCACACCCACATACAAGACTGACAAACTTGAAAATCTATATACACATATATATATATATTATACTCTATAGTGCAATCAGAAGGCAAAGCCTATACTCTTACTTCAACGGCAATTTAAATACCTTGGATTATCTTTGTTTTTATATATAAATCCTTGAAGATAGAAATAATATATAAAGAATTCCTGTTATTATTTTCAAGATTAAATTCAAGAACAAATGTAAAAGGGATAAGTCCTACTGAAAGGAAGTTCGGACATACACAAAGTGTGCAAATGCAAGATTTTTACTTGAATTATTATTTAAAATTTTCTAAATTCATAATCTTCGTTTATCTTTCCCCTTAAAAAAATCACAATTGCACCTTCTTCTTTAGTTTAATAGTCGATGATGCTTTCTTTTGGTTAGAGTATAAAAATAATGCAAGTATAAATAGAAATATAAACAAAGAAGATGAAGTAAAACAATACAAAATAAAAAAATACAAATGACATCAAATGTTGTTGCTGTTGCCGTTACATTTGTTGCCAAAAACTCTCAAGTGCCACACCCCCAAAGGCGAGGCTAAAAAGTATGAAAGGAAGAGGTAACAAAACGTAGGCAATTATAATAAGCAAAGGGAAACCGTCAGAGGCAAAGTCAGACATAAAAGGAAACTTGCTGTTGCACTCACTACTAGACAGAGGCAATAAGAGAGCAACAAAGACAGACACAGAGATAGAGAGAGAGAGAGAAAAGTGGAAGGGAAGGTAGAACTTGGCCAAATGTATCTTGTTGTGTTGGTGTTTTTGTTCTTCCTTGTTTGTATTTGTCTATGGCAAGTTGGCAACACTTTTGTTTACTTTTGCACATTTCAGTGGCACGAGCTGGCGCTTCTCTGACAAATTCATGTTCTGAAAAACTTGAGAATTTTGAAATTACTTTAAATTTTTCGTATGAAAGTTCATCGACTGTTGAAAAACAAATATTTGTAAATAAGTTTTTACTATATATCTCTTAAAATTTTAACTCAAAATTCTTTTAATTTAGATTTACATTAATTTCGACTTAGGCGAATTTCTAGCGAAATTAATTTCCAGAACACAATGACGAGCCATGTGCCTTAAAGATTTTGGTTTGTTGAAGTGGCCAGTTTGGGGATTGGGGGGATGGGAAATGTATTCGACAAAAGGCAGTTGCACAATTATGTAGAAAGTGCCATGCAAGACGGGACAGACAATGCAACAAGAATAGCAACAACAACAGCAGCAAGGATAACGGAAAAGGACAAGCATTGTAATAACAATTACAAGGACAAGGCATGGCATGGCAGAGGCTATTCCTGAAGTTTTTGTTTCTTTTCTTACAACACTCCTAAAACAGTGCCCCTCACCCCCCTGCTAGAGCTATCACTATGTACTCACTTTATATTTTGGGAGAGCTTAGCTTTGCAGCATCGTTTGCAGTCAGTTTGTTGCAATTCAAGTTTAATTAACCTAAAAGTGCCTTGCATTTATTTAATTTTATTTTCTTCTCATTGTTGTTGTTGTTGCTATTGAGAGAGAGAGATAGAGAGAAAGAGAAGACAGTAATTTAGTTGAAAGCAAAATTTCATTAGCAGTGAAAATGCCGCGTGTGAAAATATTTATCTTAATTCCTTTTGTTTTTGTGCAGCAGCATCAACGTTGCATTGTTATATCTTCATCTTTTGCCTTCTCTCTCTCTCTCTCGTTGTCTCTTTGTGTCTTTATCTCTATCCTGCTGTCACTTTCACGGATATTGTATGAAGTCGATTGGAAATTGAGTTTGTCCTAAAAGAAAGAAAAGAAGCATTATAAAATCCTTGCAAAATAAGACTTTAAAAAGATCTAAGAAAATTGCGAAATGAATCTTTGATTTGATTGCCAGGCCAACCATTCATTTCTTGTCCTGCCATACACTCACTGGCCAATCCTAATGAAGTGCAATCAGGCGAGTTGTCATCATTGTCGTCATCAGTTTTGCAGTTCACTGTCCTTGTTGGCATGTCACACAACTGCAGTTCAATATACAATATACAAATTGATACACTTGATAATACTTCGATTTCCCCTATGACCCTATACAGCATTTCATTGCATTACATCTCCGTCATTCACCCAGATGCAAATAATATTCTCGCGATGCAATCTTAAAGAGGAAATGAAATCAGCAAAAGATGCCAAGACATATATACATATATACATACAACAAAAAAATGAAGCTGAATTGCCATCAAAGTCAAAGTGCGTTCCTTGGTCATATTGCTGCACATAAGCAACGAGCAAGATATACAATATAGCAAGACATTCAAATTCAAACCATCCACCATCACGTTCCAAACTCTTTTCCCCCACTTTTCCCCTCTTTTCCTTGTCACAATCCAAGAGAAAACTAAGGCAATGGCGTTTTCATGCTTCGTGACTGCTCAATCATAAAAAAAATTTGATTTTCGTATGGCATTTGTTGGTATAAAAAAGAGTGGTAAAGAAAGAACTGTACTTATATATATACACTGAAAGAAACTTTCGATTGAAATGCTCATCTTATAAATCAAAATCTGCAAGCTAGAGTAGATGAAAGATAGAACATTTCTATAACATTTTTCCTTTATCAACTTTTTATTTAAATTTAGAAAAAATCTACCCCGAAAATAGGTAAGAATATAATATTTTTGTCTTCACTTTTCACTGCAATTTGTTCAAGTGTATGTACCCACATTTTCCCGTCAATTGGCAAGATGCTTGCCTTAAAAATCATTGCTCTCTTTATGCAACAATTTTTTTTCCGGTAATTCGCTAAGGGAAGCAATTGGAAAATCATTTCAACTATAATAAAATATATAATATTCTAAAGATTTGAGCTAAAATTTAAAGAAATCAAAATTTTAAATGGAATTTTACCCTATTAAGGGTGTATACATATACGCTTCAAATAACATTAAGGGCATTCATAAACAGAAAGAGAGAATACAAAAAACAAACGAACAATATAAGATGAAATGACTAAATATTTGATGTCTGTAATCAACATTAGACAACGGCAAAGAGGGCCTCAAATGAAGCGAGGCTCTAACTGCTTTTTGCTGATGTTGCGCAGTGGCATTAGCAATAAGCAGGAACAGCAATGGCTATAAAGCAGACTCCCCCTCCCTTTCTCTCACTTGCTTTGGCTCTTTCACACACATGGCTGAATGCAATCTAGAAACGATTCTAAACAAAAGAAATCCGCTTTCATAATTTCCCTATGGAATGCACATTCTTTTTATTGCCACTAAGCGACCAACGTTGAAATAACAATGCAAACAGACCCCCCTACCCCACCTTACCTCATCTCTCATCTCTTCCCTTTTACTCTGCTAAACTGAGCACTCACACACATACAGAGAGAAAGATGTGGGGTAGTTACTACATACACACCCCCAACACAGACAGTGATTCCTCTGCCATGTCGAGTCTCGGCTCAATTACAATTGCAATTGTTTGCCTGAATGCGTTTTGGTTTCGCGCTGTTCGCCGCACGGCCGCATCCACAAATGCCAAGCCATTTTTATAAATGATGTTCGCAGCGGTTTATCCGATCTCGTACCCTATATCTAACCATCAGAGTCTATCCTTTTCTATCTGCCATCCCTTAACTAACCATTGCACATTTGGCATTGCCGCTTTTAAGCACTTTCAATTGCATTCTTGTGCCACTTTGCCTTGCTTTTGACTTTAATCAATGCGAAGAATTGCAATACTGCAACTGGAATTGCAACTGCAACAGCAACAGTGCAATTGCAATTCAATCTAAAGAAGCTGCAGCAATTATTATTGCATCTACATTAGGTTCTACTCTAATTATATTACTTAACATTTCTTTCAACAAGGACTTAGTGAATGATATTAATTATTAATGGCAATTTCATACAAACATTTGCAGTTGGTAAATTATATGAACATACATAATTCAAATAATTATAACTACCATAAGAGAAGCTTTAAAAGTTTTGATTGAATATTAAATTTTTAATAATACATACTTTGGCTTCAATTAAATATAGATTATATATTTTAAGTTGACTATTATTACTGCACAATTAGTGCATCAGTTTCATGAAAATGTTTCATTCGTGAATTTAAATTGAGTATTTGTAAGTTATCTGTGAAATGAATACAATTTCAATTTTACTTATATTTTTTTTTCTACATTTAATCAAAGTATGAAATTCCAATTGAAAGCATTAAAAATGTTTATAAATGTTTAACTACAAATCAAAATATTAGTTAAAGCTTTTTTTTTTTTAAAGAACTTTAGCCTTTAATTATATGCAATTAGTTCTGTCTCCTAAAGGAGATGTGAAAATTTTAGTAACCAATTATATTTTAAATTGATTTCAAAGTGTTTCGGCAAACGTTTAGAGTACGTCGTCAATCAAATGTTACAGCCAAATTGACATAGTCCAAACCGATTGAGTGTAATTTATGCTAATGCAAAAATAGCGCAAAACACTTAACTTATCTTGCTGTCATTTACAATTTCTCTTGGCCTGAACAAGCATTATCCATTCAAAATAAATCAATAGATGGCATTTATGACAGCCTCTCGGGCGTATACGTAATGCGTGTGCTGATTAGAGTAGGCAGGCAGACAGACAGACAGACGGACAGACAGACAAACTAAACCTAATAAGTTGAGACTTGTATATGTATATAAAATGCTGGGATCAATGTTCGTTTTAGGCTTGCCATGGACTCGAAATAACTCTTTTGGTGCTGCAGCAGTTATTAATAAAGCGGATGTAACTGGGATAGCATGGAGTATGGCGGGTGGTCTCTTCTTCTCGGTTCAGTCATTTTGGGCTCATTCGATGCATAGAGTAGTAGAGTTTTCCTAGTTTTTAATTTTCCACAACGCTGCGCAAAGAAATAGTTTTGGTTGTGTTTTTTTTTCCTTTCTTCTTTTTCCTCCGTTCTCTGTGGCTTTTGTCTCAAAATTCTTTTCAGTTGACTGTAGTCACTCAAGTATCTCCCCTGGGACTCATAAGTTGTTGCCTTATTTTTTGTGTTTTGGTCTCCGCTTCGCGTTTATGAAGCGTTTGATGTTTTGCTTAACCAGAGGGAAAGTGAAGGGAGAAACCTCAAGTTGAATCTTTGCATAGTTTTGCTTTTTTATTTATGTAAATATATATATACGTGGTATATATTGCTCAACTTGGATTTATCTCTTTTGTGTTGTTGTGCTCATTGAGGCGGCAATTTATTATTAACTGGTTCGTTGATGCATCCAATTTTTGTTTTTTCTTTCTCTTTTTTATTTCTTTCGTTATATTTTTCTTTACTGTTCTCTCTTGGTTAAGGCCATTAATAAATATTAAATGGCAAGCATATGACAGGACTCTAGATATTCTCGTGTGTAAAGTGCATTAGTTGCCCTTTTTGTGGTTATTTCTGATGGAATATACCCATGTGGTTTCTGTGGTTTCTGTGGCCAAGGAGTGAGTGTGGGGTGAGCTTAAACGAATAAATTGAGTTTGCGGTAGCAAAAGTCGAATAACAAAGTCATTTATCCTTCATATTTTTATGCTTGATGAGTTATGGAATAAAAATTACTAAATCAGTTAACTTGCCAGGGATCCATTTATGGAAATCATATCTCAGTAGAAACTAGAATAAATTTCAATTTCAAAGGCCTCTTAATGCTGTTGCATTAAGACATAAATTATATGTGCAAATAGAAATGATGATTTGTATTCAAATCCAAAGCAATGTCTAATGCAATTTGCGACCACTTATCATACGGACAATTGTTATAGGATTCACATTATTGTTAGTCAGACATGGGCATTTGTGTGTATTCATCTCAGAGTTTAGGTGAATAAAGTGAGTAAACATTCATTCATAAGCAATTGTGTATGGCATACCAAATAGATTATGCAAAATGTGTCTATCAGATTGATTTGTCCACAAAGCAACCATCCACAGGGCCTCACTTAATAAGAAAAAAATAAAAATAAAACCAACTTTCTGAACTTGCCCGAAGTAAAGTTTAAGGGACAACTAACTAACTAGTGAAGTGAAGGCAGAAATTGTCTGACCCAACAGTATGTTTCTGACATAGCTCAGGCCATTGTCTGATTCTGGTTGTTGTCCGAGCCCCATACTATACAGTGGGGAGAAGTTTTACCCACTACTTTATCTCTTTCATTTGGCTAGACGCGACACGACGACTTTTGTTGACATGTTTTGTATGCTTAACTGTCTGGATGGCTTTTCCGCCTGAAAGGTTGGTGGCAGTCAACGCGCATAGTGATTAAAGGTGCCACATCCTCTCACGCTCAGCATAATAAAAGTATGAAAAACACTGAGGTTAAGCAACTTCCTGCCGCATGGCATGTCGTCTGATCCTTGATCCCCCCCCCCCCATGTTGTCAGACAGCAATTTATTGGTTTTTGATAAGACACTCGACTGAAATGCAGTGCATATGAATTAGAAAGAAAAGACGATATTATTTGCATTTATATTTGAGAGTTGCTCTTATAGGATTTTTAGTAATTTAATACAACTTTTAAAGTAAAATAAGAGTTAACCATCAATTGTTTAGGGTTTTAATTAGAACATAAAGTGAAATCGCTTGCTGTGCCTATCAAATGGATAAAAAATCTAGTATTAAGATATTATATTTTGGCCTTAGTTGAGGCAAATGATTTGGCTTTAATGAGAAAAAAGTTTTAATGGTGATATACAAGTGCTGTCTAAATAATTTTGTCAGAGAAAAGGGTGAAATATTTAGACAAAATTAAAGATGTCAAAATACTTATGATGACAAAAAGAGGACACAAAAGTGTTTTGACCGGAATGAAAGTGATATATTTTAACGAAACTTTTGAACTGTGAAAACAAATTTGGCCGAAAGAAAAGGTGTAAAAGTACTTATACTATATTAAATGTTCAAAATCAAATACATTTCTATTCAGGATATAAATGAAATGATGTGCAATAGTATTCAAATTAAAGAAAACAATCCATTGCAATAAAGCTGGAAAAATTTAGTTAATATAATTAGTTAAATCTTTTAAATTACTAAATAAAAGTGTAAAGTAATTCAGGCGCTATGTAAACAATTCTAGAGCCTAAACTATAACTGCTAACTAAGCTACAGAAACTTTTTTTCCTCATTCATTTAAAATAGTTTTCTTATGTAAAATATGGTTTTATATCTTTATATTCTTGATTTGCATTCCCGTGCCATTTATTTTACCATAATTGTTGAACAATTTAAAGTTCTTGAGTTTTTTTTTGTTTTCTTGAGTTTAAAATATTGAAAATATAAGCATCTTTCTTATCTCTCCTCATGCCCACTGTCAGAGCTTTTTTTCTTGTTAGTTGTTTGTGTCTGTGTGGTGCACATGTGTTTTGTGTGCGTCGGGCTGTCTGCTTGTCACTTACATTTGATTTCTACTTTTACCCCTCAACAGTTCTCTCTGCTCCTTACCACGCACAAACTGTTTCGCTTTTTCTTTTGCGTTCCTCTTGAGTGAACGTGTGTGTGTGTGTGTTTTCCCTTGCCAAAATTGTCTAGCTTTGATTTATGCCACACACATGCATTGCATACTTTTTTGGGCTTGATGTTTCTTGATTTTGGAGGCAGTTTTATTTTTTTTGTGTTGTTAGAAATTAGATTTGCTGTTGCCTTATTTTGCTGCTGGTTTTTCTGTCTTTTTGCCTCTGCCTCTGCCATTCAACCTCGTGCGCTTTGTGGCTAAACAAATATGGGCTAGCAAGTCATGTTTGTTGACTGTGGGGAATTAAAAACGTGTTTTGGGAAAGACCTGAAGATTGTTGGCGTAAACAGTTTTCGCTTTATTTCTCTCTTTTTCTCTTTTGCTTTTCGACATGCAAATTGCTGTCATTTATTCAAGATCAAGCATACGCCACGTATTGCACTTTAAATAATTAAAAAGTGACTGCACATTAAGCAAGGCCATAAAACTCTCCTCCATTATTAGGAATTTACAGATGTATGTGTGTGAGCGCGAGTGTGTGTGTGGCACACAAATCATTGCTAAACAACAAGAACAATTTAAAGTTTGACTCAAACAATTTGCACAGCTATCAAGTTTATGATCAAGCAAATGGCATAGGCAGATGGAGAATAATGAATACGAAACATTCCCAAAAGCAATTTCCCTTTTTCTTTCTTTTCTTTTTGTGTGTGTTTTCAACAGAGATATACGTATGTATATGTATATACAACAATTAAATTACAACAACAATGAAAGCAAGTGTTAACTACGATGCACACATGTGTTATAACTTTTAGTGAAAAATAAACAGGGAGTTGGCCTTTGTTTTTCCAACTTCATTACATTGGATACGCCATTTCTTGTATTACGTATACGCCACAGTTGCAAAGTGCAAAAAAATTGATGGGCAAGATGGAGAGAAGGGTAGATAGAGAGATAGAGAGAGAAAGAGAGAGGTGAATGGTTTCAAGCAATTAGCGTGTGCCGCAATCTCGGCAAAAGGCTAAAAGGAAACGGTAAATGCCAGCCAGATACAAGAACACGTACTATTTTCAGCAAATGAAATGCCAGACCCACCGAATGAGGTATGTGGAATGAGAAACAAAGGGGGGTGGGCGGGGGTTGTGGAACGGTGTAGAACGAGTAGTTGATTGTGTATACTCACATGTGCAAGTGCACCACAAAAGAACCATGTATGGCAGTCAACAAAACATGGTCAATTAATTGGAATTGAAATAGGTTAAGCAAAATGGTAAATATACAGATACAAACTGTAACCAATTGCAAAAATTTAAATCTCTAACATTAATGTAATTTAAACTCTATTATCTATATAAAATAAACAAGATATCACAATACAGTTAAGTTTATCTAGAGATGAAAAGAAAATTTATTTAAAGATTCAATTTATACTTTTCTCTTGGTTTTACTTCCATATTTGAAAATTCAACAATTAATTTTAAAGAAAAGCTTCTTCTATCCACGCCCATGTTTAACACAAACTTATACACACACACACACACTTACACACACACACACACACACACTGACAGATAGATAAATATACATGCATGTTTTTCAAACAAAAGCCACAGTTGGTTGGGGAGAAAACACAAGTATTATACTTGGCTCAGATGCTCACATGCAGTTGCAATTGGAAGTTTATCTACACACATGTTCTCATATGTATATATATACACACAGACACACGCACACACACACACCCACACGTATACATTAACTTTTTCGTTATATTAATTGCCAACATTTGAACTTTTATTCAATTTACGAGCTGCATGCAGAAGGAATTGCCTCTGTTTCACTCTGGTTACAATCAGCAAAAAAGGCAAGAGGCAACTCGAAAGTAAGATGAAGGAGTATATGTGGTTGTGGGCGTGACTAACAAGAAATGGCTAAAGATGCAGCTGGAAATTTCTTCAAGTCTATGCGAGTATGTATTTCGAGCACATAAAACAAAGCCACATACTCACATTTACCACAGACAGACATAGAGACGGACAGAGAGAGAGAGAGAGAGAAGGATGAAAAGAAAGCTGGGATATGGCAACATGGCATATTAGCAATGTGGCCTAAAGTGAGGTCGTTGGCGTTGCTATAAATACGTGTCATGTCTGCCGTTTCAACCCTCCGCCCACCGTTTTTTTTTTTTTTTTTTTTTATCATACTGGCATCTTGGCCCCCTTCTTTAGTGTAGATTTATATGGATCCGCATATGCGGGTTATTTCTGGCTCATGATTTTAATTTTGTAACGCGAAAGGTTAATTGCCATTAAACTTAAAAGTGTTTTATGCCGCAAATGTAGTGAAGGCCTCTACACACATGTATGTATGTATGCAAACATGGTTTTTTATCTTTATGATATATTTGGGAATTGCTAAGATTTTATGCTCATTCAGGGTACCATAAAACTTTCACATCAAACATTTATACAAGCTGTTGTGTTACTTGCAAAGTCCCCTTTAACCCTCTCCCCTGCCATTGGCCAGCAACGAAAGTTATAATAATGTTTGTGCATAAATAAAAATAAGGGGTGAGGGGCTAAAAATGGTCAAATTATGCATAAATAGCGCGAAATGTTGAACAAAGGGTGCAACTGCAACAGTAGTAGTAGGGACCATCAGTGGCAGCATCAGCAGAAGGAGCAGTTGCCTTATGCCAGGCTCCGCTCTGCGCCAACTGAATGCGTAATTAAAATGTTGCACAAAGTGTGCAACGCACACACACACACAAAAAACTGTGAAAGAGGCCAAGGACAGTAATATAAAGAAATTATGACTTGAGAGCAGGGCGAAAAAAAAAAGAATACGTGACTCGAAATATATGCAGGAAAACAAATTTACTTTTAGAGTTTTCTCTGTGTGTGTATGTTTGCTGAAATGGTTTTTTTTTTGGGGGGAGTGTTGCACTCTCAACAAGGCCAAGGACGATGAAGGGAAAATTTTTGTATAGAATATGCGAAGGCAGCTTAATAAGTTCCTTTAGATTAAAGTTTTTGGGTGAGAGTGGGTATAAAAATTGACAAGGCAAAAGTTAAAGTGCTTAATCTAAAAACAAATGAGCTATTTGTTCAATTGTACTTAATTTAATTTACAACTATGATTTAGAGCTTCTTCTATCCTTTCTTTCCAGTTGCAAGTTCAACTTAAATAACTTATTATCCAAGTATTTTTGTATGCAAACAGACAAAGCACTTAAGCAAAATGATTATCTAACTTTAAAGTTTTTATTTTCTAAAATCCTTTTCGTAGTTACAATTACATATCTGTTTTTAATTTTATATGCATACATATTCATATTTAAAGAAAAAACTGCATGAACCAACAAAAATAATAATAATAATAAAGATGTAAAAAACAAAAATAAAGAGAATAAATTGTGCCGGCAGTAAATAAAATCGGCGAAGGTTCGCTCATAAATTGATTACAATATCAATTGCTGAACTTTTGACTTTTAATTAAAAAGCGCAGTGGCAGAAAAAGTATAAAACGAAAATAATAAAAAACGCAAAACTGAATATCTTTTGTCCGTCCGGCCACCGCCTACCATCACGGCTGTAAGTTGTTGCCAATTTGGCGTTGAAAATGCATACACAAACACGGCGAAAGGCCGTTGAAATTGTATGCATACATTTGATGCCATAAAGCATACTCGAAGCTCGGCCAGCTCGGATAATTCGGTGGGTCTTCAACAGTGGGAAAAAAGAAAGGAGAATTAATTCCAACCCCTGCCGAACGATGGTGGCCTGTTCGAATGAGTAAGTGGAGCACACAGGAAAACAGAAAGAGTTAAAATGCATACGATGGAGGGGGTGGGGAAAATTATAAATCAATTTATACGTAGGGGAGGGAACCTCTGCCACAGTCAAGTATGTAAGACCAACACACCCACAACCATACTTTGTATTCAACATCCAGTGAAAATTGTATAAATTGCCAACTGAAACGGAAACGCAATGACATCGGATGCCATTGAGTCGCACTCTTTTCCTGCATTCAAGCAGACTAACAACAGGAACGCATGCGCAGCGGACGACTCCGAGTCCAACTCATCCGGAAGCCACGGATGTCGGATGGCGCTTTAATCTGTAAACCACAAACGATGGCATCAGCCGACAGATACACAGATAGATATATACATATATATATATATGGATACAGATGCATTTTAAGTCAAGCAGTTAAACAACTGTTTGTAATTGCCTGCAGCCCTGGTCCTGTGGTAATGGCCGCGTCGACAGACTTTTACTGAGTTGGCTTTTGCGAGGGGGGGGGGGGGGGGGATCACAGTTGAATGCCGTAAAAGTGCTTGTTACCGGATGTTGTGCAATAAAAATGCAAAGTATGCAAAAACTTTCATCATACAAAACCAACAACCACCCACCCAAAAGTACCACCACACCATTGCAAAACTGATACTGTAAATAAAATGTGCAAATGGGTGGGAGGGGTAAATAATTGTGGTTTACAAGACCAACAGACTTTCGGTTCACAAATTGTTGCCACATTCTTTGCAAATTGCATTTAAAAAAAAAAAAAACAAAAATTAGAAATTTAATAGAAAAATAAAAAAAAAAAATAATAAAAAAAAAAATAAAAAATAGTAAAATAATAAAATTAATTATATAAAAAAAAAGAAAAAACAACTGTTCCCGCCCGGGATCGAACCGGGGACCTTGTGCGTGTAAAGCACACGTGATAACCGCTACACTACGAGAACGCTTGGAACAAGTCGATCCAAATGCTATTGAAAAAATGATAAGATCAATTGAAAATAAAAAGAAAAAATATTTTTTATTAGGTCTACATACATTTGTGACTTTTAATAGTTCTTCTAGATCAGACACAACATTCGGCATATTTTTTTATACCCTTGCAGAGGGTATTATAAAATTGGTCAGATGTTTGTAACGCATAGAAATATACATTTCCGACCCCATAAAGTATATATATTCTTGATCAGCATCAATAGCCGAGTCGATTAAGACATGTCCGTCTGTCCGTCTGTCCGTCTGTCTGTTTCTATCAAGTTTTAGACCATAAATTTTTAAGCTACATAGTTGAAACATGAAAAGTTAAGTTCCTTAATCTATGAAGTATGAAAAGTGTGAAAATGAGTAGGATCGGATAATTATCACCAGAGCTATTAACTAAAACGTGGAGGTACCTCGAGTAAAATAAGCAGTTTTCTCTGGCAGCAAAGAAACAAAAACAAATTCCAAGCAATCACACACACACATACATATGCAAAAATTGGTCACCACGCGGTGTGTGAGAGAGACAGAAACATTTGCGTTGTGACAGAACAGAACGAATTTTAAAGAGCGAGATGCCATGCGTTTGCTATATGTACATACATACATACATATATGTATGTCGAACTAGCTTAAGTGAGTTAAGTGAGGATGGTGACGTAGTACGTAAAGATCGGTCGCACGATGGTTCGGTGATTGGTGGGTTCGATTCTCCGTGAATTCGGGAAAATTTTTAGTTGAGTTTTCTCTTCAATTACTTTAAAAATTTAGTTTTTAAATTAAATAATAAAACAATGAAGCTGCAAGGGTATACAAACTTCGGCAGAGCCGAAGTTAGCTTCTTTTGATATTTTTTTATTATTTTAATTAACTAAACTTAAAAAAAAGAGTTTTAATATAAGACGATATCTGATTTATACATTTATTCAATTGCGCTCTTTTTTATTTGATTTAACTTATTTTTTTCTATATATTTCACTGTTTTATTTGATCAATTGTATACTCTTTCTATTTGTCTATCTGGTTTATTTACCTCTCTACTTTCTTATCTTAATTAAACGCTTAAAACTATTACAAAACAAGTAACTTGACATTTAACTTAATGTATTATTTTTCTAATTGTATTATACAATAATTAATTGAATTATTGAAGCTCTTCTTGTTGCAGTTGTCCCCTTTAGCACTGAGCTAAAGAACTTAACGATATGTGAAAATCACAAATTAAATTACTTATTTAAATGTGATTATGCGCATTATTTATGAGGGAAAAAAGGGAGGGGATTGAGTGCGATAAATGCAATGCCACAAAAAACGTGTGTTGCATTTACAAAAAGGACAATGCTTTTTCCCCATTTAGGTTTTGGGGGAGAGAGAACATGGCATTACGTATACGCAGTGTATGACATTGAGCTAACGCTCTAGCTTATCGCATTCACGTTGCAGCTGCTCGGGCGTATGGAATGACGCCACGTTTGGCATAATGAGCACTCCACATGCCGCACTCTTCACTCTACTCCATTCTATTCCACACCACTCCATGGCACTTCTCACATTCCGCTTTGCTCTCCAATAATCCAATGCCCAAGTCAGGGCGTTGGTGGTGCTGAGGCAGAGTCAGGCAGGGGCTGGACAAGAACGGAAAGTGGAAGAGAGAGAGACAGAGGGAGACCAGAAATCCGAGAAACGTTGGCGCGCGCAAAACGTCAAACGGCAAATAGCACCTTGCACCTGAAATGCATTAAATAAACATCATTATCGCTAAGACTAGAACAAGGCACACCCACACACACACACACACTCACACGGACACATATGCAGCCCCACACACATAATCAGAAAGAACAATACAACCCACATACAGTGAAGAGAGGGAGAGAGAGGGAGATAGATAAAGTAGCATATTCGGCAAACAAAAGGATTTTCTGGTTAAATTGTGTAAACATGAACGGAAGACGTACACATTTCGTTTCTAGTTGAGATATTTGAGTTAAAGGAACGAATAAATCTAAATCCAAAGAAGATTACAATATATATATACATACATACATATATAGCAAATCAATTATATAAAAGAAGATTTAAGGAATGTGAGAATTCGTTATTGTAACTATTAAAGATGGTTTCAGGTTTTTGGCTATGTTTGAGGCAACTAAAAGTTAACGTGGATTTGGTTCCAATTATATTTATATTATTGATAAAGCTTAGAGTTTAAATAATGTGTATATTATTAATAAATTTTAAAGGAAATAAATGTTACAAAGAATACTTTTACAATATTTCTAACTGGACGTATTCATTTTCCAGATGTACTTAATGTACTCTTCCATATAAAAATGAACTTAACTTACTTAACTAGCAAATATTATGATTTATTTTTCATAAAAACAAAATTGAAACAAAATAAAGTCGCTTACATTTACTCTGAAAAAAAAACAAATATTTGGATTGTATTTTTAAATCAATTTTACGAGTAAATAAAACTAAATTGAAATACTAATTTATATTTTTTTTCTGGGAAATGCGAAAAGTAAATTTCAATTTTATGTAAATGCATATAAATTATAAATTAACTGCACAATTCATTCGGCTTTAACCCTTTGTAAATTTAAGAATAGATAGAGTTATATTTTAGGTTGGATATGAAATGGATATATAATCTTATGATCCGATTATTAAGTTTAAATATTGAAAATTATGCTGAATGTTTTTTCTTTTTGTAAAAAAAAGGAAAACTTTTGCTGCTAATGTGAAGTGGGGCGCAAATGAATTTGGCAATTTTTATTTTCACACATTATGCGGTCTTTTCTACACAGACACACATACACACACACGCTCTTTTTCTCTATATATGTATCTCTGTTTCTCTTACACACACACATAGACACAAATAAAAAATATGTAAAAAGAAAACGCAGCATGGCCGAAGCCATTTATCATTTTCGCCCTATTGAAGTTTTAGTCTCGCGACAGCGCAGGCAACATAAACCAGCGACAGTGGCAAACGGGAGGCGTGGCAGACAGCCCTAAGCAGCCCAAGAAAACGTAGATGAAGAAGAAGACACAAAACAGCAGGGTTGCCAAAACAGAGCAAGAAGAAATACAAAAAAAAAAGAAATATATATATATATAAAAGAAGAAGCAAAAAAAATTCCCTCACAAGCAAGAAAAAAAAACGTACCAAAAAAAGAAACGTGCAAGTAGTTCAAAAAGTTTTTGGCCTAAAAGCAAAAAGGGAAAAAAACCACAAATCCAAAAAAAAAAAAAGAAAAGGACAAACACATCGAGTAGAAAGTAAAGGACGCGGGGGGCGTGGCCAACATTGGCTGCCATTTGTGTGGAGCGTATGACATTATTTATGGTTTGTTATTTGTGCAAAGAAGGGGAAAAAAGGAAGAAAAGTATGCAGGAAAATATGCTGCGACTCTTTCATAATTTTCATTTTGGTTCTTCGTCTTTTTTTTTTTTGGAATTTGTCGCCTTTAGGCAGAGAAAATGAAACAGAAAAAAAAAATGAGAAAGAGAAAACTTTGGTTTCTTTTTGGGCCTTTTTCGTAGGAAACTTTAAGTGGGGCTAGAATTTAAGGCAACAGCTAGAGGACAGGATTTGGCCTAGAGCAAACATTAATTAAAAATTTTAAACGCGAATCGACACCAAGGATGAGCTGAGAGCACAGAAAAAAAATATAATAAAAAACAAAAATAATAAGAAGAAAAATGAATTATGCATAAATTAAACTTACTCATTAAATATTTTTCCCTCATATTAAATACTGGGGGGGAGCCTTCAGCTTAATGACCATAAATCGAAATTAATGACAATGCCAAAGCTATAGAGTGGCATAGAGACAAACAGGAAAGGGAGTGTGGCAAGTGGCCCACGGCCTTGTCTACGCTTATGACCTGGCCACAAAATGGACGCACCTGCTGCTCATCCCGTTACTGGTTTGTGTGTGTGTCTGTGATGGGTACGATATGGCCATACCGGGGCGGCTAACGTTAATGACACCTGCGAGACAATTTCAATAACCGATATACGCCGTTTTGGGGTTTGACTCTAGACCAAGCGAATGGCCTTCTCTCATTTAGCCAAAGACAGCTGCTCGAACAAATCGATTAGGATACCGTGAGATATATCTCTTTGGTTTAGAGTTACTGAAGGCGAAATGCTTAACAAGGAAGTAGAGGAGGGGAAAATTAAGATGTTATAAATTGTATATATATATATATATACATAGAAGCGCTTAAAAAACCTTTAAGAAATGCATTTACGTACTAATAGAAGCAATGCTGAAATGTTTTCTTACTCTCTGCAAATAGAACACCGAAAGATTGCTTAAAGTCAATGCTTCAACCTCCAATTTTTCCTGCTACACAATGAGGTGTCAAAACAAAGAAAAATTTTTCAATTTTTCAATTTTTTTTTTTTCTACATCTTTTGCATTATTTTCTTTTCATTCCGTTTTACTTTTTACTTCTTGGGCCTGGTGCTGACTCGACGAAATTCTTTGGCCCATTTTCACAGACTCTTGAAATTGAGGAGGGGACAGTTCTTGCAGCTGTTTACTTTGTTAATGGTCTTTTTCAGCTAAGTATCGTCAGTGGCCGCCATTGATTTTTGTTCATTTTTTGACCTCCAAGATAAAGAAAGCCGAGCAGCACGTGGCCACTGGGGGAGTTTTGATTTTTAGCTCACTGTTTTTGTTCTTTTCTCTCTCTTTTTCGGTTTTTTTTGTCTGTGAGTCTACGAGGCGGAAAATAATTTATACAAAGAGTCTGTTGATTTCATTTGGTCTTATTTCAACGCATTATTAAACGGCCATGGTTAGTGTGGGTGCCGGGGGATAGGCAAATGGTAGGCCAGGGTAGGTAGACTTTGGTAAGTCCATCTTAATGTTTTTTGTTGATTCTGTTAAATACTTTTTATTTTTCTTCAGTTGTTGTTTTTTTTCTTCTTTTTTCTGTGATTTCTTTTTCCTATTCAAGTTGACAAAAGACTTTTGGACTTTTTGAAAAATTTAAGAGAATAAATTGAAAGTCAAAAAAATAACTTTTAGTAAACAAAACTTGACAAAGAAATTAGCTTTAATTCAATGGTAATGAAGATATTTTTAGAATTTTATATATCTAAAAAACATATATCTTTATATAGATATAGAATATTTAAGTATAATTTTTCTGTAATTACTGAGAGTACAAGATTTACCCTTGAATTCGTTTCCTTCAATATTCTTATACTTAGACTCACGTTATTTAAATTTAATTATGAAACATTTGCTTCATTTCAGTTACTGATACGGTAGAATGAAAATTGCCTTTTGGCCGAAAAATTGTGTTCACTTTTCATTGGCATCGTTAGGCAGTTGAAGCCATTTAATTTAATTGGAAACGGTTTGAAAGTTTTCAACGAAACTTACATCTTAAATGAATTGAAATTTTAACTTAAGGTCTACAATATAAAATGAAATGAATTGCCCTTTTTTTTTTTGTTTGATTTTAATCGAGGCCAAAGAAAACTTGATGAAGAAATTAATTTTCGGCCTTTTGTACCCGCTGTTGCTGCCTCTTCTGTTGCAAGGATATTCATAAAGGTAAATGGAAAAGTTGAAGGTCTCACAAACCATTCGTGTGTAATTTTTGTCATTGATTTGGCCCCGGCAACAGTTTGTCAAGCACTCACATTTAGACCCCTTTGCCGCTCATCCTCAAAACATCTGGACGACCCTTGACAGAGTCGAGTAGTAGTAGCAGACACCCAATGCCTTGAAAATTTATTACATTTTCAAGTATTTTTCCGGTTTTTGTTGCTCCGGAAATTGCTGAAACGTGTGGCCGGCGTGCCAAAATCCTTGAAATGTGCTAAAATACATTATTAATAATTTCTATGAAAACCCAAACCAAAGTATTTGCAGCAGGATTAGGGAATCAGAAGCCATGAAGGCAAAACCAAACCCAGTTCTATATACTCTTGAAACGTATGCGACCTAGGGTGTTCCCTCTCAGTATTCGAATCAGAATTGAAATGAATGAACGAATGAATTATTTATTTAAATGTCAAATACTTGTATTTCTGTTGCACGACCATTCGTTCGGTCAATTGGGTTATTTGATTTTGTTTTATACTCTTCTAAGGCAAAGGTATGCTACATTCCAATGGCTTGCTCTATCAAAATGATTGCATAGAGTATTACAAGAATGGCATTGAATAACTTTGTTTTGCTTTCAAACTCATTTCTTGTTTCATTTTCCGTTGATAATCTATTTTGTCATTTTTGCTAAATTTGTTTGTCGGGCAACATAGACAATTTTTGTAATCAAAGTTTATGATTGACGGATGTTTGGGTATTCATTATGCATGCGTAGTTTTTTGTAATTTCATTTAGATATTTTTTGGGGTAAAAAGAGATAATTTCAATAGATAAAATATGGAAGCAAAACAAAAAAAAAAGGGTCAAATGAAACAGTTGGCATTTTTGTAATTACATTGCTGACATTTTAGTTAACAAGAAAAATGGAAATAAATATTGTTATTAAATTAGATTATAGAAAAAATGAGAAATGATAGATCAAACCCATCAGGGAAATTCTAAAATATATCTAAAAATATTTTAAAAACTGCTTTGGTAACCTTGTTACTTTTTGGACCACCAACAAGCCTCGTTTAAGACAGAAAATGAAGAAAACAAAGAAAAGTGTTTAATTCCTATAATTATGCCAAAGCTGCGGACGTGATAATCCTTCAGGAGAAATTGCAACGTAAAGAAAGTGACGATGGACATGTGACTTTTGCTTTTCAATTAAGCACATGGAAAAAAAGAAAAAATTTGCATATAAGTGAATTATGTGGGTGAAGGAAGTGCGAGAAAGTTATGAATCAAGAGAAAGAGACTGACTGATGGATGAGTCAAGGTTTTGCATTTCAATTTGCAACGGCAACGGCAACGGCAACATCAGCAACTGCTATTTGCCATTCATCAGAATGCAAATATGAAATGCAATTTAATGATATAAAATATGTCAATATTTCTACAATATTGTTGGTCCCTTCTTCATGTGCAATGACATGCAATTATATTCGCATTAAAACTCATTTCCGCTCATTGTAACTGAGGCGAGAAACATCTATGCTTTGGTCTGTGTATGACTGTCAGTCTGTCAGTTAATGGCTACATTGATTAAACAATCAATATTTCAATGGATTCATCCTTCGTTTGCATCTCTTATGCAAATTTTTTTCCTCTCTCTCTCCCTCTCTCTCTTCCTCCCTTTTGCTACTGTCTCTTGATATGAGTTGTAATTAAAGTGATATGTGTGCGTGGTCAACTGGAAATGGGTGATAACCCCATCATCAGCATCATCATCTTTATAATCATTATCGCTGTTGCTGTTGTTGTTGTTGTTGAGGGCTTTGGTAACACGCTCATATTAAAAATTTATTATTGTATGGCCAACAGAGGAGCAATGAAAATGGCCATCGCAATGAGAAAAGTTGGCATAAAAAAAGAAGGAAAACAATTTCAATTTAAAGCTTCTCAAAAGTTAAGAGGCAGCAGTTGTTCAAGTAGGCGGTTCATTTACACTATCAATTGAAATAACGATCTATATATATATGTATCTGTACTTTGTGGGTGGAAATTGAGGTCATTAATTCAATCCGCAACAGCTGCAGAAATTGTCAGAAATTATCTTTACAGTTTTTCCATGACACTCGCGTAAGAAAATTAACAAGTGTGAAATTTTAATTAAATTCTTTCCAAGAAGTGACTGTTAAGTAAAATGATTTATATTGAAAAACAAAATAAAAAGCTTTATAAAGTTTCAATTTATGATTTTGTATATTCCTTTTATTATTGTATTACTTTCATCATTTATTACTATTTTTTATACGAATTTAATGGCAAAATATTTGTTGTTGTTTTCTCTAATGTGGACCGTGTCTAGACAGTTTTAATATACACAAATACTTGTTCTTGTTGTTCCTCTAACTCTCTATTTTGCCCCATTCATTCATTTTTGCGGGGACCACTTGAAGTTGTGTGTGTGTGTTAAAGTTGAAAATACTTTTTCAACACTCATACGCCGCGTTGGCCACATAAATCTTGCTCTCACATGATGGCAACTAAATGGTGTCTGTGTGTGTGAGTGTGTGTGTGTGTATGCACATTAAAAGTTTGCCTAAGAGCTTATGGCACCATTTGTTAAAAGCGATTTTTAATGCAGCTTCAAACATTTCCACATTGAGCAAAAAAAAAAGAAGAAAACTGCGAGTTAAATAACGATAATGTTGGATAGGGAAGTTGTTACTGCAGGGAAGTGCTGGAGGTGGTACTCCTCCAATGCCAGGGCTGACATCTAATGACCTTCCACGCATCAGACGGTAAACTTTTTTAATGAGACCGCTTCATTTAGATACCCTTCCATTATATTAAGGGAGTTTCAACTTTTCAATTAACTTTTCCATAGCCTTTAATGGCTTTTGGTCAAAAAGTAGTTGCTTTTTGTTTTTGGTAAATTATAAAACTTTTGTTTTGTTAAGAGAAACACAAATGTCCAGCATGATAAAATCCTTTTAAATGTTAGCTAAACAATATTAAAGTTTTATCATATGAAATATTTTTATTTTGATTATTAATCTGCTATACATTTTTTGAATATTTATTTATATTTTTATTATGCAAACTATAAAGAAGTTTGTTCTATCAATATTATGTGACTCAGCATTCACTTATTTATTCTATTTTCCATTTTAAAGTAGAGTATTTAAATGTCTTTTTCTTTCCATCATATAAAGCTAAGCTCTCTCAATTTGTTTTTCCTCAACTAAAATATCAGCGGACGATTTCTCTACACTTTATAATTAGTTGAAGCGCATTTAATCGGAATTAAATGATTGTGACACAGCTTGACATTAGCGAGGTTTCAGCTTATAGTTTATACGTATGTATATATACATACATATATAATAGTTATATTGCTGTGTGGCATTAGCTTAAAAAGTTGTCATGGCAATTGGGTAAATGCTTATTCAATTTATATATGAAAATTGCGCTTTAATTGAAAAAGTTGCCAAAAACACACACACACACAAAGAAAAAAAAGAAAACCCAAAATAAAATTGTAATCAAATTTTTCACATATCTAAAATGAAATCAAATCAAAAAGTCTGTCCAGTTTGTGTGTGTGAGTGTGTGTTTGATAAATAAATGAATAAATTGTATGTATGTAAATAGAAGTGGGAAAATAGATATTCAAATTGTATTTTTGATTAACATTTATCAAAAGTAAGGGCAAAGTAAATGATCAAAGTTGTAACATTTATTAAATGCTCCATCAGTATTAATTATAAAACAAAAATATGTTGATTAACTTGTAGCCGACTTTCAGATACTCTATGGCAATAATCTATAATCAATAATCAATAATCTTCTAGCGTATTCGATATATTAGTGATTGATTTATTTAGCTCTTCTTTTGGGTTTACTTCAAGGACTTTCAGGTGTAAGTAAAGCTCCCTTCATATTCTTTAGTGGTGTAGGGTAAAGATTTATCAATAGCATTAATCAATAGCATTTATTATGAGCTTAATAAATTTATGTTAATGTCATTAATCAAATGAGGGGAAATTGTTATTGTATAATTTGAATTCAGCTGTTGCATTGAATTGACCCGCGTCGCATTAATGTCAATCAGCCGTGTAATTAACGCCGTCCCCTCGCCACACAGATCGACCGACATGGCCCAAAGACAAACGGGAGACAGCGAGACAAGTGACAAACGGGACCCATAAATATGGCTAATCAGTTTGGCAATGATTTGATTATAGCCTCAATGCAGTCTGATGTCGTTTATGCTGCTGCCGCTGCTACTGCTGCTCGGCTATGCAATGCGAGAAATTTTGCCTCAGCTCGTATGACGGCAGCATCATCATCATCATCAACTTGGCGCCAAATTTGTCTAGGCAATAATTAGCATTTAGCAGGTTGAACCAGCTGTCAAGAAGCGGAATTGAATAACAAAGGGTGGCCCGTGGCAAGGTGGTTAGGTGGCCGGGTGATGTTGGGAAGAGCGGAACGCGGTAACATGTCTATTAGCTTAAGGCTAAAACGTTTGTTTGTAGTGACAGCACGGTTCAGTGTCAGTCAGTTAAAAGCGGCATCAAGTTATTTGGCGTTGGCAATTAATTAAATACCTGATGATGTATTTCAATTCCGCTTTTGTCTTTAAATTATCTTGGTAGACCGCAAATGCACCGACCGACTAGAAGCAAATTAGCTAAACGTTACACAATTCCATTCAAATTAATTCACAAAATTTATAAGAAGATTATTTATCAAAAAAATTGTATCTTTAATTTATTTCATTTCTTGTCTCGCTTTGTGTGTGTTTTGTGTTTTATCTAATTTAATTAATATTTAGCTACTTTTTGATATGATGAGGAAAAGGCGTCAGTGTTGGCAGGGGACCGCGTCGCGGTCTTGGTGTACTCGTCTGGAAATAGTTGGAAAACTGTGAAGAGAAAATTGGTGAAGATGGTCGTCGTTGTATGGCAACTGGGGGGGTCGGAGCAAGGCGTGCAAATTGCGGTTTAGCTACATGTGCCTGCGGCTGGACTTTGGCAACAATTGGTTGTACTCTGGCAACATGTTGCTGCCGGGTGGCAACTGTTTGGCTACCTAAAGGTATTGCTTCTGGCGTATCTTCCGGTTTGGTTTCTGGTGACTCCTCAAATGGCGGCAACAAGTCTAGGGACAACAGTTGTATATTCTGCTTATTGGTAACGGATTTCAACTTCTCCTCCTTGTTGAGCTGTGTTTGCTTTTGCTGATAATAGGATTTCTTTGTGGGTTTGGTTATCAATGTTGTCGTCTGCGGTTTTACTGTTGTGGTTGTCGTTGTTGTTGTACCTGATACTGCTGCTGCTGCTTCTACTGCTGTTGTTGTTGTTGTGGCTGGGGATTCCTCCAAGAGAGGCGGCAATAAATCATTAAACGGCACCAATAGATCATCTTTCAGAGCTGTTATTTCCGACACATCCGCACGAGAGAGGCCAATAAGCACTACGGCTGCAATGAATACCTAAGAAAAAAAGAAGAAAAAAATAATCAATGCTTGGGAAATACTTTTTAAAAATTAATGAATATAGTTTTTTTTTTATTATATAATTTTGTTAGTTTTCGTTGTTGGCTGTGCATAATTAAGTTATCCATGTTTGAGGCTTATAAACTATTTAGTTTAGTTATGGTCCGATTGTTAGATGCTCAATGAATATTATGGTCAAGACGAGTGTGGGATCAATTTTGGCCTCCAATTTTAATGGAATTTATGCGTTTGATGTCATAAATGTGTGAAAGGGATCTCTTTCTAGTCTAACCTTGCTTTGTTATGTTAATCAATTTAATTTATACAAGTAGATTCTTTTGAAATATCGCAGAACATTTCACTTTATGGCTCTAAAGATATATAGAAAGGTCATTATTCGTTCTTAAATTAGATTAGCATATTGTTCCTAATGAAACTAATCGAGCTTAAAATTTATGCAAATTTCTTTTTTTGTTTATATTTGGTTTTTGCAGATTCACACATTTTTAGGTAAAACACAATCACAAAATGTATAAAATTTATATTCAACATTTTTTTTATTGCATAATACTTTTAAATTCTTTAATTGATTTATTTTGATATCTATTATCCCATTCAAGTCTTGGTTAATTATGCAAATTTCTGTTTCAATTGGTATGAAAAATTAAACAACAAAATGAAACAAGTCATCGAAAGACTCGCATTTGACTAGATAAGATCTGGAATTTGTTTAAGGTTGAATTCCAAATGCAGTAAATTTCCACACTTACGATTCTTAGCCACATATTTTTAAACTATTTAAGATTGTTAAGTAATAATATTATATATATATATATTATGTATTATGCTGGTATTCCAACTAAACAGTTTGAAAATTTTGAATGAACTAAAAGCGGCGCTGCGCATGCTCAACGCTTTTATACCTCATAAAGACCAGCTATATTTACGAACATATATATATGTCTGGATGTCAGTTTGTATATATATATACATATGTGCTGGAACTAAATTCGATTGAACCACTTTTTCAGATAAGAGTGAGTTGATTTGCTTGCACCCAAAAAACTGGCAGTTCAGTGTAAAGTTTAATAACCGGATTAAGAGAGACAAGTCAACAAGTTTTCTGTTGTTTCCATATCGTTCAATGATGATGATGCTGGCCAATTAAGTCAAGTTGATTTTTCTGTTCTGTTTTTCAAGTTTTGCAAAAGTGCAACCAGCGACAGCAGCAACATCATCACTAGCAACATAAACGCCAGCAGCAACAGCTGATAAAATGAACTCTGTTTGGCTAAGTTCATGGCCAAGATAAGAATGTCACCTGCCGGGAAAGAATGTAATTTTTTGTTGTTATATATTTTGCATAAATTTTTGTCATCCGACTTCCGCGATACGTGAGGGTGGGTATATAAAGATTGATTTTATTTCGTTTCACTAATTGATTTGAACGGCTGACAAGAGGCTGGATGAAAAAAAAGAGAGAGGGCGAGGAAGTGAAACTGGTTTTATGTTCAAATGTGTCTTCTCATTTGCATGGAAATTGGTGTGAAAGTAAATTAGTGCCCAATTACAAGCTGACTGAAACGATATCATCTAAAAAGCTTGATATCAATTTTCATCATTTGGCTTTTATTGGTTTAACTTTATTTTATTTTTACTTTGATATATCTGCAATTTATGCAAATTATTTGGCGTTGATTTTTAACACAATGATGTGCGTATTTGCATGTGTGTGTGTGTGTGTGTGTGTGTGTGCGAAACCTCATAAATAAAATGATATAATAATAAATTTCAGTTAGGGCATTAATTCGAACCGGATTTGTAGAGTAGCTGTAGAGTTGACTAGAGTTTCTCGGCCAAAAAGATTAATTGGCCAACATCATATTGTTAAGATGCTTGTGGTATGTCTGATAAGTCAAAACAGCAAAAAAATCTCATAAACATTAAAAATGTTTTGTATTGTATTTTGTTTTGGTTTAGCATATTTGTATGTTTATCTAAATAACAAAAAAAAAAAAGGCGAATGAACTTGCAGATAAACTTAAATAAAGATATTTTTTATTTTCGGTTTATCAGTAAACTAATTTAGTTTTGTTTTTTTTTGAAGGCATTGTGAAATCTGTTTTAAAGTTTGATAAATTAAAGAGACTAACAAAGAATTTGCCAAGTTGTTGCCTATTCAAATTGTATTACTTATTTACTTTTCAACTAAACTTTCACTGAGAATGCAAAATAAGAAAAGAGGAAATACGAAATCCCCCCTCTGTGCCTCTAACAACGACTGCTGCAACAAAGGCAAGTGGCAAGAATAAAAAGGGCGAGAGAGAGAGGGAACTTTCATAATTCTTTTCTGCCTGAGCTGAGTGTAACAATTTTTGCACTTTATGACTTTCGAGTGCGCCCCGACTTGGTCATGCAACTGCAACAGCAACGGCAACTGCAACGGCAACTGCAACGGCAACGTCAAGACCAAAAACTTAAAGTTACAAACATTTTGGGGCTACGTTTATTTCCTTTTTCTTGGGCTAATTACAAAGGAAGTGGAGTTGAAGGGAAATTTGTGGCGGCTCTGATGTGATGGAGCCAAAAAACAAACTTGCGGCCAAGAACAACAAGCTGGTGCATACAGAAAGCAACAATAACAACAATCAGCCATAATATACAGAAACAAGTGGAAAAAGAAGAGAGAGAGAGAGAGAGAGAGAGAGAGAGAGAGAGAGTGAGAGAAGAGTCAACGACAGGCCAAAAGAAGGGCAGCCAAAAGGCAAGGCCAGAAGCATGACCAGGAAGTTGTAAACGGGCACAGGGCATAAGTAGAAACAAAAGCCACCGGGCAAGTTCGTGAGCAAACAGATTGGCAGCCAAAGCGACCTCGTCTTGGCCTGGTCAAAACACAAGCAGGAAGTGGCTACAACAAGGAAGAGCGTCGCTACTTACCTTCCACTTGGCTTTACGTTTTCGTTGCTTCTTTACCTGTAAACCTGCTGGTTAAAAAAAAATAAAATCAACAAACAACAAACTCCTTTATAAAGTTGTTGGAATAAAAATGCTATATCTTTCTAAACATTGTCGACTTGACGTTACCCTATAATAAAGAGGATTATTGGCATAATATTAACAGATATCTTATAGAAAAGTCTAAAATTGAAAGCTTACTTTAAGATAATCTTACCAAGTCTAAGAATGGTTAAAGATACAGAGGAATTAGAAATCCAAATAAAGATTCTTTAAGGGTCCGTACAATTCGAATATACCCTTATGGCTAATGGGTATGGGCATGATATGTTTACCATTCGTTGATTACTCTTCAGTCTCTCTCTTTACTTGAACTTGAACACTTGATAAGTGAAGAAATTAAACGTGTCACCCCTCCCAATTTTCAACAAAATTTCATCGTTGACTCAATTTTAATTTTCAATTTGTAAAGCAACCGAAAAGTGTTCTTCCTTACCGCCTATACAAAAATATTTATGCCATGCCTTGACAAGCGTTGTCTTTCAACCAAAAACAACAAAAATATACGATTGATATACCCAGGCAGTACAATCCTTTCTCCTTTATCCTTGCTTCAGTATATTTCGTACATAAATATAAATAAATACATACAGATAAATAAGCAAAAGAAACGAAATGGTAATGGAGGAGCCACAATCGAAACCAGCACAAACAATAAAGTAAAATAAAATAAATAAATAACTATACATGGATACATACAGATACACATACATACATATACATACACATACATACATATATTTGTAGTCAATGCAAAAAATGCCCATGAAATTGATCTGTTGAACCAAAATACTTAAATTCCGTTCGGAACTTTCCTGCCATCATGCATCGTCATTGGGGTTTGTAAATAAATTTGGGGTATGAAATAATTTACTTGAAATCAATTTGCGACACGTGGATTTTTTCAATAAAATAACAATGCAATTATTGGATAACAGTACATACATATATAAAAGAAGACCCGAATATTAAAGGTAAGCTTTTATTTCGTTTACTTGTAGCTAGAAATTCCCTTTCAATATGCTAACGAAAAATGGTAAATTAAAGTTCTCATCTGTGCATGGAAAATATTTAGTTTCAAATTAAAATTCAAATATATTGTTTGCAGTTTCATAATGTTTAGTTTATTTTTTTTATGGTGTTAGCTATTATTATTTTTTAATATTAGTTTAGCTGTTATTTTGCTTTTCTTTGTTCTCAAAATTTTGTTAAATTGCAAATGCTAGAAAAAATGAAAACTCATTTTAATAAAATATCTCTGTCTCTCTCCCCTTCTTAAATCCTTTATATAATTATCTAATTTTGTTTATGTTTTGACAATTTTCAGCGATAAATTAAAGAAAAATTTAATAGTTTTATATCCTAGTTAAAAATTTTAGGTCTAAGTAGATTTTTTCTTTTTTTAAGAAGAAGAGTTTGTTCTATTTGCAATGGTTAAGTAAGTTCCTTACACTTGACTTGCATACAAAGATCATTTGTTGTATCCTGCACAAAGTAAATGTGTGCCACAATGTGTTGTATGCAACAGTCAAATGGTAAATGGTAATGGGGAGTGGCATTCGTGTTTTCGGCAATTGACTGTCAACAGTTTTGTTTCGTATCTCTCAAAATTCAATCGAAACGATTGATTTGGACAGAATTGGCGTTGAGACAAGGCTTGTCACGTGGGCAAATTGAAAACGAAAAGAATTGAATTAAGTTTTTTTTTTCACTTTTTAAACAAGTGAATAAAATTTGCCATTGCCATGAAATTACGTGTTTCAGAGCCATTTGATTCTGGGGGAGGTGTAAGGCAGCTTAATATTAAGATCAGTACAATTTATGTTCACTTGTTGGCCAATCAATTGGCCATAAGGTTTGTTAGCTATTGTTTGCTTTGCAGTCAGCTAATTAAAATTCAACTTGAAAACGCATTACGCACTGCGCCTAAAAGCCGGCAACGAAAACTCACGTGAAAACTTGGCAACTTTTGCTCAGTGCTCTGCCAGGAAAAACTTTAATTAGAAAGTTTTGTCACACACACACACATACACAGAAACATACAAACACGTACACATAAAGTGGGTGTGGGGAGTGGCCAAAATTTACACTTTGTAACATTGTGGGAAAGAGCTGTGTGAAACAGATAGAGAAAGAGACAGAGAGCAGACAACAGATTTGGAAACAGAAAGTGAGAGAGCGAGAGAGAGAGAAAGCGAGTAAGAGAGAAGGGAAGACAATCTAAACTTTTCAAATCAATTTTAATTACCATAAATATTGTTGAACTTTTCAGTTTCAACGTTTTTGAGGAACGCATATCCTCTGTCAGTCAGGCGAACAACACAAAATGGAGGTCGCGTACTCGTCATTTCTCTGTGCCACACTGGGGAACTGAAGTTTTTGTATCTTTGTATCTCTTATATTGTGTTGCCAGTAACTGAGTATGTATGTACGAGTGTGTGTGTGTGTGCAATTTGCTTACGTGTATTTTGTTTACTTTGCTTAGAACATTTTGCGTTGGCAAATTTTGCAATTTATTTGCACTGTCATGGCAACATGCGGGCTGACTATGAAAGCGAGCATCAGACAGAAAGTGGAGAAAGTGAGAAATAGGGAAAGACAAAGAGAGGGAAATAGAATGAGGCATTTGAAATATTGTCTCAAATGGCAGTCAAAAGTGTTACGTTTGCGTGAGGGGTTTGTTAACCCTCTCAAAAGGGTCAAAATGAAACAATATTGCGAGGTCACGATGAAAAACTTTAAATTTCGTTAAAAAACTAGATTAATTAAATATATTTTAAAACGAAAAATAATGGGAAAATACTTTGACTAATCCAGTTCAGTTCAGTAATACTTTCGAAACAAAACAGAATGTCATTAAATTTTAACCTTAAATGCAACTTTCATCTTGCCATTCGAGGGTTAATCCCATCATAAGGCAAATATTCATTGTGTACACACACACACACACACACATACACATATACATAGATAAACCAAATTCTTGGAAACCAGCATCACTCTCTTGCCTCCAGTTCTTGAAAGTTCTGTACTGCTGTTTAGAAAGTTTTCATCCCATACACCTGCTGCCGTTGGTCTCACCCACTCCCTTTTTTAAGCCTCCAATGAAGCACGTAACCACTTTGGATTTCCCAATACACAAATGAGTTTATAGTTTTCATTTTCATTATTAAAGCATTGCAACCGGAACAAGAACAACTAAACCATACTGAGGGCTACCAGCTGGACAGGCGAAGCCATTTTATCTACACTCGTCTTCAATGCTGCAAAATTCCATTACTAACAGCAAAGGACTGGGTAGAAGGTGTCGACTTCTGTTATTCCCACCACCTTCTCCGTAGGGCAGAGGTGTGAAAGGGGAGAGATTGTGAAATTGTGAATTCTGTGGCAAGAGGAAAAACTTGGACTTGGACTTCATGTTGGGGTCGTACTTTTGCTTCTGCTGTTGGTTCTGGTTTTCACAATTAATAGGCAAAATGTGTTACAATATTTTTGATGGCTTCTGTGCTGACTGTTTTATGGCTTGGCTTATGACTCTCGGCCTGGTTGAAGCTGGCAACGTGCTGAATTTTAATTAGCCAGATTTTAATGGTTTGCCAAGTAACTTACTTAGGTCCCGAAAATGAACACTCAACTTAATTTAAAATGAAATTGTAAGGAAAATAAAATCAGGATTAGCAAAAAAATAAAATTAAATATCATCATAAAAAGAAAATAAGTTACCAACAGTATTTTTCTCTCTTTTAGCAAACTGTGTGAGTCTCTGACCCCAAGAAAGTATATATATATACATATATATATATATAGTAAGTTGAATTACACGCATGAATCAGCAGAATTATCAATCATGTATGAGTGGCTGTAGCTGAAACTGAGCTCGGTGAAAATGTCAACACACTGATAGATATATATATATATATATATATATACATGATATATACACAAGATATGAGTAGCGAAAAGCCAATGGGGAAAGACAGCAGAGGCAATGTTCCCATTAAGTGCGCCATAAGTGGAAATCAACAAATATAATCTAAATAAGTGGTTGTTAAACAAATTCTCTTCCTTTTTCTCTCTTTTTTTCTTTTCCTTTTTTTGGTTGTTGTATTTTTTGTTCTTCGTTTTCGGTTGGAAAAAGCTTTTGTGTTGACATTATATAAATTTGTCTTGGCTGTCAACTATAATGGAGTTCTCTGTATGTGATATTGAGAAGCAAATATCATTCGCAAATTGAATAAAGCAAAATCAAGATATAGTAAGAGAGAGAGAGAGAGAGAGGGGTATGGGCGCGCTTGGCTATATAAATAAAATGCTAATGTCCCTATCACGTGAAGGCAATCAGGACGCAACTGTGTAAGGTAATCAACAAATTTTCTTGGGATTGAATACGAAAAGCAGTACAGCGTTTTTAATGAAAACGAAAATGAAACCCAAAAATAAACGTGAAACGTGCCAACACTTAGAGAGAAGACTCCTTTTGCTCCTTTTCCTCTTTTTTTTTTGCCTCGCAGGAGCAGGCTTTAAATTTAATGCTTGCCACACAACACGCTGACACGCAGACGATGACGATGATGATGATGATGATTATGATGACGATGATGAGTTGGCACAAAATAAAACAGGAAATGACCGACAACGTGGCCATAGCAATTCGCACCGGACGGACGCAGGCAAGTGGCAAAAACTTTCATTCGCTTTTATTCGCTTATTTAACACAAATTTTTCGGTTATTTTGAGAGTGTATGTGTTTGTGTGTGTATGTGTATGTGTGCAATAGAATTTGTTCAAATTTGCGTTGTCATTTTGGAACAATTAGCAACAGCAGCAATAGAAATAGCTGGCACACGAGCAGTCATACACGTCGTATGAGCAATGACCATAATATTCATTTATCCAAATACGTATAATGAAGCTGCTCATTCGTTTCCTGATATGTGGGTAGGTTAGCAGGTGGTGGTCCATTCACTCATTCATTAGTTGGGTAAACCAATTCATTTTCATTTCTCCCCCTCTCTCTCTCTCTCACTCTCTCTCTCTTTTATTTTGTTTGCCTTGTTTTGGTCCAATGATCGTTGCATTTTGTGGCTGCTTTAATGATTGCCGTGTTATGATTCAAATTGAGGTAAGTAATCAATTTTGGCTTAAAAACATAAAAAAATTAAATATATAATCCTCGATATGATCTCTATAGATAGGGGATTGATTATTTTATTTATCTATGTGTATGGAAAACTAAATTGAATTTTATTTTTCTTTTTTTCATACATTTTTGCCATTTTCAACTTTTAATCCATTGCCATTGTCTCTTCAACTGCATAGATTATTGAAAAAGCTAAAGTCAAAGTCCCATCATTTATGGCACATAAATATATGGTGCAAACTATAAAAATTTGATTTCAATTTTATTATTTTTTTCTGTTTTTTTGTTTGGCCAAATCATTTTTACTGACCAATGCCAGACAGAACTTTTGCTAAACCATTTTGAAATTTATACCCGAAATTCGACAATCTATTTCAGCCAAATTGATTTTTCCCTTGCTGCCAATGCCAATGCACTTGCCATGCCGCACACGTAAAACGTTGTAACAATTCAATCAGTTGGCAAAAGAACACAAAAAAAAAGGGAATGAAAGAAAAATTCGCGAAAAATAGATGGAAAACGTTTGATAACATTTGAATGCACAATATTGGCTAAAAAATTTCCACTGAAATGCTCTTGGGACTCTCTGTACATATGTACTTACATATATATAAAAGTAAGTACTGGAAATCTTAAGAGTTAACTAACTTTTATATCAAACAAAATAGCCACATGAATTCAGTTGAAGTCAAGGTGAAAAACTGGACGAAAACTTTACCATCGTGTGAAAGTTTTAAATTTGAATTTCAACATGAATTTCTCATGTAATCAACGGCAGAAAGAAACGAAACAACTTGCTCACACGAGCACTTCATTAATGCGAAACGAGCAGAGAGAAAAAGAGAACAAGCAAGCACTGTGGAAGGGGGTGGGGGTAGCGGTAGGGAGTTGAGAAAACAGAAAGAAGAGTTCTCCAAGGATTGTTAATAAGCGCAGTTGCAGTTGGACAGTGGCTAAGGCATGGGAATGCACGTTCTAGCTCTGATTTGTGACGGCAACCGACCACGTTTTGCGGTTCGTTAGAACCAACGGGCAGGCGACAGTGGGTGGTGGGGGGGGGAAGGGCATGGATGACCACTAGAGGTGCTAAAAGTTCAATATGCCAAACGAACTTTGTATGTTGACTCTAAAAATAATGGCATGTTGTGTGTGAGGTGAGGTGTACTCTAGCCAATTCACTGATTGGCATGTGGTATAATCCACCGAGGTTTGTCATTGCCAAAGGTCGATGATAAAATTTCTTTAGATTTTATTTAAACTATTTATATATTGCATTTTATTGATTGATTTTCTTCTTACTCTACTCTATCCGGAAAGACAAATATATACATAGATAAAAAAATTAGTTTTGCCTAGTTTGCATTTGCTTAGACAAATTTGTTTTTCTTAACTTTCTTTGGTGTTCTTTGATGGACTTTGTTCTGGAAAAGATTACATCTTTTAAGTTGGAAACATTATATATACAAGCCGATTGTTCCTTTGTTAAGAATATAAATAAATCTTCTTCATAATTGAATTGCTCAATTTAACTTAAACATTTAAGCGACAGATAAAACTCAAGACTCTCAATTACCTTTGTTTAAACAAAATAGGCCATGCCCATGTCCACATCTCCCACAACTTCTTTCCATTGCTTCCTTTGCTGGGCCAACAAAAAACAAAAAAACGAACTCAAACTATGCAAATTGCATGCATTTTTATTTACATCAAACGAGTTTTTTAAGGATTTTTTTTGCTTTCTGCTTACTTTTTCTATACCAGGCCATTTGAAAACGGAAACGTTTGTCATTATGTACCTACAACTGAAACTGTCAAAAGCAACAAACAAAAACAAAAAAGGAAGAAACACAAAAACATAACACCCAAAAAACGAAAACACACACAGACCAAAAAAAAAAAGGAGAAAAAAGCGAGAGAAAAAAAGGGGAAAATAAAATGGTAAAAAGGGAATGTTTTATATTTTTGCAACGAAACTCACTAATTTTCCTTTATGTGAAGACAAAAAGAGACAGAAACATGAAACGAGACAGAAAACAACAGACAAAAAAAACAAATGAAACACTAAGGTAATTCGACAAAGTCGGAGTGTGGATATCCTTGACAAATCATGATTATTCCTTTTGGGTTTTATATTTCTATGCAATTCTGTGACAATGTTAAAATTTGTAGAAATTTTATTGAAAGTGTTAAAAGTTACATTCAATTTTTTTATATTCTTCTTAAATTATTTAAAGAGACTTAAAAATTTGTTTTTTAATTACTTGCTTAAACGAAAATTAAAGTAAGTAATTTATCTATTTTATGTTGCCAAAATGTGGGCCAAAGCTAATTTACCCCATCTACAAAGAAGAACAATGAGTGTTAGTGTGTATCTGTGTGTGTGTGTGTGTGTTTGTGTGTGTGGTCTAGTGGAAAAGGAAAAGATGGCTGCAACGCGACAACAACACGAAATCAGTAGAAAATGGCAACATAGCAAAGGACAACAACAACAAATGTTAAAACGGGAAACACAAACAAATGTCAGTCAACAATTTTTATGAGTCTGACAAAAGTGAATTATACGAATGGACCCAGGGACACCGCCGCCTCTTTTTCTAACGCAATTTATCTATGTTAAGCGACAACGGCGACCGGACTAGAAAAATCTACCCCCCCCCCCCCACAAACCCCACTACCAATTCCTTTTGCACCTACTCTTACTTATATTTTACAAATCCTTACCCTACCATGACATTGCCCATTCTACAGCCATTGCCCTGGTCTCTTGGCCTTTCTCAATCCGGAAAAGTGTTGAATTTGTGCTGCATTTTGTCGCCGTTGTTCTTGTTGGTGTTGTTGTTGTTGTTGTTGCTTCTGCATTTAATACTCGTTCTTCTAGTATTCTACTCATTTTTTTTTTTATGTTGTGTTCTTTGTTTGTTTGTTTGAAATGAATTACAATACCCAACTCCTTTTTTTGGCCACAGGATCCAAAAAGCTTTGACTCATAATTTTCACTTGTTGTCAGAGATGTTGTTGTTCTTGTTGTTATTCTTACAGAAGAAAAGAACCACTCAACGTCTACCAGGATGACTTTTCCGCATGTGGGTTGACTTTTTATTTATGCTTTTAATTTCCTTTTGTTTTCATTGCGTTAGAGTTTTCTATTTTTCTGTTTTTTTTTTTTTGTTTTGTTGTTTCTCTTCTCTTTTCTTTTATTGCTCTGTTTTGTTTTTGGTTTTTTCTTGCTATTACTGTTTGTCCTGTGTTTTTGGCATAGCCAATATTTGAGAACTTTGTCAATGTCTGTGCCTGGAATTTGACCATTTTTTGGTTTATTGAGTGGCATTTTCATTCGGATGAGTTTTTGTCAGCCAAGATTTGTGTGTGTTTGGGCAAACAAAAAAACCAAAAAATTATTATTTTTCCTTATGGTTACTGCTTTTTTTTTTGTTTGTTTCTTGTTCTCAAGAAAATGGTTGGTCATTTCCCCAAGAAATATGAAACATTGACCCAGTTTATGGATTATAAATTTCAACAGAAAGTATTTCAGATACAACCAAAGTAGATGTACTTTATATTTCTTTATATTTTCCAATTGGTTTCGGGCTATAAATCAACACTTGAAAAGTACAAAAATTAAAAAAAAATGTCGACCAAATTCTAAGGCTAATTGAAATGATAAACTAAGGAGAAAGAGCAAGCATTTGGCTTTTGTTAGTAAGCTAAACTAAATATAAGCTCTGTGTATGGGCTAAAAAGCCATTAAAATAGCTTAAATCATATTAATACCCTATACTTAACAATTTAATGTTCGCCAATTGAAAGTTAAAAGTGCATTCCAAATTGGCTATATATGCACATATTAATATTTTTTTTGTATATAGATATCTAGTAATCCATTCAAATGCAAACAAATGCAGGCCATTGGCAAATTAAAGCCATTAAAAATATAAACTATATATAGCATAAAATGTAATACATACCCATATGTAAATGAATGTATGTAGTTATATATATATATGTATATGTATATGGTAATGCATGCGTGATAAAACTATATTGAAATTGTTGACAATTGCAAAAGCATTTAATTGAAAATAAAATGCGTGGAAAAAGTGCTTCAGCCATTACGTCAATATGTGCTGGCAATTTTCATTCGAAGCTCGTCAACTTTGCCAATGAAACAAAAACAAATGAAAATGAAAATACAAATACGTTTTGTTTTTCTATTTCCCTTTTTTGTTTTGTGTGTTGTATTGGTTATTGGTGTTGTTGTTTTTATTACCATTGAAGGAATCATTTTGTTGTTGTCTCTTTTTTTTTTTTTTTTGTTGTTGTTGTTTTGTATAAAATATTAATAAAAGCGTCTCTGACATATGGCCGCAACGTGTTTTCCTCCGCATGTATCTTGATGTACGCAATGGTTCGTTTTACTTCTCTTTACACTCTTCTTTGCCCTTTCTTTCCTTTTGAGTAGCATCCTTTTTTTTTCTTTTTAGTATCCCCTCACTAACATCGCGGGTGAGCGGAAAACCTTTTAAGAGCCAAACCATTAAACTTGTCTCGGCTATGAAACAAAATGGCGTTGCATACAGACACACACACACACACTCACACGCACACTCACTCACACCAGGAGCAAAGACAGGCGAGGTTATTGCTAATCAACTCACGTTTTCGCTGCTCGTTTCAAAATGTATTTTGTGACGCCATTTTGAAGTGAACTGAACGTCTGCCGACGCCGAAGCCGCCGACGCCTTATCACCCATGGCTTATCAAATTCATCGTGATCCTTTTTTATTTTACTTCGTTTCTTTTTTTCTGGGAGAGAGAGAGAGAGACAGAGGGGAACACACTATTACACTTCCCTTTTGTGTGTGTGTGTTTTTTTTTTTTCGTTAAATAGTTATTCGCTGTCAGTCGCTGATTAAAATGTAAAAGTGGAGTTAAAGTACATCCGTCAGTTGTTCAGTCAGGTCACGCCCTAAATTGTCTTTGGGCCTGGCTCAAATCTATTCTAGTTATAGGTACACATATACGCTGTTTTTTTTTAACCAACGTTTGCATTCGGTGGTATCTGTCAGCGGCATGCGAACTCATTTGATTTACTTTGAGAAGAAATCAACCTTTGGAGTGGTGTTAAAGAGGGCAACGTCATGGGGCAGTATTTATATGGAGAGAGAATGGAAATATTTTATTTTATATATATTTATATATACGTCATGAATATGCCAGCTTTTGTCTCAAGGTACAAAGAAAACGCTGCAGGATATTGCCAACAACAATGACAATGGGATTCTGAGAATATTTTTAAAAAAAAAGTCTTCTATTTCAATTCATTGTTGATATCCTTCAAAGACTCTTTGCTTAAAGTAGTTTTAATTAAAAAATATATTTTTAATATTAATGCAATTGATTTGTATAATTAATATTAAATCGTAGCTTCACACAACTTTGCTTTGCCTTTTGACAAGTTTTGTTGAAGTAGCAAAGTTAAAACTGCTTTAGTAGGTTCCATTAAAGTTAACATTCGAACTAAATCGTTAGTAGAAACCAGTTTAATATGCAAGGAAGTTAATTTTAAGTTCCTTTTAGTTGAATTAACGTTTTAAACAATAGAAATTTTAAGTTATATATGCCAGAATTTTGTAGACAAAGACTCGGTTTTCCCAGATTTCGTTTACCACATTTACCATTATAATACAGAATACAAATGCTTTATATATATAATATTTTATATATATATTTCGCAAAAGAACGTTTCCTTTGTACATGTACAAAAAAAAACAAGAACTGAAAAATGATTTCCGAGCTTGTCGAGCAAGTTTATTATCTAGACACGGACCACAATGCCAACATACGGAGCCTGTCACTTGCAGTTGATGACTGCCACGCAATCGAAGGACTCTTTTTGTTTTGGTTTTTCTCTCTCACTCTCTGTATATATATATACATGTAAACTGCTATATATATGTACGATTTTCGTATAGCTTAATCCTTAAGCCAGGCATGTTCTTTGTGTCCCTGAGCTGTCCACCTTTTTCATGTTGCGCAGTCGAAAGAAATTACGCAGAATTGCAATTTAAAAATGTTTGCTCTGGGGCCAACAATATAATTTAATTTTGTGCCATGTTTCATAAATAGTTTAACCAAAAAAAATGCAATTTTCCGCAGATTTAAACAATTGCAGTCAAAAGATCTATCTTCTGGCAAATTTTAGTTGTGTGCAAAAGTGGTTGAGCCCTGTGGCTACTTTTACTTTATTCGTTTCAATGAAATTTGCAACTATTTTTTAAGTATAATTCAATTTAAACAAAGAATCAAGATTTAAACTAATTTAAAGAGAAAGTGGCTGATGGATTGTGGTTCTTTTAGCTTTGAGGTCTTTACTTACTTTGGCATTTCAATCTGATTCGAACAAGTTTTAAAAAACAAATTGATTTTCAGTAGTTTTCGTATTGCAACTTTACTTTGAACCAAAATGATTTTTGCTGCTTATTACCTACACACTGTGTGTGTGTGTGGGAGAGATCCTGGACATAAATCCTGGCAACCTGCATTGTTCTGCCATTGCCTTTTGAAATGCCAGTTTAGCTGGCCCCATAAGTGGCTTAAATGTTGAATTTGAAACTACAATGCAAGAAGAAGAAAAAGTGAACAGTAAAATCCTTTTTGCAGGACAAGTTGTGTGAGTTCGCATTGTACTAGAATGTCTGTGTGTGTGTGCGTGCCTGCATGGTGTCCTGACATCGTCTTTTCCCTTTTGCCATGAAAGGCCTTATAAATTGTCTGCAATGTTAAATGTTGCATGTGCTTCTTCTCACTTCTTGTGGCTGCAATTTTGCCTGCTGCACCACAGGAATTTATGGCTCTAGAGGGGGTTCAGAAAAGGACTGGGCCACTAATCAGCACACGTTTTAGCTGCCATCCAGTTGCAGGAAGTGGAAGTTGAAATTGTTAAAAGCAATAAAGCTAATAAGTGATGTGGCAAATGTGCGGCCTCGCCTCTGTTTTTGTATCCAATGTTCCACTTAGTGATGGTAGCGTGAATCCTTGACTAGTTATGTGAAATCGGTTTAATTCAAAGTTGTTGAATTAAAGTTGTGTTGGTTGTTTGGTGATTCAGCACAGGAGGAGGAATAGGAGTTTGGTTTGTCTGTTCCAAATGACACATTGTCCATCTCTAGGGTACCACAGCAAATTGCTATTTGCCTGAGTTAAGGGGAAATCAGCAATTAGTGGCAGACCAAACGCCCCAAGCATATAAGCATTGTGCATAGAGGGGGAGAAAAGAGATTGGTCGGTGTGGGAATGAAGTAGATTGGAGGTTGGTACATGTAGATGGGAATGGTGGGGTGAGCGGCCAACTGGGACAGAGGCACGCATTTCCGTCAGGCGCCAACTACTTCCGTCGGCTCTTTGCACTTTCCACTTTCCACTTTCCACTTTCCACTTTGACTTGGTTGGTTGCTGTTCTGCTCCAGCTCCTCCTGGTTTGCTGCAGCTTTGTGTGTGACTTTTCTCATCCTGGGGTCATGTAATTTTATGACTAATTAGTCAGCTAGTACGTCAAGTTGGCAACAACTATACAAGACCGATGAAGACGCAGATGACTTCGTTTAAGCTTAAGTCTATTACAAAATGTTAGGGTCTTGGGCGTTTTTCAAACTTGATCGTCGTCTGTGGACGTGGGCATTTATTTGCCTTGCTGCGCTTTTAATTGCTTGCCAACAATTTTCTGTTGTTGCCATTTTTCACTCTTTTCCCTTCCCTTTTTTTTATGGCATGCATCGTCCTTGTCGCCAGCATCAGCAACAGCAATAACAAAAACAGGACTGCCTCCGGTCTGTCTACAAAGTTGAGTTGCAGTTTTAGTTGCCTGGGCCTGTTTTGTTTTTCTTTTGCATTCTTTTTGTTCTTATTTTGGCTTTTGTGTAATTTTCCTGCAGCAAACATATACAAAGGCATCAGTATGAACAAGAAAAAGGATGCAAAAAAAAAAGAAGAAGCAGGACTAAAAGGAAGACATTGCCTGTTGATGTGGCTCCTGTTTCATTTTGTTCTTGTTTTTTGTTTTACAGAGAATGCATGCAATTTACGGCTTTAATTGGATGTTAAAGTTAACTTTTAGCAGGTGAAACGGATAAGGAAATATTCTGAAAATGTGGCAAATGTTGTGGGGTGGAGAGGGGGTGGGGGTGATTGTTTAGTTAGCCTGCAATTTGTCAATTCAAAACATTCTATCTAATTAATCTAAGACAGCGGCAGGTGAAAATATTCCTCAATTTACAACTGACAAAAAGGACGACAAATGATTTCCGTTGGCAAATTATCCACTTCCGTTGCATGTACATCATTTGTATAGGCCAACCGAAAAAAAAGTTAAATCTAGAGCCACCAAAGTTAGTCGACACCTGCCACGCCCTGCCAACCCCACACACGCCAGCCAGTCGGCCCCATTGCAGTCAGCCCAGTTAACCAGAAAGCCAAAAGTCAAAGTGTAGAGAGAAAAGACGAGGGTGAGGTGAGAAAAAAAAAAGGAAAGTTTTCGTATTTTAAGGGCAAAACGTAAAGGAAACAACAACACGAAAAGCGGCGAAAAATTTAAATGACAAGCAACTAATGGAAATTGCTAACAATTTTCCAAAGGCAGGTGCCCCACCAGTACAGGAATGAAAATGAAAATGGGTGGAGTCGGAAAAGTTTTACCACCTGCCTCCCACTTCCCCGCCAGCTGAAATTCTGTCGTCTCCTTCTTATAGCCTTCTGCATTGAAAATCAGCTAACAGTACAACAAATGGCTTCATTTATTTGCGCCTTTTGTGCTGAATGGTGAAGGAACTTCCCATTGCTACCAAGGGCAAGAGATATGAGCGCGGAGAAGGACGAGAGAGAGAGAGGATACCCAGCTTGATTTACGCTTAGCTCCTTGGGAGTGGAGAGAAAAGTTTGGGAGCAAAAATTTGTTGCCGACTAAACAGGAGCCGACAAACCGTAGGTACCATACAATATTTATAAATGAAAACAAGTTGGCAGCACTGCACTTTGCACTCACCGTGATTGAATGGCCCGAAAACCAAATTCAACAAGCAGCCAACCCAAAATACGTTGCAACTTTTTCCGTTTCTCAAGACCAACTTTCAACTTTATGTTGAAAGTCGAAGTTTATAACAAAAAATAAAATAAAAGAAGAAAAACAGAAGCTGCCAACTCATTTTTCGTGTATTGTAAAGTTATTTATTTTTCTTTTTTTTTGTTTATTCTACCTTTAATCAATTTTTGGTGGGAGATTGCAGACCAGGAGTAGGATCCCCGCTATGCAATTGCTTTAGATTTGACCCTTTGATCCTTCTAAAATTCGTTTCCGAAGAAATAATTGATTTCTTGAGATCCATTTCCTCTGCATTGACTTTCAAACAAATGTCAACGAAGAGGCATAGATCGAGATTCTTTAAAAGTTTTGCTATTGCAAAGGCTTCAGTTAAGTTTTCCCTTTCTCTCTCAATTTTTCCCAATACGGCATCAGCTTTGCCAATAATGATTAAACTAAGAAAATTCCATACATTGCTATTGCATTTTTTGGCCTCTACAAAGGAAAACATAATCGATGAGAAAAAAGGAATCCCCTTAAAATAAATTACTACTTACCCTCCATTGCCTTGCGGGCTATTGAACAGGCGGCATCAAATGAATTGCTATCCAAATGTGTCTGGGCAATCTCATGGAGTAGATAGGCGCGTTCAATTGAATATTTGGCAAACCTCATACGATACTCAAAGTGCGCTAAACGTTTTCTAAAATTATCAGAAAATTAAAAAAAAAATTGAAATATTTCAGATGTTGTATGTGTTAACCAACTTGACGTATTCACTTTTAGCATCAGATACATCCGTTTTAATAATCTGAAGCATATTGGCAGCTCTCGTTTTCGATGTTAGTTCTAAATTTTTCTCCAAGGGCAATTTAAAGAGTGTAAGGAGACGTTGTTTACCCTGTAAAACTTTCATATCGCTGGGAATTTTGTATTCATTAATGCGGGCCAAACCCAAATAGTTGTAGACCTCATTAATAAATTCAAATTTCCATGGCATAATACGATTAGTTTTACTGGTAACATATTCTCCCATTACTTCCTCGATAAAATTTGTAAGTTTCTGCAAAAAACTATCATTATCATATAAACATTTTTTAGATTAAAGGACAATCTCACTTTAAGTTCGCCAACTTTGATTAAATGGCGTATACTACGCAATATTTTAAACATATTTCGCCTTGTCTGATATTGTATGCGATAAAGATTCTCCTCTTTATGCTTATTATATAGTTCCTTTGAAGGATACTTTTGGTAATGTTGCGCATACATGGGGCAACGGGAATGCAGCATTTTCTTCAAGAGAATTTTTTATTGAGAAGAATTATTCTTTATTTATTTTCGATGAAACGTCTTACCGTTAATACACGAAGTGCCGTATAGTTATTATCCATTACATTCTTCATATAGGGTGAATGGCGACTGTTTTGAAGCAGAAAATGTGGACTATTACGCAGTTTCTTAAGAAATGCCACATCAACCCAACAGCGATTGAGATACGTATGATTTAAGATTTTAAAATGTCGCCTTCGTCTGGCCAACTCCAATGGGGATACGAATTCTTCCTACATAAAGATAAAACCAGTAAATTGCCATACTTATATATATTAGTACTGTAATGTAACCTCCATTTCCAAAGTACTTATGACATCACATTCAGGTTGTAATTCCTTTGGTTCTTTCGGCACATTGGCCGTCATTTGATTAATCAAACGCTGTACAGCTGGCCAAGTTTCATCGCGTAGAGTGTCAGTGAAATTCTCATTGACCTAAGAATGGAAAATTTTTAATATTGATTGTATAACTTATAAAATCCCCTACTACATACCACATTCAAACGATTCTCAACCGTCATAGTTTGACCAGTACTATAACATCTTAGATGGTTATGTAGATTGATTTTGGTATCCTCAAAACGATTGGATTCATAGAGAGCATCGCATACTTCAACGCTCACATGAGGATTGAATATAGGTGGCTTACTATTTTGCAGAATTCCTATAAAAATGCTACTACAATAACATTATTCTTACGGAATTATATACAATTATTCACTCTCAGCTTTGGCGCAATCCTGTAGAGCCTCCGGAGCCAAGCCCAATGCTCGCATAAATTGACTACTTTTTACTAGCGCCTTTGTATTATTAGGGGCTATATCCAATGCCTTGTTCATATAATGCCTACCATGACTGAATCGCTGCTGTCGTGAAAAATAGGAACCCCAATCTGTATACATAGCGCACATTCGTTCTGGTGACCAGGCTAATATTTCCCATGGCTTCAAATTTGGCGTAATACCAATTGGTGGGGTTTGCAGATTTTCGGACATTGCAATCAAGATATCTACTTACTTCTTTATATTAAAACACAAAAATACAAATCTGTATAATAAAAATTAAAACTCAAGTAAGTGTAATAGTAAAATGAATTAATGTTTAAACAAAAAAAAACAAAACTTGTTTGCCATTTGAATTATTTTCAGAGGCTTCTGGGATAAACAAAAATTACAAAAATATCCTTAAGTATAAACAAAATTTTAGATAGATTAGAGATGATCTTTATCAATGTACCAAATTATACCAAATTAGACAACACAAAAGGCTCTGTGTGTTCAAATTCTATTTTATATATATTCCCCATTCAACTCCGCTGAAATCATTGCCATGAAAATTCTCAAAAGTGAATTGAATACGCTCAAAAGTGAATTGAATACCCATTAAGTAATTTGTTATATAATTTATTATCTGGAATAAAGAACAATTAAAGTTTACTCCAATTTAAATAAGCTTTAGCTATGTTGAAGTTAATAGATAACCTCCATTGATAAACATTATGGAAATTTCCTCTTTTATCCAAAATTGCTTCAAGATAATATTTATTGTCGGTTGAATTAAGAGTTGCAATTGAATCGTATGACTTTGGATCTTCATCAGCATTAAATCTAAAATCAAATTTCACTATTTCATCAGTTGAATGGCAAACTGGTCTTACTTGAGCTGAGAGTATCAGAGGGTTAATCAGTGTCAAGTAAGCCAAAATATTCGTTTTTCTGAAATGAAATGGTTTAATAAACAAAATATTTTAAATAGACGAAAAATAAATGTATTTACTTTTTTGGGATTTTTGGTTCGCCTTTTAGATTGTATAACTTGTAACCATGTTCCAGCCTTTCATTAAAGCCAACTGTCTGATTCCCTTCAACAATAGTTATGTCAGTATAATTTGACGCACATTCCTTATGGGTCAGGATTAGTTTAGGTGTCAGTATGACCCCAAAACATGTAAAATTAAATATTAAAGGGTTACTTGAATTTCGTTCAAATATGCTAACAATCCAAGGATCTTTCTGTACAGTTGGCAGAATAGTACCACAATCTGGTATGCATCTATATTTATCGTTTGTTCCATTATAAGCCTTCCAAAGACCCTCTCTGGTGCAAATCAAATCAATGGATTCTTTCTGCTGATATCCCGTGGCACAGGAAACTGTCGCTTTAGTTCCAACAAACAATTTAACATCGTTGTTTTTACAATCTATGGCTGTAGATCTGTATAAGCATGAGGAATTAAGGGTCACATCATTGGCAATATATCTTCTCTGGCATGTTTTAACACACTCTGGCCAGTTTCCTTCCCAATTGCCATTGAGGCACATGTTTATATCGTCTCCGACAAGGGCATATGTACTGACGCAGCCAAGTCTTACCACAGTTGTGTGGGGAACCGTTGAGTTTTCGGTATAGGGTATTGTATTAAACATTGTTTTCACATATAAAGTATTTTTACTGGGCGGAACACGACAATTTTTCACAAGGGGCAAGACTTCAACTCTTTTTGGTGTATGTATTGGATAATTTTTCATTTCTTTTATGTATGGTTTGGGATTACGATCTGGTCTGGGATAGACAGGCCAATCTGTGTCCGTTGAGAGATCTTTTAACTTTCGGCAAATTGAGAGAATTTCATCGCTTGAATCTGCACAATCCTTTTGATGATCACAGACCGATTCCTTGGGAATACATCCTCCGTAGCCGCAACGAAATGAGTCAGCTGGACAAATGGAGTTCAGACACATTTCAGGTGTCTCATCACTGCCATCGCTACATTCCATATTTCCATCACAAGTATCACTTATGTTGACACACTCTTTGGACTCTGTGCATTGCATTTCGTTATCTCCTCTAAGAAAACAAGCAAAGAATTTCAATTTTACGTTTAACTATTAATAATCTGCTATACTCACGAGCAATTTCCATAAATTTTATTATATTTTTCTTTCACCAGCGGAAATGGATCACAGTATAGCCAGTGCTCATCTGTTCCATCCCAGCAGTCTTGGATACCATTACACAGTTGGTCTTCCCCAAAGCAAGCTCCATAGCCACATCGATAGCCAGTCGAACATTGTTCCCAGTAACATAATTCAAAGGTCTCATCGCTTCTATCCTCACAATCTTTGATTAGGTCACATAATTTGCTATCTGGTATATTTTCTCCCTTGCATACGAAAGCATTAGCTGAAATTAATAAGGTTTACTTACTTATTAGTAATATTAGAAGTTATCCAATAAAATATTGAGCTGTACTACATGGAGATATTGCATATAAGATTAAAAAGCATTTTAAAGTTGCAGTTTTATCTGTGATATTGTTTCCTTTTTTCTTAAATATAAAACACACCACTTTGAAAACATTGTAAAATAAATAAAAAAACAAACAAGTTCAAAGTTTTCGATAAAATCGGCAATGTTTGTTTCGCTAACATGCTGTCGGCTTCGCGTACTTTTTGATACTGTCAAGAATATTTCTGCAAAGAGAGAAAAATATGAGAAAATTAAATATAGCTTTATGTATGCTTGATACTCTTACAATGATTAGTCGTTTATATTTATTAAAGAAGAATAACATTTCATTCTTTAATGTTTAAAGTTCACACGATCACACGAAATGATTTATAAAAAGTCAAACAAAGAAATAGTATATCCATGAAAGTCTTCGTCTATAATTTGTTTCTATAAAAGTATTCAAAAGTTTGTATAAGCCAAAAGTAAATTTCGACCTATACAATGTAAATACACATGTATACTTCTATGAAGATTATGATTGTTGAAGATGTGTGGCATTTCTCGGAAGTATATTAAGTATTTGGAATTTTTGAATGCCCAATTAGTCACAAATGCTGCGATAAGAATCGAAATACATTTTATTTATTTAAGATTAAATGTTTTTAAAGTATTTCCGACATCACTTGACATGAACATTTCAACTATTCAATTTCAATTTGTGTCTAATCAAACGAAACATTATTCGTGTGTGAATATTTTACCACCTAACCCTTCCCACTTCACCTACTAACCTATCTTTTAATTTGCATTGAAATGTTTGAAACACTTTTCCTGTTTGCTAATGAATGACACGGCACAACAAAGTACAAAGGAAAAAAGAGAGAGCTTTGAACAATTTTTTTTTTTTGCAACATGTTAAAAAAAAAATCGCCATGTAAAATGAATACAAAATGAATGGGAATGAGTGTAAGTGTGAGTAGGTGGCAACGCTCCAGTGAGCATGGATCGCTTTTCAACAACTGAGCGCTTTTCAATTTGCCTATAAAAGAGATAAAAGAGACTGACTTTTAGTTAGTAGTGCATATTATATATGTATATATATATCTGAAACAATTTATTTCATCATTTATCAGTAAAGTTCTTCTTCAACTTTTAAATTGCATCAACAATTGAAAGTCGACAATGCTAAAAGTGTTGAATTATAAATTAAAATCCCAATAGCGTTTGATCAACAAAAGTTCCATCAAAGTGGTTGAGGCAAGAGGTGTAGACAAGTAAACGGAAGACTGAAGAACAACTAACAATAGAATTGTTTGTTAAATTGTCAAACAAATGCGCTTTGTGATTTCCCCAACAACGACAAATCGCATCGACTGGCTGCAGACGATTGCAGATGGCATACGGCAGTCGGCAGACGGACAGACAACAGGCGGGATACTATATGGCCAAAGGGGCGCATACGTTATATGGGATTGACAATCGAAGTGCAATACACAAACTGCAACAGAATAGAAACATAGCACTGACAAATGAGCGCAAATTGCACTCACTGACAGTAGTTGAGTTCAGTTGGTTTTCCATTCCTTTTTTTGTTTTTTTGTTTCCATTCATTTTATTTGGTTTATTTCCCATATACGGAATTGTGTCAGCAGCATTTGCATTCAACTTCCCTTTTGGTGCCATACATACACATACATAGTTAACTTGTACATACAGACACTCATTTACGTATACATATACATAATTTTATTTGCCCTTTATGCCTCTATATATAGAAATACAACATTTGATTCTCTATATATATAGTAAAAATATTTGGGACTAATCTTAAAACTCTTTTCAATTGACGTCAATGAAAATGATAAATTATGTCGCTATATTACTTGGAGAATTCCCTTTGGATAAGGAAACATTAATAATTGCTTGCCGCTTAAATAGAAATTATTTTGAATAATTTTCATTCAAACATATATTTTTTATGTACAACTCACAATCACAATATTTAAAGCGAACGAAGGCATACTTCTCGGTTTCCCTCATGTTACTTATTTCATGTTATCAACATAAAACTGACGCAATTACTTTTTATTATTCAGGCGCACTCATTTCTCATTATCAACAAAGAAAATCTTACAATTTTTATTTTATATACACTACTAATACTTTTGTTTTTCAAGTGAGTGATGGATCATATTGTTTCGGTTCCCGGGTAAAAAGAGATGTAAATGCGTTTGCCTGAAAGTTTTGGGGGAAAGTTTTATGCGATGGCTTGCCGTATATAAACCAAGTATATAAGTATATAGTGCAAAAAGCATGCTCTTATCCAATTAAGTCATAACTCAATATGTGCTAAGAGATATGCACTTGGCCATTACTTAGGCTAAAGGCAAAGAATTTTAGCTCTAATAACTTTTTGAGCTGCGAAGCTCTTTTCCGTTCGGGGAGATAATTTTCACACCCCAAAACTCAAGTGCAAGTAATTTGTAAAAAGAAGAACTCGAGGTTTTTTGGGCGCAGAAAATTTTTGGGTTTATGCAGACATTGTGAATAGACAAGACATAGTTTTGGTAAGAGGCAGCAAGGGGGCTGAGATGCTGTAAGCGTCCTGCCTCATTTTATGGCACCAGCGAGACGGTGCCACAACTCATTTGGCTTTGACCAAGCCTGTGGACTATGCCGCAGTCCTTCGTGACTGTGGATGTGCCTCAACCTCAAGTTCTCATCCATCTGCCTTGGCGAACAGACAGAGAAAGAGAGAGAGCGAGAGAGAGAGTGAGAGAGTGGGATAGAGGGCATAAATTATTCATTTGTAATGTGCAGCATCTCTGGTTCTGTAGGTCTGTGTCTGTGTGGTGTGTGTGTGCACTTTTGGCACAGGATATGACACTGACACTCAGCGCCAGGCGCTTCGTCCTGCGTCAACAACTTCCTTGGCTGCTCTTGGCGTTTACTTTGGTTTGTAATTTCCTTCTAGAGTTTGTGCCGTGGCCAAAAGAAGAACCCAAGAAACATACACAGTGGCTGCAAGCATACAGCAAATTACGATTGCAGCTGTCCAGGATTCTCCTCTCACTTACACAGTACGCCTCGTGCCAACCGTTGGTTTACCACTTCACATTGGGGAGTCGTTGCTGCAATTGCTAAAGTTTAAAGTTTTCTCTCCGTAAACCAATCCCCTTACTCTTCTTCCTGCTTTTATGGTTATTTTACATACCCACCGGTTATCTCATCCTCGGAAAAGTTTCATTTGTGAATTGAAAAATTATTTTTTAGTTTCATATGCAGACTGTGCGAGTGTCATTTACAGGAAAGTGAGAGATAGATAAAGAGATACAGAGAAAGACTGTGGGGGAGAGAGAGAGAGAGGCTGCGATAGAGAATGGAAGCCGTGTTAGAGCCATTGACAAAATAGAAAGTTGTTGACTCAGTTTCCACTTCTAAGCTGTATCGCATAAGTTTCTGTGTAACTTAAGTAAAAGGTCCTTGCAAAAAGTTACATTTTAATTACATGCATTCCACATGTCCTTTGTCTAACTTTTGCACCTTGAAGCTAAATTCAAAGTAGAAAAACCGAAAGAAAACAGATAACATTAAGTAATAATGAATGAAATAAATATATTATATAAATATTTGCAACAGGCTTACTTAGTTAGGTATTAATTTTGTATATTAATTTGTTATCTAACTTTTAAAATATTATAAAAAAATTAAAATATAGTTTTTAGTTCATAAAGGAATGAAAATGGATTTGGAAAGTAATATAAATGTTGTCAAAATACTTTATATAATACTCTTTAACGCTTTTTAAGAAGACAAAGATAAACAAGAGTTAAATTAATTAAAATATGACCAACAGGTTAACTTAATTAGTTATAATTCCAGTGATTAATTTATTTATTTTACAATAACCATAATTTAATATTAACATTTGGCTAAAACGAGTTGTACAACTGCTGGCTAAACGCACAAATGCAATTATCATAGCACTGAAATGGCTAAAGCAAATGGAACACGTCTCTAGTTCATGTACAGGACATGGGCATGGTAACTGGCAGACTGCAAATGCAGGACATGAGAAACGTGACATAAACTTTTATCACATCAAAATTAACAGAATTACGCTTATGTAATTAAGAAGAGTATAAGAGAGAAAGAAAAAAATTAAAAAATAAAACAATTAAATGCATATTTAATTCTTAAAGTTGAAATAACTATTTAGAATCAGTTCTTCAAAGAAGAGAAATTTGCTTTCCTTTTTGGCCAATTTATAACTTTATTTTATTTGTGGTTTTTTTTTTTTTGGTCCTGTGTTCGGTCTTGCCCCTGGCATATGAGTAATTTATTGTGTATCTAATTAATTATTGCTGTCTACGTAATTTTTGTACACGTACCACAGACGGCCTCTGGTATCCCAGTGTCTGTGTCTATGTCTCCAGTGTGTCGACTTAATTGCCCAACCACAATGTGACTCTATTAGAAACGAACCTAAATCAGTTTGGGACAGGACATCATGATCTATGTGTTGAGTTGTTTGTTTGCATTTAAATTTATGCTGCCAAAAGGCGGCAACATTAAAAGTCTTGCTCTTAGTTGAAAAAAAAAAGCAACTAAACAAGGTTTCACCCACTCCAGGGTCATCTATGACAAGTGTTGGTCAATTGCAAACAGAAAGAGGAAATATTGGCCACTTGGCAAGAGTGTGGGATAGCAACACTTAGCTTTTCCCCTTGGACTATACTCAGGGGAAGAAAGATACTTGTATATGGTGGTAAATTGATTGAAATTTTCATTATTCAATTTGATCTTTTAATCATTTGTAAGTCAAAAGTCCATATCTCATTTTGGATGACTAAAATTTTCATGTAATTTGGTACTTTAGTGAATGATGTTGACTGTATTTTACCGCAAAAATGTCAACAGGAATGCCAACCACCCAATAGTCAGAGCCCCTCCACATAAGCCACAGACACGCACGTGTATGGCAAAAAGCGGAAACGGAAACGGCAACGCGGTCGAATGTCACTTTTTCTCTTCCCCCACTCTCGCTCTCTCGCATTCACATTTCTGTTGGTATTTATTGATGTTTATATACGCTTTGACAATTATTTTGTTACTGCGTCTCTCTGTGTGTGTGTGTGTGTGTAAACGGATGTAAAAGTTTCAAAAGTTTGTTGTTTTAAATTAGTATACAAAAAAATATAACAAATTAGTTGCATGTGTATAAGTGTGTGGGCCACAACGGAAGCGCGTGCGAACGGCATTAACGGAAACAGACTCTTTTGCGGCAGAGTAGCATATTTAATTTATGCCCGTGCATTGACAGCATTGGCAACAATTTAAAAGATATAAAGTCATACAATAAATTTCATTTCGTTTATATGTATAATAAAATATATTTTATTAAACAATTTTTTTTTACTTAAATAACATTACATTTGTGTTTGGCCAACTCAACAAACATTTTAGCATCAATAACCAAAATCTCATCCTTTCCACTTATAATGAAAACAATTGACGAACCAGTCAAATGGTTGCCGTCTGCCTCTGACAGGATATTGCCTAATTAAAATGGCAAATCGTCAACTGCAACAACAGAGGAGGCAAGTTAACCCTGGTCATTGAACGGCACCAACAAATGGCCAATTGCTATGCAAATTTATGCGCCGCCTGATCAAAAACAAAAACCGAACATGGCCCCAAAAACTAGGCAACAAAATTATGCACTCAGCCACTCACACACACACACACACACACACACACACGGATACATGATACTCATAGAGATTCCGATACATTCTATGGGCGTGGCATAGATTTTACAGTAGTGGCTGCATACCATGATAGATAGATTCGCTTGCAGAAAATAAATTTCAATTTGATTAACGATTTTCGGCGGCCATTTTTGTCCCAAACCCACAAAAATTGATTGGTTTTTGTTTTTAGTTGGTTGTATGGGTGTGTGAGTGTGTTTTACTTTTTTTTTTTTTTGTCTGTGCACTGCAAATCAGCAATTAATTTTCATCTCATGCAATTGCGTGCTCTGTTACGATTCATTAACTTCAAAATGTGTTTGTTTGTGTGGAGGGAAGGGAAGGGGCAGAGGAAATCTGTGTCAGCATCTCAGTTGTATGTTGCCTTTCAATTCAGTTAACAGGAGTAACAGAAGGGCGCTTATTATCCTTGTCACGTTCGCGTTGTTGCACCTTTGTTTACCCCCAATCCTTGCAGTTGGGCAAACAATTTGCTTGAGTGCTGCTGCTGCTGCTTCTGATGCTTCTGATGCTGTTGTAGTTGCTTCAAGGTAAACTCCATTTCCTGTCCAAATCATTAAGAGTTTGGATATGTTTGCCAGAGTGTGTATGTGTGTGTGTGTGTGAATATCTGGTTAAGTTTGAATTAATTTGAATGCTAATTTCATGTTAGTACTTTAGAGCACTTAAAGTCCGATCAGCAGTTAACTCACGCAATTATTAACAACAAGTCATTTTAATTTAGTGATACTGGAAATCTGATTTTGATTTATTAAACCTCAGAGTTTTCTCTCTCTTTCATTTAGCATATTAGTCTATCTCTTTTCTTTTTGCCAAGCAAATACACAATTGCAAAGTAAACTAAGAAACAAAATGCACAGAAATCACTTTGCAAAGCGTAAATAGAGTCTAGAAAGCATTGAGATATAGCAATAAAAGACTTTAATTTTAATTGGATTATCAAAACGTTTACATCCTCTAAATATACAAAAATGATTAAGGAGTTTCAGTCTATAGCTTAGCTTTAAAGATCCTTTAGAATGGATTAAAGTGGCTAAAGAATATACAAATTTTAGTCTTAGAAAGCTTGTGAAAAGGTGTAAAAAAAAACTTTAAAAAATAATAATAAACTAAATAATTTTAGTATAAAATAAATTCCCAAAATCTTAAATTTGTATTCCATAGCTTACAAAATTAAGAGACCCGTTTAAATTAAAGGTAACTTTAAATGGAAACCGTGCACAGATTCTGTGAGAAAGGAAAAAGAAAAGAAAATACGGCAACACAGAAGCAAAAGGCAACAAGAACTAAAATTTCCTAAAGGACTTAATTATTTTATAATAAGCACATAACACAAGATAGAGAAGAAGAACCGGAGAGAGAGAGAGAGGGAGCAGAGCAGAAAAGGTAGCAATGGAAAGCATTAGTCGACTGCAGGGACGAAGGATAAAAGGAAGTCGCTTAAATGCAGCGCAAAAGTTGCAAAAACTTTTTTTACTTTTTTTTTTCCACCACCACGGCAATCGGTCAAAGAGTGCTAAGAGTGAAAGGATAAGTAAGAGCAGAAAAGAAGGAAGGAACAACATCAGGGAAAAAGCATAAATTGTAGAAATATTACAGATTGTTGTTTATCTTACGCTTGCGCCTCTATCCATCTAACCACTCCCCTCTTCCTTAGACCACCTCTCTCTCCCTCTCTCTCTCTGTGGCTTTGCAGTAAGTGGAATGCTGCTTTGGTTTTACGTTTTCTCATTTCTTTTGTCTTATTAATGAATTTATGGTTGAGTGAATTTTAGCAATTAATATTGATTTGCAAAAGTTGTTATTGTTTTGCTCTCTGGCCAGATTCTTGTGGCTCTGGACCAAGATTCGTGGCAACATTAAGTAAATCAAGCAAATGCAAACAAAACTAAGATTTTTCGGTAAGCTAGCAAAAAGTAAAACAGAAATAGGAAAAAGATATCCTTTAAATGAAACGATTTGGTTCAGTGGTGCGTAAGATAAAATGGAAATGTTGAATTGAACTATTTCCTTTTGCTTGACTAACTATTAAATAAATTGTATTTAATAAAATGTTTCCCTTGACTATCTAAATTTTAACAAGCCCTTTTAACAAATTACGAATACACATTTGTCCAATAAGAGAATCATATTTGCTTTGTCATTTGAACATATTATTTAGATTATAAAGAAATTTAATAATTAATTTGATTACATTATCAATTTTGTATATCAATACATATATATCTTGAATATGCCATAGAAAAGCTTTTCAATTGCCCCTCTTGGCAAAAAAGAATGGATAAACATTTCAAACTCTTCAAAGAACAATATAAATTCATTCAGAGTACGCAAAAACTATAACCATAAGCAATAAAATACATGATGGCCAACATGCAGACAGGAATCGAACAACAGCAACAACAAAAAAAAACAACAACTATTGCATAAATACAGTCCAATGCCAAACAATTGATACTTTGGCTAAAAGGAAACAGAACCAGAAAACGACCAACGAACAAATTTGTATGAATTTGTGGCAAAAGGCAGTTGGCGGAAGTGCAAAGGGGAAAATGAAAATGGAAATGGAAGAGGAAGTCAGACACCAAGCACAAACCAAACATAGAAACAAACATGGCAAACACACACACACTCACACACAAACAAGGAGCACATGTGAATGTGATTGGTGTGGGGGATATAGGGGATATATGTATATATCGAAAACCCAACTCCAATCGAAACCCAAGCAAATTCATTTGAATTGCAAAACAAACACAGGCTGACAGCGATGAGGCCTAAGTCCAAGGACCAAGTCCAAAAACTAAACGAGCTTAATCATGTTGTAAATTTGCATAATTTGACATGTGTGTATGTATGTTATTGTGTGTTGTATATAATATTTAGATCAATATGGCTAATATATATTTTAATCAATTTGACAATCTACTTCAAGCAAGAAGCTAAATAACTTTTAAACTAAGACTAAGAGCAAAAAACCTAACTGGTTGTTATCGATTAATGGTTTTTTAAATATTACAAGAATATATAAGAAAAACATAACTTATTATAATAATATTTAAATAATAATTCTTTAACTTTAGTCTCTTAATAGAAATAGAATCAAAACTTTAACTGGAAAGTAAAAGTTTATCTAAACTAAAGAGAAAATAGATTTAGATTCGTCCTGTTAAAGTTTTAGTTATATAAACTAAATAAACGTTATTAAATTTCTACTAATATATACCTACTATTTGTATAGTATAAAGCAAGTAAACTAACCTTACTGCTTGTCTAGTCTCTAATTCTTAGTCAATTTAATTGTTGCATAATCATTGTAATGTAAAGATGCTAGTTATGTCATGAGTTTGAACTAATTCTTTCTATAATTTTCTTTTCTACTTGTACTTAAAATTGCACACAATCGCGACGTCATGTCCATTTCCATGTTAGTGACACATTTATGACAATTTAATTAGAGATTATTGCCGATGCCTGTGCAAAAGTTACACAGTTCTGCAGTTTGGATCAGTGAAAGTTTAACTTTAATTTGGTTCTTCCATTTAATCATCTTAAAATTGCATACTAGTTAGTAGTGAGTGCATTTAATAATTAGTCCAAGATATGAGAATTCAACTGATTTTCATAGAATTTTTAAATTTATTTTTAGTATTTAGTGTTGAGCATCTAGTTAAAAGCCTTGTCAGTTAATAGAAAACAGCTGACAGTTTCTACAGCATGCTCTGCCACTTCATAATTAAGTCGAAAATGAAGATGGCTTGACCCAAGTCAACCAGCGAGAGAACTTAGCAATGGAGGGAACAGGAGGTGGTGAGTGGAGGTGGGTGCACTGTAAGTGTTTGCAGTTTAATGGAATTTTTAATTTTCTACACTGTGTGCCTTGGCATCTCCGACTAGTTGACATTATTACAACATTTTCTTGTTTCTTTTTTTTCTCACTACTATTAAAAATGCAACAAATAAAGGAAAGAAACATGAAGAAAATAAGTAATATTAATAACGACGAATTTTCATGCCCTTGGACCAGCCCACTAAAATTTCGAGTAGAAAGACTGCTATGCTGGCCAACATGACCAGGGCCAAAGTAAAGAGTGCCGGAGCAAAGTGCTCTAGATCCACCTCCACTTGGGCAGCTTTGAAGAGGCTGCAATCTGGCTTGGGCACTGTCCACAATTTGTCATTATATTGCATGAGGCCAGTTGCCTGCAAATGAAGAATCGCATGGGCAAAATGCTCTCGCCAGGGTGAACTTTTGGCCAGCACTGAGGCAGCCACATATGGAGGATTGAACATGATCTCTTGCAACTCACAAAACTCGCGTTCATCCAGAAGTTCAATAAGCAGTCTGTACATACGATCAATGGCCGCATGAAAGGCGAATCCTCCTGCTTTGATGCGTTCCGCTCCTTGTTCAATGCTCAAGATATTATGGTCTCGATTGTGGCAAATCCTTTGGCTGTACACATCCTTTACCAACTGGTTGGAAGTGTTGGTAAAGAGGACAAAATTATAGGATATGTTTTCCATGCCAATGTCCAAATTGCTTTCGTACAGTGCTTCGAGATTAACAATGCTCCTGGAACTGTCCGATAGCAGAGATCCCACAATGAAGGCGCCATAGAACTGCATCAGCATGAAACCGAATATACAACTGGCACTGATTAGCATTCGAGTTGATGGCAAACGAAACACTTCCGTAGCCGGTCCCTGCTGCAAATATGTCTCCAGCATGGTGAACCACACAAAGGCGAAACAGCTCTCTACTTTATAATCCCCATTGGTGGCATCATCATCATCATGGCCAAGTCGATGCTCCTGACGTACATGCAACACCAACATGCAAGTGCTGAATGCAATCAATGCCAGGACACACCACCAGACCTGAGTACTCAGTGGTTCAAAGAATATATTACGTATGTTATTGTGTCGCGGGTGACGGAATAGAAAATGAATGCTGTGAATAAAGAGCAAGCAAATAATGTAATAATGACTAAGCATTATTCCACATTTAACTATCAATTACAATTGTGTGTGCAACACGGGTGTAAATTGCACCGAACGCTGTCTATCCAATACAAAGCGCATGGGACAAAGGGCAAAATCAGACTTGTAGCTTGTTATCTGTCCCATAACACCTGTCCAACTGCCATTGCTTAGCATTTGTCCCCAATTATCAGTAAATTCAATATTCAGGCTGTAATTATTAGAAACTAATTAATATCTGTACCATAACCGCGCTGACTTTGAACTGATTACCTCAGGTTGTACATGCCCTGTACGAGTTTAAATAATTGATAGGTTTTACGTTGCATGGGATCTAATTGCAGGAGTTGCTTGTCGTTAGCCAAATAGGACATGTCATCCAAGCCATAAGGTTTCTCTATTAACTTTTGAAAGCAAAACTTGAGGCTTCTAAGGACATAATCAATGATAAGGATATAAATATTTACCGCAGTGCTGGCACGTAGTGTGAAATTGAAGAAATCTCGTCTTCTTTGTACCCAAGTAGCCTTAAATTTATCCAACAATTGATAGCCATCTAACTGAGACCAATTTCCCTTGCATTCAATTATTAAGGCAGCACTTGGAAGTGTATTAATTTTATAGACATCATAGAGCTGATATGTTAAACTGTAAAAAAACAGCTTTAATTAGTCTCATCTTTGAATTATATTTACTTACTTATCTGTGGTCTTAAGAGCCACTGTTATATCCGCATCGATATTTATGTTATAGCCAGTTAAAACCTTCATTATGGCTTGCTCATTTGATTCGGATTCCTTTACTGATCCCATCATAAACCAGGCTTGAGTATTATTAAAATATCCCATATTAGAGGCATTTGTATAAACATAATGTTCCACGAAATGATTATCATAATTCAATACCAAAACACCAGTGCGTGGACTGTCGTAATAAAAGAGATTTTCAAATTTCTTTGGCATTTTCAAATTATAAAATTGCACATAATAGTTGGCCAACAAATGCTGAATGCCTTCAATTTTCTCTCCACCAACTACCACTACCAAGGCATGCTTCAAATTGTGGTAATACAAAAAATCCTCAAAGGCAGCCAGTTCCATGGAATTGGAATTTATGCTTTCAATTTGCCCCAAGCATGAAAATCTTGGCAAAATTATGAAAATCCATAAAATAATTTTCACTTGCAATTTAATCATTTTATATGGCATTCACTTTCACTTGGACCTTACTTATACGTTTTGTTCACTTGCGAAGGATTGGATTGTGCTTTTATATACAAATCGCAAAAAGGAAATTGGCATTAAAGTTTTAAATAATTTATCAACATTTACCATAAGTTAATTTACGCAGGAAATTGCGTAAATGACATGAAAATTGCTCTCTAATTTGTTGAGTGCCAGAGAAAATGACAAAAAAATTAGTACTAGAAATGCGTATACAAAGTAGACATGAGCTGAACGAGGGTCAGTTAATAAGTTTCACGTTATTATTAACTTTTAAAAAAGAAACAATATGAACTAGTCTTTTTTTTTTTTTTGTCAACTGTTTCAGTAGACGAAACTTGTGATTATTTCTGTAAATTGGAGTCTGAACTCTTTTTATAAAAGCTAATCTCCTTAGACGCCTTTGAATATCCTTCAAAAGGAAGTTACAGAAAAAATTAAACATTCTTCCAAATTAAGATCATATGTCATCCAAGTGGACAGACAAGTATGTTATCAAAAAAATGAATAAGACCACTTTAAGTCAGAAGTTAAAGAAAAAAAAAAAATCTCAATTAGAATAAAGCAAAACAAGAAACGAAAGAAAGAAAACGTTTTTGCAATGTTTATTTCGCGTTTGGAAAAAACCTTTGGGGCTAATAATCTAATTGCTCTTCGTCTATGTAAATGAACTTTTATTAACTGTCAAAACATGGAAGTCAGGCCCAGGTAAGCCAACAACAACAACGACAACAACAACATTAGACTAGCTAAATCAGCCATCAAAATGCACGTGCAAAGAAAATTTTTACCTGCGGCTTGTAGTACAAGAAATATTTTCATATGAAAAATTAAATGAAACTTTTTTTCATTGTTTTTTTTTTCTTCCCTTTTCCACTCTTGTTTGTTCATCTCCTTTTTTTGCATGTGGCGCATATTTTCATGTTACATCGTCAGACATGTGTGTGCAAAAATGTAAGAGCGGGGGAGGGTGGGGAGAGAAAGAATAAAGAGTAAAGAAAAGAAAGGAAGGCAAAGGGAAATAAAGTAAAAGAAACGAGTGAAAACACACAAAACAAATTTAAACAGAAATATTTAAACGTTCTTGTCGCTTTTGTCGCGTACGCTGAGCAACGTGGTGTATGAGCAATTTTCGTTCTTTGCTTCTTTTTGGCTTTCATTTTAATAGGGAAAAAATTGTTTTTTTCTCTTTTTGTTTTTTGTTTTCTTTTTTGACATAGAGGAAAAATCTTCTTTCGCTTGCTAACTTTTCCATTCTGCATGCGAGTCGCGCATCTTCGATGCGAAAATCTGCGATAAAATGTGCAAAATTTCCCTTTTACTTGTAAATGACTACATTTGAAAAGACTTGGTTGGTGTTTTTTGTTGTTGTTGTTATGTTGTTGCTGTTCATTTGCATGTGGCCTTGCAACAAAATGTTTTTGTCATTACCGGCAAGAGTCAGGAGCTAAGCAGTGACAAGGAGAACAACAGCAAAAACATTGAAAACAAAAAAGAAACAAAAAAACAAAAACTAAATGAAAACCTCTTGCATCCGCAAAAATGTCAACAAAGTGAATGTAATTCCTTTTAATTTCGTACTACACTCCAAGAGGAGTCCTTCCTGGACGGTGTCTTTTTCTAGCACGTGGCAAGCTGTCGTGTAGCAAATTGCCCGAATGAAGTTGCCGCATGCAACGCGCCAGCCCAGTTGCCGCATGCCATGAAATTAAGTTGCAAGCTGCAGGATTTGCTTTCAAGTTTCACTAAATTTTCTTTGCTCAACACACACACACACACACAAACACATACAGAAATACTTATACCAGGTCCTTGGCTTCCTACCCTCGTTGCTAACACGCGTTTCGCTCATTTCTTGCAGGTCCACTTCTCTTCGGTTTCTTTCCAAGTTTTTTCTACATTTTTCTTTTGGGGTTTCTATCCATTTTTTTGTTTTTTTCTTGGCTACAGTTTCGGATAATGTCACGCTAATGCCGCCAGCTTTGTCCTGCTTAATGTGGCGACTAGTTATTCGACTTTATCAGATTTATATTAATATATATAGCCACTATATGTATCTTTATATATAAAATGAATGCGAATTGATGCCCTATTCGGATCTTTTCACTTCATATGAAAACAACTAAAATGGAATGGAATAAAAATTTCATAAATTTAATTAATTTTCCAGACCTAAAAGAGGACGTGATTATTATTATTCTAGATATTATGAAACAGTTTTTTTTTCTCTTTTTTCTTTTGTGTATTTTTCTTCGTAATTATTTTTACATTTCAACTGCCGAGGCATTTTAATTGTAGGTAGTCAACCAGCAAAACTTGTCCCTGGGCCAAACATAAACACAAAAAAAAAATTAAAAAAGAAAATGTACAACAACAAACACAAGAGGTAAAAGAGAGAAAGAAACAACACAAGTCTGTTGGAAAAAAAAAATATATAAACAACAATTTGAAATTGTCTTGATATAATGCTCTTAACAAAATCGCAAATGAAATGAAAACTAAAACTGATTTCAATTTCCCATCTTTCGTTTTTCCAGTGATTTTTCACATCTTAAATTTCTGCACTTCATTATTGTTTAATGTTGGCCTGAAATGGAAGAAGAAAAAAATATATGTAGGTATTCCCCTCCCCACTGTCTTCCGTTTTGCAGTTTGGGCCGCATAAAGTCAACTCATTATGAAATTACTGCTGAGAACTTCCACCATTCCACGGATTTCGGCCCCCGGGAAATGGTGGAAAGCAAGCAACGAAAACAAAAGAAAGAAAAAATAAAGAAAATTACGATGACTGACTGAAAGCCGAGGCAGGGAAAACAAATTAAATTTAATCGATTTGTGAAAAGCTGCCAGACACCACCAAACAGAAGCAACTAAAACTAGAGCTCTTGGTTAAGTAAAGTGAAGGCGTGAAGACTGCCCGAGGACATTGTCCAGGAATGTGAATGAGAGCGACAAGCACTTGGCCAGTTGGCCACTTGGCGTATGCCATTCGCTCTGCCTTTGCTCTAAGCGCATTCTAAACAAATTAAAATTCAATTAAAAAGATGAAATGGCATTTCAGAGCTTAAAATGCACAGGCACAGACCAAGTCCCAGACGAAGGAAACAACCATTTGCAGTAACGGGGGATGAAATGGCCCAAACACAGTGCTACAAGAGTTCTTATTTTAATTGAGAATAAATTTTGCAATTGGTAAATAATTATAATTGATTAATTAGTATCGTTGGTAAATATGTTTTTATAGCATTTTAAGATACTAAAAAGGATTAATTGATTAAAAGGAGTAAAGAAATTTTGATGGATTTCTTATAGTTATCGATAGCCATGACGATCCTTTGACCTTCTTGCACATTTCTATATTTCTCTACTATTATTAAAAGATTTTTCTTCCCCTGACTGCTTTGTCATAGTCACTGAACATAAAAAACTTTCACTGTTGCTACTTAATCTCAGCTAAAAGGCATCACATTCAATTCATTTAGTGGCAACACGTTATCAAAACCAACAAGGGTCCCCAATAGTCCACATCATCATCATCATTATCGTGATCATCATCATCCTTGTGAGTTAGTAGCAACATTTTGGTCCTTTCCGTTGCATTTTAGGTTGATGAAGGGCGGGCATCGTCATTAAGGCTTCACGCAAACACGAAGTGCGACTTGAGCATCATTTCCAATTACATCTACTCAACACTGGCACACAGACAGGGACACAAAAAAAAAGAAAAGAAAAATTGTTCGTTTATGAACAGTTTTCGTTGTTGCTGTTCAGGGTCGACATTGTCAATGTGGTCCTCATTATGGCCGTTGGCTATGTAAGCAAACCGCCAACTGTCATTTGCTTTGCTGTCCTTTATGGACTGCATTAAAATCTTGTCTGGTTTCACTCACCAAATAGAAGGGAGATCCATACGTATTTTCATTACTCATTTTCTTCATTAATCAGCGGTTTTCGTTTCTTCTTTTCACTGTGTCGTACAATTCCCCCTTACAGAATTTAAATTGGTCAAAGTTCTTGAGCATATTGTTAATTTGGTAAGTTCGGTTAACTATTGACTAGATTGTAGTGTGTATAGCTCGATGTTTGAAATCAATTTCATGAACGATGTCCTTTTTTAATTTCCACTTTTTGCAAATCAATTTCATTTTTAAGGGTAATGGATACGCTTCAGGATATCCAATAAATATGCATGGCCAGCAAATAAATAGAAACAAAAAAAAAAAGAGGAGAAAAAGAAAAGAAAAAATCTCTCCCCACCCGAATGTGACCGAAAAAAATAATTTAAAATTCGTCAGCGTGTGTTTTCTCTTCCTGTTCCTGTTCTTGTCGCCAACAGTCATCAATTATGGGCGGCCTTTCCCTATCCCTCCGACCTTATATCCATTCATCCGCCCCTATCCTCCCCCATCCAGAAGTGTTGCAGGCGGAAGCGTCCAACTAACTAAACTATGCAAATTGGTTATTTTATGGCTGAAACCCTTTTTGCTCTTGTTTGGCCCTAAAGGATAACAGCAGCAGCAGCAACAACAACGACAAAGTGCCAGACAAAAAAGAATAGTATAGAGTATAGAAAAGAATAGAATAGAATGGAAAAGAATGGAATAATAACAAAAAAAAAGAAAGAAGAGCAAGGACAACGCCAACTAATGGCACAATTTAACCAACTAGCTGGGATAGATGTGTGGGATGCGGATCTGGATGCGGATATGTGAGAATTCAATGAAATGGAAACTAACAAAATCAAATTGATGGAAAAAAAATGAACAAGCGATGGACCAAGATGAAGAACGGAAGACAGTGAAACCTTTAAAGGACACTTGGATGAAAAGAAATCAGCGCAAATCAAACGAAGCAGCGCAGCAGGAAAAATTGGGCCGGCAATGGGCAAAAAAAAAAAAAAAGCAAAAAATGAAAAAAAGAAAGGAAAAGAGAAAATACGGAACAAAAAAAAAAAACACTAAAACGGAAGCGCAGCGACTAAAGGGCACGCCCCCAACTGCTAACCAACCTAACCGCCCACATGAAAACAACAAAAGATGCTGAAATGGCCAAAGAGCCACGACATGGAACAATGCCTCCGCCCTGTGGGCCGGAGATGGGCTGGAACTGCCACTACTACTGGGATTGGAAATTGGACCTAGTAACCATGGCCGGAGGAGACCTTGTGAATGGGAGTAGAGCGGGCTATCCTTGGCGGCGGCGTATAACTCGTGCCTTGCTTCCGTTCAATTTGAAGCCTGTTTGTTGCGCCACCCCAAGCGAAAAACAAAAAAACAGCAGCAGCAAAAAAAAAAAAGGATAAAGGGAAAAACTGGGCAAGTCTGAAAAAACAAATGCGGAAACAAGCAGTTGGCGGCCGATTGGAACAATTGCATCATCCAAGTGTAGCAGCGGCACAACCAAAGTCACAGCGGTGGCAAAAATTAAACAAACATGCCACTGCTTGAGGTGGTCCAATCGGCCGGCTAAGGAGAGCCTGGGCGTATGGGCGTGGGGTGGAACCCAATTGGACGGACTGCCATTGTTTGAAGTTATTATTGGTCCAGTCCCAATCATCGACTTCTGGACTTGCTTGCTGCGAATGTTATTGCCTTTCCTCAAAGGATATCGCTTGATTTTCTTTCCATAGCTCTTCACTCTGCCTCCCACACTCTCCCCATCCTTTCTCCATAATTTTTTTGCTCTTTTATGTTTGTCTTTCCGTTGGCAGACATTGGCTTGCTGGCATGTGAGCGTATAATTTGTAAAAATTATTTGCCTTGCTTTCATCGGATGAGAAAAAAAAAGTATATAGTATACTTTATATATATGTATATACTTTTTTTTTCATCATTGAATGTGGCCTGAGTTGGTCCAGGGACAGGAAGCGTTGCGGTCACCGCCTCTGGGCAAAAATACAGGAAAAAAGAAACAACCAAGCAGATGAAAAGAAAGAAGAAAGGGTTTACACATTTTAAATGAAGCCTTGGTACTTCGTTAGTTATTGCTGGGCAGCAGGAGAAGCAATCCCAATGATTGTCGAACCCTTTAATTGCCTCAAGTGACCCGTCCATGCGACTTTAATTGAACAAAGATGATTGTCAGATCAATGATTGAAGTGGCCAACTGTTCATTTTGTTTGCTTAGCCACTTGTAAGAAAGACAGCAAAATGATTAACTCCAGTGACAGTGGGATGACAACATATAACAGAAAAAAGAAGACCTGAAACACTTTAAGAGAAATCGATTAATCCTTTGGAAAAGTTCCTTCAACAATTAGGGATGCAATCTAAACGTGATAGGGGAGTCTGGGCTTAAGCAACTTCCACCTTAATACCAAAGGTAAGAAACCTGATCCTCATTGAAATTGTATACTTCTACCAATTGTGATGTACTAATTGTAACTTAGTTTTGCTGACAAGGATAATGTGTATATAGCGTATAAAATTTAAGGAAAAATTCTTAAAATTATCAATTAATATTCATAATTCTTTCCATCTACATCTAAAACTTTCTCTTTAGATTGATTTACACAACAAAATTTAATGTATAACTAATTTAAAAGACACACTTAAATACTCTCAAATATGTATATACTTTTATGAATATTTAAAAAAACATTTTAGCTGGCTGCGGCATCCGTAACGGAAAGTCGAGAATTCGTTGTTTTGTTGTTGCTGTTGCTGTTCTTCTGTAGCCTAAACAAACAGGAAAAACAAAGAAAGAGGAGAAAAACCCCAAATGCAATCACCTGTAACACGAAACTGAATACACAAACAAAAGCGTCAAAAGGAAAAGGCGCAGGGAAATATTTAATGCCAGACTTTGATGTAGCCAATTTGGCTCGAATGGAAATGGAAAGGGTAAGAGATTTGGAGTTGTGTGTGTTGGGCTGTGGCAATGGCATAAATTGTTGGTTGATTATGCAGAAAAACGGCGAAAGAAATGTAAAAATTAAACTGAAATGCTTTCACCCTTTTTACCCACTCCTTCCTTTTTTAGGCCTACTTTTCCAGTCTCTTTCACTTGGCTCTTTCTTATTGGCAAATTGTGTTTTTGTATGCCTGTTTATTTATGCACATTGCCTGCTGATTTGCCAGCTCTTTGGATTCTTTATTTTTTTCTATTTCACTAAACTTGGCCAAAACGAACAGTGGCAATGACAAAAGTGTGAAGGATGGTAAAGTGGGAAGGGGGAAGGGTGCACACTCAGTATAAGAAGCAAATTTGTTTGTAAGTGAATATGCGATTCAGGATTTCGTCATAGCCCATTTTGATGTTGTTTTCCCCGCTTTTCCTTTTGTCTAGTCGCGGAGTTTTTTTCTCTTTCTCTTTCAGCTTGCAATGGAATTGTACAAAAGGAAGTAAATTTTACACAGAATATGCAAATAATGCTGACAACAATGACTGTTGTGTGGGTGGATGGGAGGGTGAGGGTTGTTTTTCAGTATGAAATGGCTTGCCATTAGCATGGACTGCAACGGAAAATGTCTGGGTAAAAATATTGGCCATTGTATTGCTAGAATAGCTGAAGGAAAAGCGCCCCCACCCACTGAAATCAGATATGTGCAGGAAAAATGTGTGTGTAATGCAAAAGAGTGTGTAAATAGAATAGTCTAGCATAAATGGCAACAATTATGTTATTGAATTTGAAAGATGGCTCAAACGTTCTAAATCTCTTTATCTCTTGTAACGAAATATATACATATATCTCTTATGCATAAGTGCTTGAAATTGTTTGGTGAAAGAACTAAACTAGAGCAAAGAACTAAGGCAAAGAAGTTTCTTAAGCAAAGTCGTAAGAAAATAAAATGAAATAAATTTTCCGTAATTTCCCTTAATAATATATAATTTAAAACCTTTTTAGAAGACACTTAATCCATTTCATTGATTACTCACAAACTTGTTCTAAGTTCTTTCGAGTTAGGGCCCATAAAATGCATTTTAAATAGAAATTGTTCTACAGTCATAACTGGAAAAGCAAAAAAAAAAAAAAAACAAAAACAAAAACCGTATAATGAACAAAAAGAAAATCCCCACTTAATCGCTTTTCAATTACTTAAACTTAACCACTTAATTTATTCATTGCATTACAGGTGTCCAAACTGGCAGCTCGCCCAATCAGTGTGCAAAATCCCGGCGAGAATCAGTCGCAAACGAGCAACAACAATAACAAAATGAACACCAACCAAAAAATAACGAAAAAAAAAGGTGGACCACCTGCCAGGTAGAGCCAAAACATTCTCATTGTGAGAACCATCACCATCATCCACCCATTTGGTACTTGCGCCTCGACACCATTAATCCGCATGAAATGAAAGGTGAGCGATTTTTTCGCAAATCCAATTTGTTGTAACGAAAAAAAAAGAAGAGAAAGAAACGAGGAAGAGAATGGTAGAACAGGGAAAAGCTGAATGAGCATGGAAGGCGACCCAAACTCAATATAGAGAAAGAGATTTCTGTGTAACGTAGCGAGGCAAAAACATTTTAATAGTCTTCTTTCTTTCTTTTTGTTGTAACGTGTGATGTGGCCTTTAATGCGGACACTTTTAAGAAGATTTATCCCATTCGCCCTCTATCATCACCCCACTATGCCCCGCTCCGGTAATTCTCTTGTCTGGTTGCCTGTCAAACATTTTGACGTTAAGTGCATTTTCATTTCATCGATTTAGCGGTCTTATCGCTTGTTAGCGTCCCTTCTAATGTGTCCAAATCTTTTGAAGTAATGTTGCCAATTATGCAGACTGCAGTTTTCCATATTGGAAAATCAATAAGAGCGAGGCCAGTCAGCCGGCCAGCCATCCAGCCAGCCAGCCAGTGAGCCACTCATCAACAGAGGTCGTTAGTTTGATAAACCCCCCTCCCCTACCATTTGCAGGTTCTCCCACAAGCCGAAAAGAAAAGTTGCAAAAGTGTCTCGAGTGCTTTAAACTTCTTCAAACTTCTTCATGCTGACGATGCCCACCACCCTCTCCCAATCGGCCAGGGGATGACGGCGACTTCCATTTTCCTTTTCAGTATTCCCCCCTCCGCTCCTCATCACAGTTTACTTCTCTCATCACACCATCTCACGTGCTCTGTGCTCTGTGCCATTTCCGCGTTTCTTGGTCGGCTGATTCTCAAGTGGTACAGGGCACACCACCAGGTGGAAGTTGGTAGTGGAGGTTGCCACCTTGTTGAGCCGAAGTGTGCGGTTTGTGTGCGCCAAAAAAGGACAAAGGCGAGAGGATAGATGAAGCGGCGGGGCAAGCTCCAGCCACATCTCAAGTGCGCACTCTTCGAACGTTCTTCGATAAACTTAATGGCCATTGAGTGTGGCCCTGGCTCCAGGACCAGTTTCAGTACCAACTCCTCACCATCAAACCGTTAAATGATTATGAAAATCGTTGGCAGGCCGCTTGCAATGACCTTAGTTTGGTCTATAAAAGAAAAAAGGCGAAAGGTAATGGCAAGTGGAATTGGGCTTTGGCAGCTGCCGCAGGTCACGCCCAAACAGTTCTCAAGTGGTTTTCAAGACTTTGCCAGACTTTTTTCTCTCTTTTCTCCAAAAACACACAAGTGAAGGGAGGGGAGAACAGTTGAAGGAAATGCAATACAGCAAAAGCAATTATAAAACAGTTGATCAAAATTATGCAGCTGGTCATGCAATTTCAAGTACTTTCTATTGATTTTCTTTCACCGAAAAAAAAAAGAAAAATAAACCAGCTACAACTTAAATGAAATCCACGATATATAGAGTACATAAATATAACAAAATCGAATGTGAAAATTATATCCTTAGGTCAAATCGAATACTATACACATACACGAAGAACTACATACTCACGCACACACACACACACATACATATATCCGCACATTTGCTGTATAAAACGATAAATTGCAAGTGCAATGTTAGCAATTGCTGTTAGCCATTACGTATACGCCGCTTTGCCCGTTCTATTGAGTTGAAAGCGTACACTTGATTGATGAAAAACCTTTTGCGCAATGTCAATCCAACATAATTGAGTCATCTGATGCTGCCTCTCCCTCACCCCCCTCCAAAAAAAGAACAAACCAAAAATGACAGAGGGAGAACCTTAAAAAACGAGTAATGCAGCACACAGATTGAATGGCAAAAGGAAAATACGGCAAACTACGACAAATAAACAGCAGCAAAGTGCCAAATATACGTGATATCTGAAGTCGTATCGAATTGTATCTATATGTAAGTAGATATTCTTATATATATGTATAAGTATATTTGAGGCAAAGTCAACGTGGGCAAAAATTGTCATTACGAACGCCATACGTCGCGGCTGCTGCAGCTTAAAGTCACTCAGGTGTAACATCCATCGACCACGTCGAGAACTCCCATTATAATGGCAATGGCAACTACAAACACATCAATAAAACCACCTGCAAAACTGACCAGTGATGATCACGTGAGTCACGAAACATAAAAAAGGAGAATTAGTCGAGTATGCCAAAAGATATTTCAAACACCTCACGTAATCATCTCTAACCGGTAATGGCAACTAAAATTAATGCTAGCAAGTAAATGCTAGTGACTGCAGTCCCCAGGTAACCACCAAAAGACGATGTACCTAGTTTGACGACAACTATGTACAACAACATCAACGTGAATGCTGATGATGATGTGGTCGATGCAATGGTACCAATGAAGGCGAATCAAGCTGGCTTGGACCAAGCAACCAAAGCCGTTTCAAGTAAGTGTGACAAAATATAAATCTCTCTTTTACCATAGGGTTGTGTGAGTGTGTGTGTGTTTGGGTACGGGTCCAATAAAGTAACATGGACACATACATACATAAGCTACACATGGTCAGGTGCGCTCGTTAAAATGGGCAGACTTGTTGTTGCCGTTGATGCTGTTCCCAACTCGGTTGAGCAACCACATCAGCTGCATCCTGTGTTTACGACCTACACCAAAAGAGAGTTTAACTCGTATCAGTTAGTAAGTGAGTGAGTGAGTGAGTGTGTGTGTACGAATGTATGTGTGTATGGCTATACTGAGAACTTGAAGGGGTAATTGTACTAGCTTGAAATAGTGGGATATATTGCGAGGAGAATTTACTTATTATTTTCCCTTTGTATTTTCGATATTAGTTAGCTTGGGGAAAGTGGAGGGGATTGGTTTTTGAAATTGCATTAATTTTAAACTGGTAATCATAAATTTATTTAGAAGATAAAAAAAAAAGCTTACGTAGTACTAGGAAATGCATTTCCTATTTCGTAAAGCAAGTGTGTTACCAAACTGTCGTTCAAAATGACTTTGATTGAAAAGTATTGAAAACTGCAACAATAATAGTCTGCCATTTCATTGTGGCAACAGCAAGGATATCTACCTTTATACCGAATACCTCTAAAAACATCTTTTGAATTACATTTCTCGTCATTAGCCATCTCACTTTATACCTAATAGTATACTAACTAGTTAACAACTTTACTGTCTAAAAAGTATTCTTACTCTTCCATGTCAGTTGAAAAGTCTTCTTAATTTAATTTATACCATTAGAAAAAAATTTTTTAAATATAAACAATATCAGTTGTGACAACACTTAAAAAATATCCCAACATTTTAAATTCAATTTATATTAAAAAGATGAACTTCTCCTTTTTCTACACTGCGCATGTTTCCCTCTCTCTTTTTCTCTCTCAAAATTAAAGCAAAAAACGAACAACTTGGACTCAGAGGATAAAATGTCGCTTTTTGCTGTGAAATTTCTCGCTTATCAACGAGCTCTCAATTTATTTTTCTCTCTCAGTCGCCTTTACTATCTCTCCAACTGTTTCTCCATCTCTTTAGTGCCATCTCTCTTACACTCTTAATGTCCTTCTCCCTCTTTCTTGGTGTGGGCTGTATACGAAAGTAAAAACAAAACCTGGCAGGCAAATATATACCCATAAAAAAATAAAATCAAGCCGAGCGGCATGGATTTTCTTTCAATGATACATTGCATCTGTATAAAGAAAGAAGCAAGAAGTTCGAGTAAATACACACATACAATCGCAAACATACACTGACACACACACACACTCAAGCCTACCCATAAAAGTATGCTATGCTGACTTGGCACACAGACCCAAAAAGAGGAAAATAGTACACACGTATTGCTGGGAATCCCTTTAGGATTTACCCCTTCGGAAACTTCAATGCAGCTTAAACACACTGTCGACGAATGGAAAAGGCACAAGGTATAAGGCATAAGGCGGCATGAGAGGCATACAACATGAGGCAGGATCCACAGGATGCACACAGTTCACAGACTGAAAGCTGGCTCTCGAACTTTGACAATCTAAGCAGTTTACTGTGTCAATATGTTGCGTTTGCCAAGCTTCTCCACCTGTCTCAACCTCTGCTCTGTTTCGCACTGCATCGCCCCGCCACCACACCGCTGCCATCGTCCTCATTTCCAATGGTTGTGTTCTCGTTGCCAAACTCAAACTCCGCATAACTTATGCATGCAAATTTTACCCAAAAACCACCTCCAACCGTTTTGTTGACTTCGAAAAGGTAAAAGAAACGTAGTAGAAAATTCTTAACCAAAATGCGGTTATTGCAGCGATTATTTTAATGGCTCTTCTCTGTATGTTGTCAAAGAACTTGCCATCTCAGACACACTATATTTAACATCATGAAAAAAGTTACTATTATGATTACATATTTAATATCTATGAAGCTGGTTCCAGAAAAGGAAGTTAAGTACTCTTACATTGAAATGAATGACATGTAAATCAAAATCGTTTTACCATATAGAATAGTTGAAAGAAATTTGTTAACTAAGACAATCTATCAAGTTTTGCTCTATTTTGTCATAGAAGGCGGCCAATATATTTAAAGTTTTTTTCAAAAAAGAATCTTAAAAAATGGTCCACCAGATTTTCTAAAACTTGACTTGTACTTTGTAGAACAATTTTGGGTCAAACTATCAACTATAAAGCCAACTAAATTTTAAGCAAAAGTATTCCATAAATTCATCAAAATGGATCAACACAAAATTACTTCCACAAAATTAAGCATAGCGCAAAAAAAGAAAAAGAATTTCAATTTCTTATGCCAAAGCATTATGTATACGCAGTGTAAGCACTGCCAGAAATGTGACATCAGACTTCATAATTCACACTATAGTTCAAGATGCTACAATTTTCTTTTACATTTTGCCATTCAATTTATTTTTCTTTTTTTTTTTTTTGTATTTCTTACTTTTTAATTTACGCTAAATGTTGCAACGACATTTGAGAGCACAGCTGCAGGCAACGCCCACAATTGTGGCAGCGGCACATCCCACCCTGGCCACATTTCCTTTTCAGACGTCTCGAGTCTGCTTATATTTTATTTGTTGCTAAAAATTGCATTCATGAATAATTCAGTGAAATAAAAAATTCGAAGTTTTTCTTTTTTTTTTCGTTGTTGTTGTCAAAAATAAACTCAACTAAAAGAAATTCATTTTCCTTTCTTTCTTTTTTTTTCTTCGTATGCAGTAACTTCCGCTGGTTTTTGTGGGAGGTAAATTTTTGGTTGTGTGGGTGTAAGGGTGTGTTAGGGGAGTATGTGCTCGTGTCGGTTATCAGCATTTTGGGTTAATATTTAATGTAAATGACCAACATTGTGGCTGCGTTGATGATGCTTCGGGCACTCGGACCAAGACCGAGACCAAGACCGACACCGAAACCAACACCGACAATAAGACCAAAAGACGACCAAGACCAAGAGACCGAGTCTCAGTCTCCAAGTGCTCAGTTTTCTTCTTTTTTTTCAAGAGTTGTGCGTAGTTTGCATAAAAAGTCAGCAGGCTTCAGGAAATGGAAACTGTTTATGCAGATCGAATATGCAGTGAACATTTTGTGGAATGTTTCTTTCGTTCGCTTTTGCTTGCCCCTTTTCTGAATTTATGTGAACGAAAGCAGAAATAAACTACCAAAGAAGCAAACTATTCTATATAAATTAAAATTGCAAAAATATTCCAAGTGCGATAGAAAGAGAACGAGCTAACTTTTTGTGACATTTTTGCATGGCAATTGAGAATTTTGTGTTTGTTTATTCTTTTGTGTTTTATTCGAGAACTTAAGAATTGTGTTTTTATATTTTAGCTAGCAGAGTTGAAATTGCAACTATAAAATAAATGAATTATTGGTGAATATTTTAGTTTTTTTTTTATGGATTGAGGTCTCTTTATACAGTGAGATGTTTGCAAATTGTACGACTTTAGTAGTTATATTGCTGACTTTGGAATTAGAAGACTCATGGAAGTGTAAAGTAAAGTTGCTGATCTTCAGAGTTCAGAATATTGTTCTTATTCTTAAGCTAAGTACTTGTCGAATATATGTACCAATCTAGAATACTATTTAGAGAGAAATCTTAAATAACAAAAAGAGAATTACCTATCAGCATTGAACTACCTCCTTGTGAACTTTTCCAAAACCTTCAAATAAAAATCATAGAAAATAATGTTGAGAAAATCCTACAGATCGCTGTAGAAAATACAATTAGTTTATTTAGCGATCAGTTTGATACAACATTTTCAAAATGCAAAATGTATCTAAGTACATATGTAGATTCTATTGTTAATTTAGTTTTAGCCGCCATATTTAGTAAATGTGATTTTCCATGATGGAAAATAGGCGTGCGCTCTCACTGGGCTGTAGCTTGAAGAAACTACGACTTGTTGCAACTAATTCAGCCTCGGTATGATACGGTGGCCAAAAGGTTGTATAAGACATGGCTCTGCAAATGAATGGAATCAATGGTTAAACTAAACATACGAGAATGTACCTCAAATACCTTAGAAGAATTAGAGCATCAACTGCATTTGATTGATATTGAACCATTTTGTTAATTTCATTGCTTAATTGCCGATTATATTTCTTTTTTAATTTGTGGTAGTTTTCTTTGCATTTGACATCACTAAAGGGGCAAATAATTTAACTGAAAATGTCTTTTACAACTTACAACAACTTACAATGATACTTTAAATCTCTTATAAGTGGGTTCCCGCAATCTTGTATCCCGTTCATCCATATTTGTAATGGGTTGATAACGTTCTGCAAAATCCCTTTTCATCTCATAGAAATTTGGTTGTATAAACTGTTTATCCTCTTCACAGCGTTTAGTTATATGCAAGAAATAATGCTGCTCTTTAAGCGTAGGCACATCGAATTTCGGTTCTCTTATTGAAATCCGAGGCGAAACATGTCTTTCATTCCTGATAAAGGAAACCCGCTTAGCCATGGCTTCAAAGTATATATATATGTATATATATAGTAAATGATATATATTTAAAAAATTAAATTTAATGAATAACTCAGAAATTAAGTGGAAACGCTTGCAAAGTGTGTGGATTAAATGAAAAGTAGATTGAAACTAAAGTTTCGGATTCATATAGGACTAACGAAATAAAAGATATTAAATGGCTTGCTGTTCAGTAAAAACAAAAATAAAAATATAACTAAAAATTTTATATATAATATTTAATATTTAATTATATTTTGTTATATAATATCGCAAAAGTGTCAAGATTTGATGCATTCATCTTCTATGATGTAAATAACTTCCTAAATGTCTTTCTTTTGCTATTATAAAAATTGAAAGCTTTTTATATATGGATAAATTATTATTTAAGTAAAGTTAAATAATCATATTTAATAAAGTTGATTATTACAGTTCATAATTTAGCATATTGAGGTTTAGCTGTAACATTTGTTTCATTTCTTGGCTCAATAGTATGAATTTACTTTAAAGACTGGCCAAAAAGTATCGACCTTTATTAAAGTCTTCAAAAGGGCATATGGCGAAATTTTGAATAAGTTAACACAGGTTGATCCTTTCTGGTCAATCTTTAGAAATCATTTGCCATTATATATCGCAAACGTTTACTTTCCTCCGGTGTAAGACTAAAGAATTGACGACTTGTCCAACGTAATTCTGCATCACTATGATATGGCGGCCACAAGGTTGTATACGAAATAATTCTAAAATTAAAACAATTTTTTTTTAAATTTTTTATATATTACTCTAACAAATCGTACCGTATAAAATAGGCAGCTTCTCTGGCACATGATTGATTTTCAATTAGTTTATCAATTTCCCTACGCAATCGATTATTATATTTCTTTGCATATTTCATATAGTTGGCTTGACAGACAACATCGCTGCAAAATCAAAAGGATATCACTGTTGGGAAACTATCTTCCGATTTTAAAGTGTTATTGATTGATACTTACAATGGTATTTTAAATTTGGTATAACTGGGATTCAAACTTGGTATATCTGGTTTGTCGTTCTTCACATGTTTAAATACCGAAAGGCCTGAACGTAATTTTTTTATTTCAAAACGTTTTATATGTCTTTTGTCCCTAAAATGTCGTCGAGTCATATGTTTATATGCATTTTGTGTATCAATCTGGGGAACGTCAAATTTGTCATCGCTTAAATTGTTTTCTAAGGCTCGAATTCGACGATTTTTAATATATCTCTCTGGTTTAATTTCCACTATTATGTCATTCATTTTTAATTAACTCTTAAATTAAATATGAAGAAGAAATTATGCCAATGTTAGTCTTATAGTGTGTATGTGTGTGTATCAGTCAACTACAATTATATATTATATATGAATAATATATTTACTTTGATGTAAATATAAAAGGAAAATGTTGCTGGGCACAAAAAAAAACTCTCAATTTTGAAGAAATTTCGAATGGAAAGAATGATAAAGAAGTTATTAATAAAAGGTAACAATACAGTAATAGCTAATTATAAAAAAAGTAATAGATTTACTTGGAAAATATAAATATGAAAAGGGACAACTAAAAAGTGGAACCCTTCTTCATTCTAAATATAACTTTTTCCACTTATTTAATAAATCTCAAGTGGGTGGAAAAGACAAAAACTATTTTATGTTAATATATACCATTAGTAGACAAAGGCCAAAATCAATAAACCAAAAGTAAACCATAATGAAATTATCAGCTATCCATTTATATTGTAATAATGTGTGTTCAGGCAGCCATTGAGACGCGAGATATACCAACAGAAACACACACAGAGTTACCAACACACCCACACACACTCACACAAGTACACACAGGCACATTGCCGTAAGGCATCTCAAACTTTTCACGTTGTTTGTGCGTTAAAAATATGCAAAATATTTAAACCGAAAACCCTTTTCAAAAGATTGCAGGAGTGGGAAATGCTTAATATGTTCAATAGTATGTGAGTGTTGAAAGTATGCGTGGGTGTATGTATGAGTTTGTATATGAATAAGTTGCCTAAAGTCAGGAGACTGAGACTGAGACTTCATTCAACTATCACCAAAGTAACCAAAGACAACTTTAAAACATAAAAGTTTCCATCAAAAAATACTACAAAGGTCTCCAAAGAGTGAAACTTTACAGGAAATTCTTTATAAACTTAATAGTAAAAGTACTTGGCAATAAATTATTTTAAAATTGAAATTTTCCTATAGTAGATTTGTCTATTATTAATTTCTTATATTTTAAACTTAAATCCATCTCTCTAGTAAAATATTAATTCGTAATTTAATTTGTCTCTGAACTCAAAAAAAAAGGGAAAAGAAAAATAGAAAATGTAGCCCAACGTTTTTCTTCACCCTTTCTATTTCTGTAGAATTTTTAAGCATTTTCTATGCAGCATTTTCTAGTTATTCCACTTTGATAGGAAACTGCGTTGAACCCTTCCCTTGACTTCCCTGCCCTGTCCCATGGTCTTCTTGCCTGCCTACTGCTGTTGTTGCTGCTACTGCTAAGCGCAACAGAATTTATGGTTTTAATCTTTTGGCTTGAAAATTTTTCCGTTTTCGTTTTTTTTATTCATTTCTCTCTTTTTTTTATTTTTGTAGCAGTGAGCTAAACAGAAAATGTCTGCAACTGAGCTCCTCCCGTCCTAAGAACCAATGCCAAAATCATTTCAGCCTACGATACGGAGAATGCTATGCCGGCTCAAGGACGCGAACACTCTCGCATACACTTCAAGGACTGAGTTTTGTGGATTTGTATTTTCATTATGGAGAAAATCATGGCAAGCTGTAGAAGTGTCCCGGCAAAGGGCAAGAGGGGACTAAAGAACGCCTGTGGGCGTTAACGAAAAGGCGTGCCCCACTACTGCATTCCATCGAAAACAAAGAATTACGGGAAAAAAGCAAAAGCAAAAGCAAAAGGAAGAAAAATACTATATGAGAGTCTGTGTAGCGACCAGCAAATAAATCAAATTAAATGAAATGAAATAGTTGCGGGATTTAGGGGCGCTGACAATGGAATTCTGCCGCCATATTTAAGCTGCCAGTTTTTTTTTGGGTTTTTGTCTCTTCTTTTTTTTTTGGTTGCTAACAACTTGAACTCGAACAATGAATAACAAATAAAAGTAGTCGAGTAGAAGAAACGGGTATGTGAATAGAAATGCCGTTGACAACGAAAGTGAAAGCAAAAATGGAGCACAAACAAATCCTTGAACGAAATCATCCTGTTGTCACCTGTCATCCGAGTGGGTCACTTTGGGTCAGTTTGTTACCAAATCAGGCATACCAAATTGGACAAGTTACTAACCAAAGAGAGAGAGAGAGAGAGAGACGGAGGGAGAGAGAGTTACTTAGTCAAGTTACATTGAAGGGAATGTGGCACCTGTACATTGAAAGAAGATTAAATTACAGCTTAAATGGGAAACATGAACATATCATACAATATATGTAGAAAAATTATCACTTATCACTTAGACTGAATGACTGACACTTCTCACTGGCAGTACTCAGATGGGAGACCAAATACAAGCCTTCCATTCAATCCAATAACAACGTGCTACAGTTGCACTTATAGCTACATATAGGACAAGTGCAATTCACCGCCAGTCGACCAGGAGCCAGTACTTCATATCCTGCTGTTATACAAACAGCACACCAATACATAGCACAATCTCTGTTTGTGTGTGTGTGTGCGTGTGAGTGTTTGTGTAAGTGTATGTGGCATATCCTGCACTGACAGTTTCGCTTGCAGGCAGCCCAAAAAAAAAGAGAAGAAAAACTAAATCGAACCAAACTGATAAACAACAACAATACATACACAAAAACCACACTGAGGAATATTAAACAAAATGTCAATTTTCTTGTGTGGTAAATTTTCTCCTGGCAGCAGCAATTTTAATGCCAAAACAAGGCGCAGGACATGCCACAAGGACTTGTCAAGTGTACAAAATTTCCGCTATCCTGACAGTTTCACAAATCAAATCAAATTGCAACACTTAAGTTGCAATTGCGTGCCAGGACAAGAAATCAAAGGCAAGTCAAAGACTTGCTGACACCCTGCAAAAGATTTACTAAAAAAAATATATATATACATATATATAAAAATAACATTTATAACTAATGTCACGATTGGGTAACTAAAGTCTAAGTGGTATCCACTATATGTAGTCTCTTTTGTGAGGATGTCCTGATGGGTGGCCAAGAAAATGAAATAAAATCAACTAAATTGAATGCGATGAGTTGGATGTGGGAATACGTGCCAACCTTTGGCATAATAACAAGAGCGGACACACAAGGAAATGGCGATAAAAAACACTTGAGATCAACAGTAATTGCTGCTGACAGACCCACCGATATACAAGGATATTAGAGGATAGGACACGCGCCATAACAACAGAATAACCATCCCGCAATCTGCCCCCCTCCCAATGCGTGGCAAATGTCAAGACTTTTCTTCGTCCCTCAGCCCAACAATACATTTCTATGGCGTGTCATCGCGAAGCTGGCAGAACAAATGACCTAACCACCACATCTTTGCCCACCTATTTCACATCCATCTGGCTGTCCCCCGCCATGATGATGATGAGGAAACAACTTTGGATTTAGCTCGACAATTGACATTTGGCTACCGCATCGTCCTCATCTATTTGGATGTCTGCCTTAAAGCTTGTTGCCGCATTTTAGCCGCTTCCGTTAACGTTGCCACCCGTGCGAAAACCGCCTCACATACACCAGCAGCAGGCCAGGACCAGGACCATTGCCACCTGCCATCTACTACACCTACGGCCACTGCTTCTGGTCTTTGTCCATTTGCCATTCATCAACATCACGAAACTCTCTGTCGTTGAAAAGGTGGGGGAATGAGGATGTGGAGGAGTAGTAGACTCTGTCACCCCGGAACGATAAAATTAGAAATGTTTTTGCGTTTGGCTTCAGGCAAAAATTTAGCTTCAGCCCCTCAAATATCATTGACAACGACAACGTCAACGACGTTAAATGGGGTGGGGATTGAGGCGTGGTTTGTGTGAAGTGTGGGGGGATGGGGAGTGTTTGGTGACATCCTGGACATCAACATAGTTTCATGGCATTTTGGCCAGCTTTTGGCAATGGCACAATGCTAATGTCAGGTTGTTGGCGTTTTCTGATTTGTTTACCTTTTCAATTGAATTCGCGGTGCGAAATTGCCGTCCATTTCAATTACACTGGGCAACAAATTGATATTTTATGTTTAGCAAAGATAAGTGTACTATGGGAAAATTAGGAGATTTACCAAATAGCAACATTTGTCCTTTACTGTATACTTCAATGCAATAAAGGTCCAAATAAATAGTATTTTGCCTTTCTTCAAGTCATTAGTTTTGTTGTTCAGTGTTAGTTCTGCTAGCCACCGTAAAAATCTCAAACGTAGGAAGAACTTGACCATAGATAACAACGGACCATTTGATCCGGGTTCTCTGATGAGAAAGTTGCCCACTCACTTTTTATACATTAAAGAGTTCTCTCAAAGTTTAACTCACTACAGTTCAAAGGTCATCGGTATAGTGGAAAAATATGCAATGAAGAGAAACAGACATAAGTAAATAATCTACGACAATTTCTCCATTAGATGGCAGCAATGGCAAATTGAACTTTTATCTTATATTTTTTTTGTTCTGGTACTAACCAATTGACTGAGCCCGATTATTGTTCTGTTTTTTACGACAATTTGTCTGGAAACATGACTGCAGTTCAATGAGTATATTCCACCCACTCATGAGGGTCAAGGACTTGGCCTTGTTAAAGCCAAAAGAGAGGAAAAATATTGAAGGATGCCATTGAAACAGCTTAAAACTTTCTTCATTGTTTAAAGCGGCAAAACAAAACAACAAAAAAAATCTAGAAAAAAAAGAAAGCGCTGCGCTAAGCGAGAAGTTTCCATAAATAAATGTGAGAGGAAAGGGGGTGGGGGGTTATATTGAAAACGATTCCGTATTGAATCTGTTGCTGTGAAAGCCAATAAATAGCAAAAGTAGCGTTGTGTGAGCTATACTGAAAATTTATTGCCCTGCTCAAGGAAATCCTTGAACATTTTTATGACCCCACAAGAAGGTGTGTGTGCAAGTGTGTGTATGTGTGTGTTTGCGTCTGAGTGGTAACACCTACTGGAAGTACTTTTCTGCCGCGAAGCCATTAAGAAATTCCAAGAAAAACCGAGTGAAAGTTAAGTTTCGAATCCAAGTTTATTTCCAAACATTAATAACTTGAAAAATCTCTCTTTAAATCTTCTTGTCAATCAGCGAGCTTATTAAGATGTCTGCTGAACTATGTCAATTTGCATAGTTAACTCACACACAAATCACTTAATGTAGGTCTGTGAAATGAGGCCTGTTTAAGCTAGATCAATTCACACACTGTACAGAAGCCAAAAGGTGGCATTTGGTTTAAATAAACATGCAAACTTTGAACTGAGAGTGGTAAAAGTGTGTGGCGCCTATATAAAGCCAGAAAATCAGGTGAATGAGCACTTAAAGTCTTTGTTTCGGCCAAAATCGAAATGAAATGGCAAACAAAGACCAAACAAAAGGTTGGCTAACTCTGGCGTTTTAATAGGATTACAACAACAACAACAATAGCAGTGCAGGCAACAGCAACAACAACAACAACAAAGGCCACACACAAAAAGCGCAATGCGAAAAGTTAGTGAAGCGAATGCTAACCCACCACAGTGGCTCAATGTTGTTCCAGTTGCTGTTGTGGCTGTTACTATTGTTGTTGTTGTTGTTCTTGTTATTGTTGTTGAAGTTGCAGTTCCATTTGTTGTTACCAGGTAGCCAATTGTTTTGGTTACTGCCTCTTGCAATTGCTAATGCTGCATCTCACTTAGGATTTCTCATTTGCCTAGTTAACAGTGCAAAAGACAATTGAATGCCATTGAATTTGGTGCAAAAAGAAAGGTTCAATTGGTTACCAAGAAGCTGAAGATCTCTCTCTCTCTCACACTTCTTTAGGCTTATAGAAAGAATGAAAGTGGAAATTCTATAATAATAATGACTAGATATTGGATCTAATGGAAAAATGCTTGAAAAATTTATTGAAAAAGTTAAAAATTTGTAAAATTCTTATAAAGTATTATAATCTTTAATAATTTTCTACTTCTTTAATCAGATTTATATAGTTACTTGGTCTCAAGTCTAATGATCGATTTAGATAAGATATTTCTAATTTAAAAACTTCGTTTTCAATGATTTAAATCGTGTAATAATCATCCAAATCTTTCTTTAATTAACCGACACTAACTAAATGGTAAAACAGGATTAATTTTCAATTTGAAATTTAGGCATATAAATATTTTTGTAGGTTTTAATTTAGAATGGCTATGGGGAAACGAATGTTTGTACGTACATAACTAACTGTTGGCATTAGGCCCCAGGACTTCTGGTCATCTTGTTGTCCTTGTTGATTCAAATAACACCGCTGTGAACTGGACACAAACGCGGACTCATAGTTGGTCACAAAGGCGCACAGTTGTCATCAACAGATGACGATGATAATGAGGCCGAGGTCTGATCATGGTTTACTGACACATAATGACAGCTAAACTTTCAACACTCGACAGACAGACAGACAAACAGACAGATAGACAGACAGACAGACAAACAGCATTGCCATACATTTGGCAAAAGCCCTGGGCATGGTGGGGATGGACAAAATTGTGGTATTGGGGATTGGATGCCATCATTAAAATCCCAGTTTGAGATACGCTGCTGGTTTTTAGTTATGGATAAGGGCGGCGGGGTAGGTACGAAGGTAAAGAAGAGATGAACGAGAACGAGGCAGTAAATGACTCGTGCAGGTCGCTTTTGTCAGTCGTAACTGTAAATGCGTGACTTTTGGCCATTTAATGATGTTTCAACGTCATTGTGCACACAACAAATAAACAATCATCATTATGATCATCTATATCAGTGACAAGGACATGGCTGGAGGATGGAGATTCATCCTGCCGCTGGCTTTAGCTCTGGCTCATTTGATGACATGGCCTTTCAATGGTGCCCGCTTTTTGGTTATTAATGCCACTGTTTTTGTCCCCAACAATATCTCTCTTTTAACAATAACACAACGCAACAACAACAACAATGGCCAAATAATAGCTTTCAACTGCCGCCAGGGCTAACAATGGTCGATTAGGCCAACAGAGAGAGAGGGAAAGAGAGAGAAATGGCCAAAAAAGGAAACGGAACTCTCAGTCATTGTAAATGCTGATAACTTGTACAATCTCTGCCAATGAAATTCACTTAATTTGGCCAAGTAAACAATTGTATTTATATGCGTAAAACATTTCGCTTAATTGTTAATATTATATTAATTTAATTGAAATTATTTAACTCTTTTTTCTTTTTTTTGCTTCGGTTTGTTTGTAAATGAAATAAACTAAAACAAACAACCTGTCAATTTGGGAAAGGAGTCTTTTCCTCTTCCGCATTACATGCACATGATAAATGTGTTCAAATTTAAATTATTGACGATTGTTTCACATTATTATAATTTTTTTTCATTTTTTAATGTACATGCACATATTATTTATTTGTACAGCTTCCTGGAAACAAGGTTGCATATTGAACGGATACGGATATGCAGAGCGACAAGTGGCCAAAACCTTTTGCCAAAACCCATTCACACTGGGAAGTTAAAATATTGAATCGATTGAAAACACTTAGTACATACTTTTCTTGCTTTAAAGTAAAACCCCCGTCCAATGCTTCAATAAAGTGCCCCCGAAAATAGACCCAAGAAGCAGGAGTGGTACTTGGTAAGAGAGAAGAAAAAAAAAACACAAGAAGAGAACAAGAAAAGTTCGGTCTTACTTATTTAAAGTTGAGCCTGGGTCAGTCATGTGTATGGAAGTGAATTGGAGGAGAAGCAAGTGCAAGTGCCCGGCACCAAATGTTGAGTTCTGACTAGTGGCCAGGATATGGCTAAAGCGATGTCTATGTGGATGGAGATGAAGCTTAAAGTTTGTGTCATGGCCATGGCATGAGAATTTTATTTCTTAATTTTGTTTTCGTCTAATACTAATTTGATTTTGCTGTAAGCAAAGCTTATTGACCCGTGTCCGGATTCAGCTTTTACTTTTTTCCATTTTCCCTATAGTTTTGCTCTGCATTTTAGCAATTTACATTGAGGGGATGCTGCCTGACTGGCGATTGTGATTGAGGATTGGGTCAGTCAGTCAGTCAGTCAGTTAGTAACTTGGTGAACTTACTTTCCATTGCTGTTGTAGTTGTTGTTGCTGTTGCTATTGCTGCTACTGCTGTTGCTGTTATTAGTCAGTCCAGAGTTCGTGTCAGGCAGTTTGTCGTACATAATGAAAGACATGGCTTTCATGTAGCGACGAATGGGATTGCGCCTCGTGTTCCCATTCTGGCCCTGTACACAAGTAGGGGGACTCATGAGGAGGGGGTGGGTGGTATCAAATGGCATTTGCATTTGTACTTTTAGTCTTTTGCTATTGCTACTGCTGCTTGGTTATTGCATACAAAATACGTAATTGAAAAATGCACATATCTCTGAGATGCTTATTGACTTTTATTGGACAGTTAGAAGTTGATTTCGTACAGCAAAGATGCGAATGTTGGTATGTACTGGAAAGCAGCTTAGTTTAGTCATACTGCAATTTCATTATACTCTTGCTAAAGGTCAACATTCAATTGGTCTTATAAATGTAACACACAGAAAACTAAGTAAACCATCTGTTTAGTTGTGTAAAGGCAAAATCAGTTCAAGGCTTTTAAATTTATATGAATGTTGAGTTTGAAAAATAGAATCTAAAGATAAAGAAGTCAAAAGTTGCTAAAATACAGTTCACTGATCTTACTTAGCACAAAAAGGGTATCTAGACTTCATCCATGAGTAAGTAAAAAGAGTATACTTTTGAACTCTTTAAGGAATCACGTTCAACTAGGAAAAAATCATATTAAGCAGGCAAAATGGTTATTGCTGTTATATAATAATTTACCAACTTGAAAATTAAATAAAGAAAATGCAAATAAAAGTTAAAGTCAAATATGTGAAAAATCCATCGGATAATATACGGATATATTCCCTTTCTTTCTTTACTTTCTCTTCTTGCTTGAATTATTGGAATTTTAAATAAGAAAATACAAAAAGAAAGGCAATATTGAATTTCCTCAGCAAGATAAGCGTGTGTGTATGTAGGTGCGAGTGTGGGTGTGCATGTGTGTGTGTGTGTGTTTATACTGGGTGGGTGTGAGGGTGTAAAAATGCGAATTATTATTGCCATTGCGTAAATAACCATCATTCCGCTACGGTTGACTGAGTGGTCTGCTTTACTCTGGCTAAAAGAAATAAGAAAACTGCCGTTGAGGCATTTTTAATAACGGATAAAAATAATACAACAACGACAAACAAATAAGAGAAAATCCAAATAATAAAAAAAAAAATAAAGGGGAAACTCTTGTATGCATTACAGACATGGAGCTGACTTCTCTACTTCTCTCTGTCTCTGTCATAGACATGGGCCATGCTAAAAAAAGTTTTTGGCCTCCAACTTTTAATTATAAATAATTTTCAACATTTTAAATATGTCGCTGGCACGCAAATCTGTGTTAGGCAAATGGCCGAAATCGGCATAAAGCCGACTTTGGTATGGAATGTTTGGAATGGGTTCAGGTTTTTTTTTTTTCTTTCTTTCTTTTTTTGGCCAAAGACTGCCAAATGCAGTTTTTTATGGCTTGCGAAACTGCTTGAAATAATTCTTTTTCCTCCCTTTTCTACACACTTTGCTATACGCTTTAGTTTTTTTTTTTATGCCCGAGTTAGAGAGAGAGAGAGAGAGAGAGAGAGAATACTTGATGGGGCTAGAGACGGTGGTGGAACGTGTTAGAGAGCTGCGGTTAAAAGTGCGGAAATACATTGAAATGACAATAAAACTAAAAGTTGCTGCCGCTTTGCCCGCCTTTTGAAATACTCTTATAGAAAAAGTCTATAGATTTTGGCCAGAAATTTGAATGAGAGTGTTTTGTTACTAGTTAAAAGATATATTTTTAATCTAAGTCATTTAGTTATATTTAATTTTTATCATTATATTGCCAACATTTCAATAGTCTGAAGGAATTCTATTCAATGTTCAATAGTTGATTTTCTTAATGTATTTCATTAAAGTTGTTTGTTTGTTTTAGATAGAATAGTTTTATTTTATTTTGAAACTGACAGAAATAGAAATCAAGTTAAGAAACAATTTTATATATATTTTAAAGTAAGGTGAAACTTAATTCTAAAAAAACAACCGCTAAAGACCAAGTTAATCTATATAGATAATTTATTTATAAAAATCAAAACGAACTTTCTGTATTTTTTTTAAATAACCATAAATTTGTGTTTTTATCTCCTACAATTGCTACTTTAAAGGGTATACAGAATTTGCCTAATGAGAGTTTAGCTTGCTTCTCAGTTTTTTGCTTTTTTTTATACCCTGTACCCATAGGGTAAAAGGGTATATTAAAGTCGCCAAAATGTATGTAACAGGCAGAAGGAAGCGTTTCCGACCCCATAAAGTATATATATTCTTGATCAGCATCACTAGCCGAGTCGATTGAGACATGTCCGTCTGTCCGTCTGTCCGTCTGTCCGTCCGTCTGTCCGTCTGTCCGTCTGTCCGTCCGTCCGTCTGTCCGTCTGTCCGTCTGTCCGTCCGTATGAACACCTAGATCTCGGAGACTATAAGAGCTAGAGCTACCAAATTTGGTGAGAATATCCATCTAGTGTCTACACAGGTCAAGTTTGTTTCAAATTTTTGCCACGCCCACTTCCGCCCCCGGAATTCGGAAAAAACTAGTACTAGAGCTGTATGAAAGATATCGTATTCTTATTTGGCACACCTAATTATATACCCAAAGTGGACCAGCTCACCAAGTTTTGTCGAAATCGGACAATAAATATCGGAGATATACCTATATGAGTTTTGCACTGAATTGCCAAGGCGACATTGGCTGGTAAGAGTGAGCGAGACAGCATGCGTTTGCTGTTGCTGTATGTTAAAAGAAATTTTGAATTAAGTTGATGCCGATCTTGATTTAATATAACTAGTTGGTACAGGGTATACTCAATGTCGGCAGGGACGACTTGCTTGCTTCATTTTATTTATTTTTTGGTTCTGTTTGTTTTTTGTATCCCAATTTTAAAGTTTATTGCCTGACGGCAAGCATGTGCAAGGATCGAGGAAATGCTGGCCAAATATTTATTTTATTTTTTATGTTTTTATGTCACTTATTTTTTTTTTCGTTTCTTTATCTTCTGGTAGTTTAAATGTGCTGCTAATAGCAGTTTGTAGTTCGTTCTTGCTTTGAGGCTATTTTAAATTGCGTGGAGATAAAGTTTGTCTTTGAGTTTAGTTTTCCCTTAGCGATTCCAAAGATGCTAGAAATTATGTAGTTTTAAATATTTAAAAATATTTATCACTTGTATTTGATTGCATTCAATATTACTTGGCCTTTATTTGACTTTCTAACTGGCTTGACAGTAAATTGTTTAAAATTAAACAATGAGGGGAGGAGGAAGAGAGAGTAAGAGCAAACACTTGACCATTATTTGCTCATCACACTTGATACGTTGGTTGAACATGGACATGAATTCTCCCCTTCTCTTTCTCTCTCTCTCTCTCTCTCTTTCTGGCTAGAGAATGGAGAAATAAATGTATTTGCATTTTACCTGTATGTACTTTGCCACCTGAGTTATTTGTATTGCAATTTTCTTAAATGATTTGACACTGCATTCATTGGTTGACATGGTCAACATTCTTATCTCTGTTATTTCAGACTCTCCTACTTGCCACAGGCTAAAGATAAATAATGGCATTGTGTGTCTTTTAGATTATGGTGACAGTATTTTATTGATGGCAAATGATTCTTTTATTTGTTCAATGACAATTTTCATTGTTGGCCATTGGACAATATAGAAATTATGGGTTAATTTTACAAATTGCTTCAAGATTTGACTTAGATACAGTAAAATTTTTATATGCTTTCCGCAGAGATACTAAGTAAACTAATATAGTTTAGTTTCAGTAAAATTAATTTCTGAGCTTTAGAATTGTACTCCAATACGTCTACGTAATACTTTCATCTTAGGATGCTTGATAATTAGAGTTATCTCAGATAGAAGAGTAGCAGAAGACACAATGTAAAGTTTCCAGGATAACAGAGATTCATTTTGCATTTTTCCATAGTTTTTTTTTTTTTTGTTTGCTTAAGGACAAATACTGAAGCTATCGCATCGTCCAACGTATTCTTAGAGAGAGAACTGTCATTTGCCAATTGCATGTCCAAAAAAAAAAAAAAAGGAAACGACCAAGCTCTTTTAGAATCAATAAACTTTGTGCCAACAAGAGCAAATGAAAAGGAAAAAGGGAAACGAAATGTCAGTTAAACATCAGTTTAACACCTTCGGGCCAAAACCAAAAGTACAAAACCATAACAAAAAAGAGGAAGAGACAGACAGCAATAGAGGGGGTAGAAGTATCAAGTTGTAAGAAAAAAAACGCAACAGGGCCAACATGTGCAATTTAACCTTAGACACGCACAACGGACAAAAGATACAAAAGATATAAGCAACAGAAAAAAGAAAAGAGTGGCCAGAATCGAGAAGGGGAATGTTAAAGGGAAGAAGGCCAAAAGGTAAGCAACAAAAGAATGAAACAATTTTGCCAGCACTTAACCATTTAAACCCTAACTGAACCGAGTGCACACGTTTGACCCCAAAAGGGACTCACACACACACATTAACAGATACGAACGCATACAATGAAGGACATGTGGGAATTGAGCCAGAGAACAAGCTCAAGATTTGAACTAAAAAAAAGAACGTGGAGGAAAAAATACAAGTAAAATTGGGGAAGCATCGTTCGACCAAAAAAAAAGAAAGAGGGGCTAAATTAAAACCAACGTAGGGCTTAAATTTATAACCAACGCGATGCTGCGTGGTTGCTGCCACACTGTGGCATTTGTGGGCGTGGGCAAACAAGCACGAAAATGAAAGCCACAGTGAAATGCATTTTAGAACTGAGCAAAGAAAAAAAAATATAACCCAACAGAAATACCAAAAAAAAAAAAAAAGGATGTGCAACTGGGATAGAAGGCAAAAAAAAAAAAAATGGTTTGCCCCGCTCTGTGTGACGGCGACGATTTGAAGCCGAAGCCGTGACCCGCGCGTTGCATGCAATGAACATCCCATTCTTCCATTTATTTTTTTCCCATTTTTTTTTTGTTTTTTGTCCGCTCTTCCAGTTTGATATACAAACTGCAAAATGGCAGTTCACCTTAACTGAACTGTACCGAACTGAACTGAGCTGAACTGAACTGAACTGTTTTTGCCGCTTTGCCAACGACAGCCAACAAAAAAGTTGTCACATGTGAAACGCAACATTTCCTAAGCCCCATCACCCGCTCTATTCCTACCTCTCTTCCCTACCTCCCTCTCTCTCTCTCTCTCTCTCTCTCGCTGTGAGGAAGCTCGTTTTTGTATGCTTTCAGTCGAATTTCAAATGTTGCTTACTCTGCTGGACATGTTACCAACTTGGACGTGTTCTTTGTTCATCCTAGTTACATTTTTTTTGTTTTTGCCCTCTTTTTCATCTCACCTCATCCAATGCAGCTTCATGACTTCAATTCGCTACTGCTTGACTATTATTAAACAGATAAATTATCACAACACCTGGCAAAAGAAAAAAAAAGGTACATACACTCACGCACAAACAGATGTAAATCTTCTATGGGTAATTCCTGGTTATTTCTGCAGGTGCTTCTATTTTGTCGCGAATTTAACACATGTCGCCTCATCTGTTCATGTATTAAGTATCTCGAATAGTTGCCACACACACACACCCTACACACACACTTCTGCTGCATATCACTTGTTTGTGATGGCACAGTATCGTGTTGGCTTATCTACTGACACAATTCTATTGCGTGTTGGTGCACAGTGGTGGAAAAGTGGTTAAAAATCTGCTGAAAGTTTTAATATTTATATTATTTTTAAGAAGCGAGTTTATCATGTTCTATTTTGGCAGTTCTTTAACTTTTTTATGGCCTAATGATTATATTTCAAAAGCTTCCATTATAACATCTTTTGAATCCGAAAATATTTTCTTTAGCTGCTTAAATTGGGTTTAGTGTCTGAGTACTAAAGATTGTAACAGGAGGGGTTAGCGCGGTCGCTTTACTGCAGCTCGTATACCACTTTGTTGCTCTGTCGCTCGGCTGGTGTTTAGAAGAGAGCATAAGAGTGGTAAGGCGACAGCGCGATCAAGTGGGGAGTCAGTCGTTGCAAAGTTTCGAAACCAAACAGAAGCGAAAATAAAAGTGCGAGCAATTAATAAATATAAAAAAACTGTTTCCTTTTTCCTTCCACAAGATTTAAAGTATTTCCACATTACACTTTTGTTACATTTTCATAATTTTCATTATTTTTTAGTATAATGAATAGACTGAAAAGAGTCTTTTCCAGATTCCATTACTTTAGGTGAATTTTCTATCTGATATTATTAATGGCTCTGATCTTTACTATGAAAAGAGGCAGGTTTTTATGTTCAATGATTAAAATGATAAAAGGTTTGACTTAAGACCAAGTAGATATTGCTAATGCAAGGATTGAATGCAATTCGCAGTTGCTTTTCAAACTTAATATAGATAAAAACCTCTAAATGAGATGAAAATATTTCCGTATTCAAGGATAACTTTAAAATAGTATCAACTTTTGAATAATGCTAAAAGAAAAAGTTGAAATATCTACATATATTACCTTTCTTGCATCTATCTAAATATCCAGGAGAAAAAGGAATATAAACCCATATAAATTTTACGTTCTTTACTTGAAATTTCCTCACAATATTATCTAAGCTACAGGACAAGGTGCCCGCTTAAGCAGTTGTGTTTCCCACCATATTTCGCACATTTTACAAACACACACATACACACACACACGTTAATTTCTGTTTGTTGGTAGGATTTTTTTTTTTGGGGGGGGGGGGGGTTTCAGAGGAGCTGACAAAAAGCACGTGATTTGCTTATTTGAGCAGCTCAAACTTGTATGTAGTTTCTACCTGTATGGAGTTCATACACAGCTGTGAAGGAAAACTGATTTGTTGCTTTAGTTAGTTTACAGAGAATATGTGTGTGGGTGTGTGTGCATGGCATAACTTGTTCAGATTTTAATGGCAGCTGTTGAAAATTGTTGCTTAAGAAACAGAAACAAAAAAACTCAAACAACTCTTTAGTTATCTTAACCAAAATACCATAAAATACAATATACGCATTGTTTTCTCTAACAAAATGAAGAATAACTAAAAGTTTTTTTTTGTTTTTTGGTAGAGATTTGCAGGGAAGTTTTCCTAAACAATTTCTATTCAGCATTTCCACTGACAACGACAAGAGTTATTGGAGTACGATAGAGAAGTGAAATGTCCATTCAAACTACAAAGTCGAAACTGGAAACTAGAATTAGATATCAAATAGAAGCTTAAATTTTCTTTTCGGTATCGTCTTCAAAAAATTTGTAGCTTACTTATTGCTACAGAGCGAAAATGCTTGACTCCCCACTTTTCATTCTGGTTGATGTTGTTGGTGTTGGTGTTGGTCCTGTGGCATGTTCAGTTCGTTTTGGTCGACAAAAACAGAATAAGCATTGTTAGACAGGCAGACAGACAGACAACGACAGATATATGTATATGCATGTTTGCGTGGATTACCCATATGTGTGTCTGTGTGTGTGAGTGTGTGTGTGCGTGCGTTTGTGTATTTGGGTCTTACTTGCTTTTTTTGTTTCTCTGCTCAGTGGTTGGCATTTCTTATCGGAAACTAGCTTATTCCGTTCAATGAACTGAAAAATATTGCTTACCTCTGTATTTCCTTTTGGTCGATGATCCTGTTCAGATTTGCCGACATTTTACATTGCATTTTGATAAATTTTCATTGTCTTGACCTTACAGTGAGACTTGCAATTTTATTGGATCTTCACTGTGAGACATTACAAAAGCTTTTTCAACTTAACTAATTCTATTGCAATTCTCGGTGGACATTTAAGCACTTTTATGTCACTTGCCATAATAGGAGAACAAATAGAAAATAAACAAAGGGTTAACCGAAAACTAGAATTGAGAGAGATAGAGAGAGAGAGAGAGAGAGGGAGAAAAAACTTTTGTTGGACTTTTCTTTTTAAACATGACATTTGACATATTTCAGCAAAAAAGTTGTGCTGCCGCCGCAATTTCCTACCCTTGTCAATTAGGCTGACGCGGCGTATGCGTAATGCATATGTATGTTTTTGTGTGTGTGTGTCAGTTAGTGTCTTTTTGCTCTGGTCAGTATGAGAAAGGAAAATGATATGCACACACACACATACAGCCGCTCACAAAGAAAAAAAACTGCGAATGATGACAAAAAGTTTTGCTTTTGCGTTTGAACTTTGCCCAACGCAAAAATGTTAAGCCACGAACAATTTTGTTCGTTTTTTACTTTGTTTTTTAACGTTGCTGTTGTTGTTGTCGTCGTGAAAAGGGGGGAGAAAACCCTTTGTCAGAAACTCTTTTTAAGACAATTTGCCAAGCGCATGGCAAATGGAAAATAAATAAAATGTATAAAAAAAAAACAACATGAAATGTTTTAAACTTTGGCTTGAAAAATAAAGTAACAATTGAAAGAAATATTTTGCTACACATTTGGCCAAGAGAAGGAAGTTATATTGGATATGTTAGTCACTTGACATGGAGTTAAAAGTTAAAGTGTCTTCTAGCAAATTAACATATTTAAGTGGCAGGCAATCTTTTCTGTTTTTGTAGTAAAATCTCCTTCAATGAGGACATATGTTACTTTTAGCAAGTTTTCTGTTCGACAGCTTTATCTGAAACGATAATTTTATTGGACATTAAAACATTTACGTGCCAAGTCAGAAAATATTAAAAAGCCATACAGGGAACAAAGAGTAAAACATGACATAAAACAAAAAGCAAAGGAACTTTTTTGTTCTCATGTATCATGTTCATGTTTGTATCGGTTGCCGATGCGTGTGTGCTCGTAATGACAACAGAGAATAAGAACAACTTGGCCCAGTGTATCACATATCATGGCCATCAGTCATAAACTACTAAAGACACGCTTATACATTGCCTGCCCACACAACACAACAACTTGGCGACTTTGTGACTTGCTTTGTGCCAAATACATGACGTAAAAACGTAAATGTTATAAAAAGCTATAATGTCCTGTTACTGTACATGATAAACAACAACAATAGCAACAAAGACTTCCCGTCGGCTTGTTTGTGCTCTTTGGCCAGTAAAAGACAAAAGGCAACTGTTATAACTCAGTTGAGAAAAAGGCGTGCCACATGCAACACCAAAATTATCGCCTGACCATAACTGAGAGCAAGTCGGGCTACCGAAGTAGCTTGGCTTTGGAAAGAGTATATTAAATTTAATAATAACTATGTTTAATTTGTTCCTTATTAAACTAAAATCTTTAAATTACACAATTTTCTCATCTAATTTCTTTGGATTATTTATTATGTCTGTGGCAAGGTAAAAGTTTACATTTATATCGCATCCTTTCATTTGAGTAGGACCTTTCTTTTGCAAAACGATTATGTCTGGCCAACCATAACGTATACGCAGTGTGTGCCAGCTAGGCCAATGATGATGATGATGAGGAGGTCGGGCATAAGGTTGCCGATGATGACGACAGTTGAACATTGGCATTCAGGCGTGCAATTTATTTCAGTTGGGCAAACATCCAAATATAAAAAACTGTCAATAAAAAAGAGGAAATCCCAACAATAATAATAAGAGAGAAATTTTCCAATGGTATTGTACTATGAAAATTGTTATTCTATTTAAAGTTATTACCAATAAATTAATGAAAGTTTTCAAATGACAAAAATGTTGTCAGACATTCTTCTCTCCATTTCACACATTTGGCTTTTTGCTGCAGTTATCATTGAGGGTTTTTTTTTTTCTCTTTTTTGTGTGAAAATGAATATAAACAGGTCAGATTTATCTATATAGTATATCCATGTGTATTTGTGTTGAGTGAGGCCAGCATGTGTGTTGGCTCTGTGGTTATTTATTTATGCGATTGTAGGCAACATTATTGAAATATAATAGATTTGTTATCCAGGTGCGACATCAATGCAAAAGGCCGCCCCTTAGCAATTCCAATTAGCTGGACCACACTTACAAGTGGCTTTGTGCATGCCACTCAAACCACAGGGATAAGGCCGCACCCACTTACACACAATCGATTTACATGTGTGTACAATACACACACACATACTGGAGGCAATAACAACAGCAACAGGCTGGTTGGAATCGGCATCATTTTGCGTGCGGTTTGTTGACAAATGTATTTCCAATTGTTTCACGTTTTCCCTTTCTTTTGCCATCGGCTCGTTTATTATCCATACCACCTGATACATAGTACATGCACCTTATTACAATTTCATTTGGCCCACTTTGAAGATGCAATAAATTTGTTCTGCCCATTGGAAATGCCTCTTGCATTCCATTGAGGTTGGCCAACACATGCGTGTTAAATATCATTTGCATTTTTTTTAACCATTTTGCTAACTGAAATTAGATTTACTCTTTTTTACTATTTCTATTTTTACATCGAAGTTAATCTAAAACTTCAATTGTTTTACTTTTGTATATGGGCCAACGATTGTTTTCCAATTTTTTATCGACAACTGAAATAAAGAGAATATTGAACAAAAAAAAAAAAACCCCTACACGAATATACTATATAAATGCTGAGTTATAGGACAAAAGTAAAATATTTCAAATGCATGACTGGGCCCAAGGCACATACACATGTCTCTGCAACTGACTGTTACACAGGTTTGCCGAGCCCAAAAAACGTGGCGTATACGTAATGCAAATGTTTGCCGCTTCACCCCAAAGCCTCTCTCAATATGAAAAGCGGAAAAGCAAGAAGAATGAAATCTATGTATACCCTTACAGCTGGAACAATGAAAGTTTAAACTAAAAGTTTTTGAAGGCAAAAAATTGCAAGTAAAAGTTTTTAAAAAATAAAAACATTCCACGTTTTGATTAAATCTGAAAAAATTCATTAAGTGCATACCAAATAACAAAGTTTATAATAGCCTTGAGTAAGAGTATGGAAAAAGTTCAATTTTTGTTGCAGTTTTCTTTTTTATTGCCAACCATTGTGCAAACGATTGGAATAGTAAAGGTTCTAACGAAAAACAGCAATATGACAAATAACAAATAAAAAAAAAACAAATAAATATAGAAAAAAAAAGTCAAACTAAAGTCCAATATTAAAATTCTTGTTGTTGGAACCCGCTGAGATAGACACACACAAGCACAACGTATAAAAAACAACAATTAAATAAAATGCAAATAAAAATTGTATTAAATTTTAATAGAATTTGTTGATTGCTGTAAACGAAACAAGAAATCTGTCAACTATTTCAAACATCAACGCTCTATGAAATTTAATCGCCATCAACTTCTCCATATGTAAAGTTAGAATTTTATAAACAAACTGGAAAATATGTTAAAGTTATGCCCCAAAGTGGCAGAAATTTGCATAGCAATTTGTTGCAATTTGCAATTCATTCTCATGAATTTGGCCAAAATCCCAGACATTATTAGTGCGAAATGCGATAGCCAGGATATTTTTGGAGTTAACTGAATAGCAATATCAAAGCATCTTGCAATGATTTAAGATGCTGCCGAAGTAAATGCAAGAAAAAATAAATCAAATCGAAAGCCTTTCCTCTGCCGGCCAAGGCGGTTGAACAGTCTATTAAGTAATGTGAAGAAGAGAGATAGAATAAGAGATACCTTTTGGCCAACAATACATAACTTAATTGCAAAGTCATGTTTTGCATTGTTCATGGAAATGTCGTGGCTCCTGGAATATCTGATACATTTGTGGTTAGTGTTGCTTCTGTTGCTGGCTGTTGCTGCTACTTCATTGCGGTTACTGCAGGAGCAGCAGCAACATGACATTCCTCTTGCAAATAAGACAACTCTAGCCGTAGTAACCATTTTGTAAAACATTTGCAATATGGTTCTCATAGCTGTTGCATTCTTTATAGATTTATTGCCAGTTTCACACATTAACTTAAATTAATTGCCACTTTGTGGCTTTAAAAGTAAGTTTTATTTTTAACAGATTAAGATAATATGAAGTTCAAATTTATATTCCAAAGTGTCTTAAAAAGCATAATGAAAAAATGCCATATGCCCCTTTTTGTTATAGAGTGAGATGACATGCACTATAGATATTTTTGTATATCATCACTTAGTCTAATATATAGTAAAAGATATTTTTTAAAACCTGAATTAGTAAATTAATAAAAGAGCATTGCATACTTTACGGCATGAAACATAAAATAACCAAGCGAGGCAGAGTTTTAAATGGCCTACTGCCTGAGGGTAAGAAAGAAAAGTAAACAACTAATTTTAACAAATATAAGTATAATAATAAGTGTTGTTCAACATATTTTATTTTCTATTTCTATGTCTTTTTCAATTTATTACTACGTAAAGGATATCCTTAAGTCGACGTCTTGACTTGCCTGTTTGTTAACCATTTTCCTTTTCTTTAAATCTAACTTCAAATGAAGTTCACTTTCTTACCATAAATTGACATTATTTGGAATGACTAAATAGTGGTCAGCAAATGGATAGCTTACACAATTTTTTCTTTCAATGACCGAAAGCAATTGATACTGAATCGAAATGGCTCTTTGTGGCTTTCTTTTTACATTGTGCTGGGATTGCAATTTAAATAATGCATCATTAAATGAATAGAATTTGCCCTGTCAACTGAAGCATTCAAGGTAAATGGGGCAAGTCTATCCAAAGCAATAAAAACTGAATCATGTTAACAAAGAAATGAAACAAACGACTGACTCACTAGAGTCAATCAATCGATATGATAGAAATGTTAACTAGAAAACTTGCCAGACAAATTGTTTTTTGATATTTGAAAAGAATGTAAAGAGAAAGTGAATTCAAAGAGAACATAAAGAAACACATTATTCCTTAAAGGAGAAAACTAGTCGTAGCTTTTACATAAATTATTTATTTATCATTAGTTTAATTTAATAGAAAAAAAACCAAAAGATGTAAAGCTAAGTCGATTTTAAGTCCAGCAAAAACAAATTGCTTTTGGTCAGCATCAAAGCTATCAGGACTCAAATCTTTAACATCTCTCAAAAGTACATTTATTAATTTACTTATTCGTTATATAACACATATAAATATTGTTCTTTACAATAGAGTTTTATATTTTAACATAAATTCCTGTAAATTACAGAAGTAACTTTTTGTATGAACACAAAAATATTATTTTGCATGCACATTTAAATGCGAGAACTAAATATTCACCTTTACGGATGTGACTTCAACACAAATCACGTTGCCAGAAAGTCCAGAGGGTGTGGGGGAGTGTGTATGTGTGTGAGGGAAGAGGGAGTACTTTGGGGGATACGGCGACACATGGTGGCTAGAGTAGACATGCGACATGTGTAGCACAATTACCGCGTCGCGGCAACCGAAACCAACTTCTAAATAAAACATAATAAGGGTATGTCATCTAATTAAATATATCCGTGTGTAATTTTGTAGTTTAATTTGTGCAAAAAAAAAAAAAGCAGCAGGGAAACTAAAATACAAAATACAAATGCATACACATATTTTGGTATAAATGTAAAACTCTTGCTAAAGTGATATATAGTGGTTAAGAATTGTATAAAGGTTACAGATCTCCAACTATTATGTTATGCAACTGACACTTGAAGATAAATTTTTATAGAGATGAAATCTCTTTCAGTATACAAATTTTACTTTTTTCCTTGTTACATATCATCAAAAATATTATTGAATAACTTACAAATTCAACAAGTCTCCCCAATGGTCGCTTGTTTTCTATAATTGGATATGTTTAAGAAATTTTATATTTTATTTCGATTGACTATGATTGGTCTCATGGTTCCATTTAGGGATTCATAATTTGGAAATATAGGAGATCAACTATTTTATTTTCATATACAAAAGTTTGCTCAAATTAAACCTATTCAATTTTTACCTTACATGTCGACCGATTTTTCATCTTTTATGTGGGCTTTAATCTTGAAAAAGCATTTTATATTTCTGTTTTTCCGAGAAAAGTTTAAAATACAAAGAAAAGTTCAATTAATGATACTAATCCAATATTGTTCCATAAACACATATCAAAAAATTGTATTTTAAAACAATTTCAGAAAGTTAAAATATTAATGGGTAGTTGAATAGATTTTGCCACACTGTTTATGGAAACAAATGAGCGCGCACACGGCAGACATGCCCCGTTGAGGAAGCAAACATATACAGGTACATACATACAAACTTATACGTAAACCAACGCATACACCCTCATGCACACAAACTCCCACATACACATACATATTCACATATATCTGAAATGAAGCTTCCGGCAAAATATTTCAGTTGAAAATTTTTAATGAGCTCAAAATTGTATGTCGTAGAAATGAAAATGTGAAATAAAAATGAAATAGAAGATAAAATAAAAATCAAATAAAATAGAGAATTGTAGAAATATATATTGGATTGTAAGACTGACTATATATGGTGATATATCAACTCTTTTTCAATCAAATAAATATATATACAAATGTATATAGAAAGCCCAATTCCACTGTATGCCGCTGAGAGTTGCCTGATGGTTTGCCTGTTTGCTTTTTCGGTGTCAATGCCATATAAATATGACACTTTACACGTGTGTGTGGCAGTGGGAATGGGAATGGAAGTGCTGCAGCCATGACAAGACATATGAACAACGAATACAACAACAACAACAGCAGCAGCAGTATCGGTGAAAATACTGATGCTGTGTTCATGCCTCGATTCGCTCACAATAATCCCATGCCACAACAGATGTGAGTTCTATCTGTCTGTTTGACATTTTATTTTAATTTCACAGATTTACTTGTTACCCTCTGACTGGAGGCCACACTGTTGCCACTGCTGTTTCTATTCGTACACCTAACTCCCACTCCTAACTCCTACATTTACTCCTACTCCAGCCTGCAGCTGTTGCTGATGACGATGATGATGATGATGATGCCTACCACCGTGAATGTTTTACCTCATATTTTCATAAATTTAACATATGTAAAACATTTTCATATCGATGCTTGGATATATTATGTTGTTGAAAATTAAAGCTTCTTGTATAAATTATGTTCCATTTTGCAATCCAATTACAACGATATTGATTGATTTAAATTGCCGCCGAAAATGTATCTGTAACTTAAGCCCAGAGTCGAAAGTCGAATGTTTTTAATGAACAATTTCCCGTTTCCGGCTTTTCACGCTTCACTTCAAAGCAAAAGCATACGCCCCATTGCACACTGATTTGATGTAGTTACAAAACTAACTGAATTGTAATGTAGATATGTCAAGAGAAGTCAAGACCGTGGTGGTGCTGGCCTAAGATTTGATACTTTAATGGACTAATTAATGTTAAAAAAAAGAAGCGGAAATTAATTTGTCAAAATTGTCAAAGTGAACGGAAATGAGTAATCAAAATGTGCACAGATTAATGGAAAATAAATTTTAATTATTGATAAGGCCGAATTCAAATGAATTGAATATAAGCTAAACTTACTCTCTTATTTATCCTTTGAACAAGTGGATCCTCTTTACTTTATTTTTCTAGTCGTCGCTTTACGTGGCCTGTCCATTCTCAACTCGAAATGAAAGGATATATATTAGGGTTATGAGTGAAAAATGAAAACCAAAAAAATTCACATCACCTTTGGGTGTGAGAACCTGTGTTTTTTTTTTCTTCCACGAGCCACAAGCAATATATATTCCGATTGACAGTTGGCAAAAAAAAAAAAAAAAAGAGAAAAAAAGAAGAAACCTGCCATCGGAATAGAGTAATGGCATATGAAATACAAAAGCATTTTCTGTTACGTGTTTCTAGAATGCGTTTGGATTATTTTTAAATGCTTTTCGCTTAAAGCGAGAGAGAATGGTTAGTTACAGTTTTCAACTGGCATTGCCCTTGGCTGGTTCATCAACTTCCTTTTGCCCTTTGACCCATCCCGTTTGCTCTATCTACCATTCGTTTCCTTTTTTTTTTTTTTTTGTATGTATTTTTTTGTTTCGGCATATTGCGTTACCTCTGGGCAAGTTCTTTATTGCCGTGTATTGTTTCGCCCAATGAACCGCTATTGAAACTCGGTCATCTATGTACGAGTATTGTGTAACCTGGTCCAAACCCGCATATGCATTTTTATTAACTGTTCGCCCATCACACCCGTGCTCTCGCTTTTCATCGGATTGCATTGGAAATTGGATTTCTTTTTACCACTTTAAAATGCAAGCTTTGACATAAGTCGCTTTATTGATCTATGGACCAGGTCATAAATGTGATAAACGATGTTTCGATAGAAAAGTTTGAAGTTAGATTAGATATTAGATAGAAGGAATACTTATTCTTAGGTTTTTCAATTTTCATAGACAAATTTCGGGAATTGTCTTCAAGTTGGTTGTCGTTTTTCAGTATCTATTACTCTTGTCTTTAACCACTTTACTTGCCACAATTCAACAACCACAAAACAGAAACAAGCCAACAAAAAGAACCAAAAAAATGAAGGAGGAAAAAATAGTAGGAGGAATGAATGCCACACTCGTTGTTGAGTCTTTAAGTAGCCACTGGAGAGATTGCTAAACACAAATGTGAAATTTTCAAAACGAAAATGGAGCCAGAAGGCAAAAGGCGGCCAAATGTTGAATATGCAGTAGGATAGGATACAGCAAGGATACAGAGCAATGGGCAGTGTCCTGTGGGCCATGGGCCGGTTAGCCTGTGTTTGTAGTTGGCCAAGAGTTTATCACTGCACAAGTTTTATGTGTTAACACACTGGCCACAGCACAAGCAATCCTTAACATTGCCTCTTTTCCATTTTCTCTTCCACTCTATCTATACTTCTCTCTCTCTCTCTGTCTGTCTTTCGTTTTTTTTCTCGTTGTTGCTTAGCTCCCAAATGTACCACAAATACATTATACAGAAAGGACTTTTTCTTGCCCGATAAGTAAATGAGTGTTGCATACTTTGAGGGTTGTGGGTGTCGGGGAAAATGGCGCGGGCAATTTGCTAGATTTTCAATCATCAAAAAACTCATGCGGGTGTTATTAATGCCGCGTTATCAGCCCAAGCTACACCCTTCCCCCCCTCCCTCTTTTCATTGCCACTCTGCACTCTAGTCCCATTGCTTGTAAATTTCGACGTTCTCCATGGTCACCGCAAAATGCATAGCAAAAGAAAGACCAACAACAACAATAGCAACAGTAACAGCAACAGCAACAGTAACAACATCAACAGCTGCTGATGGAGCAGGAGAATATACAGAAGCAGGATGTGTGGATGCAGATTTCAGCTTGTATGTTGGTTTCGTTGCTGGCTGCATAAAAACCCAAAAATTAGCATAATTTCTGGCACTCGGGCGACCATGGACGCAGCACTTGCGACCGCAGATAAGGCGTAAAATGAACGCAACGCGTCTTTTTCATGTGTATTCCTGTTAGTGTAAGTATCCGAGCATGTATGTGTATGTGTGTGTGTGTGTGTATGTGTATGGTGTTGGCATTGCATGTGTGTAGGATGCGCTGTTCTTTGCTTGTTATTTCGACTACGTTGTGTAAAACTTGCCGCACATATGAGTGAGTTTGTGTGTGTGAGAGGCAGTGCAGCCATTCACAATTTTCCCCTTACCCTACAAATAAGAAAAGTACATCAGCTAAGCTAAAAAGCATCTTAGATCTCTTAAAGTAAAGGAAAACTTTTCTTTAATAATTCGAAGAATTTTATATTGAAATGTATCCTATTTTTCTAGAAGGAAATATATTCATCATCTTACAATATTAATATGCTAAAAGTCCTTATTTAGCTGAAATTTTCAAGATTATATAAGTAGGGTATTACAAAGTTCTTTACTTGAGAAGGCTCTCGAAAGTTTCCCAAATTCTTTCTTCTTTTTGTTGGCCATGAAGTTTTCTTTGGTAGCATCAGCCAGTGCCATGTGGAACATACAATAAACCTCCTTCCCGCCTCTCGCTCAGCTGTGGAATGGGATTGAGTGGAAGGGAAATGATGATTTCCATAAAAGCATAACAGCGGCGAATTGCGTAGCTCAAGAAAAGCAACTAGCGCTGGCTACTATAAAAGATCGTGGTTGCAAATTTTAACGTACATATGTATGTAGCACGTTTCACTCACCCAGTTCACTCTTTGTTAAATATTGATTTTAATCGAATGGCTTAAACTTAAATGCTGCACTCGTCTTTTATTGATTCCAGTAAAATGAGTAATTTTGTTGAGTTGCTGGCATGCTATCCTCTTTGGATTAAAAGGACTGTAGATATGAAATCGATTTAGTTAATGTTAAAAACCAAATGAAAGATTGTCCTCAGTAGACCCTGATAGCCAATGCTGCATAGCATTCCAAATAAAATATCCCAATTGATGGATAAGCTTGCAAAATCGGTTCTAAAATGACTGACGCTCTGCGACTGCGTTAGTAAAAGCTGCTGTTCCCTCTGCAGTCTAGATGCAGTGACATCCATTAGACTAATATCACCTAGCCAGTCTTCACTGTCACTTTCATTGATCAATTGCTCATAGGTCAATCCCGTGTACAATAGGCTTTCGGTTAATGATGGGCGAAAACTCTGCATTTGGCCACGTGTGGAGCGACGTGGCCCGAATCCCGGTGAAGAATGCGCACTGGCCGGACGACTTATGGAGTAACCAAGAGATCGATCACGCAGCACGCGGTGATTATCCGAAACGGTGGAGCGACGTGGCCCGAATCCCGGTGAAGAATGCGCACTGGCCGGACGACTTATGGAGTAACCAAGAGATCGATCACGCAGCACGCGGTGATTATCCGAAACGGTCGTCTTGGGCACACTGCGGTGCCTATTTAATGGTTCAAATATAGGCACTGGTGTTTGGATATACATTGGTTGATGGCGATGGTGACGATGGTGATGATGATGGTGACGATGATGATGATGCTGATGATTATGACGCCGGCGGTGCTCGTGGTGCCTTTGAACATGATGGCCATCACCAATCATAGAACGTTCCCTTATATTTGAGGACCCAGAAAAATCAGGAACCACAGAACGATGAGGATTTCCAACAAGTATCAATGTATCAGCCAATGAGTAAGTTCCATAAAGTCGGGCAAAGAATGCATCCAAACTGAGCCTATTCCTGTTTTCCCTAGTCGGGACTCTATTATGAATTGTAGACATTTTTTTACGCTGAATTTTGTGAATAAAATGGATGGGCCAAGACGAAACTGAAAATGTAAACTATTGATGTGTGCTCTGACCAGTTAGAAATGGATTATAAGCATATCTGATATGAAGGTAACTAAAGGGCTTACTATGTTCCATACGAAAATGAAAATATCTCTTTTTTATTAATCAAATATATTTCTTAACTTGAAATTGATAAATAAGCTGAATGTAATTCCCCAAGGTAACACTATCCGTGAGATGGAGTCAAGTTTCGTAACGTTTCGTTCAATTACCACATCCTGCCCATATGCGCATCTTTGGTATTATTTATTCAACATTTGATACACATACATACATACATACACACTTACATACTTATATAGATACCTATGTAATATGTAGTGCATGGCTCTGATTAAATGTTTCGACTTTCGCCCGCCAACCAGAGTTAAGCAGAAAATGTTGATCCTTTGCTGAGCCGGCTACAGCTCAAGTTCTATGCTGAAACAATTCATTTCCATGCCACATCCTCACTCGATATTATTCCCAGAGCTGCGTCATCATGCACACACACACACACACTGCCATAATTCAGTGTTGCCATGACTAGGAGAGATGCAGGACGATAAGGACCTGAAGTTGGGATGAGAATTGGGATGAGAGGCGGCTAAACAAAATGAATGATGAAAATCAGCTCCCCAGACATTTTTACACTGGCAGTTTGAAATGGATGCAAGCAAGTTGAGTGTATGCAATAAGCAATTTGCTTGAATTGAAATGTCAGCAGGTTGCACTTGTGCTTAAGTTGAGGTCCATTAATAATTGTCCATGGTCCTCAGTAGAAGATGGGAGAGAGAGAGAGAGAGAGAGAGAGAGATGTATGAGTAACTTTTGCATTTATTTTGTGGCACTTGAAGCCACTTGGCACTAATTAAAGTCCCTCGTTAGCTAATTTAAATACTGCGACAATGATGTTGGGTTCTCTTTTTATTGCTCTTTCTCTACTTTGCAGTTTTGCCTCAATTAGTTCTCCATAAATTAAGCATTTCCTTTGTTACGCTGCCACTTGGTAGGAGAGTTAACCTGACCCATTGTCCATTGTTGGTTAGTTTTCCAGGTTCTGGTTCTGGCCATGTACCACTTTTTGAATTCGTATTGGCCATTAACTGAAATGCCAAACAAGAATGCAAGTGAGTTTCATACGAGTTTTGTAGTCGTAGTAGTAGTTGTATCCTTGTTGTCATCGAGGACAAGTACAGAAGCATCCTTCTGTGAAATGAAGCATCATCTACCCCATCGACATGATGATGGGTACTGTGTGTACTGGCTTGATTTTTTAATGAGGTTTGTGGCTGCCTCTGCCGACGCCTCTTACTCTCCCTATCGGGCGTATGCCGGTAGCATATTTGTTTTGTCAAGGAGATGTTTCCCACTTCGCCTCTCTACCATCCACCTACACGCACACAACACTTACACACACACACACACACTCACGTGTATGCAGACCCCATTTAATGAGACAATGTTGACTTTTAATGAGAATTAACCGCATACTGAAATACGAGAGAATAAGACAAGCAAAAGGGGAGCAATGATATACTAAATTTTTAATTTCTTTTTGCCATATTTAAGGTATTATTTCGAGATTTGGAATCGAATTGAAAAACAAGAGATATTTTTTAATTAATTAATGGGTCAAATTACCCACGGAGAAGAGAAGAGAGATTACAGCCAGATCTCAAATATTTCACTTTATTTATATTTACAATCAGTTTATCCATGACTATGTATCTTAGCTATTGTCAAATACATATATAGAAGTTAATATATTTGTTTAGTCAGTTCTATTCGATCAGCCAAACAGGCAACATCAAAATTTTCTGTGTAGTTTCAAATTTTTGTTGGTTTTCAGGTGAGTTTAATTTGAAATTGGTTTACTTTTGTCAGAGTATTTTATTTGCTGTTTTCCTTTTCTTTTTGGGATGCAGCTTTACAAATCCTTACAATGTGTTGTGGACCTTGCTATGGAGGATCTTGTTGTTCACCCTGTGTGAGACCTTCTTGTTGTTCACCATGCTGTAGTCCATGCTGTGGCCCCTGCTATGGGCCAAATGTCCATGGACCCTGTTGCGCTACTGGGCCATGTGCCACTTGTTACAGTTGCTGGCCAAATTGATAGACGAAGGGTCATATTCCATTATTTGAAATGCTGGGAATTCATCAAAAATTTGAAACAATTATGAAACAAAATAAAATTCGCAAGAATTTAAAAGGGGTTTGTTTAAAATATTACATAATTGACTATAGTCATCGTTTTATAGGTAATATGTGGCATTCATTTAGATAGCTTAAATAATTTCAATATTCCCTTTCCTATAATCCAAATATTTCCAATTGGTCATGTCAAATTTCCACATTTTATTTGTCTACTTCCTTTCTGTCGACTTTTTACTGTATATCTATTTGCGTTAATATATACATGCTTCATTTTTGATAACATATCGTTATTCATTTTCAAATATGTAGGGTATCAAACAGTCGGTACATCTAAATCAATTGTAACTTTTTACTTTTTTTCCTGCTGTTTGACCGAAAACTTTTCACCGGCCTTTCGTGGATTAATGATGATGATGATGAAGATAATAATGAGACCACAGAGTTTCATCCAAAAGCTTGTTAAGGCCACAGTCAAGGGTTGCTTTTAATTATTGTTTACATCAGTGGAAATGGAAAGTTTTTTGTTGGTTTTTTGTTTTGCTGGTCGATTAAATATGCGAATCGAAATAAACTTTTCAATTGTGATGGGCAATTTTTGCTTTTCTTTTTTGGCCATTTGCTGAATATTTATTCAATTGATATTGGCAATTGTATTTGTTGTTGTTGCATATTTAAAAAAAAAAAATTATTTTGTGTTTCCTTTTTGGGGCCAATTAAGATAACTTTTGCATTAAATTGTCTAAAGTATAGACTATTGTATAGTCAGGAAATATGTACACTGCGAGTCATTAGGTTAGTACACCCTTCTGGGTAAGTGATACAGTATTTGAGACTTAATATAGATTGGAGTTTACTACTTTTTGCGTATTTTAAAACTTTTAAAGCATCTAGATTGCGTTAGTGTTAGTTTGATCGGAACTAAACCAAAAAGTGGCGCTAATCAGATGACACGCATTGTATATGTATATATTTTACCCTTTAAATGTGACTGCTGCGTTATTTTGTCAGCTAAATATTCACCCGGCCATTTAGAAACCAAAGCCGACACCGTTTGTCCTCGCCTTGTCCCTTAACCCGCCCACTTAACCATCGCACTGCGTCAATGTCCGTTGACTGCTTCGCTGCTTGCCGTGCATTTTACGCATGAGAAAGAATTTTCAGTTAACAAGTGTGACCCAAGAGGGAGAGAGGACGAGGCTTGGGAGGGTATGCGAGATTCACGGCGCTTGCACAAAAAAAGAAATCACATAAAAATAAATCGAAATAAGGCAAAAGTTGGCGAACGTAGCGGAGCGACTAACAAATGATGCTCTATGACAACCAGCAGGAAAAAAAGTGGTGGACAACGGGGCAGAGGGACTAAGTTGGGTTTGTTTATGACGCGATATGGAATGACACGTGACTGGGAGACACCAGACAGGGCAACACAGAGTCTGGTTGTAGAAAAAAATAAGAAAAAAAAATGGTCATAAGTAAGTTGTGGTGTCAACTTTCTGATACCCAGTAGCCAAGAGACTTGGAAGGGTAGCCAAACACGTTTCCAATTGCTTTGAATGGTAGAAGAACAGAAAGCAATTAAACTAAAGATTAAGCATATATTTAATTTGGAATAAAGCTAAGTAGCTATATAATTGCATTGCACTTAATGGGCAAATGAACTTTGGAAAGGATATTAAATTAACAAAAATTGGAAATCCTTTAAACCAAATTCAGCTGTAGGTAACAATTGCTACTTACTTGTTTACTCCTTGTCTAAAACAGTTTGCTTAAATTTGCACTAAAAACGCCTAATATACCGCTTTAGACTAACGTTAAGACGGTATTAAAATTATGAAATTTAGCACAAGCCACTAAAAAACACACACATAAAAGCGCAGACAGGATGACAAGGATAGGTTTTGCGCCATATCGCACCTGCTGCACTCATACCGATACCAAACGGGGATTGGGAGTTTGGTTAGGATTGGGATTGGGTTGGGTTTCTGATGCCCAATGCGCTTAGCACTTTCATTTCGTTTGCTGCAAATTGCTTAACCACAATGCATATGTATGCAAAACGTACACACTGAAAGAGACACACACACACGCACACAAGCTTGGCGGCATTAGCAACGTCAGCTTTGTAAGGTTCTCCCATTTTTTTTTTCTTACCTTTTCATTCTTTACACGAGCAACTGTTGCAAGGTGTCGCCAGCAGCTGTTCGACTCAATCCAACAGCTAACGGTTTAACGCTTCTCTGCTTCTTTTTTCTCACCCCCTCCTTTTGCACTTTTCTTTCGCTCACACACACACACACACTCACATTCTCATATATCCTCATATCACTCATTTGCAGTTGCTAGGCAGGCTGAAATACCGCAAAAATTTGTTAAGGACAAGGCCCCAGTAAATTAACAGAAGGAAGTTTGTTTATACAACCAGAAATGGAAAAATTAAAGACTGTCTGGAAAAAAAAGTTAAACAAGAAAATTTATTACGTTTCAAATTTTGAGTCATTAATTGGGAAAACATACTTTATTATACCTTTGCAAATAAAAAGTACATTATTATTTAGTAAATTTGTTAAGGGGAAGCATCTGCAATTATGGAGTTATATATTCTTGATCTCATTGTTTATAAGAAATACAATTACTTATTACTTCTTTTCACTAAAAAATGTCAAGAAAGTGGTGAAGCCAGACTATTATCATGAAATCTAATAAAAAATATTAAAATCTATTCAGTTTTATTTGTTAAATAAAGTATTAATTTTACTGTTTTAATAAACATATTTTCTGCTCAAATTTTTCTTCACTCCTTTATCATGTTTATGGAGTAATTAAAGTAACTTTACAAAGGAAATAAACTTGCTTTAAAAACTATTAGTTAAAAAAAAATTTACTAAAGAGTAAAAAATTAAAAAATAAAAAATTCCTTAGGGCATACAAATTTCGGCAGGGCCCAAATCAACACTCGACATTCTAATTTCCACCCATTTTTTCCTTTTTTTTTTTTTTTTTGAACGCAAAGTAATTCTATTTGCAACTTATAAAAGAAGAGAACTTAACAGCGATTTCTATGGGTAATCCTTAAGCCTAATGTGTAATTGTAGGTGTATGTGTGTGTGTGTGTAATACGCATTTAATACGTCTTTGGGTAGGACTAAATTTACGTTTACATAGGCTGACTTGGGCCAAAATTTCCTACATCTAAATGTGGAAAAAAAAGACGTCAAGAGATTTGGTTTTTCTATTACAACGAAATTTATTTAAAAGCAAAATCTCTATTTACGATGTGTGGAAAAAAAAGGCAAAGGAAAATATACGCTAAAAAATATGTTTGATGACTTTCTCTTTTTTTTGCCCTCCTGTTTCAAGTGATCAATTAAAATGTTTTGACACTTTGTTAACTTGTACGGCTAACACGTTTTTATGACCATTTGTTGTTTACTTTACCAGAAAAACGTATTAAATCATGTCAACTGAAATGATGATGTTAAATGAAACTTAATAGAAGTAAATGCAAATGTGTTAAGTATACATGTATGTACATATATATGTTTGATGTACATATATTTCTTTATAAACATTTGCTTTTTTTTATTTGATACTATAATTATGTTTTCTCTTCAAGAGTTCTTGTTACCTGTCTTTGATAAGTTCAAAAGTTGTTCTAGACTGGCAAATTAACTTAATTGCTGTATATCTAAGTTGGTAGAATTGATTGAATCTAATCAATAATACAATTAGCAAAAGTTAATTCTCTTTAACGAAAAGACAAACAAAATTAATCTGAACCAATGGCAATATATAACTAAAAGTCAAGTTTTTCAGATAAACTGATTAATAATTTAGGAAAAATCCAAAAAGTTTTAGTAGCTTGAAAAATACAAATTTTTCTTTTAATAAATATATTGCTAATGCTTTAAGATACATAAAATTGTTGTTTAGGAGTATGCAAAAGTAAATCCCTTTAACTCTTCAATCACTTTTACAAAGTAAATGCCAATATTTTTCGGTCAAACATTCAAATTCAAAATACAGTTCTATGTAGATATATATATATATGAAATACTGTCAAGAACATTGTTACATCAAATACAGTGGCATCTAAACTATGCCCCCAACCGCAATGCACTACCACACTCTGTCAAACTATCACACACTCAGCTATACACACACACACACACACACACACGCAGATTCGTGTATATACATAGATGGTAACCAACACGCTGCCATTCACACTCACTTCCTGTTTTTTGTCTCTCGGCGACCGCAAAAGTCAAATGGCGAATATTTAACAACTTGGCCTGTCCTTTCATTTGCCAGTCATGTGGTTAAAGTGGCGAATCGAACACGGACTTCCTGCATCTTTACACAATACATGCAAACATACATCTGTATTTTCCTATGTATGTATCCTTGTTGTTTATAAGTGTGTAGATATATGTATGTATGTATATCTGAAAATTTGGTGGAAAAAACAACATGGCGAATGTCTATCAACAACACAATTGTCAATTTGATTAATTGAAGCGTCATGCTGAGAAAATTCCATCTCCTTCTGACAGTCTGCATAGAAAATTATTCTTGAATTGGAACAAAGATTTCTATCTTAAGGGATCCCACATAAATCATTTTGAAGTAGTACAAATAGAATATAATAAAGATGTTTAATCTAGTATAAGCAGAATTAAAGGCAATAACTTTCACTTATGGGTAGAAACGAAAAAAATTACAAAATTAAAACCATTTTTTAAAATTTTGTACGAAGAAAAGAAAAACAAAACACCAGAAAGTGAAATTAAACTAAATCACACTAAATTATCTTAATTTTCCATCTTGTTTTAAAATATAAACTTGTGCAAAACAAAATCAATAAAATATACATTTCTGTAAGGAGAAGAAACGTTTTTAACATATTTTTATTTCTTTTGTAAAGTAAAATTAGGAAATTAATAAATAAGAATATCATTTTGTTGCCACTTCGAATACCTCAACTTTAGCTTAAACTTTTTTCGGTTTTAATTCGATTATCGAAAAGGATATTAAATATTCAACTTATTGCAATTTACTGCTTAGTGTAAAGCAAATCTTTTTTTAAAGAAATCGTTAGAGAGAAATTTCAATAATCGTTAGCTAATTACCAAATGGACAGAATGGGATTTTCCGATTAAATGATTTATTTGTGTGTTTTGCTTTAGCACACATACATATATACATATGTATCATTGGCCCACTTAACACGTTTGACATTAGCCAACTCTCATCTCCTTACACACCCAACCCCACCCACACATACACACAAAATGTGGGTGAAAATTAGTTTAACGTTTTGCTAGAACCCTTAAATGAAGACGTAGAAATTTCTTCTTTACTATTTTGAAAAACCACAAAACTTTAAGTAAAAATTGCAATACAAATATTTAACTTATGTGGATAAGAAAACTATACATATACATCTGTAAATATTTACATAAACAAATTTATATATATACTTAAGAGAATGTAGGAAAATTGGGTCAAACGGAAATGCAATGTTTAGTTTCATTTCCGTTTGATTCAAGGACAAGCAAATAGTTAACTCATTGAGAAACTGAATCTGAATAGTAACATTTGAAAACTTTGATGTATATATAAATCAAGCAAATTTGAAGAAATCAATTTAAATTTACAAAATTAGAATATTTAAAATATTATTTTCGATATGGAGGATCCTCGCAAGAAGCAACTACGTAATATAATTGATAATGTTTATCATCTGAATAAGCGCAGATTGTTCCATGTGAAACAAATTGAGGCGGAAACAAAACGTTTAAATCAATATATGACCGAAGATGTAATAAATCATAAAAAATATGAACAATTGCAAAAGATTGATGGCTTTCAATGGATGCTGTCACAGGCTGTGCAACAATTGAAATCAGAATGTGAAAAATTACAAACATTTTTGAATTTCAATGAAGATCTTAAGGATGTGGATTCCTATGAAGAGGCTAAACAGTTACTCGAAGCGGCAGCCAACTCTGAAGAAGAAACTGAGTCAGAGAAAAATTAATAAATTTTTACCATATAAAACAATATACGTACACTTCCCCAGTAATTTGTTCTTTCAATTGCAATAGAAAAATTGTACCAGAAACCGCGATTCTAAGTAATATCTCCTTAGCCACAAGTGGCACTAAGTTAAGAGTATAACCAAAGAAAAGATGATGGTAGGTGGAATGGGTTAAAAAACTTTAGAAGCCGCCTGAAAAATTAAAATAAAGTGCCAAGAAAGTAAAAGGCGACTCGTCCTCATGGCCCGAGAGCACCGGCAGCTTGAAGTTGGTCAGAACTGGAAACTGAAGTTGCATTGGTGGTGGAGCAAAGCCAACGGCAACTTCCGTTTACGCTAGCACAAAACCACTTCTTGTTTCCATTACTTTTCTTCTAGTTTTTCTTAATTTGCTCGCTACAGAGGAAAAAACCCAAGAGAAAGAGAGAGAGAGAGAAAAAAAATAGGAAGAACTTGTTACCAGTGCGTGGGCAGGCGTCTCTTTTAATAATTTTTAACTCATTTTGCACTCGGAAAACAACACAACCACAAAACAAGAACTATATAGAAACGGTAGCAAACGGCAACGGCAACAGCAAATGTTTTACCTTTTGAGCTTAGCTCATTCTAGGCCAGAATGGACAAAGCTAAGTGGAAAGTTGTGTGGCCCAAAAGTCGACCAAAAATTATAAAAAGAAAAACAGAAAAAAATTAAACTTTTTACTTGGACATTGCATTTGGGTTAACAGGCAAATTATATAATTGAAGTGGCCCAAAAAAAAGAAACGTTAGTTGTTGTGTGTGTATGTGTGTAAAAAAGGCTAACAAGGTTTACAGTAATTAATATGTTCTTTTAGTTAACCTTACCAAATGTTTTTCAAATTGAATTAAAGCATTGATAATGCATTAGGCAGAGATTTTAACATTTCCGAACGTTTGTTAACTATAAAAGAAGATTTTTTAAACTGGTTTTTAAAAAGGTAAAAACCTTTTCTTTTTTTTAAATATTTAATGTATCTTAAGACTTAAGAACATATATATTAAATATATATTACCTAGTAATCAAAGAAAAAATGCTTTTAATTTGTTTTGTTTGCTGATAAGTAATTCTGCGCTTCTCGCCTTAACAGTTACAGTTGCTACCATCAGTTTCCTTTCCGAGGCACTTGTTATCCTTTATTTTTTATATGCATTTTAATAATAATATAATAGAATAATTTTCTCCATTTTCACCGTTCAATTTAAAAAACAAGGCAGTTAGCTGGTCTAAAAATGCAAGCAGTTTTACTAATAATTAAGCAGTGCAATATTTTTTAGCAAAGTCAAACACCAGGCGAAGCCTATTTTCCCACCAATATCTCTCATTTACGTTTTGTATCGTGTGACGACACCCAAAATTAAGCGCCATCTAGCGAGATAACTAAAATTGTTTTACAAGAGGCCTCTATTGGGATTTTATTATCTATTTAACTTTATGTATATATGTTTGGATATTTATTCAGTTATTTACTCCCTGATTTTATCAAAGAAGGATTTATCTAACCCCTAGTATTATTTTTGTAAATGACTTGTATCATTTGAAATTCTTTATATATAGAAAGTTACAACGCAGATTCCCAAAAGGGCTAAGGAAACTTTTGTTAAGGTTAAAGATGGCGCCAATCCCATTGGGGCTCCATTGGGAATTTGAACAGTTCTGTTGGATAGAATAACTACATTCTGTGAACCACTGCCAAAAATATTTCCACCCACAAATTGAGGACGAGAAGGATAAAATAATATGGGATCCGGCTTCCTCACCACATGTATACCAGAAAGAATGCCATGGGGGGGAATCCTAATCTGATTAATTGTGGGACATTTATAGCGCACCGTTTCGATATACGCTTTGCGATTACTTGGATCTAGTTGACGAGTCGTTTCCTTATAGCACCCGTTGGCTTCGACTGGACCAGTTTCGAACAACGGCAATGTCAACGACGGCGACGGCGACGACGGCTTGCTAAAGGTCTTTGGTTGTATTGCCGGAATAGCCACTGGAAGGGAAACAGGCGCTGGAACAGCGGGACGAACTGAAATGGCAACAGGCACTGGAACGGCTGGAGGTACTGCAGCAGGCACTGAAATGACAACAGGCATTGGAACGGCAGCTGCTGCTGGAACGGGCGCAGGATAATGATAACGGTCATCATGCTTAGAACTCTTCACAGCATGGGCAATAGCAGCACCAGCAACAGCACCTCCCAATACACCAAGTCCTAAAAAGGATTCAATAAATTCAATAGACTGCCAAATGAAAAATCCCAAACAACTTACCAATTTTTGTTTTAAGACCTTTCTTTGGTTTCCCCTCACTCGGTGGCGCCAGGCACAAAGCCACCAATGCAACCAATATAAATACTTTACCCAAACTAGGTCTTGCCATATCTTTACCGTTGCAACAATTGGAACACTTTAACTGACGACCTTTCTTTTCTTTCAGTTGACTGGCGAATGAAATGAACTCCTCTGACTCATTTGCTCAAAAACGAAATACAAATATTGAAGCAGTTGTTTATATTCTTTTCATTTAAAATAAATTAAAAATTATATCGTTTAACATACGATTCTTCGGTCAATGAAGCGCCTCATAAAAACGTGTTCAAAAACAAACAAAATTGTAGTGGAACAAAGAAACCTTTACGCTAGCTTCAATCATTCATGCAGATTAGTTCTACATGTCTTTCTCTCTCTCTCTCTCTTTCTCTTATATTTCAAGGTCAGGTATATGTATATCCTATATACTACAGATACATACTCTATATATACTTCTATGTTTACTCAGTGCAAATATTTTCATATCGCTTTGTTGATTTCTGTTGTCTTTTCTATAGAAATCAAAAGTTGAAAATATTCCTATCCTCCAGTCAACTGAGAGATTTATAAAGTTAATCTTTTGATTGCCATGTCAATTTATATATTTTGGATAATGTCTGTACATTGTGCCACATGTCCAAATCTAACTGGAGGCTAAATGTATGATAAAGTGTGTGGAGGTGCATAGACCATGTCGGCGTCTATGTGCCATCGTGTGGCATGGCGGTGCCTGGTGCCACATGCGGTAGCAGTCATATTTTTGGTCTTATTATAAATGACTGAATGTGAACTTGCCTGTCATGTTTTATCTTTATTTTCGTGCATTTGGCGGTGGGCGGCGGTTTTGTGGGCGGGACAACAATGTTTGTGTCTGCACATTTTGGCCAAAACATGAACATGGTGATGATAATGGCGCTTGCAGGCCGTGGCGAACAACAACCGACTGACGTTGCTAACAAAGTGACTCGCATTAAGGATAATAGAGGCAACTAAAAGCAAAGCCACAACAAGCATGAAACAAAGCAGAGCTACACACAGGAGCAAGAGCTGGAGCTGGAGCAGGAGCATGAATGAAGAAAGAACGATGACTGCTAGCGATTTGCGCATCATTATCCTTGGTCCTTGGCCGCCACAGGCCTGAAGATGTCCATCAACTGAAAGAAAGCTTGCAGTGACCCTGCCTGTTTGTGTTCTTTTCTACCGCCACCTCATGTCCTTTATCCTTGCGCATCCTGTCGCTGACATTTTTCGTCGTTGTCATCTCGTTTGTGCCTTAGAGAATGATTTATGGCCAGCACGGAAGTGGAACTCAAGTGTCGCACCCCCCCGTCAAATGGGAGAAGGCCAAAATGAAAGAAAGGCGAAAGAAAATTCTCCTGCAATTGACAATTGTCTTCTAAATTTTGCTCTCTCTCTCTCTCTCTCTCTCATCTCTCTCTCTTTTTCGGCTAGTCAAAGACTTACAAACTAAACAAATATTTATTAAGCAAATTAAAGTTGCTTCTCACTTGGCCAAATTGTTGGCAAATCCCTTGAAAAACAAATGACTTGAGATATTTCAATGGATGAGTAAAAGAGGGAGACAGAGAGAGCATATGCGGGGGAGGAACAACATTTTGATGCAGGTCTAAGAGTAGAGGGTATCCACTTGATGATGCGGCATTTTTATGCGCTCTAGCGCGCCAAAAAGTAGCCAAAATCCAAAATCTTCTGTCATCATTAGTCAAATCTTTAAGCCAATTGAATGAATATATAGACAGTTAGAAAGAGACAGATACAGAGAGAGAGAGAGAGAGAGATAGAGAGAAACTTTGGTTTTTAACACGACTCACATTGCGTGTTGTTTGTAGAAATTATATTGTCTGTATTGTACCACCTCACGTGCCATGTGTTAGCCATAGTTGTTACCAAAAACATCTGCCATATTTTGGCCCAAAAAACAAAATCTGTTGAGAAAAAAGGGAGTTAACCAAAAGACACGGACACTCAGTCTCTGGGCCTCATTAAACAATTAAAGTAAGGCTTTTTTTTTTGGCAGCTTCTTTAATTTTTTGGAACTTTTTTGGTAACTTAAATTAGATCACTTAAAACTGAACCGCAATTTTTTTGCTTGCCATTTTTATTGTTAAAATTTCAAACAGAAAATGCTGATGTTCCATTTTTTCTTTATTGTTGTGGAGAAAGTTTCCTTTGGATATTGAACATATTGCAAATGGCCATAAATGGTATCTCGAACTCTCATTTAATTGTATCTTTCCACTGTATATCTTGGCTAGAGAGGAAAAGAGTCTTTTTTAGCCTAATGAATTAATTGTTGTTAACTATTTACAAGCTTTAAATGCATTTACAGTCAATAAAAATATGCCATAATTATAAGTGTATATAGAACTAGTCTGATCGCAAAGCAAAGCATCTACAACTAAAGCCAGGACCAGTCTTCTATCTCTATCTCTTTCTCTCTCTCTCTCTCTTTCTTTCTCTCTCGGCAATGTTAATGACATAATTTCAAAAGCATTTCATTAATGGTCCATCTAAGTCGGTTCAGATCGAAGTCCACTTCTTCAAAGATGAAGTTAATTGGCAATTCAAAGTGAACTTAAAGAACTGAAAGATGTTAATGCTAATAATGAGAATAAATAATTTAAAAACTGAAATATAATTTAAAGATTTAATCAGTAGAAAAAAAAACATTTCTCCTTTTTATAATATAAATATGTATATTTTCCTGTTTGCGCTTATCTGAAACTGTGGCATCGTCTCTGACAAAAATATTGTTATTTGTTGTGCCACAAAACCGCCACTGTGGCAGCATCCAACCCCCCCATCCCTCTCTCATTCCAACAACATTCCTTTTAGTACTGATGTCCTGCGCCATGTCAAATCATTTGTATATAATTCACATCCTTTTGCCTGCCAAGTGATTTATGGCCAGCAGATGCTGCTTCTTCTTTTCGCTCCACGTCTTTGTGGATTGGGGGGAAGGGAGCGAAAGAGCGCCGTGCAAATTGTCTGCCTCAGCACTATTATCCTTTCTGTAGACTTTGTACGCTTTTTAAGTAATTGCTGACTTTTGCCATTTCAGTTGTAAGTTATTCATTTTCGATACGGAAAATTTGATATTCCGACCACATGCTGTGATTAAATTGTTGGATTTTAGTCTCATATCAGGATCACAAAATGTCTGGTAGGTGTGTGTTCTAGTTTATGTTTTTCTTGTTGTTATTGAAAATAGTTTTACTGCCAGACACTTTTATAATATGGTTTTTTGCCCGAAATCCATTGAAGGCGTGACTCAGATCTTTTGTTTTCGATTAGAGCGGGAAAAGGAAACTATTGCAAATAGTGAAGATAACTTTAAATTTGCCAGCTTAAACTTATTTTCTCACTTACTCAATTCAATGGGAGTATGACCTAAGGCCATTTATCATGTAAAATTCCCCTCCCTCCACTCCCCTTACACAAAACAAACTCTAAATATTTTACGCAACATGCAAATTTTCGTAAATTGAAAATTGACTTGCAACATTTTGCTAAAGCCACAAAACCCATTGCCCAATAAGTTTTCTATGGTCAAACAACTACAAAAAAAAAGCACTTCAAGACGAACAACAACAAGAGCATAAGCATTAAACATGGCCAAGAGGTAAGGCAGGGCCAAAGGGGAACAGGGAGAGAGAGCCACATGAACATGTGCATTTGCCATAAATTAGAAACTGTAACTTTAGTTGCTTAGCTGTCCTCTGTTTTATTTTTTTTGTGCCTCGGCAAAACACTTAAATTTATTGCAAACAACTGTAACAACTCTTTTACCAATTTGATTTTCTATGCTGGGTGGTTGAACTAATCAACGCCCCACCAGCAATGAGGAAATGGCCCCAAAAAGGCGGCTAAATGAAGTGTGCAAAACTCTATGTCCGAAAAGAAAAAAAACTCCAACCGCCCATTCCCTCCCCACTTTACACTTTGGCATTGTTGTTGTGTGGGTTTTGTGTGCAGTCAAAAGTGAACAACAACAACAATAACAATTGAATCTAAAACCCTGAACATAACAGCATATAAATCTTGGCCTAAGTGTTGTGGTCATTTAGCTAAATGTCCGGCATGCAAATTTATTTGTGGCCAACTAAGTTTGTTTGCTTTGTTCTACGCCTGAGACTTATCAGTTATGATGATGAGGATGATGATGATCATAATGGGGTGGTGGATGGTTTCTGATTTATAAAATATATTAATTAAATTCAACTCTAAAAAAATAAACTTGAGATGGGGACAAAAGAAGAGAAATTGAACAACTTTCCTTTGTTTAAGTTGCTGGCAACTTTTCTCTCACCTAACAAATAAAAATCTCCAAATATCCTAGAAAACTAACTTCTTTTTGTCTTTTCATTCACTCAATAATCGTTTTGTTACCAAACATTATTGGCATTTTTCTCCAAGGGGCGAAACTTTTGCTATCTGATGCAAACTTTTTATTGGTTTTTCTTTTCAAAAAGTGAAAACTATTTTACTTTAATACACCTTCAGAAAAGAAAAAAGAGAAACAAGAACTTTCCCATTTCGTTAATAAGATTTATGTGCTTTATGGCAATTTAATATATTTTGTAGGAAATTATTTCAATATTAATTTTTGTCTTACCCACATTTTGCACCATCCACTCACTCTATAAACAAATTATACACACATTTGTCGCGCTTTTGCAACTCTCCCACACACAACCAAACACACACACACTTTAGCATATCAACAAATATCTTATACGATTATACGCACGAGGGCTGATCAATTAGTATAAGCAAGAGCAATGCTTTAAGCTGTATATGGTAGCTCGTGACCATCTTTGGTATTCCTTTAACTAGAAAATACTTGAATGGATTTTCGATGAATTAAAAAGGGGCAAAGGAGATGCGGCTTACATTGTTGCAACAGAATTCACAGGAGGTGTTCAGTTGGATTGCATCATTTGATGAATTGCAGATACATTTCTATACTTAGAATATGCCCAGCCCATTCAAAGCAAAAGGTTTTCTCATGAATCTTATCCGAATCCAAAAATGGTAACAATGAGTAACCGCAGAAAGGGAACAATTCCATAGAATAGAAATAATGAAGGTAAACATTACTCAAACCAAGAAGTAAGTCTACTTATCCATCAAAAACTTAATCAAATTAGAGCTGAATATCTTGAACTGCAATGCAAATTGTACTAAGAACCCTCGTTTCTGGTGGCAAACCTTTAGCACAACCCACATTTTCCCCGGCAAAACAGAAATCCTTGCAAGAATTCTCGACTTTTTTCGACAGGGCCACACATAAATCATTATTGTCGCTGCGTTTATTTTTTGACTTTGACAGGACTACCACTTATGTCTGCCTCTAGCAAGGACACTAGAAGAGAAGGAAACGCAATAGGAGAGAGAAGTAGACTCCCCCTGTGCCCTTTAAACGTCTAAAAAATGTGCCTGCTTTAGGCTGCCGAATGAAAGTTTCTCTTTTCGGTTTAAAAGATTTCCAACAATTTAAAGTACTTAATTGATTTTACAGAAAAGAAAACAAAAGCAAATAGATGAAAAAAACAAAAGTACACGAAAACCATTAACCAAAAAAATTTGAATTTCACTCAAGACCAGACCCAATCAGTTACCCATGCTGCCTAGTTTTGGATGGATGGTTTCATCGTTGCCCTGTTGACTGGTTCGGTCTGGGTTGGGTTGGCGTCCTAGCTCATAAGCCACAGAAATGCAAAACCGCCATAATAAAGGATAATGTCGGCGCATATTAAATAAATGACTTCCGTTCACCATCGAAGTCGTCGTTGTCTAGGTCTACGTCTACCCGCCCCTCGGCTCTGCCTTCGAACACAACGTTTACTCAATGAAAATAAGCGAAAGGATATTGAAATGAGTTGGATAGGGAAAATGCAAATTCATGCCAAACGGGAAATGACGTGTGCAAAATTTCACAGGATGATGATGAGGCGATAGAGGAAGGGGGGAAAAAAATAACTTTACTCAAAACCACAAGTTGCTAATTAAAAAACTTGAAAAGTGCTTAATAACATTTAAAATTGAATTAAACAAAAAAAAAAAAAAAAAAGGAGAAGACAGGAAGCCTTTAAAGGGTAATTTCAAATACGCTTTTGACCTGTTGGCCCAGTAAAATCTGGGCAAGAGTTCTCACAGTTGGTTTTAATCTGAGCCCAAGACTTGACTAATTACCAAACGGAGAATGTAAAACTCTTACTCTTCGGGGCCTAATCGCTGTTTAAGTACACGATAGTGGCTTTTGGCCATAAACGCGAATTACGCCCAATGTCCCAGACCTTGCAGACTCATGACCATTTAATGTAAACAATAATTAAAACGCTAAGGCCCCAACACTGCCAACAGCAAAATGGTCCTCTCTTTCTCAACCAATCTCTTGGCCCTCCTCCCTGCTGGTGCATAATTCCTTTACATTATGGCTTAATAGCTGCAAACAGCAAGTGGCCAGCTTTTGTGATTCTGGCTATGTTTGATTATAGTATTTACTTTGTTAGTTGTTTGCTTGGCTGACTGTAGGTGTATCTACCATATGTACTTACTTATATATGTATAATCTGAAGCCCTTTACCGGTGCCATTTAAGTCAGGAAAGCGGAACGAGCCAAGACAACTGTTGGGTGTTGAGAAAGAGTCAATAAAACTTAGAGCTAACAAAGTAACGTTTAACAATAACAACAATTTAATAATAATTTAGTTATTTTTAAGTTTTTAGAGATACGTTCATAAGTAAATGTTATTGTTTATAGAATCATTTAATGAGATCTTAAGAGTATTTCAGATAAAATTGATGAGTAATCTTTACCAGGTTTATAATTCATTGCTTCAATAAATGAATTTCAGAATTCAGTTATTAGGCAATGAATTTGAAAAGAATAACAATAAGTTATTAGTTGTTTAAGTATAATATTTTTTAATATTGCGATATATCGCGATTAACTTGGCAACTTTTACTCTTAGTAGTTTTTCCTTTATAAAAGTTTTTTTTTTAAATTCTTTAATAAGACATCTCTATCTATCTTTCTTTATATTAATACAATTAAGTTAATAATTAAAATAATTTAAATAATTAAAAAATTAAACGAATATCAACTTTTAGATACTTATAGATAATTTATTAAGTTTCCTTATTGCGTAATAAAAGAACTGAATAATATATACATATGTAGGTATATATACATATGTATATATAGAAAACACTTCAATTGCATAATATCGACTTTTAAGTTATCTGATGAGAATTTTTGTTTAATACTAAGGAAACGAAGAAACCTTTAGGGATTTCGGAGAAAAATGTCTGTTTAATTTCTTTGAAAAATAGAGGCATCATAGCTCTGTAATCTTTGTTAAAAAGTAACAGAGTTAAGTCGAATTTATTGTAAATATCCAATTATAAACAGACAGTTTTTTTATACTATAGAGATTCAACTCATCAGCCAAATCACAAATTCAACTACACCAAATCGAGAATGAGCCTTTGTAGATTGGAAGATCCTTTTGTTGCTTCCCAATAAAACACTTAAATAAGTTTATCTTTAAAATCAATAATTAGAACACTTCTTTTTAAAAATCTGCATTGAATAGTTGGAATATATAAAGAACTATATTGTTATGTAAAAAAGTCACAAAGACTAAAGTAATATATCTCTGTTTTTTTTTTATTTTTATATAGTACTTTATAGTTTTGTATGCCCTATGGCAAACGAAAATGCCATTAAGTTATATACTAATTGGAAATCACATTCTATCTTAGCTTTATCTAAGCAATTTCAAACAATTCCATTACAAGTGGTCCAGACGTTTTTCCCCATGGCAGATATCAATGTCAACTTTGTTGTTTGCCATTTACATTGCACATTTCACTCAACCTACATAGAAAGGAGTGTTTTTGCTTCATTTGTTTATTCAATTCACCCTTGTGAATCAAGTTGAATGTTGCCTTTGTTTTTTTTTTTTTTTTTTGTTTTCGTTTTGGACCTGAACATGTCCTCATTTGGTTTTTGTTTCGGCTGCAGTTTTGGGGCGTGGTCTGGTTTGCAAATTGAAGACATGCGCAACCAATTTCTCCTTCACAAAGTGACCCGAACTGGCATAGGCAACACAACAGCTACTACAAATCGTGTATATATCTATGCTATATATGCATATAGTATGTAATTCTATGCAGATTTTGCAGACGCTGCAAAATTTCAACACTTTATACACTCGAAGGGTAACGCCCACAAAATGTATTCCATTTTTTTAGGGGTTGTTGCATTGCACAATTATTTGGCAAATTGCATTTTTGACATTGCACTTTTCAATAGTTTGCTTTTTTTCCACAGATATTGATTCGATTGGTAATTAAAAAGAAGTTTCCTAATTTTTGTACATGACATTGTAGTAAAATTTTGTTCGAGACTAAAGAATTTATTTAAAAGTGTCTTAAAAAAGTCATTCACATTTTATTCACACAAAAGAGACGAAAGGGGCCAGAAAGTTTTGTGTAAAATAAATCACAGAAAAATGTCTTTAATCTTGGCGCCTAGCATCTTTCGTATTCACTTGGTAGCTGGCTTCTTCTGGTTACTGCTGCTTTTATGGTAAATGCCAGTGCCATACATCATCGCACCTGACCACGCCCATTTTTCAGTAGTATTTTTGTCGCCTTAATTACTGGCCACTGGAACTTATGTTGAACTATGCAACAATTGCAAGCAAAACGATTTTTGCCCCACAGTGATGGCTTGATGAATGAAGGAATGAATGAATGCTCGATGAGGATGAAGATGAGGATGGGGTTAAGAATGAGGATGGAGTTGGAGATGGGGATGTGGATGACGATGACGATGCCGATGACTCTGTTTGTTCGTTTCCATTCCCACCCTTCCATTCGTTTGGCCTCTCTGTGCTTGATTGGTAGCTAGATCATTTGTCAAGGAGCTGCCATAGAATACGTTGGGAGCAGAGCAGAGAGAGAGAGACCAGAAGAGACATCCCTGCCCCAGGCCGTAGCGGAAGCTGTGTAATGAGTTATTAAAGTAAAGCGCCAACTCCAAGGCAATTAACTTAGGGAAAATATTTCAAGTCATTCACTCTCCCACATATGGGCATAGAGTCACACATTGTACCTTGACTTTATAAACCACTAAAAATAATTTACGACTTTCTTTGGAATTTAAATTTCAACGCCATTGCGCGAACTTCTCTTTTACACTCTCTCTCTCTCTCTCTCTCTCTCTCTCTCTTTTTCTCGTACTCTTTTTGTATCTCTATCTCTATGCCTTTGCAAAGCTTTCAAGATACTTAAGATACTTTTATTTTTCCACTTGTTTTTCGTTAGTGGCCTGCCGCAGAGTCTAAAATTTATGCGTTGAGGACTTACAACAACCTGTTTGTTCAACTTACAACATACAACATACACGAAGTCTTTTTATTTCCGCTTAGATAAGTTTATTTCATAAACGACACTAAATTATATGCCAAGAATGTGTTTGCCTCTCAGACACACAAACAGAGAGACAGACATCTTTTAGCCTCATTGTTGTTATTGCCATTTATGCAAAATAATATTCGACGGCCTCTACTTGCCAGGCACGTATGAAAAATATATAGTTTTTGATAAATGATCCGTCTCTATGGGGATAATAAAAGACACGTTTTCAAGTCTGGCCATCTTCCAGCAAATTTAGTTAACATATTGAAGAGCGATATATGGGCAAATATGACAAAATATACAGAATAAGTAGTTAAAAATAAGAAGATAATTGAATAGCCAAAAAGAGACATTAGATTAAGAAAATTTAACTAATTTATTATACAATTTCCACTATATTAATCCAGTTTGAAAAGTAAAGAATAAACGAATGGATATTAAATTAGATGTCAATTTAGAAACATTTTAAGGACTGTGATCGTTTAGAAGTTTTTGAACTGAAATATGTTTGGATCTATGTATATCCCCATGTTAGTGTCAATGCTGCTAAGATAAACTAAACAGTTAAGAGCTTTGGTCAAGATGTAAACTTTCCTTGTTCAAAAAAAATACACAAAAATGCTTATCAATATTGTCCAAGACAACTTATCTTTAATCTGTATGTAAATATATTTTATATATTAACTTATTCGACTTCCTGTTTGTATATTTCTATTTAGTTTTACTGTTCCATTTGTCTATCACTTCACTGAATACAAATCTTTCAACTCGAATAAAAGTAGCCACATTGAAATGAAGTATTGAATACTTGACTCACCCTGTAATTCAAAGAGTTCATTGAACCATCTTGTAAGGATTGTCTGAGTAAATCATAGTTAGCGAATGATTCATAGAAGGCACTTGACAAATGGAACTAGTGCAATTCGTTGAGGCTTCTTTTATGCATCAGAATAGAAATATATCTCGTAATTGTAGTATACAATGCTTGTCGTTCAATGCCAAAGTCAAAGTGTCAGGGCAGAGTCAAAATAACATTTGCCAGGGCACAAGCCGAGGACAAATAAACCAACAAACAACCAACAACAACAACTAACAAGCAAACAGTCAAACACACAAACAATCAAGCGCTTCCTGTTGAAACATTGCAAACTTCCGACAGTTGAACGAATGAAAGGAACATGAAAACATATGCCGGCAGTGTGGGGAAGGAGCAGAAGCACCAGCAGCAAACTTCAACTGGAACTCCACCCAAGGAGTGAGTGTAGTTGAAATATTTTTGGTGATTTATTTGCAACGCGTAGTTTGTGGCATGTTTGCCGACAAAAGACGACATTCAGCGCCAATAAACAAATTGCCGACGCATTTTGTATGGCACTGCCAAAGGACAAGGATTATGTTAAACAGTTGGCCCCAAAATGTGTGGCGATGGCACAATGTCTGAGATGATCTTCTCTGTTTCGACATAATGCTGGGTATTTGGTATCTTTAAGGGTTCATTGTACAAGTGGAAGAATTGGCAGCAATTTTGTCAAGTGATTTAAATGAGCTTCTTTATAGGCGCCACTTTGTTTAGCATTGTATTGAAGTTATTGTTTTTGGTTAACTTAATAGAAGTAAAGTAGATTTCGATTTCTTTTCACACTTATAAGCTAATACCTTACTTCTCTTATAAATAAAAAGATACAGCCAAAATGAAATGTCATAGCTATCTATAGACTCCAACATATCACTGTCTAGAAGATCTAACTGGTTGAATTTTAACGGTTGGATTCTCTCATTATCTTTCTCCTTGAACTCACACAACTGAATGTATGAGCTTAATTTCATTCAGTTTTAATGGAAGGGCACTTATTCCCTCTCATTAGTGAAGAAAATCCTTGAATTCAGATTACGAACTAATAAATCACCGTAAAATTCCTTTACCCTAAACTCTACAAAAGAATTTTCTTTATGTTTGGTTACAATTTAAGCAGAAATATTCACCAGCATTGTTTTATTTTCACGTCGTTTTTTTCTAGCTGTTCATATCATGGTTACTTTTGTTAAGGTAACATATGGCACATAAATTATAAAAAACAAACACACACATACACACACACACACACACATCTAAACACCTATCTACAGCCATGAAGAGTTAAAAAAGAAAGAGCAAATGAAAATGAATACATGTAAGTAAAAAAGAAAATGGAAAATGGGAAAATGGTCTGCTTTGATGGGGTTGAGAGTCAGTGCATTTGATTTACATTTTAATGAATGTATGTGAAAGAATTTTTCGTTGACGACGCTTAACAAAGATATTCCTTGGTGATAAGCTGTAAAGAAGCTATTCTTTTCCCTCTTCTTGAATTAAATTCACAAGTGATAATGCTGACTAAATGAGATATATTAAAGGTAACATCTGATTAAATTAAAGGCAGGGCAGGCAAGCATCTAGCCCATGTCCAGTCATCAGTCATAAAAGATACAAGTGGTCAAAATGTTAAAGGGGATTAGGAGCACAGATATAGCACATAGAGCTTAATGACCGTAATGACCAAACAGGATTCACATCCTGATGATGATGATGATGCTTAGATTAGACCACATGATGCGGCTGAAAAATTTGTACAAATTGCTTTAACCAACAAATAGTAATGGGAAATGTTTTTCTCGCAAATGAAATCATCTTCTGTTTGCTTATCTCCAAAACGTTGGATGGTGGATGAATGGTTCCTTTCCCCCCTCTTCGCTTCTGAAAGCATTTTTATTAATGATTCACAATTTGATGTTGCACGTACTTATCACATTGAAGAGAAGGTTGCCAACATAAAGCGGCAAAGAGAACAGGGCGACAGGTATTTTGTAAGCTAAAAACTTGACAGACTTGTTTCTGATCCTTTTTGTTTTATTTCACTGTTTTCTGTTTATGTTTGTATTTGTTTGGTATTCCCCATTATGACAAGGGGATAAGGTATGGATACGAGGGCGGCTCAGGCGACATGTTTTGCAGTTTTCCGGTTGACCGCAACAAAAGACAGCCTGTCACAGTGCCTTGTAACAACAACAATAGCAATGGCAGTAACAAAAGTGGTAGACAGCACCCAAAGGGACCCAGGACGACAACTTTTCCACACTTCTTCATTTTATGTGTGAGTGAGTGTGTGTACGGGTGAGTGTGTGGTGTCAATTGTAACGTAGTCAAAAGGTCGGACTTAAGTGACTTTATTAAGCGGTTTAAAATGTACCCCCTTCCATCTAGAAACAAACACACACACACATGTCCCCAACCTTTTTCTAACATTTGTTTGCCAGTTGGTATAGGACCGATATGTCTTTGTATAGATTAGGTTTAAAAAGAATGAATACCCTTTTTCTATGTTACGGTACATTTTTGAAACATATTTAACTTTGTTTGATAAGAAATGGAAAAGTATTATTTATAAGTCGAGGATTATGTGAATCTTTTGGTAATATTGGAAAAATTGCCAAAAATAATTGATTAGAATGCAAATAAATTTGAGACTATATGATATAAATGGCAAACTTAGGTCAGGTCTCAGATGAATCATATAACTCAATACGAAAAGAAGATGAGAAAGTTTGAGAGAACAAATGAAATGCTAAGAAGAAAGACTCAGACTTAAAAACTTTAACGTTTAAAATGAAATATTATGACATTTAAATAGATTAAAGCTAAATACACAAAAAGCTAGAAGCCGATTTGCCGGATTTCTAAACCACTTTCCATACAGATTCATGTTATTCATTTATTCATAAAACAACTTTTGCAATTGCCTGTCATTACGAAATCAAATGAAAATGAAAGTGTCATACATTCTACCTAGTCAGACCATTTGACTCACCGACTCACTCAATAATAATTTTCATTAAAAAAACACACAGCAAAAAAAAACAGTCAGTAAATTTTTAAATGACACACATTATATTTAGATAAGAGTAGAAAAAGTGAAAAACCAGTCAACGGATGTCGGATGTAAGGCAATTAAATAGTTAAAACAGTCGCAGAGAGAGGGGAAAGGCCGCACCAGAATGGGTGTCAAAATGATAGAACTCTATTTGAATTCTGTGTGAATTAAATATAATTCTATGATTTATTTACTTTTTTTTTTGTTTTTGATTCATTTTTTAGCTCGAACTAAAGACTCTTTAGTCAATTAGCCTGAAATAGGCCGCACAAAATAAAAGACAATACAAAAATCGAAAACTATATGCCCTTCATATTGAATGCCACACATTGTTTGGCAAAGGTCTGTCTCTTATACATTGTATATTTTTTTTTTTTTTTTGGTTTTGTTCACGAAATATTTGAAATATTTGTGCCTTAGATTAGCAAAACGTTTGCAATGTTCCCAACTAACGGCACAAAGAAATCCATCAAGGGATCATCAAATTTCAAAAACGAATCAAAGTCTGGCTTGAGGAGCAGGAATCTAAAAGGAATCGTCTGGTAGCTAAATAAAAAACCAAACAGAAAAAAGTCCAATAAAACATCAACACGAGTAGAATTATAACAAACTAAGTAGAAACTGCCTGTCTGTCTGTCTGTCTATCTGTCTGTTTGTCTGTCACTCAGTCGAGGTGGACAGAATTTTGATCAGGCCCCAAAAAGGAGAAAACGGCAGCTGATCAAAGGCCCCCAAAAACGTTGATTGAAGTGGCTGTGTCTCTCTGTGCAGGATCGACATGGAGGACAAAACTCTGTTGACGATTGCAGTGCAAATGATAATTTATTAGATGGCTATCTCTGTTTTTTTTTTTTTCGTCTCCTTTGCCATTTTCATTATTATTGAATTAATTTTTTGTCTGCATTTCTAATTAAACCGAATTAATCATGTGGCATCACAGTTAACTATGTAAAGGGGGAGGGAGAAAAGGGTGGGGATTTTACCACCAATCTACAGATAGAACTGGCCCAACAATTGGCGGCGGTTTGTTTCATCATGATGATGATAATGATTATGATCAAATGCTTTTGTTTCCAACTCGATCTCATGGACACTTTGATGTCATCCGACACGCATGACACATTTACTGTAGACAATGCCCTGAATCTTGTAGAATTGAAAGAGTTTTGTGTTTAAAAATAGTCCTGATGGGAATTGGTTTTTAGTCCAAAAATTTAGTTTACTCTTCTTGTTAAGTTAAATAATTTAACAAACATTCCCTTAATGTTTTTCCACTTAAATATAAAAAGAATTCCCAATCAATCATCTAATTGATTGAGTCCATATTATTAGCCAAGACGTCTTTCAGACATTTTCCCATGTCAAGCTGGCAATAAAGCAATATCAATTCAATGTTTAACTTATAAGTCTTATAAGTAAAAGTTTTTTTTTTTTTTGACTCGTATTAAGCTATGAATTTTCATGTTATGGCAACTAATTTTCATTTAGTAGCAGAGGCTTAGGAAAAAAAAAGGGTTAAAAAATTAAAAATAGATGATAAACTTCAAAATTATGTATGTTATTGTTATTTTTTTTAAGTCGGAATTGAATCCATATTTTCCATCTACCCCCTTCTAATACCACATCACTGTTCATTTTATCATTGTGTGTGCAATTTTAATTGTCGACCATAAACTATCGTATCGTATCGTTTTCGTGTTGTATATCGTATCTAATGCCATTGGAAACCAGTTTGGCAAAGGAAGCCGCACAGACATGGACATTAGATTCTCACAGTCGCGCAATCTTCGACGTCCGTTCGTGCCGGCTCTGGCTCTAATGAAAGTGGTTGCACCTGATTTGTGCTCCAGTTGTATCCATCAGAGATTGCTGTCACCCTCGATGTAGTCACTCGCAGTTGGACTCATTCATGCAAGTCCATTGGACTCTAAACTCTCAAAAGACAGACTTTGGCCCGAGGGGCATAATTCAATTTCCGCTTTGAATCCATATGCCAAGTGTATCAGTTAGCCATATTGACACTTTGATTTAAAGCTTACAACATTTGCCATTTACAATTTGATATTGATTTATATTTAAAGTTGATTCGTTTATTTAGTGCTCAATTCTTAGTTGATTGAGCAGTTATAATCGTAATAATGTAACTGACATTTCAAAAAGTTTGTCAACTTATGTCAATTGTCTGAAAGCCTTCAATCCACATGAAAGTTCTATTATGAGTTAGATGGACAAAGCCGGTATTAAGTTATTCATTTATTGAGGAAAACTTAACAAAAAAATCTGTAACTACATATTATTACAAGGTTTTTTAGGTCTCCTTTAACATTTTTCCAAAGAGCTTAGAATCTGAAGAGCTGGACGATAAAAAGTTAAAGCCTTGACTCACTAGATTAGAAATTGGTTAAGAAAACTAAACTTAATGAATGTTTACTAAAATAAAAATGTAATATAATAGAAATTTAAATATTTCCACTTATTTTAGATTCCTTAGACCTAGCAATTCTACAAAATTGTGCGTTATTTTTACAGTGTTGCATGTTTGTCTGTTGTCTGTTCAGTGAGTTATTATGCTACACTTTGAAAAGCAACACCTCTGAATAACTATGATTGGGATCTATGATTATTTTTTATGTATGTGTGTGTGTGTGTGTCTATGTGTGTACAATAAGTGTATCTAACAGATAGACAATAAAAGCAAAAACAACTATAACAAATTTATCGCGTGCTAAGTGTGGGGCTCGTGCTTGGGTAGTCAGAGTCAGGTTTGGTCTGGTTGAAATAATGATGATGATAGCTTTTTGATGCTAATGATAGACGAGGCTGCCATCACACACACACACATAAACTAAACACGCATACACACACACAGATGTTTACATACAATTGAACTCATTGGATTCGGAAGTCGAAGTCGGCTGGGCCAACAATTGAAAGTGAAATTTTTCGGGGCGATAATCGTTCAATCAATTAAGGTTAATTACAATTTAATGCAATTCCACAACAACAACAACGACGACGACAGCAGCTACAACAACATTTGGCCAAAAAATTATGCAAAACTGTTTGGTTTGAAAGAACAGTTAGTTCCAATGATTGTCAGCAATTTTGTTAGCCCTTTCGTGTTTGGGCATCATCATTCTGAGCGTTTCTGGTTAACCAAAAATTGCAGTAGCCAAAGAGTTGGCAAAAAAAAGCAAATTTTCTAAAATTGTTTCAAGTTTTTAATATTCTAATTTTGGTATTTTCGGCGGTATCAGTTTTGCATTTTTTTTTATGATTTATAATTGGAAATTATTGGGCTACTGTCTTTGGCCTAAGGCAATTTATGCAAATTTTTGCATTTTGAAATAATTTTTTCATTTGGTAATTTGGCGTTTCTAACGGTAATGTTCTTAGCCAGATATGAAAAGATATGTGTTTATCTGTCTGGCCAATTTGCATATGCTTATGTATATATATGTAGATACAAAACTGACCAATTTGGTAAGGATATATTCAAGGTTAAACCACGACTAAAAGATCTTGATGATTAATTTCAAATTTCTCTTCTTTTAAGTGAAAGAGCCAAATCAAAAAAGAGAGTCCCTTTTTGGTGCGAAAGTGCCCACAGAATGACAACCAATTAATGTTGAGAAATTTCAATTTAAGCAACTGACTTATCAGTCAGGACTATCTCTTTTCCCTTTTTTATCAACTCTAACCAGAGATCCCATCGAGCTTATGATGACGATACTGAATGGCTACTGATATCCGTGCTGGCCGCCCTTGATGATGTTTGAGAAGTGAAAGCAGCTGTCATAACAACAATTAAACTGTCATCAGTGTTTGCACAATATTTTCGGACAAAATTTTTGATAAAATTTGATTTTAATTGGCCAAAGACAGAGGAGTGTGTGCCGAAATTGTGGGCGACAATATCAAAAGATGACTGGGCAGCTGTCATTTTAAACTCGCTGACATTTTAGTCCATCCCTTCGATATAAGCAAAAACCGCTAAAACTAATTTCCTGATGTTGGTGGTGGTTATCTCTTTGCTGTTGTTGTTGTTGTTGTTGGTGTTGTCTGTTGCGCCATTTTTCTCACTTTACGCATCATCACTTTGGTTAATTTGTGGCCAATGGTCCGCTGCGCCCTTCCCTGGCTCAATGATTACCTCATCTAGGCCCAAACAGCAGCAACTGCTATGCAGCTGTGACCTTGGTGGCAAGCTAATGATGCCAGTCCAACCAAATGGATGAATGTATAGCTGATGGAGCTGTAAATTTGCAACACAAATGCAAGCGATTTGCAATCAACGGCGTTGAATCTCTATCGCAACATCCATTCCATCATTACCCATGTAGACCGAGACCAAGACCAAGACTGAAACTGAATCTGAATCTGAGGCAGAGACAGAGACTGAAACTGAGACTGAGAACTGTGACTGCAGTTAAAAGATTTGGATTGGGATTGGGGTTCGTTACGTTTCCGCCGTTGCCTCGTTTTACGCGCTTCAATGATTTGATTTTGTGTTCTTTGCCACAAGTAACTCTGACCAAGATTAAGCGTATGCAACTCTCTTAACCTTCGTTTAAATTTTCTACCTTTTGCTCTGATTGACAACATCAGCAGAAGCGATCGTTCGTTCGTTCGTTCATTCGTTCGATCAATACATCGATGGATGCCAAACAATGCAGCAAGATCAATGTGGCAGCAGCAGGTTGGGGGCAAAAGCAACGGTTTCTGCTGCGGTACTTGTCATTGTTGTAACTAAATTTGTTTTGCGGTTCTCCCATTCACCGCTAATTGTGCACTTAGTGGACTGGATAAGTGGATGGTTTGAGGATTTATCTGGGAACTGGCTAAACGAATGTAAATCCTTGATAATTTCAGAGAAACAAAGAAAAAAAAACAGCACAAAATAAGGAAAAAGAACTAAACTAAACATATATTTATTGCTAACAAATTTCAATCTCTATCCTTACAATTACCATTCACATTTCGACAGACAATTTCCAGCACGTTTAGTACACTTAATTACACTCTGGTCTGGAGAGTGAAGCCACCCAGAAGTCTTTTGTTTCTACCCTATGTGGGGGGCCCCCCCAAAAGCGTTTAAACAGTAGTCGTTGTAACACAAATTATCAGTTTTAATGCGACAGCCTTCTCCTGTAGCTGAAATTAACATGACAACGGCAATACTTCAATATGCAAGCAACCCGAACTCGATGGGATATCCCAGACATGGCCGGCAAATTCGAAGAAAGCGAGACATACTCGTATATTTGGTGTTAAAATGGATATAGCTGCATTTTATTATGATTATTATGATTTTCAACTGGCAGCGGCAGTGCGGGAAAAGAAAGAGGCAAAGAAAAAAAAAACTTACAAAATCATCGACAAGCCAACAGCAAACTGAACTCATCAGCCGCTTAAAGTGGCAACTGCTGCAGATGGAGCAGTGTAGTGAGGGGGGAACTGAAGCACTGACACCGGTAGCCGGCAACGGTAGCCGATCGGGTGCAAGTGCAAGCAGTCGCGTTAATGGGCCCAACACACACAGCGGGCCCCAAAGAGAGTCCAAGAGCCAAAAGCCAAAACGGAGGCTTCAATGTGAATTCCGTGCATTTGCAATCGCACTTGACTGCCAGTACGTCCGGTCGATGGATGCATGGGGATGGGTGGAGAAGTTTGAACTTAACTTGAAATGATTGTGCAGTAGATAGTCCCTAAAGTAAACAAGTGAGTTTTAACTTAATTAATTTGAATTGACAACTTTAATATGTTTGTAATAGTTGCTAAACATTTTTGTTGTACATATATATAATTGTAACCTGAACAACTTAACGAGTATTTACTGTAGTGACCACTGTTTCTAGCTGTTACTGGTGCGGCTGCTGCTGTTGCTGATGATGATGACGACGTTGAAAACTTCAACGCGTTTTTCGCTTTGGCATGATCATTATCGCAGGTTTCGTTTTACGCAATTTCTTGTCCAACTCATTTGGCTTTGGTAACTGGAAAACGCCAAAAGAACTGCTGATGCTGCAGCCGCTGCCGCCGTTGTTGGTACTTCTTGGGACCAACCAACCTGCTTTTTGGGGTGATCCATCAATTGCGTCGAATGTCCCAAATGCAAGTCTTCTCTCCCATCATGATGTATGGTCATTGCATTCGTTTCTTTTAGTTCCTGATCCTGTTGCCCGTTGCCGTTCCGATCAGTTCAGTTCACTTTGTTGGCCAATTTGATTTGCTACCATTTACAAAAGTTTTCTTCTCTTCTATCTCACTGTCTCACTCTTTAAGCCTGATTGCTTGTTGTGGTGGCATCAAAAACAAATAAAAGCTTAAATTGTTTTCAGATCATAAAGCAAAAAGGGTTTAACCCATTGATTGTCTGTTGATTGCCATTTATTGCTGCATTGTATCTTAAGTTTCCCCCTCTTGTTTTTCTTTGCTTAAGAGGAACTGGGTGGGTTTTTGGTGGTTTTACAACATCCAGTTATGATTGACGGTGGACTAATGAGTGAAGATAAGGAGCAGAAATTTCCTTTAATAAAACATGAAAAATCGAAACATTTGGGAACAAAAATCTATTCACATTAATCCAAGAAGAAAGTGAATTCAGTTATTCGGTGATTTCTTATTCATCTAGTTAAAATTTTATTGATATTTCAATTATTTTTGAACACACAATTGCATTACGTATACGACCAGTGATTGGCTTGGTTTTAATTAACTTATGGCAACAAGATACAAATTCAGCAGTTTCGGACATTTACGAGGCCATAAAATGATGGCTTACATTGTAGCAATTGCTAATTGGGTCAAAACGTCGAAGCAGGAGGAACCGAAGTGAAGAAAACTCTGACGAACGGTACACCTGTTGGCAGGTGTGGGCACTTTAAGTGACTGCCGCAATGACGTTTCACTTTGCAATGCATTTTGCGATAAATAAATAAATAATTTTTGACAGAAAGATGACACGAAGATTATGATGACAATAGAAATGATGACATGGCCAAGATAATACATATTTCGCTCCTCAACGTTGGATGTTGGCCATTTGGCTAAAACTTGACGCCAAAGCAAGAGTCAGCCAGCCAGCCAGCCAGCAAGTCAGGCCAAAACAACCATTCGAACCATTCACTCAACTTCATGGACCTCGGTGCACCTTTCAACGTCGCCTAATTGTGCCTTGGCCCATTCAGTTTATCTGTGTGTGTGTTAGTCTGTGTGTGTGTGTGTGTGTGCAGTTGTTTTGGGGTACACCTCACAGCAAATGGCATAAATTTAAATTTTAATTTACTACGTCGTCAATTGAAAGTCGTACCCAGGCCGCTTTGGAAACCCGTCTCAGTCGCAACTCGAGTCAAGTCGAGGCCTGGCTATTTTATTTCATTTCATTTATTTATTTTGAGCTACTTGCAAAATAATTGCATAAATAAATATTTTAAAAAAAGGGTACACACAGTATAAAGCCATCTCTCTCATACTACCCGTCTCGCTCACTCTCTCTCTCATGTTTGAGCTCTCTTTCGCTCTTGATATTGTTAATTTGTTGTATTTTGATTACAATCGCTTGTCCAACTCCAACTGGGCGGGCAGATGTTGGAATTGGGAGAACTCCAATTCTCTCAAAGACCCAAGGAAACAGATTGAAGTGTAGTGATTACTTGGACAAGAGATGAGAAAAGACGTATCGGATGTGAATTCTAGTACCTGTCATTGTTGCTAGTTGGACAATTTATCAATGAAACGATGGATAAAAGACAAAACTTAAACCAATCTCTCCAATTATTATTTTGACATCAAGTGATTAAGTTAATTCATTCATCGAATAATCTTCTCCATTAGCCTCTCCATTCAGATGTCTTAACAACTTAATCCATTCTTTCCCCTCGTATGACATATGCACACACGAACACACACACACACACGCGATTAACAAGTGTTTAAATCACAATAAAAAACTTTTCAAATCCCATCCAATGAAGCAATAAAAACTTATAAAATACACAAAAGCAAATAAAAAAGAAACCAAAAAAATATTCTGAAGACCCAAGGGCAGCATGCAAAAACTTCAAGAGAAGAGACATAAACAGAGAGAGAGAGAGAGAGAGAGAGAGAGAGAGAGACAGAGAAAAAACTTACGCACCCAAAAATTGGTCAATAAAATCAACGACAAAACTTTTGTTTGGCCAAAGTACAAAAGGACACCCAGCACCAGTCCCAGACACACAAAACGTACTTATATATGAGGCACAAGGAAGTTTCAACAGGGCGGCGGCCAAAAACGAAAAGAAGAAGGAAAAAAAATCATTCCCAGGCCAATAAAAATGACAACAGTTACAAAGTGCCGGTTGCCAATATTACAAAGAGGCCAACACACACAGACACTCACACAAAGATTAAGCCAATTTAACAGATGCTTAAAGTCAGAACACACTCGTAATCGCATATTGGATTAACGCTCAATGCTGCATGAGTAGAACTCTGTAGTGTGAACTTCAAGTCACTGACGACGGACGAAGGATAAAGCAGAGAGACAAAGCGGCAGACAGACAGACAGACAAAGGCATGGAATATGAAATTATATGGTTAAGGTTCTTAAATGATATGAATACCCTGCAAAAGTTGTCTTAAAAATCTTTAGCGAAGTATATGCTTTAGTTCTGAAATATAATCCTTGGTTAATTCCAACTAATCAATAGCAAGTTTTCATGATGAAGCGAAATTCACTAAGTAATTCTGAAATTCTTTAAATAAATTCTTTTTCAAATAATATTTTTACATTAATATTTAAATAGAGCTTCAGTTAATACCACTTTATCATAATTTATCATAATATTAGAACAAATATATTCTTAGATTGAAAAATGGAAGAACAACTATTCTTCAAGTAGAATTAACCAGGCAAGTAAGAGTTCTTCAGTCACCAAATGTTTTGACTAATCCAAATTTTAAACTTATAAGTAAAAAAATTATATTTTTTCAAAAATTCATCAAATTTTAGTTGAAAAATTTACTTTTCTGAACCAATTTGAATTATGTTCTTACCTTTTGATGTTTAAAGCATAAAGCAAATTGATTGAAAAATTGATTTAAAGAAAAGTTTGATATAATTACAAATTGTTTTAAGTGTCTTTTGAAGAGCTAAATTATGCCAGTAAAAGATTTTGTATACATTTATAATTTTAAAAATTGTTAATTTGTCTAAAAGTTTAAAGTGAAGATCGTTACAAAAAAGAAACTTGACTAAACGAATTATATTGGCCGCAGTTGACAGGTAAATCATGTCTTTATATAACAAGTTCATATTGGAACAAGAGATTTCATTTTGGGCAATGCTACAAGTTCATAACCAAAACAAATTCACCCTTTCTTGAAAGGGTATAGAAAGGGGGGCAAGCATATAGAATTTATTTCGATGACATTTGCGGGCTACAGCATACGCGTTTCTCTTCTGACTTCTGCCGCCAGTGACGCTTCTCCTTGCATTTATTTCACTTTTAATTTTCCTCTTTTTTTAGAATTTTTTAAAATCGCGGCATAAATTCCCAAATATATCCACACACTCACACACACACAGACACGGAAACTGGGTGTTTTTTTTTTTGTCCACAGATACTTTGTCTTTGGCCGTTTGCTGCCATGGGGCAAATCCTTTAGACGACGTCGCATGTTGGCTTTTTCTTCTGGTTCCCTTTTTATGATTTCATTTTTTTTCTCCAGTCATTTTTGGTCTCTTTTTGTTTGCCTTGCCCATTTGCGGCGTTTTGATATGTTACCCGGTAGCAGCAATTTTTTTTTTTTTTGTTTCTGCTTTAGATTTTTTTGGTATGATTTCTTTTTATTTTTTTGATTTTTTTTCTTGGGTTGGTGTTGGCTGTTGCCGGCGGTTATGGCTGGATCTGAACTCAGGCCACATAATATCGAGTCTTGAAGATGAGCCACTTAAAGCGATGAGATTTTTTGGCGTCTGTTACTTTTGGCGGCGGCGTTTATCAAATGAATATCTTTCAAATATATAACAAATGATAAAATGTTGTTGTTGCTGTTGCTGTTGCTCTTGCTGCCTGTTATTGTCTCGCCCTTGTCTGGATCAATGAGCTCAAATTGGTGTTATTAATTGTGGGCAATTGATTTGATTTGTTTATTGGTTAGGAAAGAGGCATGCATCATCATCATCAGCATTGTCATTATCGTCATCTTGGGGTTTTGCGGCCACCCACCCACTTCTAAATCATATGAGAGTTGGGCGTTGGATCATTAGCTAAGAAATGAAATCCTCTTTCCCCCTACTCTGTGAATGCCAAATGAATTAATTGAAACATTACCTAAGCAAACGTTCATTCCGAAAAAAAAACCCCAAACGATGGGACTCTCATCTCTGGCTAATTGAATTTCCTCTGGTCCTAACCACGTGTCCTTGTCCTTGTATTATTGTATCATCTGCTGCCCAGTGATGACGCCTCTTCTCCACCCATTCTGCTGTTTGTTTCAGTTGTACGAAAAATGAATGTCTCGCATTTTAAGTGCCGGGCTTTTTCTCTGCCCATTTCTATTTTTTTCGTTCATTTTTACGGTCGTTTGGTATGTGTTTTCACGCATAAAAATTAAAGTCCACAAGCATTTGTTTGTATAGTTGGTAGATGTGGGAGGGGCAGACGGGTATAAAGGTTTCCACCTTCGCCTTTTTTTTTCCTGCCTTGCCCTGTGTTTCCTCTCTTCTACCTCTCCTTTTGTTTGTGTTCTTCAACAATTGGCCTTTTGTTGTAAATTTGGCCATCATTAGTTTGCCGGCTACTTAACACGGCATTGATGTAGCTTAATTATGCCTAAAGATGATCTAAGTGGAGACGTTTTGTAGGCTAAAAGGATAACTAAATAGATTATATTCATAATTAAAGTTGAAAAGGATCCACTTGAACTATAAGAGAAGAAAATAAGAAGAAAATTTTAAGTAAAAAAATATTTTCCTCTTCCTAATCCCCTTCTAACTACGTCTCTGAATATTCCGCCCGCATCCCTTCAACCATTTGAATGACTTTAATTACATTGAGACTAAAGCCGAAACAGAAAACTTCTTCTGCCATACCTCCATACAGAGCAATTCATTAAAGCTTAAACTGGGACGAGACTTGGCCACTTCATAACAATTTCTGGACTCACCATGTCGATAAGTTGGAACTGTCTACTTGGCCACACCCACCACAACAAGCAAGGCCGTTAATGATTGTGATTGCTAATGTCCCTCAAATAGAAAGATACAAATACACACACATACACACACACTTGGTTAGATGGATGGATGGTTGGATGGATTCATCTTTGCCTGGTTCTGGGTGACATCGAGTTCAAGTGGCAGGCTGCATCTCAATCTCAAGATTGACTAATGCCATTGGGCAAAAGGAGACGACGACATTGCTCCATGTTGATTGATTGTTTTTCCATGTAAATCGTGGCACAAATTAATCAATGCTAATGACAGCTTCTCACCAAACAAGTTGACAATTCCTTCAGGTTGGAGTACAGAGTCTAGCCATTCTATCCATTTTGTAGCATATAAATTGCATTTTAAGCATTTTTGGGTAAATGCAATTTTTCATTTGAGACCAGATAGATAGTCTTGATTTACGTCCATGCGAATGCGTTAATTACCCATAAGATACTTGTACACATTAAGATACGCACTGTACTTTTGGCCAGGACAATGTCTTCTTATCTTAATCATGATTTTATGCTAATGTGTCGCAGTGTCTCTTGTGTAACTGCAAGATTACAAGATACCTAAATACAACTCTTGCCAAATTCAACTCAAACTTCAGACTCAAATATGGAACTGAAACTCCAATTCAAACTCAAACCCAAACAATTTTTCTTCAAATTTTGCTGAAAACCGCGTTTCGGTCTACGCCCTCTTTTGGATAACAACTGAACAATTGAAGAACTAAGAAGAAGTGAACCAACCCTTTTCAGCACCTTTCAGTTTATTTCCATTTACCAGTTCATTTCGGAATTGCCAAAGGGTGGCTTTTATTCCGGGTACAATGCACTTTAGCCGCAACCAACTACAAGTACATCTATAATTACGTCACCTTGGCGTGGCAGTCACGGAGACCCAACCCCAATATTTGTGTGGTAGGCAGGACAACAATTTCACTTAAAAGAGGTGTAATAGATTCGTTAAATGGCTGTGGAAAGAAAATTGAGCTATAGTATGCATGTGTGCCTACTATTCCTTTAAGTAAAGAAAATTTGCCAGAAATTTAATAAACTTTAATCTAAACCACAACTAAGACTCTTGTCCTGACCACAACCAAGACAAGATGCAGTTAGGTATCCCTTCACATATCATAAGCTGATTTTTTTTTTTTTTTGGAAATTTTGCAAAAGATTTTATAAGCAGCTTCCCTTCAAAAAGTGAAACAAATTGCCATTGGAATGGGGACAACCTTTTGGATTGCTGTCCACAGCAGACAAAGATTTTCCTTTCCCATGATTTATATGACCAAACTTCGGTGTCGATGCTGTCCCCTTGTCTTGGCACGTCTTGTGGTCAGTGCGAAAAGATAATAACTGACAGGACTCTCATATGGGAGAGAGAGAGTTTTGGCCACTAACAAAATGTTTTTCCACGCTTGTGTATTCAAAATTCAAGCCAGGCCAGCAACATCGGTTATCAGAGTTTTTCCATTTTGGTCGCTTGGCTTTTTGCTGACTTTTCATATGGAGCAACAGCTGGCCCAGTCAACTGCCAACTGCCAATTGCTTCCTTTTTGTATTTTGTTATTAACATTTCTCTCTCCCACTCTCTCTCTCTCTCTCTGTTTTTTTTTTTTTTATTTTGGTCACGTTTGATAAGCTTGAACTAATAATTCATGAATGGACAGCTGTTGCTGCTGCTTTGAATGATTTTAAATATGAGATTTGAATGAGTTTATAAGTTTCTGTTTATTTATTTAAGAAGCATTCACCCCCCAAATGGGTATATAGTATGCCGTGTGGTGATGGGGTGGTGGAATAGTAGCTATGCCATCAGATTGATTGATGTCTTTGGCTGGCATAGGTTGAGCTAGACAATCATTAGCTACGGTGTGGGCGGACGACAACGAATGCCACGCCCCATTTGGAAAATACGATGTGCAGAGTATAGAAGTGTGGAGTGCCGTTGACAGCTTGCCAAATTGTCTAAAGAAATGTTTCGTTTTCCCAGACATCATTCTGACCATGACGCATCATTAGCATCTAACAACTTAACAATGGATAGACGATTAAAGTATATATCTTTCATTTGAAGACTTTTGTTGTAAATAAACATATACATATATATATATATAGAGATATTTGCTGAATATAAAAAATAACGAAAATAGAATTTTTTTAAAGTAGAAATGTTAAAAATAATATTATAAGAAAAAAGTAAAATAACTTATAAGGACACTTAACTTTGTATATTTTTTAAGCAATATCTTCTACATATCTATTATAGTATATTTTTACCTTTCTCTTTAAAGTAAGCAGAAGTGAAACCTTTAACGGCATATTGGATAAAGTTATAAATTCATAAGTATGTAAAATATAAATCTGTATGTTTCCACAACTACGAGGTAAAATAAACATTAAAGAAAAGCATTAATTGATAATATTAAAAAAATATTAAAAATATTTTAAATTGATATTCTTGACTAATGTTACAAATGCGTTATTATTTACATTAATGTATACATTTTATTCAATAGAAAAAAACAATGATACATATATCCCACAATGAGATCAATGAAAGCTCTTCTAGAGCCAGATGTCCTCTGTTAAGAAAACCATAAGTAATACTAACAGAATGAACTTACTGAGTCTACAATAAAGGTATAACGAAGATGATTAACATCTTATCAAAATAAAAAACTTTGCGGTATATGGCTTATGTACATATATATTTAACCTTAGTAAAGAAAATGTATTTATATCATATTTAAAGCATGACTTGATGAGAATTTGTAAACCATCCACAGAGTCTTTTATATTGTAAGATACAGTTTTTTCAATAATATTACTCTAAGTCGCAATACACAGCTAAAGTAGTAAAAAACATAAACAGGGAGCGTTTCAGTAGTTTGTTTTTCTATCTACCACGTAAGCGAAACAAATATAATTATACTTTTTCAATGTTCCACATTTGGCATGCAAAAGTTGAAATTTATTTCGTTACATAGTTTCCTTAGTTAGTCCAAGATGCTGCCAAGTAAAGGTTATTTAGTTCTACTCATTTCATATCAATTATTTGCTATAGTTCCGGCCAATGTGGTGGATGTGACTGCAGATAATATACATCAGCTATTTGAATCGTATGATCTAGTCGTGCTTAATTTTTATGTGCCTTGGTGTAAATTCAGTATTCAATTGGAACCCGTTTTGAATGTGGTCGAACAGCATATTCGGCATATTTATGCTGATAATAGTCATATTGTAGTGGGCAGGGTCGATTGTGACAAAGAGCCGGCATTGGCAAAACAGTATTGGATTACAAAGTATCCAACATTGGCTGTGGTACAACATGGAATAATCAAATGGAATGAATATCATGGACCACGAACTGCTTCGGCCATTATAAGCTTTTTGGATACACATATGAGGGATCCTGTTAGAGTGTTACATGCACATGATGTATTCGATAGTTTTATACATCCAAAGGCTTTAGTTGTTGGTTACTTTAAGAGTGAGTCTGTTGCAGAATATTCAACATATCGCCAAGCAGTGCGTTACCTGGGACCATTCGGGGAATTCTATGTAGCACTTGGTGACATTGCCAAAGAACACTATCCAGATGGTCGCAGCGCAATTGTCTTTAGTGGTACAAATGGACCGCATTTTGAGTATACAGGTAATATGAATAATATTGATGAGATGCGAAAATGGATATTCTATCGATTTCAACCCATGGTGCAAGAGATTACATTTGCAAATGCCGAAATTCTTACCCAAACAACACTGCCACTTTTGATACTCTTCCATAAGAAGGACGATTACAGATCACTCAAACTATACAGAGAAGCTGTGGAAAGCGAAACAACTACAAATTCAAATTATCATTTGGCTGCAAATTTTGTTACTGCCAATTTTGAAATGTTTTCCGAAGTAATCCTACATATAGGCAAAACGGAGAAAGATTTACCCCTAATTGTCGCCGATACTTTCGAACATATGTATATGTTTCCAAATTTCGAGGATATACGTATTCCTGGCAAACTGCAGCAATTCATTGATGATCTACACTCGGGAAAATTACATCACGAATTCCATCAGCATGCGAATAAAGAAGTTTTGGGCGAAATAAAGAAAGCCACAACTCAAATACCAAAATCTAAATTTAAGGATCTAAAGGCATCCAAACATCGCTATACTTTAGTTAAAGATGAATTGTAAATTTTGTACCTTTTAGAATTAAAGAATTTTACTTTTTTCTTTTGTGTTTTTTCTTTGCCATTCTGCAAAAGGGGGAATAAAGAATCATTGATTTAAATTTATTTTTAGATTAGAACTATGTAGGTTTCTACGCCATTCAAGATTCAATGCCCGTTTCCGTGATTGTCATTTGTGACAAATCGAACACCAAACCGATATGGTCAATGCAACTGCAATTAAAGGTAAAGTCGCGTGCGTGAATGCAAGCCAATCCTAGAAATTGATGCAGAATACAAGAATAATTCCAGGAACTGATCCATGAAAGGATATTTGAATATGCGTGATCTAACCATATACATACTAATAAACTCATTAGTCGGACATCCAATAGTCAAATCTCTAAGGTATCAAATATTGCATGAACTTAGGCCTTCTAGTTCATAATCCTCCAGAGGGAAAGACATCCGGTTATGGCACTTACTGGAAATCAAACACTCTTACTCATAAATTGTCATTATTAATCATAAATTTATGGCAATATCCAGAGCGTGACATGTTCCCAAACAAAAATGGTAGTGGTCCGAAGAGAAGAGAGCGCGTGCCAGCAACAGGCGATCAAGTGGCAAGTGCGGCACCTTTTTCTTCTTCTTTTTCTATCTAGTTGCAAGTTGTTGCAGCTGCAATTATAGAATTTTCCATAGCGGGCCATAGTTGGCCCACCAAAACAAGACAAACGCTCCAAAAAGGTGTTGACTCTGGCAGTTGAAGAGAACTGTCCAATCCATGGCCACCATAAATAACTGCCAATAAATGTCAACGTTTTTGGGCGCATTAACATAAAGAGCCGTAAGCCGATTTCGCTGACAGCTGACACACAGGTGTGCCATCCCAATGAGATTGACGCTGAACCCTAAAATACGAGTAATGGCCATCATTATTTCGTTTGCCTCTTGCCACAATTGATATAATCGCCTTTTAATCACCTACACCGAACTCGGCTCTTGATGTCCAATTACATTTTCCAGCTTCAACTTCAACTGCAGATCGCTGGGTGCCAAGTTTTTTAGTTGGTTGTCATTTCTCAATTGTTCAGTTCTAAGAAATGCGGGCGGAAGTCACGTGCGGAAGTTTTATTCTTTCTACTTTCTAATTTGATCTTACTTTTTAATGTTCAGAGATGAACATGCGAGTTCTAAATTAAGGCTCCAAATGTTTCCGTTCACCATTTACCCAGTTTTAAACTTTAATTTCATCCAAAAAATTAGCCTAGTTTTTGATTTTTGTAATGATAAAAGGGGAACTAAAATTATCTGAACAGTTAATCAACTACTTGTAGAAATTTGTTCTAAATATTTATATTTGTTATCTTTAGCAGAAAAGTAAATAAATATTTATTTATACAGTATCATTTATCATTTTTTGTCTGTACGTAGTTGGTTATTTTATTAAGAAAATTCCTTTTTTTTTCTAAAAACAAATTTATATATATTTTCCTGAAAATTATTATGATACTTTTCAACCAATTCCAATAGAAATGTGATCCCATCTATCAATTAATTCCTCACTGGTAAAGTAATTGCAAGCAAAAATTTTTATTTGTATTGTTCTTTAATTAGGATAACTTTGTTAATCAAAAATTCATCCAAAAGATCCCAGAGGAGGCCTGTTCTTCTTCTTATGGGTGTCGTATCTGCCCCATAGGCCACCCACTTTTGGCAAAGCCTCTGCCATACACAATAATGCGATAAGAAAAATAGCCAAAGAGAACTTCATTTTAGCTACTAAATTGGGAATTTCTTGTTACTCGACGTTATATAGTAATATCGAGATAAGTATAACAGATTTCAGATTTCAAGGTGTATAGCCATATAGATTTACTATAGATGGCATAGCTAATATATATTATTATAAAGCCGTGACTCGAAAAGAATGTTAATCAATAACAACAGTAACTTAGATCAAGGCAGCAATCGGAAGACTCACATAATATATTTCTGCCTGGTTTTATAAAAAGTTAATGTAAACTATTTTGAAGATTTATTTTTACAACTATTTCAGAAAAAGGAATTGATTATACCTTTTCCCCTCTGTAAACAAAATGTAAAGAAAAATGAAGCAAGTGTAAATCGAATGTAACAACAAGTTGCAATTACAATTTCAGCATCTCAAATGTGTGATATTTCAATTAAAGTTTAACGTCGCAAGTCATTAAATGACAAATGCAACATGTATGTGTTGTACATTGTACTTGCAGCATGTGGTAGCAAAAAACCAACAAATAAAACAAGAGAGAAGAAAAAAAAAACAAATGTCAAAGCAGCGGAATAACAAAATATCGACAATGTACTAACAACAAGTCAGAATGAGTATCAGAAATGGAGTCGGAATCGGAATTGCAGAGTTGAAGTCGAAGTTGAAGCGGTGTCTCTCCTCAACGTATTCAAAGTTGTGCACGAATTCAACTGCGATTCCAATTTCATTTTGGCTCTGGCTAAAGAAATGAGAGTCAACACAAAGCAACAACAACAACAACAAAAACACAAACAAAACGTTTTTGTTTAATTAAATTAACAAAATACGCGACGGACTGATAAAAACTCAGTTATTTTTACACACGCCAACACCGATAACCAAAAACAAAAAAAACGTAAAAGTTGGCTAACACGTGTTGGCCCTGGCCAAGAGCAAAGAGAATTTGTCTAAAATGCGCTCTTAAGAGCAAAGCTGATTCGCTTATTCGCTTCAACACATTTAACTTTCCCTGCATGCCATCTCGCTCTTCCTCACTTATTGTCGCTTCCACACGCTCTCTCTCCCTTCCACTAAAGAAACTCTGGGTAACTTCTCTCATGGGCCATCTCTTTCGTTCGGCTAACTCAACCCGTTTCGACCAATGAATAAAAAGCGAGTTTTCAATGCGCCATGCGCGCTTTAAAAGAGGCGGAGCCTAATTGGAACCTTCTTACAATTGCATGTGATACTACAGTTGCGAGCCTCTCTACCGATCTGGTTCCCCTGCGGTTAGGTGACCAGCCCTTTTTGCATGGCAGCAGACAGAACAGAACCTGCCCCAGTCTGTCAACCATTTGGCGTCCATGACCAACCATGACGACGCCGACGACGATGATGATGGTTTGCCACAATATTGCGGGCTGGCATTTTGACATTTCGTTGGATTTTCCATTTGCGTTTGGTTCATGGCGCCGCACAGCTGCAAACTGCATTCAATATATCAGACATCTGGCTAGCTTGCGGTATATATACTTTTTATACCACAAATTTCATAATTTAATGAAGATTTTCCCATTGGTGGTGTATTCAAACTGTTAATTATTCACTTTGAATTAGTATCATGTGTAAGACACAAAGTTAATTATACTAAAATCTATAAGAAATTATGTTGACAGGCGTGCTGAAAACTATAACAGATGAATGACAAAACACATTAATTAAATATCAACTATAGTAATTGAAATTGCAAAAGATGAAAGACAAAACACAATAATTGAATATAGACTATTGTGGTTTTTCATTTTTATGGAGCAATTACTAAATAAGTTATGAAGTTTTTACTATCATTCATGGAGCAAAGTTTTGCGTCTAAAATTCTTTCTGAAGTAGTTATCGAGCTACATTTATATATGAAATATAGTAATCACAATTTGCATATTTGAAAGATTGGAAGTTTTAAATGTTTACTAAGTGGTGCGAAAAAAAACTATCATAATATAAACTTTTCACTGTAGGGATTGCAGCTTCTTTATTGTTTGGAAATTTGATGACCTTTTTTTGAGTGGATCAATGTATAAGTCTAAGTCAGAGTATCTATTGGTATATTTACTTCTAATATGAGATGAAAAAAGTAAAGATGAAGTAAATACAAATGATATACATATGTAACAACTTTAGTCACATCTGTGGCAAGTTTTACTAAAAATTGTTTTAATTTATTCTTACCTTTTGAGCTGTCTTAAATTTTATGCTTTCACTGTCTTTAGATAGTTTTGCCAAAGCCTTTGTAGGAAGTAGACAAATTAAATTCAAATATTGAGATAAAAAGATTAAAAAGCTTTTGATTTCTTTCGTTCAATCTGATTTAAATACAAAACATTTAATTTATTTTATTATTGCAAATTCTGATAACAAAAACTAACTAAATTCCAAAACTATTCAATATTTATACAATCAAAATTGAATTTCAGGTTTTTCATAAGTTTTTCAAAATATTTCATTTACAACTATTGTGAATAAAACTGATTATGAAGATAAAAGACCATTAATACATTTTTTATCGAAATTAATGAATTCACAATTATTGCAATATTAAAAATATTACAGTGAAATTCGTTTTCAATTCTCCTAAATATCCTTGTAGAGTCTCAAACTACTAGTTTAATTATTTGATTTTTAAAAGCAATTCAATATTTTTAGGAAATTACATAACCTTGCCTTAGGCAAAAATAAATCCAGCCTATAGGTAACAAAGATTTGCAAGATATATAGAAAATATGCAAATACATTTTGGCAAAGTTGGAGTCATATTCAAATAAAGTCCTCTTAGGTTTGGCAGTTGGAATTGTATAATAAAAATACTAATATATATATCAAATTTTTTATTTGTAATATACCATAATAATCCGTCCCATTGCTTAATGATATCTCACTTTCCTTTATTTATCAGTTTGGAGATCTATTCAAAATGGTCGCCCATATGCAAATAGATAATAAAAATTGCATTGATGACAGTGCAAACAAGTGGAACGACAGTCGCATTCATATAGCAATTTGCAATGCACTCAAACAAATGAAAATTGACACGAACGGGGAAAAGTAAAAAATAAAACAGAAATAAAGTCAGACAAATGGCTGCATATAAAAAGTACATCTAATTGCTGAGCGACGTGGGTTTCCAGGGAGCTTGTATTTATCGATGATTGCATTATACATAACCAAATTAGTTGATAAGGAATACGATGAATATTAGTTTTAATGGCTAAAGTTTGCCGACGGAAGGCCACTGTTACCCTTTTAAATAAAGCAATTTTCTTGCAGCAGGAACAAATATGGTAAGAAGCATTACAACATATTTGAAATAATCCCCCAGAGGGTGTCTGGATAATGAAACTTTTACATTGATTAACTAACCTGGGCCTGGTCGACATTTGCCATTGCATAAATGATACTATAAACAGTAAGAAAGAGCAAGAAATAATAAAGAGGGGGAAAAGTCTGCATTTTGAAATGCAAGTAGTTGGCTGCTCTCCCAAAGGAATTGCAGTTGCAGTTGTCACAAGGAGCCGAAAATCTGTTTCCCACCCGCCGACACATGTCTTGGCCATAAATGAAACAAAAAAAAAACTCAAAGAAACTCAAATCGCAGCAAAAACAGGGAGAAAAAAAACCAAATGCCAATCCAAAGTCGAGCAGCACAAAAAGATATAAACCAAGTGCTCCAATAAAAATTCCACCGCCTTCGCATAAATGCTTCATTCTCTCCCTCTCTTACACACTCACATTCTCGCTCTTTCTCTCTCTCTTTCTCCCTCACACACAAACACACACACTCTTGCTGTATCTTCTCTTTCTTACATTTCTCGTTTTTATGAGATTGTTTTTTATTAAGAGCGAATTTGTCACGTTTTTGCTGAAACTTGCTCTTGAGCTTGGTTTACATTGCGTATGAGTGATTTGCTTGCTTTGTTTGTTTTTATTTTTTTTTTACCGCTCCCACTTGAAATGAATATGTGTGATTATTAGCTGTAAAAACCGCCGAACGAAGGAAAAAAAGTGAATCAACTTTTTTGTTGCCATCCACACTTTTTGTGGATTTTTAATTTAAATATTACATGAATTAAATACTCATTATCTACGCACAAAGCGACGATATCGGTCAATGGGCTAATGGTCAGATGGATGCAGTTGGTTTTTTCATCATTTTGTCTGCTTCATCAATGGAGAGAGAGAGAGAGAGAGAGAGAAGGCTGTGAATAGAAAATGACATTCAAAAATAAATGCTTTTTTTCTCCTTAAAAGAACTTGTGCAATTCGTTTATGGAAAATGTGTAAAAATATTTCAGTGTCATTATATAATCAATGTATTCTTTCAAGAGAAGGTATCAGCACGCATCCTGTGAATTCACATGCTATTTTACTACCCAAACAAAATAGCATAATGCTTCGAGTAATTTGAAAGAGATATTGGCCCCAGGTTAGTTCATCCAGCTCGTCATCTTTCTTATCCTTATCATTTGTATCCTTTTCGTTCTTCTTGTTGCCATTATCCGTTTCTTTGTTTTGATTGGCATTGGCCTTGGATTGATCTTTACCATCCTGATCTTTGGCATTACTTTCAGCTTTGGATAAGTCCTTACCATTCTGATCTTTGGCAAAACTACCTGCCCTGGATTGGTTTTTACTATCCCGATTTTTGTCATTACTTTCGGCTTTGGATAGGTCTTTACCATTCTGCTCCTTGACAAAACTTCCGGCTCTGGATTGATCTGCATCACCCTGATCTTTGACAAAGCTTCCGGCTTTGGGTTGATCTGTACCATCCTGATCTACGGCAGATTGTGAAGGTATTTTCTCTTCTGGAACTTGACCATCGCCGCCATTGCTTTGAGCCTCGTCTGACATTTTATTTGACAATTGAATTGAAAATAATTTGGAATTTTGAATTTTGTTGAACTAAAATAAAGTTTTTGATAGAAAACTAAAAGATTTAACAAAGTCTGATAAAATATGTACAATGAGATATTTGCTCTTAATGATATTACTTTCATTTTTACTCAAATTACGCCCCCAACATATCGTTTACCATAAAATTTATATACGTTTTATTGCATTTCAGCTATAAAAACCTTCATGCAACATTGTCCATTCATGCTCAAAGTCAAAAGAGAGAGAGAAAATCAGTAAAGGCAACAAACTCGGACAAAAAAAGCGGCCAAAATCAAATCAAAGCTGCTCAAGAGTTGAGAGCAAAAACACAACTACATGGTAATGTACATGGAAAAACCACAAACAATTTTTTTCTCGCTCCCCCAACTTGAGAGCCAACCAAAAGGAGAGAACGAAAGAGAGAGCGAGGGAGAGAGAGAGCTAGCTAGTTTTTGCTTTGGCTTATGCTGGGCAACAACAAAAGGAACAACACAAAGCAAAGAAGAAAGAAATAGGGAAAAAAAACACCAGGAGTAAAATGCAGTTGCGCATGCGCTGCTGTCTCCCCCAAAAAAGTTACCCTCCTCACCCTTCCTCCTCTACTCCTTCTTTGAATGCGATGGCAGAGATACCGAGACGGGGACTCATGCTGGCTATGCAAGAGCGAGAGAGCCGTACACTCCACTCCAAGTGGCTCGTCATCGTCGGTCGTCGTCGTCGTCGTCATCGTCGTCGTGGCTGCGATTTGGCGGCGAGCCGTGCGAGGCATTTGAATGTTTTTTTCGTTGCCACACTCAGCATTCGAGTTCGGAATTCTTGCGAGCTGGCAGCAACTTTTTGTGCTGCTCCACAAAAAGCAGAAGCCAAATTAAGCCCCCAGTGCCAGGGCCCAAGAGCCAGCCACTAAGCCAGCAAGCCAGCCAGGCCCATAGTGCTGGCCACTGTCCACTTTAGCCACTTTCGCGCGCGCGTTTCAGCCAAGTGCACTCTCCGATCGAGTTTTTGTTGCCTTAGCGGCAATTCCCCGCTGCATTTTGTTGGAAGTCCCTGTGAAGAATTCTGTCGCAAAGTGCAAATGCATTTTCATCATTCCGCAAGTGCAGCTGCGTTTTCTGTATCACAATTATATATCGGTATAATCGGTGGCAACTAGTGAAGTGCAAAAATCGTTATCACATCGCACAAAAAATTAATAAGAAAACGCAAAAAAAAGGGCGAAAAAAATGATGCCAAAAGCTGATAAAGTGAACAAATTGTGAATCTTTGAATAATTGAAAAGCAAACGCAATTGTATAATCGATATATCGTGGGAATATATAGAAAAGTTATACTCTATAGTTGTGAGCAACAAATGATGTGGTAATAATGAAAATTTATATAATCAGAGATTGGTCAAATGAAATCGAAATGAAATGATTATTCCGATGGTCAAGAAAATTTAGTAATTGTCAAATAAGTAAGGAAGAGAGAGAGAAAAGTTTAAGATTTATTTGTAAATCCAAATGCCAGGAAAAGTAATAGTTTAAATTATTTTTGAGATTTCTCATCTAAATTTTGACTGGTAATGTCGTTTTCTATTAATGCATAGAGGCAATATATCAGCAATATAAATTAATAACAAGCACTTTTAATTTCGATCAATTTGCCAGCAAAGATTAAATTTTACCTAAGGGAAATCTGCTGTGAGATTTTGAAAAAAAAGCATGTTTAGAAAATAAATTTCATCATACTTGAATACAGTAAATGAATCAATGTTTTACCTAATTTTGACAATCTTTCTTCTACATATCGATCGCTTGCTTATCTGTTGACGTTGTTCTTGTACAATAGTCAGATATTTATGATGTGAGTAAATGTAAATAGTTTTTACCACAAATGGAACTATTTTTTGTTTATAGATTTGAATTCCAAATATTTTAAAATATTCCAAAGATGGATACAACACAAAAAGAACTAAATGTATTCCCTGATCCCTTATTCCTAACATATTAAAGAAGAAACGGCAATCTTTGTGAAGATTAGATTGCCTCAAAATCTATCAAAGTTTAGATTATCTCTTTCAGGCGAATATCCAAAAAATTATCTATCACTACTAGAAGAATCCCTTTAAGATTATATTTTGGAGTAGTTATAACTATTAAATTTATAATGTTTTAACAAAAGATTCACTTTTTCGATAAAAGCAATCACAAATTTCATTTGACCAAACAATTTCCGTATATTAATTTGTTTTGTATAGTTTTACCAATATAAAGAATTAAACGAGTAAAAGATTAAGAATTTCCATAATACAAACGATTAATCAAAGATATTGAAGTTGAATCAAAGTGATTTGCGAGTATCGGTGAATTGATCAAGCTTTAAATGATTATGCATGGTACCTGGTACAAAGGACCACAGTTGGCGCATCATCCACACTCGCATACGCATACGCATCCTAGTGACTATCCGCAGTTTCGTTCGTATCCCTCGTTTGTTGTGACACCCTACCATGATGGACATGCTCCGGCTTCGGCCACGCCCACACCCTGTACAGCTGCAACGCCCGGATTACAGAGCAACGAGGCGACACCAATAATTCCAACCAAGGCAATATCACAACCAACAGCAACGGCAACAACAATTACATCAGCAACAACAGGGGCAACTTCTTTATTGCCTAGTCCGCCGATTAAGATCGAGCAGGTCTTTGGTGAAGCATCCACTACTTTGGGAGTAGCTGCAGTTGAGGATTATGCCCTGCATTTGGATTGCCCCGTAGAGCATCATCATACATTTCGGGTAAGTGAAGAGATAATGTTATTATGCAAAATAACTAGGTAGACACCATGACCCAGAATATGACAAATGGCGGAGCCAACACCTGCACTTGTCCCCTCCAAAACAAGGCAAAGCAACATACGTACACACACATGCACACAAAATGGGCGTGCCTCAAATCAATTTTCATAAAATCATCCAATAACACTTAAAAGTCGTGTCAAGGGAGGTGGGGAGAGAAGAAAGACAGCAAAAAAAAAAAAAAACACCCGATGAAAACAAACACGCCCACAACAGAAATTTTAAAGAGCACGCAAAAGAGAATCAAATGAATGCCGTATCTCTTGGGTGGAAATGGAAGAGCATCTCTCTGTGAGTACTTTTTTGTTGGGAAACACTCAAGTTTCGCCTTAAACATTTTTATGGCCACTTGCAAGGATATTTTTTGTTCCCCGGTTCGTGTACAGGATGTGGCAAATATCCTTGACTGCAAAAAGCTTTCCCAATAGAAATTAAAGCAACAGGTGAAAGCCATTACAAAAGGTGCCATGGAAAATCGCGACTCTTATGGCAAAATAACTTGTGGAGTAAACTCTTGCAAAGATATCGTGAACAATGATAAGAATTAAAAATTATTAGTTTATTTTGTTCAAGTATTAGAAAAAATTGAAGAAGGTTTCTTGAAAGATTTCAAGATTGATCCATTAATTGATTAAAAATCCTGATAAGATGTTCGATTGTTGAAGGAAAGTTAAGCCCAATAAACATTTATTGTCCATATTACCCTTGCTAAACAAACTAAAACACTTTTCATTCATTTCAATTATCACAAACTGCAGTTTCTTAATACTCTTTCGCATAAGGATTATATTTACTTTACTCAGCTCTTTGTAGAACAAAGAAAAATTACAAATTATTGTACCAAATAACATTTTGCTTTATTTCTTTTAATATATGGATATTTTGTTAATTGAAATAAAGTTTATTTAAGTCTGAGCTATTTTGCATATATCTGTGATTCTTTTTGCCTGTTTATCCAATTTGATTAAAAGTTTATAGTCTTTGTTATATGGTTTCTTTTTTGAAATTTAAAAGAGTATAGAAGTTCCTTCAAGGAAATTCCTTCAAGGAGTAAAAGACCAAGACAACTTGCTTTCCCGACCCTTCTTTCATTGTTCTTATCGTGCATTGTGCAATGAAATTCTATAAAAACATACTCACACAAACAACCACCCACACACATATGTACATATAATTGTCCACGTTCCCTATATACATACATAAAAACACATGGTCCTGCAAAGGATTTACTTATTCTTACTACAATGCCGTTTGCGTTCGCGTAAACAGCAATGTGAACTGCGCTGCTTGCGCTGACGTTAGTTGCTTTGCTGCAGTCTTTTAGGGTAAAAGGAATGAGGGTCTAGCATTGGGGTAATCTTAGAGCCAAGTTTATGGCTTTAAAGCAAAATGGCTTAAAAGAAAAAACGTTTACAAGAAAATCATCTTGTATGTTGCAGAATTTAAAAAAGAAGCAAAAGAAATAAAGGATGCAGAAGATAGATTCCTTATAAAGGTAGAGTGAAGCAAAAAGGAAATAAACTTTAACATTGATATTGAACTTTTATATTATATTTACATATCTGAGATAACTGAGAATAACATAAAGGAATCAATAGCTTTCATTTTTTATTTAAAAGAAATCATCTTTAAACTAAAATCTATGACAAGTAAGCGGAAAATCATTTAAGTAAATACCAAGCCAAACAGGACAATAACAACAAATGGGGAAAACAAACAAACAACAAAACAACAAAAAAAAAAACAGCAAAAGAAATGTGGCAAAAAGAATGGAATAGAAAGCGGTATGTAGGAGGGGGAAGGGTGAGAAATAATATAAACAAAATGAAGGAAAATGAAATTGGCGCTCATGAAATGTTAACCATGTTGACGTCTCTTGTAGACGCTGGCTGAGCAGTTGGCGTGGTCGCTGACGTTGGCAGAACTGAATGTTTTTATCCTTTCTTCGATATGTCGTCGCGGCATTGTGTGTGTCTATGTGTGTACTTGGATGTGTGAGTGTGTGTGTGTGCCTGTGTATGTATGTTTGTGTCAGGACATCACACAGTTTCGCTTTTCTTTTACAACTTTTTGTTATTATTTCGTTTTTTGCTCGACGCTTGCCAATGTATTTCTTTCACTCGCTGCCATTTTTTCATGTAGCAAGGAACAAAAAAAAAAACCAAAAAAGAAAAAAAAATGGAAAAACAACAACACAGAGGAAAAAAAAAATACAATTTCACTTGGATTTTTTATATACATGAAACTCATGTGTTTGTGTATGTGTGCTTGTACAATGTGTATGTGTGTGTGTGTGTGTTTCCTTGAGTTTCCTTTTCGCGCGCGAGCCATTTTGCTGTTTCTGCTCCTTACAACAAACATGGGCCATAAGTTGCCGGAGCTGTAGCTGGAGCCGTATCCAAAGCCGGAGTCGGTGCCGGGAAATAGCTTGCTTCCGTTGTCAGTTATTTTTTTCTCTCTTGGTTTTATTTTTTTTCCTCCTTTCGTTTTCTTTTTTTTTTTTTTGGTTCTTCATCCTTTTTTTCTCGCTTCCTGCTTCCTTTGGCAGCTGGCAGAGCTGCTGCTGTTGACGTCAACGTCGTCGATTGTTGCATGTGTTGCCTTTAGCGGGCTTGCAACTGTCGTTGTCTTCAGCTCTCAGTTCCCAGCTTGGTTCTGACCAAATCTATTGCTGCTCGGTCGCGGTATCGCAATCGCGTTTGTTATACTTTCTTTTCCTCGCAGTTTGCGGCTTGCACGCTAGATGGCGCTCCAAAGACACAGCTGACTGGACCAGGGGCAGGGTTTAAATCGCAATCTGTATAATGAGGATATCTTTCTAAGAAAGTTGAACAATTGAACGAAAGAAACATCTTGGTAGTATACTATTGCCAAAGATTTTGTTGAGTTAGGATCTAAAGGACTTTCTCAACTCTTGACAATCATGAGTTTAATTCAGGACACTTTATTTTTATATTCAATGTTGAGAGTTTATTGTCTTATTGTCTTACGTTTCTTTCACATTAACAGGCCATTTAGTCAAGTCAACAACGCAGATTAAGGCTTAAGGAGGATCAAATAGTTTTATTTCAATAAGGCTTGAAAAATTCTTAACCCGCAGAATAAAATTGTAGCAAAAACATGACCAAGGCGCAATAAAAGAAAATCAATCTCGCATCCTCCTCTCTCATGTCTTACCCATTTGTTCGCGCCACGGCTCAACTTTGCGCAAATTCAGCTTGATATTTTGTTCTTGTTGCCTTTTCCCTTTTGTATTTTCCGTTTTCTTACAAGAAAATGCTGCAGTGCTTCGTTGGTAACTGCAATTGTATGTCTTTATAAAAGGAGAAGCAAGAGGAAAATTTATAAAATACGAAAAAAAATATATAGAAGAAGCAGAAGAAAAAAAACAGGAAAAAGAAGAAACAACAAGTGTAGAAGGGGGGCAACAAAACATTCACAACACACACACACATACACTCACAATGTGTGGGCTACCCATGTATATGTATGTGTGTGTGTATGTTTTTATATATATATGTACATACTTATTTTTGCTTCGCGCGCGCTCGCAATTTCTTTTGCGGACAGCTTCAGTGCTTCATGCCTTTAGCTGGTGCACTTTGAGTTTCAGTTTTTCAGTTGTTGCAAGTTATCCCATGCTCCCTGACGCAAGACGGACGCAGACGGACTCAACAGGACTCGACGCGACCCGACAAACAAACGAACACCCACACCCACGCACACAACCATACAGCAAGGAATCTTAAAGATCTCGTTACTGCAACCCGTCGTATGCGCAATATCTTGAATGAAACACTGTCAGCTGGTGCTTGAACTTTAATCAGCAGACTGAAAAACGAAAGCCAGGCTGTAATGTGTTAACTATTTGAGTGTTGGCCATGTGAATTGCACAAACGTGATGAGCATGAATGAAATAGATGTGAATTGAAAAGAAATCTCTTTGGTTATTCATACCAGCAGCTTACATGAATCCCCACAAAGTTCCTCTTTAAAGTGCAAAGCAAAAAAGAAAATCTAAAACAAATAAAATTATGTAAAACACAGATAACAAAATGACAAAACACAAAAGTTCCTACTACCTAGTGCAAAGATAAAACGCCATATTTATTTAAACCAAAAAGTTCCTAATCTTTTAATACTAAACAAATAAATAAAATATAGTCAAATGTAATATAACTTATATCAATATAATAGAGCAAATCAATATAATTGATTATAGTAAGTGAATGGTGACTACTTAATGGAATAATTAAACTAAAAATCTAGAACAAAAGTTACTAAAAACATAGACAAAACATAGTTTGATAATAAGTCATTAATATTGAACAATTTTGAGGTTTTATTTTGTCTGATGAATCTTTCAAGCTCAAAGTTAAGTTCAAGTAAGAAGGACATGAAAAGCATCATCTTTAAGTTGCTTCTTATATAAAGTGAACCTGAATAGAAAGTTAAAGAAGAAAGTGTAAAATAATTTATAATAATTATAGTTATTCAAGCTAAAGTTTAATAAGTTTTGCAAACAAATAACCATTATCTTTAGTGCAAAACTTTATGAACTCCCAAAACCAATAACAATCCTTTAAGCCATCATAAGCTGGTTGGATTTAGATAACGATTTACTGTTTCTTTTTGAGCATCAAATATGATAAATAAGAATAAAAATCACTATTTTCTTTACTAAACCTCACCTAAAGTGATAATCGAAATGAATAACAAAACGAATATAACTTTAGTGACATATCAAAAAGTGGAAAAATTCAACAGGAATGACAAATGAATGCTAAACAAATCAACCAACAAGCAAAGCAAATAAATCTCTGTCAACATATCCTCCACACTGTTTACTAAACAATGTGCTAACCATCAGCAATAAAAAACGAGAAATTGTCAAAATCAAAATAAAATATTCCAATGGTAAAACTTGAAAAAATAGAAGAAAATAAAACTACCGCAGTGTTTTCAAGGTCACTTTGTGGCAAGTTTTTCCGCCAAATAAATTTCTATTTGTTTCATTTTTCACAAACACAAAACTAAAAAGCATCTAAAAATAAAAAACAAATAAGAAGAAGAAAAAAATACAAAACAAAGTTAAAAAACTTGTGTTTTGTTTGGAAAAATAAAAGAAAAACCAAGAGAGAAAAGAAAAATGAACGTAAAAATTCGCTGGTAAAGTTTTGCTTGTTTAGTTTGTGTTTGGATCTATGTGTGTGTTTGTGTCTGTGTGTGTGTGTATAAAAATCAAACAAATAAACTGTATACCAGTTAGATAAATTGCTAGAGGGCGATAAAGGAGGAGGGGAATGGTCACCCCATTTGAAAGTGAAATTTGTTGCCTACATTTGAGCGTTGCTTACATTTGTCATGCACGAACTTCATACAAAGTGCGACAACAATAACAACTACCATAACAACAACAACATCAATCATGCAGAAATGGATATGCTAAAGAATCATCTGAAGCGTTATCAGATGGGACCACCAACGCCCTCCGTCACCCCGGTGCCATTTCTTATGCCCGCCGAGTTCTACAAAAGTCTTTTTGCCAGTGCAGTCCTTCAACAACAGCAACAGCAACAAAAATCTGATGGCTTACGTCTCTATGTCCAAACGCCATCTCCCACACCGCCTGCAGGTCTGGGAGTTTCTGGTTCCAGTAGTGGAAGTGGAGGCACCCCTTTGTCCAGCAATTTGTTATTCTCTTCGGCAGCTGCAGCGGCTGTTTGTGTGGCGGCTGCAGAATCAGTCAAGCGCACTCAAATGAAGGAGGAGTTGCGAATAGAATCCGACGATGCAAGGGAAGGCCAGATAAAGCATCTGCCCATCAGAAGGCATGCAGGAAATGTTAGTATTCAAAATTGAATTGAAGTTCGTTTCGAGGATTGCAAACGGTTAAATTACTTAACAATTTCTTAACTTCTTGACATTGAGTTTTTAGTTGAAATCGTTCTAATCAGCTGATTAAAACAAAAAGATTATTTCTTTAATAGTTTATGATAATCATTTTCAATTCAAATTTCTATATGTCAACTTTTCTTACTCTAAACTTTTTATTTCTACAAAACTTTATTTTAAGTTATTTAACTGAAACACAGACAAAACCTTTATGGCTAGTCGACAAGCTCTAAAAATATATATAAATAATAAAATTGTGGTTATATATACTATTCTCGACTTTCTACACACTTTTTCACTTGCAAATTCTAAATATAAATACATTTGGAAACTTTTTAAAAAGGGAATCTGATTTTGCAAAAAGGTTTTGATGTCCTATTTATTGTCATAATTACATTATCATCTGTCCTGTTAGTTCTTAAAAATGTAATCCAACGTAAAGTAACCCAAATCATGTCGTGACCCTTCAAAAAAAAAGAGTTTGATTCTATTTATTGTTGCTAATTACGGACCGGTCAGTGTACTGTAGCGGCTTCAACCAACAATAACAAGTAAAAATCATCAAAAAATCATTTCATATTTCATGCTCAATGCTTTACCAACAAAAAATGAAAACCCTTTTCACCTCCTTTCCTTTTTTTTTTTGTATTTTGCAGAAACCTCACGGTAACAGTAACAACAACAACAACAACAACAGTTACTCTTGGTCAACGCAGAACGGACAACACGGCGAAGTCGTCAACAGTAACACGAACAACCCACTAACACCGCCAACTCCACCCATCGAGGGTAGCCAAACAACTTCGGCATCCGCAATTAATTTAAATCCAACTCAACCCGCTTCACAGCAGACGCGTCCAAACTTTGGCAGTTCCATAAAATCACCACCAGAAACAAGGACCCAGAACTCCATAGCCACGTGCAAAACTCAGCCAGAGGAAAGTAATACCAACAGCAGCAACAACAACAACAACAATAATAGCAACAGCAACAACAACACCAACACAAACTCAACAACTGCTGCTGCTGTGGCTGCTGCCGCTGCTGCTGCTGCCAATATGCCGATCGGCAGCGTACAGGGACAGAATCCCACTCAGGGATTGGTGCACTGGATGAGTGCTGTGATGGCCGAACATATGACGGGTCAAACGCATCATGATCCCACAGCTGCTGTGGGTATGCATTATATGTGGAATGGCAATGTCGATGTGAGTACAACCAAAAATAACAACAACAATAACTAGTGTGAATTGTTCTCTGAACTTCTGAGCCTTTTATTAAGCAACAAAAAAAAAGAAACCTCCTTACTCGACTCCTGCTAAAGGCAAGGTGTTAATAAAAGAAAAACAGTTTGAGACATCTCGTTTCTTGGCCAGAATTAATATGCAAAAAAAATAGTGAAAACTTGTCCAACTTAAGTGAATGAAATGACTGATGCGTGAGCAACTTTCCAAGATAAAACTTTTAATGCCCTTTGAAAATAGGAAAAGCATGTAACTTAGTTATCTTAAATTATGTTGAAGTGTAGTTTAGTTTCCTTAAAGTGAAATACTTTTAAGGTCAGAGCCAAAAATTGAATTAAAATCACTACTTAATATTAGATAGATAAGGTTCACGAAATATCAACTGACTGATATAGAAAAATCACTCAAAAAGTATCTCTATCAATTTTTTGAAACAAAATATATATAAACTTATAGAAAGTTTTGATATTTAACACATAAACTATAAGGCACTAACGAAGCTGTCAAATTTCTATGAAAAATAATAAATTTAACAGTCTCCCACTCAAATTAGATTTGAAGATTTGACTCAACGATTATAATCATTCATCTTATAATACATATAAGATATCATTCAAATCTGTTATTTCTACTACTTTCTCACTACTTTTTTCTGCTTTAACTCTGACACATTGTTTATTTGCAAAAGATTTAAGTCTTAGCATTTTACTTCTTATTTACTTATTTGTTTAAATTGGTTTAAATTTGATATTAAACTTGATTTCGAAATGCGAAATAGGTTTACGTTTCATTTAATACTTGAGCATAGTTAATGTTGCAAGATGACGACCTTAACCCGACATCAGGTCAACTTATTACACTGACCATTCCCATCCATTGACTTGCCCACAATCACAATTTATTTTTCTTTTTTTTTTGTGTGGAGTCCCTTGCAATTTTTAGCACGATTCATCATGCTCTCCCGCATTTGAATGCCTTTTGTAAAGCCACCAATTCTTACCCGAGCCCGTCCTTGCACTTTCACTCGACGACAACTCCGAGCAACTTTAACCTCCAACTCGAACCGTTTGCTGTCTGTAGCTACACAAAACACACAAAACACAAAAAAGAAACGAAAAACGCCAAAAGGAGAACCCAACATAAACCCTAAACTCTACCCACACTATCCTTGACCGAGCAGACGCGTCGCTAAAATAAAAAAAAAAATCCTTTGAACGGCTTCGTTGTTGAAAAAATGTTCTGTTTTCTTCTTTTTTTCCATCCCGATTCTGGTCGCACTTTTTTGTACGGTTCACCCCACCCCTTTTCGCTTGCATTCAGCTTCTTCTTTTCCTTCTACCTCCTAAACCATATCCTTGAGTGAGCTTCGTCCTGGCGCTAGCTACTCTCTACTTGGCAGCTGCAAAAAAAAAATGTTCGCTCTCTGTTCGCGTGCCATTCCGTAGAGTTTTTTCCCTCCAAGATGTAAACAAGTTGAACGCGTCGTACAAGTTTTTCTTTGACTTTTTCTTCACTGTTTGCTTCTACTTTTATTTTTGTGTTTTGAGTTTTCCTTGTGCTGTTCATTGAGTTTGGTTTTGTTTTTTAAGAATTTCCCTTTTTTTCTTTTAAAGCTGCGAAATTATTGTTTTGAATGGAGATTGATTGTCTCCAAGGACAACGACAGGAACGTGTCCAGGCAGAAAGGTTCACTGCAGGTTGATTCTGCGTTCTTCGCCTACTTCAGTTTGCCTCGTTAGCAGGCGCGTTTCAATGTTTTTTCTTTTACTTTTATTTGAGTTAAAATCCCAAGTTAATTAATTTTTAAAGTTTAACAATGGCGACGGGTCAACAATCGTGGCAAAGAATCATAGCACTTGCTGTTTTTGTAGTTGTTGTCACTTGCATTAGCTAAATTAGCTGTTGGCCGGATGAAGCGAATGAAGAGGCCGACATTAATTAATTTGAAAAGCAACTGAAACTTTAATTTTTGTAGACTCAAAGACAAAGTTGAACGGTTGAGAAACTGAAAACTTGAAATTGATTTTCATTGACGTCATTTCAATAACTTATAATAATATTTGGGTGTGCCAAAGAGTTAAAAAATTAATTATTTTTTACTATAAAATATATGAAAAGTGATTGGTTTAAGTTTGGAATTTGGTTTTAGTTGAAAAAAATATTTTCTTATAGTAAATTTATTTGTGATAATATGACTTAGACAACTTTAAAGTAAGTTAAACTTGAGTGAGTTAAATATTTAAAACTTGAAGTCCTTGAGCAACATTTACAGAAACAAAACTTTAACTTAACATAATATTTGAATTTATTGCAAAACTTGGTTTTTTTTACTTTTAAGGACTAAACTGATACATAAAATTAAAGTCTCATTATTAATTTAGCCACTATAACATTTTTCAATATTTAAATTACAATTTTTATATTAAGAGCAATGATAGTGACAAGTATCAATTTTCATGACAGTTTTGGTCTTCAGAAAAAAAGCCATTTTACTATTGGGAAACATCTTGTTCATTATATATATTTGATCAGCTAGCAAACAATTTATTTCAAAGAGACTCACTCACTCACTCAACCGTGTCGAATTAATATTGAAAAATTCTCTCCTAGACCAGACCAAAGGCAACCGAGATGGGACGAAACAAAAAAGGCAACCCTAGACCGCAGCACGCCTCAAAACAAAGCATTGCAATTAATACTTGTGCTTCAATTAGAGGAAAGGAGCACTGGAAAATAAAAAAAAATGAAACGACTCGACTCGACTCGACGTGACGCCAAAGCAGCGACACACAAGACTACAGAAAAGTGAAAATTGAAAATGCGGTGCGAAATGAGAACACAAAATGGATTTCAACTGCGAACAGAGCTATGCAGGGAATAGGTTGGATCAGAGAATAATAGACGTTCCAAAGTCTCATGGAATTCAAAAAGCGAAACATAGACAAAATAGAGAAAAATTTAAAACCATGTTAACCGCCAAGCCAACTTCAATTTTTAAAGTAATTGCCACAAAGTTTTTACTATAGCACACTTTTCTCTCCATTTTCCTCGATTTTTTTCAATACATTTAAAAAAGAAAGCACAACAACCTCTAACCTCAAAAGAGTTGGCGACAAAATAGAAAAAACGGGGAATAAACAATGCATATACATGTATAAAAACTAAAGGAATAAAAATTTTGGTTTCTATCTGGAAAAAATCAATAGAAGCAGACAGAACATGGCTAAAAAGATGTAAGAGAAAAAGAAGTTCACAAAAATGCAGGGGAAGCTGATGTTTCACTGAGTCGTCCGAGTGAGTGAGGTGTAGAGGAAGTTGAATTCAAAGGTTGCTACATTGTAGAAAACGCGTTTTGGCGGCTAGCGTCGGTTGGGTGGTTGGTTGGTCGGATGGTCGGATGATGGTGGCACCGGCCCTCAGCGGTGTGGGTGGTAGTCTGGTCCGAGCAATTGCAAAAACAAAAAAGGAAAAAAGATATAAAGGATTTTTTTCGTTTTCCGCCTAATTTTTTGCACTTTTTTTATTTGCCGTACTTTTTGCATAGAAGTTGGACCAAGCAACCAACAAACCCACTCAACCGCCCAACCACTCGACCACCCAATCCAACCTCACCCAACTACCAAACTGTACCGAGTCTCTGCCAACGTCGCTGCAGCTGCGAAGGGGTTAAAAAAAATTATTTTGATTTTTCTACGTTTTTTTTTCACCACTAGCAAAAAATTTTTTCCATTTTCGTTGAGAGCAAGAGAAGAAGAGGTTGAAGAGTAAACGAGAGCAGGCGAGTGTGTGTGTAAAAGAAAGAGAGAGAGAGAGAGATACAATTTTGCTGCTGCGCTGTGTCATTTTTTTTCGGTTTTTTTTATTTTCGAAAATTTTCTTCCTTTTTTCGTATTTTTTGCTGCGTGCTGCTGCTTCTGGCTGGCTGGCATGTTGGTTAGAGAGGACTTCCGTCCATGTCCATGTCCATTTCCATGTCCATGGCTCTGGTCATCTTCATCAGCCAGCTGCGTATGTATATATGGGTGCGTGTGTGTGTGTGCATTTGTGTGCATTTGTGTGCAAGAGTGTGTGAATGCGTGTGTCTGTCTCTGTTGGTAATTTCTCTTCTTCTATTTTTTCTCTACCATCCTCCTACACAGACACATATAAAAAGAAAGACTTGTGGGAAAATAAGAGGTGGGTGGGTAACTAAAACAACAACATCAACTAACGCTCACTCACACACTTATAGATGCAAACACACACACACACACTCACATGTGAGCCTATCACATAGTGGCCAACTCCCCTTGTGATATGCAACACTTTTTGCCAACTTTTTGGCCAACACCAAAAGCCGCCGCACTTTTGCCGCCGCTCACCGTCTCCAATGCATCGTCACCGCCGTCGCTTTGACACCTCCGATTGTGTGTAACACGCGGTTTTCTATTTCAATTGACACTTTCATATATTTGTGTTTTGTATTTTGAGCTTGACAGAAAATTGTCCAGTTTTTTTTTTTTTTTTTGTTTTGCCGCCCCACCAATGACGGCTTCCAATTTCAATAAACGTCAATTTTTCTCACTTGGTTAGATAAACAAAAAACAGTTGAAATCGATTTACCATTATAAAGTTATTGAAGTAGGCCAGCAAAAAATGCACTTGAACCGTTTCGAAAGAGTTTCACATAAATTTTTTTTTTTAGATTTTCTACCGTTTGTTGGTAACATAAGTAGAAAAGAAATTATTGCTAATGAGACAATTATTTTAAATGTTCAAAATAAAGTGGAATTCAAATGAGTTTTTAAATTTGAATTGGCTTTCAATTTTTTTTTGGGTGGGGAATCCTATCAAAATTAAAGAATAATTACTTTAAAATTATTTTAGCAGATTTTTTACCGGTAAAATAATAAAGTTTCATTAATCAAACCTAAATTGACTTTGATATTAACCTGTTAAAGAAGAGTTTTAATCCTTGTACATTATATATACTTAATACATTTGTGGTTATCCTCTATTTCTAATAGATAATAGAATATTTTAATTAGAAATATCTTTGACTTTCTTCTTTCTAATATATCTATCAATTATCAATACATTTATCAACCATTTTTCTATAAGGGTTATAAAATCTAGTTTTCTTTACTAATCGTTGTCTCATATATTCTTCAATATGTACTCTTATTTTTAAATAAAGTCATGTCCTTTGGATTTTAACGTTTTCTACACCATTTTCTCTCGTTTCTATATATTTCGAAAACTAATTGACCGATATAAAATACTGGCAACAAAAAACACAGCATGCCAAAGATATAAGCGATTACAATCTTTGGCCGCCAACGCCGCGCAGTCATCAGCATGCCAGTGAGCATCATCCGATGTCCCTGAAACAGGAATATGAGGTAAGTATTCAAAACAAAAACAACAATAACAGCTACAAATGCCAAAAGTTTATGGCTTATGCATGCATAAAATAAAAAAATAAAAAACAAAGAGCAAAACAAAGAATTGAAAAAAATATAGGAAAATTTACTAAACGTGAATAGGTCAGCTTGGCAAGTTGAAGTTTAAATACTCTACATGCCATAGGCAAAGATAAAGAAACTAATAAATATAAAAGAAAGGCATAAAGGCCAAAAGATACCTGTATAATATTTCCCATTTTACTGGTAAAACAGAAGCAAGACTTTCACTTCTCATTTCTGAAGAATACTGAATTTATATGCATATTCTGATCTACTTCTTCTGATCTGACCTACTACAGTTAGCAAACTGACCAACGCTGATAGAACCATTGCCTGTTAGGGTGTTGCAAAAAATAAAAGAAGACATTTCTAAACTCGCGTGCAGCCAACGTTTAAAATTTGTTTTCTCTTTTCCTCTTTTATATACATATATATATATACATTTTCTTTTATTTACTTGTCTGGCCAGACCAGAGCCAGACTTTGTTTTTTGCTTTTGCCACATTTTTTATAGAAATAAACTTTATATATGTTTTTTTTTTTTTCCTCTCTTTGGTGGTCTTTGTTGCATTTGGAGTGTTCGTTTTGCCTAAGCATATTGAAATTGTTTAGAAAAAAAAAAAGGAACGCAAACAGCCGGCGGTGTCATTTATATAGATTTTTATTTGATTTTCGGCAGGGGATATCGATGTCTGTACATATGTATGTATGTGTGAGTGGGGAAACTCTGTCCGTGTGTAAGAGTAAGGGGAGAGAAGGGAAGAGTTAGCCTAGGTCAGGTTCAGATGGCATTTAACCCACATTTGTTAGCTGTTAGCTATATATAGACACTTTCGCTTATTTGTCAGTTAGAATTTTAGCCATATACATATATACATGAATTATTGTCAGTATTTATTTTGTCATGCACTGAATTTATTGGGAAATTTTGATCAACTGTTGGCTTTTAATTATAGAAATTTAGCATTTGAGTTGCCTTTTCTAATTCGATTATTTAATATTTGATTTGAAATATTTTTGGTGGCAATTATTGCTTAACGGCTAATTGACTCAGTGAGAGATTTAATATAAATGTTTAGTTGATTAGCTTAATTAATTATAAATGTATTTCTAAATACTCCTTCTCTCCCCATCTAATTGCTACATTTAATTGAGATATATTCATAAAAGGTTAAATGAAATTCTTATTATAAATTGAAATTTCATTACATTTTTTGCTACTTTTAGGCCAAAATGAGTGATCATCACCACAATAATCTGCAAAAAGGTAAGTTGTACAATCCATATGAACAATAATCTTTAAAACGCAGTAAAAGTAAACGTTACGAATGACAAGAAATCGTTTGGCTAATTAATTGCTCACCAAAACCAACAGCCACAGGGACTGGGGGAAACAATCACGTTTCGGTCTATGGAAGAAATCTACCCAAAAGCCAAAGATTCAGATCAAAAGCGCGAGAGCTATCTTAAAGATTGCAATCTACATACAAAGTTAAATTGGAGAACGCGTGCGGGCCAGTTAACAAAAGCAGGGCAGCTCCCACGACAGCAGCAACCAAAAAGCCGCCGAAAAGTTGACCTTTAACTGAAAGTACAAGACTGGCTTACAAGATGTTTACATAAATTCCTAAAATGCAAACAACATTTTCAACATTTTCAAGTTGCAAGAAGAGAGACCATGTTGCATGAGAGGCCTCGCATTGACAGCAACACGCTGCCGTTGGTGATGCTGCTGCTGTTGCTGCTGTTGCTGCTGCTACTACTGCTAGACTGGGACCTGGAGTCTGGAACTGGACCTCCTTCAGTCTTGTAGCTAGATCTTCTATCGATAATGTCAACGCTAGACAATTGGCCAATAAGGTTGTTGTTGTTGTTGCTGCTGCTGCAGCCTTTTGCTTTGCAAGATAAAAATCTCCCAGTGGCCACATTGTTGCCATCAATGGATCTCAATGTAGATGTAGATGTACCCAACCATATCTATCTATGCGATCCTTGTACAAATTAACAATAAGCCAACATCCACTACATACAAACTGAGAAATGCCGCTAAATACTTTTACTAGGCAAGGAAAAGAGAGAGAGAGAAAGAGAGGGCGATGGGGCGAGGTTGAAAAAAGGTTTTATTTTGTGTTCATGAACTAAACTTTAAAAAAAAACAGCAAAAAAAAACCCATCGTAATTAACACTAAAATTGTTTTGCTAACTAACAACAAACGAAATAGAACAAAACATTTATGCCAACAAATGCCTGCAAATGTTTTATTAGTGAAATGTTTTTGACATACTTTGGCATCTGTGGGGCGCCACAAGAGCTAATTGTTTGAAGTGACTAGAAATGCTGGTAGATGTATCTACATATCATATATACATACATATAATCAACGAGAGGTAACATATACGTATACATACATACATACAAGTGTATTTAGATATTTTTTAAGTGAAGGGCAAAACTAAATAACAATACCACAAAAATATAGAAATAATTTTACTATGAGCCAAGTAGGTTAATAGAAAATGCAGTAAAAGCAAAACCTATAGAAATGCAACTCACTTTGATTTTAAAGAATGGAAGTTATATTTAATTAAAAAATGAATAAAGAAGCAAATTTTTTAAATTCTATTAAATGCAACATTAAATCTTCTTTGTTGGCCTGACTTAATTTTAAAAGAAAAACTTAAGATTTTTACGTGATTAGAAGAGAGAAAATATTATGTTATCAATATTTCTTACAGAAAAAAAGTACACGTAATGAATACTTATTTTGCTGATTGAGTTGGTTGAGTATTATATTCTTAAATTATTAATAATTTGATACTCGATTTGGAAATGTTTCAATAAATTTAAATTCCAATCTGAATCTTTGCTAATCATCTTGCCAACTCTTCCCATTTTTGTCTTATCAGAAAGCAACAACCAAAATATTTATCCTTAATTGACTTAAATCAACAATATAATTGCATAAAATAATTGAGTGCTTCAATTCAATTCAGTAAATCTCTTTATAAAACTTAACACTTATATGCATTTACGTTTATAAGTATCTTTTGATGAAGCATTTCAAACTCATTAACAAATTCACACAATTTTTGCACGCAAATACGTTAAGCTGCCACGGCAGCAACTCCAACTGCCACAGCAGCAACACAAACAGAAAAAAACCAGCTTAATTATGATAGAACTCTGGCAACGCCCGAGGTAAACCAGTAGAAGAATTACAACAACAACGAAAAAATAAAGGAAATCATAAAATGTTCAACTATTTTCACATAATCTACAACCACAAAACCGTAACTCAGTCCAACGATTTCCCAGTGGCAATCAGAACGGGCAACAAAATGTCTCAGTTTAATTAGAAGATGGATGCGGCAGGGGCAAATGAATAGAAAGGAATGGAGAATGAAAGAGAGAGAGAGAAGGAGACAGAAAAGAGAATCCTTCAGTTGGACAGGTGGCGACATAGGCAACGTGAGTGAACGTGAGTTGTCGGCAACAACTTTTAACAGGCGTGCGCGACTTTGACATGGGCAACGGGCTACCGGCAACCAGCAACTGGCTACCGGCAACTGGCAAACGAACCTGAATCTAAACTAAACTTGACGTTGGACAACCATTGGATGGCGTTAGATGGCGCCATGGGCTGACATAATTCAACTAACTCAACAAGCAGCAAGAACTTTAATGTAACAACTCAATTGCAATTGCAGGTCACTTTCTGGATGACAATCGCTTGGAGCATCATGCAGTGCCAGGACAAGGTGAGTCTCCATGACGATATAAACATTGAGAAATCTTTCTAGTTTTTAGCAGGAAAGACATCTTATCGTTAACCTCTTTTTTTTTACTCTTTGAAAATAATTTGCCAAATTTCATATTATATATATACATTTATTAATTAATATACTTTGCAGGTGGCTTAGGTCTGTCAAGTACTCCAAATGGCGGAGGCGGAGGTGGAGGCGGCGCTGGTGGTGTCGCAGGTGGAGGCAATTCAAACGGCGGCAACTCGAGTCTTGGCGCCACTTCTCATCATGGCAATCATGTCAGCTCCGCTGCTGCCGCCGCTGCTGCTGCTGCCCATCATCATAGTTCTGCGGTGGCAGCTGCTTCAGCGGCTGCTCTTCTCGTAGTGCCACAGCCCATCAATGCCAGCAAAATTGGCGGATCCGGTGTAGGGGGTACAGGAGCTAGCGGTGGTCATGCTGCCACTGGCGGTGGTGGAAGTGGACGCAAGTATCAGTGCAAAATGTGCCCGCAGGTGAGTCCATATGAAACGATTATCCAATTGTTCACGATACTGATGCTCCCGCTGCTGCTGCTGCTGGATGCTACTTCTCTTGTTACTTAAGGCTAAAGGTTTTAACAGTTAAATTATGCCGATGCCATGGCGAATGAAGCCAATGGCATTTGCAAAAATTGTGCGTCACTTACCCACTTGCCTCGGTCATCGAGGGTCTCCAATTGGGGACCACGCACACAGCCTTTGTTTACAATTTTCCAGTTGATTTACTTTGGTCCAAAGTTTCAGATTTCAATTTGGTTAACTGGTTCCCACAGACTCGTATTCATTCACGGTACTGTCAATGCCCGTTGGCTTGTCTCCCAATGATGACTGACACTCCAGTCGAGGGCCAACAACAATAACAGATGCTGCAAATGCAGTTTGCTCATAAAATGTCAATTATGCATTGTCCTCGATGTGTGTGTGTGTGTGTGTGTGTTGATACTGATATTGGTAGCTGCTAATTGGAGCTTATTTTGTTGCTGTTTAAACGGTCACCTGTGGTAAGACATGGGCAAGTGCCACCTGTCAATATTTCAGATTTCAGAATTTCAAGTTTTGATCTTGCGAATGATAGCCGTGTGATACATCTTTGGTGGGCTAACTAATTGAGTTTGATATAAGATATGAAAATTCATTTGAATATGATTTTAAATATGTTTTAAATGCTGGTATATGTATTAGTATAAAATGACAAGTTCAATCTTTGAAAGCTTTGATTCTTTGACAGATTAGCAAAGTATTTAACTTTCTTATGTCAATTATGTGATGATAAATATTCTTTTTTTTTTCAATTAAATAAGCATCTTTGCTTGCCAATTTTACTTGTTGCCATGGACATGGAAGAATTTTTAAACGAATGATATATGCGTCCGGTTTGATATGCCACACCCACAATGCCCACAAATTGCGGTGCTGAAGCTAACAACATTTGCCGTGTTGATGAGCAACGAAATACACAGAAACTGGGGACGAATCGGGGTGTTATCCCTAGTCCATTTATGATGACGATGCTGAAAGACCAGCGCACATGCCAGCAACAAATAGTAGTTGTAGTTAGTGGGAAGAAGAAGGCTAACATGGACGAGGTGTTCATTTGTGCGAGGAAAAGTGAAATAGCAAGCATGCCTAAAAGTATGTTAACGTTTTTTTCTTCACATTGCTATTGCGTGTGTAAATGTGGTGTGGGTGTTATATGTATGTATATATGTATGTATGTATATGTGTGTCGTATGTGGGTGGTGAGTTGCACTACTGCAAATTAGTGCGTTTTGTACGCTCAAAAAGCGGCTGCTGCTACTTTTTTAATTACCCACACTTTCATTTTTTCTTCAACTGCTGCTGCTGCTAGGTCTAGTGGTGGTGGTGGGGCTGGTGGTGCTCCTGCTTTGGCAATGTTGCTGCTGGATCTCCCAACTTCAATTGGAATTACTACACTTGGCACTCTCCAACGACAGCAGCAGAATCAGCAGCAACATCTCGTTTTTTTATGCCTTTGACCACATATCCGTATATATTCCACACACACACACACACACACATATACATAGATTCAGAAATCCTTCCACTCCCTCCGCTGTACATGCATATGTGTGCCACTGTATAAATATGTATATGTGTGTGTGTGTTGGCCAGTCAGCCTATCATGTTAGTGTGCGCTCTGCCATTTTCTTTGCATCTTTTTTCGGGACAAATGAATATGCCAAAGAGAAACGAGAAGAGAGTCGGAGACTTTTTCCATTCTTATTTGTTGACTTTTTGTTGGCCAAAATAATGTGCACCCAATTTTATACCTCTATATATATTTTTTTCCCTTTGGTCTATCTGCATTTGGTTTCAGTATTGAGGGAGGCGCATGCTTGTCCGTGTATACAAAAAAATTGAATTATTTTTCAATTATTTTCAAAAAAGAATAAGGTAAACAGGCAAATGATTAATGCAGTCCAAAACCTGAGAACAACACATAAATAAATTGTGTTCGCTTTATTAATAAAATATATTTAAATTCATACAATAAATGCATTTTACCAATGATTGGAGATGCTCTGAAAAAAACAGTTTTTTTTCATTTAACCGAAAAGAAATATTCTGTTGGCTACTTAAATCGATTTAATATATTCCTATAAGTCTCTGAAAAACTCACTTGATAGTTTTTCTGAATTCTTAAATTTTAAATTTTGCAAAAGTTGAATTTAACGAATTCTTAAGATAGTCAATACAATATTAAAATGAATTTAACAAAATTCTTTGCCAATTGCTACTTGCCAACACTTTTTCTGATCAATTTTGGAAAGTTTCCTTCATCCCATTTTTTTCATGTAATCGAAAATGTAAACCAGAAAACCATTTAAATGTATTTAATTGATTTTAAATAGTCTCGAAATTGTTTTTCTATTCATTCTATCAGAGTCAGCACATCCAACGAAAGCCAGTCAGTATTAAAGTATAATATTTTCATCAAAACCTTATATGGGCAAAACCGAAAAACCGATTAAAAAAAATGCAAAATCATTAAACATTTTGTATATGTGTGTGCGTATAGATATATATATGTGTGTGTGTATTTGTGAACAAAACCTCATTCTTTTAACCTTCATTTTGTTTGCAGATGCAAATTTTTTAACAAAATATTTGTGATAAATCATAAAAAAAAAACAAAAACAATATAAAAAACTGCAAAGAAAAGTAAAAGAGGAGTATAAAAATCAATTTCAGTGCCGCGCCCATTTTAAGGGAGGTCGCTGGCAACGTTTACATAAAATTATAAAACACGCCTAGTACAAAAACCAAAAAAAAAATAATACAAAAAGTAACGAAAAATTAACTGAAATAAGCATAAAAGTATTCAACAGCATTATTGTTGCATCTCTTGTTCATACATCACCCACACACACACACATGTACCTACACACACGCACATAATAACCTTTTTATTATTTTTCACAATGTTTTATTTTTAGAATATGTACATATAGCTGCATATGTGTGGGTGAGTGTGTGTGTGTGGGTGCACTTTGCCAGCCATTGCATGTGTGCTTGTTGCCTACATTTTTTCATATACATGTGTGTGAGTGGGAGTGTGGAATGGGCGTAGGGGGCACTAACACAATTACGAGCTTGGTCAACCGAGGGTGAGTTGGAGCCAACTCACACTATCAATTAGTGAAATTACATGCGAAAAGCGGGAGCAACAACACCATCAACAACACAAAAAAAAAAAGAGAAAAAAGAGTACGATGAGAAAATAGAAAAATTGCACAAATTTTCAGAGCTCACCCATACAGCGCATGTGTATGTGTTTTATGTATATGTATGAGTGTGTGTGTGCGTTTGTTTTTTCCCCTTCATTTAATTAACAATAAAAATAGGCTAAAAAATCTAAAAAAAAAATGTAATAAAATAAAACATAAACTCGCGCACACAAACACACACACACACATTTATAGGACATGCATGCCATTTGTTAAATAATTTCCAACACGCGCCCCCAAGTAGGCAACGTTTTTTGTGTTTTTTTTTTTTTTTTTTGTCACATTGAGAGGAGAAGCTTACGCTTCACGCAGGGTTGGGCATTAAAATTTGATCCGATATAATGCATGAATTATGTAAACTATTTTTATTTTCATTACGTTTTTCCGCCATGGTTATTGGTGCTTATGCATTGCCCCTACACATCCATATACAAATATATATATATATGTACATGTGTGTGTTTGTGTGCGTGTGGCAGCCTTTGGCATTTAGCAATTTGGTTAACGGTTAACATTAACATGCCGTCCCCTCCCATCCTGCCTGCCATCGACCAAATTGATGCGGTTAGCAACAGCAGCTAATGGCAAATGTTTGGCATAGACATTCTCGTCTCTACTCTAACTACTTACTCAATAGTGCCATCACTTTTCCGCTAGATCTAGAGCAGAGAATATTATTTTTATTACATTACAGTAAGAACTCGAAGGCAAGCGACAAATCAGAAATCATCCATTAAAACCAAAATAGAATAATATTACAGATAAAAGTTATATCTAACTGAATAATAAGCTAAAACTTTACAAAGCAGTTCATGGTTTGGATTACAATTAACAATGGATCAATTATTTTGATTATTTTATACATCGATAACAAAGTAATGTCTAGAATATTTACATTTTTACTTATTATCAACAAGAATTTTTCAAAGAGCAGTTCAAGTTGGAAATGGTCTCCAATTATGATATCGCCAGCTTGATCTTTGGTTATATTATTCAGGTTTCACTATATATATTCATTTATTCACTCACCCTGAACGTGAATGCACAATATCGAGTGTTTTGTTCTGTTTTACACATGCAATAAAAATACAAAAGTTGTACGTTTTTTTTCCATTTATGGTTTTTATGGTAACCAAATTGTTGTTAAAACAAACTTTTTTTCTTGATTCTTAACTTTACATATAATATTTATTCAAGGGGTGAAAATATTTTTCCCATTTGCCTTTTGGTTTACGCTTCAACTGAACATAAACATGAGAGAAATGCAAATTATTCAAGTTATTTTTTTAACCTATCAATCAACAATTAATAGAAAAAATAAAACACAAAAACTAACTACACATCTAGAACTGTTTAAAATTGTAATTAAAATTAAATACGCCCTAGGAAATATGCGAAACAAGAAAGTTTCTTAAACAAAAAAGAACACAAAAACAAGTATTCTTTTTAATTTCATAACATAAAATATGTATATATAAATATATAACTAACATACAAATATTTCAAAAACTAATGTTAAACAAACTAAACAAGTAATTTAATTATTGATGCAGACTGGATAAATTAACCTGCAATTAGAAGAAGAGAATACTAGATAGTAAATTAGTAGATAGAAGTTTGGATTAAAACTGACCATCGATCTGAAATAAGTTTTCACCGTTTGCCAACGCAAATTCGCTGAACTTCCCCATTGCTTGTCAACATATTCAAATTCTGTTGTCGGCTGCACTTCCAGAAATTGTGCCCAGAAATCAGCCGGGAGTAGAAGTAATACAGTTAAGATCCGCTGCCAAACGAAACAGTTTGTGAGATTCAAATCCAAATCCCCAAATACTGTTGGGGCACATGTTATGGCCAGATTATTAGCACACATTCGTGTAGGCGGACTGTCTGCCACCCGCTGCCAATGTAGTATGAGATAGGCCAAAGTATGACGATTTGGTTTCTGTAGCTTTTCCACAGCCAAAAAGACTGCTTCTTCTACTGCCAAGGGATCTTCCAGCTGGGTGGCTTTCTCAAAATCTCTGCGTAGATATATTGGAATCAGTGGCTCGATTAAGAGCAGCAAGAACTCCTTTATACAGCAGCATAGGGTGTTGGTATCTTTATTGCCCAAATGAGGCGTTGATTTGCCACGTAGCAGCTTCTGCCGCAGCCTCTTGCACTTTTCCCGAGTGGAGGATAAACGATAGAGTCCTTCCTCTTGCAGACCTCGTGACTCAATTTCGGTAACGCAATGCACTATCAAAGCTGGCACCATGGGAGACACTGTGGGTGTATAGTCACTTAAATGGCCACGCTTTGTGGTTATCTTTGGCTGTGGAATGCAGTTCACTGTGAGATGGCGACAGCAGGAAATGTGACAACGCAGGGGACACGATCGACACCGTAGACTGGCCATGGCAAAGCGAATTCTATAAGGAAATTGGTCAGAAATCATTTGAAAAACATTAAGAGATTACAACTCACCGTTTCTTGCAGTGGACACAATTGCCTCCATTGTAATAATATGCCTTTACCTTAAAATTATGCTCCCTCAGCAATCCTGAATGCGACTGTGAACAGGCTATTGTATAGCAATCATCCAAAGTATCTCTGGAGGCACTATTAGCTCCCCTCCCATTCGGGTTCATATTGAGGGAATCCAACGAACGTCCATCATACATCCGAAAACGTTCACTCAGATCATCATAGGAACTGTATTCACGGAGCATTGTGAATTTGGTCTGCATTACTCCGTGTTTGTCAATCAAATGAAATGCAATTGCGGTATAACGATTTGTCGTTGAAGTCGATCAAATCCAATTACCATATATATTAACTAACTTAAAGAATGATTGATTCAGCTGTTCTGTCCAACTGTTCATCCAGCAATTCCCAAAATCGATCGGAAAGCTTATGTACACGGGCAATTAGTCAACTGCGTAATTTTTCTAAATATTTACTTTTATTTGTTATTATTATTATTTATTTTTATTTTCACTCAGAATTGTGGAAACTTTCCAAAGATACATACATATATGTATATAAGACAAAGCCTGCTATGAACATTTCTGTGGTTTCAAGTTACTTTCATATATAAAGTTTCTGTTTGTTCTTCTAGTCTTTATCACACACATTTCAGCTTTGATTTTGTATTTTTATTTACTGTAAGAGAACCTCAAATCGATGTGTAATGCTCAAGTCGCGTAGGTAAACTGAACAATCATTTTTTAAACCTATTCTTTTTAACTAGGCAAAGTCATACTGGGATTGGGATTGAGAACTTTGAAAGTTGCCACACAACAACAACCTCTTTTCTTCTATTGTAGTAAAAGAAAGAAAGTACGATAGGAAACTTTGATTCCGATTTAGAAAAGGTAACAAAAGGAAAAGTAAAGTTCTTGATTAATTTATAAAAACTTAAATAAGTTAAAGCATACTCAAAGCAACTTCTCTAAATTTGCATTACTCGTAATAATTGGTTTTATTTGCTTAACTTAATGGATGTGTGGACAGTTATAAGATATTATTTGTTTATTAGTTTATACTACCTTTTGGCTACATATTTACAGAATGTTGATATATATTTATATTAATGAACTATTCCATTTTATAAGAATCTGACTATATAATTTAAAGCAATTGACTTTTGCCTCCAACCATTTTTCTTCTTCTATATAACGTAGTTAGTTTATCTTAATTTCTCTTTTGAAATCAGCATTTTCCATTCTTTGTAAATAATATATTGTTGATAAGCTGAATTGAATTGATGTATATATATTTTTTTAATGGGCATGGCTCAGCAGTAATGAAGCAAGAGTATAATTTTTCTGAGACTATTTCTGTTGACAGACTACTCATATGTCTCTAAGGTTTCGTGCTTTCTTTTTACTCGTTTCATTTCAATGTCATTGTCGGTCAATTTCATTAAATAAATTAACTTAAATCAAACAACTTGTCATGCGGATCACTGATTTCTAAACTCATTGTGAATGGCTACAAATTGATGAAAAATTTATAATAAAACAGAACCTAACCAGGAACTTCAGTCTTTGAAAATAGACCAATAAGAGGACATTTATATATATTTTTTTAAATGAAAATGTAGAATTTTTATTATAGATTTTATTTAGATCTTTAGAGTCATAAAGGCTGCTGATGTAGAAAGTGAAGTGAAAATTTAAGAGCAAACTTGCAATCCTTCTGCATTTTGTGTATGTCGGTGAATCGAGGAGCAGGAAAAGGTTAAATGAGGAGGGCAAAACGAAATGAATTTGATTTTAATATGTATAAATAATTTTTTTTTTTATTTTGGTGTTGTCGTTTTTTAGGCGTCAGCTGCAGCCACTCTGTGTGTGTGGGTGTGTGTGGGTGGGGAGATGGTTCTGTGGGTGAGTTGCCACATTGAATTCGTAGTTATTAATGCGTATTGAAATGCATATACCAAAGTGAGTGAGAGTGAGTCTCTCTATATGTATGTACATAATTGTATCTGTGTATATCTCTCTCTGCGTATGGGTGCATATGCATCTGTGTTAGTGCTGCTGTTGCTCTTGCTGTGGGTGTAGCGTTTGTGCCTATGTGTTTGACTGTTTTGTTTGTATTCAAAGTCCACAAATGCCAGTCACGCATTGGAATAAGCCCATGCAGGACACATCCAACCCAAGCCAAAACAGAACTGACTCGAAACCATTCCCCATCACTTTAACCAAAACTCTTTTTTTTTTTTGTTTTTCTTTTTTTGCACTTTTTGTCAATGACCGGAGAGTATGCATGTGGTGAGTGAGTAAAAGTGTATATGTATGTATGTATATGTGTGTTCATGTGGGAATGTACATACTATATATTCAAAAACACAAACACAACAAAACAGCGTAAAAAATTCACGGAAAACATCAACAAAACCACAATAAACAACAAAAAAAAAAAGGAGGAAAGAAAGAAAAAATTAAAAGTAAAAATAGCTCCAAAGCGAGTAGAACAGTGTTGCCAAGTGCCAATGATTAATATTTAACACATTTGCTCCATAGAAAGAAAAAATATGAAAAACCATTCTGAAAATTTAATCATTTGATGACCTTTCATTTAGTTAGTTTAGTAGGAATTTATAGTTGAAGTGGAAGCCATAAATTGCTATAAAAAATTTACTTTTACATATGTACAGACACTTTATATCTGTTTATGATTTTATCAGGATATTGACTGGTTGGAAAATATTCTTAACTTTTTTAAGGAATTTATTGTACTGAGAACTTCTGATTATTTGAATATCCGCTTTTTTCTTGATTACTAATATATTTCTAATAAAAAATAAAAGAAGTAAGATGTGATTAGAATTAATATTATAGCATGTTATCTGGTTTAAAGACTACACTATATTACGGATAGTTCAATTTATAATATATTTGAAATGTTTCACTTAGTTTTGCTGCTCCTGTCCCAGTTGTCAATGTGCGCGTCGATATACAACAAATTACTTGATCAAAAAACTGGGACTAAAAATGATCTTATTCAATTGACATATAAGATAAGGAAGGCCACCATTTTTTGGAAACTTTTTATAAGAAATGATAATCAGCATGACAATAGTTTTCATTCCTATAATTTTTACAAATTGAATAGAAAATTACATAAAAATCTAAAACTTGATAATATGCATTTGCTTATCAGCAACATTTTAATATACATACTTGCTCTAGATCATTAATCAAACACATTTTCACTTCCAAAACAGGATACACAGAGTTAAATCTAAAGAAAAAAAAAACAAATTCCTACACACTTTCCCTGATTTTCTGATTCATCTTTTTCTGTCTCTGTCTAACCCAAATCCTATTTATTTAGACAGTAGATAAAAGAGCAACAAATTTGATGGGTTTTTTTCTTTCATTCTTTTTGTTATAAATTATATTTTTCAATGGCAACTCTACGATTAAGCACAACAACCAAATGAAACTAAAAACAGGACAAAATCTAAAAGCAAAATCCAAAAAGCAAATGCAACAACAAAGACAACAAAGGCAGCAGCAACAAGCACAAACCCTGCCACGTGAGGGGCAGTTGCAAAAAGCAAAACAGAAAAAATAAAAATAGGAAAAAAAAAAGTGATTGTGTTTTTGAACGGAAAAAAATTGCACACAGAGCAGAAAGAGACGGCAAGAGGCAAAGGGAAAAAATGCTGTTTCCTGTGGCAACGAAGGAAAAAAAAGAGAAGCGAGATGAAAATTGAAGGGGAGGCTGTTGGTAGTGGCAAGTAAAAAAATTGCACAGCAAATGGAAAATGGGAAAAAATGCAAAAGGGAAAAAAGTACACACACACACACATACAGGCACACACAGAAACTTGGACGGGATGGAGCAGGTGGAAAGAAGTTGAGTTAAGGTTGCAATGCGAAAAAAAGAACTTAGAAAAAGCAGAAACAGCGACGTCAGCGCAGCAAACAAAAAAAATGAGTAGAAAGAGAATGTGAAAGGAGATGGAGGGATAGAAGGATGGTGGCTAACAGGGGGTAAGTGACTGAGTGAATATGTGAGTGGAGTGAGTGGGCTGAGAATGTGGATAAGACCCAGAGAAGAGGGAAACAAGCGGCAGTGGGGTTTGAGTGTGACTGTTGGCTGTTAAGCCAAACGCGGTGGCTTAGGTCAGGATGAAGGCGGAGACGCGGAGGCGTAACCGGATGCTGAGGTGTATGTCTGAGTGAGTGGAAAAACTGTTGCCTACTTATTGGCGGTTCGATGGAAAAATTATACAATTACAGTATAAACATTTTTGAATAATATTTTGCAAAAATTCAAACACAAACTCGAGCAAAACAAAATACTAAAAAAAAGGGGCAAATACAAAAATGCTTTGCCTTTGTATTTGTTTGTGTGTGTGAGTATGTATTTGTGTGCGTGGGTTTGTCGCCGGCGCAAAAATTCCCCTTTTTTTTTTTGCCTCACTTTTTTACGGAATTTTTTTCCGCGTTTTTTAGAGAGCGCCCAACCCGGCACTCACACACACCTCCCCTACTTCATCTCACTCGAGTTTGGGTCAATGTTGTGCTCTGCTTTGGCAGGTGGCTGCGCAGTTGGCGTCGGCAGCATTTGAATAAAGCCAGCAGAGGCGTTAACGTTGACGTTGACGCCGCCTATGCAACCAAAACTTTTTTCTCGTTTCGCCTTTTTTTTTAGCTGTGTGCGTGGAATTTTTTTTCCAATTCTTTTTCCTTTTTTTTTGTTCGTTTAGTTTGTTGTTGGGGATTTTTTTTCAATGCTGTGTGTGTATGTGTGTGTGTGAGAGATTGCCGCTGTTGACGTTGTTGTTGTTGTCTGTATGGGCCGGCGGCGGCCTTTAGTAAGCCAGGCCCCACAAAATCCAACCCAACTACCCACCCACCTACACACACACATACACACATAGAGACATAGCTCTGCCGCTGCTGCGTTTTGAAATGTGCTTGTATTAGTACGCGTTTTGTCTGTCTGCCTTTTTGCGGCCTGTCGATGCTTCTGTGTGTTGGTGCGTTTGCTTTTTGCATCTCTCTATGTAAGTATATGAGTGTGTGTGTGTGTGTGAGTTTGTGTGTTGGTGTGTGCTGGCTTGCTTGGCGCCCCCCGAAAAATATATTGTTTCAGATTTTTTCATCATCGCTTTAGTTGAGTTTTTACATTGGTGACGGATCGTGCTCTCGGCTCTTATTTTGGCTCCGGCTACGGCAAGCGGTCATCAAATTTGCGCGCTTCTCGCTACGTTTTTAGTCTGCTCCGTATTTTTTCTGTGTGCGCAACATGTTTCTTGAGACGCCAGCATCATCATCATCATCATCGTCGTCGTCATCAAGCACAATAACAACAATAGCAACAACAGCAAACATAACAATACCAACAACAAAGATATAAAACGTCTTTAGCTGTGGGCAACTTCTCCTTTGCAACTGCAACTCCTGATGCTAAGAAAAAGTAGCAAAACCAAACAACAACAATAACAAAAAAAAGAAAAAAAGAAGAACTAAACCTAGTAGATAGAAAACACCAATTTTTTCCCAGACTTGACTTGGTTTCTTGTTTCCGTTTCCGGTGCGCGTTTTTTATATAGAGTTTTCCGGCATTTTGCTCTGCTCTGCAATTCGATTTCTTCCTGTTTTTATTTATATATCGCGTGTGTGTGTATGTGTGTGAGTGAGTGTTTCTTAAGGACTTACGCGACTTTCTAATGCCCGCCCCCCTTTTTGGTCCTTGTCGTCACGTGCAGACGTTAAGAAAGAAAAGCCAGCTGGCTTTTGTTTTGCTTGCCACACTTGTCTCTGCCTCTGTATGCTTCTCTCTCTGTGTCTGTATGTATGTGTTTGTGTGTATATATGTGTGTGTGTATGTAAGTGTTTGCTGGCGGTGCTTTACATATAAATAATAAATGTTCTTCGCTTGAGGTCTGTCTGTGTCTGTATGTATGTGTGTATACAAAAGCATATCAGCTGTTTCTTGTGTTCAATATCAAGGTCAAAATATCTCAGCTTGTGCCTTTAAATATGAATTAAGAATTCATGAAGCAAAATATTTACCCAAAAGTATTTAAAAATAATGTTTATAATGCCTCCTAAGTACTGTGTAAAGTTCAGCGATTATTGAAATAAAGTTCTAGATAAAATCATCGTTGATTATTGACATTGGATTGATTAATAAGTGTCAGTTGTGAAAAATTTTAACTTAAAATGTGTATAACAGATTTGTTCTGATAATTATATACATATATGCATATAGTCCGCGAAAGGCATATAATGTAAAGTGTTAAACTACACAGCATTGAAGTAGTAAAATTAAAAAGTAAAATTAAAAAACAAATTGCATTTGTTTAGTATGACAAACAAAATGCACTACAAAGAATATTAATAAAATATTCTATCCTAATCCATTTGCGGTTCCTCATTTTATAGTCAGTTTTATCTAGCACTGGCAATTGATACCAAATAATCTCATATTAGAGTTACTTAATATGTCAATATACAAAAAAAGGAAAGTAACTTAGAATCAATTAGCTTAATGCAAAATGAAATAAGTTGAAACTGCACGACATCATTGCTATAAATTTGTGTCTTTATAATTTTGAAATACACTTTTGCATTCATTGAAAATATGTCATGTATTGAACTAGAAATTTGTTTCAATTTTACTTAAAATGATTTATCAATTTATAAGGACTATTGTTCTAAAACTTAAATAAGTTATAGTTCTCCAAATAGTCTATCTTTTGTACTTGCGTAACGTGTTCAAACAATTTATTTTGCTGCTATCTTATTCGATTTAATTGAAAAACTTCCTCCTTAGTAGGCTCTTTATTTACAGTTTCTTTTTCTTTAAATATATATTTTTTTCTTTTATTTAGATACATTTATTCTATATTAGTTTTAAATTTTCATGTATTATCCACACACTGAGATGACCAATGAGAAGAAAATCTCAACGGCTAAATACAAGTTACGAAAGCGTTTTCGCAATGAGAATTATAGACGTGTGCCCATTGAGACAAGTTCATCAAATACTTTACCAACACACGAGAATTATGTAAAATATCAAGGCAAAAGGTCTAAAACCGGTATAAATTCGTCTCTTAAGACATTAATGGTCTATCGTTCTATACATGCCTTCATTGTGATGAGTTTAGTTCTTCTGTGTTTGATCTACAGAGGAATAAGTCGCATGAAATTTGATCAAAATTCGAAATTTCCGTTCATTGATTTAGAGGAGAATACTATGACAAAGCGTAGATCAGAGTTGCGTCTAAGTAGAGCTTAACATCTTTGACCCAAGACCACACTGGATGTGATCGTTTAGCTTGCAACTGTGAGTATTGAAAGGGTTACTCATGCTGAAATTAATTGGGACAAACACCTGAGTCGATCCTCGCACATGATACGGGATCGAAGCTTCTTGAGACGATCATATGATGAAATTTGATACACTGAGAAGATGTGTGACGAGATTTCAACTAATATGTCTTGCATGCTGCTGACTAAATGAGTCGGTTTATGCCATCTGTTCACTAAGCTCAGTGGGTTTATGCAGGACCTCCAATTTAAGGTTCAATCCCTTAACCATTGATCAGTTAATCAAAGACAAGCGCCACGTTCACATCGTTGAAAGTCGGAAACCTCGGGCGCCATATCGAAAGCTGCTTATCTAATAATAATATTTGTAAAAAAAAACATTATTTTTAATTAAAATCCAAAGCGTTATGTTAATTGCATATTTGAAGTGATGTGAAATTAATTAATGATTAGTGGAAGAGCAACCTGCAGAAAAAATCTCACCTCGTAAATGTGAAATTAAATATCATTAAAATGCACAAGAAATAATTCAACAACAAAAAAAAAATACAAGTATTAATAATATAAACCCAAAAAAGCAACTCTCATGACATCAGCCAATGCATTTTTCATCAACTGACAAAAGCGGAAATATTTTTGTGATTTTGCACAAGTTAACAACAAAACCAACAAAACCCAACCAACAAAATTAACCAAATTGCAAAAAAAAAATATATATATACATATATAAAGCAAACACACACCCTAAAGAGTAGTGCGAAAAATGCATTAATCAGTGTACATATATGTATATACAATAAAAAAAAGGAGAAAAAATATGAATTATAAAAAAATATACAAAAAATTGTTACACATTTTTCAATTAATAACGCACCAAACAAATTGAAAAAAAAAAACGACAGAAAGTGAGAAAAAGCGTTAAAAAACAACAACAAAATGTAGCAAAACCGCTAAATGTTAATTAGTTAAAAGCTCAAACTACTCATTAAACCAAACACACACACACAAGGCCTATGCAAAATGATTTCCCCAGTTTTTTTGTGGACCCCCCGACCCCCCTCTTTCTATGATTTAGGTCTGGGTTACATTATGTATAACTATACCAACCACAAAAAAGTCTGTGTATTCAGTTATACATATGTCAAATATATATAATATATAAAGGGTGATATATTTATATACATATAACTGATGCATTTTATTTAGCTAACCAAAAAAAAGGAAAAAAAAATGGAAAGAATTATAATTTCTATTTACACGCCATTTAATTTATGTATCCAATAACCATAACCATCAAAACATTCACGCTAAAAGGAATATCGAAACGTTTTAATTAATCTTCAACTATTAATCATAATCTTCAAATCGATAGCCCATTAACACCTCCTACAACTAAGAAAGTTTGTCATTTAATATACGGATTGCCATTGCCTTTTAGGATTACCGGCGGCTGAAAAGGAAGCTGCTCCAATTTGCTATGGTGGACGATGATATGCAATGTTTCCCTTACTTATTTAGTTGCATTTTTTGGTCAAGTTTTAATACAGATACATAAATTCATACATACTTTTACATATATAATTTTAGGTAAATAATTGAAAAGAAGAATAAGGCAAAAGTCTTGTTTAATTTACAACTACAAAAGCAAACAGGATATACATAGCCAGACGTACTGACAGACAGACCCCTTAAAAGTGATAAATTTTTCTTCTTTTCTAGTTACTTAGTTATTTAGTTAAACGGAGAATCAGAAAAAAAAACAGTTAAAACTGATTAAAATTATTTCTTTTCTAGTTACTTAGCCATTTTAGAACCTTAGTTTTTCTTCTTTTATATACCCACCAACTGAAATGAAACCTAAATTTAATCAAAAGAAATCAAATTAAGCAATTTTATTAATTGACAAATTAAGACAATTAAGAAGACAAAACTTTATTATCAATTGATTTTACTATTATAAGTTGTTAGGGCAACTTTGATTATAACTTCACCAAAGAAATTTGTTCAATTAATTGAAACCTGAATAGTTATTTCTAATTACAACTAATTTTAATGCAAACGTGATCAAAATTTCTAATACATAATTATTGCATTATTCTCGTCTCACATATTTACACCAATTTGCATAAATAGTTTACACACAAGCACAACACTTTCCATGTGTCATAACTATGTCAAATGCCATTGACAAATTTTCTATATAAAATATCTAACCCACTAAAATGCCATACAAGGTCAATGTCGACAAAAAAAAAAAAAACACAAAAAAAGGCAAAATAGCTTACATTTCAATCTACACAATATACACAGAGGACAAAATATACATATCAAAATTCAATAACAACGGCGACAAAAAATGAATAAAAAAAAAATATAACCAAAATGCCTGAATTATTCATAGCGTTTAGAACTAGTTGGGAAAAAAACTCGACAAATATTTAGGAGATAAATAACAAATACAGAAAAAAAGGAAAACAAACATCATTTAAGGACTTTCACCTGAAAAATGCCACTGGATGTCTGCGCCATGTCTGCGCTTCAATGACTTGCTCTCAAAAAAAAAAGAAAAAATAAATCGCCAATAAAAAAAATAGAGAGACAGACAGACCGTAGACTGATATACAGATATATATATATAGATGTGTATATATGTATATACATATATATATATAAAGTGGGCGAGAGGAAAAGCAAACGTTTATGCAAATAAAGAATTTTATAAAAGGGGGAAAAAAATTCTAATCGAAGTCGTTGCATAAAAACTAACACAAAAAAAAATGAAAAAAAGAACTAAAAAAACAAAATCCGGAAAAGTCAAATTCGTGGCGAAAAAATATTTCTCTGGCGGAAAAAATTTGTCGCTGCTCCGAGGGGCAATTGAAAATGCAAAATAAAAAGAAAAGCGACGCTAGATTTAGGACAACAAAAGCAAATGGACACCAGAAAAGCGAAAGAAAATAAAAGGAAGAATAAAGAAATATGCGCTTCGATGTCTATTTTTACTACACTTCAAAATATTTTTAAATTTTATATTATTAAAGACTATTCTGCAAATGAGTCTATATTTTATATCGTCAATATTTAGGTTCATCTATCTGAATACCTTTTCTCACTAACTTATATGTGTTTTCATTTGATTCGCATTGCAAAGATTTATCATTCCTTTGGATGTTTATTCTTAATGATCAAAGAAGTCATGATTTCATGTTCTGATTACAATGGAATCATTATCTTGAAGTACTTTATTAAGCTACTTAATTCATTTAAGTCCACTGGGCTACATACATAATGCTATACATTTTTCGAAATGATGCAAGAACTATCATAAATTCTGCAAATGAATTTTGAAATATTAATTTACAAGTTGTCATTTTTACGTTAGAGCAGTTAAAGAAAGTATCTTTCAGATATCTGACATTTAACCAAAATCTATTTGAAGTTGTTACTCTATGCCAGTGTTAGGTGTTTGTGGAATTTAGTGATGATACGTTTATTTTATTCAAATTTATTTACCTGGCAGGACAAATGTATAAGAAAGAATTTTTCTCAGCTTATTTTAACTATAAGACTCTTGTTGGAAGGATATTTTTCAATTTAATCGGTAACTCGTCTCTTTAAAAAAGGCTATGGAAATGCTGGCTATATTTTAGTTAATTACATTTAGTTTTTGCTCAATGAGAAAAAGGCAAAGCATATGGCAACTTATCAGTTCAAAACATAAAGACCATTAGACAAAGCGCTGATACATACATATGTACATAGATTACAATTAAAGTTTGGTGATTTAATAATGCTTCTATTAGAGAATTTATCTCTATAATTTCAACTATATAAAGATTAAAGTTGAAAGTAATTACCTTATTATTTTTCACTATTTCTATTTGTACATTTTGAGTGAATTCAACATGAGTGAGTCCAACATATTTCAAACAAAATGAAATTTCACAAATTTAATAACAGAATTATTGGTGTTGGCTTTTACAGTAACAAAAAAAATAATACAAATTTAAAAGTGATTTAAACATTAACTAAAATAAAACTTTATTTAATGATGAACAAGTTCCACATTCACATACTGAAAGCTTTACAATTTATAAATAAATAAAGGAAAAACAAATAAAACATATACAAACTGATCTGATTATAGCAAAGTGCAGAAAAGTTGCCCAATAAATTAAATTGGTGTAAAGTTAATTGCATAAACTGAAAATGGAAGGCCGGTTAATTGAATATCGGCCAATTGGCGGTGGCCTCGATTATCATCACAATTCACCATTGATTGGCGAAATACCGCCAGCTGGTGGAGATTATTCACATGCGGTACACCGATCCATTGATCATCTGCGTAATAGTTTAAATGAACGTGTTACCTTGGGTCCACTCAGTGTTTTCTCGAATACCGCTGATCTCAGGAGTTCCGTTCTCAGCTATAGCCAGCAACCACAACCCCAACAACAGCAGCAACAACAACAACCACAGCAGCAGCAACAGCAACAACAACAACAACCACATCAATATCATTTGAGTGGCGCTGCTGATTCACTACAACAACCAAAATCAACTTTGACCACTTTAGACAGCAATGTGGCATCCTCTTCCTCAGCCAACAATAACAACAACAGCAGCAACAACGCGAAACATGTTAATGATCCAGTTGTTAGCAGCAGCAGCAGCTCATCCACTACAGCAGGCACAACACCAACTGGTTCCACACGTGGCCGCAAATCTCGCATCTATCCGAATCCGAATCAACATATTATAGTAACAAGCAATAGTGTGGATCATGGTGGAATTCGTATGCAAAATGCCACAATCAATGAAAGGAATGCCCAAACTACCACCAGCAATACTGGAGCTGTGCAGGGATCAGCACCAGCGGCAACAGGAGTAGTCACTAATCCATCTAGTGTCAATGGCATTTCATCATCAACCAGCTCACCGCATCACATGACGCAACTTGATGTTAAGGATAGCAAGGTGAAGCGAGTGTGGGGGAGAATAGAAACATATAATGATATGATTCAGATTTATGATATAGTGTAATTTCATTCTTTCTTTAATGATTCCTATTTATGCAGCAGCAGCAGCAGCACGATCTTTTCAGCAGCATGTTAACCCACTTTTGAATTTTATTAACTGAATTTAATTTTTTTTTTTTTGCAGATTTTCAGCTCAAAGGCGGATCTCCAACTGCACACGCAAATCCATATGCGTGAGGCAAAACCGTACAAGTGCACCCAATGTTCCAAGGCCTTTGCCAACTCATCGTATTTGTCCCAGCATACGCGCATTCATTTGGGCATTAAACCATATCGTTGTGAGATTTGTCAGCGAAAATTTACACAATTGTCGCACCTGCAGCAGCACATTCGCACCCACACAGGCGACAAGCCGTACAAGTGTCGGCATCCTGGCTGTCAGAAGGCCTTCTCTCAGTTATCCAATCTGCAATCGCACTCCCGATGCCATCAGACAGATAAGCCCTTCAAGTGCAATTCCTGTTACAAATGCTTCTCGGATGAGCCGTCGCTGTTGGAGCACATACCCAAGCATAAGGAATCTAAGCACTTAAAGACGCACATTTGCCAATATTGCGGGAAGTCATATACACAGGAAACTTATCTCACAAAGCATATGCAAAAGCATGCGGAAAGAACAGACAAAAGGCCGCCAATTGCACCTGGAAGTGTTCCACCTGGTGGTAGTACTGTTGGTAATGCTGCTGGCAATCCTAATAATGCTACAGGTCCTCCACAGCCTAGCACTAATTCTGCCCAGCATCAGCGCAATAATTTGGTATTGCCACCAGTTTCTATAGCACCCAGCGATAACAGCTATTGGCCAAAGGTAAGTCCAGATTCGGCAGCTGCTGCCAATGCCATGGAAGTGATGCATCAGCAGCAGCAACAACAGCAGCAGCAACAGCAGCAACAACAGCAGCAACAGCAACAACAGCAGCCTCATCTTCATCATCCGCAACATGGAGTACCAGTGCCAACTCAACAACATGTCCCGCCACAACAACAGCAACAACAACAACAACAGCAGCAGCAAGCACAACACCATCATCCTCAACAGCAGCAACCTCCGCCACAGCATACAATGGAGGCACATTATGCCCAATCCAGTGCTCCAAATCCCGGACAGAGTAATGGCCATGCACCGGAACTGCAATCGCATCATCGTATGCCTGATCCGGTTAGAGAAGATATAGGTAAGCAATTTTCCAACTGTAAAGAGAAAGTTAATGTTAATTTTATTTTTAAATTTCATTTTTGTTTGTTTAACTTTTTTAAATTTTGCCAAACAGTTTCCACACCAAGCACTGTGGGTCCCTATGATGCGGCCTCAATAACGAAAACCACCAGCAATTCGGCATTTACACCAATCAATTCAATGCCCCCGCATTTAAACTCATTGAGTCATCATCCAATGGCCCAACGACCTTATCTCTATGACGCAATCAGTTTTCCCAACAAGAACGTCAATCAGAATAATGCGAATGCCTTTCCCAACCAATTGATCTCTCTACATCAGATACGAAACTATGCACATCAGCCGGCTGGCCTAATGGCTGGAGAGCATCTGTTGGGCGTCAGTGTGGGGCCTGGTAAGGACAAAGGATAGCTAGGAGCGTATTTTTAAGTTTCCCTTCAACGGTTAAAAATATGAGAATTACAGGTATATTGATGAAGGAGGTTTCTTTTGAGGCGTGCATTACTGTACAGTATTAATTTGTAGTTAGTCTTAGTACATTATTGAATATAATTCTAATTTATACATTTTGGCAAGATTCATTTTACTTAAGTTTCCGACAAACAATTGTAAATGGCCAGCAATACGTATTATATATATATATATATATACATATGTATAATCTTCTACTTAAATCACACCGTCCAGTTATTTTTGTAACTAAATTCATAAATATGTGGAAATTGATTACTTATCAAGATATTTTAATTGTTTGGCAAATGTAAATAGATTAGATTTTGTTTAGTTAAGTAGCTACTAGAAGTTGTATTTATATTTTATGCACAAAACGGATCTCGCAGTAATGTCTAGAATCAGAATCAGATGAAGTATTCATTTCTATGTTATCTGCTGCAAACTACAATACAACAGATATATAAATGTATATATAGTACTTATATATATAAATACTTCTTATTAGCAGATCAAATCATGTTAGAGGACAACATAAAACTATTAATTAACTATATTTAGGTGTACTCAAGAAATTTCTGAAAGAAATTTTTAAACTAAATTAAAGACACAACAAACACACTCACATATACTATATAAATATATATTAAAAGAGATCAAATATGAATCCCAAAAACCGATTTAATGTGTTTAAAACTATAAATGGAAACTATGCGATAGATAAGAATAACTAACAACTAAACACCTATTTTGAATCAATTCAACTAAATACATAATTTCGAGTTGTATGTTTGAAGGGAAAATCGAAGAGAAGAAGATGAAGAAGTAGAAGACTGAAGTGATCAAAATTAATACAAAACTAAATGAAACAAGAAACAAAATTAAACTATTCAAAAGCAAAAACAAATGGAAAACGTTTTTACATCAAACTAAGCAACAACTGATTGTATCCTAAATGAAAAAAATTACAAAACTTAAAATACGAGTATTGTGTATTGAGGTGTCGACATCAAATGTAATGTATTATTAATATAGAAAACTAAACTACAATAGCTAGAATTTAATTCCCTATAAATGAATTCTTTAAATTGAACAATCTCAATGTAAAGGCAAAATGGATTCCATGTTCGACTTGACTCGACTCTCTACCGATAAGCATAGAAAAATACATTGAAAAATGAACTTACCAACATTAAAATAGAAAACATTCAAGGGTATTTTGTCGCAACTGTCAATAATTGATTTTAAACTATGAGATAATTATATATAATTATACATTATGTATAAATGAATTAAAAAATCTTCCAAAGTTGTGAAACTGAATCTTAAATTTCAATGAATGTTCTTGAGGCAGTTGCCGAAATACTCTTAATAATTGCATATATTATATATTGTAGATGTGTGTCCATTTCTTTCGGTTCATGTATGTACATTTTTATTTTTCAAAACTCATTGCATAATAAAGTGAATTAAACGTCCGGTTCATACTTCTCCATGATTTTACTGAGAACCTTTCGGAATGTGTTTATAGTATATATTTTCTTGTCATCAGCAACAATCCCGTCAAGAAAATATCGATTATTTTCTGCCTTCGTTACTGCAGGATAACCCACTTCATAATTTTCAATCACCATCTGATGTTCAGCTGCATAATTGAGGCAAACAGGCTGTACATTAGGTCCTATTTGAAAAGGTTGAATTAGGGTTATTAGGGCAAGTTTATTTTCCACTTCAGATTTGCTAAAATAGTAAAATGTTATAGGTTTAGGTTTCAATATTCTTTGAACTTTATCTTTTCTTACCGATTTATATATATTTCAGACACATTATGAAGCTTATATCCGTGGTCTTCGTTATTTGAAAATGCTTTCGTATGATTACCCTCAGCAATAGCAAAGAGAATCGGTTCTTGAGTGCTTACTCCAGGGATTGTAAACACATGTGCAGAAGCCACAACAACATACGGTGACAATATGGTAACGAAGGATTTGAATTGGAAATGTCGATTCGTGTCACGCTGGAACAAACTTCCTATCCATGGCTTTGGTTGTTTCTCGTCCCAAACAGTGCCGCACTTAGGTACACATTTTGGTACGTTCAATTCCTCATGTACGGACCATTTGCCGTCGTCTCCACAACGAAGAGTACCACTAGAATGTTCGGCGTTCTTACTCTCGTATCCGGGGGCACAGGAAACGTTCATTATGGCACCATTCCACTGTGAACTGTAACAGTCGGATGGTCTGTCTTCATATGAACATTCTTTTTTTAGGTGCAACTCATATTTTGATTTACAGGGTGGGACACATCTTGGCCATTCTCCAATCCAATTTCCTCCATCGCATATACCAAATGAGAATCCAAATATATCATAGCCTTTCTTACAACTTAAAGTGACTACTCCATTCTTCACAATATCACCCGTCTTGTATCTATATTTTGTGAAGTAATCCTCAGCAATCAACGCTCCTGTCGGATCTTCAACTTTACAAAAACTCCTACTCCATGTTTTTTCCTTGATGGGCTCCAGCGTTTGGCTCTTCGGATTCCATGATTTCTCGTCCAAGCAGACATCATCAAATTCATCCGACCCATCCTTACAATCAGCCCGATTATTGCATGCATTTTCAGAATTTATGCATGCTCCATAAGCGCAACGAAATCCATTGTTTAAACAAGGCAAACCAATACAAAGTTCCGAACTCTCGTCTTTGCCATCAGCACAGTCTATTTCTCCATTGCAAACCTTACTCCATGTGATGCAGGCAGTTTCACTTCCAACTTTACAGCTTAGTTCATATGGGCTGACGGAAAACAAAATTTTAATGGTGAAATTTTGGAATGCTACCAAAGCAAATAAGTATTAAATTATCACATCTTACCCGCAAGTACCCTGAAGGTCATTTTGCAATTTTGCAGAATTTAAATTGTCTTCACTTGCACACCCATATACATTCTCGTCACTATTGTCCCAACAATCCTGATTTTTGTCGCATTGCTTCTCTATATCTATGCAACCTCCATAATTGCAGCGAAATTTATCTTCACAGACCTCGAAGACGCAAACCTCAAATCTTTCGTCACTTTTGTCTCCACAATCGTCAATGCCATTGCAGGTTATATTAAAGTTAATTTCTTTACCATTTTGACATAGAAACATATCGTTGTCGACTTTCGAAGGCTCTAAAATTTTTTGAAAAATAATTAAATAACTTAAATGGCATATTTTAATTGCCTTGAATTCATTTTGTTTAATTTAACGCAATTTTTAAAGTTTCAGAAACATCAAATATTACAGAAAACGTTTATTACGGCACCATTCCACTGTGAACTGTAACAGTCGGATGGTCTGTCATCGTATGAACTTTCTTTTTTTAATTTACTCCATCACATATACTAAATGAGAATCTCGGAATGTCGGATCTTTAATTTTACAAAAACTCTTACTTCTTGTTTTTTCCTTGTTGGGCTTCAGCATTTGGCTCTTCGGATTCCATGATTTCTCGTCCAAGCAGACATCATCAAATTCATCCGACCCATCCTTACAATCAGCCCGATGATTGCATGCATTTTCAGAATTTATGCATGCTCCATAAGCGCAACGAAATCCATTGTTTAAACAAGGCAAACCAATACAAAGTTCCGAACTCTCGTCTTTGCCATCAGCACAGTCTATTTCTCCATTGCAAACCTTACTCCATGTGATGCAGGCAGTTTCACTTCCAACTTTACAGCTTAGTTCATATGGGCTGACGGAAAACAAAATTTTAATGGTGAAATTTTGGAATGTTACCAAAGCAAATAAGTATTAAATTATCACATCTTACCCGCAAGTACCCTGAAGGTCATTTTGCAATTTTGCAGAATTTAAATTGTCTTCACTTGCACACCCATATACATTCTCGTCACTATTGTCCCAACAATCCTGATTTTTGTCGCATTGCTTCTCTATATCTATGCAACCTCCATAATTGCAGCGAAATTTATCTTCACAGACCTCGTATACGCAAACCTCAAATCTTTCGTCACTTTTGTCTTCACAATCGTCAATGCCGTTGCAGGTCATACTCAAGTTAATTTCATTGCCATTTTGACATAGAAACATATCGTTGTCGGCTTTCGAAGGCTCTAAAATTTTTTTGAAAAACAATTAAATAACTTAATTTAACGCAATTTTTAATGTTTCAGAAATATCAAATCTTAATTTAACAAAAAAAAAAAAGAAATTAATGGATTTAGATTGTCTTCTTTTTGGAAGAACAACTTCAAATACTCTTGTCTCAAGACGCACCCACTTGCACATCTTCAACAGGAAACCTTTGCATTATTTTGTATTTTCTCAAATGAACAAATATCTACTACAAATTATAAGTATAAGAAAAAAATCCAAAGACCTAGTAATCAGTAATACATATATTGCCGCAATTCGCTTCTGAATAGTAATAAAAATAAATAAATAAATACAAATACCAGAAAAATTCCTAAATCTTTTTAATTTCTTTAACACTAAGTGATAAGCATACATAGACGTTGGATGTGACCTTATCACACTGCTTCGCGCAATTTTTTCATACTTCATTTTTAATGGAAACAGGTTCAATATACATCTGAGTGTAAGCAAAAAGATTTTAAACAACCTTTTAACCTTCTGCGATCTTAAAGTCCCCAAAATGTATGCAACAGGAAAAGGCAAACACTTTCTACTATAAAAATTTGGTATAAATTAGTAAGTACAAGAATGCAGAATATAGAAAGAAAGTTTTCACATGTCTAGCAATTAAGTGGACTCCGTATAAATTGCAAATAATATGTACATTATGTACACTATGTACAAAAAAATGTACTAGAAGTATCATTCTTACCAAGCAAAAATATAAGAGTAGTAAGTAATCCGAAAAATATACTTTTACTAGAAACCATGGTGGCACTTATGTATATATGTATATACATATATATACACATATATATATATATACTTTATGTGTATTTCTTGAACACTGAAAATTGATCACTTCGAGAAGACCAACGAGATCAACAGACTCTAGTATACTGATTCTATAAACGAATCGCAGGCATCATCTGCTGTCTATCAGTAAATTCAATGGAATTGTGCTTATCAACATTAAATGAGAAAATTGAAATAAATGAGCATCATTTAGTAAAATATGCGCAAACATCCATATCAGAATTGATTATTGTTAAAGGTAATTATGATAAAAAAGTGCTATTAAAAAGCACAGTGTGCTGTAAAGACATAATTTTCCTAGAAAAGATAAGATGTGTTATATATTATATATTTAAACTCGAAGACAATACATTTCAAATGTATATAATACTGTTCGTATAGGCTTGCATATATTTAATTTTTCTCGTTGCATAATATTAAATCAAAATAAAAGTAAATATGTCTCAAGATGTCTCACAAAACGTAATTTTACTTAAGAGCAAATGGTAGCAAAATTAGATTGGACATATGTTATCTAAACTAGATATTTTCGAATGAATAAAATTTACAAGATGAGTTTGTTTTCAAATTAAAATCATCAACATATCTTTGCTGCAAGCTTGAAGAAATTATTCAATTTTTCAAGCTTATCAAAGTGTGAAACACAAATATGAAATTTGCAAAGTAACAATTGAAAATAAAAGAATTATAATACTCTAATATTTTAAACTAAAAAGCAAGTAAGAACTTGATTTACAGAATTAAACTTTAACACCAATTTGCATCTCTAACATCCTTCATTATAAAAGAGCATAAAAAGAACTTTGAAAAAGAGTTAACGAACAAATAACTTAAACAAGGAATTTGTTGATGACAAAGATATGGAGAACCCACCAAGACCTCAGCATTTGTGTATGGTTAATGCTCAAAGGCTTCCTCATTTAAGCTGACCAAAACAACTCCTTTACTCGGACAGGAAGTCCATGTTGATTAGGTATGGTTATGGCTCCTCTGTTCTTAATATCATTGAGCTAGAAACAAATACAATCGATTTTGGCCCAATATCATTTAAATCCATATCGGCAAACAAAAGAGTTAAGTTACACAATAAAAATTTAAAAAAAAAAGCAAAATGAGTCCACTCCACTGTTAATGGTCGATATAGAAACAGCTGTTGATTGATATCGAGACTCTTTTGAAAGATATTTTTTATATGCAGGATCCCGTTCTTATTAATGACTGTCACTATATTGTGCTAATTTCAGAAAAAAGCCACCATGGAATTATATTTATAATTAAATTCACTGCTAAATAAGTATTATCCTTGGCATTACATCTGAATGTGGCTTCTGTTAGTTTTAAGTTCAGTCAGGGGCTCCGCTGTGATGTCACTCAAGATCAAGATGAACTTACATATGTAAATACTGTATCAAACCAAGTTTCATTAGATCTGTAAAGATGCACAACAAACAGTATTGTAAGAGGAAAAACATACTCTAAAGGTATTATTTACTTATGTACCTTTGTGTTGTGAATTCGTTTTCCAGTTAAACTCCAATCCTCTGATCGCACCACTGTGTTGTCTCCATTTTATATAGCTTTTATTCATCTTCACCAAATCTCCACAATGAAAAACAACTTTAATATATTAGAAACGATTTACAGACAAAAAATTAATAATTTTCTAAAACACTATCACCCAGTAGAAAATATATGTACGTCCTCTCACTCTGACAGCCGCGAAAATAAAAAAATTATGGCGCGGTATTGCTGCTCTCTTCACTCTTGTTGTGAGAGACTCTCAAAGAGAGTAAGCTCTTCAGTGTTGGAAAATAACGCCAAATCAGTGTTGGAAAACATTTAAATTGCATTAACATTATCATTTAACAGCATGTGAACTTAACAGCTATGTTAACAGTGTAATGTTACAGGGTCTGTTATTTTACATGATCATGTTAATTTACTCCCACTGAGAGTCACTCTCAACAAGAGTGAAGAGAGCAGCAATATCGCGCCATAATTTTATTATTTTCGCGGCTGTCAGAGTGAGAGGACGTATATTTTCTGCTGGGTGTTAGTGAAAAAAAGTGTTTTTATAAAATTATTAATTTTTCGTCTACATATCGTTTCTAATACATTACAGTTGTGTTTCATTGTGCAGATTTGGTGAAGATGAATAAAAGCTATATAAAATGGAGACAACACAGTGGTGCGATCAGAGGATTGGAGTTTTATTGGCGGACGAATTCACAACACAAAGGTAAGTAAATAATACTTTTAGAATATGTTTTTCCTCATACAATACTGTTTGTTGTGCATCTTTACAGATCTAATGAAACTTGGTTTGATACACTATTTGCATATGTAAGTTTATCTCGATCTAATGTGACGTCACAGCGGAGCCCTTGCCTGAATTTAAAACTAATAGAAGCCACATTTAGTTGTAGTGCCAAAGGGAGTACTCATTTAGCAGTGAATTTTATTATGAATATAACTCCAATGTGGCTTCTTTTCCGGAATAAGCACCCCTTAAGCTCTAGGCAGTGCCTTGTGAGCAATAAGGTGTCAATCACCTATAAAAACGGGATCTTGCAAATAAAAAATGTCTTCAAAAAGTATTTTGATTGTGTTTATTGAGCTGTGATGAGCAAGGACATCAGCAGCTGTTCCAATATCAACCATTACAAATGCGTGATGACACAACGGCAAAATCTGCTACAATGTGCTTTTGAGCAAAAATTCAATTGTGTATACTGCGAGACAGCTTGAGACATATATTTTTTTAATATACATACATAGTACAAACTTCTGCAGAGGTAAAAAGTACATATACCACAATCAATGTAAAGAGCACATCAATAGAGTGCTAAAATTTAGTAATTGCGGCATTGTTTATATTGTAGATGTGTGTCAATTTCTTTCGGTTCTTGAAATGTACATTTTTATTTTTTAAAACTCATTGCATAATTAAGTGAATTAGGGCTCCGGTTTATATTTCTTCATGATTTCACTAAGATCCTTTTTTATTATGTTTATACTATATATTTCCTTGCCATCAGCAGCAATACCGACAAGAAAGTATCGATTATTTTCCGCCTTCGTTACTACAGGATATCCCACTTCATAATTTTCAATCACTTTCTGATGTTGAGCTGCATTATTGAGGCAAACAGGCTGTACAGTAGGTCCAATTTGAAAAGGCTGAATTAGGGTTACTATGGCAAGTTTATGTTCTACTGAAGATTTGCTAAAAATGTTATAGGTTTAGGTTTAAATCTTCTTTGAACTTTATCTTTTCTTACCGGTTTATATATATTTCAGACACATTATGAAGCTTATATCCGTGATCTTCGTTATTTGAAAATGCCTTCGTATGATTACCCTCCGCAATAGCAAATAGAAGCGGTTCCTGGGAGCTTACTCCTGGGATGGTGTTGCTTTTGAACACATGTGCAGAAGCCACAACAACATACGGTGACAATATGGTAACAAAGGATTTAAATTCGAAAAGTGGATTCGTGCTACGCTGGAACAGACTTCCTATCCATGGCTTTGGTTGTTTCTCATCCCAAACAGTGCCGCATTTAGGTACACATTTTGGTACGTTCATTTCCTCATGTACGGACCATTTGCCATCCTCTCCACAATGAAGAGTACCACTAGAATGTTCGGCGCTCTTACTCTCATAACCAGGGGCACAGGAAACTTTCATTATGGTTCCTACATATGCTGGTGAACTGATGCAGTCAAATGGTCTGTTATGGAATAAGCATTCTTTTTTTAAGTAAAATTGATATTTAAATTTGCAGATTGGAACGCATTTTGGTAATTCACCATCCCATTTCGTTCCATCACAGATTCTGAACGAAGAACCGAATACTTCGTAACCGTCCTTACAACTTAAAAAAGAGACTACTCCTTTCTCCACAATATCACCTGCCTTGTAGGGATTTTGTGTAGAGTAATCTTCTGCGATTAATGCCCCTGTGGAATCTTCAATTTTACAAAAACTCTTACTCCATTTCTTTTCCTCGTATGCTGCTGTGTCGCTATCATCATCAAATGCAACACTTAAATTGTGTATTTTTGGATACCATGGTTTATCCTCCAAACAGACATCATCAAATTCATCCGACCCATCCTTACAATCAGCTAAATGATTGCATGCACTTTCCAAATTTATGCATGCTCCATTAGCACATCGAAATCCATTATCTGAACATGGCAAAGCACTACAAAGTTCCATACCCTCGTCTTTGCTGTCATCACAGTCTACTTCTCCATTGCAAACCTTGTCCCATGTTATACAGTTAATATTACTTCCTACTATACAGCTCATCTCCAAATCGCTGATTTAAAATATAATTTTGGATTGTTAACCATTCAAACAATTATTGGATTATCACATCTTACCCGCAATTACCCTGGAGGTCACTATGCTTTTCAATTAGATCATCATTTTCATCTGCACACTCATATTCATTTTCGTCACTATTATCCCAACAGTCCGAGGTTTTGTCGCATCGCTTCTCTATATCTATGCAACCTCCATAATTGCAGCGAAATTTATCTTCACAGACCTCGAAGACGCAAACCTCAAATCTTTCGTCACTTTTGTCTCCACAATCGTCAATGCCATTGCAAGTTATATTTAAGTTAATTTTATTACCATTTTGACATAGAAACGTCGAATGGTTGTCGGCATAACTGGGATCTAAAAATTTGTTCAAATCAATTAATAATAGACATAACTTAAATAGAAAAAGGAAGAGTGGTACCCCTTTTAAATCACAAAGCAAATCCTTATAGAAACGAAAATGCTGTAAAATCCTATTACCCTTTGAGAACAGGATAGAAATTAAGTAGAACCGTAGAAAACTAATGTTCGATCATTTTGTTTCCAATTTTTTAGAATCATGTTAAAAATACCTTAAAACATTCCTTTAGATTTTTTGCACTTAAATCAAATCTGAAGATGAAATCAAAACATTCAGACTGTCTTTTCGGAAGAAACGAATAACTAGAATTGATTTATTTTTTGGCACATTTAAATTTCATTAAATTCGGACAATCTCGGTTCAAAGTTGGCTGATAAAATGCGTTTATTGTTGCGGCATAAAAAAAATTGATGGGGAATTCGTAGAAAGACTCTATGAAATCTCTTTACTTGGTATAGGGAACTTTATTAGATAACGGTACGAAAACTCCCACATAAACAGTATCTATATATCTATGTTCACTATTTAAATACATATGTAAGTACATATATACTTAAAAGATTATTCTTACCAAGCAAAAATATAAGAGTAGTAAGTAATCCCAAAAATATACTTTGACTTAAAACCATGGTGGCTCTTATATATGTACTATATACATATATATATATATATATATATATACTTTGTGTATTTCTTAAACACTGAAAAAGTGTTCACTTTGAGAAGACCGATGAGATCAACAGACTTTATTATACTGATTCTATAAACGAATCGCAGACATCAGTTGTCGCTGTCTATCAGTTTATTCAATGCAAATGTGCTTATCAACATTAAATGAGTAAATGAGCAACTTTTAGTAAAATATCAGAATTGATTATTGTTGAAACTAATTGTGATAGTAGGGATTCGGAAGAAATTAAACAAATTGGTAAAAAATATGTTTTCACCACTCATGTCTAAGCCGTATTTGGAATTACAATCTTATAAACATTTCTATCACAGTGTGCCTTAGGGACATAATTTTTCCTGGAATAGATAAGATTCGAAAGTATTTTATATATAATATATATATAAGTTTAAAGAATTGAAGAGAATGTATTGTTTTATATATAATATATGTATACTTTTATTACTGAAATTAACCATTTGATGCTTACGCTTATCATTAAACATATAATGTAGAATTATACATTTTATAAATACATATATGTCCGTATATGCTTATTTTATTATATATTTTTTCATGTTTGTATATATATGGTATATTTACTTTTTCCTTTTTGCATATGTATGTTTGTATGTATGTGAATTGAATATGAAAAATTGTTGCTTGCTTTCATTTTTGTTGCATTTTGTTTTAGTTGTTTAATTATTGTAATCACTTTAGACGAATTGAAGTTTGATTGGACACACAAATTGAAATTGTTTGGTATGCTGCAGTATGCATATAGTAAGTATTAGGTTTTATAATTTCTATATCATATTTATGAACTTGTATATATACTTGTTGTATTTGTTTGCATATATTTTTGTATCTGCTAACATTTTACAAAATATATATATATAGTAGCAGCTTTTCCTACGGACTCACTAGAAAATTTTCATCATTTCTTTGGTAATTTTCATTCATTACATTTAATATTATAAACAATGATTCAAGCTTAGCTTTTCTATGCTCTATATTCTGATTGGGTTGAGTTGCAGCTGGGGGGGGTTGACTAAATCTATTTCATTTAAACTTGTATTATGTAGGCAGGGTAGAGATTTATTTTGCTGCTTTGCCTTTTGAGCATTTTATTTGCTGGACAATAATTATTGAATATTTTTTTGTGTTCTCTACAGGCTCTTTTATGTATATGTATGTATGTATCTATATTTATGTATTTTCTTATTCTTATTTTTTGTTTTTTTTTTTATTGTGGTATTTGCTCTTTTATTTAAGTGTTTTTTTTTCCTTTGCTTGTCTTTATTTTGTTGTGTGTGATTTTTGTATCTTTTTGGTGCTAAGCAATTTGCTGCGTGTCTTTTTCTCTAGAATTCGGTTTGGATTTCCTTTATCTTATTTGGTTTTTGCTTTCTTTTGTGTCGATATTTCTAAATTATTAAGCTGACTTAAGCATTTTTTTGTTTATCAATCTGGACACAGTTTGAAAGTAATATCTTTCTAATTTTGGTGTTTTGCATTTTGTAATATTTTAAATACTTGTGTTTCCATTTTTTTTAATTTACAATGTAAAATATATAGACAGTAATTGAAGCCAAATGATACACTGAAACAAATGCTTAGAATTAAAGTTACATCATTTTTTGTTCACGCAACCAATGACGATATGAGAGAGAAATGATGCCAATTTCTTTTAAATATAATAAACGGAATATACATTTTCGATGAATAAATTGGAATGGAAAACCGTGTTCGCCATTTACATAATGTTGTTTACAGGCATTTAAAGTATTATTTCATTTGGTTTTGTCACTTCATATTAAATAATTATCTTAGATTTACATGCATTATTACATACTAAACATTTTCTAATACATTTAATTTATATACTTTGTTCGAGATTCGAATCGTTTTTGAATCGCATATAAGTTATTGGGGTTGCCTTCATTTCCCTAGCCATTTTACATAGTATTTTGTGTGTATTTGCATCATTATATTTTGTAGATTTCATATAATGGAAAACAAATCGAAGAAAAAGGGGGGAAACTAATACAAAATATTGAAAACAAAATTGATTCGAGCTCATACTCGTACACATTAAGTATGACTCCCGTTGCCTGCTTCAAAGATGAAAGCGGCGCCAGCGCCGGGATTCAATTTAACTCCAAGGTGGTTTATTCTGTATGTATGAATGTGTCTTCCTCTAGCTAGTTTTGCACTCACTCATTCACCCACTCACTCATTCAGTGAGGCATTCTACTCATTTAGCTTGTGCCATTCGGCAATTTGGCGCCGCGGGGAATTGCAGACCTCATTCCAATGATTTAAAGCGGTGCTACTAGAGTTGGGTCCCCCCAATTCCAAACGTCCAATTACCTTAAAAAATTGAAAGTGTTATTTTTGTTACCAATTTTTTTATTAATTTCAAACTTACCTCATTTTTGGTCACACGATCCCAATCGAGAAGCATTAGCTCCAAGGAGACACCTTCTAGACTAGCGCCAGTTCCCTAGAATTAAAATGAATTTATAATTAATTATATATTATTTTTTATTTTGTTATCTGCTTACCTCAGCGGAAGGTATATCAAAAGCGAAGCTTTCATTAAAGACAGGACTTAGAGTACGTTTCTTGACATGGGTCTTTTTCTTGGCAATCCGTTGGCCATTGTACAGCAAATAGATCTTTACATAGGGATCAGCCAAGCCAGTTACGTCCATACGTGGTAAATTTCTAGCCTTTAAGAGGACCACAGTTAGGCGACCAGCTGCTGGTTGCCAGCACAACGAGATCAAAAGTTCGCCACGTCCTTGGGCACGTATCTTTAGACTGCGCGGCTGTATCTCCTTGCTGATGGACAAAGCTTCCTTGGAAATGTCACCAATCTCAATGGATGATAGTGGACAGACAACCTCGCCAATTACATCATCACGGGAATATCGATCGAAACTGAGTATGACAAAATGCAACGACATATTCTGCAGATCATTCATGTTTAGGCCATAGAAAGTAAAGTCCTCATCGTAGACAGGATTCCGAGTATTCCTCACGACACGGGTCTTGACCTTATGCTGTTTGTCCGGCAACAATTGAAGCTTCACATAGGGATCGGTAGCCGCCTGTGTGCGTCCATTCATGCCAGTTGGTATATCCCCAGTGCCACTAGCTCCACCTTTGCAGGGTAGACCGCGACAGCGTATAATCGATACCATTAAAGCGTTCCGTTCGGCCAAATAGCGAAGCTTGAAATAGATGGTACCCAATTTGCCATATTGATCGATTACAGTCAACTCCTTGCCGTTGCCCAGAGCCTGATCATCGAGTGTAATAGTAACACTTCCATTTGCAATTGTCTCGACGGGGGAATGATGTTGAACATGAGATGGCATTCCATCTCCTACGGTCAATTTATTGGTCTGCTGATGCTGCTGCTGTTGTGGTTGATGTTGCTGCTGTTGCGGTGTCTCATCCTCTTCGGTATATTTCACTGGCTGTGGTCCAATTGGTGATGTCGATTGATCCTGCATGGGTGAGAGTAATCCCATTTGTTTGCCGCCAGTTGGTGATGGTGATTTTTTCAGATAATGCGGTGGTTGGCCACTGGGCGAACGAACTGCAGTCGGACGTCGGGTCGGTTGAAATGGAAACGAGGCATCAAGATGGTTCTGCTTCTTGTTACGAATGCGCATTTGCTTGGCACAGATGCATGCCACCGACGAGAGAATTGCGGCTGCGGTAAGTCCAAGAATGGCGGGCACAACTAAAGTGTCGGAGAAATTAATTGATTATCTATTATAGATAACTTTTTGCACCTACAGCTTATTCTATTAACTAAATGAGACATATGTACATATATGTGAACAAATTATTAAATTAGAATTTTGATATTTTATATAGTATTTTATTTATAATTGTTACTTTATCAATTTTCTCTTCATTTTTAAATTTCATTTTCATGACACGTAACTAAAGAAACTTTTCAGTTTCTCAGATGTAGTTAAAAGAAATTTCTCTTTAACTTTTCCACTTAAGTATTTCTAAGTGGCAAGTTAATTTGTTGCATTTGGCAAATATTCGCACAATATGTTACTTACTTGTGTCCATGACGCTGACATCTGGTATATACTCGTCAGCCATTTTTAATGGATTTCGCTCGGATATGGCCTCCCCACTGGCTTTTGAGTTTGTTCCGCGTAGCTGTTTGTGATGTGGGTGGAATAACAATTAGTCACAATTTGTCTTAGATATTTGGAGAACAAAACTTTGCCTATCACGATTCTTTTGACCAAACTTTTATCTTTTTTTTTTTCTTTGCACAAGGAAAATTTTTCTTACAACGATTTTGCGCAGGAAAAGTATAGAATGCTAGACGTTTTCTTCTCTTCTTTGCCTTTGCCTAGGAAATTAAGGTAGCAGCTGCTAGTGTTGGGTATTCTCAGGTTGTACTGAATGTTTTTTTGTTGTTTATTTGCCTTACTTGAGACTCACTCGCACATATGTACGTCTCCCTCCCTCTTTTACATACTTTCAAAGCTATGAGTTATAGGGGAGCTCTGACTCGTATGAATCATCGGGCCACCCCCGCAGAGCGAAGTTCGTTGCTCATTTGGTTTTCCATTTCGGTTTTTTTTCCTGTTTTTCAAGTTCAATGAGAAATTTTTGTTTGTCACCCACGCAAAAAAATTAAATTATTGTCTAAGTTTCAACACACATCTTTAAAAATTATCTTTAAGTACCCAAAGTTTTTGCAATTTTCACACACTCTAGTACACACATTTGAATATTTTATAAACGTTTGTTAATCTTTAGAACTGAGTTAGAATTTTTGTATTTTCCTATTTATTTAACATTTTACTGCTTTTAAATGATCTTACTTTTTATTATAATTTTTTTCAACAAATTTTAAACAGTTTTTTTTTAGATGGACCCACGCTTTTCGCAAACAAAAAACTGGCAGCTTACAACGTAGTTGCCTCAGAGCTGTTGTACGCACTTTATTATGTCTTTCAAGTGTCTTGAGTACGTTATTGTACACCTCTCTCGTCGTTTTAGTGGGAAATCGTTAATCCTGCGCCGGCGCACTGGAAGCACTCGTTACATGTTGTGTGGGTTGATATTAAAAAAAAGAGGGGGAGGGTGAGCAAAGGAACCTGTGACGTCTGCTTGAACTTTTTCGATAAGTTCTAAAAGAAAAAGGAGATGGTGTCGTATGTTTTCATTTTGAAACATGCGTTAGACAACACTGTTGAATTCCAAGAGGGGTAAACGTAAAGAAAACGCTGATTATGTATATCAGTGTACTGATTATTTTTTAAAGCAAGCAAAACAAATCATATATAGTACTCTTTTTTTTAATTAATGTATTAAGATTTATCTTTTTCGTATTAAAAAGTAACGAATATGGCACAAAGCTTAAGCTTTATTTTCAAAGTAAAGCTTTGCGCTTTAATCTGTTCAAAGTGTAAGCTTAAAGCTCTGCTTACTAAACAGTGTCTACCAAAAAACAACATTCACACACACTTAAACTTTGTTTTGGCCAAATGCTTGCGGCCAACTTTGTACTCTTGTGTCTTACCAACAATTGTGAGGGGGGATCGCCATTTAAAAAGACCCGCACATGCCGGCTAGACGCTGAGTCGTCGACGGTCTGCGTTTGCGCGCAGTTCAAACCAAAAAACTTTTGCAGAAGGCCTCGTCGTCGCAAATAAAAAAAACAAAAAAAAAACCCAAGTGCAGTGTAGTCTCAGAAAATACTTAGTTACCATTTAAGGCGCAAGACTTTATTGTGTGAGCGCGTGTGTTTTGTGTGCAACAATTCAAATTAATTATTTACAATTCTCTAAACATTTTTTTCCTTTTGGACACCGTTTTTTGTGATTATCATCCAAAAGATTGTGTAAAGGCATTTTCAATAAGGAGCTATCCAAATACCACCAGAGCCGAAATCAAATACAATTAATTGTTTGGCGCATCGTAAAAGCCATCCGCTAGAGTACTACGCCAAAGTTATAGCAAAATGTAAGTTGAAGCGATTATTTTGCAACTCACTCTGACCATTTTTGGGTTTTGAGGAAGCTTGAAAAGCAGATTTCAGTTAGAGGATTTTAACTTTTGACTTACAATTTGCCATTGTCATAAGACGCAGAAACGGAACTCTGCCTTTCGGATGGCTTATTGCGATAAAGTGTCTCTGTATAGCAACTCCAGTTTCGATTTGTTACACATCGTGTAGAGTGCTGTGTCTCACGATTTACTTTAGACATGTTTCTAATTTTAGTTACTGGTTTTCTTTTCTACTTGCTCACTTCAAAACGGTCACCCATTGTATAAGTATGGCCACTAATCTGTTCGATTTTGTGCTCAATTGTGTGAATTGTTGTGTGTGTGTGTGTGCGGCATAAAGGCAAAAACAAATCTCATATTAAGGTGTTTCGCTATGGGAGTTCATTTAACGTTTATTACAGTAATAGGAAATTAACCCGGTTTTTGATTTGACTTTTTTTTTTTCTTGTTAGACGGAAATTTATGGTATTGTAAAAGATCAACTACTTTAAGCTTTTATTTATTGTGGGTACATATATATTTTTTTTCTTTCTTAAATTCAGATTATTGGATACATCCGTTACGGTTGTTGTGTAAACGAACCGGGGTATAAGTAACAGTAATCAACGTTAAATAATTGGGATCAGTCGACAAAGTCAAAGAAAAAAAAACAGTTTTTGGATAAATTCTTGCAACACTTTAAAATCTTTGAATATTATAAACAAAGAGAAGCTTAAAAAATTTAGCAAAAACTCTTTGACTTTGACATTGAATTAACAGATTATTTAAAATATAAAACTTCCTCTAAAATTTAGGGAAATTCTTATTGAAACTAAACAGAAATATACAATACATATATATTTTTAACAATATATTCTTATTTATAAAAACCAGTTGATGCTCTTAAATAATCAAAATCATAATAATCATATTGAAAATTCTATACAAAATGCAAAAAATAGTTTTAAAGTTGACTCACTTTATTTTAATTTACATATTTATAAATTCTTCTTCAAAAATTGATTTCGTAATGGCTAATCATTGGGTTTTTCCTTGAATACTATTTTGACTAATAGAAATGACAACTCATGAAAGGATTTGCAATGAAAGTAACTCTTGGAAAAAGTGATTCCCAAACATCTCTATCTTAATTTTCGATTCATCGATGCCTTTAAAAGTGACTAAGCAAAAACACATTCACATGTGACTCCAAATTAATTTGTGCAAAAAAAAAAAAATGCAAAAGTAATTTAAAGTAATAACCATATATGTATGTATGCCTGTTCGATATTTATGATTGAACTCATTAAAAAAAGAGTTCAATACGAAGCGTGCTACCTTAATAATTATATTTTGTTTGCTTTTACATTTCGAATTTAATGTTCATTTTGAGTTTTGCTGGTTCAATGGATGATCAATCAAATTGCTACTTATTGAGGCCAAACAATTGTCGAGGCATTTGCAACTGGATATGGATCATCATAAGATGGGTGCGGAGAAAATCAAATTAACTGAATATGAAGTTGAGTGCTTTGACCGTCTGACACCCACATTAAAAAAAGGCAACAAAAAAAAATTGTTTGAAAACCGCTTTCTTTTCTACCGCTCTCAATTTAATATTTTTGAAGCTATTTGCCGAAAAAACGAAAAGATGAAATATATATGTACATACGTACGTATATATCTCTGTAAATTTGCACACACACGAGTCCCAAGCCCCATCTCCCATGGCTAAACGCCAACCTGGCATGTTAAAATGTCAGCAGCAACAGATAAAAATTTGTACTTCTTCCATGTTAATATACTCTTACGACAAGTAGGGTATATCAGTGTTGTTAACAGACAATAATGGAATGGATCATGAAGTTCCATCATGATTGACTTTCTGCTAACTACAATTCCAAATTGTTGTATTCAAATCCCAAAGGATCGTTGGTAGGGTATAGAAATTCCGTTAAAATTTCAAAGTATTTATTTTTCTTTTGTATCTTTTTGGGAGCGTGCTCTGTCATTTCAAAGTTGTCTTTGTTTACTCCTCTCTGGATTGACTTTTACTGCTTGTTGCCTATTTGCATTGTTGTTGTTGCTCCCTTTTTTTTCAATTCATTCATTCATTTCAATGAATTTGATTTGTATCTGCAGCATGTGGAAGCTTTACCTTTTACTTGTCTCCTTTTGTGTATCTTTATGTTGTTTGCCATTTGCCATTTAAATGGTCTTTCGTTTGGCCTTATTTTTCCACTCACTTATTTGTTTAACATTCGTTATGCCACATTTGCCACGCAAAAAATGAAAGAAAAAAAAAAACGAATGTCGCATGATATGACAAAAAGATAGAACCCGAAAAGTGGGACAAATGAGAGGTTCTCATAATTCTCAAAAATAAATTAATTAGCATTTTTTTGATATACAAAACAAATTAAGGCTAACGCAAAGCCATTTATCTTAACTGTTTTCAGCAAAATGGATAACAAAATTTTAAAATTGGAATAGCAAATCTTTTTTATTGCACTTTATGCCAGATTTTTTATGAGATGAACATTGTATCTCATATTTTGCCATATTTTGCTTACTTCATCAATTGGAAACCTTTAGGCCCATTTGATGCAACTCTCTTTGCCAAGCTTATTAGTGTAAAACAAAAAAAAAAGATAGCCTGTAGGTGTCCAAAACTAACTTGACACATAAATTGTTATCCTAGACTAGACAAGCGTGAGAAATTCCAGCAAAACATCAATTACTGCAACAGCAGCAACAACTACAACTTTGTTAACAAATTCACTCATTTAGCAATGAAACTAAAAGTGTTGTTAGTTGAAATCATGGAAATGGTAGCGAAGCCACTAGGCAGTCAGGCAGTTGACAGGCAACTTTAGCTCCTGAACAGCAACAGCAACAACACTAACAATTGTTGCATCCGCCTGAAGGAATTGTGTTGTTGCGGTTTCGTCTTACCATTTTTGGCTATGCAAGCAGCGATCAATCAAGTTGACTGAGAAAAGCTCATCTCCAAACTCCTTTGGGTCTTTGACAATTGCTTACCGAATGAATTGCAATTGAGAAGAATTTTCAGTTGAAAACTGATATTCGGTTTCGTTTGCTGTTGGTTGGCAAAAGCAAAAGCCACTGTAATATAATTGGCGAAATGCAAGGAAAATGTTGCATATATTCAATCACGTACATCGTGCCACATGGCCAACCAGCAAGCCAAAAAAATTTAAATAAATTATGTAAAAGTCAAAAGAAAATTTTAACAAAGTTGCTGAAATGCTGCTATTGGCATTGCACTTCCTACCCTTTGCCGGTATTTCCGTTACCATTGAAAATCGTGTCCAGAGATATGTAAATTACAGTTCACAATTCTCTGAAAATAATAACAAAAAGCAATTAGCCTTCAAAACGGACTTAGATTTTAACGTTTTCTATCGATAAAAAAAAAAAAAACAAACAAATAAACAATTGTCAGTTTGATTTTATAAAATTTCAATTGAATTGCCGAAGGGAAAAACCCTCCATGAAAAATTAATAATAATGAAAATCGATAGAACAAAGAAAATAAAATGAGTTGAAATTATCAAATTATATAGTAATTTCTTACTTGATTTATTATATTTAAAATTGCATAATACTTAAAGTTAGAAATTGTCACGTGTTTATGCTAATAAATAAATAATACCTAAAATCAAAGCCAATTTAGAAAACAAACCGAATTCAATTTAATGGCTCAACACACTGTGGCAAATTGAAATCATTCATTTCTCAAATCAATATGAACTCGAACTGGTTTACCATCAACTATAACTGTTAACAAGCATGAAGAAAAAAGAAAAAAAAAAAAAAAAAACTAAATAGAAAATAAAACGGGCAATAAAGTTTTTCACGTTCAGTTAGTTGGTGTAACGGCAGTCATCATCAAATTGACAACCTGGCAAGGTGTTTGAATAATTTTAAGAAAACCAAATGCAAATACATATAATTCGAGAAAGCACGTATGATAGCGCAAAGGCAACATGTTGCCAACGGTGGCTGTAGCAATAAATTAATTCCATCAGCAACATCAGCATCAAAATGCATATTACGCAGACCCCACACACACACACACACCAACACATACATAGATAGGCCGGCGGCCTCAACTGTTAGAAATTGGCCAAGAAGAAATCCAAAACAAACAAAAAAAACATACACACACATACACACACAAAATAAAAGAAAAACAGCGAAGAAAAAACTGTATTAACTGAAACTGGAACTGGCAATTGCATTTGCAGCCAAAACACTAGAGGAAGCTGGCAACAACATTTGGCCCAAGTTGGCCAATGTCTGATTCGGTGTTGCATTTTGCCGGTCGGTCTCATGGCTAACTTCCTATTTTCACTTTCATTCGTCATGCGCTTGGCGGCAAATGGAAATGCAACAACTGCATCAAAGACCAACAACAACGACTACAACAAAATGTACCTTCAAACTGAAAACCCACTTTGAATTTTGTTGTTGTTGTTGTTGTTGTTGGTTAAAAGCCTTGTCACCAACAATGTGTGTGAGAACTGAAGATTTTGTTGTTGTCATGCCTCATCACGTAATTGTTATACAAAAAAAAAAAAAAATAAAAATGTTAGTAGAAGCAAAATGTTGATTAATGCAATTCGCATTATTCAATTTGTAATCTCGTAAGGGGAATAGATGGGTTTTTTCTTAGCTAATGTAGATGTCTCTCAGAGATTGGGGGGAAGTTCAAAGTTTAGATTATGAAGAACAATTGCCATAAGCAATAATTTAACTTCCTTTTTTAGAATTATAATCAAAGAAAATCTTTAAATTTACATTACATTTAAGTTGAAATTGTTAAATTTATAGATGAAATGCGGAAAGCTGGTTAACTATTAACTGTAGAATAGATCATTCAAACACAGCCATAATGTTAAATTTACTTAACAATTTCAAGTACTTTTGATTAAAGGAACTTTTTAATAATGACAAGGGATCTGAAATGTCACTCAAAGTCTCACTCATCTCACCTCTCTAATGTATTATTCAGGATACTTTAGGTTTGTTTCATAGATAACTAACTAACATACATACATATATTTGGAATAACTACTTCATAAACTGTAAGAATGAATCAAGTTCTTCTTTATCCTGTAAAGGCTTAGAATATTTGTGTTAATATATAGTAAAATCGAAATATTGTAATGCCAATTACTACATCATTTGGCTTAATCTTTCTATTTAAAAGTTGAAAACTTATGCAATCTGAGTAACAATAACAACAATCACATAACTTTAAACTGAACCAGCACCTTGCTTCTTTTTTTTTTTCTTTATGACACGCATAAATCTCATTACTTTATGTATTATTATTCTAATAAATGCATAATTCCCACATTAATAAGCCCCAAAAACCATAACTAAATGCATACTCCAAAGAGGGACTGTAGTTCACACCAAACCGAAATGAACGGTGTTTCAATGAGCACGAGACCAAAAAACTAACATGCTGACTGAGTGACTGACTGACTGGTTGACTAGCTGACTGAATGACTGACTGACTGGCAACTGAAAGAAACCTTCAAATGCAACAACAACAAACGCACCATTGATGAAGACAATGCCAAACAATATCAATGAAGATATCATATACAAGCCACAAGACAACAGCGATAACAACAGCAACAACAATGTTGATATAATCGACACACACATACACAAATATGTATGTATCTTTGTATCGCTTGAGTGCACACCATACTATAAATATATATACATAGATGTATGATACATATACTATATAGTATATGTACATTTGTATTATGCATTGAGGCGTTGTGCTTGTTAGTAGCTGTAGTTAATTAATTATAAACACACAAAAATCAAAAAAAGATAACATTGTAGTGGGTCATTATGTGAATGGTGACAAAAAAGGATGTACTAGGAAATTATCTAGATATTACATATAAAATATATATTTCTAGCGATATTATCATTCCCAGAAAGAAACGTGTGATTTCTGCACCTTTTCAGTGGATACAACTTTATAATTTCAATGATAATCCAAACTCTGTGGTTATTTAATCTTAAAGTTGGTAACTTTAAACCATATTGAATATACCCTGTTTACATAGAGTATTCTTACTCTACAAATAACTTACAATTCTGCATACACAAAGAAAAATATTATATGGTTTACGTTTTTTCAATCAATTTATCATATCAATTAATCCAAAAAACTGTATCAAAGCATAACAAATTCATATTGGAAAATGCTGGGGATTTCCCTCTCTGTGTAGGACTCTTAAAAAAAAAAACTTGTCCTGGACAACTTTTAAGTTTTTGTGTTCTGTTTTTCTTTATTTTTGCTAAGCTTTTCTGCACGATTTATTGCACGCGTTTTTACTTGGCTTTTGAAGTTCGCCCAGTTGATTTTACCTTACAAACTTTGTCTTGTTGGCTTGAATGGAAAAACTTGTTGCGAGGTCAACTGCCTCTCTTTTCGTTTTGATCTTGTTGGTATTGCTGTTGTTGTTGTTGTTATTTAATTTTCGTCGATTTTCCATGCTAGCTGCGAGTGAACTGCGTATATGTACATACTATACATAGGCATTTGCATTACTTTCCGTTTGAGCATCCTTCAAAAAATGCAATTGAAATGGAAACAGAAATCGTGTTTTAAATGTCAAGTAAATGAACCATTCGTCGATCTTCACAACTCGATTAAGGTGATTTTCAGTATCTTTTTTTCGGTTCTGTTTTGTTTGACTTTCTGTTTTGGTTTTGATTTCGGTTTCGGTTTCTGTTTTGGGGTGCCTCATTACAAATTGCAATTTGATTGCTGCTTCTACCTCTGTTTTTTCTCTCTTCCCTTCTCCCTCGCTCTCTCTTTCTCTCATTCAGTTTAATTGAGGTCAAAAACATTGTAGACATCTGGAGAAAAACAAAACTGCTTTTGGGCGGGCATTTAGTAATTGCTTATCCTAAATTGTGTGTGAACAAAAATGTAATTGCTTAACAAATTGGGATTATTGTAGCATTTTTCTTTATATACTATGTGCATACATAGAGAGGCGGATCCAGAAGCAAATTTTGGGGGGAAGAACTCAATGATTCAGAGGAAAATTTTGGAGGGGGAAATCACTATTCAAAAGTGTCAATGTGTTAAAGTGCTTCATTGAAAAACATTGTATTCTTCGTGTTAGAAACCTTTTGGTAGGGCAACTCTCCCCCAGTTCCCCCCCTGGAGCCGCCACTGCATACATATTAGAAATGATTGCAAGGTATAAAATAAATATATACATTCTCTACTAAAATATTTAACGAAATAAATAAAGTGGCCCACACTAAATATTGCGGTAACATAAAAGTATTTCGTCTTCCCATTAATTGGCAATTAACTGAAGAAACACTTTTATTTTTTAATATAGACGTTTTTTATTTTTCTCTTTATCGACAATAAAGAATAAACCAAAACTTAGACAACCTTTTCGGTCATTCAAACTAAATAAAAAAATCATTAAAAATTGAAGAAAAAAAAACAATAGTTTCTCTGTTACTCAAATGTTATATAATGCAAAAACATTTGAAAAATAATAAATTATAGACTGCGATGCAAATCGATATCATGGATATTAAAACACATTAGTGACAAAAATAATTATTGTTTATTTAATTAAAACTTTAATTTAGAAATTGATAGCATATAAACCTTAAATTAGTTCTTACTATTCAACCGGAAATACTTCTTTACTATATTTATTTCCATCTCTAAATTATATATGGAATTTATTATAATGACATAGACTTAATGGAAAATTGATTGAAATGCAAAATAATATTCCATTTCCAGTTGATTGAGCACAAAGCCAAAGGGTAATTATTCCGCAACCTTTATTTAACCTTGCAAAAAAAAATAAAAATCTAAGCAATGCTCCAGCAGCACTGCAATTAATTAAAGTACAAACTGAAAACAATGCCTCGGCGCCGTCGCTAAAGAGGCGTCCCCAACAAGACAGAAATCAAAAGAAACAAAAATAAAAATTACTTTCCGTATTTTGGGCATTTGGCAAACGAAACGGCAACTGCCGCCAGCAGCATTGGCAAATTACAAAAGGCCAAGTCAACGAAGAAGAAGAAGCTAAAGAGCCAAAGAGACAGAAGTCATAGCTCATCATCTATGTTTGGCTCAAGATTCGTTGGTTTCACATGACCTTAGCCCAAAGTGACTATCAAAATTACTCATTGTTGTTGTTGTTGTTGCTGCTGCTGGTGATGATCGCGCAGATGCCTAAAACAGAAGCAATTGAATGCGCGTGGTAGTTGGGTGGGGAGTTGAGGAGGGGGATATTACGGTAGGCGAACCAGCCGATTGAGTAATACGAATTATAATTAAGTCATTTCTTAAATTCACCGAGGTCAGAAAGATGCAATCGAAAGTTTTATAAGTTAAATGTAAAAAAACTTTTGGTTCTTCCCCATCAGTATTCAAGTTTGTTGCCTAAGTCTTTTGTTTTTTTTTTGTATCCAATCTAGTTTCAGTTTGTAATCGCCTGCAATCATCATGTCCACCAGCACATCAGCCTGTGATTGTTTGGTGGGCGTACCCACTGGACCCACCCTAGCATCGACTTGTGGTGGCAGCGCCTTTATGCTATTCATGGGATTGCTCGAGGTATTTATACGTTCCCAATGCGATTTGGAGGATCCCTGCGGCAGAGCCAGCTCAAGGGTATGTCTTTTTCTTACCAACTTCTCTCTCACTCTCTATATATAGAGATTTCATCGATTCAATCTATCATATTTTACAGTTTCGTTCGGAACCCGATTATGAATACGATTTCATTGTCATTGGCGGCGGATCGGCTGGCTCTGTGGTTGCCTCACGTCTCTCAGAGGTGCCGCAATGGAAAGTGTTGCTCATTGAGGCTGGTAAGTTAATGTTAGATGATGCTAGCAACATGTTGCCAGTAAAAGACAAGCTAAAGCGCCAACACGTTGTGGGCAATTAGATGCGCGTTATGTTGGCATTTGTTTAGAAGTAATTGAAGCTTAACCGCAACTTGGGCAACACCATCAACAATAGCGACACTAAACAATAACAACAATTGTGGCATGAACAAAAAACAAAAACAAAAAAAAAAAACACACACAAAAAAGAAGCAACCGCAACTGCCTTAAGCATTATGTAAACCTAAACGAGCTGCCAACTCGCCTGAAGACCAAAAGGAATTTGTAATGTATGCAAATGGGTTTGCATCTGTACGTATAAGTATGTATGTATGTTTGTATGTACATATACAACTATATACAAGTATGTACATCCAGTTTCAAAGTTATTTACGATGTTCTGCTTGACTTAATTTTTGCGTTAATTGCTAATTTTATACTCTAAACAAAAGGGTATATTAATCTCTCAACACGATCACCTAAATAACATAAAGCAACAAATGGAAACTGGAATACAAATGCAAATACCCAGAAACCTTTAAACGAAAAAAAAAAAAAAAAATCTCTCGCCATTCTCTAGGGCATTGACATCTAACAAAATATTACTGAAATTTCTTCTTCTTTTTATATCACAACATTAATTTCGGTGGAGAGTTTATTACGTCATTAAATACGTAATTAGGTAGTGTATCATAGAGATTAGGTATCTGCAAAATCTCTTTGCGAATATCTAAATGTTTATTGAAATCAAACTAAAAATCTCTAACTCTAAATGAATCATTGCAAGTCAATATATAAATTGGGAAATTAAATTCTTTGAGGAATAGTAGAAAGGATTAATACAAATTATTATTACCAATTCCATATGCTTATGAATATAGAGTAGAGTATTTAGTATTCGATTATCAAAAGCTACATATGTATGTAGCTACCAGTTATTGTTGATTCATATCATTTACAATCTTTTTATGAATGAATTAAAGGCATAAACAAAACGTGAATTGAGTGTGGTGTGGGTGTATTTGTTTTTTGGTATTGTTGTTTGGCTTATGCTGAATGCAGGGCATTCACTTTTGAGTATATTAAATTTAAAAATCTACTTTTGTTTAATGTGTTTAGACAGAATGACAATAATTACATCCTTTTACACTTTTCTAAATAGTTTCTCGAGAGCATGAGAAATGTTCCTTGATAATTTCCCATGTCAACTCATAAAATCCATTATAGTTGCCTTTTGCCTTATCATTTTTCTTGGTTATTGCTTGAGTTACTTTCTGGGTTACCGACTTACCTTCTTCTTTCTTGTTTTTTTGCCTAGTCACTAATTAGTTATTATTATAAAGAGAGAAAATATGTGAAGTTGTCAATGCGTTGGCGTTAATTATACAACAATGCATAAAGTTAAAGTGCAATTATCCGTTGTGTGCTTATTAGATATTAAGTTAGTTTCACATACATACAATACATATGAGTGGCAGTAGCTAATAATTAAACTAAGTGTACTTTTAAGTTGACAATCATTGACTACACTCAGTGTCAGCATTTAAACTAAAGTATGCCGGACGTGCAAATTAACAAAATTAACCAAAAAAAAAAAGTGAACCTTGATTTAAGCCACAATCAGTTCAAAGTACCAGCATAGATGTCTGTTTGTTATTCAAGCCGGCTATTCAATTAAGATTCACTTCAATGGGATCCTCTTTAAACACACACAATTTAGCTTACTTTTGCCATTTACTTTTTAAGTCCAATCAACATTCTAGAATTTCGGTTTCTAAGGCAAACACGACTTCAATCAAATGGCTCATGATCGGGAATCAATTAATTAAATCAATTCAAATAGATGCCTTGATTGTATTGCAATCAAACACCGTGGGAGCCAGCAAATTAAATAAACCGCAAAAAAATAAAATCTCTGTTTTTTTGTAGTTATAATTTAGCTTTTTGGTTTTTAAACAAAAGCAAATACAAATATAAAATGGCTAGGCAATTGCGAATAGCATCTGATTCATTGATTATAAATGTTATAAATGTTGCTATATTGTTAATAACTTGTTCCACAATGTCGCATTTAGCATATGTCTCAAAATAAATTTGTGACCAAAAAAAAAAACAAGATTCTCAATTCCTTTTCTTGCCGTCAACAAATACGCAAAAGGCAATTAGCACTCGCCACGGTCGTCATTATAATTAACTTAATTTTTTTTTTTTCTAAAGTTCTTTTAATGCATTAAAATATGCAGTTTTTTGACTTTGATGTTTCGCTTATATAGGCTAAATAATGCAACGATTAGGTGTGATATATAAATGGCATTAAAATGTTGTTTAAATAAATCAGAATGCTATTGTTAAAAAACAAATTTCAATTCAAAAGCCATCTTATTCAATTATCATACATTAAATGAAAGAAATAAATATTTATTTTATACAAATTTAATGTTTAGTTCAGTAAACTGAGCGAAAACACAGACGCGAATCGAGATCATTTACATCAGAAAGATTTGAAATTTGCTTATTTCAGGACTCTCATTAGTAATTTCTCTGATTTACCTTTAACTTTTTCTTATTCCAGGTGGCGATGAACCGGTTGGCGCCCAAATTCCTTCCATGTTCCTTAACTTTATTGGCAGTGACATTGATTATCGCTATAACACTGAACCCGAAAGGATGGCCTGTTTATCATCGATGGAACAACGTTGCTATTGGCCACGTGGCAAGGTTTTGGGCGGCACATCGGTTATGAATGGAATGATGTATATACGTGGCAACAGAGAAGACTATGACGATTGGGCAGCTCAAGGTAATCCTGGCTGGGCTTATAAGGACGTATTGCCGTTCTTTAAGAAATCCGAAGATAATCTCGAATTGGATGCAGTTGGAACAGAATATCATGCCAAAGGTGGTCTGTTACCTGTGGGCAAGTTCCCCTATAATCCACCACTTTCTTATGCCATTCTTAAGGCTGGTGAGGAAATGGGTTTCTCTGTGCAGGATCTGAATGGACAGAATTCTACTGGATTCATGATAGCCCAAATGACAGCAAGGAATGGCATACGTTATAGTTCGGCAAGAGCATTTCTGCGACCAGCTCGAATGAGGAATAATCTGCATATTCTGCTAAACACCACAGTAACTAAGATTCTCATCCATCCACATACTAAGAATGTGCTTGGAGTGGAGGTCAGCGATCAATTTGGCAGTATGCGAAAGATTTTGGTCAAGAAAGAAGTTATTCTAAGCGCCGGTGCTGTAAATTCGCCACAGATACTGCTTCTGAGCGGTGTGGGTCCCAAGGATGAGCTGCAGCAGGTTAATGTAAGACCGGTACATCATCTGCCAGGTGTCGGCAAGAACCTTCACAATCATGTGGCTTACTTCACCAACTTCTTTATTGATGATGCGGACACGGCGCCTCTTAATTGGGCAACAGCCATGGAATATTTGCTTTTCCGCGATGGTCTTATGTCGGGCACTGGCATCTCTGATGTCACAGCAAAGTTGGCAACTCGCTGGGCCGATCGTCCAGATTTGCCCGACTTACAACTGTATTTTGGTGGATACTTAGCCAGTTGTGCGCGTACCGGTCAGGTTGGTGAACTTCTATCAAACAATTCACGAGCTATACAGATGTTCCCGGCCGTTCTTAATCCCAAATCACGTGGTTATATTGCTTTGCGATCTGCTGATCCTCTTGATCCGCCACGCATTTTTGCCAACTATTTGACCGAAGAGAGAGATGTGAAAACTCTTGTCGAGGGTATCAAGTTTGTAATTCGTCTATCGCAAACTTCTCCTCTCAAGCAGTATGGCATGCGGCTGGACAAGACTGTTGTCAAGGGCTGTGAGTCTCATACCTTTAACACTGATTCATATTGGGAGTGTGCTGTACGCCAGAACACAGGACCGGAGAATCATCAGGCTGGCTCCTGTAAAATGGGTCCCGTACACGATCCAATGGCAGTGGTTAATCATGAGCTACGTGTTCATGGTGTGCGTGGCCTTCGTGTGATGGACACCAGCATTATGCCCAAGGTGACGGCGGGCAATACCCATGCTCCGGCAGTAATGATTGCAGAGAAGGGCTCATACCTACTCAAGAGAGCCTGGGGCGCTAAGGTCTGACGTATAGATGCAACGTGGACATTGCATAGAGTAATTTAAATGAAGATAAATTTCCAACGAAAACACAAATTTGGGGATATCTATTAGATCCATTATTTGATGGATGCAAACAAAATCCCTCTTATACAAATTTTAAGCAAAATTATATAATTAAGGACACCCAGCTGTAACACTAAATCTGACCTTTTATTTCCCTGAATAATATTCAACATCTTTGGCCTATACAATTCTTAACTCTGAGCAATCTGCGTTGCTATTATGTTCTACATACAAGCACAAACCATTTTAATAGGTTAACTCTAAATATTTAAACTAATTCTATAATTTTTCACCTATTCAGAAATTGGTAAATTTTGCTTATCATTCATTTTGTATTATATCAAATGATAGATATTATTTCTTTATATTGTAATTCATTGCATGTATTTATTGTTCGATTAAAGTGCAAACCTATTTAGTTTAAACGATTTCAAAAAAAAAAAACGTTTACTGCCATTTACCAATAATTGGCGCAAATCTCTAAAGTATAAAAGCGTATCTGCAACCGATTTATGGCAATAGTTTTTCCAAAATGTTTCATATTCGTGTAATTGTGCCGATATTTCTTTGCTACCTCTGGTTGGTAGGCGGTCAGGAAGTAGTACCTGATGATCCCGAATTGCAACGCGAAAGACATGCCCAATTTCTAAACGCCAGGGTGGGTTGTGCGGAAGAGTTTCTAGTTCCATATGGTAAGTAGTTACATAAGAAAATCCATTTATAATCATAGAGTTTTTGGTTTCGAAATTTCTATTGGAGCATTATTTAAATTTGAAATGATTTTAAATAGTTTAAACAATTGGATCACATTAACATTAATTTATCCATTGTGTACAAAGAGTTTACGAGCCAATTTCGGCTCACGCCATTTCCCTAAACATTGTTTACATTTAGTTAAAAAAATTATCATTCTAACTGTAGTCTGTGTGATAACTATCTATACACACGCACATCTTGGCAAAAGTTTAGATATATATAAAGCTCAATATAATCAGATCAGTATCAAAAAATTCAAAAAAATGTTGTTTAACAAGTGCATCCTTAATTTGACTATTGTGACTCTGTTGAGCTTAAGTGTTAGCTTAGGAATGGTAAATCATGCCAAGGACAATGGGGATGTATTTATCATTAGCTACGATACTTTTGATGGTGATTTCGATGATATAACTACAACCACCCAAGCACCCAGAGAGCCTGGTTATATAGATTTTGATGAGATTATGCACATATGTAATCAAAGTTTCATTATACCAATGTGTGAGTGTTGTACGGGAAAAATTTCAATTTGATACAATTATATTAATCATCATTTTGTTAGCTTATGCTTTCCAATTTAATAACACGGATGCTGTTCTTGATGATAAGGATCTAACTAGCATGGTAACTATAGTCCTTAAATGCTAAAAAGTATTCAAATGCTAAAGGCAAACAATTTTCAGTGTTATTTTCGATGCTTTTTTGAAAAATCCGGCTTAATCGAGAACTTTAAATTTAATGTTGACTTGGTAAGAAAGTATCTGTGGCCAGCTACGGGAGACTCCATTGAATATTGCGAGAGTCAACTTAGTAAGTAGAATGAATGATTCAATCCTTTTGCGCTAACTAAATTCTTTTATAAATGGTACCATGACAGAAGATGAAGAAAATCCGTGTAGGCGAACCTATACTATTGCAAAATGCGCTATGCTACGTGCTTCCACTGACGCCAGGAACAAGCCCATGGTCTAAAAATAAAAAAATTCCTCTTAAGGATGAACATATGTATTGCTATTCTTGTTTGTAGAAAATTATCATTAGTTGCACAATATAATTAAACTTCTAAAGCATACTAATTTTATTATCACGTCTCCTGCTCTCTTTCTAATGGCACAGCGCCACATACTGTATTGCTATAGTTAAGCAGACGACTTAGCCTCTTTCCAATGGGTTTGGGATATTGATTGGTCTTCATTAAAAACTCCTTGGACTGATGTTCTACAGCCCCATTGTCCAGTTGATATTTGCACAGGGCATGTAAAGGCCGCACCAACGATTTTCTCAGCTCCGGTTTGGATTCCAGTACGGCTAGACACTGGGCAGCTGTCTCCAGAGTGCTTAAGCAACCCTCTGTCGGTTGCGTCCTGATAATGTAATCACTGATACCAACGGCAATTAACTTTACTTGTCTTAGTTGATGCAGAACGGGGCTACTGGCATAGATTGCCTTAGCCTGAGGCCAGGTGCCATCTATTAAAATTAAGGTGTATGGTCCTTTACTCCTATCAATCTCCTCCAAAGGCACGGAATCTCTACTTGGATATAAAAGTAAAGTCTGATCGGAATTGAAAACACCTTCCAGTTCATTATAATTCTTTTGATTAGGAAATCGTTTGCCCTTGTACACAACACATTTTCCCGGTTCCAGACCAAGCTGCAACATGAGAGCGGTACGCAGGGATCGTTTTTCCTCGGCAGGATGTTGTAGTATCACAATCTGCGACGCCACCGAAATGGCTGGTTGAGGTAAGGCGGAACACCAGCAAACAACAGCAGGACGTCTAGAAATCAAAACAAGCACCAATAAGTAAAAAGTTGGTGTTGCATTCTTTAACACATACTTGCATTGCTCGCACTTGACTCGTCTGTCGGGTGGATCCGCACTGATGCCTAATAGATCTTGCCATGCCTCATCCTCCATAATTGTCATTAATCAAACTCAAATAAAAGAAACAAACTTAACTAGGCCAAGTAAATTTAAGAAAATTATATGGCAACGCCATGAACCGCATGGCCCAGCCAAATTCACTTTACAAACAGCTGTGCAAGAAGATTGCCATTTTCATGTTTATGCCGTTTTTACGTCGCTAATTTAAAAAGGAATGACTGCATAAATAAGTAATTAATATATCTATTCTTTCCAAGTAGCTATTCAATAATTACTAATTTGAAAAATCAAATTGCGAAAACTCCTTTGATATTTTCTTAATCGGGCCCAAAACAATGTTTTATGCTAATTCTATTTTATTTATTCAAATTGAAAATTCGGATAACGTTTAAAGATTTTAAGACTTCGACTCTCTTTAAATAGAATAAGTTATAAATTTTATGTAAATAACTTAAATAACACAATGCAGTTTATCATACATATGTTTTTAAAATTAACGATCTCTGGTTATTGCAAACTTTATTCAGGCATAAACGTTTTGGTAGCTGTAGCTCGTTTGTTTTCTTTTATTTAGATTTTTATATTCAAATTAAATTAGTTGTAAGGCATAAAGTTTTATATAGATTAATTAAAAAATGCATAGTTTAGGCTGGGCTTTAATCGTGAAACGTGGATGTTTCTGCAGCAAAGAAACTCTCAATATCAATGGCTCCCGCTACACAATCCGCGATAGGCTGGCGCAGGGGTAAGGAGATTAGTGATTTTCAACTTTATTTGACTTAGAAACCTGCAGCAGTATCTTATAATCTTGCTTATCAACTGCACACAGAGGTTTCTCACTGATCGACCTTGCCGAAAACTCTGCGACAAGAAGGAACTATGCAATAAAGCGCATCACCTGTCACAGCATCGAGGACCAGAACATAGCCCTGCGTGAAATTGAGAATTGCAAGAAGATTGACTCGGACAATGTCATTCAAGTTGTTGACTATGAGTTGAAGGGTCATGCAGATATAGTCATAAATTCCATATCGACTCTGTTCATCGTCCTGCCCTATTACAAACATGGCTCGTTGGCGGATCATTTACAGATGCGAGCGCGCAAACAGGATTACATGCCGGAGGCCCAAATTCTACAAATTTTTCTTGGTGTATGCGAAGGAGTTAAATGCATTCATGAGGCTAAGCCGGTGCCTTTGGCTCATCGTGATTTAAAAACTGCCAATATATGCTTATCCGATTCGTTTGAGCCTATAATTGTGGACCTAGGATCCATGACGGAGGCAAGATTACAAATTGTTGGCCAGTCTGATGCCCAGCGTCTTCAGGATGAGGCCGAAGAAAGAAGCTCGATTGTATATAGAGCTCCGGAGTTGTTTACAGTAAAAACCTATTGCACCATCGATGAACGGACGGACATTTGGGTGCGATTAAAAGCAACATAGTTTTGAGAAATCAATGTATTTAAAATTTTACATATTGATCGCTTTTCAGAGTCTTGGTTGTGTTTTGTACGCCATGTGCTACTTTAATTCGCCCTTTGATCCCATCTATGAGCGCGGCGACAGCGTTGCCCTGGCCGTATTAAGTGGAAATATTAACATTCCGGAGGATTCGATATACACAAATGTAAGTAGTAGCAACAAATACAATATCTATCTGAAACTTTTATATCTTCCCAACAGGAAATGCACGAGTTAATCCGATATATGCTACGCATTGATCCTATGGAGCGACCATTTATTTACAGTATCATCGAACAGACGCACGATCTGATACAAAAACTAGAGGGACGCGTGTAAACTGGTTGTTAACATTCCAAGTCTTTGATCCTCCTTGAATCCAACATTTTAATTAAAAATCAAAATATTCTTTTAACCATGTATTAACGTAATATTTTAATTGTACAATACAGACGACAAGGAGATTTCTGACTTCATGATCTTATAATTACTCAGCCAATTGAGAAGCTCTTAAATTGGATAAATAGTTCGGCATTGTTTAACTATCTTTTAATTAGATGCGAAGGGCGCAAACAGTGAGAGTGGGATGCAAATTGAAGTTTTAATAACTTATGATTACACCTTAAGGATGCACTGTACCAAATAGTCATACAAGACAAATATTAAATGGCGTTATGATCAAAATTTTGCAAATATTAAAATGGTTAAAACGATTGGAAACAAAAAAAGCCTTGTGCTCTCCACTGTTTATATAGGCATTTCCCCTGTTAGGTTACAAAATGTAAGCCAAAACGTTTAGGCTACCTTTAAAGTTATTGTTGTCATTATATTTACTCTAGCAAAATCTTAGATAACTTCAATATCTATTATTAATAGTTTTTCCTAATGTCTTAGCCAATGAGATGTCACACACTATGTGTTATTGTAGTGTCACACAGGCCTTAACGCTTAGTTGAGCTGCCACAGTTGCAAATATGGCAACGCTGATTTTTATTTATGTTTATCAAACAGGTGATTGCCGCTTGTGCATCTTTTTATGAGTGTTTGTTTATTTATTGAAATTTCTTCTTTCTATCACTAATGTGTTATTTTCTAGAATGACGCGGCAATGTCGAACTTGCGCTGGTGTTATCTATAACCGAAAGGCAAAGAATCTCTTTAAGGTAGAGAATGCGGATGTGTTGGTTAATATTGAGTTGCTGTCGGGAACGACGCTGCTCAATGAGCCGGATCTGCCGACATCAATTTGTGCCTGCTGTATTTTAGATCTTAACCAGGCCATAGTGTTTAGAGAGCGATGCGTCAAGACACAGGAACGTTTTCTGCAGCGTCGCTTGTGGCAAAACAGTGAAGATGATATAATTCTTAAGGACGACAGCGATATTGAAGCAAATAATGAGTTTGGCGTGTCAGGCAATGAATTGAACAATGCCTTCGACAATGTTGACGAGGAGGTTGAGGATCTACTTGGCTTTCCGGAAGGCGACATCGACAATAACTCCAACACTACTGAAAGAACCGAGCAGATTGATGAAGATGAGGATGTAGTTGAAGATGTTGAAACCTTGATTACAACTGTGCAAAAAGAGATGTTAAGTCTATGTGATAATAGTAGTGAAGTTCCAGATGCCAAGGCAGATGTCATCGATGTGGTGGAGTCATGTTCACCTTCACCAATACCAGAGATAATTAAAAAGAATTCTCTTGGTCGACCCCATAAAAGCACTGTCACTAAAACGAAAAGAATTAGCAAGAGCTGCAAAAATTCAGGTGTTGACAGTGTGCGGAATGGATCTTCACGAAAGCCATACACCACTTGGAAGAATCTAACAGAGGAAGAAGCCACTCAACGAAAGCGGGAACAACGTCGTCGAGATTGTGTCTGTGAGCAGTGTGGTCGTCATTTTACTGACCAGAGCAACTTTAAGCTCCACATGTTAAGGCACACGGGCGTAAAGAACTTTGCTTGCACTGAATGTGACAAGAGATTCTACACGGAGCATCTATTGGCTTTGCACGAAAGGATTGTACATAAGGGCGAGAAGCCGTATGCCTGCAAATACTGTGGCAAGACCTTTCACAATAGCACAACACGCGTTATTCACGAACGGTGAGTAGCACACTTATATTAAATGAATCCTCAATAATTTCCGTTACTTTTCTATTCAGGATTCATACCAATGCCCGTCCATATAGCTGTGAGTATTGTGATAAGGCCTTTAGTTCGGCTTCAGGACGCAAGAGGCATGAATTAGTGCATACTGGTATCCGTTCATTTTAGTAAGTCGTTTTAGATTCACAAAGTAAAAGTATAAAAACCGAAATTATTATTTCTTCTTTGTAGCTGCGCTATTTGTGAACAACCATTTCAACGAAGCACACACTTAAAGGCTCATTTAAAGTCTAAGTTACACATTGCGCGAGCGGCTCGAGTACGACACTTACCTCAGCCTACAGATAGTTAGTCTTATGTATTTTAAGCTATCGAATTGAAAACTAGATCAAACAACACAAACTAGTTTTAACTGCCAAAAATGTAGTTCCATGTGTTTGTTCATATGAACAACACGCACTGACTTCAGTAACAAGTTTATTTAAAAAGTATTTGATCGAGTTTTCAATATATCTACCAACCGCGCATTTTTCGGTTTTCCAATTGTCATTTAAATGGAAGCGATGCCTCCAACACGGGCGGGATTTAAACGTTCCGTAACGTTCTGCCGTGCCGATATCGTGTATCGGTTCGATACACCGGCTTATCGATATTTTGAAATTAAAATAGCAATCGTTTCTTAACTCAAAAGCAGTGTTGCCATTTTGGCTTATTTTAAGCTAGATCTGGATTATTTCAAAATGAAATAGCTTGGAAAGTGGTTAAAATGCTTTTAGCTTAAAATCCAGCTTATTTCAAAATTCACAAAGCTTATCTTGGCTTTAAAAAATTTCTAAATAAAGATTTTTTTTAGAGATTATAAAAAGCATTTTTATGATGATTTAAAGGGGAAAATCAAACTAAAATAATATTTCTCGGTGACTCTTGGTATTTTGTGCCATTTTGTGCCTAAATTTATGGTTATATTTCGTATTAACACTTGATAATTCTTATGTTGAAATTTTTAAATTACTTAAGTATTGAAGAAATTGTTGCTCAATTTGCAAAAATTCATTTCATAAATTGGGAGGAAAAGGAAAATACTTTCCAGTTTTGGGCCGAGGTCCTTAATTATTAGGATTTTGGCGGAAACGACACTTTTCGGCAGCTAGCGTTATTTGCTATACACATTCTATCGCTTCCTTGGTCGAATGCTGCTGTTAAACGCGTATTTAGCGAAGTTAACATCGTTAAAAGTAAATTGCGAAATCAATTGAATGTTAAACGTTTGAACGCAATTTTACGTATAAGGTTTGTTTTTGAAATGATTGGTTATTTAGTGTATACTTAATATATTCCTTTTAATTTTACAGATATGGAATACGCCGCCATGGCAAATGTTGTGTTAATTCTAAAGTACCTGTAAAGTACTTATCTTTAATTAAAGGCTCTGACAAATATGAAGAAACAAATAACGAAATTGATGACATAATTTCATTAATATAATGTGATATACATCAATAATCAAGTGTTTTTATAGTTAGCTTATTTTTAAGCTTCTTTTTTTTAATATTTAGCTTATTCTAGCTTATTTTTTCCTTAAATCTAGCTTATGGTGACTCTGAATTTCTGGCAACACTGCTCAAAAGCGAACTGTGAGAAAAGCGATTGATCTGGCAATACCAGACGCAACACGAGCAAGTTTCACCAGGTGGTTTAATACAATATTTTTTTGTTTTATGTGAAAAGTTTAAACAATTCTTTGTGTCAAAGAACATATTTTGATTTTGTTTCAACCTGGTGTCATTGCTGATAAGATTCGTGACAATGGAGCGGGATAGCTGCTATAGTTTGAATTTGAGTGCTGTGTCGCCCCGCCAAGGTTTGGCGAATCCCATGGCCGATTCAACACGGATTGATAGAGCACCAACAACTACATTAACTCCGTACGTTCTAACTGTTAACACCTTGTAAATTTATAATTAATAATAAATTCATCTTTGTTCTTATTAAAAACAGCAAATTAAACCGACTATATACGTTGCAAGGTAGCGACTTTGATGAGGGAAGAGAACGAAGCATCACTCAAGCCCAGCGCAGTAACTCCTTTGGTGCCTTAAATATAGGATCACCTAATAAGAGCATGGTTGATTTGAATAGGAGTACATCCTCAACGACCAACACTCGACAAAAATTGAATCTCAGCCAATTTGATCCCAGGTAGGGCAATGCCTTTTTTTTATCGTCAACTCCCTTATTAATATTTGTTTTGTCACCTTCAGGACATATGCTGATGTTAATAGCACTGGTCTCGCTTCCCGCATTGCCAAGTACCATGAGAGTGCAGGAGGAGGACGACTCCAGCGTAGCATATCTGTGAATAATTTGACAAATCCATTGGTCAGACCAAGGAGATCAATAGCTTCTCCACTTCCCTACAAGCCCAGTGTGCCCAAGTTGTCCGTAACACGTATAGCGCCACCCGAACGCAGTTTCTACAGCGGTAATACACTGGCCAGTCTGCTCCGTTCCAATTCTGTGGTTGGTGTAGTTCACAAATTAGGCGAGCAGCCGGGACCGGAGCAATTGTCCCGCGAAAATCGTCCCATATTGCATCCACCGCCAACGCAGCAGGAGATTGAACCCACTCGCAGTGTATTGGAAGAGTTGAAGGAGATCTCCAGGAAACGTATTAACAGTGGGGTAAGTTTTTTAAGTTCATCAAATGGCACTTGTATACAATCACACTTTATTCGCTTGCAGGAAACACAGTCACCTCATGACATTGGCAAGAAACGCATAACGAGTCATATGCAACCGCCACAGCAAGCAGTTCCATCACCTGTCAGTTTCAAGAGGCAGCGAGAGCAACCACCTCTTACTGTGACCGTTCCTTTAAGACCGCAACACAATGTGGCACCGGCGCCGTCGCAGGCACTGCAGAATCTGCAGTCTAATGGTGTCGTTCTACCCACATTAAGCACCCCACAGCAGTTGTCGCCGGAACAGCAGGCGGCAAAGCGACGCAATTGCAGTTATAACAATGATATCGCCTCATCCTTAAGTTCCAGTCGTCGGCATAGCCACAAACGGAAATTGTACGACATGAGAGTTAATCAGAGTCAATCGAAAACTGGAAACGAGTTGACTACATTTAATGTCAGTTGCGCAGGCAGTTCTCCAGAAAACTCCTGCGAACATGCAGCTAAAATTCAGCGCAAGACGGAAACGGATACCGTGTACAAGACTTTAAGTATGCCCACACCTACGACAATACCCGCGGCAGTACCACCCCCCAGAATGCATTCGGCACCTACCGAAGTAGACGCTGTGCCTACAATGTCCTTGCCAGTACCACCTAAGCCCAAATTGACTCTCTTCAATGCACATCAAAAAAGTCAGCAGCAGGAGCAACAATTGGATTTGGATAGCCCCGAGGTGGATGCAGACGAGTATGCGGGCATACAATTTGTTAAGCCCAAGCAACAGAATTCAATGAACGCAGGAATCGGCAAGAATCCAGCAATAGAGCGAATGCAAAAGACCAAATTGGCCATCATGTTGAGTGGTCTCCGAGGCGAAATTTATGTTGGTGAATCGGAAGATGATCATGATGCTCCACCGCCCAAATTATCAACTCCTATTAAACCAATCGTTGCACAAAATCAACAACCACAACCACAAAAAGCAACAACGACTACAGCAACAACTGTAACAGCTTCAATACCAACAACAACAACAGCAGCAGCAGCAGAAACATTAACTAAGACTAACGAGAGTATTTTGACTAAACCAAATGTGGATATAAAACTACAATCAAGTCCCATAACAGCTCAGATCAAACCCACCTTGCAGTTAGAGAAACAGCTCACCACATTAACACCAAAAGCAGAAGCAACAACAACAGCAACAACAACTGCAGGAGAAATAGCGGCAACAGGACCAGCTCCAGTGACAACTACAGCACCATTTACATTTGGGGATTTGGTTAAAGGAGCAACAGCAAACAAGATAGCAGCCACCGGATCAAACGCAATCAGTTTAGGAGGTTCTACTTTAACCACCAAGCCGAGCATTTCCAGCACCCAAACGACAACAGTGACTTCAGTTAGTATTCCCACATTAACATTCAAAGCATCAGCAACAGCTGAGAAAACACAAAATAAGGATCCAAGGACGACAGTGACCACTCCTAGTACTCCAGGAACGTTTAACTTCGGTGGCACTTCTGGAAACAACTCGAATGGTTCAGTTTTGTTGGCATTTGGTAATTCCACAGCGGCGACGACCGCAACAACGATAACAACAACAGGCACGTCAAGGGATTCGGTGGCGATAAGCACAATTGCACCTAACCCAACAAGTTCAGCATTTACATTTGGTAGTGCAAGTGGCAGTGCTTTTGCACCAACGTCAACAACAACTGCAACATTCACGACGCCAGCTGCTAGTACGACACCAGCAGCAACCACATTTGGACAATTGAACAAAGCAACAACAAATATAACAACAACGACAACAACCAATGGAAGTAGTACAAACTCTGGATTCGGAGGTTTCGCTTTCAGTACTCCTGCGCCAGCCACCAATCCTGCATTGGGTGGTTTTGGTAATCAATCGAACACTTTCGCCAATAATTTTAAGCAGCCAGAGGCAGCCATATCCTCGACAAGTGTCGCCCCCGCTGCAAAGTCCCTCTTTGGTAGCCAGACGGACAACTCCTTTGCTAATGCATTTAAGTCATCTGAACCAAATCTCAATGTAACAATAGTACCAACCACCAGTAGTGCATCTAGTCAGGAAACGGGAAAAGGATTCAGCTTTACAGCAGTAGCACCCACAACAGCATCGATGCAGCCATCAACAACAACCACCACCACCACCAATCTATTCTCGTTTGGTACAAACAACACTTCTAAGCCAGCTGAACCGGCAACAACTACAACAAACATGTTTGGTCAAAATCTTTTTGAACAGAAACCAGCAGCAGCTGCATCCACTCCTTTTGCATTTGGTGGAGTCAAATCTGCAGCACCGGCAGCTACAACTGTGTCCGCACCCTTTGCATTTGGAGGATCGAATCCGGCAGCCCCTGTTGCATCTGCTTCGTCTGAAGCATCTACACCCTTTTCATTTGGTGGAGCTAAATCAGTTGCGCCCACACCAGCGGCAGGCGCTGAAAAACCAGCGCCGTTTACATTTGGAGGAGCGAAGCCAACCACAAGTAGCGTAAGCAATAACGTGTTTAGCTTTGGTGGAGCGGCAGCACAAGCACCACCACCAGCAGCAGCAACCGCAACCAATGCGTCGGGAACAGTGTCGTCAAGTACCAACGCCTTCAATTTTGGTGCAGTTACAGTTCAGAAGCCAGCTTCCGTATTTGGGAGCCAAGTATCCTCGACAGGAACAGCTGCAGCAACATCTGCCACATCAAAACCATTCACATTTGGCGGTGCAGCATCATCGACAACAGTGGATCAGCAGCAGCAACAACCGAATCTTGATTCTACTTCTCGTGGATTCTCTTTCGGCGCCGCCCTTAACAAAACTAATGGAGAATCAAACGGTGCCTCAAACATATTTGGTGCATCCACTGGCGTGGTTAAACCTAGCTTTGGTTTCGGTGATAACAATGCGAATGGAACAACTAATGCGGCTCCTGCCACAACTTCAAACTTTGGTCAATTTGGTGGAGCATCAGCTGGCGGCAACCAAAGCAAACCATTTAACTTTGGCGCAAACACATCTGCAACACCTGCTCCTGCTGCAGCGCCCCTTGGGGGTAATCTATTTGCCAATGCTGTGGCTTCTGTTCAATTCGGTGCTACCTCAGCAGCTCCAAATAGTAATGCAGCCGTTAAGCCATTTAATTTTGGTGGTGCACAAACCGCTAGCAATGTGTTCAGCTCTCCATCTCCAGCGCCGGCACCCACTAAACCAGCAGCAGCATTTCAATTTGGTGCTGCTACATCCTCGCCGGCAATGCCTACGAATCCGCAGCAGCTTAATGCCAATAATATATTTGCACCACCGCCAACAGAGAACCGCCCCATCAGACGCGCCACAAGGCGTTTGCAGAAGTAAATGTGAGATTGAGTTCCGTGGACATTAAAGTTCTACCTGAATAAAGGATTATGGGTATATGGGTTGCTGTTTAATGTCTCTGAAATCCTTTTATATTTGTAGCATGTATAAATTTTTTCTAAATAAATTTTTGAGTTTTGTCTATTCAATTGGTTTAGCCGGTTCCGTGTTTTTTTGTCTCTACTCTCGTTTACCTTAAAAGAATTCTATGAAAAATTTATTTCTCAGGGCAGGGAGTAGGAAAAATGGTCAAAAACACAAAATCCCTGATAACTCGAGTCCTGGCAGGATTTTTGGGAAATCCTTTACATAGAAAGAAGTTATTGTTGGTAGAATTTTTTCACAACAAATTCGTCCTAATCCTTTAAAGGATTTTCGAGTTATGGTCGGTTTTCTCTTTTTTCTCCGCCGTTTAAAGGACGATCCAGAATCTGACCATTCCAGTTGATGCTACTCAACAAGGGCTCCCTTCAGGCCAAATGACATCACAATAGTCCTTATATTGGCCGAGTTACAAGGATTTAATTAATTTTTTGACAATTTTAACGACTTATCCCCTTACAGAAATTTCAGGACATTTTTCATATAAAATCCACAATTTGTGAATTAAGATTGACAATTTGATTTTGTTAGAGCGAAACAATTCATATCCTGCTAATATTAATAGTCTTTTAATGGGATTAATTTCTATATCGTTCACAGAAACATCAACCACATTCTGATTGAAATGATCCTTTTAATGTAATAAATAATATTTGGACTTTGCAGGATTACTTTATGAAATATTTATTATTGCCATATTTTATAAGATATTTATATGTATGTATATAAAGTTGTAAATGTATTTTAAAAGTCTGCCATGCGAAGAGTTTAGTATGTTAAATATCAACAATCGTAATTGACATTTTGCAGTCTTGATTGCTTACTTCATTAATACTTTTTTTTTACAAATTTTGGAATCGATTTACTTACAAAATTTAGTTTTTTTTTTTTTTTAAATGCTGTTAATAAATATATATGAATAATTTAATAATCAGGATACGTATCTAACAAGCCTAACAAGCAAAAAAGGAGAGAACCAATGAATGATTACTCAAATCACTTAGTTGATAATTTAACTAAGGGAATTTTGATTTGATTTTTTGAGTTTTAATAGATCCTATGACTAATTTGATTTCATTTTGATTAGATACCAGCTGGGTGAACTATTCGTCTTCTGCGTCGCCGTCTTCAGCCAGCAGTTTCGTTGGGGCTTCAAGTTCGTCCCGGTAATCGAGGTGTGCCTTGGCTGGACCCAAAATCCGTGTCGTAAAGATTTCCTCCTCGCCGTCTTCGCCATCATCATCACTTTCATCGGCCATGAGGGCGACACGGGTGTACAGTTGATCACTGGAACGTGGTGCATTTGCCGCACGTCTATTATAGACCATACCCCCGGCCAAGACCACACCAATCAGACTGACGACAACAGCGATAACGAGAAGCGTTGTCGTCCAATTCATGTATTGCATCCGGCTGGAATTTGATGGTTCACCATCCAAATTGGATACATCCACCACTGTGCCCAGCCCTGTACTACGGACTACATAGGCATAACAGAAAGTCTCATTTCTCTGCTTGCGCAGTTGGCTGCCAGGATAACAGCTGCTGCATTGGGAAGCCAAAGGACCATAACAACCCAGGCAACTCTTATCGCATATAAGGCATATATGTCGCTGGGCCAGAACTAGAGGTGTTAAAACAGATGTATCACTTCGACGTCGACGATCCTCCGCCTGCAGAGGATCGTCCTTATCATTTACGCCATTGGAAACTGCAGCAACTAACGGATGATCAGTGGCCAGACCAATTGATGGCGACGACAACGATACGGAAGATGAGTTAGGCGTGTCGGTCGTGCTGCTACTCTCATCATTCTCCTCCTCATCAGTTTCTTCCGTTGTCTCCTCCCCGTCGTAGGGATAACTATGCCGAGGACACTCATCGTAGCAGAGTCCTTCAAAGAAATATGTGGGATCCTTGCATTCTGTGAAAGGAAACAAAACAGTTACAATGAGTTTCACTTGCTTATTCCTTTGGGGGTTCGAGTCAATTTACCTCCCAGACAGTGTTGGATAGTTTTGAAAAATAGTTAAGAATTAGTTAGTAGATTAGATTAAATGTTTAGGTATCAATGATGTGCAATTACAATTTAAGTTAAACGAAAACAAAAAAAAAAGACAACAAAAGATTTCATTGCTGGCGGTTTACAAATCAAAAAAAAAACATTTCAAATCTTTAATGGATAGACTAATTTCAAAACTGAAACACATCTATTTAACAACAAAAAGAAAGTCAATTAAATCAATTGATTTATTAAGCTAAAGCAAAAAGCAGACATGCTCAAAAATTTGTCCAATAAAACTTGAAGAGTATATTTAAAAGCGGTGCAGGTGAGCGGCCCGTAAGTGCATGTATTTATACAAAAATATATGTGTAGACTGTACCACTGCCAGTGTGGGTTAGCGTCAACTACATTGTTTTTGCATTTATTAGAAATTAACATGAAAAGCGAAAGTGTTAGGCAGAAAGGATTTACGAAAAAAAAAAAAAGGAAAACAAAGACAAATTAAAAAATGAATTAGAATGTTAGGGTATAAACCGATAATAATAAGAACAAAATTTAAACAAAAATTTAAAAAAACAATGTGGAAAAAATGCTTTTTTAATGTTTTTTTTTTGTTTTTTGTTTGTTCATTCTAAACTCACCTTGATTGGAAATGTTTGATATGTTTGCTTACATTGCAGTCAAAGTTAGCTAAAAACAATTTTTGAGCATGTTTTTTCTTTCTTTGCTTTTGCTTGATATCTTTTTAATTTTGATTGAATTCTTCTGTTGTTGAATGGAAAATGGAATGGAAAATGCTTTGGCTATTTGGTTTCAGATTTTTATACGTTTTCAATGCATTTATTAATTACTCATATAAGTTATATATATATATATATATTTATATAAGATAGATATATACACAAAACATACATACAAATGGGTTTCTTGTTTCTTTCTTTTTTTTTGCCTTTCCTTTTTTGTTTTCTTTCGAACTTTTATGTTTGTTAGTTCTCTCTAATTCTCTGTTTCTGGATCTCTCTCACCTAGAGTAAGTTTTATTTATTTTAATTTATTTCATTAATTTACATTTTAAAAAAGTTGAATTTTTCATTTTCACTTTGTTTGCCGCAAGCAATTTAATTTGTTTGTTTCAATTTCGTTTCTTTCTGTTTATACAATTTATAGCATTAAAGTTTGTGTTTTTTTTTTTTTTAATTTATTTGCATTATTTGTTTTAATAACTACCCCAGGCCCTAGTACCATTTTTTATATTTTTTTTTAAGCTTTTATTTCTTGTTTATTATTAATATTATATTTTATTTATTTAGTTTAAGCTTAGATATTAATTTGGCTTTTTCTTTTATTGATTTTTAGATTTAATTTTTTTTTTTTTGTTGAGTAATTAGGTTTAAAAAATTAATTTCAATTTGTTTGCCGAGTTTAGCAAAAAGTTTTGTATTTTTTTTTAGAATTATAAGTACCGAAGCCCCAATGCGATTTGATAGAATTAAAGGGAAAATAAACTAAAGCAGAGACCGATTCTATATACCCTTGATAAGAATTTTTAACGAAATGTTCTTTAACTTTACAAAAGAACAAAAACCGGAACAAATATATAAAGCTTTAAAATATGATAAGTTGAAACTTTTAAATAAAAAATAATGTCTTGGATTTGATTTCTATTAAACGTCAAGGGTATATATAACGTCAGTGTTTTGAAAATATTTTCTTTCGTTCTTGTTTTTTTTTTTTGTGCGTCTAAATTATAATCTTTTTGTTGTTTTTTTTTTTTTAGTTTTAAGGGTGTAAAATATAATAGAGTTAATAATATTGTTTAACTGTTATTTTTGTTTGTTTTAGTTTGTTGTCAATGTAGATATAGAAAAATGCTAGAAGTATATATGTATGTATGTATGTATGTACGTACGTGTTTGTTTGTATATTTTTTGTATTATTGTTAAACTTAATTGGTTTGTCACTGTGTGTTTTGTTTTTTATTTTATTATTTTTGCTAAGTACAACAACAACAAAAAAATATTCTATAATTATTGGTTTATTTAAACAGAAAATTATATAGTTAATTATATAGTTTTCCTTTTTTTTTTTTTTTTTGTTGACATATTTATTGTGCAGTTTCCGATATGATTATTATTCATTTAAATAAAATAATATGCAAATATTTTAATAAGAGAGAAAAGAAAATTTACTAAACGATTAAATAAAATCTATATTTGTATATAAAATTAAGTAATCAAAAAATTGAGAAAAATTTGTACCGGTAAAATGATAAAAAAAATAATATGATATGTTTTGGAAGAAATTAATTTTTTTTTTTTTTAATTATATAATTTGCAATATTTTATAATAATTATATTGCACTCGTGTTGCGCCTTTTGATTTTGTTTTGTTTTTTTTATTTATTTAAAGTATTCTTTGTTTCATATGTAGGTATTAAGCAACAAATTAGTTAACAAAGATATGTGTGTGTGTGTGTGTTTTTTTGTATGTGAGTGTTTGTTTTTTGTTTACTATGATATTTCCGTTGGAAACAGGAAATCATTTAAGCCACTAATCCCAACAATTTGTGGTGGATTTGTAGCAGATATTTTACTACCAAGTCGCTGCAAAGTGACAGATATTTTAACTGTTTTAATATTCAGTTTTAAAAATACAGTTAGTATAAAAAGTTTCTCAACTGATTCAAGTCAAAGTTCCCAGTTTGCCTTTTCTATTTGGCTTAGAACTTGAGAACCTATTTGAATATTTCAGTTTGTTTTTTTCGACTTTACTGACTTAGCTAAGACACAATTATCAATTTCATACCACTGTGCGACTAGCGGCTTTATGCACTGTATCTGTGGTGTTTCTGTGTGTGTTTTTAGTGTTTTTTTTTGACTCAATATGGGGAAACAAATTAGGCAATTCTTTGCAGCAAACAAAGGTTTTTTTTTTTTTTTTTGTTGAAACTTCTTAGTTTGGCGCACATAAAACTAAATATGACTAGAAGCTAAAAAGAATTGATTGTAGTTTTACTTCTGGCATTTTTGTGCGCCAAAAACAAAAATTTTGTTGCAACTGCAGGAACTTCATATTTTTTCTTTCTTTCTTTATAAATTTGTTAGATAATTGTATAAATTGTTATTGTTTGTTTATTGGTTTTGATGCCTAAGTTTTTTTTATACTAAAATTAACCATCTAAAAATTTTAGTTTTCATTCATTTCACTTTTCCCAATGCCCTTTTTATGATAGTTTTAAGTTTAAATACAAAAGTTTTTGTTTTCGTTTTCGTTTTTTTCTTTTTGTTTGACGTCTTAATACTAGAAATTTTGTGTTTTTTTCTTTGTTTGGTTTTTTTTTCACGTTTTGGCTACCCATTTAAATGTTTAGTTTAGTTGTTTTAAGGTTAAGAAACAGTCTTTTACTATGAACTCTAAACACGGTTAATTTGTGTGTGGATTTGCGTGACTTTTCGTTTGCAAAAATTAAGAAAAGCAAAAGTTGAATTTAAGAAAAGCAAAGCATATCGATGAGCAGTGCTTGTCAAACTGTCTGACGACTATTTAGCTGGCTTGGCTATATCTGAAATAATTTATTTACTTGTTTCCTTTAATCTTTAAATAATATACAAAAGGACTGTAGGTAAAAGGGGAGAGGGGAAGCAAATAAGCATTCAAAGCTTCTATAACTGTACAAAATGGGTGCATGGAGAAATATTAGAAGCAAAAAAAAACCAAAACAAAAGGAAGCATTAACAAATTATTAACAAAACTGATGTTTCCGTTTTCAACACTTTGGCACAGGCAAATTGAAAAGCAAAATGTATCGAAAATAGAAACAAAAACCAATGATTAAAGTTAATATCGGATGTGCCGATATATCTATAATACCCTTGCAAAATAGATTCGTCAAATTGGGGAGAAAATTTGGCCATGTTTTATTATCGATAATAATAAATATTTTTTGTAAAATCACAAAATTTATTGCACTTGAAAACTCTTCTCCTTTTTAACTGACTTAAAAAGTTTAATGATCTAAATATATTTATAATAAGAAATGCCAAAGTGAAACCTTTAATCCGATTGATTCTAAAGTATATAGTTTCAGTCGGCTCTCACTTCTACATATATGCATATACATAAATGCCAAGTTGGACAAGTCAATCTTGCTGAATGAAAGAATTTATTGCACTAAAATATATATTAAATTTTCTTGATCGCTTCAAAACGAGTAATAACATATAGTTCGATCGAACTGAATTCAGATGGTCAAATATGGCTAATAACTGACTTTTGCAAGGGTACAAACAAAAAAGAATATATTTGTATATAAACACATAAAAATAGGAAGAAAAAAAAAAGCAAATGAAAACAATTATGAAATTGAACTAAACTATATAGGTATGTATATATGTATAAGTATGTTTATATATATATGTATGTTTGTATATGTATGTATATAGATGTATGTATAATTTGTATATTTATGTGTAAGTATATATTGCATTTTTTTCCAACTAATCAAATTTTTCGCTTTTTTGTGCTTAACGCAAAGAACAACCATTATTTTGCCACGCCTATAATTCTATACGCCCCAAATATTGTATGTATTTGTCTGTCTGTCTGTCAATGTGTGTGTGTGTCTGTGTGTGTGCGCGTGTTTGCGTTTTGTATGTAAAACTAGACTTAGATTTAAATTTAACTACAAAAATTTTAGTATATATATTTTTTGGACTTGCAATGCGATTTTCTTTCATATATATGTATACCTACACATATATATTTTGTTTTCTACTCTACTCTTTCGTTTTTTCTTACTTAATTTAACTTTTGCTTTCTTGTTCTTGTTCTCCTCATTTAGTTCTTGTTGCTTACATTCAGTTGTTGTTGTTGTTGTTTAGTTGCTTGAAACTTGAAATTGGAATTGAAAGTGTTTCTCTCTTGTTTTTTTGTTTTTTGTTTTTTTTTTGTTCTGTTTGTTGTTCTTTTTGGATTTTTTTTTTTTTTGTGTTTTTACAAAGTACAATTTATTTGTTGTTTCCTAATAAATTATCTAATGCTTTTGTTGTTGTTGTTGTTCTTGTTGGCATGTTTGAAGTTTAGATAAAAGTTTTGCATAATCAATAAAAAGATTAAACAAGACAAACCTAAGCACTTTTGATCGCTCCATTTAAGGCACGCAGCGGTATTGCTACGATCACGTGTCATGCCCACTTCGCCCACCTGAAATTAAGATAAAAAAGAAGTATTAATTCAATTGTAATAATAATAAAGAATTTAAGAATGTGAAAACTTTAAACTTTAAATTTTAAAGTATACTTTTAGGGGACAAATTGGGGGTTTCCCATTTACTTCTGTCTGCCATTTTGTCTGTCTGTCTGTCTGTCCGTCTGTCTTTCTGTGTGATTTCTGTTGTAGTTCATTGCATGTTGCCGCACTGTCTGGCATTTTAAGTGCTTATGTATGTGTGCGTGTGTGTGTGTGTTTGGTATATGTGTGTGTTTATTTATAGCCAAGCCTCCCTTTTACCAATGTCCGTCCCATGTCTTTGGCATGCCTATCGCTCTCTCTCTCTCTCTCTCTCTCTCTCTGACTTTCACATCTAATGCCTTGTACATCGCGTGTTCATAAAGCACTAAAATAGTGTAGATAAATTGGTATAAGCCGCAGTATTGAATACCCTACATTGACTATATTCCTTTACAATTTTGAATAAAAGTTGCTATAAACTTTAAAGAATCAAAAATATTATTAATTTATAACTAACTTTAAATCCCTCCAATATAAATTTAGATTGCATAAAATTCTTTTACAATTCTTAAGATGGAAATGAGTCCATTCTTAAAATGTCTGTTAGTTAATTGTTCTAAGCATCAAATTAACCTAATTAATGATGGCTTAAATATGCTCCCTATGAACTGTGCACTAAGTTTCAAAATCCTCCGAGCTTCAAATAGTTTAAAATTAATATAATAATTATAATTCCTTTACACCATTACAAACTGTTAACCAGAATGTACAAACTCTTTTAGTACAAAGCGTATGAAAAACAAAAATGTTTGTTATGCAAAAAGTTTTTGCTGCCTGTTCAAGCGGCAAGATATATACTATATATACATATATCTACAATGTAACAAAAAAAAATAGTAAGTAAGAAAACTAAGGTCACTGCACTTTTAGTTATCCTAGCTGAAGGTCCTAGTGTTTGTAGAAAGCCTTTAAACGACAATACTAGGTGCCAAAAGGTTGAAAATTTTGTTGCCTGCCAACAGGCGAGCGCAACGAATGGTTCACCGAACCGGGGAAATCCCCGAAAAATGACATCCCCTACTACTCCCCCTGCCCCACAAAATGCCTTTCTAAAACCTAACGTAAATGGTAAATTTTAATGCCCAAGCTGCTTATGACAGCAGAAAAAAAGTAAGAAAAAAAGTTGGTCCTTGACTTGGCACAATGCCCGACGCCACGCCAAGAAATTTTGCACAAAAAAAAAAAGAAACAAAAAATAAGTAGAAGGGAGAGAAATAATGTTAGGACTTTGCATGCGAAGTATTTGCAAATTTATGACTAGCTATTGAAAGTATTTTGCCTACTTTTAGGCTTCTTTACAGTATATTAGAGCAAACAAAGAAGAAGAAGATATAAAAAAAATGTATGCAGAAAATGTTACAAGAAAAGAAAAGAGAAACTTGCATGCCAAACACAAACTGAATATAAAGAAAAAGCTACCTACACATAAAGTCAAACACACACGAACACATAAGCACACATACACACACTTTCGCACACATTGGCGATATATATTTCAGCAGTTTATTATTTGGTCTGATACAGTTTGTGAGGCATTGACAAAGCCTTCAATTGCATCTTGCATCTAATCGTCAAGCTAGAAGCCACATGCAGGCACGCAAAGTTCTGTCCCGATTCTCTTGTAGAGGGGCATTACTTATATTCCCATTATCTGGCAAATCGTTAGCGAAGCACTGCAAAACCAAAAGCAAAATAAAGAAAACCAGAACCAAAAAAAAAAAAAAGAAACAGAAATACCAATAGAATTTATAATACAAAAGAAACTACCTAAAACAAAGTCCGCTCTTGTTTATTAATTATACATAGGAAATGATGATAATTTGCTGGCTAGAGATTTTTTTAAATTTAAAATTGATAATAATATTTAGTTCTGCGGTCCTCTTTGGTTGTACATCAAAATATCTGTCTAATGTATTTTGTTATTCCTATTCTTAAAGCTTAAAGAGCAGCTCCGGCTAAAGATAATCCTAAAACTCTTTACTAGTAAACAAACGAGTTCCAAAAACTAAAAGAAGCTTTCATTTAAAAATATTAAAATGACACAGCAGCTTAGCTTATATATTTCCAACTAAAACTCACAGTAAATATAATATAATTCCATTTTACCCCCATTTTTTAATTTAAAGGATCAAACATACCTGCTGCATATTTCGCCATTGGCCACTCGCATCATATTCAATGTCATTGTGGGCCATATCATTGCCATATAGGAATTGATTTGGCTTTTCGGCATGGGGCTCATCATCCGGTTGAGCTGGCGTCTCTGTGCCATAGAATATCATATCCCACTGTGTTATTTGTGCTGTAAAATCAGAGAAGTTCATATTTTTGTTTAAAATAAGAGAAAGATATAGTGAAAAAAATCAGAAAGTTATCAAAGCAAAGTACATAAATACTCTTACAACAAACAAAATATTCGCTTAATAAAAAAAAAAGGAAAAGAAAACAAAATTGTTGGAAAAATAGTTGTGTGATTTATTACTCAATGCGTAAGCGGGCAAACAAGTCGATGAGGAGATGGCCAATAAATCTGCCATGTTGCGAATAAAACAAAATCAAGTGTCAAAAGATCAACGCAAAAATTGAACGTCAAACGTTGTGAAATATGTTTCGCTGACATGAAACGAACAAACCCGCAACAAACATGGGCAAACAAAAACAACAAATGCAACTGCAACATAACTAGTGGAGAAGCAATTCAAAAGTTGCAACTTGCAACAGAGTTTTGATTGATGAAAGGCTACATAAAATGGTGCAATGATGTGGCACTTTCTCACTCTCCTTCATTTCCTGACAAACTTTTAAGCGAGAAAAATTATCCAAAAAACTTTACCAAAAATAAAAGTGAGAAAAAACAGAACTGATGAGATGACAAAAATAAAGAAAATATATAAATATTGATTTCTACTCAGGCAGAGTTAACAAAAGAATAGAAATAATAAAACTAAAGTCAATTGCAGGTAGAATGATAAGGTGGATTTTTGCTACCATTTGGTCCATTGCCTTTTCTAGTGCCTCCTACTGGAGGTGGGAGTGGTGCTAGCACCTCAACATTATCGTCATCCGCCTCTTCCAACTCCACTTCCTCATCCTCTTCTTCCTGTTGCTCTTCATCATGGGTCTCCTCCACCACTTCTATGGGTGTCATAACTCCAGCGGCTGCCATTAATAGCTGCTGTTTCTTTAGTATTTTCTGATCGGGCAAGAAACTGCTACCACCCGCTGGCAATGCAGGCAATGATTGTGCTTCCGTTTGTGTTTGAGCCTGTGAGGGCGGAGGAGCTGATGGCGATTTCTTGGTATTGCCCTGTTTGCTATTTCCTCCAGTTGTTGGCTTAAACAACTCAACCTCAAACTGCTTGCCCTGTTTACGGGGTGGATTGCTCATCTTTGGTTTGGGCGCGGCCGAACTACTGCTGCCCTCGTATGGTTCCAATTCTGGAAAGATGGCTTGAATCTTTTCATATCTCTCAAATAGTTTGGGTATGCGAGAATCCGTGCTGCTACTGCTATCCTTAATCTGTTTGGCTGCCTTGATGGCTGGACGCGAACTATTGCCACTGCGATTGTTGCTGGCGGAGATCTCACCAATAACTTTGCGTGGCTTTTCGTCATACGATTTTTCACCTGAATTGGCCTTGGGCCTGGCAGTCTGCAGTCCATTTTTATCCTGCTTATTTGCTTTTCCCTGTTGCTGCTGGGATATGCGATAGTATTTGTTTCTGCTGGTCGTGCTGGACACTGCGCTGGCGGTGGTCGATTGTGTTTGACTCTGCTCTTTCTGTTTGTTACCTTTACCCTGACCCTTTTGACTGCCACCTTCTGGTTTATTGGCCTTGTTTGATTTATTATTCGATTTGTTATTCCCCTTGTTGTTTGCCTTGCCCAGTATTACACCATAAGTTGCCGAGATTTGCTGATATCCTTGCTTGGGCGGCACCGGTATGGGATTCAGCAATGGATTGTTTGTCACAAAACTCAACTTGTTGGGTGGCATTTTGCCCAAGGGTAACTTGGCCCCTCCGGACGGTGTATTACCAAAATTATTGGGAGAGATGCGTGGATACTGTGGTGAATAAATCTGATGAAGATTGCTTGTGGTGCTGCTACTGCTGGTGTTTGGTGTGGTGGCCTCGGCACTATTGGTGCGCGGCACTGATATCGGATCATTGGGATCGATGCTTTGCGTGGTGCCATAGAATATCAAAGACCATTCCCGCAGCAGGGCATGGCCTAATTATGAATGATTGATTGGTGGTGGTTATGATAAGTGGTTGTTCATGAATTATTTGTGATTAATCCACACAAAAGCGCAGCATGTAAAATTGTTTAGTTTTGTTAGACTTAAGGCTAGTAATTCGGTGCGGAAGGTTGAAGGAATGAAGCCGCAAGGATTCATTTACTTACCCATATAGCGTCCTTCATTATGGATTTCCAATTGCCAGTTGCCATGTGGTGATTCTCCCCATGTGTGTACGGACATGAAGGGCCATTGATTGAACCCTGAACGGGAATTGTCATGAATGCTGAAACAGAAAATAAACAAATTAATCCAAAAAGAATTAATCTATAAGTTCTCTTGGTAACTTACCGTGGAGTGAGCAATGTAACCTTAGTATTGGCTGGAGATTTTAAATATAACTGTATATCACCGCGTCTTTGGGACGTTAGCGTAATCTTGGCCTGGACATGCTCCAGATAATTGACTGAACGACAATGATTAACCGATAGTTGAAGTGTGATATGAGTACGCGGTGGAATGACCCTAAATTAAATAAGTAAAATATCAAAATATTTGATTAATATATTCCATACAAATGTAGGCCACACCCATTTTTGACCGCCCTCTCTCCCACTTTATCCCTTCTTCACCCGTTGCTTACTTATCCACATGCGGTGCATTGATTTCGCAACGTTGTTGCTCTGGTACCGTTTTCCAGGTTCTTGCCACTCGTACCATGTCGAAGGCATCCATTAGTCCGTAACCAAATGAATGACTCACACGTCGGCCCACACCATTGCGTATCCAGGTGGAATCCTTTAGATTCGCTGGCTTGGCTGTGCGCACCACAATATGCTGCAGATCGCGCCAGGTGAGATTCTGGTTCGATTGTAGCACCAAAGCTGCAATGCCCGCGGCGAGCGGTGCCGAGGCCGAGGTGCCCGTGTGCGAGACGGTGCACGAGTGATGCAAGTCTGTGGTGACCACCTGCTTCTCGCTCTGCCCGCCGCTGCTGTAGGTGGTGGCCAGCGTGGAGCTGCATTTCTCCGAATACCATGGCACATGGCCCTCTTCTGTGGCACTCGATATTGACAGAGTCCATATGGAATTCGTGTAGCCATCACAATTGCAATTATCCTGCTCCCGACCACCATTGCCCGATGCCCAAATAAAGATGCTGCCCTTGCCGCCGCGTCCCTTCGTTGTGCCTTCGATGAATGCTCGTGAGGCCAATTCTCCAGGACCGTCGACTGTCTTGCCATCATCATCGGGTCCCCACGAGGCACTGTAGATATCAATGTGCTGCGGATTGAGCGAGAGCGAACGCGCCTCCACAGCATCGGTGACATCACCGTCCAGCATCCGCACACCGCCCACACTGGCTCCATAGGCAATGCCTACAGCACAGAATGAATTGTTGGCCGTAGCGGCCACTTCTCCAGCACAACGTGTGCCATGTCGATTGGAGTCAGTCATATCGTAATGGGGCATAGGATCATCATCATGACTATTCACATCATAAGAGGCTTTCGGATCCTGTAAAACAAAATAATTGTTCAGATCTTGAGAGATAAATGAATGGATATTTAAGCACTTACATAATTCTGTTCTATATCTGGATGATCGGATTCCAGACCATCGTCAAGAATGGTAACCACAACACCTTTGCCAGTAATGCCTTGCCTCCAGGCAGGTATCACATTCATATCTAGTCCATTACCACGATTCTTAATGGTAAAAGAAATGATATACTTGAGTTTGCAATTGGAAATTATCGGAGGGTTTGTGTAAGTACTTACCAAGTACCACATTTGTGGCCATTTGGCATCATCAAAGGCCATCATATCTACCCAAGATATAGCTCGAGATGATGTACGCGATGGTCTCATCCGTATAAAATCTCGCTTGGAACGCGATTTGGCTCTCTGCTGTTGGGCCCAATGAACCCGCTCATCGAAATCGAGACGCGTCTGATGATGTGTGGCAGGTGAGAGGGAACGCTTCGATACTTTATGATGGGCAAAATGATAGTGATCATCAAAAATCTATAAAAGACGATAAGAAAATAAAGGAAAATATTATTAGTTATAGTAGCCAATACACAAGACTTCAATTTTTGTAAATAATCTCAAGTTGAATCTCATTCATCACATCACCATGTCCAATCGCTTGGCTGGAATAAGTAAAATAGTGAATAAACTCTTCACCCCAAATGAAATTCGTCGTTTTCAGGCATATCGCGATCAATTTAGCGAAAAGTATCTCAATATGGAAAACTTGAAAATGACCATGAAAAAGAGACCAGATTGGAAAAAATGGTGGAATACTCGTGCATTTTCAACAACAAAAGGTAATGAATGTATAGACAACTTAAAAATCGAAACCCTAATTCATTCCAATCCCTGCAGAAAAGCGTTCAGAATGCCGATACAAAGATGATGGAATGGCTGAGAAAGCTCCTCCATATGAGCCACATGATACACATAGTTGGTATCCAGATCCAGAATTTATTAAAGAGCAATCCGGTGTGGTAATGTATCCCACTGGAGATCAATGGAAAAAACATCCCAATTTAAAGGACAAAAAAGCACCACCAGTAGATCGCACATTTCGTACGAAATTTATCAATTTTGGACCCGCTCATCCGGCAGCTCATGGTGTACTACGCATGATTTTGGAACTGGATAATGAGACAGTGGTATCAGCTGATCCGCACATTGGACTATTGCATCGTGGCACCGAGAAGTTGATTGAATATAAAACCTATCTTCAGGCATTACCCTATTTTGATCGTTTGGATTATGTGTCCTGCATGGCCAATGAGCAGGCCTACGCATTGGCCGTGGAGAAGCTATTGAATATCGAAGTACCGAAGCGTGCCAAATATATACGAACATTATTTGCCGAGCTAATGCGCTTAACAAATCACTCGTTGGGTGTGGCAACGGCCATTCTGGATTGTGGCGCCATAACGCCCCTTTTCTGGCTATTCGAGGAGCGTGAGAAAATGTACGAATTCTCGGAGCGGGCATCGGGCGCACGTTTACATGCGGCATATATACGACCAGGCGGTGTTGCATCGGATATACCTCTGGGCTTTTCCAAAGATCTGTATGCCTTTATTTCACAATTTAAGGATCGATTGGATGAGGTCGAGGATGTGGTAACGGATAATCGTATTTGGCTCTCCCGAAATGTTGGCATTGGCCAAATAACAGCTCACGAAGCTCTGAATTGTGGTTGCACCGGTGTAGTCCTACGTGCCTGTGGTATTAAATGGGATCTACGCAAACAACAGCCCTACGATGCCTATGCTGATATGGAGTTCGATGTGGTTGTGGGACGAAATGGTGATTGCTATGATCGCTATTTGGTGCGTATGTATGAAATGCGGGAATCGTGTCGCATTATGCTGCAATGCTTGGAGAAGATGCCTGAGGGAGAGATCAAGGTGGATGATCGAAAGATAACTCCGCCCCAGAGGCGTAATATGAAAATGGGCATGGAGGATCTTATACATCATTTCAAGTATTTTACGCAGGGCATCAATGTGCCTCCAGGACAAACATACACGGCCGTGGAGAGTCCCAAGGGTGAATTCGGTGTTTATCTTGTATCCGATGGTACATCACGACCCTATCGCTGTAAAATACGTCCCGCTTCATATGCCCATTTGGCCATGGTTAATAAGATTGCCCCCACACACATGTTGGCCGATATGTGTGCCATTATTGGATCAATGGATATTGTTTTTGGTGAAATCGATCGTTAGTTAGACTCATAATTACATTTGTGCCTAATCATCATAAACAATAATCAGGGAGTGAGAGAGGGCGAGAGTAGAAAAAGAGGTGGGTAGATATAATCCCCTTCCCTCCCTTTTAAATGTTTTTGATTGTAATTTATATTTATTGTTTTTCAAGTTTATGTAAAATCTGTTTGGATTTTACTACGCAAAATGACGCCCAATGCTATATGTATAGTTACCACCCTATTAATTGAATTTCATTGTTTCAAATTCTTTAGCAAATTGCATTTTAAATGCCAGACAATAAATGTATATATAGAAGAGCAAGAGAGTATGGGGAGTTTATTTCAACTATTTTGTAATTACGATTTTGTTAAAATGGAATTTTGTATTCTCTGTTTTAGTTATCAACATGTTTTGCACAGCATGTAATGGTTTATATATGTAAGTATGAATGCGCCATCACCAAAAAGCAGCTGAGGACAACTGCTCAGGAACTATTTATTATATAATAAACATTTGTGCTTTCAAAACCAATTCAAACCATTTATTGTTTATATAAATTTATCAATTGTTGTTTAGCTCTTTCTAAGAAAAGGTACAAAAACTTTTCTCATAGTTTACTTAATGTTTGTCAAACAGACAGAAAATTTTCTTTGCTTTAAATTGTTTTAAAGAAAATTGAATTTCTTGTTAAGCGGCACTTGGTTTTTCAGTCAGTTATGCACTTGACAACCCTGTCAGATGTCAAATGCAACAAGAAAGATCCTTTAAACTACAATCATAATGAAAATTGTTCCCTGTATTGTGCGCTTGATGCCCTTGTGCTTGATTGCCAAAAACTTGCACATGACTGCAGCTTAATTGTAAGTGTATTGGTCACATACATATAAACAGACACACACACACACACACACATGCCACCACCCACACACAGATACTCACGCATCATTAAGCGCTTTACAAACACAGGTAAACGCATAAAAGTATGCAACACAATTTATTCATGCCCACAGCGGATGCCATCGCCGATTTTGGGCAACAGCGGAAGCGGTTCCTCTCTTTCTCTCTCTCTCCACTTATTTGTGTGCCTCTCTCTTTGTGTGCGTGTGTTTGTCCTGAAATTTGAGAAGCGTGTGTACGTGTGTTGACAGTATGCTTGCCTCATGCCACCTCTTGGCCATACATCCGCCTGGTCGGCAACTACTAAAATTTTAATTGCTGCTACTCTCTGCGTACGTGTCGCCCAGCGCTCAAAGCTCGTTTAGTTTTTATGCTCGTCGAGTGGTTTTCACTATCTCTCTTTCTCCCTATCATGTATCCATCCCATCCCCTCTCTATCTTTATCAAGTTTATTAATTTATGCAACACAAACACACATACATACATATACACACGCACATTTACACTGCGACTTGCCATGCATATGCAATTTTTTGTGTCCAACATTTTAATTGAGTTTGCCAGCAAAAGTTAAGTTAATACCACACACACATATACATAATATATGTATATATGCATGGGTATATATAAATATATATTTCTATATATAAAAATGTATATTTTGAAATTTGACATAAAACGTCTAAAAACTCTGGGGAATCGAGATGGTACGTCAACAAAATGAAAGTGGATAGGGCTTAGTTTTAATTGTTTTGTTGCGGTTTCAATTAAAATTGACTTATAAAATTCAACTGGCTATATATGTATACTGGGTGGTATCTTTTGGACCATCAAATTAAAGTGCCTATGGTGAGTGTACGTCCATACGATGGACATTGATGGATTAAGGGGCATTCCGTTTACCATGAATTCTGTCAGGATATTAACTTTTACAAGCCATTTGCGTTTGAGAGCTCATAAATGTTAATGACAGATTTGAAGCATATGGAAATTGCATATGTGTCTCATATACACTAATAGAAATAGAGAGAGAGAGAGAGAGAGAGAGAGAGAGAAGAAAAAAGTAATATTCTGAAATCGCATAGTCCAATGAAAATTAGTCTTGGAAAATTACAAAAAATTATATCCAGTTAAGGACTTAGTCTTTTACATTCTCTTTCTTGTTTCTTTTCATATTTTTTCCTTTTGCTTAATGTTCTCATATTAAATGTTCTCATATTAAATTGAATTTTCTGGCTAGTAGTGCCCAGCTCCTGGAACCAAGTTAGCTAATTTTCTACTGCATTTATCAGAGACAAGCAAACGGACGATGGCATAAAAAGCAATAAAACCACAACAAACAATTACGACAACAAGCGGAGGGAGACAGACAAACAGACGGACAGAGAAGATGGGAGGAGGAGGGCAAAAAATAGAGTGGGCGTGGGTATGTTAAGCTGTGAATAATGCCCCTTCCATGGAAAGCTTTTAAAATTGTCAACAATTTAATTAATCAACTGGAGGAGAGAAGTGTGAGTGTCAGGGAAGGAAAATGTATGTGAGGACGAGCGTGACAAATGGTACGAGGCAGGAGGCATCAGTGTATATACCAACTAAACTGGGGGCGTGGCAGAATGGAGAGGGTCCTCAAATTAGCCAGCTCTCTGAGTCGACTGTGGCTTAACATCAAAAAAAAGAAAAGAAAAAAAATGAAACCCCAACCATTTTTTCTCCCATGTGCTCAATTGCCAATGAAAATGGTTAATTTTTTAAACTCCACGACTAGAACAGAAGCCAGAAAAAGGAGTAACAGAGGGGGAGAGAAATGAAAAGAAAAGGTGTCAACGAGACAGAAAGACAGCCATTTTATATATGTAAATATGTGCACCGTTTAATTAGCTGCTAATTAATTTAGTGGCAATGAGAATGGAAATGCAGCTTGAATTTTCCATTAAGTGGGAGAAATTGGTCTGAAGTGGTCACACAGATTGCTAAGAGGAAGAGAAGTATGTGCACTTTTTACACAAAACTTACCACTGCTTGTTGAGAGAGATGACAGAACCAGGTATACCAGTTAAGCAGTAGCAACAGGGGTCACCAAGGGCCTGAACTGACTGGGCCAAAAAAAAAAAACGAAAGAGGAGAACGATATGTACAAAAGCTGTGAAATGTCACACTACGAAAAACTGTGCTGGAAGATGTCAACAGCAGTTTCATGTCAAAGTGTCTGTGGGGAAAACCACCACTCCGCACCACCGCATTTTTGCATTCTACGCTTTTGTCATCATATGTGAGGTGGAAATATTGTAATTGAAAATATATGTGTAAGCAGAAAGTGAAATATTCTCTAGGGAAAGGCAAAGCAATGATTTATAATGCTATTCGATTTCAATATACCCTGCAAAAGTTAAAAAGGTGTAAGAGGAAACTGTTCTAAAGTGAATTTAAACTTCACAATATAATAAGTAATCAGTATACTTTCGGCATTCTAAAGACTATTCAGTCTTTTTAACACACCCTTTTAAAGGCTAAGATTACAGAGTACAATAAATCGCAGTTGATGGAAATTCTTTTGTGACTGTTTACTTGCAAGGATGAAAGCAGAAATAGTTGCTCTGTCCGAAAAACTAATTTAAAATTACATTTAAAAGTTCCATTTTACTTTTTTAAACTACTTTAGTTGGATTGCCAATCAAATAACATTCATAACATTCTGATTGGTTGCTTAATTGGATCATTAATAAATTGTTAATGAAGAAAACAAATTAAATATAATAATTACCTGCAGGTAGTTAATTTTCTTTAGTCATTAATTATTTCTTCTATTTTTTTGCTTGACTTTGAACCTGAGTGGAGACCTTTTGATCTTGAAGCAAATTTGGTTTAAATGCGAGTGACAATCGCTTGCCATTTTACTTCAATCAATCGTTGCCCAGAGTTACCTTAGTTAAATTACATGCACTTGTTATGTATGTATGCATGTAAATGTCAATATATTTGTATGTGTCTGTGTGTCGGTGTGTTTAAAGCAACGAGTGTTTGTGTGTGTGTGTGTGTATGTTGTCCTTTATGGTTTGCCCTTTGTTGGCCCATCAACACAACGATGCCATAATAATGAAAACAATTGTATTGTTATTCGACTGGGCGGCAAAGTTCATTTGCAAAGGGAAAGCAGAGCCTTTTGTTAAAATATTTATAGAAAATGGCGACAATTTGTACCAAACAATTGCAGGTCAGAGGTCACTGCTGCTGTAACTATTGCTGCCGGTATTGGTTTTTAAATTGTTAAAAAGTTATGTAAACATTTGCACGGACAGGGTTGCCAGGCGCCATTATAGAAACGTAGAGAACATACAAAATTTGCATTATACAGGGGCGGGGAAAGGAAAATAGAGTTTGTTTATGCGTGGGCCCAACTAGATTCTATATATTATGTATATATATATTTTTATATATTTTTTTTTGTTTTTTTTTGTGGGTTTTCCACATAAAGTTGTTGAGAGGGAAAAATCTTATGGCCGCCCCAGGCGACTTTTATAGAAGATAAACAAAACTGTTTTTTGCGGCAAAACCTTGTGCCCTCTCCATATGGCAGCTTTCCACAACTTTTGCCCTAAGGACACACTCTATCCAGTCAAGGGAATCTACCCTTAGATGAAGCCAAAAACCTCTTAGACAGCAACGCACATAATTGTTTACATGGGTGAGATTGAGACTATAATTTTTTTTTCCCTCCTGCTTTTTTTTGTTTTTGCAATCAGGTAGACTCTTGCAACCCTTGGTCGTGTCCCCTCCTGGCTTGTGCCCTGGTCCAAACTGTCCCCTGTGGGTCCATCTTGGGTCTGGCTTGATGCAAGGGTAGAGTAGAGCACACAAATTTAATAAACCAAGAGATCAGCTGTTGTGAATATTTTTTTGTTCCACTGGTTTTAATGGCAATTGGGGGAGCAATATCTTTTCCAAATCAATGGCACATCTTAAGGGGGTTGCTTTACTTATTCTATGTACCCTTTTCATACTCTATAGCCCATTAACTTAAGGTCTATCAATGTGTGTGTGTGTGCTTTTATGTTTAAACTACTTTAAGAATTCATTATTTGCTGAGAGAGAGAGAGAGAGAGAGAGAGAAATTCATTTATTAAATTTCATTAACTGCTAAAATGTTTCATATATCTATAACATTTTTAAACATTTTCAATCACACGAATGATAAACGATTCATATTTAATGTGAACAAAAAATCCATTTATTAAGTAGGTAGAAATTTTTCCCTTTCCGCCTTGGATCTCAATTCATAATTTGATTCATTGTTGGAAATTAATTGAAAAGAAAAATGCATTTGTATATTGTATTATAAGCCAAAGCGTTGACTGTAAAATATAAATGACAATGACAGCAACACCAGCAACTGCAACTGCAACGGCAACTGCAACAGCGGCGGCAACACCAATTGCATCTCACATGTAGGAATGTCATTTAAATTGATGCCATTGAAATGCGAAACGAATTGTATAACAATTTATCATTTATTTATATTTAAATTTCAACCAAAAAATTCCAATGAAAAATGTTTACTATAATTGGAAATAAATAAAATTAAATTTAATTTTCAACGGGTGGGAGGAATAAACGTGATGATTCGAAATAATACCTTCAAAAGTTCGGTCAACAACTCTGACCCAGACAAAAAAAAGAATTATGTACTCTATGTTTAGGTTTTCGTCGGAAATTGCTAACTGAAAGGACACTTATGTCAGGATCAAATCGAGAGAGTGAGATAGGTCACAGCTGTTGCAGCAAATGTAAGTTTAATGTGATTGAGTCGGTTTAAAGAAAGCCATTCTTTTATTTAACTAGACAGCACCGGAGAGGACATAACCAGTCTGGATAGGACAGGACCAACGTATTTCATTTACAATGTGGCCATAAAAAAAAGGAGGAGCCAGGTACTTTCCGCCCTCTTTCAACCATTGCAGGCTTTGTGGCCCGCATGCATTCGGTCAGCAAATACACAGAGAGTAAGTGAGAGGGGTATAGAGGTATGGTGAAATGGGAATTTATTGACTTTCGACTGGCCCTGAAACAGCAATAGTAGCAATCAAGGCTGCAAAACGTCACAGAAATCAATTTGAAAAAGCGTCCCGAATATGTTTTCATGCACAAGTCAAGGGAAAACCCAAATGGAATGACTAAATTTGAATAAAAGTGTTTTTGAAAAGTTTGTCTAAACAAATATGAAATTATAAAAAATTATTAAAGATTTCCGTTTCTGGAAAGCGTTTTTAACTAATTTGATTCTACACTTTAACTTATATGAATAAGATAATGAATTAAGTAATGCTCATAGAATTATTATTTTAAATATTAAATAATTCAGTTTTCTTTATTGTTATAATCACCTTAACCACTGTAAGTACGTTTTAAACATCTCTTTAAACTTTTCTGGTATATATTTTATATGAATAATTTAATAATTAGACTGTATAATTCAATGAATTTTCTATTACTTTTGCTTATTTGTGGTGTTGTTGGTTTTCAAAGATAATTTTAATTTAATTTTAATTTCAAATTGAATTTTGCTCAGATTAAATTCACTTACTATTTATTTAGTAATACTAGTAATAATAATTTAATTAATTTAACTGATGTTACAGTTAAAACCTTTGCTATCATCTCTTAGCTAAACCCATTTTGTTTGCTTCAATACTTGGCAATGCCTAACAAATGTACAGAGTGCAGCAGATATAAAGCCCTCTAAAGGTTTTCTGTACCAACACAAAAGCGACTAATTAAGGTGATAAAATCAATCCTATTTTAGATGGTTTAGATAGATTCTTCACGGATTTTTATTCCAGTATGTTAACAGAGCAATTGTAAGTACATTTGCAGAGATTATTGAAGAGATACATATATACTAGTAGGCATGCAGTTATGGTTTGTTGGGAACCCTAGGGAGAAATGTGCAGAGTGCGGGGCAGAGAATTAATAATGCCTTTATGCTGGCATTGTTCATGTCCTATTCATTGTTTCACGAATTGTCTACAACTGAACTCCTAAATTCAAACATGCAATGCAGAAATTGCAAAATATTTTTGCATTTCAATTGCCGGCATCAGTTGTGTGGCACGTTGAACAGAGATGGGGCAGCAACATAGCATGCCAAGGAATTGCAAGCGCCAATGCCTTTTGTCAAGAAAATTGATTGCACTTGCTGGAGTTGGAGTTGCTGTGTGTGCTGGTGTTGGCTGTTGTACGATTTTGGGGTTGCACCCCAAAAACCTTGTCCACAGTTGGACCAATGATGCCGATGATGACCTCATTTGCTTGAGTAATGATGCCACTTGCTTGCCATTCGGAAGCTTAACGGGCATTTATCGCTTGCAATACAAATTGATTTTCATTGAAATCGGGTTTTCCGTTCTTTTTACTTTGATACGCCCGCATTTCGTTATTTGCTTTTTAGTTTTCTAATGAAATGCGAAAATTTCTTTGCCTGCTTCCGTTTGTCATGCACTTGGTGTCTTTTGTCTTTCTTTTGAGAAATCAAATTGATTCGTTAGGTTTTTGGCAACAAATCTGTCTCTTGCTAGCAAAATTGATTGAAATTGGGTTTTGGTTCATTTCTTGTTACTCATTATAGCTCATCTCTGCTATCCGATAGATGCTTTATCCTATCTACAAATTTCTTCCATCCTTCTTTCTTTATAGAACAAAAAATTCATGCCATGACACTGTGGCATACTTCAAAGAACCCAAAGAGTACTAGTAGTAGCAACAGTAGCTACTCGCAAGAGTTAAGTGAGGTAAGAATGTGTGTCCCATATTATTGCAATTCAAAGACATAGAGCATTTCCCAGTCTGAGTCCAAAGTCAAATGGGCAAAAAGATGCTTGAGAATTCATAACAAGAGAGCTTGAAAAGTGAACAAAAAGCTGCCTGTCAGACATGACAGAGAAATGAGAAAAAGCAACCACAAAAAAATTGCTAACATAATTTCCTTTTTCTGTAATAAAAAATGTTCATCAAATCTTCAAAGAGCTTTGAACTTTTGGTTACCTTAGCAACATACTCAACAATTACATGTACTTAGCATATATGAGCCCAAGGGTTTGCATTATTATTGATATGTTTTTTTATTCAATTTCTACGCACTTCCTGTTTAACTTAAGGTAAATTTAATGTAAAGAAAACTTCCTTTTCTTCATTTGTCTTACTATTTCATATGCAGCTTTAGTTCCTATGGAAGCCATCGTTGCAATATGACACAAATTGACTCTGACATGATAAAAACACAAAGCAACAACACAGCGTAAATGCAAATATATGGGATAAAAAATATAGATGCAACATTTTTATAGAAATATACAACTACAACTACACACACATACCCAATAACATAAACATTAAATGAATATGAATATATGTAAAAGTGCTGGCTCTTTGACGCCATAAGATGGGCAAAAATCTGTTTCGATTTTTCTTCAGAATATATGTATATGTACATATATTCACTTATCCTTTGAGTGCTATTTAATGGAATCCCTATGCATTTGCTCTAGTAATAATAAAAAACAAGAATAGAGCTGCAAGTGAACTACTTTGGTTTAATACAAGTTTAAATCTATATTTAAATAATAAGTAAATTATCTTAACTTCTGTTATTAACTATGAAAAGAATGAAAAAAAATTGTAATCACACTTTTCTTTCACAGTAAATTTTTCACTTTTGTCTATCTATCGTTGGATTACCTTTTTAAAGGCATTGACTTTGACATTTTTATGGTTAAACTTTCCACCATTTTGATATTTCGAATACCATTTTACTCAATGATTAAAGGGTATAAAAAGAAAAATAGTTTTCACAATTGAGTTTGAAATTATGGAAAAAGTTAATTCAAGGCTTCATTGACTTCATTTTCACACTCAACGCATCGAACTTTTGCATTTCAATGCATTTTTCCAATATTTTCTACCATCTTTTTTTTTTTTCGTTGTTTTCTTTACCATGCAGCAAAATGTTTTAAAAGGCTTCAAAATTGCTACAGAAAAATTTGCATAAAAACTCAATAGTATTTCTTTTTTTTAGGTTGTTTCCCCATTCTTTTTTTTTGCTATTTGTTGCTGGCAAAGAAGAGAAAAACTCGTCAAAAGTTAAATTACTTTAAACTTATGCTGCAAGAATATTGTAATAGTACGAGTAGCTAAGCAGAGAATGAGAAAAAATTAAAAACTTTTAACAAAAGGCTTTTGAGAAAAACAATTGAAAGGCTTCCGGGCGAAGGGGACCTCCCCTTAAAATGCATTTAAGTTTGCAGAATCAGCACAAAAACAGGCAATATGCTGGCTAAAATGAGAAACTTTCGACTTTTTTTTTTATACTTTTTCAACTTTAAACGAATGAAACATATATATAATATATATAGTTTTATTACAGTTACAAACAGATCGTCATTCAGAGGTAAATTGCAACTCATTCCTTTTTTTTTTTTGTTTCCGATTTCCCTTAGCGAACTTTGCCCACCTCACACCCCCAACACGTTGCCCTGGTTTTGATGAGTTGCCAGTGGCAACATCAAATGAAACCATTAAAGTGCAAATGTGCAACGAATTGGCAATTGGCAGCTGAACCGTTAGATGAAAAATAATATTGCAATACATTAATCAAAATTTCCGAGGTGATTGTACGTTCCCTGTTTTTTTTTTTGTTTTCGGGGTGGCTTTTCTTTCTTTGTGGGAGGCGTGGAAGCCGTAACTTTTCCAATAATGCAATACAAATACGTGTCGGCTGAGGGGAGGGGGAAAATGGAAAAGGCTTTTCAGTTGCAGTGTTATTATTATGAGTGTTGTTTGTTGGAGGGGTTCGAATAGGAAGTAATATCTGCGTTATGGCTGTTAAGGGCTGTTTTTTTTTTCCCCGCCTCTAATGGCGAAATATGAGACACAATTTGTGGAGCGTGGCAAGGATAAAAGTACTGAATGGCCAAGATGATCTGGAAAACAATTTCTTGTCTTACAATGAATGCCTCTATTTGTGCACTATTTCTATAGTTCAGAAGAAATGGGTACATTAGTTACAATCAAAAGTTTGCAATGCCTAGAAGAAAAAAAAAACACATTTCCGACTTTAAACTTGTTAAAATTACAGAAAAATTGTTTTACACTTAATTTTTAAAGGAAATATTTTACAAGTGTATTCTAATTTCGGCGTAACCCACATTAAAAATAACAATTTGTTATGCGTACAATTTCGAATGTAAATTTAAACCATAAATTGAACTCGTATTACCTAATTAAGCGTAAAATACAACAAGCGAAATACGAAACGATTAAAGTTAAATTGGAGTAAACCAAAAAAAGTTAAATATAAAAATAACGCAAAATTCCATTTAACAAAATGAAATAGACAGGCTGCCATGTGTGTATGTGTGTGAATAATGGTGAAAGTTTTCTGTTCAAGGCGGAAATTTATGTTAGCTTAAATAAACATCAACGACGAAAAAGTGGAAAAAACTTAGAAACAGGCATGAAAAACCAAGCAATTTTGAGACCAAGGGAGAAAGAAGAAAGATAAAATGACAGCGAGGGAAACAGAGAGAGAGAGAGAGAGAGAGGGAGATGGAGTGACCAAGAAAAGCGAAGATAGACACAAAACATATGTTAAATTTCCAAGAATTTAATGAAGCAGCCAACACAAAAAGTTGGTTAAAAAAGAAGAAGCACTTAAAACAATGTCAGCATAGAAAAAGTTAAAGGATTTTGGCTTTAGTGGTTTGGTTTTGTTGCAACTCAGACTCGGGCATTTGCAGTAGCTTGTTGTAGCCCAGTTTAAAACTATATATATATATACAATAACAAGTGGGGACGGGCTTCAGTCAAGCGGCAAGCCACGACAGAGCGGGAACAACAAGGCATAACATTGAATGTGCAACAGCAACAATAACACTAGCAGCAGCAGCAACACCAAAAGCAAAAGTAAAATGAAAACAAAAATTTGTTGCATTCTTAGAGGCGAAAGTTGTGCGTGCGTGCCTTGTCAAGGACTTGTTAGGGGAGTAAGGCGACATAAACACAGCTGCGATTCAACGTGGTTATATGTATGTTTAAGCGTGTGTTTGTGTTTCTTTTTTCTGATGTGTGTGTGCGTGCTTGCAAGATTTAAGATATACTGAGGGAAAGTTAATAGCCTGAAAGATGCACTTGAAAACTTCAAACTTCAAGTCTTTACCAAACAGAGTAAATTTCTGTGGGGGATAACATAAAGTATATATAGTAAATATGCCACCTTTAAGCAGTTTTCCAAACACTTTTCTGACAGCTGGCGGTTTCCACTTAACTGTAGTGAATGGTCTTGTTTTGAAATACTTTTTAATCAAACATGTTAAGCGCATCATCCAGCATGGTGTTCATTTGAATTGCCAGTCACTCATACAGTTAAACGCGTTTTGTATGCCCCCAAGGCAGGCATTTGTTTCGACCATTTCCCCATTCCCCGGTTAGTGCCATCAACCGATTCTCAACCAGGTGTGAAATACGTGCGTTGTTTAATTCAAAACCAAAAAAAAAAAAAAAAGTAAAACAAAATGCGCTAACTTTTTGAGCGCATGGTGAAAAGTATGGAAAGAAAATGCAATGCGCAACATTTTAACATAGTTTATGGTATTCGCTCTCATTTCATTTGTTTCTTTCTCACTTGCACCCATGCATACTCATAGACATTCGCACTCAGCTAGTTGGTTGCACAAATTTAGCGTTGCATATTTTGTGGCGCTTGAAACAATTTTTTTATATGGCAATTTGCCAGGCGAGCGATGCTCTAGTAACAACCGAGCAGAAAAACAGAATGAAATGCACACACACAAACACATACGCACACAGAGACTAAAAGCAAGAGAGGAGAGAGAAATGGAGAATCAACGAGCCTTGGCGAATAACGCAATTGTTGCGGTTAAACGAATGCCGTACAGAGTGAAAATACCAAAAGGTAAGGGGTAGTAGTCAAAAAGCAAAAAAGGGTAAGAGATATGACGAAGAGAGAGAAAGAGTGACATCATCTAATACCTGACCAAGTTTCTAGCTGCTGCAAGTCTTCCTTCAGTCTACCTTGAATGGCTTTTGCCTTGAACGCATTTTTCACACATGTTAAGTGCCTTTAACCTACTCCACATGCCTTCACATCCTTCCATCAGCTTTTCTCTCTCCACCACAACCATTCTTTGTTGTTCAATAAATAGCTGGCAGCAGCAGCAGCAAGATGGTTGCCGTTGCCTCAACTCGTGTCCAGTTCTCGCTCTTCCTTTCGCTCTACTTTTCTATTTCTTTCGCTACATCATTCTACTCGTTGGCCATAAAAATGTCCAAAAATTGTTGCATACGTACCAGCTCACTGGTTCAAGTGTTGCCACAGTTTCATGTGCTTTTTACGACACTTCTTCAGTTTTCCCATCTCTTTCACTCAAAATGTGGGGGTGGAAATATATCCTCCTATCTTTTAGCCCTTCTCCTCCTTAAAGTCTTTCAAAGGCATAATTTGACAGCAAATTGTTCAGTTTATAACCATACCGTAAATATTCCCTCAACTTTTACCCATGCAAAAATATACCATAGACATTGTAGCATATATCTAGCATACCAGCATACTATATATGTATATGTATATATGGATGCCCGACATCGTCCAGAGGCTGACCACAGAGTACCAACAGAAAAAAAATCTCTTACTTGGCTTTAATGCAACAAAGTCTGTGCTCTGTTTGGTTGCGGTGTTGGATGAAGCAGAAGTCAAGGCAAATGTAATACCCAAATGAGTTCTAGTTTTTCTTGTTTTTGGTTTCATTTAAAAATCTCCTAATTCACACAAATTTCATATGACTTAAGCGGATTGTGTTATAAAATCTAAGCGTAAAGAAGTAACACAAAGTTATCAGATTAAAGTTGGTAAAATAAAACATATGGTTTGTCTATTTGCAGTTACACTTCCTATCAGAAATATGTATAATTCATGTAAACTATTTAAACTTTCCAATTGCACTCAATTTAACAAATTCATCATTTTTTTAATTTTCAATGTTTGTTCAAAAAGTTAAGGATGAACTTTAACAATCGTTTAAGTTTTTAAATTCATATTTTGTTACTATTTAAGCCAAAAAAATAATCTGAGAATTGCAGTTAAACCAACTATCTGCCCCATGTATATGTATCAACTGCAAAGCCCAAAAGGACTTTCAGGTAATTTGAACTAACACAACAGAGTTCAGGTCAGAGTCAGAATTGCATGGCAGAGCGGGACCGTGGGGATGGCGTCTGGGGAAGCTTTCTACTGGCTGGCTGGTGGCTGGTTGATTCTGAGTGGGTCAGAGTTTGCCATATTCCATTTGGTTAACCAAAAGTTACGTGTTTTCACATTTTTTCTCTTTGTTTTTTTAGGGGCTTTGGGTTTTTTTTTTTTTGTTTCGGTTTCTTTTTTTGTGTTGGCCATGAAACGATTTGGTGTGGCGCCTGATGATGGTATGCAACACATTATTTGCTTTATATTAGCGCATGTCCTTGCTCTCCACTCGGTCTTGGTCTGAAGAGAGCCCTGGCGTGTCATATAAATTAGCAACAATGAAGAAATTGCAAAATTTACGAGTCCCATGGGTGGACCGGCTGAGTGAAGAGAATCCATGCGGAGAAAGAGCCTTCTCCATTTTATTCGCTGAATGTGTTTTTAAAAATGTCTGACGGTCGCATTAATGACAGAGACAGTAGAGACTGAATATCGCACTTTCCCTATCTCTCTTTCTGCCTTCATGTGCGTGTTTGGCCTGTGGCTTTTGCCTCGTTATTGCCTGTTAAGGTTCACAGAATTGTGGGTAGTTGGTGGGATAAAACAAACAGAGAAAAGGACATAGCAAGAGGGAAAGGTCAAAAGAGAGAGAGAAAATGGGAAAGGAAGGAAGATTGGCACTGTTTTTTTCCCTCTCTTTGCCTGTGTGTATATTAATTGAAAGTCGCTTTTCACTAGCGGTTTTAACGGCCTGAGCCCTAGTCTGATAGCCAACACTGTCTGTTGCCCTGGTTTGCGTTCGCCTCGTATTTCATTTTGTTAGGCTTCATTCGCGATGCTATTCGATGAAAGGTAAACATATCGGATAAGATCCTGTTGCCTGGCTTTCAATGGAATTATAAGTGAGCTGCCATTTGGTGTGTGGGAATGTCTGTGGTTGAAAGTTTGGCACACCAACCTAAAGTAAGGTACGCCAATTTAGTGCCAACTTGGCCAATCTGCAACTTGACATATAAGTTAATTAACTAACTTTGCCTAGTTACCAGGCAACACTTAAACTTTTGCCTCACATTCCTCGCACTTTCCATACATTAATTTCCATTAGAGTGAATTTCACTTTTACCGCCAACCGACGTAACTCTGGAAAAAATGTTTATTACGCTTACGTTTTATGAGGCGCAATTGGTTGCCCAAAATGTTGGTACATTCAAATATATATATATATATATATGTATATGGAGACACACTTGACAGGACACCGGAGACGAGCAAAGACCGACAGGAAAGATTCTAGCGAAAATCTAATTAAGCAGCCTATGTAGCTGCGTTAATATCCTACGGCCGTTTTGGGCCATAAAAAGTGAAGACCAAGTTATGTCAATTGGCCATTTTTGTTCTCTTTACGACCGTGGGCCCAATATGCACTAAAATTCTTTTAACAATTTATGCTATCAAGCAACCAGGCGAAAGCAAGCATATTAAGTATACCACATGTTGTGTTCCGCCTAATATTTAATTTTCCTTTTCTTCTGCCGCTGGCAGCAATAAAAACATAAAAACTCACAACGGAAACGACGAAAAAACAAAATTTTTAATTGGATTTCCGCTTCTCTTTTGCCTCTCTCATTATTAATTATGCTAGAAATGCAGAGAATGAGAGAGAAAAAAAAAAAAACACTGTGAAAACAAACAGGGCGAGGACGGATGAAGAATGAGAGCCAAAATTTGTTTGCCAAATTCATTTCATTTTGTAGCCATTTTTTTCCAATTTGTTTTGGTCTTTCAAATTTATGATTTATAAGATTAACAAAAACGAAAGAAAAAAAATTGTTTGCCTTTTTTTTGTTGTTGCATGTTTTTCGGGGTGAGGATTTTGTTTGTTTTTTGTCTGGCCATCCTCTAGGAATAATGAAAATTTCCAGCTGAGATTATTTATTATCAAATAATGCACATTTTTTGTATACCCTACAGGTTAATGGAAAAGTTTTTGCCAACTTTGACTATTCAAACATATTTGGATCGAACAAATATTTTATACAATTTTTAAAGTAACGATTTGTCCGCGACTAAGAGAAAATATCAGGTCCTAGCTAAAACAAAGTAAATTAATCATTATCCTAATTGGATTATAAAAAAAAACTTTGCAGCTTTATCCAAATCGTATGACTATATATTTTCAAGGAAAAAAAAAACTTCAACTTAGATGCCTGATTGTCCCCTTTTTTTTTTTCCTTGTTTGTTTTTTTCTGCTCCTTTGTTTTGTCAAGCTAATTGAATAAAGACAAACCCAAAAATATATATAACTAAATTTAGTATCCCTGACAAATTGAAGAGGCCGTTGAAAAAACTGCAACTTAATTCAATTTATTTAACAAATTGACTGCCACAAAAGGCCTGACCAAGTCAAGTCCCACTTGAGAGACTGTGTGAGAGGATCCAGCAGACCGAAATTCCGGACACAGGCGCACAACATCCGGGACAAGTGTGTGTATGTAACATATGCAAATTGAGAAATCGCTTAGGAAGCTACTTCCCTTCTTTTTTGTTTAATTTTGACTATATTTTATTTTCCTTTTTTCTTTGTCGGTGCCAGAAACTGAAATTGAAACTGGCTATCAAATAATTGCCATGTCAACGTAAATAGAACAGAGAAAATATGAAAATGAGCAAAAAAAGACAAAAAAGGGCATGTGAGGGGAGAAAGTAGCTTAAATGAAAACAAAAGCACAAAAAAAGTTAATTATTTAATCTCCATCAGTCTGTATACCATTATCTCTTTTTCAACTTTCCTTTTTCTATAATATAAAACACAAAAGATGTGTAAAATTTACTATGGAACAAAGTCAATCACAATGAAAACTCTAAATGTGTGTGCGTGTGTGGGAGCGTTTGGGTGTATGCGTTTGTGTGCTGAATTATTTATGCGCAGACAAGAATACAAACAACAATACTGTGGCCAGTAACAATATGGCCAAAAGGAAGGAAAAAAAAAAGGTTAAACCAGAGAAGAACGTGCAATGAGACAAAGGAACCCAGACACATGAGACACGCACATCTACACATACATACATACACTCATACATATATACAACCAATAACACTTTGTTACACCTACACAGATACACATCCAAACAGATACACACACAGACACAGAAACACTAACTCCCAACCGTAAAGGCCACATGGCGCGTTGGCTCTAACAAAAGGCAGTTAGTTTTTGACTTTTGGCTGCCACATCTCTTTTCTATACCCTAACACAAATGGGTTATTATGGAATTCGAAACTAAAGTGATACAATTCATGAATCGTAGGAGAAGATATAATTCTAATCAGCAAAGGAAAGGCTGTAAATATTTGTTAAGTTTCTTTCTTATTTAGCCTTACAGAGCTTTTGTTTTTCGTTGATTTATGATGATATTTTACTTATTTCCTTTAGTTAGGGTATTCAATAGTCATTAAACAAATATAATTATTTCTATATTCATGTAGTTGCTACCCTTTTTTTCCAGCCAGATGTTTGGGGAATGCCATCGTCTTCCTAGTCGTCGCCAAGCTGTCTGGCCTGACTTTTGGTATTTCGTTTCCCTTCCTCGTTTTTTTTTCTTGCTTTTCTGTTTCTTTTTTTTTGGGTGGCTTATAAATTATGAACAAAATGCCAAACAGCAAACTGTGTTTCCTTGTTCGTTTCACAACATAATTGTCTGCTACGTGTGCGTTTATGCGCATGTGTGTGTGTGTGTGTGTATGTTTTAAGTGTAATCCTTGTTAAAGATTTGGGTGTGCATATAGCGGTAAGTTTATGTATAGTCTAGCCAGTTGAGTTTAACTAAATGAGTAAGTTTATGTATAGTCTAGCCAGTTGAGTTTAACTAAATGATTACGAAATTAATGTACGTACGCATATTTAAGATGATATTAAACTGACAACTTGCCATCTTCTTATTTCATCAACAACAACTCACCTGAAAGTAAAAAAAAGAGAGAATAATATAAATCAATTGAATATCCTTGATAAATTAAATAGACATTTTCTCAATTGATATTGGCTTATAAATAATATACATGAGTATATATTATTTGTGAGACAAACACAATGATTGGCCACAACACAGATATGGGAAATGGAAATAAGTGGGCTCAGGATAGTAATTTCAATATGGCAAATGCACTTTCTCTTTAGCATTCACTTTATTTCAACTGGATCAACTTCTCCTTCGATGTTTATCGTTAAATTCAATTTGCAATTTATAAGATTTTATGCAACAGAGCGCGATGGGAGCTGGAGAGGTTGGGTTGGGATTGTGGAGACAACAAGTAAGCTTGTTATCAGACATCCTCCCACATATACAGATGCACGCAAGCAAACAAAACACTCACACACAGATGCACACACACACACACATAAGCATCTACTGACGCTCTTGCTATAAATTGTGCAGCTGCGCATTCCATGTGGATGCAACAGCAGCAGCAGAAACAGAAGCAGCAGTTTAATGCATTGACGTTGGCAACGTTTGCGGGCTGCAGCAGAAGAGGTTAAAGGCATTGTCCACTGAAGTGGAATGTATATACTGACTGCCTGCCTGGGTGGCTGGCAGTGAGCAAGAATCCTTTATTTTTTACTCCTTAAACGTTCCCAACATTTGTCTCGTACTAACGTTTTACTATTTTTTGTTTTGTTCCGTTTTTTTCTTCTTTTTTTTTTGGTCAACTGCCAATGGCATGTTCTGCCGTCTGCTTTTAACCAAAAGTAAAAATTTTCCTGCAATCTAATCTCTAGTATTCTTTACTTGCTTTGCTTAGCCTCTTAGTTTTGTACCCGTTTTACTGCTTACCTATTGTCAAATGCATCTATCTTTTTCGTGTTAGCCATTCGCAAAAGTAAATCATTTGTCATGTTAAAAGTGCTCCATGGGCGACATTTTTTTCCTTGCAATTCAATTTGCACAAGACAGAAGATCCACAGATACAACAAGAGAGAGAGAGAGAGAGATAAAAACGTTAACAAAATAAAAAAGACGCAACGAATCTGGTGAAAGGAAAGCCATGTCTAATGCAAGTGCAATGACAATTTAAATAGCTACTCCTTCCTGCATGATTCAGATGCAGATGGATCACAGTTAGCTAATGTTCCGGGTTGTGTTTTAAGCTTTATTTACCCCCCTCTAAAAAGTTCGATTGTTTCTATTTGCTAGCAGTAAGCTGATTTGCATTTACCATGCAACATTTGAAAATAATTTCTAGTTTTATTTGAAAATTTCAACTCGTTCTCATAAGTCTCTTAAGGTTTAGTCAGATTTAATGTGCATTTGTTTAACATTTTATGTTACGTGCGCTCTATGCACTTTAAATACTTAGTTAAACAATTTGGTTAAAAGTTGGAAAACACAGAGCGTACACACACACATACACACATGCACAAAACATTGAAGAAAAGCTTTCATCCTGGTGTTACTAACTGGGAAACGAAACGTGCGTGCATTACCAGTCGCAAGTCCTGATGAGCAAAAGTTTTCTTTTTTCCCTCTTCCTCTTTTGGTGTTGCTGCTGCAAATTAAACGTAAATGCGCCAGCAACACGTACACAAAATGAGGGCGTGGCATCTTAATTGTGCCAAAAAGCCAGTTAATAACACTAGAAACAAAGAAACATATACGAAGAAACATGCCAACAAATTGAATCGAATGCCCTATGTTCAAAGTGATTTCTCTTTCTAATTTTTTCTTTGCTGCAATTAGCTGAACGAAATACATAAACATATTTTATATACACTGAAAAAAATTTGCAAAACTTAAAAAAAATCCAACTATGTTTTATTAGTTAATAATTAAGTAAAAGTTATTAGGTTATGGAAAAAATAAAACTTCCACAAGATTGCACGCTTAATGAGAGGACACATAAAACATATTTTCATCTGTTTGAAAAATAAAAAAAAAAACAAACTGAAAAACAATTAAGTACATTGAAAAACCACTAATTAGGGGCGTTACGAGTTGGTTGCCTTGTAGTTGCTTGGTTAGAGAAAATGGTAAGAAGCTGTGAGCTGGAAACGGTGAGCGGAGATTGTGGTTGGCTAATTAAGCATGAATTTATGCAAACGCATGTTACGCATACGCCTCGTTTGCCATTACCAAACTAACTCATACACACACACACACATTCACCTATTAATTTATTATTCATGTTGTTATGCACAGCAGACTCAGAAATGTAGGCAACATATTTTTTCCATTTCCCCTTAGTTTGAACATTTTTAATATGGTGTAGAAGCATCAGTGGGGGAGAAGGCAGACACACAATGTCCTACCCTAGGCTGACCAACACAACTGTTTCTGCCATTAAGTTTTATTTATGGACGAACGAGCAAAGCGCACATTTGCCTAAATGTAGGCAGTGAAATTTTTCATAATAAAAATTAGCCTTAACGCCTAATTGCTTGTATAATTGCAATTGTATTTGATAATGTGCCAGTCGACATACGAATGCCTGCCACATTATAATGCGAGCATATAATTTATACAAAAATTTTTGGTCTCTCGCGGCATAAAAACAAATGGAACGAATAAAATGTAAATTTAGGACAATTTAAATGCATTTTCAGCAATGACGTTGCAGAAATCAACTATATAAATATTAATTGAAGAATTTACTGGGGACTCAATTTAAGTTAAGACACTTAACGTATCATGTAGCCACCATAGTTAGTTATGTGGTCGTGGGATCTAATGTAACTTGAGGCAACCTAATGGGGAGTGCTCTGTTTCAACAGCTGGCAAAGGCAGTCATGAAATCGTTGCAAACTGGCGCACTTTCAACTTTTGTTCAACAAAATAATTAATAATTCAAAAGCACAAAAGTTCAATAAATGTAAACCAAAAATGTTGAAAACTAAGACTAAGCGTAGTGAGCTTGTACAACATTTTTAGGGGAGGTAATAAAGTCAACTTAATTATAACAAAATGGTAATAAAAACAGCAGCAGCAACAACAACAACAACAGCTAGTAAGGTGGTAAGGAGAAACTTTTGTGTGCAGCTTTTGTTTTCTTAATGAGTCGTGGCAGCAACATCAACACCAACAGGACCAACAACAACATTTTCATAAACTTGCCAAAACGTATTTAGTTAAAATACAAGACAAGACGAAAAATTAAAGGAAATGCAGGATGAGGGGCGTGTCTGAGGGTTAAGTGTTGCGCATATGTTGCGTAACGTAAGAACGTTAGTGCTGTTAACGTTATGCCTCGAGACCAAGATGTTGTTCATGATGAAGCAGAAGAAGAAAGAGCTGTAACAAAGGCAAAACAAACGACGCGTCGGATAACGGAAACGGAAGTTGCTTACAAGTAAGCGAAGCACTAAGGACAACAGAAGATAGATAAAGAAAGAAAGTGAGAGGGACTGGTTGAAACCGACTAAGGGGAAACTGTAGATAGACCGAGCACATCTTAATGGCATAAGCTCTAAAATTGTGTTGCATACTTTATGGCGCTGTCCTGTTTCATGTTTAAAAATTTACCATACGCATGGCAAATAATGCCAGCGACTCACACGAGCGGCTTACGATTGGAATATTGGAAAAATGCCTTAGCCAACAGTAACGACATATATGCAAATCAAGGTCTCTCCCTTCCCCTCTCCCCACTAAATTACATGTTTATTCTCTGAAAATTATGCATAACATTGCCTTAAATGTTTCTGGGAAAAGTTTAAGGCAATTTTGGCAAAAATATTTACGCAAACAAGAAAAGTATTTAAATATTTAACATCCTTCAAGTGAATGCTAAAAATTCTTTAATCTACTTTATTAAATCTAACCAAAAATTGATTACTGGTATTTTTTCCGCTGTTTAATTGTTTTGCCTGATTAAAAACATAAAATGTATTTAATACTTATTCCTTACTTGTAAAAAATGTAACCAAACATCGGCCGAAAAATTGAATCAACGAATAAATATATTTTAGGTCTTTAAATGTTTCTTTACCAATATTTCTTAACTGATTACCTTTAATATATATATTTTCTCACACACACCCACAGATGTGGCACACGAATGCAGCTATACAATTTGTTGAAAAAATATTTACAAAATTTATATATTATTTTCATTTGGAAAATGTCGTCGTATGATGGCAGCTCATAAAAAATTTCAATGATATTTGTTTATTTGTCTTTCTGTCTGCCTATCTGTATGAGCCTGCATTTAATTAAGTTTTGTCGGTTTTTAAGTGTGACTGACAGTATATACATACGTACATATATATGTATATGTATATATATATATATAATATATACAAACATATATGTAGATGTGTGTGAATGGGTGTATACGATTACCCTGATAAGTTTCATTTAACAATTCTGTGAATATTTTTTCTCTCCTGATTTTATCTGCTCTTGTTTTGCATAAAATATTTATGGTATTAAATTGAGCGTTAGCGTGTTGTTGTTTTTTCTCGTTAATATGTGAGTGTGTATAGAGTGTGTGTGTGTAAGGGAGGTGGATACTTGGCATTTATTGCCTGATAAACTGTTTCAACGTTTTGCCTGCATAAAGGAAACTTTTAAATACTTGCATAAAAATTTTTTAAAAATTCAATCGGGGGAAAAAATAAACAAATAAAATAAGAAACTATTTTAAATATTTATACAAATATTTGCAAAAAAATAAATGAAATATAAATACTATAATTTTTCTTCTTTGTTTTCCCATAGAGTTCCAGTTTAGCACTTTATTGAGTTTATTGAGTTATTTCTTGTAACTTAAACTTAAAACAATATTAAATACGTTGTTGTTGTTGGTCTTGTGTCGAATATATCTAACTTCTTAAGAATTATATATATGAATATAAATATATATATATATATATGTTGATTATTGTTGATTAAATAGTGTTGATTAAATATTATTATGATTATATAGTTGTGGTTAAATTTTATAACTTCATTTTCATTTCATCCAACATGCGATAGACTTTAATAAACTTCTTCTCCACCATTTCGGTAAATTGTTTTAGCTCATTTCTCACAATGGATAATTCCATGGCAGCGTCTGAATGTGCTCCACTATCGCATTTCTTCGATAGTTTATCGCTTTCGTACCAGCAGGCGATGCCATCAACATAATCATCGACCAGTTCGGGTGCTGTAACATCCTCCATAAAGGATATGTCTCGACGCTTTACAATCGAGGACATTAGCAGTTGAAGGAAATCGCAATTCCAATTGTTTTGCTGAAAGTAGAAATATTGCAGCGACTTCAGACTATCGAACAGGGTGATTTTTAGCGAGTACATGGAATTTCCCGATATGTCAAGCATTTGTAATTGTGCTTGTTTTTTAAAGAGTCCTTCGGCTAATTCGTGTGTATTCGTTGTTGAGAGATTGAGCCTCTGTAATGCTGTGAATCGGCGAAAAGGATTACTGCCTGCTGCAAAGTTGCCCAAAGGATTCTGCGACAAATCCAAGCTGGTTACATTGACAGCCTGCGGCACGTGGGGCAACTCTCTCAGTGAGTTATTATGTAAATCCAACTCTTTGACCACACCATAGATGGTCAATCGCCGCAAATCACAACTATGGGCAATAGCCAATTCAAGTAATGAAAAATTTAGCGTCAATTCTTGCAATATATTTCCAGATATGTCGAGTAGCGAGAGACGCGGTTGGAGTTTTAGTATTTCCGATTCGAATGCTGTAAAACGATTTCGAGCCAAACTCAAACGGGTTAAATTTAAATTTCGATCAAAAATGCCACGCGGTAGAGCTTCCAGTGCATTGCCAGCTAGATTCAAATCCATCAATTTACGCATACCACTAAATATGGCCACTGGCAGATGTTCAATTCGATTATCTGCCAGTGACAATTCCTTCAATTCCTTTAGGGCATTGAAACTATGATTGCCAAGTTGTTTCAGCTGATTGCCTTCCAAATGCAATGTGGCCAAATTGTCAGCGCCCAGAAATATATTTTTGGGTATATCCTTTATACGATTATGACCCAAGAATAGACTCATCAAGTTGCTGGCACCCTCAAATTGTGGTCGCTCGAATGCTTCCATTGAACAGTTTTCCATGCGCAACAATTGCAGATCGGGAAACGTATCAAACATTAGTTTCGGAATCTTTGCAATGCTCGAATTGAGAAATGTCAGCATCAGCTGTTTGGCTATGGGGGCTTGCGAGAGTATGACATAATCATTACGACCAATTTGCACATTGGTGCAGATTCCCGAATTGCAATGATCCTGAAGCCAAATGCGACGCAATTGACCGGAGGGCGGTGATGCTGACTGCTGACTAATGGCCAATGGTGGCAATAGAAGGCCAAGCCAAACTATAGCCACCATGGCCAGCCAGCCGGGTGGCATGGCTTGTATAGCGCGACGCGTCAAAGGATAATCCGGTGTCTACTTAAGGCGGCGAATACTAAAACTAGTCTGTTTTTTTCTTTTTTTTTTCACTTTGTTTTTATTTTTGTTTTATTTTTATGGTTTTTTGTCGGTTGTTTCGGTGTGTGCGCACGCCACGAAGCAACTGACTCAACTGTTCAATCTGTTGGAAATCACTTGCTTTAGTCGACCCCAAGTTGGTGTCCAAATGCGGGTGGCCCCTCAATTCAATTTCACCAGCAGCAGCATTGCAACAATGAAAAAGGGGTAAAGCAGTTCATTTTCAAACTGTAACACTAGTTTCTCCCTTTTGTTATATTCCTTTCTCTGTCTATTTCTCTATTTCTCCTTCTGTCTCTGTCTATTCCCCATATTAATTGTTGTTATTGTTGTTGCTGTTATTGTAGTTTTTGATTTAATTCAATTAAACTCTGTCAGTTGGCTTTTGTTTAGCCTCCATTCAACAATGTTTTTTTTTTTTTTTGTTTTGCCATTTGTTTTCAACTTTCAGTTTCGTTTCAGTGCAAACGGCACTAAAACTATTTTACTAACTATATTTTAAAATTTATTTTATTGCATTTTATTCTTTATTTCGTGGCATGTGTGTGTGTGTGGGTGTTTTTTTTTTTTTTTTGGATTATCCATTCTTGTCCGACTGATGAAAATGAATGTTTTTTAAAGTAGGAAATGCCAAAATGCCAAAAGGGGTGAAATTCAAATAAATATTATAGCATTCTTTTTCCACATGATGAAAATGCATTTGGTTGTTAGTTTTATAACCAAAATATACTATAAAAGTTAAAACAAACCCCCGTTGTTAGCTAAAAGCAGATGCTTAAAATTGATAAAAAAAAATGTAGTGTCTACTTTTTGCATATTTCTTTTGCTATTCATTTAAAATAATTCTACAAAATGAATCATTTCATTCCAGATCAAACGATAACTTTAAAGGCGAAGCATTGGAACCAGTTTCTATCACAAGTGACCTAGATTTTGTAATAGGTAATTAAAATTGATGACCCAAAGATGGCCAATATGATTGGCCCAAGAACCTTTCTAAGAACTTGCCGATCTTATCAGTAGTTAGCAGTTTGAATCTCTTTCATATAAAAGTGAACACAACAGAGTAGTATCATGGTAGTTATCTTAGTAAGCATGAAAGTGGCAGTACAAGTTTTGGGTAAGAATAAAAATCCATAAAAATTTTTCCTTTTTAATTCGTTGCCAAATACAAATTTTTTAATTTAGTTAATGGAAGTCTCTTGCTCCTTTGCATTGGAGTGAGTCAAGGACGTCTGCCTGGATTGCGTAGGGTTCAGGCAATGGCTCGCAGCAGTTCAATTACTGCTGCACAGGATGATGACCAAGGTGGACCTAGTGGTCCACAGATTGTCATATATTCGTCTCCTCCAAATCAGGATGCTCGTGCCGAGAATAGAGAGGATAATGAGGCCAGTTTCCATGAGCCACAGATTATGGAAACCATGGACTCTGATAAAGAGAATCGCAAAGTTCCCGACTATTTATATTCCAATGCCATTCCCATGGTCAACGATCAGAATATCAAGTATGTTCTACCCCCTCAATTGGCCCCGTATCCAGTGGCCTATGGTCCACCAATTATCTCTAATAGCAACATCAACAATAAGAACAAGAACAATAATCGGAATAATGCCATTTCCTATGTAATGATTCCACGCGTCCAATTGGGTTTCAATGTTCAAGGACAAACGGGCCTGAATTGGCCAGGCCTAAATGTTTTACCCACAAATCTTAATGGAAATGAAGCCTCAGAAAAGGAGGAATCCGTACAAGCCACATATATACCCATTCCAGTTCCCGGCCCACCTGGACCTCCAGGACCCCCTGGACCACCTGGATTGCGTGGTGTCACCGGTCCAGTGGGTCCGCGTGGACATAGAGGACCACCCGGAGAGCCTGCAGTGAGTGTGTCGGCACAGAATCCATCAAATATTTGGTATGGCCAGAGTCACAGTAACATCAATAAGCCTCAATACACTGAACACTTTTCAAATGGTTATCAAAGTTGAATTGTAATAAAGATATAACAAAAGTAGAGAATCGCAAATTTATAAAAACTTTTAGGGAAGAAAAAGACAGATACAGTCTTTTTTCAGTAATTTATATCGCAATTCTTATCCTTGTCTTACTTCTTCTACTGGTTCACTTCTCTTCCATTTTTGCCTGTCAAGTGCATTTGCACTTTGTTGTATCAGGCCACGTAGTTGACATTATTATTTTTATTATAAGTACTTGAAATATTATTTACGTGTATGTCAAATGTTGTGTTGGTCAGATAGAGTCAGACCATAAAAATGTCTAACAGAATGCTCGTGTTTGGTGTCAGTTTATGGGCACACTCAAACACCTCTCTCTCACATACACCATAAGAGACGTGTGATGATGATCATAATGTTGATGCTGATGGTGATGATCATGATGATTGAGTGTAATTTACATAGATTTTAATATACATACACATGCACACCGGGACACAGAGGCAACGTTTTTAGGCTGCCTGCCCCATTGACGGCTCTTCAATTGGCGACAGTTTGCGGCACCTGACAACAAGTGACAAGTGACTGTATCTCCTATCTCTTTTTATCCTCACTATACGATGGGGTGTTGTTTTTGTCTGTGTGGGTGTGTGATACCAGCAAAATGGTGTCATATATATATATATATATATATATATGTATATATATATATGTGTGTGTTCCCCTATAGTTGACCAGTTTACTAGTTGACACGGCTCTTGTTTAGTCTCAGCTTATTATTATGGTACGTTTTTGTTTTTGTGTTGTGTCGTGTTTGGTTTTTATTGCTATTTAGTTGTATGGTACAACAACAAAACTGAAATCATGTCATGTCATGATGTTGCTATTGTTTTTGTTGCTGTTTGGCTTCAATTGATACGCAGCACGCATTTGTTTCAATTAAATGAAAATGTTTTATGTGCTTTGGAGATTGACTAGCTAGCTGCTGCTCTATGCGGTTAAACCGCAGGAAAGGGTAGACCAATTCTAATGACCAGAGGGCGGGGAGCATAAGGGTAACATAAATAAGCGGGCGTAAGGGTCATTTAAGTGCTACAACTGATGTGTTTCTAATTGTGGTCTATTTATCTATGTGTGAGTGTGTGTGTGTGTATGTGTGCTTATTATGGCATGCCATTTGGCATGATAATAATCAAGATATATATAGATTTATATATATAAAGATATAAATGCTTATTCATTGCCACTTTTTCCAATAAATTACTCTTCTTCTCAACAATTTTCAGTTACTAAATTTAAAAGTTTAACTATTATAATTTCTCAAAATTAAACAATTTACAAACTCATATTCTCTTTTGTTATTATTAAAACATCAACTTTAACATTTCTAATGTAAAATCGTTTTTCTTATTTACATCTTTGGTTTTTCATGTGCCTTTTCTTACTTAAGCTTCTTATCAAGCTAATTGCTTTTGTTACAGTTGAGTTCCAAAACTTTTGCAAAAAAGCAAATGTCTTTTCTTTATTTTTATCATTTAATGTAAAATGTAAATTCTTGGGCCAAAAGTTGTGACAAACAAAGCGATGAAAATTACATAAAATTCGCGGCTAACATAAAAATGATGAAAGCACATGTTAGGTGGAAAAACAAGTAATGAAGTGAGTGTCAGGAATCTTTCATTTTCATTCCCTTTTTCTGTATCTTCCTCTCTCTTTCTGTGTGTGTGTGCATAAAATTTGAATTAAAATGTCTGTATGTGTCGTTTGTCATATGACAGCATTCACATTCGTGAGTGTACACCTGACAACTGATAAGGACACCACTCACTTCATTCTTTCGCACGACATCAAAAGGTAGCTAAAATTAGTCTACCTTTTGCCATTCGCCGTCAGTTGATTAAGCTGAAAATGTTAATAAATGTGATTATCATGTTGTTTCCTTCGTCGTGCTGCCATTAAAATGATTACGGTAATAAATAATATAAAATGCGGGCAGAAGTCAAAAGAAGCTGCAATCTGAGATTGGACTGATGATGGAGCCAACGGTCCTTCATTTGATTTGTACTTAATTTTACTTCTTTTCCAAATTTGTCGCGAGAGAAACGACCTAACGAGTGAATATACTGGATATATACACATATACAAAGAAAGTTAACAATTAAAGTTAAACAATAAAATTTAAATGAAGAACTCTGAAAATTGTTATTACTTAGCAATTGTAACTACTTTGATTGAGTGATGAATATTTATGAATAAATTTTAACATTCATTCTTCAGCTGAAAACTTGCGGAGAGAAGAATTTTTTCATAAAAAATAGTTGCTGCTGAAAATATTTACTATTAAAAATATAAAAAAGGAGGAACGAATTACCAGAGTAACTAAACGAAAAGCAAGAGAGGAAGGGAGGGAAATGGGAATGAAACAGTGGAAAAAATTTGGCTTTAATTTGCAGGCTTGGGCCAACAAGTTTACCAAGTCAGCAAAATGAACATTGGCCGGAACTACGGCGTTTTGCGTTAAAAACTCACAATTTAAACAAAAACGAAATTGTAAGCGAGACACAGACAAAGACCGAAAGAAAGAGGGAGAGAGAGAGAGAGTGAGAGGGGGAGCAAGCATGAAAATTTATAAAAAGAACTTGGACAAAGATAATAGAATAAGGCGAGTAAAGAGACACAGAATATGAGATATCGCACAGTGCAACGGAAGTGGTGGCAGCATTTTTATGCCAGCTTTTCCCTCTGTTTGCATATTTCATGAGCTCGGAAAATTCCATGATGTCGAAATGAGCAAACAATTTGACATTCTATAACGCAATTCAATTTGAAATGCGAAAGCAAATGTATTTACCGAAAAGTATACTCTAATAATTTGCACATTTCATCCTCCAACTTTTTTCAAATTTCTATTTAACTTTTGGGTTTTTATTTCACTTGATTTTTTATTTGAGTGGAAATACATTTTTAATAAAAAAAAAAAAACCAAGAGGCTTAGAACTTGCTACTAGCAAAATATTGACTTGAAAACATTTTCAAATATGTTTTCATTTCACTTAATTTATTTTTTGTTTATTTTTTCATCTTTTTATCAATGAAAACGAAAATTTAATTCTGTTTAGTTTACTTACTCAAAGTATATAATATTTTTTTAAATCTTTTAGCTTACCTGTAAATACAGAAAAGATAAAAAAATTGTTTTATTTTTATGCAGAAGAAGAATTAAAGGCTCATTTATGTATAAGTTGTAAAAGATTTAAACTTAAGCTTCCATCATTTCATTTAGGTGCAATTATACCACATACTAATGGCTTTTAATTAGTGCACAGATTTGTAAACACACACGTAAACAGATTCACACACACACACACACACACAAGCACATCGTTTACCCTTATCTAAAGCCATGTCCTGTTTGTATCCCACCTGCCAGGCAGACGCTTTTTTCCATTTCATTGCACAATGGCCATAAAAATAGCCCCTAAAGCCATTTTAACTGGATAACTTGCCTTGGCTTAGACCAAACGCTTAATTACCATTACACTTACACACATACACACGCATACACATACACACTTTCTGTGTTTGTTTACCCAACGTATTCACTTGCCCCATTCATTGTTTTTGATGCTGTTGTTGTTGTTGTTGTCGTTATTATTCATAAGTTGGCAGACAAGCGCTTTTATTTATGTGAGTCCATTTACACCGAACCGCCTCGGACTTTTCTAGCCACACCTTTCTGGCACTACCACCACTAATAGGTGTTAATGTGTTCTGTTTTATTGTATTGTTCAAAGACAACTGGCCAAGTCAGCAAAGTATTGCCGCAACAGACCAGTTAGCAGAGCGGCAGAGTTAGTTAACTAGAGAATCCAGGTGGAGAGGCTAAAGAAATGAATGAACTTCCCTGTCTTGTCCAATGAGATAGAAGTTACTAATGAAATTATGGCGACAGATTTAACGAATGAAACGAGCAAAGGATTAAGTTTGTTAGATATTTGTTTGGAACAAATTTGATTTGACTAAATGAGCAGGAATACGTTTACTGATTAGTCAACACAGAATCTACTTTCAATATTTGAGTCCAAATAAAAAGACTTTCTTTTGAATGCTAAAATTAAGAAAAGTTTCTTTGAAGATGTATAGAAAATTTACTTTATTATTTGTTCGGCCCTAATATTCATCCATCCCTGACTGTATTACATTCGAGACAAAATGGCTTAAATTTGAGAAAAAATGCAAATTTTTCTTCTCACATTTTGAGTTGGTTTATTTCATGGCAACGAGAGATAATATGAAAATGGTACTCAGTAAAGTGTCAATCTGATGTCACACATCTAAAACTAAGCAAGAGTTTGTCTCGCTCGCTCCCTCTTTCCCTCTCTCTCTCTCTCTCTCTTTCTCTATTTATCCCTTTGCTCTATATATCCATCTCTTTGCCCTCCGTTCTCTTTTTGCATATGTTAGTGGCAAATGCTTTCATTACGCTTCAAGTGGCGAATGTGCCAAAGTGGGCCACTTCATGTTCAACGCGACGTGTTGCGGCCATGAACGAGACAGAGACAAAAATCTGACCGAGAGAGAGAAAGAGGGAGAGTGCGAGAGAAATGGCTGCCTAAAAATATGCAACACTTTTTCAATGCTTAGTTTTAGGGCCACACAAACACACACTTACTAACAAGTAAATGACAAAATGACTAAACGATTGCAGTGAAAAAAAAGGAGGCTAAGGTCAAACAGCAAGTTCAATATACAACAGCAGCAACAACAAATAAAAACATCAATTCAATTAAACAACCGACTAATGGATACCCCTTAAACAATTACATAATATGTACATGACAAAGATAAAGATCAAACCTTTTGGATGGCAAAAATGTTACAACTTTTCCTTTATGTTACCTATTTATTTTTTGTTTTTGGCAAAGCATTATATACCTCTATTTGCCCTTGCAGTCTAGGGTGTCAATGCAGCAACGATAAGTGCAAATTGCGTTGGCTACAGACAGGCGCTTTGACACACATAATTGCAACGTTGATTGCCATCCGTTTTTTCTTCTTCACCCTCTCTTCTCATAGTGTGCCCTTTTTCAATGACATTTAGAAATTTGTTGTTGTTTTTTTTTTTGTTTGCACATTTACTATTTGAATGCCTGCCAAATCCTGACAAGGACATAGTTGTATATGTGCACAGCATAAAGAGAAATTCTTACTTAAATTTAGCCAACACAAAGCTATATTTAAAGGAAATAATTTGCTCAATTACAAAAGCATCAGGTTAATTAAAATTGACAAGTTAAAATGCAAAAATTACAAACCATTAGATAACATATTTTTGGAAAATTATTTTGGTTTCAAACAATTAATTTCATCAACTTGTCAATTGACAATGTGTGGCTTGGCCTTATTTATTATGCAACTGACGAATCAAAAATCAATTCACACACTAAAGATTTAGTTCTAATTTCTCAATGCACTAATGCATACTATAAAGGATATTCATATAAAGGTATTTCATTTTCACCTCGATGACAATGCAATTTAAGCTTAAAAAGCCTTGAACAATCATTTTCTGTTTAGAGTTTGAATTTTTCATATTTTGCCAGTTGATGCAATGCAATTAAAATGCCAATTCATTTCCATGATGATGATATATGTACGTACCTATAGGCCTAAACCACTAATAACTCAATCAAAATGTCATTTTTAGGTCTGTGTAAAAGAGTGAGAAAAGCAGAGGACAAGCAATCAATGAGTTATTGTGGCATTAGTTTGAAACCTGGCCTACTTCATGACAAACCCAATTGAGAATTGCAATTTTAGCTAGTATACAGAAAAACATTAGCACAAGTGTTAAGTGACTCTGTATAATACAAAATAAATTTTATTGTTTAATCGAATTTAATAACATGTTATAAAGTGTAAAATAAGAAATGAAACATGAAAGTAAGACACATTCAATCTATAAGTTTCGAAAAAAAAAGTATTCTGTCAATATTTTGTTATTATTTCTATTGGTTTAAAAATGCTTTAAAAAATCTGTCAGTTTTAATGATGCATTTGCAAATTACAGAAGAGAGTTTGCCAAAGTTGAATGATTTAAATGTGGTTTTTCATGCTCAGACAGACAACTAAAAAAAAAAAAAAACTTTGCCATGGGGCATAACAATTCATTTTCCACTATTTGTTGTTATTCAATTTACATTTGATTGACTTTTAATTAAACAGAAAATGGAAAAATAGTGTGAATATGCATATTGCCCTTCGGAAGTCAAATAACAAATTTCATATTGTGCTAATCAAGTGGAAAGTGTTGATTTGATTTGATTGCGGAATATATATATACATTTTTTTCCCCCGATTTTTTTTCTCTTTTTTGCCGCACCTCTTTGCAATTGTTAACGATTTGTTTGACTAAGCATGGTGAAGCCAGAGGTATGAGAACAAAAAGGATGAGTGGAAAAATGTACAATAACAAAGAGTGCAGAACTTTCAATATTTATGCAAGGGAAATATTTGCTGTGACTTCTTCCCTTACGTTTTGGCAGCAATAAAAACCGTTACGCTTGATTGAGCATTGTATAAAAATGTTGTTTTCCTTTTACTGTTGCCCGCTTTTGGGGGCAATTAAAACGACCCTAAAATCAAGTCAACTTTGACTTTGTGCTTTCAAGCTTTGTCAGTTCTTTTTCCTCCTCCTTTGCTTTCCTCGGTCATCCTCTTATTGCCGTGACTGTGAGTTGTTTGACTCGTCTCGGGCTTTTAATTAAAATCACAGCGGCAATTTACAAGTAGTCAGAGTCACTTTTTTGCATTTATTTTTTTTCTCCTTTTTTTCCGATTGGTGACCATTAGCAATTTTACACTCGACTGAAGCTCAACAGCAAAAAGGAGGAGATCAGCCAAAAGCCAGGGCGTGTCCGCAAAACAAAAAAAGAATGTCCCAGTAGCCAGGACAAAGGCAAGCAAAGCAAATGAAGAGACATAGGGCAACTTCATTCATTCCTGGTATTCTGCATATAAAGTTATCTCACAAAATAAGTAATGCAGAATATTATTTGATTTTTACTGCTAGAAACACTAAACCAAACAAAAGCTCAAGTAAAGGGCGTGGCTAAGCCCAAGTGAAACCGCCCATTTGCTTTAGATTTCCCGCTCCTTTTTATACTTACATTTACAATATTTCCATTTAAGCTTAGAAAATGGAACAAAAATGTAGACGAAAAAGAAAAAAAAAACTGTCAGCGGGCCCAAAAGATAAGCTAAGTAAACACGACGCGATTGGGCGTTAACAACGACAACAACACAACGATACAACAACACAACAGTACAACAACAGCAGCATTTGGAAATGCAAAAGGGAAAAGTTTCTTTTTTTTTTATTTTTCGCCCGTCTTCCATCGTTATTCATGTATTCTTGGCGATTTCTTGTTAATGCCACAGCAAAGCGTGAGAAAACGCCTCGAAATATGCATTAAAAACCGGTCCGAAAGAGGAAAAAGAAAAACTCAAAAATGTCTTAAGAAAAAGAAAAATGGTTTTGGCTCGCTTTTTGCTCTTCAACATTTATAGTGCAATTTGTTTAAAGCATCATGATGAAGTCGCATAAGAAGGACGAAAGGCGGGAAGGAAGCGGAGATTATGGCTGAAGAAAAAAATGCCTGAGCAGTCAAGTGAAGCATGCATTGAGTGAGTTGATAAGGGCGATTGAACCTTGGCTACGAGTTCAAAGATATTTCAATAATATTTATGCAGTTTATGAATAGCAAAGTGGAAGAAGGTGAAAAGATAAAGGGGAATATCAAGGATGGCACTTACAAAGGACGCCTGACTATGATTGAAAATCTACATAAAGTAATAAGAAATGTTGTTATTGCCTTCCCTTTTCTTTTCTCCTTTGAAAGGATATCCTAATAAGTCTATTTCAACACGCCGTTAATCAACTTTGTTTGACGTTCATTGAATTACTTGAAAAAATTAACACACAAACAAGATGCCACGTAAACGTTTCACGCCTCTCTTCTTCGAATTCATCTAATAAATTTAAGCTAATTAATTTTACAGTCTCTTTTCCATCATCATCATCATCATCAGGAACATCAGCATCATCTTGAACTTTATCTCAATCATCAGTATCCATGTCGCTTTCAGTTCTCAGCAAACATCAGGCCATTGTCAGGTGCAAGGAGAAGAGGCTGTAAAATTTTATTTTTCCTTCAGGAGGAAATTGCTGGTCATTCAAAATGAATGAGCCAACTTAATTGAGCTCTTTTCATGGCGTCAGCTCTCTCTCTCTTCCTCTCACTCTCTTTCTTTTTCTTTCTGACTGAGTGGTACTTTTGCCTATGCGAATTTGAATCGATTGCAAGTGAATTTTTGGTGCAAAAGTTCCCATGAAATTGGCAATATTTTATTAGCCCGACTAGAAGTTTTGCCGGCATGCAAAAAGTTTCGCAGCCAAAAGCCATTTCCATTCATTCATTCATACACTGGCTTACCCCAAGTAACTCAGTCAGTCATTTAGGAATTGATTCATTTTTGTTGTCTGTTCAATAGATTTATTTTATTTTTTCTTCATCTTGCCTTGGCCTGAAAAAACTTCTTTCCACTCATTTCACACTCAATCGCATTTTGGTTTTTTTACATATTCAATTAGGTACATACAAGCCTTGAACACAAATTGAAGATGAGCAAAAAGAAAGTTTCCTTAAGTTTCGTGGATCAATGGCAAAAATTTTATAAACTTCTGAGATATTTCTCCATGTCGTGTGATTAAAGTTTTACAAGTTCTCACACTTACATACGCGGGGTATCTGCTGAGCATGCGAGAAATAGGGAAAAATCCCTTTTTATATATAATTTTTTTTTTTTTACTATTTGCATAGCACGGGAAACCAAGCCCTGTGACAATTGTGAAAGCCAGAGTCAGTTGAGGGTACAATAGCAGGAGATAAATGCCGCTGCCAGTGTATGTGTGGGTGTGTGTTGCTTTGTTACTAAACAAAAGTTAAGTCATAAATATTTTCCGAGTTTTTGACTTCAAATTTATCAACGATATCCGCCTTGAGCCACATAAGAGGACAACGAACAAAGGACACACGTAAGGATACTTATATGCAACTAAAGGATATAGCTACAAATGTATCTTATGTACACACAACGGGGAAAAAAAGTAGAGAATATTTAACTTTTGACTTGCAAAGTTCTCGACATAAGAGAGAGCGTGGAAAAAAATCAACTTTCTGGGGTTTAAATATACCAGCTTAACAATGGCTCCTAAAATTGTGGGACTTTAAGATATGCTTTTGATATTAAAAAATAAAATTAAAATGGGTTTTGTTTAAGCTTTTCTTTAGAATTTCTTTCATCTTGTTGAAGCTGCATTTTCCTTAGCCCTTTCTTAAGAACTAATTAATGAAAAATGTTGCCTACTTTTCACCTAAAATGTCACCTGGCCAAGAACCCTTTTCGTTAAACTGTTAGACAATTAAGCCTTATTGAAAAGTCTTCTCTTTATTCTTATTTTTTCTTTTTTTGTGTTTGTCCACATTATGCTTAAGATGCCCCCGTTCCATATTAATGAGCTGTTGACCCTTCTCCAAATAAAAAAAAGGGTCAAAAGAAACATGAAAAATTGCTTGCTTCTTTCTCCTTTAACCCATGCCTCCAGGTGGAAATTTAATTTATCACCAAGGGCAAAAGATGTTGCAAGTCATTGACTGCGATTTTAATTATATTGGATGCAGTAAGTAGGGCTTCATTGCAAGCGCAGGACAAAATTTAATCAATCAATTGATCAATTGAAACGGTGCCCTCCCCAAAAAGAAAGAAACGGAGAAAATTAATTAATTAAAAAAAAAAAAAAATAAAACACAAATAGCCAAAAAGGCATTGGGCAAAAGGATTTCAATTAATTTGATGAGTGGCCGGACAGGAAAACCAGAAAAGCAGCCACAGCAAGAAGGCAAGAAACATCAGGAGCAGCTCATATAACAATAGAAAAAGAATAAGGATAAGCAAGAACAGAGGCCGGATGTGCATGTCCTATGTATGTAAATGCATGTCATACAATGGAATGAAAGAAACAAAAGAGAAGGCAACGGGACCTACGAAAAGAGTCGGAGATGGGATAAGTAAATGACAAACAGCGAATGAAGCAGAAGGGAAGATAATAATCAAAGGATTTAAACTGACGTTTCAACCTGAAACTAACTAATGCAACATATAAATTTTGGAGTACATACTCTTTGCTTTTATTTTATTCAAGGAACGTTTCAGTTGTCGTCCTTCGTTTAATTAGCAGAAAAGCAAATGAAATTTTAAGTACAGTTAATAAGCAGTCTTCTTTCTCCTTACTAACGGAAAAACTTTTCTTCTTTCGCCATTTTATCATCATAATTTCAGTGCCAAAAAGTTTAGAGAAGAGACACAAACGGCAAAAAAAAAACCATTTGATAAGGCAAAAAGAAGAAGCATCCTGATTCATACACTACATACATATATACATATATATGTATGTATACATAGTTTTCATTAAAACTTCTGACACAACAGTTGTCAGCGTGGCGCATTTCGTTATACTGTTGCAAGTAAGAGATGGCGAATGATGACGATGGGTGGGTGGAACATACCCGAAAAAAGCAAACAAACAGCAAACACGCTCCAGGGGAGTTTTGGCTGAGCAAAAAGTCGCAGGTTCTTATTTGTGTATATTAATTGTTGTAGTTGTTGCTGTTGTTGCACTTGCAACTTGTTTGCACAGCTAGTTGGGTTTAGTTTTTAACGCTTGTCAAAAAACCAGAGTTTCAGGGTATGGGGCGGGGTGAATAAGTCAACACAACATCAGAAACAGAAAAAGCAACTGAAACAGAAACATGCAAAAAGTCGAAATGGAGAGGAAAAGAGAAATGTTTTGGCAACACTTCTACGAGTTATGTTTCGGTTGGTTTACTTTTTTTTTTTTTTGATAGAGGGGGGCGGGAATGAAAGATTTCGAACTGTGCGTTTTAAAATTGAAGAGCGTGAATAAAGTGCAGTTGTCTGAGGCTAAGAAAAAACCCCTAATCATTTGGCACTGCTTAGTTAAGGGTTATTTTCGTTAAAGAGGAATGAGATTGCTTTTTCAATTAAAGATTGTTTTTTAAAACCAATTCCACCGTTTGTTCAAAATTCTACCATAATAAATTCAACTCTAAATAATTGAGCTAACAATTTAATTTTTAAATTAAAGGATAACTTACCGATATATTTTAAGATTAAGAAATATTTGAAAACATTATCATTCAAATGAAGTCTATTGATAAACTGTTCCCAGTTGAATTTCTCTTGGAAAGTTTTCACAATTCTAAGAAAAGTTCACTCTAACTTCAGGTTAATTTATTAAAAATTTTCGTTTATGTTAAAGTTTAAAGTCATTACCATTACAGTTTTACAGACATTTTGGTGACATCTAATTATGCAAAACGTATCTGCCACTTTGGCTTCTCGGCCTGCCCTCTCGCTTCCCCTTATTTTGCCTGGCTGTAACTAGGATTCATTCAAACAATGCCGTTTAAAATTAATTTTCAATTAACTTTTCTGCCTGCTGCTACTGATGCTGCTGTTGGACAGCTGCTGTCTGTCTTTTAGTATCATTTCTTTTCCAACTAGTTGAAACTTTTGCCCGTTTCCTTCATAAATTAAATTTCCATCCTTTTCTAATTCTGCCAATTAATTCAATGAAGACAGCGACAGAGAGCAAACTGAGCAAAACTCACTTGCGGTAAACATTTCGTGGAACCCATCCATTGCCATGTGAAAGACAATAATTTCTAGAGACACAAAAGCTTCTACTTAAGTTGTCCCTTAAAGCAAAAGACAGAAGGCGTGCGGTGTATGTAATGGATATCGACACAATTGTTGAGCCTTTTAGGGGTTTAGATTTCAGGTTCGCCACCTGTGGACTATGTGCTACTTGCTTACTACAGCCAATTGAAAACTCAAATGCCAAGTTACATTTAGACCCGCGAGCCAACAGACATCATGAGGAAGAGGCAAACGGTTAGAGAGAGAGCAGGAACAAGAGTGGAAGGGAAATACGAGCAAAGAGATTTAACCCTTGGCAGCCGCAAAATGTAACTGCCTGCAATGCATTTAACTTTCAAATGGGAATGGCAACGGGCGAATCGAGTGTAGTTGATGCTTTAAACACTTTTACACTTGAAGAAAATCTTGTTATCTCTTCGGATTTCTATTCATAGGAAATTAGATATGAAAAAAATTTACTATGTCTATGCCAAGATTCCTACAAATACTTCAATAAACATTTTCAACATCTTTGAAACTCATATTATTAGAAAACTTTTACCCAGTGTAGTTGATATAAGCATCTCTAGCACATTTACTACCTCCCGCGTTGTCTTATCGCAAACAGCGATGCCATTACATGGCGATTTGAGCTCCATTTTGCTTAACCATTCCCAATGCTCAGATAACTTGACAGTCACTTAGCGGGTTCGCATCTCGTTCGTTTTTGCTCCCGCTCGTCCCCATCGTTCCCGCTACCGCATCTGACCTAACCTGTAGATAAAAGTATCAGCTAAAAGTAGAAACATGGCAAAAGTGCTCTTGCCAGATTAAAGTTGTCCAGTTGGACACACCTGTGCTCTCCACTTTGTCTCTATCACAAACTTCTTCACTGTCTTTCTTTCTCTCTATCTCTCTCTCTCTCTCTGTTTCTCTATATCTCTCTCTGTCTAAATGATTTGAATGACTGACAAGCAGAAGGATATACGAAAGCTAGACAGATTTTAGAACAAACTTTGTTCTGGTTGGCTTAACCCTAAACTGTATTCCCCCCACTATTCATTTTTAGCATATCTGCTGCAAGTCCCCTGAGTTGGAGGGTGTCCTTTTCATAACGAAAAAGTTTTTGTCAACTGTGTGTGATAAAGTTTTTAATAGTCACACATTTGAGTGTTCAAATGATATGCTAAACTGGCTAACGAGAGTCAGGGCCAAGTATTTTACCATTGCTGTTTTGGCCAACAATTGCTCTTGACTGCTTGCATATATTTATAACAATCTACTCGACATTTAACTTACTATACATACTTTTATGTTTATATGTAGAATTGTGCTTCATTTAAAAAAAAAAACTTCAGTTCTCGAATTGAGAAAGCAAAATCTCGTCAAGTTTGATATTGGTACATGAACGAAATAGTTGGAAATAGTTCACCCTAATAATTGAATATAAAAATATATTTCAATATTTATTAAACTTACCTTGCCCAAATTGACGAAACCATGATCTTTGGCCACTGCATCGGCAATGCCATTATCACCATTTGGTATATGAACAGCCCAAGTATGTGTATAGTGGCCCGCTGTGTTGCCATTACGCGTATTGCTGGGAGTCAGCTTGGCGCTGCCACTTCCCGTCTCATAGTCAAGCACATAGGGTGGCAACACCGGGGACGATGGTGATGGCGACGACTGCGATTGGCCGGCCTCCAGTTTGAATGATGATGATGCTGCTGCTGATGATGATGACACACTTCCGGCCACGAAACCGACATTAAAATTACATAAAAAAACTACGGCACTAAATTGCAAGATTAGCAGCAGTACTGCAGTCGACGTTGGCGTTGACGTTCGCGTTGCTGTTGGCGTTTTTGTTATTTTTGAATGTCTGCTGTTGTTGTTGCTTTGTGTTAAAAAACTAGTTTTAAATAAATTGCAATTGAAATTTTTTCTTATATCACATTTTATGATTGTTTGTTGTTGTTTGTGCTGCTGTTGCTGCTGCTGCTGATGTTGTTCCCAAGCGGAACCCGATGCTGCAGCAACATATGTTGGCATTTCATTCTGTTGCAGCTGACAATTTGTTCTGGCAACATGTTGCCAGAATTTCTCTTGGCTTTTGCGCTGTTTATTGTTGCTGTTGTTGCTTTTGCAAATGTTTCTATTGCTAATTGTTGTTGCTGTTGTTTTCGTTATTGTTGTTGGCTGCCTGCTCCATCGCACGACGTCGTTTTTCATTGTGCGTTTGTGTTTGGGGCAATTGTTGTTGCTGCCTTCAGTAGGTTGTAGTTATTGGATGGAATGCTGCAGTTTTGCTATCACCAACTGAAAGTAAAGGAAAAATTCAATTTTATTAGCATACTTTTGGGATACTGATACAAAAATTAGTTCTAAATACAAATGTTATTTCAACTTAATTGAAATAACGGAGAATGGTTTCATTAAAATGCAATAGAAATTAATCAAGCATAAGAAGGCAGAACAATAAGTAAGAAGTTTAACTTTTTTATCCTTTGATTTTCTTCGATATTCTTTAAAAATCGAATTCCTTAATTAGTCAACAGCAAAACAATTTCATATAGTTATGCGGTCTACTACTAATCTATTTTATTGCTGCAAATGACAAATTTAATTTGTTGTTCGAGGGCAAACATTCTGTTAATTGGAAGCCATTAAAAAAATATGTCAACTAATCGGAAACCACACCAAATGTAACAAACAAACAAAAAAAATAGGAAGAGTGACCATTATTCAAACATATTAATTTGGCGGACGAACTTGTCCAACTGTTTCGCCACCATATTGACAAGAATCAGTTCGGATTGGCTATTGGACAGAAGCCAGAACTGAAATCTCATTGATTGTCACCCTGCGGACGATAAGTTTAGCTTTGCAAATGAGTATCATCAGTGCGCATAACTGGAACTGAGTCGAACAAAATCTCTGACTCACTAACTGACTTTTGACTAATGCCATTGTCAAAATATGCCCATGACTGATGATGGCCAATGGCCCTTGGCATTGGCAATTGACAGGCATATTTCAGCCATTGCCAATGGATATGGGATGGATGGTGGATTTCTGGATTTTAGCCAAAGCAAAGCGTAATTAAAGCGAGTGACAGTTACGGAAATGCCGGAAGGGCAGAACGCAAACGAAAGGAGAGTTGGGGACCAAGATTGGATACAGGACGGAAGTTGGGCAGCTGGGCCGCCCATACAATGTTTGAGCCATGGTAATCAATGGCTAAGTGGATAGGAAATTGAATTTTGTGTGACAATGCCGTATATCCTAGATTTAGAGGGAGTAAACATGCACATGGCATTCAAAAGGCATTATGGTTTCAGCAATATCTTTATTATAATCAACAACAACATCATTATTAGTGAACTTCACAATCATATATATACAAGTTAAAGCCTTTCAACACAACTTTATTTTGACATGTTGATTGCCCCAGATACCTTCAACCATCAGTCACACCAGTACAATTTATAGCGCTCAAAAGAGGAAGAAAAAAAATACAAGAAACAACATTTCAATTTGTCTCTAGTAGTCAAGTTGTTGTTGTAGTTGTTGCTACTGTTGCTACTGCTGTTGTTCTCACTTTGCACTTTCCTTTCTACATTTTGCAGATTGCTGCACCTTCTACTCGACCAACTTTCATCATCAAAATGTAGTTGTTGCTGTTTGCTGCTACCAACCAACCATTCTTGTCGTTGACTTTGACACCATTTTGCACTTTTCGATAGCATGTGAGAAAACGGTATACTATATAAGATGCTACGACCATGACCACGCCCCACATTGACATGGGGCACTTATTTTCTTATTATTAAGTATACGCTTAGTGAACCCGTCCCACACACAAGAGACAGAAAGAGAATGGGTATAGTATCCGTCTAGTACACAACAGGAGCAACTTGCAACTTTGTCTGTGTGTGCGTGTGTGTGCAACGGAAGTGCAAAGACGTAAATGCGCGCCAAGTAATGATTACTTTGTGTCTGGCGCTGACAAATGCCGTCACTCAAAGTCAAAGTCAAAGTTGAGTTGGGTAGTAACATGAAAAGCAAAAGGCGCCGCCGGGGAACAATGACAATGATGTTGCTGCTCCTGCTGCTGCTGTTGCTGATGATGATGATGACTCAATGCGGAAGTCAAGCACAATAGGTGCAGAGTCATTCGATATAAAGGTGTGCCCAGTCTGTTCATGTGCATTCATGTGCAATTGCTTTCGATAAGCGGGCTAGTTGGAGTTTTTTTTTTTTTTGTTTTTCTTTTTAAATCCTTAAAAAATTGCATTAAGAAATCTAAAGAAAAAAATATGCTTTTCGTTGATAACTTTTAAGCTTATCAAAGACCGCAAGGCAGTAAAAAAAAAGAAATAAAGGACAAAACTTAAATCCCGAATTGTCAAAGCCACAACAATGGCGGCAAAGGGCAACTAAAGAAAACAAAAACTAAACAAAACAAGTAAGGGAAAAAATATATACGTATATAGATAGAAAGCGTAGTGGATGACAGGTTCTTGGGTGGGGAGTCCTTGAGGCCTTTATTTTCCACACCCCCTTGCTTTTATTCTCTAATCGTTTTCTTTTCTTTTATATATTTTTTTTCCTCTTTTTCTTTTTTTTTTGGGGTAAATATTCTGACACTTGGCTGCTGGTTTTTACTACTACTGCTGCTCCAGCCTTTGTGATTGTTGGCCTCAGTGCTGGAGTGTTGTTAGTTCCTGCAGATCGCTTTTAAGGCTATGCAAAATGCCATGTCAAATGCAGGCTGAAAGCAGCACTCGTAACCGCTAAGCAGAATGCAGAAAGAGAGAGAGAGAGAGGGAATGAAGAGTAGAGTGGAATGGGGGGAATTGCACTTTTAAAACCTCTGCCAAAGCACATTAAGGATACAAAGCCGTAGAGAAGCCTCCTTAGTTGTTCCTCTTACTGATGTTGTTGTTGTAGTTTATCTTGCTTTAGATTTCAATGTATGTATGCATATGTATGTATGTCTATGTGAGTGTGTGTGTGTGTGCGAGCGTTTTGTGTGGTAAATTGAGGTGAGAGGAAGAAAGCTTTCTTTTGCTGGCTTTTGCTTGCTTAATGATAGTTGCACACACAAAGGCAAATATGCAGTTTCTAACGCGCCTTCTCATCCTGCAACTTCCATATCCTACATTTACCACCGTTTCTTTTTTCTTTTCTTTCTTTCTCTATTTCTATATTTTTTTTTTCCTCTTTTTTTTCTCGCGGCTAGCAACTAGAGCACAAAGTCAACAACAAACGTTGAGGCCCCGGTTAACGCCCGCAGAAAAGCGGCTACTGACAAACAAAAATGAGAGAGAGAGGAAAAAAAGAAGTAGAATAAAAACCCAAAGTGAAGAAGAAAAAAAAACTGGCAGTCATGTGAAAGCTAGCTTTATACACTCCGACAATTCCGCCTTCTTTTCCATTTGTTTCCCTTTGGCCTAAACTGCCACTAGTGCCTAAACTTCCATCAATTTTTGCTTCTCTTCTTGTCGCTGCGTATTAGCACACGATCACCAAACAAAAGGTGTTGCCAGGGTAAATTGCATAGAAATGGCATTGCAACTGGTGCTACGTTGACTGTACACATATGTATATGTGTGTGTGTATGTATATATAGTACAAATATCTGTACAGTTTGGTTAAATGGTTTTGACGACCTCAGTGGGTGAGCATTTGCGTGTATAACTTGCGGGCAGGCAGACTCCACATAGACCTTAGGTGGATAGAAAATGTCAAAAGAGGTTAATTCGAAAAAGTAAAAAAATATAGAGAGCTGGAGATTTACCAAGCAGTTCTATGACGTTTATTAAAATGTACAGTCAGCCCCATAAAGAAATGTAAATGTAAAGAAATATGTTAACTCGTTTAAATAAGTAGTTTCCAACTTGAAAGAATATGAATCGAAAAACTTTCTCCTAAACGTTTTGTATTTTTTATAAAAGTCAATTTCAAATAGAAAATTTTTTATATTTTTAACCTGGGAAAGGATTCCTTTTCAATGGTTTATATTTAATTTCTCACCTGACTCTCCCACTTATTATTATTTATGTTAATTATTTATCTTCATTAAGACTTGCCGAAGGCGCAATCCCTCAATTTCGTACTTACAGGCAGATATGGACAAATTGGACTTTAGCTTCAATAAATATTAAATAATATTATTATTATTGCTTTAAGTGTTAATGAATAACGTTGAGTCCAAATGGTCTCACAGAAAATCTCACCCAACAAAAATGACCAGCAGAATTTTAATTATTTCGCATTGTTGTTTGGACAGATAAAAGCAATATATACATGTATACATACATATGTGTATATATACATTGGATATGTAAGGCATACCCAAGGCATTTTTGCGTATTTTTTTATTCGAAATGAAGAATATTTTTTCTCAATGCACACGGATTGCCTCTTTTTGTAATGTTCAAACGGGAATGGGAATTAACTGAAGTCGAAAAGAAAGTAATATTGTGTGCCATAAGAGGCAAAGATATGCAGAAAAGGAGAGACAGAAGAGAAAGAAGAGATTGAGTAAGCCGCACACACACTCACTACTCCCTGTGGTAGACAACACAATTTTAATGCCTCAACAGCATTAATTGATTTTGCATGGTCACTTGCAGTGGTCCAAGCGTAAAATAAATGGTAAAAATGGAAAAATGGGAAAATTGCAATCCTTACATTTATTCGACATTTCACTTGTCTTTTTAGTCTTGCGTTTCGCGTTTCACTTCCGATATTAACTTTTAAGGAATAAAAAGAAAAAAATAAATGGCAACTGCCGGGGACTATGAGGTACCCATTCATATCGCTTAATGCACCTTAAGCACCTCAGCGGCACAAAAGTCTTTAGAAATCTTTTGCAAAACAAAAGGAACAACAAACAGCTTGCACCTAACTCAAGTGCATTCTGAATGAGGCTCTCAACTGCCGCTGTTGTTGTCCTTAGAGTCCTCTCTCTCTCTTAAAATGTCGCCCTGCTCCTTCCATATGCCTGTGCTTCGTTCAACAGAGTCATAATTATGACTTTGCTTCATTTTGTGACAATTTATTGCAGGCAAAGAAAAGTCAGAATATGACAAGGCACAAGACTAAAATGAATTTTTGATGCTCTTTCAATTTAAGTCAGAGAACATTTTATTTTGATTGGCCTAATTGTATTCATAAAGGATTCAAAATAATTGCTTCAGGTTTTAAGACTTTAATTAACTGGCATTTAGAATTTATATTTCTGAAAAACTGGATCTGGATAAAATACTGCTGCAGTGTTACCAATTCGATTTGAAAGTCTTGCAACCCTGAGTTTGCATATTTAACCAATGGCAATGTCAGGAACTGTTCAACGTTGACGGAAGTGCTGATGTCGCCGGCACCAGGTGTGCCTTGATGAGCCTGATGAAGATGGAAAGGTAAGAGGCGAGTTGCTGCAGCAAGTTGCGGCTTCATTTCACTTTGATGAGCTGTTGCCACTACCTCTGCCACTGCCACTGTGGCAGCTGTCGCACATTAGCATTGACAATGGAAATGAAAATGCTGTCAAGTGTTTAGAATGAAGAAACATTTTCTATTATATCTATTTTGTTTGTTATACTTAATCAAGCCGCTCAACATGATGGTATCTAAATCAGAACAAACCCGCAAACTGGCAAATCACATGGTTTCTGTGGTTAGTTGGTTTTTTGTGTATCCCGAAATAAGCCATAGTGTAAATCAACAAATCAACAACTTAATATGCAGCAATTTGATGCCAATGGGCAACTACCGCCAGCAAAAAGCAACAAAAACCGAATTCCATTTCATACTCCAATGCAAAGAAGGGAGAAGGAGAGCTAAAATCACAAACTGAAAAAGCAACGAGCGAACCGAACAAAACGAACGACAACAACGGGTGAGTGCCGTCATCACATTCCACGTTTATTAGTATGCACAGTGTATGCTGCATGGTGCATACTTTCAGGCGTTATGCTGCGCTTTTCGTCCAGTTGTTTGGTTGAAAATTTATGCGTGTCTCTGTCTTTCTCTCTCTATCTTTGGTTTTTACTTGCCCCATTTACACTTTGCACCACTTTCAGCTATTTCCATTTCCATCTACATTTCATTTCAAGGGATTTGTCGTCATCATTTCAATTAAACTCTTGCTTCCCAAAATGGATGCACGACTCTGAATTTGTACCGATTAATTTTTCATTATTATGCCAAGTGACTGTTGAAAAGTGCCAACTGACAGGACAACACACAAAAAGCAAAACCAACAGAAACTACAGCAAAGTTTTTGCCATGCGCTAATAATTTTTGCATGCTCCCAAAAATGTGTTGATAGTAAATATTTTTCTGAAATTATTGGCAAAGTTGTTCGTTTTTTCCCCATTTTTTTGCAAATTGAATTGAATAAGATATATGTATGCATCTGCGTATAGTTCAAAAAATGCCCCTAGATTACAAATTATACAACGGAAGTTATGAAACCATTTCATTTCCCAATGGATTTCAAATTCAATTAAATTTCAATCCAATTGAACATAAATTGGAAATTCTCCTATGATAAATATAAGCTTTTAGTTTGTTTTTAAACATTCACTAACTATATAGTTTAATTTGTTAAATATTTCGTTCAGACTGACAAAATTTTTGAGATACATATATATTTTAGGGATCAACTACAAATACATAAAAAAATGATCCTATCAAAATTCTTCTCAAATACATTTTTCTCAATCAAATAATATTGTGTACGACTCACATGTCGTGATATAATCCCAAACCCTTGGGATAAATTAGTTTTTACTAAAGCGAGGGTAAATATATTCTATTTAGCGATATTTATCGCTGGTTAAGTCCATGTATTGTTTTGACTCTTTGTGTTGACCATGTCAATATGAAAATAAAACAAACCAACAAGCCGTAAAGCTCTGGCAACACTCACCACATTTACACACACGCACACAGACGAACACAACTAGTGCACAGCATATGGAGCCACCTCTCGCAAACCGCTACACATTGTTGGTGTTGTTCTAGGCTTAGTTAGGTGTGGCTTGCTATGTAATTTAGACAATTAGAAAGTTTCCCCATTTGATGGGTTGTTGTTGAAGTAAAAGTTCCATCAGTTTTTGTTTTTGTGACAAAGTTGACCATGTTGATTCGGTGGGGCGTAGCATGTTGACATGTGTACACCAGCAACATGAGTAGACCTTTAACCACTTGTGTATGCAGTTCCTTTTTTTTGTCATTCCCTCATCTCCTACTATATCTCTTTCTCTCCCTTACCCCTCGTATATTTGCGTATCTCCTCATAATCAGTATCTATAGACACGCTGATGCAGCGGATTCTGTCATCTGTTTGCATGCGAATGCCTCTCCAATGTGCCAATTGTGTTGTTCAAGTAGTGTTGGCGACGACCAGCTTAGCAACGACGCCATGTTGCCGCCATGTTGTCGTGGCAAGGACTTCAACTCATGCATATGCAAAAATTGCAGTTGCAAAATTTCTGTTCAAAAAAAATTGCAATTTTAAACAACAAAAAACAAAATAAAAAAAAAAGGGAGAGATACTGTAAATGCTGCTATATTACTCAGCATTTATAAGCTGCTGCTGCAACAATTTCGGCGAAACCGTTAAAACCATTCACAACTGCTAGCAAAGGCAATATCAATTTAATAGACAGATTAACAGTTAAACATAATGATTATCCGTTATTCATATAGTCCTCTACTTTTTACTTATATTGGTTAATTGAATAGTTTCCTTCAGTGTATCAGTTTTTGTTCATTTTTCCCTTTTTCGTTTTGCTCATTCTCTTTTAGTTCGTTAAATTGCAAATTTCCATTTCATTTTCATTTTCGCGGCATTTGCCAACATTTTTTCCGCTGTCAACGGAAATACTAATTTTCCAGTTATTAGAAAAATGTCAAAACAAGTGACAGTTCCGATTTGCCAGTGGCACTCATTTTATTTCTCTTTTTTTTTTTTTTTTTGTTCAACAAAAATTAAATTTTTTCTGGCATTTATTTATTTTATTTATAATTGTGGTTGTCATAGCCAATTTGAATAGTTATTAAGCAATTTGTTTGACAGAATTTATAGAGAAGTATATCAACAATTTCGATGTGGTTTATGCAAACGTTTGATTTACAATGCCATTTACTGTATTTTATTTAATTTTTTATTATAACAAATTTTACTTTCGGGGCAATAAAACAAATTAGAATGACAAAGACATACTTACAAATGGTGAAACTGTTCCCCAAATGCAAGAACAAAACTAAAAGCTAGACAGATTTTTGCCTGATTACGACAAGTACAACAGCAACAACAACAACAAAAAGACCTAAAAGCAACAAAAATAGAGAATATGTAGTTTTTCATGGATAAGGAGTCCCAAAAGTATGCAATGGGGAAAACGCAGCGAATGCCAACAAATTGATATGCAAATGCGAATGGAGCCATAGAGTGCAGACTTGAACAGGGAACAATGCAAAAGCTGGGCAGGACCAGGCAACAAAACGTAATAATAAAATAACGCAGACAGAACGAGAATGAGACAGAAAGTGGAAGGAGGAAGGGGACGAAATGATGGCGGATAAACCTCACCATAGCTTCTCATTTCCGGCTTAGCTGCTGCTGCAACTGGCAGCTGGCAAATTTGCTTAGTCCTTATGTTTCCGGACAAGGAAAAAAAAAAAGGGAAAATTATAAAGCACATACGCCTACAATAAATGAATCTCCCAATAATTTCACACTCACACTTACTTTAGACCGTAGCCAAATTGAATTTTCGAAAAAGAAGTTTTCCATCTCCATCCACGGAAATAAAATAAAATAAAAAAAACACGCGTAAAACTTTCTACACCGAATTCAATTTGACGTAACTTTCTCACTGGCTTTGGGTTTTCCTTTTTTGTACTCTTACGCTTTTCTTTTTGATATCATCGGCTGACAGCAAGGAAAAGGAAAAAGTTTTTCGCCCTCATTGATTGAAATGCCAGGACATACATACACACATAAGAAGGGAGCATAAGTAAGACTAGCTAAGGCAAAAATTCACTTGTTCAACTAATGAGTGTTGCCGAGTCGTTGCCTCGGGTTCAAAATGCTGAAAAACATGGCCAGATGAGGTTCTGGCCAAAAGTTGTAAAGTATTAGAATAGAAAACTTTAAATGCTTTCGGTCGGTCAGCTGCTGGCGAAATGTCTTTTGAGTTTTCTCTTTTATTTTATACATCTCGTACATGCAAGAGGAAATGTTGTGGAAACATTTTTTTTTTTTTTTTTTTTTTCTTAAGAAGACCTTTTCACTTCGACAATAAAAAATTTCCGTTTGGTCTAACTGTGAAGAGTGAAGTGGAAAGCATAAAATGTGCATAATGAGCAGTGTCAAATGTCTGCAATTTGTTGTACACTTTTCCCGGTTGGCTAAATGAAGCTGAGATGATGATGGCAGAGTTTTCAGTTCAATCTCGACATTTTTTTTGCAACAGATTTCGCCCAGAAAGCAAACGTACGAAAATTAAATCAAAAGATACAAAAAATGGCACATTGAAATGCCAACAGAGGACAGACACAATCAACGAAATGAACGAAAAAATGTCAATATCGCAAATGCCAACTGAAGTGGCTGGGTAGAAAGAGTAAAGCGGTTTCAGCTACCAGTTGGCCATCATACGGCATCATGACTTAATAAATACGTGGCACGCTCAGGTGTTAGCTGGCCAAAAGCACACACACAAACATACAGAGGGTAAAGAAGGACGACAGTCTTTTCCTGCGTCTGTGAGTATTTGCGCTTGATTGCCCACGAAATCGACAAAAATGAAGTTGGCAATGCCAAAGTGAATGGAAAGAAGTAAAAACCCTGATTGATGCTCTCCTCTTCTCCTCTTTCAGTAACTCCAACTCTGATTGCTATTGGTTGTCGTTTGCGTATGCATTTAAATTTCAACTGGTGACAACAAGAAAAAATATCGAAATATCGAACAAAAGACCAAACCACTCATTCACTCACTCACACACCACAAAAAAAAGGGATAACACACAGCGCAATAACAATAAAACCCTGGGTGGTCGATCCTTCTGTCTGGCATGTGTTTTAGTGTATGGGTCTTTTTTATTTTTTTTTTGGTCCTTATCGAAAACGAACTTTTGGATTCGCTTGAACGAGTTTTTCTCGTGGATGTCGTCGTACATTTTAAGCAGTTTTCATGTCTACGACGCCATTTTGAATGTAACCACAATATAAAATATGTTACTAATTTTAACAAAGGATAAATAGATAATATTAAATTCAATTTCATACAAATCGAAAAATATCTACAAATAGGTCTAGTTAGCTAACCTTAATCTCAGTGACATATTTCACTCTCTTTGCACAACTTAAACTATTTATTTCTATTTTAGCTATTTGTGGAATTTATATTATTTACTTACTCTCACAATGACTAAATGCAAATATTTGTGTTAGTAAATGACAAGTGGAGGATAAAAGGAGGGGTAAACTTTATAATATAGAAATAAAAGCAATAAAAGTGGAACACAAATAAACCAAGTGGCTGGCAATAACTAGTAGAACATTTGCATAGGAGCTTCCATTTCCATAAAGAGAAAGAGCGAAACAGAAAGGGAGAGAAAATGGAAAAGGAAAGGAAAAGTAAAACGCAAGGCTTATGCTAAACATGCCCAAGAGACGCCGACAGACATGATGGGTTGTTGGCTTAAACAAGGCTTTATGGAGGCGTACAATCCGGAAAGCATGGTACACATTCAATTACATGGCGAAGTCTTGATTTCGTAATGATTTGATGTTTGATTCCTCTAACGACAAACTTATGCAATATTGTTTAAGCTAAAATATATATAATGTAAAATACAGTTGTAAAATGTAACACAGCGTAAGGTCATTGCATAAGATGACTGTTCAGTGATACTCGTACAAACTAATCCAACATGTTAAGCAATCAACTTTCTATTCGTCTAACACTTTATAACATCATAAAGCTACTTCAATAACTATAAATGGAGGTTGGGAAAACATTACTGATTATTAGTTTTGGATTCATTTTCATCAACTTTGTCAATGTATTTATTACATTTCAATCTTATTAAATATATAAAAATGATTAAAATGGTTACCTTTGACTATAGTTGCTTACTTTGTAATCGTTTTTCATTGTTGAAAGGATTTAAGAAGCATTTTTTTATTACTCTTTCCTTTTGTTGTAAAGTGTTATCTTATAAGACGAACACTTTGGTAACTTGTTGCATAAATCGTTGAGCTCTTTTAGCAGAGACAAAGCCTTGCGGCAGATTGTGTGGGCTTTACTTGGGCAACTCACTTTTTCTTTCTATCGGTTTACCTTTCTCTCTCTTTCTTTTATTTCTCCCCTTTTTTTTTTTTGGTTCTCTTTTAGACATATGTGTATATCTCTGCTTCTGAGGTTTGCCTTTTGTTGTATATTGTCCTTTCATTCTATTAATTAAGTGTCACCAACATTGTGTTTCATATTGTGGTTTGTTTTCACCTACGGCATTTTGTTCTCTCACACTTTTTTTACTGCTGAGAAAATTATATTTATGTATGTGTGTATTTTTCATTTGAAAAAGAAATATTTTCCTGATGAATTTCCATTTAATTAAGTTGAAAAATGACCTCGCCCACAACAGGTGCGCCGTCGCCCAGCGCAACAGGTGGATTTAATGTTAAAGAAAGAAAGAAAAATAAAAGGAAAATGAATGAAAACCAAACAACAATATGTGAAAATAATTTCCCGTGAGTGGCAAACCGAAAATCATTTTAAATAAGGCATGAAAACGCATTAAAGCCAACACCTTACGCTGCCAAAAAGAGGCAATAAAGATAATAATTTCAGCCTACAGCAACGACAACCTCATCCATCAATGCCCCAACTCCCTTTGGCTGTCTCGGCCCCTTCCTCAATTCCTCTCTCTCGCTCTCTATCCATCTTTTTTCTGTCTCTTTCACTTCACACCCTTCAGTTTGCCGATAACATTGGCTGGCATTATTTACTTGAATGTCGCGTGGGCATAAAATACAACTTGTTTGTTTTATGTGCAAGCAAAATTATATATAATATAATAAATAAACAAAACAAAAAAAAAAGGCAAATAAGCCAAACAATAAAGTAAAATTATATGGACAGTATAATATTTACTATATTCTCAACAATGATTTCAACTCGATTTATTTTATATTTTTTTTAATAATTCATTATGAGTACATTTGTGTAAATATACACAAGTTCTCATCCTTTTAACACTTGCCTAAAAGTATGCAACATTTTTTTGTCAAATCTATGGTGAATTCGATTTCCGGAACTCGTCGGAAATTGCGTCAAGCATACGACCACACACACACACACACACACACACTTACAATAAGTGATAAGCCGCCTCAGGCAGAAATGACGACGCTCTTCACCATCCGGACCCAACATTTGCCCCGGCATGCAAATAAAATTGCGCATACGCCCCGTTGTAACTGTCTCTTTTGTGTCCGTGTTTCCTACATATACATATGTATGTATATATTGTATATACGTAAGTGTATATATATATATATATATTTATGTGTGTTTGCATACATATCGGTGATAATACAAGAAATTGTATCAAGCGAAATTGTTTTTTAAAATGTTACGTGCCCGTCGGCTGCTTTGACAGAAAAGAGAGAAAAAGCAGCCGCAACACAGACGCGCACCAATTTATATGCGGTGGGGTAATAAAAATGCAATATAATTTCATATAAAAAAAATAAAAACAAACAAACATATCCTCTGGGTAATCTGAGAGTGTTTCGATTGCCTACATATTCAAAGGAGAAGGGCTGGGCTGCCAGCGATCACAACTGATTTGTTAGAACAGAATTCATAAATATTTGTATTTAAGAATAATTTTTTAAACCACTTCCACAAGATTCCGTGTGGCGAATAAAAAGTTTTTTCTTTAATAGAATAAATAATAATTTATAACCACTTCTTTCTCTTATTTCTGTATAAAATTTTAAAGCTTTTTTTATTCAGGTCCTTGTATCTTTGTATTGAAACAGAGTTCTCTTCAGTTCAATTTGGAATTGTTCAATTCAGTTAATTTAAGTTTACAGTAAATGTAAATTGAGTATCACACACGGCTATCGCATATGCATAATTCAAATTGCCAACATGATCCTTTCTCTGTCCCACTCTCTCTTATTCATTCGGCATCTGTGGCATGGACAATTACAAAAGCCACAAAGGGAATTGGCATGACGACAATCAACTAATGAAATTAATGGCAATTTGCATTGGAAGCCTTTTTATGTTCCCCAAACACATGTGCACCGACACCCGAATTGCATTTGCTACACTTTAAATTGGTGGGAGTGTCACGGCCACGCCTCCCTCAACACAGAACACAAATACAAATTAATCAGATTGCTATTAATTAAACGACCACTAAATGGAACCAGGTCCCAAAGCGGAAAGCGAATTTCGCAGCGCAATAACATCAAATAATCCTTTTGACTATCCCGCCACCAGAAGCGACCATAACGGACTTTAATTGATAGTTGTTTCGGATGATACAACACCCCTCAGCAACTACTTCTCATCGGTGTGACATTTATGAAGGCTTTAAATTGTTGGCTGAGAAACAATTTAATGGAACTAAAACAAGCATTCTGGTTTGCCAAAATAGGTGAGAAAATTTATGACCTTATTTTCCATTCACAAAAAAATGATAAGTTTTGGTCATAGATAAAAAAGAATATGAATTTGTGATATACACAAAGTGTGGATTGTGCCAGTGCGCCAAGTTTTATATATTTATTTACAATCACTTATTGGACAAGTACGCGTGTACTGTCAATGTTTATATACGCCACCAGACTTATCGCAATTTCGTGGCGTCAGTCAGGCATCTAGCAATGATATGAACATGAATGACGCTGGTGGTGTTGATGGTGGGGCATCATTATGATGGTGTTAGTGTTGGCGCCATGGAGTTGCGCTTGTTATTAAACATAAAAATAAAATTAATAAAAGCATGTCACGATGACACATGCCAGCAGAGAAATGGGGAGGGAGTCATGGCCAATTAAATGACAGGCCAGACACATTTCCAGGCACTTAATGTATGAAAAGCAAGCAAATATTTTAACATCATCACACGATGTGGCAGTGGTAAAGGAGCGCGAAGAGAAAAAAGGATAAGTTAAGGCAGGTCATGAAAGTTTATCAGACACCAAGCAGCATATGCAATTTCAGTGTCATTTTAAAATATTTAAAAGTTCATTTAACAACTTTACCATAAAGTTCTTTATAACTCAACTTAGTTTAAAGATGCCAGCACATATCAGAAATGTGCTCGTATCTGACTCTAAAAACTATGTGTCTCTCCATTTCTCATTTGACGGCAAGATGATGGTGGAAAGGAATGTGGTAGGGCAACACCACACGACGAATATGCAAATGAAATGTGTAAAAACTGATAAATTTTCAATTAAATTGTTCACAGAGAGACCAAGTCAAGTCTCTGCATGAATGAGTTCAGGAAAAAAAAGGGGTAACCCGTTCAATTACGAAATTAAATTTCGGTTTGCTTGGAACAAAAAACAAACCAAAAAGGAAATTAAATACTCGAATGCCTGACTGACTGCAAAGTCCCTCTGTCGATCTGTCTGATAGACACACACACATAAATTGATATATATATATATATATATATATATATATGTATATCTATATAGACTTTTACCATTCAATTCCAAATCGACACTTGAATAAATATTTGTTTATTACGTTCAGTTGGAATTGCTAGCTATACATATATATCTATAAAAGTCTCTAGGTGTGTGTTTGTGAGTGTGCCTTTGTGTCGGCAAATGTTTGCACACTTTCAGGCATGCGACAATTAATGGCCAACAGAAAAATGGTATCAAATGTTTAAACATCTATATTTGTATTTGACTGTGACTGTTCGATTGAGAAATGTCCGAAACTTCTCCAAAAATGCATTGAACAACGTTCAGAAATTATAAGCAAGCCACATAACTGAAAGAGTTATATAGAAGACTTCTCTTGACATTATAACCACCCACATTGATTGATGTTCCCAAAACCACAAAACGAAAGCATTTTGCGGTTTACAATGTTTTTTCTATGCAAATATGAAACACCAGTTTGCCAATAACGGGATATTGCTTATTGGGCAAACGAGTATTCACATCTGTGTAGAAGCATTTCCTAGTCCACTGTCTTGATGAGATAAAATACAAGGAGCCTAACATACAGTAGAAATACTATGACCCGTATTAAAAAAACTGTATTACAATTTCCCAATTTTCAAAATATAAATAAAAGCTACACAAATATCTCAAATTGAGAACGTATGGTGGGGAAAGACCTAAATTGTATTCAACCTAAATAAAGCATATTTTGTTAGCGTGGTTTTCCAATTTTGTAGCCATAATGAGACCTCTCGAACAATCAATATTGAATTGGTAAGCAGGTAAAACAAAATGCAATTATGGCAATCTAAATAAATGGTTGAAAAGCACAAAATTTCCCATTACTAATTTATGCAATG